>JARUPY010000606.1:0-1280340 GCA_029817715.1 Melastoma dodecandrum
TTTTCCGTAGCCTAGATGATCCCCGAATGCTTCCCAAACTATTCAAAATTGGAGTTCTACATTTGACATTCGGGTCCCTTTCGTTTGCACAATGAGGAACCCCGCGCACAACTTACGCAACGTTGTGCATCCCGCATGCTCCGAACGTTGGTGCTTCCGAACTTGCATTTTTCGAAGCCTAAATGATCCACAAATGCTTCCCAAACTATTCAAAATTGGAGTTCTACATTTGACATTCGGGTCCCTTTCGTTTGCACAATGAGGAACCCCGCGCACAACTTACGCAACGTTGTGCATCCCGCATGCTCCGAACCTTGGTGCTTCCGAACTTGCATTTTCCGAAGCCTAAATGATCCCCAAATGCTTCCCAAACTATTCAAAATTGGAGTTCTACATTTGACATTCGGGTCCCTTTCGTTTGCACAATGAGGAACCCCGCGCACCACTTACGCAAGGTTGTGCATCCCGCATGCTCCGAACCTTGGTGCTTCCGAACTTGCATTTTCCGAAGCCTGAATGATCACCAAATGCTTCCCAAACTATTCAAAATTGGAGTTCTATATTTGACATTCGGGTCCATTTCGTTTGCACAATGAGGAACCCCGCGCACCACTTACGCAAGGTTGTGCATCCCGCATGCTCCGAACCTTGGTGCTTCCGAACTTGCATTTTCCGAAGCCTAAATGATCCCCAAATGCTTCCCAAACTATTCAAAATTGGAGTTCTACATTTGACATTCGGGTCCCTTTCGTTTGCACAATGAGGAACCCCGCGCACAACTTACGCAACGTTGTGCATCCCGCATGCTCCGAACCTTGGTGCTTCCGAACTTGCATTTTCCGAAGCATAAATGATCCTCAAATGCTTCCCAAACTATTCAAAATTGGAGTTCTATATTTGACATTCGGGTCCATTTCGTTTGCACAATGAGGAACCCCGCGCACAACTTACGCAAGGTTGTGCATCCCGCATGCTCCGAACCTTGGTGCTTCCGAACTTGCATTTTCCGAAGCCTAAATGATCCCCAAATGCTTCCCAAACTATTCAAAATTGGAGTTCTACATTTGACATTCGGGTCCCTTTCGTTTGCACAATGAGGAACCCCGCGCACAACTTACGCAAGGTTGTGCATCCCGCATGCTCCGAACCTTGGTGCTTCCGAACTTGCACTTTCCGAAGCCTAAATGATCCACAAATGCTTCCCAAACTATTCAAAATTGGTGTTCTACATTTGACATTCGGGTCCCTTTCGTTTGCACAATGAGGAACCCCGCGCACAACTTACGCAACGTTGTGCATCCCGCATGCTCCGAACCTTGGTGCTTCCGAACTTGCATTTTCCGAAGCCTAAATGATCCCCAAATGCTTCCCAAACTATTCAAAATTGGAGTTCTACATTTGACATTCGGGTCCCATTCGTTTGCACAATGAGGAACCCCGCGCACAACTTACGCAAGGTTGTGCATCCCGCATGCTCCGAACCTTGGTGCTTCCGAACTTGCATTTTCCGAAGCCTAAATGATCCCCAAATGCTTCCCAAACTATTCAAAATTGGAGTTCTACATTTGACATTCGGGTCCCTTTCGTTGCACAATGAGGAACCCCGCGCACAACTTACGCAAGGTTGTGCATCCCGCATGCTCCGAACCTTGGTGCTTCCGAACTTGCATTTTCCGAAGCCTAAATGATCCCCAAATGCTTCCCAAACTATTTAAAATTGGAGTTCTACATTTGACGTTCGGGTCCCTTTTGTTTGCACAATGAGGAACCCCGCGCACAACTTACGCAAGGTTGTGCATCCCGCATGCTCCGAACCTTGGTGCTTCCGAACTTGCATTTTCCGAAGCCTAAATGATCCCCAAATGCTTCCCAAACTATTCAAAATTGGAGTTCTACATTTGACATTCGGGTCCCTTTCGTTGCACAATGAGGAACCCCGCGCACAACTTACGCAAGGTTGTGCATCCCGCATGCTCCGAACCTTGGTGCTTCCGAACTTGCATTTTCCGAAGCCTAAATGATCCCCAAATGCTTCCCAAACTATTCAAAATTGGAGTTCTACATTTGACATTCGGGTCCCTTTCGTTTGCACAATGAGGAACCCCGCGCACAACCTACGCAAGGTTGTGCATCCCGCATGCTCCGAACCTTGGTGCTTCCGAACTTGCATTTTCCGATGCCTAAATGATCCCCTAATGCATCCCAAACTATTCAAAATTGGAGTTCTACTTTCGACATTCGGGTCCCTTTCGTTTGCACAATGAGGAACCCCGTGCACAACCAACGCAAGGTTGTGCATCCCGCATGGTCCGAACCTTGGTGCTTCCGAACTTGCATTTTCCGAAGCCTAAATGATCCCCAAATGCTTCCCAAACTATTCAAAGTTGGAGTTCTACATTTGACAGTCGGGTCCCTTTCGTTTGCACAATGAGGAACCCCGCGCACAACTTACGCAAGGTTGTGCATCCCGCATGCTCCGAACCTTGGTGCTTCCGAACATGCATTTTTCGAAGCCTAAATGATCCTCAAATGCTTCCCAAACTAATGAAAATTGGAGTTCTACATTTGACATTCGGGTCCCTTTCGTTTGCACAATGAGGAACCCCGCGCACAACTTACGCAAGGTTGTGCATCCCGCATGCTCCGAACCTTGGTGCTTCCGAACTTGCATTTTTCGAAGCCTAAATGATCCCCAAATGCTTCCCAAACTATTCAAAATTGGAGTTCTACATTTGACATTCGGGTCCCTTTCGTTTGCACAATGAGGAACCCCGCGCACAACTTACGCAAGGTTGTGCATCCCGCATGCTCCGAACCTTGGTGCTTCCGAACTTGCATTTTCCGAAGCCTAAATGATCCCCAAATGCTTCCCAAACTATTCAAAATTGGAGTTCTACATTTGACATTCGGGTCCCTTTCGTTTGCACAATGAGGAACCCCGCGCACAACTTACGCAACGTTGTGCATCCCGCATGCTCCGAACCTTGGTGCTTCCGAACTTGCATTTTTCGAAGCCTAAATGATCCCCAAATGCTTCCCAAACTATTCAAAATTGGAGTTCTACATTTGACATTCGGGTCCCTTTCGTTGCACAATGAGGAACCCCGCGCACAACTTACGCAAGGTTGTGCATCCCGCATGCTCCGAACCTTGGTGCTTCCGAACTTGCATTTTTCGAAGCCTAAATGATCCCCAAATGCTTCCCAAACTATTCAAAATTGGAGTTCTACATTTGACATTCGGGTCCCTTTCGTTTGCACAATGAGGAACCCCGCGCACAACTTACGCAAGGTTGTGCATCCCGCATGCTCCGAACCTTGGTGCTTCCGAACTTGCATTTTCCGAAGCCTAAATGATCCCCAAATGCTTCCCAAACTATTCAAAATTGGAGTTCTACATTTGACATTCGGGTCCCTTTCGTTTGCACAATGAGGAACCCCGCGCACAACTTACGCAAGGTTGTGCATCCCGCATGCTCCGAACCTTGGTGCTTCCGAACTTGCACTTTCCGAAGCCTAAATGATCCCCAAATGCTTCCCAAACTATTCAAAATTGGAGTTCTACATTTGACATTCGGGTCCCTTTCGTTTGCACAATGAGGAACCCCGCGCACAACTTACGCAAGGTTGTGCATCCCGCATGCTCCAAACCTTGGTGCTTCCGAACTTGCGTTTTCCGAAGCCTAAATGATCCCCAAATGCTTCCCAAACTATTCTAAATTGGAGTTCTACATTTGACATTCGGGTCCCTTTCGTTTGCATAATGAGGAACCCCGCGCACAACTTACGCAAGGTTGTGCATCCCGCA
The DNA here is from genome assembly GCA_029817715.1 of Melastoma dodecandrum. Lineage (NCBI taxonomy): Eukaryota > Viridiplantae > Streptophyta > Magnoliopsida > Myrtales > Melastomataceae > Melastoma > Melastoma dodecandrum. Next base: position 3,808 of record JARUPY010000606.1, read on the forward strand.
TGCTCCGAACCTTGGTGCTTCCGAACGTGCAATTTCCGAAGCCTAATTGATCCCCAAATGCTTCCCAAACTATTCTAAATTGGAGTTCTACATTTGACATTCGGGTCCCTTTCGTTTGCACAATGAGGAACCCCGCGCACAACTTACGCAAGGTTGTGCATCCCGCATGCTCCGAACCTTGGTGCTTCCGAACTTGCATTTTCCGAAGCCTAAATGATCCCCAAATGCTTCCCAAACTATTCAAAATTGGAGTTCTACATTAGACATTCGGGTCCCTTTCGTTGCACAATGAGGAACCCCGCGCACAACTTACGCAAGGTTGTGCATCCCGCATGCTCCGAACCTTGGTGCTTCCGAACTTGCATTTTCCGAAGCCTAATTGATCCCCAAATGCTTCCCAAACTATTCATAATTGGAGTTCTACATTTGACATTCGGGTCCCTTTCGTTTGCACAATGAGGAACCACACGCACAACTTACGCAAGGTTGTGCATCGCGCATGCTCCGAACCTTGGTGCTTCCGAACTTGCATTTTCCGAAGCCTAAATGATCCCCAAATGCTTCCCAAACTATTCAAAATTGGAGTTCTACATTTGACATTCGGGTCCCTTTCGTTGCAAAATGAGGAACCCCGCGCACAACTTACGCAAGGTTGTGCATCCCGCATGCTCCGAACCTTGGTGCTTCCGAACTTGCATTTTCCGAAGCCTAAATGATCCCCAAATGCTTCCCAAACTATTCAAAATTGGAGTTCTACATTTGACATTCGGGTCCCTTTCGTTTGCACAATGAGGAACCACACGCACAACTTACGCAAGGTTGTGCATCCCGCATGCTCCGAACCTTGGTGCTTCCGAACTTGCATTTTCCGAAGCCTAAATGATCCCCAAATGCTTCCCAAACTATTCAAAATTGGAGTTCTACATTTGACATTCGGGTCCCTTTCGTTGCACAATGAGGAACCCCGCGCACAACTTACGCAAGGTTGTGCATCCCGCATGCTCCGAACCTTGGTGCTTCCGAACTTGCATTTTCCGAAGCCTAAATGATGCCCAAATGCTTCCCAAACTATTCAAAATTGGAGTTCTACATTTGACATTCGGGTCCCTTTCGTTGCACAATGAGGAACCCCGCGCACAACTTACGCAAGGTTGTGCATCCCACATGCTCCGAACCTTGGTGCTTCCGAACTTGCATTTTCCGAAGCCTAAATGATTCTTAAATTCTTCCCAAACTATTCAAAATTGGACTTCTACATTTGACATTCGGGTCCCTTTCGTTGCACAATGAGGAACCCCGCGCACAACTTACGCAAGGTTGTGCATCCCGCATGCTCCGAACCTTGGTGCTTCCGAACTTGCATTTTCCGAAGCCTAAATGATCCCCAAATGCTTGCCAAACTATTCAAAATTGGATTTCTACATTTGACATTCGGGTCCGTTTCGTTGTACAATGAGGAACCCCGCGCACAACTTACGCAAGGTTGTGCATCCCGCATGCTCCGAACCTTGGTGCTTCCGAACTTGCATTTTCCGAAGCCTAAATGATCCCCAAATGCTTCCCAAACTATTCAAAATTGGAGTTCTACATTTGACATTCGGGTCCCTTTCGTTTGCACAATGAGGAACCCCGCGCACAACTTACGCAAGGTTGTGCATCCCGCATGCTCCGAACCTTGGTGCTTCCGAACTTGCATTTTCCGAAGCCTAAATGATCCCCAAATGCTTCCCAAACTATTCAAAATTGGAGTTCTACATTTGACATTCGGGTCCGTTTCGTTTGCACAATGAGGAACCTCGCGCACAACTTACGCAAGGTTATGCATCCAGCATGCTCCGAACCTTGGTGCTTCCGAACTTGCATTTTCCGAAGCCTAAATGATCCCCAAATGCTTGCCAAACTATTCAAAATTGGAGTTCTACATTTGACATTCGGGTCCGTTTCGTTTGCACAATGAGGAACCCCGCGCACAACTTACGCAAGGTTGTGCATCCCGCATGATCCGAACTTTGGTGCTTCCGAACTTGCATTTTCCGAAGCCTAAATGATCCCCAAATGCTTGCCAAACGATTCAAAATTGGAGTTCTACATTTGACAGTCGGGTCCGTTTCGTTTGCATAATGAGGAACCCCGCGCACAACTTACGCACGGTTGTGCATCCCGCATGCTCCGAACCTTGGTGCTTCCGAACTTGCATTTTCCGAAGCCTAAATGATCCCCAAATGCTTCCCAAACTATTCAAAATTGGAGTTCTACATTTGACATTCGGGTCCGTTTCGTTTGCACAATGAGGAACCCCGCGCACAACTTACGCAAGGTTGTGCATCCCGCATGCTCCGAACCTTGGTGCTTCCGAACTTGCATTTTCCGAAGCCTAAATGATCCCCAAATGCTTCCCAAACTATTCAAAATTGGAGTTCTACATTTGACATTCGGGTCCCTTTCGTTGCAAAATGAGGAACCCCGCGCACAACTTACGCAAGGTTGTGCATCCCGCATGCTCCGAACCTTGGTGCTTCCGAACTTGCATTTTCCGAAGCCCAAATGATCCCCAAATGCTTCCCAAACAAATCAAAATTGGAGTTCTACATTTGACATTCGGGTCCCTTTCGTTGCACAATTTCGTTTGCTCATGGAGGAACCCCGCGCACAACTTATGCAAGGTTGTGCATCCCGCATGCTCCGAACCTTTGTGCTTTCGAACTTGCATTTTCCGAAGCCTAAATGATCTCCAAATGCTTCCCAAACTATTCTAAATTGGAGTTCTACATTTGACATTCGGGTCCCTTTCGTTTGCACAATGTGGAACCCCGCGCACAACTTACGCAAGGTTGTGCATCCCGCATGCTCCGAACCTTGGTGCTTCCGAAGTTGCATTTTCCGAAGCCTAAATGATCCCCAAATGCTTCCCAAACTGTTCAAAATTGGAGTTCTACATTTGACATTCGGGTCCCTTTCGTTTGCACAATAAGGAACCCCGCGCACAACTTACGCAAGGTTGTGCATCCCGCATGCTCCGAACCTTGGTGCTTCCGAACTTGCATTTTCCGAAGCCTAAATGATCCCCAAATGCTTCCCAAACTATTCAAAATTGGAGTTCTACATTTGACATTCGGGTCCCTTTCGTTTGCACAATGAGGAACCCCGCGCACAACTTACGCAAGGTTGTGCATCCCGCATGCTCCGAACCTTGGTGCTTCCGAACTTGCATTTTCCGAAGCCCAAATGATCCCCAAATGCTTCCCAAACTATTCAAAATTGGAGTTCTACATTTGACATTCGGGTCCCTTTCGTTTGCACAATGAGGAACCCCGCGCACAACTTACGCAAGGTTGTGCATCCCGCATGCTCCGAACCTTGGTGCTTCCGAACTTGCATTTTTCGAAGCCTAAATGATCCCCAAATGCTTCCCAAACTATTCAAAATTGGAGTTCTACATTTGACATTCGGGTCCCTTTCGTTTGCACAATGAGGAACCCCGCGCACAACTTACGCAAGGTTGTGCATCCCGCATGCTCCGAACCTTGGTGCTTCCGAACTTGCATTTTCCGAAGCCTAAATGATCCCCAAATGCTTCCCAAACTATTCAAAATTGGAGTTCTACATTTGACATTCGGGTCCCTTTCGTTTGCACAATGAGGAACCCCGCGCACAACTTACGCAAGGTTGTGCATCCCGCATGCTCCGAACCTTGGTGCTTCCGAACTTGCATTTTCCGAAGCCTAAATGATCCCCAAATGCTTCCCAAACTATTCAAAATTGGAGTTCTACATTTGACATTCGGGTCCCTTTCGTTGCACAATGAGGAACCCCGCGCACAACTTACGCAAGGTTGTGCATCCCGCATGCTCCGAATCTTGGTGCTTCCGAACTTGCATTTTCCGAAGCCTAAATGATCCCCAAATGCTTCCCAAACTATTCAAAATTGGAGTTCTACATTTGACATTCGGGTCCCTTTCGTTTGCACAATGAGGAACCCCGCGCACAACTTACGCAAGGTTGTGCATCCCGCATGCTCCGAACCTTGGTGCTTCCGAACTTGCATTTTCCGAAGCCTAAATGATCCCCGAAAGCTACCCAAACTATTCAAAATTGGAGTTCTACATTTGACATTCGGGTCCCTTTCGTTGCACAATGAGGAACCCCGCGCACAACTTACGCAAGGTTGTGCATCCCGCATGCTCCGAACCTTGGTGCTTCCGAACTTGCATTTTCCGAAGCCTAAATGATCCCCAAATGCTTCCCAAACTATTCAAAATTGGAGTTCTACATCTGACATTCGGGTCCCTTTCGTTTGCACAATGAGGAACCCCGCGCACAACTTACGCAAGGTTGTGCATCCCGCATGCTCCGAACCTTGGTGCTTCCGAACTTGCATTTTCCGAAGCCTAAATGATCCCCAAATGCTTCCCAAACTATTTAAAATTGGAGTTCTACATTTGACATTCGGGTCCCTTTCGTTGCACAATGAGGAACCCCGCGCACAACTTACGCAAGGTTGTGCATCCCGCATGCTCCGAACCTTGGTGCTTCCGAACTTGCATTTTCCGAAGCCTAAATGATCCCCCAATGCTTCCCAAACTATTCAAAGTTGGAGTTCTACATTTGACATTCGGGTCCCTTTCGTTTGCACAATGAGGAACCCCGCGCACAACTTACGCAAGGTTGTGCATCCCGCATGCTCCGAACCTTGGTGCTTCCGAACTTGCATTTTCCGAAGCCGAAATGATCCACAAATGCTTCCCACACTATTCAAAGTTGGAGTTCTACATTTGACATTCGGGGCCCTTTCGTTTGCACAATGAGGAACCCCGCGCACAACTTACGCAAGGTTGTGCATCCCGCATGCCCCGAACTTTGGTGCTTCCAAACATGCATTTTCCGAAGCCTAAATGATCCACCAATGCTTCCCAAACTATTCGAAATTGGAGTTCTACATTTGACATTCGGGTCCCTTTCGTTTGCACAATGAGGAACCCCGCGCACAACTTACGCAAGGTTGTGCATCCCGCATGCTCCGAACCTTGGTGCTTCCGAACTTGCATTTTCCGAAGCCTAAATGATCCCCAAATGCTTCCCAAACTATTCAAAATTGGAGTTCTACATTTGACATTCGGGTCCCTTTCGTTGCACAATGAGGAACCCCGCGCACAACTTACGCTAGGTTGTGCATCCCGCATGCTCCGAACCTTGGTGCTTCCGAACTTGCATTTTCCGAAGCCTAAATGATCCCCAAATGCTTCCCAAACTATTCAAAATTGGAGTTCTACATTTGACATTCGGGTCCCTTTCGTTGCACAATGAGGAACCCCGCGCACAACATACGCAAGGTTGTGCATCCCGCATGCTCCGAACCTTGGTGCTTCCGAACTTGCATTTTCCGAAGCCTAAATGATCCCCAAATGCTTCCTAAACTATTCAAAATTGGAGTTCTACATTTGACATTCGGGTCCCTTTCGTTGCACAATGAGGAACCCCGCGCACAACTTACGCAAGGTTGTGCATCCCGCATGCTCCGAACCTTGGTGCTTCCGAACTTGCATTTTCCGAAGCCTAAATGATCCCCAAATGCTTCCCAAACTATTCAAAATTGGAGTTCTACATTTGACATTCGGGTCCCTTTCGTTTGCACAATGAGGAACCCCGCGCACAACTTACGCAAGGTTGTGCATCCCGCATGCTCCGAACCTTGGTGCTTCCGAACTTGCATTTTCCGAAGCCTAAATGATCCCCAAATGCTTCCCAAACTATTCAAAATTGGAGTTCTACATTTGACATTCGGGTCCCTTTCGTTTGCACAATGAGGAACCCCGCGCACAACTTACGCAAGGTTGTGCATCCCGCATGCTCCGAACCTTGGTGCTTCCGAACTTGCATTTTCCGAAGCCTAAATGATCCCCAAATGCTTCCCAAACTATTCAAAATTGGAGTTCTACATTTGACATTCGGGTCCCTTTCGTTTGCACAATGAGGAACCCCGCGCACAACTTACGCAAGGTTGTGCATCCCGCATGCTCCGAACCTTGGTGCTTCCGAACATGCATTTTCCGAAGCCTAAATGATCCCCAAATGCTTCCCAAACTATTCAAAATTGGAGTTCTACATTTGACATTCGGGTCCCTTTCGTTTGCACAATGAGGAACCCCGCGCACAACTTACGCAAGGTTGTGCATCCCGCATGCTCCGAACCTTGGTGCTTCCGAACTTGCATTTTCCGAAGCCTAAATGATCCCCAAATGCTTCCCAAACTATTCAAAATTGGAGTTCTACATTTGACATTCGGGTCCCTTTCGTTTGCACAATGTGGAACCCCGCGCACAACTTACGCAAGGTTGTGCATCCCGCATGCTCCGAACCTTGGTGCTTCCGAACTTGCATTTTCCGAAGCCTAAATGATCCCCAAATGCTTCCCAAACTATTCAAAATTGGAGTTCTACATTTGACATTCGGGTCCCTTTCGTTTTCACAAGGAGGAACCCCGCGCACAACTTACGCAAGGTTGTGCATCCCGCATGCTCCGAACCTTGGTGCTTCCGAACTTGCATTTTCCGAAGCCTAAATGATCCCCAAATGCTTCCCAAACTATTCAAAATTGGAGTTCTACATTTGACATTCGGGTCCCTTTCGTTTGCACAATGAGGAACCACACGCACAACTTACGCAAGGTTGTGCATCGCGCATGCTCCGAACCTTGGTGCTTCCGAACTTGCATTTTCCGAAGCCTAAATGATCCCCAAATGCTTCCCAATCTATTCAAAATTGGAGTTCTACATTTGACATTCGGGCCCTTTCGTTTGCACAATGAGGAACCCCGCGCACAACTTACGCAAGGCTGTGCATCCCGCATGCTCCGAACCTTGGTGCTTCCGAACTTGCATTTTCCGAAGCCTAAATGATCCCCAAATGCTTCCCAAACTATTCAAAATTGGAGTTCTACATTTGACATTCGGGTCCCTTTCGTTTGCACAATGAGGAACCCCGCGCACAACTTACGCAAGGTTGTGCATCCCGCATGCTCCGAACCTTGGTGCTTCCGAACTTGCATTTTCGGAAGCCTAAATGATCTCCAAATGCTTCCCAAACTATTCAAAATTGGAGTTCTACATTTGACATTCGGGTCCCTTTCGTTTGCACAATGAGGAACCCCGCGCACAACTTACGCAAGGTTGTGCATCCCGCATGCTCCGAACCTTGGTGCTTCCGAACTTGCATTTTCCGAAGCCTAAATGATCCCCAAATGCTTCCCAAACTATTCAAAATTGGAGTTCTACATTTGACATTCGGGTCCCTTTCGTTTGCACAATGAGGAACCCCGCGCACAACTTACGCAAGGTTGTGCATCCCGCATGCTCCGAACCTTGGTGCTTCCGAACTTGCATTTTCCGAAGCCTAAATGATCCCCAAATGCTTCCCAAACTATTCAAAATTGGAGTTCTACATTTGACATTCGGGTCCCTTTCGTTTGCACAAGGAGGAACCCCGCGCACAACTTACGCAAGGTTGTGCATCCCGCATGCTCCGCACCTTGGTGCTTCCGAACTTGCATTTTCCGAAGCCTAAATGATCTCCAAATGCTTCCCAAACTATTCAAAATTGGAGTTCTACATTTGACATTCGGGTCCCTTCTGTTTGCACAATGAGTAACCCCACGCACAACTTACGCAAGGTTGTGCATCCCGCAAGCTCCGAACCTTGGTGCTTCCGAACTTGCATTTTCCGAAGCCTAAATGATCCCCAAATGCTTCCCAAACTATTCAAAATTGGAGTTCTACATTTGACATTCGGGCCCTTTCGTTGCACAATGAGGAACCCTGCGCACAACTTACGCAAGGTTGTGCATCCCGCATGCTCCGAACCTTGGTGCTTCCGAACTTGCATTTTCCGAAGCCTAAATGATCCCCAAATGCTTCCCAAACTATTCAAAATTGGAGTTCTACATTTGACATTCGGGTCCCTTCCGTTTGCACAATGAGGAACCCCGCGCACAACTTACGCAAGGTTGTGCATCCCGCATGCTCCGAACCTTGGTGCTTCCGAACTTGCATTTTCCGGAGCCTAAATGATCCCCAAATGCTTCCCAAACTATTCAAAATTGGAGTTCTACATTTGACATTCAGGTCCCTTTCGTTGCACAATGAGGAACCCCGCGCACAACTTACGCAAGGTTGTGCATCCCGCATGCTCCGAACCTTGGTGCTTCCGAACTTGCATTTTCCGAAGCCTAAATGATCCCCAAATGCTTCCCAAACTATTCAAAATTGGAGTTCTACATTTGACATTCGGGTCCGTTTCGTTTGCACAATGAGGAACCCCGCACACAACTTACGCAAGGTTGTGCATCCCGCATGCTCCGAACCTTGGTGCTTCCGAACTTGCATTTTCCGAAGCCTAAATGATCCCCAAATGCTTCCCAAACTATTCAAAATTGGAGTTCTACATTTGACATTCGGGTCCCTTTCGTTTGCACAATGAGGAACCCCGCGCACAACTTACGCAAGGTTGTGCATCCCGCATGCTCCGAACCTTGGTGCTTCCGAACTTGCATTTTCCGAAGCCTAAATTATCCCCAAATGCTTCCCAAACTATTCAAAATTGGAGTTCTACGTTTGACAGTCGGGTCCCTTTCGTTTGCACAATGAGGAACCGCGCGCACAACTTACGCAAGGTTGTGCATCCCGCATGCTCCGAACCTTGGTGCTTCCGAACTTGCATTTTCCGAAGCCTAAATGATCCCCAAATGCTTTCCAAACTATTCAAAATTGGAGTTCTACATTTGACATTCGGGTCCCTTTCGTTTGCACAAGGAGGAACCCCGCGCACAACTTACGCAAGGTTGTGCATCCCGCATGCTCCGAACCTTGGTGCTTCCGAACTTGCATTTTCCGAAGCCTAAATGATCCCCAAATGCTTCCCAAACTATTCAAAATTGGAGTTCTACATTTGACATTCGGGTCCCTTTCGTTGCACAATGAGGAACCCCGCGCACAACTTACGCAAGGTTGTGCATCCCGCATGCTCCGAACCTTGGTGCTTCCGAACTTGCATTTTCCGAAGCCTAAATGATCCCCAAATGCTTCCCAAACTATTCAAAATTGGAGTTCTACATTCGACATTCGGGTCCTTTCCGTTTGCACAATGAGTAACCCCGCGCACAACTTACGCAAGGTTGTGCATCCCGCATGCTCCGAACCTTGGTGCTTCTGAACTTGGATTTTTCGAAGCCTAAATGATCCCAAAATGCTTCCCAAACTATTCAAAATTGGAGTTCTACATTTGACATTCGGGTCCCTTTCGTTGCACAATGAGGAACCCCGCGCACAACTTACGCAAGGCTGTGCATCCCGCATGCTCCGAACCTTGGTGCTTCCGAACTTGCATTTTCCGAAGCCTAAATGATCCCCAAATGCTTCCCAAACTATTCAAAATTGGAGTTCTACATTTGACATTCGGGTCCCTTTCGTTTGCACAAGGAGGAAGCCCGCGCACAACTTACGCAAGGTTGTGCATCCCGCATGCTCCGAACCTTAATGCTTCCGAACTTGCATTTCCCGAAGCCTAAATGATCCCCAAATGCTTCCCAAACTATTCAAAATTGGAGTTCTACATTTGACATTCGGGTCCCCTTCGTTTGCATAATGGGGAACCCCGCGCACAACTTACGCAAGGTTGTGCATCCCGCATGCTCCGAACCTTGGTGCTTCCGAACTTGCATTTTCCGAAGCCTAAATGATCTCCAAATGCTTCCCAAACTATTCAAAATTGGAGTTCTACATTTGACATTCGGGTCCCTTTCGTTTGCACAATGAGGAACCCTGCGCACAACTTACGCAAGGTTGTGCATCCCGCATGCTCCGAACCTTGGTGCTTCCGAACTTGCATTTTCCGAAGCCTAAATGATCCCCAAATGCTTCCCAACCTATTCAAAATTGGAGTTCTACATTTGACATTCGGGTCCCTTTCGTTGCACAATGAGGATCCCCGCGCACAACTTACGCATGGTTGTGCATCCCGCATGCTCCGAACCTTGGTGCTTCCGAACTTGCATTTTCCGAAGCCTCAATGATCTCCAAATGTTTCCCAAACTATTCTAAATTGGAGTTCTACATTTGACGTTCGGGTTCCTTTCGTTTGCACAATGAGGAACCCCGCGCACAACTTACGCAAGGTTGTGCATCCCGCATGCTCCGAAACTTGGTGCTTCCGAACTTGCATTTTCCGAAGCCTAAATGATCCCCAAATGCTTCCCAAACTATTCAAAATTGGAGTTCTACATTTGACGTTCGGGTCCCTTTCGTTTGCACAGGGAGGAACCCCGCGCACAACTTACGCAAGGTTGTGCATCCCGCATGCTCCGAACCTTGGTGCATCCGAACTAGCATTTTCCGAAGTCTAAATGATCCCCAAATTCTTGCCAAGCAATTCAAAATTGGAGTTCTACTTTTGACATTCGGGTCCTTTCGTTGCACAATGAGGAACCCCGCGCACAACTTTCCCAACGTTGTGCAACCCGCATGCTCCGAACCTTGGTGCTTCCGACATGCATTTTCCGAAGCCTAAATGCTTCCCAAACTATTCAAAATTGGAGTTCTACATTTGACATTCGGGTCCCTTTCGTTGCACAATGAGGAACCCCGCGCACAACTTACGCAAGGTTGTGCATCCCGCATGCTCCGAACCTTGGTGATTCCGAACTTGCATTTTCCGAAGCCTAAATGATCCCCAAATGCTTCCCAAACTATTCAAAATTGGAGTTCTACATTTGACATTCGGGTCCCTTTCGTTGCACAATGAAGAACTCGCGCACAACTTACGCAAGGTTGTGCATCCCGCATGCTCCGAACCTTGGTGCTTCCGAACTTGCATTTTCCGAAGCCTAAATGATCCCCAAATGCTTCCCAAACTATTCAAAATTGGAGTTCTACATTTGACATTCGGGTCCCTTTCGTTTGCACAATGAGGAACCCCGCGCACAACTTACGCAAGGTTGTGCATCCCGCATGCTCCGAACCTTGGTGCTTCCGAACTTGCATTTTCCGAAGCCTAAATGATCTCCAAATGCTTCCCAAACTATTCAAAATTGGAGTTCTACATTTGACATTCGGGTCCCTTTCGTTTGCACAATGAGGAACCCCGCGCACAACTTACGCAAGGTTGTGCATCCCGCATGCTCCGAACCTTGGTGCTTCCGAACTTGCATTTTCCGAAGCCTAAATGATCCCCAAATGCTTCCCAAACTATTCAAAATTGGAGTTCTACATTTGACATTCGGGTCCCTTTCGTTGCAAAATGAGGAACCCCGCGCACAACTTACGCAAGGTTGTGCATCCCGCATGCTCCGAACCTTGGTGCTTCCGAACTTGCATTTTCCGAAGCCTAAATGATCCCCAAATGCTTCCCAAACTATTCAAAATTGGAGTTCTACATTTGACATTCGGGTCCCCTTCGTTTGCACAATGAGGAACCCCGCGCACAACTTACGCAAGGTTGTGCATCCCGCATGCTCCGAACCTTGGTGCTTCCGAACTTGCATTTTCCGAAGCCTAAATGATCCCCAAATGCTTCCCAAACTATTCAAAATTGGAGTTCTACATTTGACATTCGGGTCCCTTTCGTTGCACAATGAGGAACCCCGCGCACAACTTACGCAAGGTTGTGCATCCCGCATGCTCCGAACCTTGGTGCTTCCGAACTTGCATTTTCCGAAGCCTAAATGATCCCCAAATGCTTCCCAAACTATTCAAAATTGGAGTTCTACATTTGACATTCGGGTCCCATTCGTTTGCACAATGAGGAACCCCGCGCACAACTTACGCAAGGTTGTGCATCCCGCATGCTCCGAACCTTGGTGCTTCCGAACTTGCATTTTCCGAAGCCTAAATGATCCCCAAATGCTTCCCAAACTATTCAAAATTGGAGTTCTACATTTGACATTCGGGTCCCTTTCGTTTGCACAATGTGGAACCCCGCGCACAACTTACGCAAGGTGGTGCATCCCGCATGCTCCGAACCTTGGTGCTTCCGAACTTGCATTTTCCGAAGCCTAAATGATCCCCAAATGCTTCCCAAACTATTCAAAATTGGAGTTCTACATTTGACATTCGGGTCCCTTTCGTTGCACAATGAGGAACCCCTCGCACAACTTACGCAAGGTTGTGCATCTCCCGCATGCTCCGAACCTTGGTGCTTCCGAACTTGCATTTTCCGAAGCCTAAATGATCCCCAAATGCTTCCCAAACTATTCAAAATTGGAGTTCTACATTTCACATCCGGGTCCCTTCCGTTGCACAATGAGGAACCCCGCGCACAACTTACGCAAGGTTGTGCATCCCGCATGCTCCGAACCTTGGTGCTTCCGAACTTGCATTTTCCGAAGCCTAAATGATCCCCAAATGCTTCCCAAACTATTCAAAATTGGAGTTCTACATTTGACAATCGGGTCCCTTTCGTTGCACAATGAGGAGCCCCGCGCACAACTTACGCAAGGTTGTGAATCCCGCATGCTCCGAACCTTGGTGCTTCCGAACTTGCATTTTCCGAAGCCTAAATGATCCCCAAATGCTTCCCAAACTATTCAAAATTGGAGTTCTACATTTGACATTCGGGTCCCTTTCGTTGCACAATGAGGAACCCCGCGCACAACTTACGCAAGGTTGTGCATCCCGCATGCTCCGAACCTTGGTGCTTCCGAACTTGCATTTTCCGAAGCCTAAATGAACCCCAAATGCTTCCCAAACTATTCAAAATTGGAGTTCTACATTTGACATTCGGGTCCCTTTCGTTGCACAATGAGGAACCCCGCGCACAACTTACGCAAGGTTGTGCATCTCCCGCATGCTCCGAACGTTGGTGCTTCCGAACTTGCATTTTCCGAAGCCTAAATGATCCCCCAATGCTTCCCAAACTATTCAAAATTGGAGTTCTACATTTGACATTCGGGTCCCTTTCGTTGCACAATGAGGAACCCCGCGCACAACTTACGCAAGGTTGTGCATCCCGCATGCTCCGAACCTTGGTGCTTCCGAACTTGCATTTTCCGAAGCCTAAATGATCCCCAAATGCTTCCCAAACTATTCAAAATTGGAGTTCTACATTTGACATTCGGGTCCCTTTCGTTGCACAATGAGGAACCCCGCGCACACCTTAAGCAAGGTTGTGCATCCCGCATGCTCCGAACCTTGGTGCTTCCGAACTTGCATTTTCCGAAGCCTAAATGATCCCCAAATGCTTCCCAAACTATTCAAAATTGGAGTTCTACATTTGACATTCGGGTCCCTTTCGTTGCACAATGAGGAACCCCGCGCACAACTTACGCAAGGTTGTGCATCCCGCATGCTCCGAACCTTGGTGCTTCCGAACTTGCATTTTCCAATGCCTAAATGATCCCCAAATGCTTCCCAACCAATTCAAAATTGGAGTTCCACATATGACATTCGGGTCCCGTTCGTTTGCACAATATGGAACCCCGCGCACAACTTACGCAAGGTTGTGCATCCCGCATGCTCCGAACCTTCGTGCTTCCGAACTTGCATTTTTCGAAGCCTAAATGATCCCCAAATGCTTCCCAAACTATTCATAATTAGAGTTCTACATTTGACATTCGGGTCCCATTCGTTTGCACAATGAGGAACCCCGCGCACAACTTACGCAAGGTTGTGCATCCCGCATGCTCCGAACCTTGGTGCTTCCGAACTTGCATTTTCCGAAGCCTAAATGATCCCCAAATGCTTCCCAAACTATTCAAAATTGGAGTTCTACATTTGACATTCGGGTCCCTTTCGTTGCACAATGAGGAACCCCGCGCACAACTTACGCAAGGTTGTGCATCCCGCATGCTCCGAACCTTGGTGCTTCCGAACTTGCATTTTCCGAAGCCTAAATGATCCCCAAATGCTTCCCAAACTATTCAAAATTGGAGTTCTACATTTGACATTCGGGTCCCTTTCGTTTGCTCATTGAGGAACCCCGCGCGCAACTTAGGCAAGGTTGTGCATCCCGCATGCTCCGAACCTTGGTGCTTCCGAACTTGCATTTTCCGAAGCCTAAATGATCCCCAAATGCTTCCCAAACTATTCAAAATTGGAGTTCTACATTTGACATTCGGGTCCCTTTCGTTTGCACATTGAGGAACCCCGCGCACAACTTACGCAAGGTTGTGCATCCCGCATGCTCCGAACCTTGGTGCTTCCGAACTTGCATTTTCCGAAGCCTAAATGATCCCCAAATGCTTCCCAAACTATTCAAAATTGGAGTTCTACATTTGACATTCGGGTCCCTTTCGTTGCACAATGAGGAACCCCGCGCACAACTTACGCAAGGTTGTGCATCTCCCGCATGCTCCGAACCTTGGTGCTTCCGAACTTGCATTTTCCGAAGCCTAAATGATCCCCAAATGCTTCCCAAACTATTCAAAATTGGAGTTCTACATTTGACATTCGGGTCCCTTTCGTTGCAAAATGAGGAACCCCGCGCACAACTTACGCAAGGTTGTGCATCCCGCATGCTCCGAACCTTGGTGCTTCCGAACTTGCATTTTCCGAAGCCTAAATGATCCCCAAATGCTTCCCAAACTATTCAAAATTGGAGTTCTACATTTGACATTCGGGTCCCTTTCGTTGCACAATGAGGAACCCCGCGCACAACTTACGCAAGGTTGTGCATCCCGCATGCTCCGAACCTTGGTGCTTCCGAACTTGCATTTTTCGAAGCCTAAATGATCCCCAAATGCTTCCCAAACTATTCAAAATTGGAGTTCTACATTTGACATTCGGGTCCCTTTCGTTGCACAATGAGGAACCCCGCGCACAACTTACGCAAGGTTGTGCATCCCGCATGCTCCGAACCTTGGTGCTTCCGAACTTGCATTTTCCGAAGCCTAAATGATCCCCAAATGCTTCCCAAAGTATTCAAAATTGGAGTTCTACATTTGACATTCGGGTCCCTTTCGTTGCACAATGAGGAACCCCGCGCACAACTTACGCAAGGTTGTGCTTCCCGCATGCTCCGAACCTTGGTGCTTCCGAACTTGCATTTTCCGAAGCCTAAATGATCCCCAAATGCTTCCCAAACTATTCAAAATTGGAGTTCTACATTTGACATTCGGGTCCCTTTCGTTGCACAATGAGGAACCCCGCGCACAACTTACGCAAGGTTGTGCATCCCGCATGCTCCGAACCTTCGTGCTTCCGAACTTGCATTTTCCGAAGCCTAAATGATCCCCAAATGCTTCCCAAACTATTCAAAATTGGAGTTCTACGTTTGACATTCGGGTCCCTTTCGTTGCACAATGAGGAACCCCGCGCACAACTTACGCAAGGTTGTGCACCCCGCATGCTCTGAACCTTGGTGCTTCCGAACTTGCATTTTTCGAAGCCTAAATGATCCCCAAATGCTTCCCAAACTATTCAAAATTGGAGTTCTACATTTGACATTCGGGTCCCTTTCGTTTGCACAATGTGGAACCCCGCGCACAACTTACGCAAGGTTGTGCATCCCGCATGCTCCGAACCTTGGTGCTTCCGAACTTGCATTTTCCGAAGCCTAAATGATCCCCAAATGCTTCCCAAACTATTCAAAATTGGAGTTCTACATTTGACATTCGGGTCCCTTTCGTTTGCACAATGAGGAACCCCACGCACAACTTACGCAAGGTTGTGCATCCCGCATGCTCCGAACCTTGGTGCTACCGAACTTGCATTTTCCGAAGCCTAAATGATCCCCAAATGCTTCCCAAACTATTCAAAATTGGAGTTCTACATTTGACATTCGTGTCTCTTTCGTTGCACAATGAGGAACCCCGCGCACAACTTACGCAAGGTTGTGCATCCCGCATGCTCCGAACCTTGGTGCTTCCGAACTTGCATTTTCCGAAGCCTAAATGATCCCCAAATGCTTCCCAAACTGTTCAAAATTGGAGTTCTACATTTGACATTCGGGTCCCTTTCGTTTGCACAATGAGGAACCCCACGCACAACTGACGCAAGGTTGTGCATCGCGCATGCTCCGAGCCTTTGTGTTTCCGAACTTGCATTTTCCGAAGCCTAAATTTTCCCCAAATGCTTCCCAAACTATTCAAAATAGGAGTTCTACATTTGACATTCGGGTCCCTTTTGTTTGCACAATGAGGAACCCCGCGCACAACTTACGCAAGGTTGTGCATCCCGCATGCTCCGAACCTTGGTGCTTCCGAACTTGCATTTTCCGAAGCCTAAATGATCCCCAAATGCTTCCTAAACTATTCAAAATTGGAGTTCTACATGTGACATTCGGGTCCCTTTCGTTGCGCAATGAGGAACCCCGCGCACAACTTACGCAAGGTTGTGCATTCCCGCATGCTCCGAACCTTGGTGCTTCCGAACTTGCATTTTCCGAAGCCTAAATGATCCCCAAATGCTTCCCAACCTATTCAAAATTGGAGTTCTACATTTGACATTCGGGTCCCTTTCGTTGCACAATGAGGAACCCCGCGCACAACTTACGCAAGGTTGTGCATCCCGCATGCTCCGAACCTTGGTGCTTCCGAACTTGCATTTTCCGAAGCCTAAATGATCCCCAAATGCTTCCCAAACTATTCAAAATTGGAGTTCTACATTTGACATTCGGGTCCCTTTCGTTGCACAATGAGGAACCCCGCGCACAACTTACACAATGTTGTGCATCCTTCATGCTCCGAACCTTGGTGCTTCCGAACTTGCATTTTTCGAAGCCTAAATGATCCCCAAATGCTTCCCAAACTATTCAAAATTAGAGTTCTACATTTGACATTCGGGTCCCTTTCGTTGCACAATGAGGAACCCCGCGCACAACTTACGCAAGGTTGTGCATCCCGCATGCTCCGAACCTTGGTGCTTCCGAACTTGCATTTTCCGAAGCCTAAATGATCCCCAAATGCTTCCCAAACTATTAAAAATTGGAGTTGTACATTTGACATTCTGGTCCCTTTCGTTGCACAATGAGGAACCCCGCGCACAACTTACGCAAGGTTGTGCATCCCGCATGATCCGAACCTTGGAGCATCCGAACTTGCATTTTCCGAAGCCTAAATGATCCCCAAATGCTTCCCAAACTATTCAAAATTGGAGTTCTACATTTGACGTTCGGGTCCCTTTCGTTGCACAATGAGGAACCCCGCGCACAACTTAGGCAAGGTTGTGCATCCCGCATGCTCCGAACCTTGGTGCTTCCGAACTTGCATTTTCCGAAGCCTAAATGATCCCCAAATGCTTCCCAAACTATTCAAAATTGGAGTTCTACATTTGACATTCGGGTCCCTTTCGTTGCACAATGAGGAACCCCGCGCAATACTTACGCAAGGTTGTGCAACCCGCATGCTCCGAACCTTGCTGCTTCCGAACTTGCGTTTTCCGAAGCCTAAATGATCTCAAAATGCTTCTCAAACAATTCTAAATTGGAGTTATACATTTGACAATCGGGTCCCTTTCGTTTGCACAATGAGTAACCCCGCGCAATACTTACGCAAGGTTGTGCAACCCGCATGCTCCGAACCTTGTTGCTTCCGAACTTGTATTTTCCGAAGCCTAAATGATCCCAAAATGCTTCCCAGACTATTCTAAATTGGAGTTCTACATTTGACATTCGGGTCCCTTTCGTTGCACAATGAGGAACCCCGCGCACAACTTACGCAAGGTTGTGCATCCCGCATGCTCCGAACCTTGGTGCTTCCGAACTTGCAATTTCCGATGCCTAAATGATCTGCAAATGCTTCCTAAACTATTCAAAATTGGAGTTCTACATTTGACATTCGGGTCCCTTTCGTTGCACAATGAGGAACCCCGCGCACAACTTACGCAAGGTTGTGCATCCCGCATGCTCCGAACCTTGGTGCTTCCGAACTTGCATTTTCCGAAGCCTAAATGATCCCCAAATGCTTCCCAAACTATTCAAAATTGGAGTTCTACATTTGACGTTCGGGTCCCTTTCGTTGCACAATGAGGAACCCCGCGCAATACTTACGCAAGTTTGGGCATCCCGCATTCTCCGAACCTTGTTGCTTCCGAACTTGCATTTTCCGAAGCCTAAATCATCTCCAAATGCATCCCAAACAATTCTAAATTGGAGTTCTACATTTGACATTCGGGTCCCTTTTAGTTGCACAATGAGCAACCCCGCGCACAACTTACGCAAGGTTGTGCATCCCGCATGCTCTGAACCTTGGTGCTTCCGAACTTGCATTTTCCGAAGCCTAAATGATCCCCAAATGCTTCCCAAACTATTCAAAATTGGAGTTCTACATTTGACATTCGGGTCCCTTTCGTTGCACAATGAGGAACCCCGCGCACAACTTACGCAAGGTTGTGCATCCCGCATGCTCTGAACCTTGGTGCTTCCGAACTTGCATTTTCCGAAGCCTAAATGATCTCCAAATGCTTCCCAAACTATTCAAAATTGGAGTTATACATTTGACATTCGGGTCCCTTTCGTTTGCACAAGGAGGAACCCCGCGCACAACTTACGCAAGGTTGTGCATCCCGCATGCTCCGAACCTTGGTGCTTCCGAACTTGCATTTTCCGAAGCCTAAATGATCCCCAAATGCTTCCCAAACTATTCAAAATTGGAGTTCTACATTTGACATTCGGGTCCGTTTCGTTTGCACAATGAGGAACCCCGCGCACAACCTACGCAAGGTTGTGCATCCCGCATGCTCCGAACCTTGGTGCTTCCGAACTTGCATTTTCCGAAGCCTAAATGATCCCCAAATGCTTCCCAAACTATTCAAAATTGGAGTTCTACATTTGACATTCGGGTCCCTTTCGTTTGCACAATGAGGAACCCCGTGCACAACTTACGCAAGGTTGTGCATCCCGCATGCTCCGAACCTTGGTGCTTCCGAACTTGCATTTTCCGAAGCCTAAATGATCTCCAAATGCTTCCCAAACTATTCAAAATTGGAGTTCTACATTTGACATTCGGGCCCTTTCGTTGCAAAATGAGGAACCCCGCGCACAACTTACGCAAGGTTGTGCATCCCGCATGCTCCGAACCTTGGTGCTTCCGAACTTGCATTTTCCGAAGCCTAAATGATCCCCAAATGCTTCCCAAACTATTCAAAATTGGAGTTCTACATTTGACATTCAGGCCCCTTTAGTTGCACATTGGGGAACCCCGCGCACAACTTACGCAAGGTTGTGCATCCCGCATGCTCCGAACCTTGGTGCTTCCGAACTTGCATTTTCCGAAGCCTAAATGATCCCCAAATGCTTCCCAAACTATTCAAAATTGGAGTTCTACATTTGACATTCGGGTCCCTTTCGTTGCACAATGAGGAACCCCGCGCACAACTTACGCAAGGTTGTGCATCCCGCATGCTCCGAACCTTGGTGCTTCCGAACTTGCACTTTTCGAAGCCTAAATGATCCCCAAATGCTTCCCAAACTATTCAAAATTGGAGTTCTACATTTGACATTCGGGTCCCTTTCGTTTGCACAATGAGGAACCCCGTGCACAACTTACGCAAGGTTGTGCATCCCGCATGCTCCGAACCTTGGTGCTTCCGAACATGCATTTTCCGAAGCCTAAATGATCCTCAAATGCTTCCCAAACTAATGAAAATTGGAGTTCTACATTTGACATTCGGGTCCTTTTCGTTTGCACAAGGAGGAACCCCGCGCACAACTTACGCAAGGTTGTGCATCCCGCATGCTCCGAACCTTGGTGCTTCCGAACTTGCATTTTCCGAAGCCTAAATGATCCCCAAATGCTTCCCAAACTATTCAAAATTGGAGTTCTACATTTGACATTCGGGACCCATTCGTTTGCACAATGAGGAACCCCGCGCACAACTTACGCAAGGTTGTGCATCCCGCATGCTCCGAACCTTGGTGCTTCCGAACTTGCATTTTCCGAAGCCTAAATGATCCCCAAATGCTTCCCAAACTATTCAAAATTGGAGTTCTACATTTGACATTCGGGTCCCTTTCGTTGCACAATGAGGAACCCCGCGCACAACTTACGCAAGGTTGTGCATCCCGCATGCTCCGAACCTTGGTGCTTCCGAACTTGCATTTTCCGAAGCCTAAATGATCCCCAAATGCTTCCCAAACTATTCAAAATTGGAGTTCTACATGTGACATTCGGGTCCCTTTCGTTGCACAATGAGGAACCCCGCGCACAACTTACGCAAGGTTGTGCATCCCGCATGCTCCGAACCTTGGTGCTTCCGAACTTGCATTTTCTGAAGCCTAAATGATCCCCAAATGCTTCCCAAACTATTCAAAATTGGAGTTCTACATTTGACATTCGGGTCCCTTTCGTTGCACAATGAGGAACCCCGCGCACAACTTACGCAAGGTTGTGCATCCCGCATGCTCCGAACGTTGGTGCTTCCGAACTTGCATTTTCCGAAGCCTAAATGATCCCCAAATGCTTCCCAAACTACTCAAAATTGGAGTTCTACATTTGAGATTCGGGTCCCATTCGTTTGCACAATGAGGAACTCCCGCGCACAACTTACGCAAGGTTGTGAATCCCGCAAGCTCCGAACCTTGGTGCTTCCGAACATGCATTTTCCGAAGCCTAAATTATCCCCTAATGCTTCCCAAACTATTCAAAATTGGAGTTCTACATTTGACATTCGTGTCCCTTTCGTTTGCACAATGAGGAACCCCGCGCACAACTTACGCAAGGTTGTGCATCCCGCATGCTCCGAACCTTGGTGCTTCCGAACTTGCATTTTCCGAAGCCTAAATGATCCCCAAATGCTTCCCAAACTATTCAAAATTGGAGTTCTACATTTGACATTCGGGTCCCTTTCGTTTGCACAATTTGGAACCCCGCGCACAACTTACGCAAGGTTGTGCATCCCGCATGCTCCGAACCTTGGTGCTTCCGAACTTGCATTTTCCGAAGCCTAAATGATCCCCAAATGCTTCCCAAACTATTCAAAATTGGAGTTCTACATTTGACATTCGGGTCCCTTTCGTTTGCACAATGAGGAACCCCGCGCACAACTTACGCAAGGTTGTGCATCCCGCATGCTCCGAACCTTGGTGCTTCCGAACTTGCATTTTCCGAAGCCTAAATGATCCCCAAATGCTTCCCAAACTATTCAAAATTGGAGTTCTACATTTGACAATCGGGTCCCTTTCGTTGCACAATGAGGAACCCCGCGCACAACTTACGCAAGGTTGTGCATCCCGCATGCTCCGAACCTTGGTGCTTTCGAACATGCATTTTTCGAAGCCTAAATGATCCCCAAATGCTTCCCAAACTATTCAAAATTGGAGTTCTACATTCAACATATGTGTCCCTTTCGTTGCACAATTAGGAACCCGCGCACAACTTACGCAAGGTTGTGCATCCCGCATGCTCCGAACCTTGGTGCTTTCGAACTTGCATTTTCCGAAGCCTAAATGATCCCCAAATGCTTCCCAAACTATTCAAAATTGGAGTTCTACATTTGACATTCGGGTCCCTTTCGTTGCACAATGAGGAACCCCGCGCACAACTTACGCAAGGTTGTGCATCCCGCATGCTCCGTACCTTGGTGCTTCCGAACTTGCATTTTCCGAAGCCTAAATGATCCCCAAATGCTTCCCAAACTATTCAAAATTGGAGTTCTACATTTGACATTCGGGTCCCTTTCGTTTGCACAATGAGGAACCCCGCGCACAACTTACGCAAGGTTGTGCATCCCGCATGCTCCGAACCTTGGTGCTTCCAAACTTGCATTTTCCGAAGCCTAAATGATCCCCAAATGCTTCCCAAACTATTCAAAATTGGAGTTCTACATTTGACATTCGGGTCCCTTTCGTTGCACAATGAGGAACCCCGCGCACAACTTACGCAAGGTTGTGCATCCCGCATGCTCCGAACCTTGGTGCTTCCGAACTTGCATTTTCCGAAGCCTAAATGATCCCCAAATGCTTCCCAAACTATTCAAAATTGGAGTTCTACATTTGACATTCGGGTCCCTTTCGTTTGCACAATGAGGAACCCCGCGCACAACTTACGCAAGGTTGTGCATCCCGCATGCTCCGAACCTTGGTGCTTCCGAACTTGCATTTTCCGAAGCCTAAATGATCCCCAAATCCTTCCCAAACTATTCAAAATTGGAGTTCTACATTTGACATTCGGGTCCCTTTCGTTGCACAATGAGGAACCCCGCGCACAACTTACGCAAGGTTGTGCATCCCGCATGCTCCGAACCTTGGTGCTTCCGAACTTGCATTTTCCGAAGCCTAAATGATCCCCAAATGCTTCCCAAACTATTCAAAATTGGAGTTCTACATTTGACATTCGGGTCCCTTTCGTTTGCACAATGAGGAACCCCGCGCACAACTTACGCAAGGTTGTGCATCCCGCATGCTCCGTACCTTGGTGCTTCCGAACTTGCATTTTCCGAAGCCTAAATGATCCCCAAATGCTTCCCAAACTATTCAAAATTGGAGTTCTACATTTGACATTCGGGTCCCTTTCGTTGCACAATGAGGAACCCCGCGCACAACTTACGCAAGGTTGTGCATCCCGCATGCTCCGAACCTTGGTGCTTCCGAACTTGCATTTTCCGAAGCCTAAATGATCTCGAAATGCTTCCCAAACTATTCAAAATTGGAGTTCTACATTTGACATTCGGGTCCCTTTCGTTTGCACAATGAGGAACCCCGCGCACAACTTACGCAAGGTTGTGCATCCCGCATGTTCCGTACCTTGGTGCTTCCGAAATTGCATTGTCCGAAGCCTAAATGATCCCCAAATGCTTCCCAAACTATTCAAAATTGGAGTTCTACATTTGACATTCGGGTCCCTTTCGTTGCACAATGAGGAACCCCGCGCACAACTTACGCAAGGTTGTGCATCCCGCATGCTCCGAACCTTGGTGCTTCCGAACTTGCATTTTCCGAAGCCTAAATGATCCCCAAATGCTTCCCAAACTATTCAAAATTGGAGTTCTACATTTGACATTCGGGTCCCTTTCGTTGCACAATGAGGAACCCCGCGCACAACTTACGCAAGGCTGTGCATCCCGCATGCTCCGAACCTTGGTGCTTCCGAACTTGCATTTTCCGAAGCCTAAATGATCCCCAAATGCTTCCCAAACTATTCAAAATTGGAGTTCTACATTTGACATTCGGGTCCCTTTCGTTTGCACAAGGAGGAACCCCGCGCACAACCTACGCAAGGTTGTGCATCCCGCATGCTCCGAACCTTGGTGCTTCCGAACTTGCATTTTCCGAAGCCTAAATGATCCCCAAATGCTTCCCAAACTATTCAAAATTGGAGTTCTACATTTGACATTCGGGACCCTTCCGTTTGCAAAAGGAGGAACCCCGCGCACAAGCTACGCAAGGTTGTGCATCCCGCATGCTCCGAACCTTGGTGCTTCCGAACTTGCATTTTCCGAAGCCTAAATGATCCCCAAATGCTTCCCAAACTATTCAAAATTGGAGTTCTACATTTAACATTCGGGTCGCTTTCGTTGCACAATGAGGAACCCCGCGCACAACTTACGCAAGGTTGTGCATCCCGCATGCTCCGAACCTTGGTGCTTCCGAACTTGCATTTTCCGAAGCCTAAATGATCCCCAAATGCTTCCCAAACTATTCAAAATTGGAGTTCTACATTTGACATTCGGGTCGCTTTCGTTGCACAATGAGGAACCCCGCGCACAAGCTACGCAAGGTTGTGCATCCCGCATGCTCCGAACCTTGGTGCTTCCGAACTAGCATTTTCCGAAGCCTAAATGATCTCCAAATGCTTTACAAACTATTCAAAATTGGAGTTCTACATTCGAGATTCGAGTCCCTTTCGTTTGCATAATGAGCAACCCCGTGCACAACTTACGCAAGGTTGTGCATCCCGCATGCTCCGAACCTTGGTGCTTCCGAACTGGCATTTTCCGAAGCCTAAATGATCTCCAAATGCTTCCCAAACTATTCAAAATTGGAGTTCTACATTTGACATTCGGCTCCCTTTCGTTTGCATAATGAGGAACCCCGCGCACAACTTACGCAAGGTTGTGCATCCCGCATGCTCCGAACCTTGGTGCTTCCGAACTTGCATTTTCCGAAGCCAAAATGATCCCCAAATGCTTCCCAAACTATTCAAAATTGGACTTCTACATTTGACATTCGGGTCCCTTACGTTGCTCAATGAGGAACCCCGCACACAACTTATGCAAGGTTGTGCATCCCGCATGCTCCGAACCTTGGTGCTTCCGAACTTGCATTTTCCGAAGCCTAAATGATCTCCAAATGCTTCCCAAACTATTCAAAATTGGAGTTCTACATTTGACATTCGGGTCCCTTTCGTTTGCACAAGGAGGAACCCCGCGCACAACCTACGCAAGGTTGTGCATCCCGCATGCTCCGAACCTTGGTGCTTCCGAACTTGCATTTTCCGAAGCCTAAATGATCCCCAAATGCTTCCCAAACTATTCAAAATTGGAGTTCTACATTTGACATTCGGGTCCCTTTCGCTGCACAATGAGGAACCCCGCGCACAACTTACGCAAGGTTGTGCATCCCGCATGCTCCGAACCTTGGTGCTTCCGAATTTGCATTTTCCGAAGCCTAAATGATCCCCAAATGCTTCCCAAACTATTCAAAATTGGAGTTCTACATTTGACATTCGGGTCCCTTTCGTTGCACAATGAGGAACCCCGCGCACAACTTACGCAAGGTTGTGCATCCCGCATGCTCCGAACCTTGGTGCTTCCGAACTTGCATTTTCCGAAGCCGAAATGATCCCCAAATGCTTCCCAAACTATTCAAAATTGGAGTTCTACATTTGACATTCGGGTCCCTTTCGTTGCACAATGAGGAACCCCGCGCACAACTTACGCAAGGTTGTGCATCCCGCATGCTCCGAACCTTGGTGCTTCCGAACTTGCATTTTCCGAAGCCTAAATGATCCTCAAATGCTTCCCAAACTATTCAAAATTGGAGTTCTACATTTGACATTCGGGTCCCTTTCGTTGCAAAATGAGGAACCCCGCGCACAACTTACGCAAGGTTGTGCATCCCGCATGCTCCGAACCTTGGTGCTTCCGAACTTGCATTTTCCGAAGCCTAAATGATCTCCAAATGCTTCCCAAACTATTCTAAATTGGAGTTCTACATTTGACATTCGGGTCCCTTTCGTTTGCACAATGAGGAACCCCGCGCACAACTTACGCGAGGTTGTGCATCCCGCATGCTCCGAACCTTGGTGCTTCCGAACTTGCATTTTCCGAAGCCTAAATGATCCCCAAATGCTTCCCAAACTATTCAAAATTGGAGTTCTACATTTGACATTCGGGTCCCTTTCGTTGCACAATGAGGAACCCCGCGCACAACTTACGCAAGGTTGTGCATCCCGCATGCTCCGAACCTTGGTGCTTCCGAACTTGCATTTTCCGAAGCCTAAATGATCCCCAAATGCTTCCCAAACTATTCAAAATAGGAGTTCTACATTTGACATTCCGGTCCCTTTCGTTACACAATGAGGAACCCCGCGCACAACTTACGCAAGGTTGTGCATCCCGCATGCTCCGAACCTTGGTGCTTCCGAACTTGCATTTTCCGAAGCCTAAATGATCCCCAAATGCTTCCCAAACTATTCAAAATTGGAGTTCTACATTTGACATTCGGGTCCCTTTCGTTGCACAATGAGGAACCCCGCGCACAACTTACGCAAGGTTGTGCATCCCGCATGCTCCGAACCTTGGTGCTTCCGAACTTGCATTTTCCGAAGCCAAAATCATCCCCAAATGCTTCCCAAACTATTGAAAATTGGAGTCCTACATTTGACATTCGGGTCCCTTTCGTTGCACAATGAGGAACCCCGCGCACAACTTACGCAAGGTTGTGCATCCCGCATGCTCCGAACCTTGGTGCTTCCGAACTTGCATTTTCCGAAGCCTAAATGATCCCCAAATGCTTCCCAAAATATTCAAAATTAGAGTTCTGCATTTGACATTCGTGTCCCTTTCGTTTGCACAATGTGGAACCCCGCGCACAACTTACGCAAGGTTGTGCATCCCACATGCTCCGAACCTTGGTGCTTC
Organism: Melastoma dodecandrum; assembly: GCA_029817715.1. Taxonomy (NCBI): domain Eukaryota; kingdom Viridiplantae; phylum Streptophyta; class Magnoliopsida; order Myrtales; family Melastomataceae; genus Melastoma; species Melastoma dodecandrum. The sequence goes on from JARUPY010000606.1 coordinate 29,808, forward strand.
CGAACTTGCATTTTCCGAAGCCTAAATGATCCCCAAATGCTTCCCAAACTATTCAAAATTGGAGTTCTACATTTGACATTCGGGTCCCTTTCGTTTGCACAATGAGGAACCCCGCGCACAACTTACGCAAGGTTGTGCATCCCGCATGCTCCGAACCTTGGTGCTTCCGAACTTGCATTTTCCGAAGCCTAAATGATCCCCAAATGCTTCCCAAACTATTCAAAATTGGAGTTCTACATTTGACATTCGGGTCCCTTTCGTTTGCACAAAGAGGAACCCCGCACAGAACTTACGCAAGGTTGTGCATCGTGCATGCTCCGAACTTTGGTGCTTCCGAACTTGCATTTTCCGAAGCCTAAATGATCCCCAAATGCTTCCCAAACTATTCAAAATTGGAGTTCTACATTTGACATTCCGGTCCCTTTCGTTGCAAAATGAGGAACCCCGCGCACAACTTACGCAAGGTTGTGCATCCCGCATGCTCCGAACCTTGGTGCTTCCGAACTTGCATTTTCCGAAGCCTAAATGATCCCCAAATGCTTCCCAAACTATTCAAAATAGGAGTTCTACATTTGACATTCGGGTCCGTTTCGTTTGCACAATGAGGAACCCCGCGCAGAACTTACGCAAGGTTGTGCATCCCGCATGCTCCCATCCTTGGTGCTTCCGAACTTGCATTTTCCGAATCCAAAATGATCCCCAAATGCTTCCCAAACTATTCAAAATTGGAGTTCTACATTTGACATTCGGGTCCCTTTCGTTGCACAATGAGGAACCCCGGGCACAACTTACGTAAGGTTGTGCATCCCGCATGCTCCGAACCTTGGTGTTTCCGAACTTGCATTTTCCGAAGCCTAAATGATCCCCAAATGCTTCCCAAACTATTCAAAATTGGAGTTCTACATTTGACATTCGGGTCCCTTTCGTTGCTCAATGAGGAACCCCGCGCACAACTTACGCAAGGTTGTGCATCCCGCATGCTCCGAACCTTGGTGCTTCCGAACTTGCATTTTCCGAAGCCTAAATGATCCCCAAATGCTTCCCAAGGTATTCAAAATTGGTGTTCTACATTTGACATTCGGGTCCCTTTCGTTTGCACAATGAGGAACCCCGCGCACAACTTACGCAAGGTTGTGCATCCCGCATGCTCCCATCCTTGGTGCTTCCGAACTTGCATTTTCCGAAGCCTAAATGATCCCCAAATGCTTCCCAAACTATTCAAAATTGGAGTTCTACATTTGACATTCGGGTCCCTTTCGTTGCACAATGAGGAACCCCGCGCACAACTTACGCAAGGTTGTGCTTCCCGCATGCTCCGAACCTTGGTGCTTCCGAACTTGCATTTTCCGAAGCCTAAATGATCCCCAAATGCTTCCTAAACTATTCAAAATTGGAGTTCTACATTTGACATTCGGGTCCCTTTCGTTGCACAATGAGGAACCCCGCGCACAACTTACGCAAGGTTGTGCTTCCCGCATGCTCCGAACCTTGGTGCTTCCGAACTTGCATTTTCCGAAGCCTAAATGATCCCCAAATGCTTCCCAAACTATTCAAAATTGGAGTTCTACATTTGACATTCGGGTCCCTTTCGTTGCACAATGAGGAACCCCGCGCACAACTTACGCAAGGTTGTGCATCCCGCATGCTCCGAACCTTGGTGCTTCCGAACTTGCATTTTCCGAAGCCTAAATGAACCCCAAATGCTTCCCAAACAATTCAAAATTGGAGTTCTACATTTGACATTCGGGTCCCTTTCGTTGTAAAATGAGGAACCCCGCGCAAAACTTACGCAAGGTTGTGCATCCCGCATGCTCCGAAACTTGGTGCTTCCGAACTTGCATTTTCCGAAGCCTAAATGATCCCCAAATGCTTCCCAAACTATTCAAAATTGGAGTTCTACATTTGACATTCGGGTCCCTTTCGTTTGCACAATGAGGAACCCCGCGCACAACTTACGCAAGGTTGTGCATCCCGCATGCTCCGAACCTTGGTGCTTCCGAACTTGCATTTTCCGAAGCCTAAATGATCCCCCAATGCTTCCCAAACTATTCAAAATTGGAGTTCTACATTTGACATTCGGGTCCCTTTCGTTTGCACAATGAGGAACCCCGCGCACAACTTACGCAAGGTTGTGCATCCCGCATGCTCCGAACCTTGGTGCTTCCGAACTTGCATTTTCCGAAGCCTAAATGATCCCCAAATGCTTCCCAAACTATTCAAAATTGGAGTTCTACATTTGACATTCGGGTCTCTTTCGTTGCACAATGAGGAACCCCGCGCACAACTTACGCAAGGTTGTGCATCCCGCATGCTCCGAACCTTGGTGCTTCCGAACTTGCATTTTCCGAAGCCTAAATGATCCCCAAATGCTTCCCAAACTATTCAAAATTGGAGTTCTACATTTGACATTCGGGTCCCTTTCGTTGCACAATGAGGAACCCCGCGCACAACTTACGCAAGGTTGTGCATCCCGCATGCTCCGAACCTTGGTGCTTCCGAACTTGCATTTTCCGAAGCCTAAATGATCCCAAATGCTTCTCAAACTATTCAAAATTGGCGTTCTACATTTGACAATTGGGTCCGTTTCGTTTGCACAATTAGGAACCCAGCGCACAACTTACGCAAGGTTGTGCATCCCGCATGCTCCGAACCTTGGTGCTTCCGAACTTGCATTTTCCGAAGCCTAAATGATCCCCAAATGCTTCCCAAACTATTCAAAATTGGAGTTCTACATTTTACATTCGGGTCCCTTTCGTTGCACAATGAGGAACCCCGCGCACAACTTACGCAAGGTTGTGCATCCCGCATGCTCCGAACCTTGGTGCTTCCGAACTTGCATTTTCCGAAGCCGAAATGATCCCCAAATGCTTCCCAAACTATTCAAAATTGGAGTTCTACATTTGACATTCGGGTCCCTTTCGTTTGCACAATGTGGAACCCCGCGCACAACTTACGCAAGCTTGTGCATCGCGCATGCTCCGAACCTTGGTGCTTCTGAACGTGCATTTTCCGAAGCCTAAATGATCCCCAAATGCTTCCCAAACTATTCAAAATTGGAGTTCTACATTTGACATTCGGGTCCCTTTCGTAGCACAATGAGGAACCCCGCGTACAACTTACGCAAGGTTGTGCATCCCGCATGCTCCGTACCTTGGTGCTCACGAACTTGCACTTTCCTAAGCCTAAATGATTTCTAATTGCTTCCCAAACTATTCAAAATTGGAGTTCTACATTTGACATTCGGGTCCCTTTCGTTGCAAAATGAGGAACCCCGCGCACAACTTACGCAAGGTTGTGCATCCCGCATGCTCCGAACATTGGTGCTTCCGAACTTGCATTTTCCGAAGCATAAATGATCGCCAAATGCTACCCAAACTATTCAAAATTGGAGTTCTACATTTGACATTCGGGTCTCTTTCGTTGCACAATGAGGAACCCCGCGCACAACTTACGCAAGGTTGTGCATCCCGCATGCTCCGAACCATGGTGCTTCCGAACTTGCATTTTCCGAAGCCTAAATGATCCCCAAATGCTTCCCAAACTATTCAAAATTGGAGTTCTACATTGGACATTCGGGTCCCTTTCGTTGCACAATGAGGAACCCCGCGCACAACTTACGCAAGGTTGTGCATCCCGCATGCTCCGAACCTTGGTGCTTCCGAACTTGCATTTTCCGAAGCCTAAATGATCCCCAAATGCTTCCCAAACTATTCAAAATTGGAGTTCTACATTTGACATTCGGGTCCCTTTCGTTGCACAATGAGGAACCCCGCGCACAACTTACGCAAGGTTGTGCATCCCGCATGCTCCGAACCTTGGTGCTTCCGAACCTGCATTTTCCGAAGCCTAAATGATCCCCAAATGCTTCCCAAACTATTCAAAATTGGAGTTCTACATTTGACATTCGGGTCCCTTTCGTTTGCACAATGAGGAACCCCGCGCACAACTTACGCAAGGTTGTGCATCCCGCATGCTCCGAACCTTGGTGCTTCCGAACTTTCATTTTCCGAAGCCTAAATGATCCCCAAATGCTTCCCAAACTATTCAAAATTGGAGTTCTACATTTGACATTCGGGTCCCTTTCGTTTGCACAATGAGGAACCCCGCGCACAACTTACGCAACGTTGTGCATCCCGCATGCTCCGAACCTTGGTGCTTCCGAACTTGCATTTTCCGAAGCATAAATGATCCTCAAATGCTTCCCAAACTATTCAAAATTGGAGTTCTATATTTGACATTCGGGTCCATTTCGTTTGCACAATGAGGAACCCCGCGCACCACTTACGCAAGGTTGTGCATCCCGCATGCTCCGAACCTTGGTGCTTCCGAACTTGCATTTTCCGTAGCCTAGATGATCCCCGAATGCTTCCCAAACTATTCAAAATTGGAGTTCTACATTTGACATTCGGGTCCCTTTCGTTTGCACAATGAGGAACCCCGCGCACAACTTACGCAAGGTTGTGCATCCCGCATGCTCCGAACCTTGGTGCTTCCGAACTTGCATTTTCCGAAGCCTAAATGATCCCCAAATGCTTCCCAAACTATTCAAAATTGGAGTTCTACATTTGACATTCGGGTCCCTTTCGTTTGCACAATGAGGAACCCCGCGCACAACTTACGCAACGTTGTGCATCCCGCATGCTCCGAACCTTGGTGCTTCCGAACTTGCATTTTCCGAAGCCTAAATGATCCCCAAATGCTTCCTAAACTATTCAAAATTGGAGTTCTACATTTGACATTCGGGTCCCTTTTGTTTGCACAATGAGGAACCCCGCGCACAACTTACTCAAGGATTTGCGTCTCGCTTGCTCCGAACCTTGGTGCTTCCGAACTTGCATTTTCCGAAGCCTAAATGATCCCCAAATGCTTCCTAAACTATTCAAAATTGGAGTTCTACATGTGTCATTCGGGCCCCTTTCGTTGCGCAATGAGGAACCCCGCGCACAACTTACGCAAGGTTGTACATTCCGCATGCTCCGAACCTTGGTGCTTCCGAACTTGCATTTTCCGAAGCCTGAATGATCCCCAAATGCTTCCCAAACTATTCAAAATTGGAGTTCTACATTTGACATTCGGGTCCCTTTCGTTGCACAAGGAGGAACCCCACGCACCACTTACGCAAGGTTGTGCATCCCGCATGCTCCGAACCTTGGAGCTTTCGAACTTGGATTTTCCGAAGCCAAAATGATCCCCAAATGCTTCCCAAACTATTCAAAATTGGCCTTCTACATTTGACATTCGGGTCCCTTTCGTTTGTACAACGAGGAACCCCGCGCACAACTTACGCAACGTTGTGCATCCTGCATGCTCCGAACCTTGGTGCTTCCGAACTTGCATTTTCCGAAGCCTAAATGATCCCCAAATGCTTCCCAAACTACTCAAAATTGGAGTTCTACATTTGACATTCGGGTCCCTTTCGTTTGCACAAAGAGGAACCCCGCGCACTACTTACGCAACGTTGTGCATCCCGCATGCTCCGAACCTTGGTGCTTCCGAACTTGAATTTTCCGAAGCCTAAATGATCCCCAAATGCATCCCAAACTACTCGAAATTGGTGTTCTACATTTGAAATTCGGGTCCCTTTCGTTTGCACAATGAGGAACCCCGCGCACAACTTACGCAACGTTGTGCATCCCGCATGCTCCGAACCTTGGTGCTTCCGAACTTGCATTTTCCGAAGCCTAAATGATCTCCAAATGCATCCCAAACTACTCAAAATTGGAGTTCTACATTTGACAATCGGGTCCCTTTCGTTTGCACAAAGAGGAACCCCGCGCACAACTTACGCATCGTTGTGCATCCTGCATGCTCCGAACCTTGGTGCTTCCGAACTTGAATTTTCCGAAGCCTAGATGATCCCCAAATGCTTCCCAAACTATTCAAAATAGGAGTTCTACTTTTGACATTCGGGTCCTTTTCGTTTGCATAATGAGGAACCCCGCGCACAACTTACTCAAGGATGTGCGTCCCGCTTGCTCCGAACCTTGGTGCTTCCGAACTTTCATTTTCGGAAGCCTAGATGATCCCCAAATGCTTCCCAAACTATTCAAATTGGAGTTCTACATTTGACATTCGGGTCCCTTTCGTTGCACAATGAGGAACCCCGCGTACAACTTACGCAACGTTGTGCATCCCGCTTGCTGCGAACCTTGGTGCTTCCGAACTTGCATTTTCCGAAGCCTAAATGATTCCCAAATGCTTCCTAAACTATTCAAAATTGGAGTTCTACATGTGACATTCGGGCCCCTTTCGTTGCGCAATGAGGAACCCCGCGCACAACTTACGCAAGGTTGTGCATTCCGCATGCTCCGAACCTTGGTGCTTCCGAACTTGCATTTTCCGAAGCCTGAATGATCCCCAAATGCTTCCCAAACTATTCAAAATTGGAGTTCTACATTTGACATTCGGGTCCCTTTCGTTGCACAATGAGGAACCCCGCGCACCACTTACGCAAGGTTGTGCATCCCGCATGCTCCGAACCTTGGTGCTTTCGAACTTGGATTTTCCGAAGCCAAAATGATCCCCAAATGCTTCCCAAACTATTCAAAATTGGCGTTCTACAATTGACATTCGGTTCCCTTTCGTTTGTACAACGAGGAACCCCGCGCACAACTTACGCAACGTTGTGCATCCCGCATGCTCCGAACCTTGGTGCTTCCGAACTTGCATTTTCCGAAGCCTAAATGATCCCCAAATGCTTCCCAAACTACTCAAAATTGGAGTTTTACATTTGACATTCGGGTCCCTTTCGTTTGCACAAAGAGGAACACCGCGCACTACTTACGCAACGTTGTGCATCCCGCATGCTCCGAACCTTGGTGCTTCCGAACTTGAATTTTCCGAAGCCTAGATGATCCCCAAATGCTTCCCAAACTATTCAAAATAGGAGTTCTACATTTGACATTCGGGTTCCCTTTTGTTTGCACAAAGAGGAAGCCCGCGCACAACTTACTCAAGGATGTGCGTCCCGCTTGCTCCGAACCTTGGTGCTTCCGAACTTTCATTTTTCGAATCCTAGATGATCCCCAAATGCTGCCCAAACTATTCAAATTGGAGTTCTACATTTGACATTCGGGTCCCTTTCGTTGCTCAATGAGGAACCCCGCGCACAACTTATGCAAGGTTGTGCATCCCGCATGCTCCGAACCTTGGTGCTTCCGAACTTGCATTTTCCGAAGCCTGAATGATCCCCAAATGCTTCCCAAACTACTCAAAATTGGAGTTCTACATTTGACATTCGGGTCCCTTTCGTTTGCACAAAGAGGAACCCCGCGCACAACTTACGCAACGTTGTGCATCTTGCCTGCTCCGAACCTTGGTGTTCCGAACTTGAATTTTCCGAAGCCTAAATGATCCCCAAATGCATCCCAAACTACTCGAAATTGGTGTCCTACATTTGAAATTCCGGTCCCTTTCGTTTGCACAATGAGGAACCCCGCGCACAACTTACGCAACGTTGTGCATCCCGCATGCTCCGAACCTTGGTGCTTCCGAACTTGCATTTTCCGAAGCCTAAATGATCTCCAAATGCATCCCAAACTACTCAAAATTGGAGTTCTACATTTGACATTCGGGTCCCTTTCGTTTGCACAAAGAGGAACCCCGCGCACAACTTACGCAACGTTGTGCATCCCGCATGCTCCGAACCTTGGTGCTTCCGAACTTGAATTTTCCGAAGCCTAGATGATCCCCAAATGCTTCCCAAACTATTCAAAATAGGAGTTCTACATTTGACATTCGGGTCCCTTTCGTTTGCACAATGAGGAACCCCGCGCACAACTTACTCAAGGATGTGCGTCCCGCTTGCTCCGAACCTTGGTGCTTCCGAAATTTCATTTTCGGAAGCCTAGATGATCCCCAAATGCTTCCCAAACTATTCAAATTGGAGTTCTACATTTGACATTCGGGTCCCTTTCGTTGCACAATGAGGAACCCCGCGCACAACTTACGCAACGTTGTGCATCCCGCATGCTGCGAACCTTGGTGCTTCCGAACTTGCATTTTCCGAAGCCTAAATGATCCCCAAATGCTTCCTAAACTATTCAAAATTGGAGTTCTACATGTGTCATTCGGGCCCCTTTCGTTGCGCAATGAGGAACCCCGCGCACAACTTACGCAAGGTTGTACATTCCGCATGCTCCGAACCTTGGTGCTTCCGAACTTGCATTTTCCGAAGCCTGAATGATCCCCAAATGCTTCCCAAACTATTCAAAATTGGAGTTCTACATTTGACATTCGAGTCCCTTTCGTTGCAAATGAGGAACCCCGCGCACAACTTACGCAAGGTTGTGCATCCCGCATGCTCCGAACCTTGGTGCTTTCGAACTTGCATTTTTCGAAGCCAAAATGATCCCCAAATGCTTCCCAAACTATTCAAAATTGGCGTTCTACATTTGACATTCGGGTCCCTTTCGTTTGTACAACGAGGAACCCCGCGCACAACTTACGCAACGTTGTGCATCCCGCATGCTCCGAACCTTGGTGCTTCCGAACTTGCATTTTCCGAAGCCTAAATGATCCCCAAATGCTTCCCAAACTACTCAAAATTGGAGTTTTACATTTGACATTCGGGTCCCTTTCGTTTGCACAAAGAGGAACCCCGCGCACTACTTACGCAACGTTGTGCATCCCGCATGCTCCGAACCTTGGTGCTTCCGAACTTGCATTTTCCGAAGCCTAAATGATCCCCAAATGCTTCCCAAACTATTCAAAATTGGAGTTCTACATTTGACATTCGGGTCCCTTTCGTTTGCACAATGAGGAACCCCGCGCACAACTTACTCAAGGATTTGCGTCCCGCTTGCTCCGAACCTTGGTGCTTCCGAACTTTCATTTTCCGAAGCCTAGATGATCCCCAAATGCTTCCCAAACTATTCAAATTGGAGTTCTACATTTGACATTCGGGTCCCTTTCGTTGCACAATGAGGAACCCCGCGCACAACTTATGCAAGGTTGTGCATCCCGCATGCTCCGAACTTGCATTTCCCGAAGCCTAAATGATCCCCAAATGCTTCCCAAACTATTTCAAAATTGGAGTTCTACATCTGACATTCGGGTCCCTTTCGTTGCCAATGTGGAACCCCGCGCACAACTTACGCAACGTTGTGCATCCCGCATGCTGCGAACCTTGGTGCTTCCGAACTTGCATTTTCCGAAGCCTAAATGATCCCCAAATGCTTCCTAAACTATTCAAAATTGGAGTTCTACATGTGACATTCGGGTCCCTTTCGTTGCGCAATGAGGAACCCCGCGCACAACTTACGCAAGGTTGTGCATTCCGCATGATCCGAAGCTTGGTGCTTCCGAACTTGCATTTTCCGAAGCCTGAATGATCCCCAAATGCTTCCCAAACTATTCAAAATTGGTGTTCTACATTTGACATTCGGGTCCCTTTCGTTTGCACAATGAGGAACCCCGCGCACAACTTACGCAACGTTGTGCATCCTGCATGCTCCGAACCTTGGTGCTTCCGAACTTGCATTTTCCGAAGCCTAAATGATCCCCAAATGCATCCCAAACTACTCAAAATTCGTGTTCTACATTTGAAATTCGGGTCCCTTTCGTTTGCACAATGAGGAACCCCGCGCACAACTTACGCAACGTTGTGCATCCCGCTTGCTCTGAACCTTGGTGCTTCCGAACTTGCATTTTCCGAAGCCTAAATGATCCCCAAATGCATCCCAAACTAGTCAAAATTGGTGTTCTACATTTGACATTCGGGTCCCTTTCATTTGCACAAAGAGGATCCCCGCACACAACTTACGCAACGTTGTGCATCCTGCATGCTCCGAACCTTGGTGCTTCCGAACTTGAATTTTCCGAAGCCTAGATGATCCCCAAATGCTTCCCAAACTATTCAAAATAGGAGTTCTACATTTGACATTCGGGTCCCTTTCATTTGCACAATGAGGAACCCCGCCCCGCGCACAAGTTACTCAAGGATGTGCGTCCCGCTTGCTCCGAACCATGGTGCAAACGAACTTTCATTTTCGGAAGCCTAGATGATCCCCAAATGCTTCCCAAACTATTTAAATTGGAGTTCAACATTTGACATTCGGGTCCCTTTCGTTGCACAATGAGGAACCCCGCGCACAACTTACGCAACGTTGTGCATCCCGCATGCTGCGAACCTTGGTGCTTCCGAACTTGCATTTTCCGAAGCCTAAATGATCCCCAAATGATTCCTAAACTATTCAAAATTGGAGTTCTACATTTGACATTCGGGTCCCTTTCGTTGCGCAATGAGGAACCCCGCGCACAACTTACGCAAGGTTGTGCATTCCGCATGGTCCGAACCTTGGTGCTTCCGAACTTGCATTTTCCGAAGCCTGAATAATCCCCAAATGCTTCCCAAACTATTCAAAATTGGTGTTCTACATTTGACATTCGGGTCCCTTTCGTTTGCACAATGAGGAACCCCGCGCACAACTTACGCAACGTTGTGCATCCTGCATGCTCCGAACCTTGGTGCTTCCGAACTTGCATTTTCCGAAGCCTAAATGATCCCCAAATGCATCATAAACTACTCAAAATTGGTGTTATACATTTGACATTCGGGTCCCTTTCGTTTGCACAAGATCGGCTATCTGCTCCTCAAGCCGAGCAACTTGTGCTTCGTCTAAAGTCATACCGCGTTGAAATCTTCCGGCCATTGACAACCTAGGGCTCTGATACCAAGATGATACGGGGACGGCAAGGAATAGATGATTCCTAAACCAAAAACGAATGGGGACGTCACTGGAAAGGGTGCGGAATGGAGTGACGCTCGGTATGGATGGAAGGTGTGTGGGGTAGGCGGCTGAATGATGAAAAGGAAGGGTTGAGATCAACCTCCACGGATACAGATGCTTCACCGTGAAAGAAGACTCGGGTAGACTCGTTTGGCCGCGGATACAGATACACCACCACGAACAAGACGAGGGCGAGGCACAACACGGAGGATACAGATACACCACCACCGGTTGATACACTCTACTCAATCCGCACTTGGAAATCCACCAAATGAAGGACGAGGTTTGAAGGAGAATCCACTCACTTTGGATAAAAGACACTAAGTCTGATAAGGGTTTATAATTTGATTCAAAAGCTGATGTCCAAATGAGTACAAGGTGCCCATTATATAGGGAACACCTGAAAAAGAACTTAAATACACGAAATGAACCTAGGCTAGATGCATGCAAGGCAAGATTCATGGACGGGCCATAAATGGCTTATTGGTAAAGCCACAAAGTAAATGCAAAGCATGAATGACAAATGCATGAATGAGGAATGCGAATTGATTCAGCTTCTTTGAGGCTCTTCATCTTCGAGACTCTTGGCTTGGTCGACTCTTCGTTGCTCAGTCGTTGATGATGTCAAGTCGCACCTCCTTGAGTCGCACTCGTCCAGTCGACGTCAAGTCGCAAGTCGCACTCGTCAAGTCGACGTTAAGCCGCAAGCGTGTAAAGTGACGCCTCTCTTGCTGCGCGTCGACGGGGATAAGTTATCGTCCGTCTTTGTATCATCCTCCCCTTGTTGAAAAGAGTTTGTCCTCAAACTTTCGTCGTCGTCATCCTCCACAAATGGCATGAGATCCTGAACGTTGAAGGTGGCAGAAACTCCATAGTCACCTGGAAGATCAATTTTGTAGGCGTTGTCGTTGATGCGCTCGACGATCTTGAATGGTCCTTCTGCGCGCGGCATTAGCTTGTTCTTCCTCTTGCCTGGGAATCGATCCTTGCGCAGATAAATCCAAACTAAGTCTCCTGGCTGAAATATCTTCACTCTTCTTCCGCGATTGGCTCTTTCCGTGTAACGTTGATTGGCCTTCTCGATCTGCGCTCGAGTTTTCTCATGGAGCAATCGCATATCCTTAACGCGCTCCTCAGCATCTCGGCTAACTGACCTCATATCGCTCGCAGGCATTAGTTCAACAGGGACTAAAGGATTGAGCCCGTAGACTACCTGGAAGGGTGATGACTTCGTTGTCGAACTTGGGGCTCGATTGTATGCGAACTCAGCATGGGCAAGCTTGATGTCCCAATCCTTCTGGTTCTTCGAGACCAAGGTTCGAAGGATTGCAGCCATAGTGCGATTGACAACCTCCGTTTGTCCATCGGTTTGCGGATGATAAGCTGTGCTGAATACAAGCTTCGTTCCCAACTTGTGCCACAGTGTCTTCCAAAAGTAGCTTAGGAACTTCATGTCGCGATCTGAAACGATCGACTTGGGTACTCCATGCAACCTTAGCACTTCTCGAAAGTATAAATCTGCTACGTTGGTCGCATCCTCCGTTTTCTGACATGGGATGAAGTGTGCCATCTTTGAAAATCGGTCGACCACTACCATGATCGAATCCTTTCTTCGTTGCGTTCTTGGCAATCCTAGTACAAAATCCATACTCACATGTTCCCATGGTCGCTCTGGGACGGGCAATGGAGTGTAGAGACCCTGAGGTTGGACACGGCTCTTCGCTTGCTGGCAAGTCGCACATCTCGCGATTAGTCCTCGCACTTGCTTCTCCATTCGAGGCCAATAGAAATGCTCTTGTAGCATTGCCAGCGTCTTGTCAACTCCAAAATGTCCAGCGATTCCTCCTCCATGGACTTCTCGTATAAGTAGTTCTCTCGTCGAACTCCTTGGAATGCATAGCTTAGAGTCGCGAAATAAAAATCCATTCACCTGGTGGAATCGATCGATGGCTTGCTGGGCGCACTGGACGAAGATTGCTCCAAAATCTTCATCGTCCTTGTACAACTCCTTCAAATACCCAAATCCAATCAGCTTTGTCTCCATCGCAGATAGTAAAATCATTTTCCTCGAGAGAACATCTGCGACTACATTCTTCGCGCCTGGTTTGTGCTTCAAGACAAAGTTGAATGCTTGTAGAAACTCTACCCACTTCGCATGTCGGCGACTAAGCCTGTGCTGACCATTGATGTACTTGAGAGCTTCATGATCGGTGTGCAACACAAACTCTCTGGGCAGCAAGTAATGACTCCAAGTCTCGAGTACTCGAACAATTGCTACGAACTCCTTGTCATATGTCGAGTAGTTCAATTTGGCGCCATTAAGCTTCTCACTGAAATAAGCGATGGGTCTTCCCTCCTGCAGCAAAACTCCTCCAATTCCTACGCCCGATGCATCACATTCCACTTCGAACATCTTCGCAAAGTCGGGCAAAGCTAGAACTGGGGCTGCGCTTAGACACTCCTTCAGTCGCTCGAAACTAGCTTGTGCGACTGGTGTCCACTCGAATTTGTCTCCCTTCAAACATTCGGTGAGTGGGGTTGCGATTGAGCTAAATCCTTGAATGAACCTCCGATAGAACGACGCCAAGCCATGAAAGCTGCGAACGTCGTGGAAACTCCTTGGAGTCGGCCACTCCTTGATCGCTTCAATCTTGCTCTCGTCCACCTTAATTCCTTCTGCTGAGACGACAAATCCAAGAAATATTACACTCGGTTGGAAGAACTCACATTTCTTGAGATTTCCATATAGCTTTTCCTCCCGAAGTGTGTTGAACACAGCTCGCAAATGATTGATATGCTCCTTGTTGCTCCAGCTGTAGACAAGAATATCGTCGAAGTAGACGACCACAAACTTCCCCATGAATGGTCGCAAGACATGGGTCATTAGTCGCATGAACGTGCTGGGCGCGTTTGACAATCCAAATGGCATCACCAACCACTCGTACAACCCGTACTTAGTCTTGAAGGCTGTCTTCCACTCGTCGCCTTCTTTCATCCGGATCTGGTGATAACCACTTCGCAAATCCACTTTGGAAAACACCTGCGCTCCATGCAACTCATCCAACATATCATCCAGTCGAGGGATAGGAAAGCGATACTTTACTGTGATTTTGTTGATCGCTCGACTGTCCATGCACATTCTCCATGTGCCATCCTTCTTCGGCACCAATATGGCTGGAACCGAACATGGGCTCAAACTCTCTCGAACTGATCCCTTGTTGACAAGCTCGTCGACTTGCCTCTGCAACTCCTTTGCCTCCTCTGGATTGCATCGATAGGCTGGTCGATTTGGTAGCGACGCCCCTGGAACCAAGTCGATTTGATGTTGTATGCTCCGCATCGGTGGTAATTCGACTGGTAGCTCATCTGGAAATACGTCCTTGAACTCCTCAAGAATGGAAGCGGCCTGAGGATGGCTTGTCGCTTGACCTGGGACGGATTCAACAAGGACCACAAAATAAGCCTTCTCACCTTCTTGAATCGCTCGAACTAGTTGAACTCCCTTGAGAGGCTGGTCGCTAAGTCGATCCTGGGTCGCGATTGTAGGCTGACTAGTGAGGGGCATCAAAGTGACCTTCTTCTCTCCGACGTGGATGGAATAGGTATTGCGATACCCGTCATGTTGCGCGCGTCGATCAAACTGCCACGGTCTCCCCAATAGTAGGTGACATGCATCCATGGGAATGACGTCGCAAGCGACTTCATCCTGGTAGCTCTTCCCAATGGAAAATGGAACTCGCACTCGCTGGGTGACTCGAACGTCACTCTCCTTGTTGAGCCATTGTAGACGGTAGGGATGTGGGTGCGCTTCGATGGGCAACTTCAGCTTTTCAACCATCGTTCTTGACACGGCGTTGGTGCAGCTACCACTATCCACAATCACCAAACATACCTTTCCTGCGACTGTGCACCTAGTATGGAAGATGTTCTCCCTTTGACTTTCCTCTTTCGCAGGTGTCACACTTAAAGCCTTTCGGACGACCAACAGTTCTCCTTCGTCCGGATACTCCTCTATCTCTTCGGCATCCCAAACAGGGTCGGCGTTCTCATCGAACTCTTCTTCTCCATCAGACGGCTCTCTAATGACGACGTTTCTTCTCGTCGGACACTCAGAAGCCATGTGTCCTATTCCTTGGCACTTGAAACATCGTCTAGCATTATCTCGCTCGTTCGACTTAACTTCTGGTCTGGTAGTCGATGAAGGAGTTTTTCTCGACGTCGTCAGTGGTGGCTTTGCCTGGGAGCTACTCCCCTTGTTGAAAGGCGCGGCCTTCACAAATGGGCGGGTTGTCGCTCTCCTTGCTTGCTGCTGCTCCACCTTGTGCGCCAATGCTCGCTCATCGTTGAAACTCCAATATTGTTGTAGGTCAACGGCATCTGCGATTTGGGGCTTGAGTCCTCGAAGATACCTGGCAATGGTTTGCTCTGGGGCTTCTTGGACATCACATTGCAGCAACAGTCTTTCGAACTCCCATGTATACTCCGATACACTTGAGACTTGTTGTAGCGACTGCAATTTGAGATAGAGATCTCGTCGATGATGCTCCGGTAGAAATCTCTTCGTCATGGACCTCTTCATTTTTGACCACGTACGAATTTTTTCACGCCCTTCCCTACGGCGCTGCTGGTTGGTGTTCTTCCACCACAAACTCGCGTACTTCTTTAATTTCAAGGCAGCCAGTTTCACCTTTCGCTCCTCGGGCACTTCCTCGTAATCAAAGATGCGCTCCACGGTGTGCATCCAATCGATGAACTCGTTGGGGTCCAAGTTTCCTTCAAACTCCGGAATCTGAACGCTCATCGTCGGGGCTCTCCTCTCCTGCCTACGATACTCCGGTGAAGAACCTCGTTGAGACTCCTCACGCCATGGGTTTTCCTCATCATCGCTCTCTATTCGACTGCGGGAAGTCGATGCATGGTGTGTCCGTAACGACTGTAGTTGCTGTTGAAGATCGGCTATCTGCTCCTCAAGCCGAGCAACTTGTGCTTCGTCTAAAGTCATACCGCGTTGAAATCTTCCGGCCATTGACAACCTAGGGCTCTGATACCAAGATGATACGGGGACGGCAAGGAATAGATGATTCCTAAACCGAAAACGAATGGGGACGTCACTGGAAAGCGTGCGGAATGGAGTGACGCTCGGTATGGACGGAAGGTGTGTGGGGTAGGCGGCTGAATGATGAAAAGGAAGGGTTGAGATCAACCTCCACGGATACAGATGCTTCACCGTGAAAGAAGACTCGGGTAGACTCGTTTGGCCGCGGATACAGATACACCACCACAAACAAGACGAGGGCGAGGCACAACACGGAGGATACAGATACACCACCACCGGTTGATACACTCTACTCAATCCGCACTTGGAAATCCACCAAATGAAGGACGAGGTTTGAAGGAGAATCCACTCACTTTGGATAAAAGACACTAAGTCTGATAAGGGTTTATAATTTGATTCAAAAGCTGATGTCCAAATGAGTACAAGGTGCCCATTATATAGGGAACACCTGAAAAAGAACTTAAATACATGAAATGAACTTAGGCTAGATGCATGCAAGGCAAGATTCATGGACGGGCCATAAATGGCTTATTGGTAAAGCCACAAAGTAAATGCAAAGCATGAATGACAAATGCATGAATGAGGAATGCGAATTGATTCAGCTTCTTTGAGGCTCTTCATCTTCGAGACTCTTGGCTAGGTCGACTCTTCGTTGCTCAGTCGTTGATGATGTCAAGTCGCACCTCCTTGAGTCGCACTCGTCCAGTCGACGTCAAGTCGCAAGTCGCACTCGTCAAGTCGACGTTAAGCCGCAAGCGAGTAAAGTGACGCATCTCTTGCTGCGCGTCGACGGGGATAAGTTATCGTCCGTCTTTGTATCAACAACTTACGCAACGTTGTGCATCCTGCATGCTCCGAACCATGGTGCTTCCGAACTTGCATTTTCCGAAGCCTAAATGATCCCCAAATGCTTCCCAAACTACTCAAAATTGGAGTTCTACATTTGACATTCGGGTCCCTTTCGTTTGCACAAAGAGGAACCCCGCGCACAACTTACGCAACGTTGTGCATCCCGCATGCTCCGAACCTTGGTGCTTCCGAACTTGCATTTTCCGAAGCCTAGATGATCCCCAAATGCTTCCCAAACTATTCAAAATTGGAGTTCTACATTTGACATTCGGGTCCCTTTCGTTTGCACAATGAGGAACCCCGCGCACAACTTACGCAAGGTTGTGCATCCCGCATGCTCCGAACCTTGGTGCTTCCGAACTTGCATTTTCCGAAGCCTAGATGATCCCCAAATGCTTCCTAAACTATTCAAAATTGGAGTTCTACATTTGACATTCGGGTCCCTTTCGTTGCACAATGAGGAACCCCGCGCACAACTTACGCAAGGTTGTGCATCCCGCATGCTCCGAACCTTGGTGCTTCCGAACTTGCATTTTTCGAAGCCTAAATGATCCCCAAATGCTTCCCAAACTATTCAAAATTGGAGTTCTACATTTGACATTCGGGTCCCTTTCGTTTGCACAATGAGGAACCCCGCGCACAACTTACGCAACGTTGTGCATCCCGCATGCTCCGAACCTTGGTGCTTCCGAACTTGCATTTTCCGAAGCCTAAATGATCCCCAAATGCTTCCCAAACTATTCAAAATTGGAGTTCTACATTTGACATTCGGGTCCCTTTCGTTTGCACAATGAGGAACCCCGCGCACAACTTACGCAAGGTTGTGCATCCCGCATGCTCCGAACCTTGGTGCTTCCGAACTTGCATTTTCCGAAGCCTAAATGATCTCCAAATGCTTCCCAAACTATTCAAAATTGGAGTTCTACATTTGACATTCGGGTCCCTTTCGTTGCACAATGAGGAACCCCGCGCACAACTTACGCAAGGTTGTGCATCCCGCATGCTCCGAACCTTGGTGCTTCCGAACTTGCATTTTCCGAAGCCTAAATGATCCCCAAATGCTTCCCAAACTATTCAAAATTGGAGTTCTACATTTGACATTCGGGTCCCTTTCGTTTGCACAATGAGGAACCCCGCGCACAACTTACGCAAGGTTGTGCATCCCGCATGCTCCGAACCTTGGTGCTTCCGAACTTGCATTTTCCGAAGCCTAACTGATCCCCAAATGCTTCCCAAACTATTCAAAATTGGAGTTCTACATTTGACATTCGGGCCCCTTTCGTTTGCACTAGGAGGAACCCCGCGCACAACTTACGCAAGGTTGTGCATCCCGCATGCTCCGAACCTTGGTGCTTCCGAACTTGCATTTTCCGAAGCCTAAATAATCCCCAAATGCTTCCCAAACTATTCAAAATTGGAGTTCTACATTTGACATTCGGGTCCCATTCGTTTGCACAATGATGAACCCCGCGCACAACTTACGCAAGGTTGTGCATCCCGCATGCTCCGAACCTTGGTGCTTCCGAACTTGCATTTTCGAAGCCTAAATGATCCCCAAATGCTTCCCAAACTATTCAAAATTGGAGTTCTACATTTGACATTCGGGTCCCTTTCGTTTGCACAATGGGGAACCCCGCGCACAACTTACGCAAGGTTGTGCATCCCGCATGCTCCGAACCTTGGTGCTTCCGAACTTGCATTTTCCGAAGCCTAAATGATCCCCAAATGCTTCCCAAACTATTCAAAATTGGAGTTCTACATTTGACATTCGGGTCCCTTTCGTTTGCACAAGGAGGAACCCCGCGCACAACTTACGCAAGGTTGTGCATCCCGCATGCTCCGAACCTTGGTGCTTCCGAACTTGCATTTTCCGAAGCCTAAATGATCCCCAAATGCTTCCCAAACTATTCAAAATTGGAGTTCTACATTTGACATTCGGGTCCCTTTCGTTGCAAAATGAGGAACCCCGCGCACAACTTACGCAAGGTTGTGCATCCCGCATGCTCCGAACCTTGGTGCTTCCGAACTTGCATTTTCCGAAGCCTAAATGATCCCCAAATGCTTCCCAAACTATTCAAAATTGGAGTTCTACATTTGACATTCGGGTCCCTTTCGTTTGCACAATGAGGAACCCCGCGCACAACTTACGCAAGGTTGTGCATCCCGCATGCTCCGAACCTTGGTGCTTCCGAACTTGCATTTTCCGAAGCCTAAATGATCCCCAAATGCTTCCCAAACTATTCAAAATTGGAGTTCTACATTTGACATTCAGGTCCCTTTCTTTTGCACAATGTGGAACCCCGCGCACAACTTACGCAAGGTTGTGCATCCCGCATGCTCCGAACCTTGGTGCTTCCGAACTTGCATTTTCCGAAGCCTAAGTGATCCCCAAATGCTTCCCAAACTATTCAAAATTGCAGTTCTACATTTGACATTCGGGTCCCTTTCGTTTGCACGATGACGAACCCCGGGCACAACTTACGCAAGGTTGTGCATCCCACATGCTCCGAACCGTGGTGCTTCCGAACTTGCGATTTTCGAAGCCTAAATGATCCCCAAATGCTTCCCAAACTATTCAAAATTAGAGTTCTACATTTAACATTCGGGTCCCTTTCGTTTGCACAATGGGGAACCCCGTGCACAACTTACGCAAGGTTATGCATCCCGCATGCTCCGAACCTTGGTGCTTCCGACCTTGCATTTTCCGAAGCCTAAATGTTCCCCAAATGCTTCCCAAAATATTCAAAATTGGAGTTCTACATTTGACATTCGTGTCCCTTTCGTTTGCACAAGGAGGAACCCCGCGCACAACTTATGCAAGGTTGTGCATCCCGCATGCTCCGAACCTTGGTGCTTCCGAACTTGCATTTTCCGAAGCCTAAATGATCCCCAAATGCTTCCCAAACTATTCAAAATTGGAGTTCTACATTTGACATTCGGGTCCCTTTCGTTTGCACAATGAGGAACCCCGCGCACAACTTACGCAAGGTTGTGCATCCCGCATGCTCCGAACCTTCGTGCTTCCGAACTTGCATTTTCCGAAGCCTAAATGATCCCCAAATGCTTCCCAAACTATTCAAAATTGGAGTTCTACATTTGACATTCGGGTCCCTTTCGTTTGCACAATGAGGAACCCCGCGCACAACTTACGCAAGGTTGTGCATCCCGCATGCTCCGAACCTTGGTGCTTCCGAACTTGCATTTTCCGAAGCCTAAATGATCCCCAAATGCTTCCCAAACTATTCAAAATTTGAGTTCTACATTTGACATTCGGGTCCCTTTCGTTTGCACAATGAGGAACCCCGCGCACAACTTACGCAAGGTTGTGCATCCCGCATGCTCCGAACATTCGTGCTTCCGAACATGCATTTTCCGAAGCCTAAATGATCCCCAAATGCTTCCCAAACTATTCAAAATTGGAGTTCTACATTTGACATTCGGGTCCCTTTCGTTTGCACAATGAGGAACCCCGCGCACAACTTACGCAAGGTTGTGCATCCCGCATGCTCCGTACCTTGGTGCTTCCAAACTTGCATTTTCCGAAGCCTAAATGATCCCCAAATGCTTACCAAACTATTCAAAATTGGAGTTCTACATTTGACATTCGGGTCCCTTTCGTTTGCACAATGAGGAACCCCGCGCACAACTTACGCAAGGTTGTGCATCCCGCATGCTCCGAACCTTGGTGCTTCCGAACTTGCATTTTCCGAAGCCTAAATGATCCCCAAATGCTTCCCAAACTATTCAAAATTGGAGTTCTACATTTGACATTCGGGTCCCTTTCGTTGCACAATGAGGAACCCCGCGCACAACTTACGCAAGGTTGTGCATCCCGCATGCTCCGAACCATGGGGCTTCCGAACATGCATTTTTCGAAGCCTGAATGATCCCCAAATGCTTCCCAAACTATTCAAAATTGGAGTTCTACATTTGACATTCGTGTCCCTTTCGTTGCACAATGAAGAACCCCGCGCACAACTTATGCAAGGTTGTGCATCCCGCATGCTCCGAACCTTGGTGCTTCCGAACTTGCATTTTCCGAAGCCTAAATGATCCCCAAATGCTTCCCAAACTATTCAAAATTGGAGTTCTACATTTGACATTCGGGTCCCTTTCGTTGCACAATGAGGAACCCCGCGCACAACTTACGCAAGGTTGTGCATCCCGCATGCTCCGAACCTTGGTGCTTCCGAACTTGCATTTTCCGAAGCCTAAATGATCCCCAAATGCTTCCTAAACTATTCAAAATTGGAGTTCTACATTTGACATTCGGGTCCCTTTCGTTTGCACAATGAGGAACCCCGCGCACAACTTACGCAAGGTTGTGCATCCCGCATGCTCCGAACCTTGGTGCTTCCGAACTTGCATTTTCCGAAGCCTGAATGATCCCCAATTGCTTTCCAAACTATTCAAAATTGGAGTTCTACATTTCACATTCGGGTCCGTTTCGTTTGCATAATGAGGAACCCCGCGCACAACTTACGCAAGGTTGTCCATCCCGCATGCTCCGAACCTTGGTGCTTCCGAACTTGCATTTTCCGAAGCCTAAATGATCTCCAAATGCTTCCCAAACTATTCAAAATTGGAGTTCTACATTTGACATTCGGGTCCCTTTCGTTTGCACATGCATGCTCCGTACCTTGGTGCCTCAGAACTTGCAATTTCCGAAGCCTAAATGATCCCCAAATGCTTCCCAAACTATTCAAATTGGAGTTCTACATTTGACATTCGGGTCCCTTTCGTTGCACAATGAGGAACCCCGCGCACAACTTACGCAAGGTTGTGCATCCCGCATGCTCCGAACCTTGGTGCTTCCGAACTTGCATTTTCCGAAGCCTAAATGATCCCCAAATGCTTCCCAAACTATTCAAAATTGGAGTTCTACATTTGACATTCGGGTCCCTTTCGTTTGCATAATGAGGAACCCTTCGCCCAACCTACGCAAGGTTGTGCATCCCGCATGCTCCGAACCTTGGTGCTTCCCAAGTTGCATTTTTCGAAGCCTAAATAATCCCCAAATGCTTCCCAAACTATTCAAAATTGGAGTTCTACATTTGACATTCGGGTCCCTTTCGTTGCACAATGAGGAACCCCACGCACAACTTACGCAAGGTTGTGCATCCCGCATGCTCCGAACCTTGGTGCTTCCGAACTTGCATTTTCCGAAGCCTAAATGATCCCCAAATGCTTCCCAAACTATTCAAAATTGGAGTTCTACATTTGACATTCGGGTCCCTTTCGTTTGCACAATGAGGAACCCCGCGCACAACCTACGCAAGGTTGTGCATCCCGCATGCTCCGAACCTTGGTGCTTCCGAACTTGCATTTTCCGAAGCCTAAATGATCCCCAAATGCTTCCCAAACTATTCAAAATTGGAGTTCTACATTTGACATTCGGGTCCCTTTCGTTTGCACAATGAGGAACCCCGCGCACAACTTACGCAAGGTTGTGCATCCCGCATGCTCCGAACCTTGGTGCTTCCGAACTTGCATTTTCCGAAGCCTAAATGATCTCCAAATGCTTCCCAAACTATTCAAAATTGGAGTTCTACATTTGACATTCGGGTCCCTTTCGTTTGCACAATGAGGAACCCCGCGCACAACTTACGCAAGGTTGTGCATCCCGCATGCTCCGAACCTTGGTGCTTCCGAACTTGCATTTTCCGAAGCCTAAATGATCCCCAAATGCTTTCCAAACTATTCAAAATTGGAGTTCTACATTTGACATTCGGGTCCCTTTCGTTTGCATAATGAGGAACCCCGCGCACAACTTACGCAAGGTTGTGCATCCCGCATGCTCCGAACCTTGGTGCTTCCGAACTTGCATTTTCCGAAGCCTAAATGATCCCCAAATGCTTTCCAAACTATTCAAAATTGGAGTTCTACATTTGACATTCGGGTCCCTTTCGTTTGCATAATGAGGAACCCCGCGCACAACTTACGCAAGGTTGTGCATCCCGCATGCTCCGAACCTTGGTGCTTCCGAACTTGCATTTTCCGAAGCCTAAATGATCCCCAAATGCTTCCCAAACTATTCAAAATTGGAGTTCTACATTTGACATTCGGGTCCCTTTCGTTGCACAATGAGGAACCCCGCGCACAACTTACGCAAGGTTGTGCATCCCGCATGCTCCGAACCTTGGTGCTTCCGAACTTGCATTTTCCGAAGCCTAAATGATCTCCAAATGCTTCCCAAACTATTCAAAATTGGAGTTCTACATTTGACATTCGGGTCCCTTTCGTTTGCACAAGGAGGAACCCCGCGCACAACTTACGCAAGGTTGTGCATCCCGCATGCTCCGAACCTTGGTGCTTCCGAACTTGCATTTTCCGAAGCCTAAATGATCCCCAAATGCTTCCCAAACTATTCAAAATTGGAGTTCTACATTTGACATTCGGGTCCCTTTCGTTTGCACAATGAGGAACCCCGCGCACAACTTACGCAAGGTTGTGCATCCCGCATGCTCCGAACCTTGGTGCTTCCGAACTTGCATTTTCCGAAGCCTAAATGATCTCCAAATGCTTCCCAAACTATTCAAAATTGGAGTTCAACATTTGACATTCGGGCCCTTTCGTTGCAAACTGAGGAACCTCGTGCACAAATTACGCAAGGTTGTGCATCCCGCATGCTCCGAACCTTGGTGCTTCCGAACAAGCATTTTCCGAAGCCTAAATGATCCCCAAATGCTTCCCAAACTATTCAAAATTGGAGTTCTACATTTGACATTCGGGTCCCTTTCGTTTGCACAATGAGGAACCCCGCGCACAACTTACGCAAGGTTGTGCATCCCGCATGCTCCGAACCTTGGTGCTTCCGAACTTGCATTTTCCGAAACCTAAATGATCCCCAAATGCTTCCCAAACTATTCAAAATTGGAGTTCTACATTTGACATTCGGGTCCCTTTCGTTTGCACAATGAGGAACCCCGCGCACAACTTACGCAAGGTTGTGCATCCCGCATGCTCCGAACCTTGGTGCTTCCAAACTTGCATTTTCCGAAGCCTAAATGATCCCCAAATGCTTCCCAAACTATTCAAAATTGGAGTTCTACATTTGACATTCGGGTCCCTTTCGTTTGCACAATGAGAAACCCCGCGCACAACTTACGCAAGGTTGTGCATCCCGCATGCTCCGAACCTTGGTGCTTCCGAACTTGCATTTTCCGAAGCCTAAATGATCCCCAAATGCTTCCCAAACTATTCAAAATTGGAGTTCTACATTTGACATTCGGATCCCTTTCGTTGCACAATGAGGAACCCCGCGCACAACTTACGCAAGGTTGTGCATCCCGCATGCTCCGAACCTTGGTGCTTCCGAACTTGCATTTTCCGAAGCCTAAATGATCCCCAAATGCTTCCCAAACTATTCAAAATTGGAGTTCTACATTTGACATTCGGGTCCCTTTCGTTGCACAATGAGGAACCCCGCGCACAACTTACGCAAGGTTGTGCATCCCGCATGCTCCGAACCTTGGTGCTTCCGAACTTGCATTTTCCGAAGCCTAAATGATCCCAAAATGCTTCCCAAACTATTCAAAATTGGAGTTCTACATTTGACATTCGGGTCCCTTTCGTTGCACAATGAGGAACCCCGCGCACAACTTACGCAAGGTTGTGCATCCCGCATGCTCCGAACCTTGGTGCTTCCGAACTTGCATTTTCCGAAGCCTAAATGATCCCCAAATGCTTCCCAAACTATTCAAAATTGGAGTTCTACATTTGACATTCGGGTCCCTTTCGTTTGCACAATGTGGAACCCCACGCACAACTTACGCAAGGTGGTGCATCCCGCATGCTCCGAACCTTGGTGCTTCCGAACTTGCATTTTCCGAAGCCTAAATGATCTCCGAATGCTTCCCAAACTATTCAAAATTGGAGTTCTACATTTGACATTCGGGTCCCTTTCGTTTGCACAATGAGGAACCCCACGCACAACTTACGCAAGGTTGTGCATCCCGCATGCTCCGAACCTTGGTGCTTCCGAACTTGCATTTTCCGAAGCCTAAATGATCCCCAAATGCTTCCCAAACTATTCAAAATTGGAGTTCTACATTTGACATTCGGGTCCCTTTCGTTTGCACAATGTGGAACCCCGCGCACAACTTACGCAAGGTGGTGCATCCCGCATGCTCCGAACCTTGGTGCTTCCGAACTTGCATTTTCCGAAGCCTAAATGATCCCCAAATGCTTCCCAAACTATTCAAAATTGGAGTTCTACATTTGACATTCGGGTCCCTTTCGTTGCACAATTAGGAACCCCGCGCACAACTTACGCAAGGTTGTGCATCCCGCATGCTCCGAACCTTGGTGCTTCCGAACTTGCATTTTCCGAAGCCTAAATGATCCCCAAATGCTTCCCAAACTATTCAAAATTGGAGTTCTACATTTGACATTCGGGTCCCTTTCGTTGCACAATGAGGAACCCCGCGCACAACTTACGCAAGGTTGTGCATCCCGCATGCTCCGAACCTTGGTGCTTCCGAACTTGCATTTTCCGAAGCCTTAATGATCCCCAAAAGCTACCCAAACTATTCAAAATTGGAGTTCTACATTTGTCATTCGGGACCCTTTCGTTGCGCAATGAGGAACCCCACGCACAACTTTCGCAAGGTTGTGTATCCCGCATGCTCCGAACCTTGGTGCTTCCGAACATGCATTTTCGGAAGCCTAAATGATCCCCAAATGCTTCCCAAACTATTCAAAATTGGAGTTCTACATTTGACATTCGGGTCCCTTTCGTTTGCATAATGAGGAACCCCGCGCACAACTTACGCAAGGTTGTGCATCCCGCATGCTCCGAACCTTGGTGCTTCCGAACTTGCATTTTCCGAAGCCTAAATGATCCCCAAATGCTTCCCAAACTATTCAAAATTGGAGTTCTACATTTGACATTCGGGTCCCTTTCGTTTGCACAATGAGGAACCCCGCGCACAACTTACGCAAGGTTGTGCATCCCGCATGCTCCGAACCTTGGTGCTTCCGAACTTGCATTTTCCGAAGCCTAAATGATCCCCAAATGCTTTCCAAACTATTCAAAATTGGAGTTCTACATTTGACATTCGGGTCCCTTTCGTTTGCATAATGAGGAACCCCGCGCACAACTTACGCAAGGTTGTGCATCCCGCATGCTCCGAACCTTGGTGCTTCCGAACTTGCATTTTCCGAAGCCTAAATGATCCCCAAATGCTTTCCAAACTATTCAAAATTGGAGTTCTACATTTGACATTCGGGTCCCTTTCGTTTGCATAATGAGGAACCCCGCGCACAACTTACGCAAGGTTGTGCATCCCGCATGCTCCGAACCTTGGTGCTTCCGAACTTGCATTTTCCGAAGCCTAAATGATCCCCAAATGCTTCCCAAACTATTCAAAATTGGAGTTCTACATTTGACATTCGGGTCCCTTTCGTTGCACAATGAGGAACCCCGCGGACAACTTACGCAAGGTTGTGCATCCCGCATGCTCCGAACCTTGGTGCTTCCGAAGCCTAAATGAACTCCAAATGCTTCCCAAACTATTCAAAATTGGAGTTCTACATTTGACATTCGGGTCCCTTTCGTTGCACAATGAGGAACCCCGCGCACAACTTACGCAAGGTTGTGCATCCCGCATGCTCCGAACCTTGGTGCTTCCGAACTTGCATTTTCCGAAGCCTAAATGATCCCCAAATGCTTCCCAAACTATTCAAAATTGGAGTTCTACATTTGACATTCGGGTCCCTTTCGTTTGCACAATGAGGAACCCCGCGCACAACTTACGCAAGGTTGTGCATCCCGCATGCTCCGAACCTTGGTGCTTCCGAACTTGCATTTTCCGAAGCCTAAATGATCCCCAAATGCTTCCCAAACTATTCAAAATTGGAGTTCTACATTTGACATTCGGGTCCCTTTCGTTTGCACAGTGAGGAACCCCGCGCACAACTTACGCAAGGTTGTGCATCCCGCATGCTCCGAACCTTGGTGCTTCCGAACTTGCATTTTCCGAAGCCTAAATGATCCCCAAATGCTTCCCAAACTATTCAAAATTGGAGTTCTACATTTGACATTCGGGTCCCTTTCGTTGCACAATGAGGAACCCCGCGCACAACTTACGCAAGGTTGTGCATCCCGCATGCTCCGAACCTTGGTGCTTCCGAACTTGCATTTTTCGAAGCTTAAATGATCCCCAAATGCTTCCCCAACTATTCAAAATTGGAGTTCTACATTTGACATTCGGGTCCCTTTCGTTGCAAAATGAGGAACCCCTCGCACAACTTACGCAAGGTTGTGCATCCCGCATGCTCCGAACCTTGGTGCTTCCGAACTTGCATTTTCCGAAGCCTAAATGATCCCCAAATGCTTCCCAAACTATTCAAAATTGGAGTTCTACATTTGACATTCGGGTCCCTTTCGTTTGCACAATGAGGAACCCCGCGCACAACTTACGCAAGGTTGTGCATCCCGCATGCTCCGAACCTTGGTGCTTCCGAACTTGCATTTTCCGAAGCCTAAATGATCCCCAAATGCTTCCCAAACTATTCAAAATTGGAGTTCTACATTTGACATTCGGGTCCCTTTCGTTTGCACAATGAAGAACCCCGTGCACAACTTACGCAATGTTGTGCATCCCGCATGCTCCGAACCTTGGTGCTTCCGAACTTGCTTTTTCCGAAGCCTAAATGATCCCCAAATGCTTCCCAAACTATTCAAAATTGGAGTTCTACATTTGACATTCGGGTCCCTTTCGTTGCAAAATGAGGAACCCCGCGCACAACTTACGCAAGGTTGTGCATCCCGCATGCTCCGAACCTTGGTGCTTCCGAACTTGCATTTTCCGAAGCCTAAATGATCCCCAAATGCTACCCAAACTATTCAAAATTGGAGTTCTACCTTTGACATTCCCTTTCGTTGCAAAATGAGGAACCCCGCGCACAACTTACGCAAGGTTGTGCATCCCGCATTCTCCGAACCTTGGTGCTTCCGAACTTGCATTTTCCGAAGACCAAATGATCCCCAAATGCTTCCCAAACAAATCAAAATTGGAGTTCTACATTTGACATTCGGGTCCCTTTCGTTGCACAATGAGGAACCCCGCGCACAACTTACGCAAGGTTGTGCATCCCGCATGCTCCGAACCTTGGTGCTTCCGAACTTGCATTTTCCGAATCCTAATTGATCCCCAAATGCTTCCCAAACTATTCAAAATTGCAGTTCTACATTTGACATTCCCTTTCGTTGCAAAATGAGGAACCCCGCGCACAACTTACGCAAGGTTGTGCATCCCGCATGCTCCGAACCTTTGTGCTTTCGAACTTGCATTTTTCGAAACCTACATGATCTCCAAATGCTTCCCAAACTGTTCTAAATTGGAGTTCTACATTTGACATTCGGGTCCCTTTCGTTTGCACAATGTGGAACCCCGCGCACAACTTACGCAAGGTTGTGCATCCCGCATGCTCCGAACCTTGGTGCTTCCGAACTTGCATTTTCCGAATCCTAATTGATCCCCAAATGCTTCCCAAACTATTCAAAATTGGAGTTCTACATTTGACATTCGGGTCCCTTTCGTTGCACAATGAGGAACCCCGCGCACAACTTACGCAAGGTTGTGCATCCCGCATGCTCCGAACCTCGGTGCTTCCGAACTTGCATTTTCCGAAGCCTAAATGATCCCCAAATGCTTCCCAAACTATTCAAAATTGGAGTTCTACATTTGACATTCGGGTCCCTTTCGTTGCACAATGAGGAACCCCGCGCACAACTTACGCAAGGTTGTGCATCCCGCATGCTCCGAACCTTGGTGCTTCCGAACTTGCATTTTCCGAAGCCTAAATGATCCCCAAATGCTTCCCAAACTATTCAAAATTGGAGTTCTACATTTGACATTCGGGTCCCTTTCGTTTGCACAATGAGGAACCCCGCGCACAACTTACGCAAGGTTGTGCATCCCGCATGCTCCGAACCTTGGTGCTTCCGAACTTGCATTTTCCGAAGCCTAAATGATCCCCAAATGCTTGCCAAACTATTCAAAATTGGAGTTCTACATTTGATATTCGGGTCCGTTTCGTTTGCACAATGTGGAACCCCGCGCACAACTTACGCAAGGTTGTGCATCCCGCATGCTCCGAACCTTGGTGCTTCCCAACTTGCATTTTCCGAAGCCTAAATGATCCCCAAATGCTTCCCAAACTATTCAAAATTGGAGTTCTACATTTGACATTCGAGTCGCTTTCGTTGCACAATGAGGAACCCCGCGCACAACTTACGCAAGGTTGTGCATCCCGCATGCTCCGTACCTTGGTGCTTCCGAACTTGCATTTTCCGAAGCCTAAATGATCCCCAGAGGCTTCCCAAACTATTCAAAATTGGAGTTCTAAATTTGACATTCGGGTCCGTTTTGTTGCACAATGAGGAAACCTGCGCACAACTTACGCAAGGTTGTGCATCCTGCATGCTCCGAACCTTGGTGCTTCCGAACTTGCATTTTCCGAAGCCTAAATGATCCCCAAATGCTTCCCAAACTATTCAAAATTGGAGTTCTACATTTGACATTCGGGTCCCTTTCGTTTGCACAATGAGGAACCCCGCGCACAACTTACGCAAGGTTGTGCATCCCGCATGCTCCGTACCTTGGTGCTTCCGAACTTGCATTTTCCGAAGCCTAAATGATCCCCAAATGCTTCCCAAACTATTCAAAATTGGAGTTCTACATTTGACATTCGGGTCCCTTTCGTTGCACAATGAGGAACCCCGCGCACAACTTACGCAAGGTTGTGCATCCCGCATGCTCCGAACCTTGGTGCTTCCGAACTTGCATTTTCCGAAGCCTAAATGATCCACAAATGCTTCCCAAACTATTCAAAATTGGAGTTCTACATTTGACATTCGGGTCCCTTTCGTTGCACAATGAGGAACCCCGCGCACAACTTACGCAAGGTTGTGCATCCCGCATGCTCCGAACCTTGGTGCTTCCGAACTTGCATTTTCCGAAGCCTAAATGATCCCCAAATGCTTCCCAAACTATTCAAAATTGGAGTTCTACATTTGACATTCGGGTCCCTTTCGTTTGCACAATGAGGAACCCCGCGCACAACTTACGCAAGGTTGTGCATCCCGCATGCACCGAACCTTGGTGCTTCCGAACTTGCATTTTCCGAAGCCTAAATGATCCCCAAATGCTTCCCAAACTATTCAAAATTGGAGTTCTACATTTGACATTCGGGTCCCTTTCGTTTGCACAATGAGGAACCCCGCGCACAACTTACGCAAGGTTGTGCATCCCGCATGCTCCGAACCTTGGTGCTTCCAAACTTGCATTTTCCGAAGCCTAAATGATCCACAAATGCTTCCCAAACTATTCAAAATTGGTGTTCTACATTTGACATTCGGGTCCCTTTCGTTTGCACAATGAGGAACCCCGCGCACCACTTACGCAAGGTTGTGCATCCCGCATGCTCCGAACCTTGGTGCTTCCGAACTTGCATTTTCCGAAGCCTAAATGATCCCCAAATGCTTCCCAAACTATTCAAAATTGGAGTTCTACATTTGACATTCGGGTCCCTTTCGTTGCACAATGAGGAACCCCGCGCACAACTTACCCAAGGTTGTGCATCCCGCATGCTCCGAACCTTGGTGCTTCCGAACTTGCATTTTCCGAAGCCTAAATGATCCCCAAATGCTTCCCAAACTATTCAAAATTGGAGTTCTACATTTGACATTCGGGTCCCTTTCGTTGCACAATGAGGAACCCCGCGCACAACTTACGCAAGGTTGTGCATCCCGCATGCTCCGAACCTTGGTGCTTCCGAACTTGCATTTTCTGAAGCCTAAATGATCCCCAAATACTTCCCAAGCTATTCATAATTGGAGTTCTACATTTGACATTCGGGTCCCTTTCGTTGCACAATGAGGAACCCCTCGCACAACTTACGCAAGGTTGTGCATCCCGCATGCTCCGAACCTTGGTGCTTCCGAACTTGCATTTTCCGAAGCCTAAATGATCCCCAAATGCTTCCCAAACTATTCAAAATTGGAGTTCTACATTTGACATTCGGGTCCCTTTCGTTTGCACAATGAGGAACCCCACGCACAACTTACGCAAGGTTGTGCATCCCGCATGCTCCGAACCTTGGTGCTTCCGAACTTGCATTTTCCGAAGCCTAAATGATCCCCAAATGCTTCCCAAACTATTCAAAATTGGAGTTCTACATTTGACATTCGGGTCCCTTTCGTTTGCACAATGTGGAACCCCGCGCACAACTTACGCAAGCTTGTGCATCGCGCATGCTCCGAACCTTGGTGCTTCCGAACTTGCATTTTCCGAAGCCTAAATGATCCCCAAATGCTTCCCAAACTATTCAAAATTGGAGTTCTACATTTGACATTCGGGTCCCTTTCGTTTGCACAATGAGGAACCCCGCGCACAACTTACGCAAGGTTGTGCATCCCGCATGCTCCGAACCTTGGTGCTTCCGAACGTGCATTTTCCGAAGCCTAAATGATCCCCAAATGCTTCCCAAACTATTCAAAATTGGAGTTCTACATTTGACATTCGGGTCCCTTTCGTTGCAAAATGAGGAACCCCGCGCACAACTTACGCAAGGTTGTGCATCCCGCATGCTCCGAACCTTGGTGCTTCCGAACTTGCATTTTCCGAAGCCTAAATGATCCCCAAATGCTTCCCAAACTATTCAAAATTGGAGTTCTACATTTGACATTCGGGTCCCTTTCGTTTGCACAATGAGGAACCCCGCGCATAACTTACGCAAGGTTGTGCATCCCGCATGCTCCGAACCTTGGTGCTTCCGAACTTGCATTTTCCGAAGCCTAAATGATCCCCAAATGCTTCCCAAACTATTCAAAATTGGAGTTCTACATTTGACATTCGGGTCCCTTTCGTTTGCATAATGAGGAACCCCGCGCACAACTTACGCAAGGTTGTGCATCCCGCATGCTCCGAACCTTGGTGCTTCCGAACTTGCATTTTCCGAAGCCTAAATGATCCCCAAATGCTTCCCAAACTATTCAAAATTGGAGTTCTACATTTGACATTCGGGTCCCTTTCGTTTGCACAATGTGGAACCCCGCGCACAACTTACGCAAGGTTGTGCATCCCGCATGCTCCGAAACTTGGTGCTTCCGAACTTGCATTTTCCGAAGCCTAAATGATCCCCAAATGCTTCCCAAACTATTCAAAATTGGAGTTCTACATTTGACATTCGGGTCCCTTTCGTTTGCACAATGAGGAACCCCACGCACAACTTACGCAAGGTTGTGCATCCCGCATGCTCCGAACCTTGGTGCTTCCGAACTTGCATTTTCCGAAGCCTAAATGATCCCCAAATGCTTCCCAAACTATTCAAAATTGGAGTTCTACATTTGACATTCGGGTCCCTTTCGTTGCACAATGAGGAACCCCGCGCACAACTTATGCAAGGTTGTGCATCCTGCATGCTCCGAACCTTGGTGCTTCCGAATTGGCATTTCCCGAAGCCTAAATGATCCCCAAATGCTTCCCAAACTATTCAAAATTGGAGTTCTTCATCTGACATTCGGGTCCCTTTTGTTGCACAATGAGGAACCCCGCGCGCAACTTACGCAACGTTGTGCATCCTAGATACAAAGACGGACGACAACTTATCCCCGTCGACGCGCAGCAAGAGAGGCGTCACCTTACTCGCTTGCGACTTGGCGTCGACGTGACAAGTGCGACTTGCGACTTGGCGTCGACTTGACGAGTGCGACTCAATTCAACGAATGCGACTCAATTCAACGAATGCGACTCAAGTCGATGCGACTTGCGATCATCAGCGACTGAGCAACGAAGAGTCGGCCAAGCCAAGAGTCTCGAAGATGAAGAGCCTCAAAGAAGCTGAATCAATTCGCATTCCTCATTCATGCATTTGTCATTCATGTTTTGCATTTACTTTGTTGCATTACCAATAAGCCATTTATGGCCCGTCCATGAATCTTGCCTTGCACCTAGCCTTGGTTCATTTCGTGCATTTAAGTTCTTTTCAGGTGTTCCCTATATAATGGGCACCTTGTACTCATTTGCAGAACAGCTTTTAATCAAATTACAAACCCTTATCAGACTTAGTGTCTTTTATCCGAAGTGACTGGATTCTCCTTCAAACCTCGTTCTTCATTTGGTGGATTTCCAAGTGCGGATTGAGTAGAGTGTATCAACCGGTGGTGGTGTATCTGTATCCTCCGTGTTGTGCCTCGCCCTCGTCTTGTTCGTGGTGGTGTATCTGTATCCACGGTCAAACGAGTCTACCCGAGTCTTCTTTCACGGTGGTGCATCTGTATCCGTGGAGGTTGATCTCAACCCCTCCTTTTCATCATTCAGCCGCCTACCCCACACACTTTCCGTCCATACCGAGCGTCACTCCATTCCGCACCCTTTTCAGTGACGTCCCCATTCGTTTTCGGTTTAGGAATCATCTATTTCTTGCCGTCCCCGTATCATCTTGGTATCAGAGCGCTAGGTTGTCAATGGCCGAAAGATTTCAACGCGGTATGACTCTAGACGAAGCACAAGTTGCTCGGCTTGAGGAGCAGATAGCCGATCTTCAACAGCAACTACAGTCGTTACGGACACACCATGCATCGACTTCCCGCAGTCGAATAGAGAGCGATGAAGAGGAGAACCCATGGCATGAGGAGTCTCAACGAGGATCTTCACTGGAGTATCGTAGGCAGGAGAGGAGAGCCCCGACGATGAGCGTTCAGATTCCGGAGTTCGAAGGAAACTTGGACCCCAACGAGTTCATCGATTGGATGCACACCGTGGAGCGCATCTTTGATTACGAGGAAGTGCCCGAGGATCGAAAGGTGAAATTGGCTGCCTTGAAATTAAAGAAGTACGCGAGTTTGTGGTGGGAGAACACCAACCAGCAGCGCCGTAGGGAAGGGCGTGATAAAATTCGTACGTGGTCAAAAATGAAGAGGGCCATGACGAAGAGATTTCTACCGGAGCATCATCGACGAGATCTCTACCTCAAATTGCAGTCACTACAACAAGTCTCAAGTGTATCGGAGTATACATGGGAGTTCGAGAGACTGTTGCTGCAATGTGATGTCCAAGAGGCCCCAGAGCAAACCATTGCCAGGTATCTTCGAGGACTTAAGCCCCAAATCGCAGATGCCGTTGACCTACAACAATATTGGAGTTTCAACGATGTGCGAGCATTGGCGCACAAGGTGGAGCAGCAGCAAGCGAGGAGAGCGACTACCCGCCCATTTGTAAAGGCCGCGCCTTTCAACAAGGGGAGTAGCTCACAGGCGAAGCCGCCGTCAACAACGACATCGCAGAGAGCCCCACCGTCGACTACAAGACCTGAAGTCAAATCGCACGAACGAAACATCATTCGACGATGTTTCAAGTGCCAAGGAGTTGGGCACATGGCTTCTGAGTGTCCGACGAGAAGGAACGTTGTCATCAGAGAGTTATCTGATGAAGAAGAAGAGCTCGAGGAGAACGCCGACCCTGTTTGGGATGCCGAAGAGATAGAGGAGTATCCGGACGAAGGAGAGTTGTTGGTCGTCCGAAAGGCTTTAAGTGTTACACCGGCGAAAGAGGAAAGTCAAAGGGAGAGCATCTTCCATACTATGTGCACAGTCGCAGGAAAGGTATGTTTGGTGATTGTGGATAGTGGTAGCTGCACCAACGCCGTGTCAAGGACGATGGTTGAAAAGCTGAAGTTGCCCATCGAAGCGCACCCACATCCTTACCGTTTACAATGGCTCAACAAGGAGAGTGACGTTCGAGTCACCCAGCGAGCGCGAGTTCCATTTTCCATTGGGAAGAGCTACCAGGATGAAGTCGCTTGCGACGTCATTCCTATGGATGCATGCCACCTACTATTGGGGAGGCCGTGGCAGTTTGATCGACGCGCACAACACGACGGGTATCGCAATACTTATTCCATCCACATCGGAGAGAAGAAGGTCACTTTAATGCCCCTCACTAGTCAGCCTACAATCGCGACCCAGGATCGACTTAGCGACCAGCCTCTCAAGGGAGTTCAACTAGTTCGAGCGATTCAAGAAGGTGAGAAGGCTTATTCTGTGGTTCTTGTCGAATCCGCCCCAGGTCAAGCGAGGAGCCATCCTCAGGCCGCTTCCATTCTTGAGGAGTTCAAGGACGTATTTCCAGAGGAGCTGCCAGTCGAATTACCACCGATGCGAAGCATACAACATCAAATCGACTTGGTTCCAGGGGCGTCGCTACCAAATAGACCAGCCTATCGATGCAATCCAGAGGAGGCAAAGGAGTTGCAGAGGCAAGTCGAGGAGCTTGTCAACAAGGGATCAGTTCGAGAGAGTTTGAGCCCATGTTCGGTTCCAGCCATATTGGTGCCAAAGAAGGATGGCACATGGAGAATGTGCATGGACAGTCTAGCGATCAACAAAATCACAGTAAAGTATCGCTTTCCTATCCCTCGACTGGATGATATGTTGGATGAGTTGCATGGAGCGTAGGTGTTTTCCAAAGTGGATTTGCGAAGTGGTTATCACCAGATCCGGATGAAAGAAGGCGACGAGTGGAAGACAGCCTTCAAGACTAAGTACGGGTTGTACGAGTGGTTGGTGATGCCGTTTGGATTGTCAAACGCGCCCAGCACGTTCATGCGACTAATGACCCATGTCTTGCGACCATTCATGGGGAAGTTTGTGGTCGTCTACTTCGACGATATTCTTGTCTACAGCCGGAACAATAAGGAGCATATTAATCATTTGCGAGCTGTGTTCAACACACTTCGGGAGGAAAAGCTATATGGAAATCTCAAGAAATGTGAGTTCTTCCAACCGAGTGTAATATTTCTTGGATTTGTCGTCTCAGCAGAAGGAATTAAGGTGGACGAGAGCAAGATTGAAGCAATCAAGGAGTGGCCGTCTCCAAGGAGTTTCCATGACGTTCGCAGCTTCCATGGCTTGGCGTCGTTCTATCGGAGATTCATTCAAGGATTTAGCTCAATCGCAGCCCCACTCACCGAATGTTTGAAGGGAGACAAATTCGAGTGGACACCAGTCGCACAAGCTAGTTTCGAGCGACTGAAGGAGTGTCTAAGCGCAGCCCCAGTTCTAGCTTTACCCGACTTTGCGAAGATGTTCGAAGTGGAATGTGATGCATCGGGAGTCGGAATTGGAGGAGTTTTGCTGCAGGAGGGAAGACCCATCGCTTATTTCAGCGAGAAGCTTAATGGCGCCAAATTGAACTACTCGACATATGACAAGGAGTTCTTAGCAATTGTTCGAGTACTCGAGACTTGGAGTCATTACTTACTGCCCAGAGAGTTTGTGTTGCACACCGATCATGAAGCTCTCAAGTACATCAATGGTCAGCACAAGCTTAGTCGCCGACATGCGAAGTGGGTAGAGTTTCTACAAGCATTCAACTTTGTCTTGAAGCACAAACCAGGCGCGAAGAATGTAGTCGCAGATGTTCTCTCGAGGAAAGTTATTTTACTATCTGCGATGGAGACAAAGCTGATTGGATTTGAGTATTTGAAGGAATTGTACAAGGACGATGAAGATTTTGGAGCGATCTTCGTCCAATGCGCCCAGCAAGCTATCGATCGATTCCACCAGGTGAATGGATTCTTATTTCGCGACTCTAAGCTATGCGTTCCAAGGAGTTCGACGCGAGAGCTACTTATACGAGAAGTCCATGGAGGAGGAATTGCTGGACATTTTGGAGTTGACAAGACGCTGGCAATGCTACAAGAGCATTTCTATTGGCCTCGAATGGAGAAGCAAGTGCGAGGACTAATCGCGAGATGTGCGACTTGCCAGCAAGCGAAGAGCCGTGTCCAACCTCAGGGTCTCTACACTCCATTGCCCGTCCCAGAGCGACCATGGGAACATGTGAGTATGGATTTTGTACTAGGATTGCCAAGAACGCAACGAAGAAAGGATTCGATCATGGTAGTGGTCGACCGATTTTCGAAGATGGCACACTTCATCCCATGTCAGAAAACGGACGATGCGACCAACGTAGCAGATTTGTGCTTTCGAGAAGTGCTAAGCTTGCATGGAGTACCCAAGTCGATCGTTTCAGATCGCGACACGAAGTTCCTAAGCTACTTTTGGAAGACACTGTGGCACAAGTTGGGAACGAAGCTTGTATTCAGCACAGCTTATCATCCGCAAACCGATGGACAAACGGAGGTTGTCAATCGCACTATGGCTGCAATCCTTCGAACCTTGGTCTCGAAGAACCAGAAGGATTGGGACATCAAGCTTGCCCATGCTGAGTTCGCATACAATCGAGCCCCAAGTTCGACAACGAAGTCATCACCCTTCCAGGTAGTTTACGGACTCAATCCTTTAGTCCCTGTTGAACTAATGCCTGCGAGCGATATGAGATCAGTTAGCCGAGATGCTGAGGAGCGCGTTAAGGAGATGCGATTGCTCCATGAGAGGACTCGAGCGCAGATCGAGAAGGCCAATCAACGTTACACAGAAAGAGCCAATCGCGGAAGAAGAGTGAAGATATTTCAGCCAGGAGACTTAGTTTGGATTCATTTGCGCAAGGATCGATTCCCAGGCAAGAGGAAGAACAAGCTAATGCCGCGCGCAGAAGGACCATTCAAGATCGTCGAGCGCATCAATGACAACGCCTACAAAATTGATCTTCCAGGTGACTATGGAGTTTCTGCCACATTCAACGTCCAGGATCTCATGCCATTTGTGGAGGATGACGACGACGAGAGTTTGAGGACAAACTCTTTTCAACAAGGGGAGGATGATACAAAGACGGACGACAACTTATCCCCGTCGACGCGCAGCAAGAGAGGCGTCACCTTACTCGCTTGCGACTTGGCGTCGACTTGACAAGTGCGACTTGCGACTTGGCGTCGACTTGACGAGTGCGACTCAAGTCGACGAATGCGACTCAAGTCGATGCGATTTGCGATCATCAGCGACTGAGCAACGAAGAGTCGGCCAAGCCAAGAGTCTCGAAGATGAAGAGCCTCAAAGAAGCTGAATCAATTCGCATTCCTCATTCATGCATTTGTCATTCATGTTTTGCATTTACTTTGTTGCATTACCAATAAGCCATTTATGGCCCGTCCATGAATCTTGCCTTGCACCTAGCCTAGGTTCATTTCGTGCATTTAAGTTCTTTTCAGGTGTTCCCTATATAATGGGCACCTTGTACTCATTTGCAGAACAGCTTTTAATCAAATTATAAACCCTTATCAGACACAGTGTCTTTTATCCGAAGCGAGTGGATTCTCCTTCAAACCTCGTTCTTCATTTGGTGGATTTCCAAGTGCGGATTGAGTAGAGTGTATCAACCGGTGGTGGTGTATCTGTATCCTCGGTCAAACGAGTCTACCCGAGTCTTCTTTCACGGTGGTGCATCTGTATCCGTGGAGGTTGATCTCAACCCCTCCTTTTCATCATTCAGCCGCCTACTCCACACACTTTCCGTCCATACCGAGCGTCACTCCATTCCGCACCCTTTTCAGTGACGTCCCCATTCGTTTTCGGTCTAGGAATCATCTATTCCTTGCCGTCCCCGTATCAATCCCGCATGCTGCGAACCTTGGTGCTTCTGAACTTGCATTTTTCGAAGGCTAAATGATCCTCAAATGCTTCCTAAACTATTCAAAATTGGAGTTCTACATGTGACATTCGGGCCCCTTTCGTTGCGCAATGAGGAACCCCGCGCACAACTTACGAAGGTTGTGCATTCCGCATGCTCCGAACCTTGGTGCTTCCGAACTTGCATTTTTCGAAGCCTGAATGATCCCCAAATGCTTCCCAAACTATTCAAAATTGGAGTTCTACATTTGACATTCGGGTCCCTTTCGTTGCACAATGAGGAACCCCGCGCACCACTTACGCAAGGTTGTGCATCCCGCATGCTCCGAACCTTGGTGCTTTCGAACTTGCATTTTCCGAAGCCTGAATGATCCCCAAATGCTTCCCAAACTATTCAAAATTGGAGTTATACATTTGACATTCGGGTCCCTTTCGTTGCACAATGAGGAACCCCGCGCACCACTTACGCAAGGTTGTGCATCCCGCATGCTCCGAACCTTGGTGCTTCCGAACTTGCATTTTCCGAAGCCTAAATGATCCCCAAATGCTTCCCAAACTATTCAAAATTGGAGTTCTACATTTGACATTCGGGTCCCTTTCGTTTGCACAAAGAGGAACCCCGCGCACAACTTACGCAACGTTGTGCATCCCGCATGCTCCGAACCTTGGTGCTTCCGAACTTGCATTTTCCGAAGCCTAAATGATCCCCAAATGCTTCCCAAACTACTCAAAATTGGAGTTCTACATTTGACATTCGGGTCCCTTTCGTTTGCACAATGAGGAACCCCGTGCACAACTTACGCAAGGTTGTGCATCCCGCATGCTCCGAACCTTGGTGCTTCCGAACTTGCATTTTCCGAAGCCTAAATGATTCCCAAACTATTCAAAATTGGAGTTCTACAATTGACATTCGGGTCCCTTTCGTTGCACAATGAGGAACCCCGCGCACAACT
This sequence comes from Melastoma dodecandrum, assembly GCA_029817715.1. Lineage (NCBI taxonomy): Eukaryota > Viridiplantae > Streptophyta > Magnoliopsida > Myrtales > Melastomataceae > Melastoma > Melastoma dodecandrum. The sequence continues at coordinate 68,931 of JARUPY010000606.1, forward strand.
TATGCAAGGTTGTGCATCCCGCATGCTCCGAACCTTGGTGCTTCCGAACTTGCATTTTCCGAAGCCTAAATGATCCCCAAATGCTTCCCAAACTATTCAAAATTGGAGTTCTACATTTGACATTCGGGTCCCTTTCGTTGCACAATGAGGAACCCCGCGCACAACTTACGCAAGGTTGTGCATTCCGCATGCTCCGAACCTTGGTGCTTCCGAACTTGCATTTTCCAAAGCCTAGATGATCCCCAAATGCTTCCCAAACTATTCAAAATTGGAGTTCTACATTTGACATTCGGGTCCCTTTCGTTGCACAATGAGGAACCCCGCGCACAACTTACGCAAGGTTGTGCATCCCGCATGCTCCGAACCTTGGTGCTTCCGAACTTGCATTTTCCGAAGCCTAAATGATCCCCAAATGCTTCCCAAACTATTCAAAATTGGAGTTCTACATTTGACATTCGGGTCCCTTTCGTTTGCACAACGAGGAACCCCGCGCACAACTTACGCAACGTTGTGCATCCCGCATGCTCCGAACCTTGGTGCTTCCGAACTTGCATTTTCCGAAGCCTAAATGATCCCCAAATGCTTCCCAAACTATTCAAAATTGGAGTTCTACATTTGACATTCGGGTCCCTTTCGTTGCACAATGAGGAACCCCGCGCACAACTTACGCAAGGTTGTGCATCCCGCATGCTCCGAACCTTGGTGCTTCCGAACATGCATTTTCCGAAGCCTAAATGATCCCCAAATGCTTCCCAAACTATTCAAAATTGGAGTTCTACATTTGACATTCGGGTCCCTTTCGTTGCACAATGAGGAACCCCGCGCACAACTTACGCAACGTTGTGCATCCCGCATGCTCCGAACCTTGGTGCTTCCGAACTTGCATTTTCCGAAGCCTAAATGATCCCTAAATGCTTCCCAAACTATTCAAAATTGGAGTTCTACATTTGACATTCGGGTCCCTTTCGTTGCACAATGAGGAACCCCGCGCACAACTTACGCAAGGTTGTGCATCCCGCATGCTCCGAACCTTGGTGCTTCCGAACTTGCATTTTCCGAAGCCTAGATGATCCCCAAATGCTTCCCAAACTATTCAAAATTGGAGTTCTACATTTGACATTCGGGTCCCTTTCGTTGCACAATGAGGAACCCCGCGCACAACTTACGCAAGGTTGTGCATCCCGCATGCTCCGAACCTTGGTGCTTCCGAACTTGCATTTTCCGAAGCCTAAATGATCCCCAAATGCTTCCCAAACTATTCAAAATTGGAGTTCTTCATTTGACATTCGGGTCCCTTTCGTTGCACAATGAGGAACCCCGCGCACAACTTACGCAAGGTTGTGCATCCCGCATGCTCCGAACCTTGGTGCTTCCGAACTTGCATTTTCCGAAGCCTAAATGATCCCCAAATGCTTCCCAAACTATTCAAAATTGGAGTTCTACATTTGACATTCGGGTCCCTTTCGTTGCACAATGAGGAACCCCGCGCACAACTTATGCAAGGTTGTGCATCCCGCATGCTCCGAACCTTGGTGCTTCCGAACTTGCATTTTCCGAAGCCTAAATGATCCCCAAATGCTTCCCAAACTATTCAAAATTGGAGTTCTACATTTGACATTCGGGTCCCTTTCGTTGCACAATGAGGAACCCCGCGCACAACTTACGCAAGGTTGTGCATCCCGCATGCTCCGAACCTTGGTGCTTCCGAACTTGCATTTTCCGAAGCCTAAATGATCCCCAAATGCTTCCTAAACTATTCAAAATTGGAGTTCTACATTTGACATTCGGGTCCCTTTCGTTGCACAATGAGGAACCCCGCGCACAACTTACGCAAGGTTGTGCATCCCGCATGCTCCGAACCTTGGTGCTTCCGAACTTGCATTTTCCGAAGCCTAAATGATCCCCAAATGCTTCCCAAACTATTCAAAATTGGAGTTCTACATTTGACATTCGGGTCCCTTTCGTTGCACAATGAAGAACCCCGCGCAACTTACGCAAGGTTATGCATCCCGCATGCTCCGAACCTTGGTGCTTCCGAACTTGCATTTTCCGAAGCATAAATGATCCCCAAATGCTTCCTAAACTATTCAAAATTGGAGTTCTACATGTGACATTCGGGTCCCTTTCGTTGCACAATGAGGAACCCCGCGCACAAATTACGCAACGTTGTGCATCCCGCATGCTCCGAACCTTGTTGCTTCCGAACTTGCATTTTCCGAAGCCTAAATGAACCCCAAATGCTTCCCAAACTATTCAAAATTGGAGTTCTACATTTGACATTCGGGTCCCTTTCGTTTGCACAATGAGGAACCCCGCGCACAACTTACGCAAGGTTGTGCATCCCGCATGCTCCGAACCTTGGTGCTTCCGAACTTGCATTTTCCGAAGCCTAGATGATCCCCAAATGCTTCCCAAACTATTCAAAATTGGAGTTCTACATTTGACATTCGGGTCCCTTTCGTTGCACAATGAGGAACCCCGCACAACTTACGCAAGGTTGTGCATCCCGCATGCTCCGAACCTTGGTGCTTCCGAACTTGCATTTTTCGAAGCCTAAATGATCCCCAAAAGCTTCCCAAACTAATCAAATATGGAGTTCTACTTTTCACATTCGGGCCCCTTTAGTTGCACAATGAGGAACCCCGCGCACAACTTACGCATGGTTGTGCATCCCGCATGCTCCGAACCTTGGTGCTTCCGAACTTGCATTTTCCGAAGCCTAAATGATCCCCAAATGCTTCCTAAACTATTCAAAATTGGAGTTCTACATTTGACATTCGGGTCCCTTTCGTTGCACAATGAGGAACCCCGCGCACAACTTACGCAAGGTTGTGCATTCCGCATGCTCCGAACCTTGGTGCTTCCGAACTTGCATTTTCCGAAGCCTAGATGATCCCCAAATGCTTCCCAAACTATTCAAAATTGGTGTTCTCCATTTGACATTCGGGTCCCTTTCGTTTGTACAACGAGGAACCCCGCGCACAACTTACGCAACGTTGTGCATCCCGCATGCTCCGAACCTTGGTGCTTCCGAACTTGCATTTTCCGAAGCCTAAATGATCCCCAAATGCTTCCCAAACTACTCAAAATTGGAGTTCTACATTTGACATTCGGGTCCCTTTCGTTTGCACAATGAGGAACCCCGCGCACAACTTACGCAACGTTGTGCATCCCGCATGCTCCGAACCTTGGTGCTTCCGAACTTGAATTTTCCGAAGCCTAGATGATCCCCAAATGCTTCCCAAACTATTCAAAATAGGAGTTCTACATTTGACATTCGGGTCCCTTTCGTTTGCACAATGAGGAACCCCGCGCACAACTTACTCAAGGATTTGCGTCCCGCTTGCTCCGAACCTTGGTGCTTCCGAACTTTCATTTTCCGAAGCCTAGATGATCCCCAAATGCTTCCCAAACTATTCAAATTGGAGTTCTACATTTGACATTCGGGTCCCTTTCGTTGCACAATGAGGAACCCCGCGCACAACTTATGCAAGGTTGTGCATCCCGCATGCTCCGAACCTTGGTGCTTCCGAACTTGCATTTTCCGAAGCCTAAATGATCCCCAAATGCTTCCTAAACTATTCAAAATTGGAGTTCTACATTTGACATTTGGGTCCCTTTCGTTTGCACAATGAGGAACCCCGCGCACAACTTACGCAACGTTGTGCAGCCCGCATGCTCCGAACCTTGGTGCTTCCGAACTTGCATTTTCCGAAGCCTAGATGATCCCCAGATGCTTCCCAAACTACACAAAATTGGAGTTCTACATTTGACATTCGGGTCCCTTTCGTTTGCACAATGAGGAACCCCGCGCACAACTTACGCAACGTTGTGCATCCCGCATGCTCCGAAGCTTGGTGCTTCCGACCTTGCATTTTCCGTAGCCTAAATGATCCCCACATGCTTCCCAAAGTACTCAAAATTGGAGTTCTACATTTGACATTCGGGTCCCTTTCGTTGCACAATGAGGAACCCCGCGCACAACTTACGCAAGGTTGTGCATCCCGCATGCTCCGAACCTTGGTGCTTTCGAACTTGGATTTTCCGAAGCCAAAATGATCCCCAAATGCTTCCCAAACTATTCAAAATTGGCGTTCTACATTTGACATTCGGGTCCCTTTCGTTTGTACAACGAGGAACCCCGCGCACAACTTTCGCAACGTTGTGCATCCCGCATGCTCCGAACCTTGGTGCTTCCGAACTTGCATTTTCCGAAGCCTAAATGATCCCCAAATGCTTCCCAATCAACTCAAAATTGGAGTTCTACATTTGACATTCGGGTCCCTTTCATTTGCACAAAGAGGAACCCCGCGCACAACTTACGCAACGTTGTGCATCCCGCATGCTCCGAACCTTGGTGCTTCCGAACTGGCATTTTCCGAAGCCTAAATGATCCCCAAATGCTTCCCAAACTACTCAAAATTGGAGTTCTACATTTGACATTCGGGTCCCTTTCGTTTGCACAAAGAGGAACCCCGTGCACAGCTTACGCAACGTTGTGCATTCCGCATGCTCCGAACCTTGGTGCTTCCGAACTTTCATTTTCCGAAGCCTAGATGATCCCCAAATGCTTCCCAAACTATTCAAATTGGCGTTTTACATTTGACATTCGGGTCCATTTCGTTGCACAACGAGGAACCCCGCGCACAACTTATGCAAGGTTGTGCATCCCGCATGCTCCGAACCTTGGTGCTTCCGAACTTGCATTTTCCGAAGCCTAAATGACCCCAAATGCTTCCTAAACTATTCAAAATTGGAGTTCTACATGTGACATTCGGGCCCCTTTCGTTGCGCAATGAGGAACCCCGCGCACAACTTACGCAAGGTTGTGCATTCCGCATGCTCCGAACCTTGGTGCTTTCGAAGTTGCATTTTCCAAAGCCTGAATGATCCCCATAGGCTTCCCAAACTATTCAAAATTGGAGTACTACATTTGACATTCGGATCCCTTTCGTTGCACAATAAGGAACCCCGCGCACCACTTACGGAAGGTTGTGCATCCCGCATGCTTCGAACCTTGGTGCTTTCGAACTTGGATTTTTCGAAGCCAAAATCATCCCCAAATGCTTCCCAAACTATTCAAAATTGGCGTTCTACAGTTGACATTCGGGTCCTTTTCGTTTGCACAATGAGGAACTCCGCGCACAACTTACGCAACGTTGTGCATCCCGCATGCTCCGAACCTTGGTGCTTCCGAACTTGCATTTTCCGTCGCCTAAATGATCCCCAAATGCTTCCCACACTACTCAAAATTGGAGTTCTACATTTGACATTCGGGTCCCTTTCGTTTGCACAATGAGGAACCCCGCGCACAACTTACGCAAGGTTGTGCATCCCGCATGCTCCGAACCATGGTGCTCCCGATCGTGCATTTTCCGAAGCCTAGATGATCCCCAAATGCTTCCCAAACTATTCAAAATAAGAGTTCTACATTTGACATTCGGGTCCCTTTCGTTTGCACAATGAGGAACACCGTGCACAACTTACGCAAGGTTGTGCATCCCGCATGCTCCGAACCATGGTGCTCCCGAACGTGCATTTTCCGAAGCCTAAATGATTCCCAAACTATTCAAAATTGGTGTTCTACATTTGACATTCGGGTCCCTTTCGTTTGCACAATGAGGAACCCTGCGCACAACTTAGGCAACGTTGTGCATCCCGCATGCTCCGAACCTTGGTGCTGCCGAACTTGCATTTTCCGAAGCCTAAATGATCCCCAAATGCTTCCCAAACTAATCAAAATTGGAGCTCTACATTTGACATTCGGGTCCCTTTCGTTGCACAATGAGGAACCCCGCGCACAACTTACGCAATTTGTGCATCCCGCTTGCACCGCACCTTGGTGCTTCCGAAACTTGCATTTTTTCGTGAAGCCTAAGTGATCCCCAAATGCTTCCCAAACTATTCAAAATTGGAGTTCTACATGTGACATTCGGGTCCCTTTCGTTGCACAATGAGGAACCCCGCGCACAACTTACGCAACGTTGTGCATCCCGCATGCTCCGAACCTTGGTGCTTCCGAACTTGCATTTTCCGAAGCCTAAATGATCCCCAAATGCTTCCCAAACTACTCAAAATTGGAGTTCTACATTTGACATTCGGGTCCCTTTCGTTGCACAATGAGGAACCCCGCGCACAACTTACGCAACGTTGTGCATCCCGCATGCTCCGAACCTTGGTGCTTCCGAACTTGCATTTTCCGAAGCCTAAATGATCCCCAAATGCTTCCTAAACTATTCAAAATTGGAGTTCTACATTTGACATTCGGGTCCCTTTCGTTGCACAATGAGGAACCCCGCGCACAACTTACGCAAGGTGGTACATCCCGCATGCTCCCAACCTTGGTGCTTCCGAACTTGCAATTTCCGAAGCCTAAATGATCCCCAAATGCTTCCCAAACTATTCAAATTGGAGTTCTACATTTGACATTCGGGTCCCTTTCGTTGCACAATGAGGAACCCCGCGCAACTTACGCAAGGTTATGCATCCCGCATGCTCCGAACCTTGGTGCTTCCGAACTTGCATTTTCCGAAGCCTAAATGATCCCCAAATGCTTCCTAAACTATTCAAAATTGGAGTTCTACATGTGACATTCGGGTCCCTTTCGTTGCACAATGAGGAACCCCGCGCACAACTTACGCAACGTTGTGCATCCCGCATGCTCCGAACCTTGTTGCTTCCGAACTTGCATTTTCCGAAGCCTAAATGATCCCCAAATGCTTCCTAAACAATTCAAAATTGGAGTTCTACATTTGACATTCGGGTCCCTTTCGTTGCACAATGAGGAACCCCGCGCACAACTTACGCAAGGTTGTGCATCCCGCATGCTCCGAACCTTGGTGCTTCCGAACTTGCATTTTCCGAAGCCTGAATGATCCCCAAATGCTTCCCAAACTATTCAAAATTGGAGTTCTACATTTGACATTCGGGTCCCTTTCGTTGCACAATGAGGAACCCCGCGCACCACTTACGCAAGGTTGTGCATCCCGCATGCTCCGAACCTTGGTGCTTCCGAACTTGCATTTTTCGAAGCCTAAATGATCCCCAAATGCTTCCTAAACTATTCAAAATTGGAGTTCTACATGTGACATTCGGGTCCCTTTCGTTGCACAATGAGGAACCCCGCGCACAACTTACGCAACGTTGTGCATCCCGCATGCTCCGAACCTTGGTGCTTCCGAACTTGCATTTTCCGAAGCCTAAATGATCCCCAAATGCTTCCCAAACTATTCAAAATTGGAGTTCTACATTTGACATTCGGGTCCCTTTCGTTTGCACAATGAGGAACCCCGCGCACAACTTACGCAACGTTGTGCATCCCGCATGCTCCGAACCTTGGTGCTTCCGAACTTTCATTTTCCGAAGCCTAGATGATCCCCAAATGCTTCCCAAACTATTCAAATTGGAGTTCTACATTTGACATTCGGGTCCCTTTCGTTGCACAATGAGGAACCCCGCGCACAACTTACGCAAGGTTGTGCATCCCGCATGCTCCGAACCTTGGTGCTTCCGAACTTGCATTTTCCGAAGCCTAAATGATCCCCAAATGCTTCCCAAACTATTCAAAATTGGAGTTCTACATCTGACATTCGGGTCCCTTTCGTTGCACAATGAGGAACCCCGCGCACAACTTACGCAACGTTGTGCATCCCGCATGCTGCGAACCTTGGTGCTTCCGAACTTGCATTTTCCGAAGCCTAAATGATCCCCAAATGCTTCCTAAACTATTCAAAATTGGAGTTCTACATGTGACATTCGGGTCCCTTTCGTTGCACAATGAGGAACCCCGCGCACAACTTACGCAAGGTTGTGCATCCCGCATGCTCCGAACCTTGGTGCTTCCGAACTTGCATTTTCCGAAGCCTAAATGATCCCCAAATGCTTCTTAAACTATTCAAAATTGGAGTTCTACATTTGACATTCGGGTCCCTTTCGTTGCACAATGAGGAACCCCGCGCACAACTTACGCAACGTTGTGCATCCCGCATGCTCCGAACCTTGGTGCTTCCGAACTTGCATTTTCCGAAGCCTAGATGATCCCCAAATGCTTCCAAAACTATTCAAAATTGGAGTTCTACATTTGACATTCGGGCCCCTTTCGTTGCACAATGAGGAACCCCGCGCACAACTTACGCAACGTTGTGCATCCCGCATGCTCCGAACCTTGGTGCTTCCGAACTTGCATTTTCCGAAGCCTAAATGATCCCCAAATGCTTCTCAAACTACTGAAAATTTGAGTTCTGCATGTGACATTCGGGTCCCTTTCGTTTGCACAATTAGGAATCCCGCGCACAACTTACGCAAGGTTGTGCATCCCGCATGCTCCGAACCTTGGTGCTTCCGAACTTGCATTTTTCGAAGCCTAAATGATCCCCAAATCCTTCCTAAACTATTCAAATTGGAGTTCTACATGTGACATTCGGGTCCCTTTCGTTGCACAATGAGGAACCCCGCGCAACTTACGCAAGGTTATGCATCCCGCATGCTCCGAACCTTGGTGCTTCCGAACTTGCATTTTCCGAAGCCTAAATGATCCCCAAATGCTTCCTAAACTATTCAAAATTGGAGTTCTACATGTGACATTCGGGTCCCTTTCGTTGCACAATGAGGAACCCCGCGCACAACTTACGCAACGTTGTGCATCCCGCATGCTCCGAACCTTGGTGCTTCCGAACTTGCATTTTCCGAAGCCTAAATGATCCCCAAATGCTTCCTAAACTATTCAAAATTGGAGTTCTACATGTGACATTCGGGTCCCTTTCGTTGCACAATGAGGAACCCCGCGCACAACTTACGCAACGTTGTGCATCCCGCATGCTCCGAACCTTGGTGCTTCCGAACTTGCATTTTCCGAAGCCTAAATGATCCCCAAATGCTTCCCAAACTATTCAAAATTGGCGTTCTACATTTGACATTCGGGTCCCTTTCGTTGCACAATGAGGAACCCCGCGCACAACTTACGCAAGGTTGTGCATCCCGCATGCTCCGAACCTTGGTGCTTCCGAACTTGCATTTTCCGAAGCCTAAATGATCCCCAAATGCTTCCCAAACTATTCAAAATTGGAGTTCTACATGTGACATTCGGGTCCCTTTCGTTGCACAATGAGGAACCCCGCGCACAACTTACGCAAGGTTGTGCATCCCGCATGCTCCGAACCTTGGTGCTTCCGAAATTTCATTTTCCGAAGCCTAGATGATCCCCAAATGCTTCCCAAACTATTCAAATTGGAGTTCTACATTTGACATTCGGGTCCCTTTCGCAGCACAATGAGGAACCCCGCGCACAACTTATGCAAGGTTGTGCATCCTGCATGCTCCGAACCTTGGTGCTTCCGAACTGGCATTTCTCGAAGCCTAAATGATCCCCAAATGCTTCCCAAACTATTCAAAATTGGAGTTCTACATGTGACATTCGGGTCCCTTTCGTTGCACAATGAGGAACCCCGCGCACAACTTACGCAACGTTGTGCATCCCGCATGCTCCGAACCTTGGTGCTTCCGAACTTGCATTTTTCGAAGCCTAAATGATCCCCAAATGCTTCCTAAACTATTCAAAATTGGAGTTCTACATGTGACATTCGGGTCCCTTTCGTTGCACAATGAGGAACCCCGCGCACAACTTACGCAAGGTTGTGCATCCCGCATGCTCCGAACCTTGGTGCTTCCGAACTTGCATTTTCCGAAGCCTAAATGATCCCCAAATGCTTCCCAAACTATTCAAAATTGGAGTTCTACATTTGACATTCGGGTCCCTTTCGTTGCACAATGAGGAACCCCGCGCACAACTTACGCAAGGTTGTGCATCCCGCATGCTCCGAACCTTGGTGCTTCCGAACTTGCATTTTCCGAAGCCTAAATGATCCCCAAATGCTTCCTAAACTATTCAAAATTGGAGTTCTACATTTGACATTCGGGTCCCTTTCGTTTGCACAATGAGGAACCCCGCGCACAACTTACGCAACGTTGTGCATCCCGCATGCTCCGAACCTTGGTGCTTCCGAACTTGCATTTTCCGAAGCCTAGATGATCCCCAAATGCTTCCCAAACTATTCAAAATTGGAGTTCTACATTTGACATTCGGGTCCCTTTCGTTGCACAATCAGGAACCCCGCGCACAGCATACGCAACGTTGTGCATCCCGCATGCTCCGAACGTTGGTGCTTCCGAACTTGCATTTTCCGAAGCCTAAATGATCCCCAAATGCTTCCCAAACTATTCAAAATTGGAGTTCTACATTTGTCATTCGGGTCCGTTTCATTGCACAATGAGGAACCCCGCGCACAACTTACGCAACGTTGTGCATCCCGCATGCTCCGAACCTTGGTGCTTCCGAACTTGCATTTTCCGAAGCCTAAATGATCACCAAATGCTTCCCAAACTATTCAAAATTGGAGTTCTACATGTGACATTCGGGTCCCTTTCGTTGCACAATGAGGAACCCCGCGCACAACTTACGCAAGGTTGTGCATCCCGCATGCTCCGAACCTTGGTGCTTCCGAACTTGCATTTTCCGAAGCCTAAATGATCCCCAAATGCTTCCCAAACTATTCAAAATTGGAGTTCTACATGTGACATTCGGGTCCCTTTCGTTGCACAATGAGGAACCCCGCGCACAACTTACGCAAGGTTGTGTATCCCGCATGCTCCGAACCTTGGTGCTTCTGAACTTGCATTTTCCGAAGCCTAAATGATCCCCAAATGCTTCCCAAACTATTCAAAATTGGAGTTCTACATTTGACATTCGGGTCCCTTTCGTTGCAAAATGAGGAACCCCGCGCACAACTTACGCAAGGTTGTGCATCCCGCATGCTCCGAACCTTGGTGCTTCCGAACTTGCATTTTCCGAAGCCTAAATGATCCCCAAATGCTTCCCAAACTATTCAAAATTGGAGTTCTACATGTGACATTCGGGTCCCTTTCGTTGCACAATGAGGAACCCCGCGCACAACTTACGCAACGTTGTGCATCCCGCATGCTCCGAACCTTGGTGCTTCCGAACTTGCATTTTCCGAAGCCTAAATGATCTCCAAATGCTTCCCAAACTATTCAAAATTGGAGTTCTACATGTGACATTCGGGTCCCTTTCGTTGCACAATGAGGAACCCCGCGCACAACTTACGCAACGTTGTGCATCCCGCATGCTCCGAACCTTGGTGCTTCCGAACTTGCATTTTCCGAAGCCTAAATGATCCCCAAATGCTTCCCAAACTATTCAAAATTGGAGTTCTACATTTGACATTCGGGTCCCTTTCGTTTGCACAATGAGGAACCCCGCGCACAACTTACGCAACGTTGTGCATCCCGCATGCTCCGAACCTTGGTGCTTCCGAACTTGCATTTTCCGAAGCCTAAATGATCCCCAAATGCTACCCAAACTATTCAAAATTGGAGTTCTACATTTGACATTCGGGTCCCTTTCGTTGCACAATGAGGAACCCCGCGCACAACTTACGCAAGGTTGTGCATCCCGCATGCTCCGAACCTTGGTGCTTCCGAACTTGCATTTTCCGAAGCCTAAATGATCCCCAAATGCTTCCCAAACTATTCAAAATTTGAGTTCTACATTTGACATTCGGGTAGTTCTACATGTGACATTCGGGTCCCTTTCGTTGCACAATGAGGAACCCCGCGCACAACTTACGCAACGTTGTGCATCCCGCATGCTCCGAACCTTGGTGCTTCCGAACTTGCATTTTCCGAAGCCTAAATGATCCCCAAATGCTTCCTAAACTATTCAAAATTGGAGTTCTACATGTGACATTCGGGTCCCTTTCGTTGCACAATGAGGAACCCCGCGCACAACTTACGCAACGTTGTGCATCCCGCATGCTCCGAACCTTGGTGCTTCCGAACTTGCATTTTCCGAAGCCTAAATGATCCCCAAATGCTTCCCAAACTATTCAAAACTGGAGTTCTACATGTGACATTCGGGTCCCTTTCGTTGCACAATGAGGAACCCCGCGCACAACTTACGCAAGGTTGTGCATCCCGCATGCTCCGAACCTTGGTGCTTCCGAACTTGCATTTTCCGAAGCCAAAATGATCCCCAAATGCTTCCAAAACTATTCAAAATTGGAGTTCTACATTTGACCTTCGGGCCCCTTTCGTTGCACAATGAGGAACCCCGCGCACAACTTACGCAACGTTGTGCATCCCGCATGCTCCGAACCTTGGTGCTACCGAACGTGCATTTTCCGAAGCCTAAATGATCCCCAAATGCTTCCCAAACTATTCAAAATTGGAGTTCTACATTTGACATTCGGGTCCATTTCGTTGCACAATGAGGAGCCCCGCGCACAACTTACGCAACGTTGTGCATCCCGCATGCTCCGAACCTTGGTGCTTCCGAACTTGCATTTTCCGAAGCCTAAATGATCCCCAAATGCTTCCCAAACTAATCAAAATTGGAGTTCTACATTTGACATTCGGGTCCCTTTCGTTGCACAATGAGGAACCCCGCGCACAACTTACGCAAGGTTGTGCATCCCGCATGCTCCGAACCTTGGTGCTTCCGAACTTGCATTTTCCGAAGCCTAAATGATCCCCAAATGCTTCCCAAACTATTCAAAATTGGAGTTCTACATTTGACATTCGGGTCCCTTTCGTTGCACAATGAGGAACCCCGCGCACAACTTACGCAACGTTGTGCATCCCGCATGCTCCGAACCTTGGTGCTTCCGAACTTGCATTTTCCGAAGCCTAAATGATCCCCAAATGCTTCCTAAACTATTCAAAATTGGAGTTCTACATGTGACATTCGGGTCCCTTTCGTTGCACAATGAGGAACCCCGCGCACAACTTACGCAAGGTTGTGCATCCCGCATGCTCCGAACCTTGGTGCTTCCGAACTTGCATTTTTCGAAGCCTAAATGATCCCCAAATGCTTCCCAAACTATTCAAAATTGGAGTTCTACATTTGACATTCGGGTCCCTTTCGTTGCACAATGAGGAACCCCGCGCACAACTTACGCAACGTTGTGCATCCCGCATGCTCCGAACCTTGGTGCTTCCGAACTTGCATTTTCCGAAGCCTAAATGATCCCCAAATGCTTCCCAAACTATTCAAAATTGGAGTTCTACATTTGACATTCGGGTCCCTTTCGTTTGCACAATGAGGAACCCCGCGCACAACTTACGCAACGTTGTGCATCCCGCATGCTCCGAACCTTGGTGCTTCCGAACTTGCATTTTCCGAAGCCTAAATGATCCCCAAATGCTTCCTAAACTATTCAAAATTGGAGTTCTACATGTGACATTCGGGTCCCTTTCGTTGCACAATGAGGAACCCCGCGCACAACTTACGCAACGTTGTGCATCCCGCATGCTCCGAACCTTGGTGCTTCCGAACTTGCATTTTCCGAAGCCTAAATGATCCCCAAATGCTTCCAAAACTATTCAAAATTGGAGTTCTACATGTGACATTCGGGTCCCTTTCGTTGCACAATGAGGAACCCCGCGCACAACTTACGCAAGGTTGTGCATCCCGCATGCTCCGAACCTTGGTGCTTCCGAACTTGCATTTTCCGAAGCCTAGATGATCCCCAAATGCTTCCAAAACTATTCAAAATTGGAGTTCTACATTTGACATTCGGGTCCCTTTCGTTTGCACAATGAGGAACCCCGCGCACAACTTACGCAACGTTGTGCATCCCGCATGCTCCGAACCTTGGTGCTTCCGAACTTGCATTTTCCGAAGCCTGAATGATCCCCAAATGCTTCCCAAACTATTCAAAATTGGAGGTCTACGTTTGACATTCGGGTCCCTTTCGTTGCACAATGAGGAACCCCGCGCACAACTTACGCAACGTTGTGCATCCCGCATGCTCCGAACCTTGGTGCTTCCGAACTTGCATTTTCCGAAGCCTAAATGATCCCCAAATGCTTCCCAAACTATTCAAAATTGGAGTTCTACATTTGACATTCGGGTCCCTTTCGTTTGCACAATGAGGAACCCCGCGCACAACTTACGCAAGGTTGTGCATCCCGCATGCTCCGAACCTTGGTGCTTCCGAACTTGCATTTTCCGAAGCCTAAATTATCCCCAAATGCTTCCCAAACTATTCAAATTGGAGTTCTACATTTGACATTCGGGTCCCTTTCGTTGCACAATGAGGAACCCCGCGCACAACTTACGCAAGGTTGTGCATCCCGCATGCTCCGAACCTTGGTGCTTCCGAACTTGCATTTTCCGAAGCCTAAATGATCCCCAAATGCTTCCAAAACTATTCAAAATTGGAGTTCTACATGTGACATTCGGGTCCCTTTCGTTGCACAATGAGGAACCCCGCGCACAACTTACGCAACGTTGTGCATCCCGCATGCTGCGAACCTTGGTGCTTCCGAAGCCTAAATGATCCCCAAATGCTTCCTAAACTATTCAAAATTGGAGTTCTACATGTGACATTCGGGTCCCTTTCGTTGCACAATGAGGAACCCCGCGCACAACTTACGCAACGTTGTGCATCCCGCATGCTCCGAACCTTGGTGCTTCCGAACTTGCATTTTCCGAAGCCTAAATGATCCCCAAATGCTTCCCAAACTATTCAAAATTGGAGTTCTACATTTGACATTCGGGTCCCTTTCGTTTGCACAATGAGGAACCCCGCGCACAACTTACGCAACGTTGTGCATCCCGCATGCTCCGAACCTTGGTGCTTCCGAACTTGCATTTTCCGAAGCCTAAATGATCCCCAAATGCTTCCTAAACTATTCAAAATTGGAGTTCTACATTTGACATTCGGGTCCCTTTCGTTGCACAATGAGGAACCCCGCGCACAACTTACGCAAGGTTGTGCATCCCGCATGCTCCGAACCTTGGTGCTTCCGAACTTGCATTTTCCGAAGCCTAAATGATCCCCAAATGCTTCCTAAACAATTCAAAATTGGAGTTCTACATTTGACATTCGGGTCCCTTTCGTTGCACAATGAGGAACCCCGCGCAACTTACGCAAGGTTATGCATCCCGCATGCTCCGAACCTTGGTGCTTCCGAACTTGCATTTTCCGAAGCCTAAATGATCCCCAAATGCTTCCTAAACTATTCAAAATTGGAGTTCTACATGTGACATTCGGGTCCCTTTCGTTGCACAATGAGGAACCCCGCGCACAACTTACGCAACGTTGTGCATCCCGCATGCTCCGAACCTTGGTGCTTCCGAACTTGCATTTTTCGAAGCCTAAATGATCCCCAAATGCTTCCTAAACTATTCAAAATTGGAGTTCTACATGTGACATTCGGGTCCCTTTCGTTGCACAATGAGGAACCCCGCGCACAACTTACGCAAGGTTGTGCATCCCGCATGCTCCGAACCTTGGTGCTTCCGAACTTGCATTTTCCGAAGCCTAAATGATCCCCAAATGCTTCCCAAACTATTCAAAATTGGAGTTCTACATGTGACATTCGGGTCCCTTTCGTTGCACAATGAGGAACCCCGCGCACAACTTACGCAACGTTGTGCATCCCGCATGCTCCGAACCTTGGTGCTTCCGAACTTGCATTTTCCGAAGCCTAAATGATCCCCAAATGCTTCCCAAACTATTCAAAATTGGAGTTCTACATTTGACATTCGGGTCCCTTTCGTTTGCACAATGAGGAACCCCGCGCACAACTTACGCAACGTTGTGCATCCCGCATGCTCCGAACCTTGGTGCTTCCGAACTTGCATTTTCCGAAGCCTAAATGATCCCCAAATGCTTCCCAAACTATTCAAAATTGGAGTTCTACATTTGACATTCGGGTCCCTTTCGTTGCACAATGAGGAACCCCACGCACAACTTACGCAAGGTTGTGCATCCCGCATGCTGCGAACCTTGGTGCTTCCGAACTTGCATTTTCCGAAAGCCTATAAATGATTTCCCACCAAATGCTTCCCAAACTCTATTCAAAATTGGAGTTCTATCATTTGACATTAGGTTCCCTTATACGTTTGCTAAGGAGGAACCCCTCAGCGCACAAATTATGCAAGGTAGTGCCATACCCGCATGCTCCGTACCTTGTTGCTTCACGAACTTGCTATTTTCCGAAGCCTAAATGATAATCCCAAAATGTCTTCCCAAACTATTCAAAATTCGGAGTCTCTACATTTGACCATTCGGGTCCCTCTTTCGTTTGCACATTGAGGAACCACGCGCACAAACTTTCTGCAAGGTTGTGCATCCCGCGCGTGCTCCGAAAGCTTCGGTGCATTCCGAACTTGCACTTTTCGAAGCCTAAATAGGATCTGCCGAATGCTTCCTAAACTATTCAAAATTGGAAGTTCTACATTTGACATTTCGAAGGTCTTATTTTTCTATTACCTTTCGTTTTGCATAGGTGGAACACGCCGCACAAACTTATGCAAGGTTGTGCATCACGCATGCTCCTGAACCTTGTTGCTTCTGAAAATGGACATTTTCCGAAGCCAAAACGATCCCCAAATGCTTCCTAAAAACTATTCAACAAGATTGGTGTCTCTTACACATTGACATATCAGTGTTCCTTTCGTTTGCACATAGGAGGAACCCAGCGCACCAAGCTTATGCAAGGTTGTGCATCACCGCTTGCTCCGTACCATGCGTGCTTCCGAGAAACTTGCATTTTCCGAAAGCCTAAATGATCCCCAAATGCTTCCGAAACTATTCAAAATTGGAGTTCCTACATTTGACATTAGGGTCCCCTTTCGTTGCACATTGAGGAACTCGCACTGCAGCACAACTTACGCAACGGTGTGCATCCCCGGCATGCTCCGAACCTTGGTGCTTCCGAACTTTGCATTTCTTCCGAAGACACCCTAAATTGATCTATCCGAATGCACTTCACACTACTGTTCAAAATTGGCTGTTTCACCATTTGACATTGCGGTCTCCTTTCGTCTTGCAACATGGGAGGAAAGCCCGCGCACAACTTAAGCAAGGTTGTGCATCCCGCTCATGCTACGAACCTTGATGCTTAACGAACCTTGACATTTTCCGAAGCCTAAATGATCCACAAATGCTTCCAAAACTATTCAAAGTTGGTGTCCTACAGTTGACCATTCAGGTTCCCTTTCGTTTGCACAAATGAGGAAAACCGAGCACATAACTCTACGTCAAGGTATGTGCACCCCGCAATGCTCCGAATCCTTGGAGCATTCGAAATAGCATTTTCCGAAGCCTAAATGATCCCAATTAATACTTCCCAAACTATTCCAAAATTGCAGTTCTACATTTGACATGCGGGTTCCCTTTCGTTTGCACAAGGAGGACCACCCGCGCCACAAACTTATGCAGAGAGGTTTGTGCATTTAACGCCGCATG
Organism: Melastoma dodecandrum; assembly: GCA_029817715.1. Taxonomy (NCBI): domain Eukaryota; kingdom Viridiplantae; phylum Streptophyta; class Magnoliopsida; order Myrtales; family Melastomataceae; genus Melastoma; species Melastoma dodecandrum. Next base: position 86,204 of record JARUPY010000606.1, read on the forward strand.
TTTCCGAAAAACCTTGATGCTTCCGTAATACTTGCATTTGTACGAAAGCCTAAATGATCCCCATAATTCTTCTCCTCCAAACTATTCAAAAATTGGAGCTTGCTACATTTGACTTTCGGGACCTTTCGTTGCACCTAATGAGGAAACCCCCGAGCACAAACTTACGCAAGGTAGCTGCACTTCCAAATGCTACCGAACACATGGTACATCCGAACCTGCATTTTCCGAAGCCTAAATGATCTCCATCAATTGCTTCACCAAACCTATTCAAGACTTGGTGACTAGTTCTTACATTTGAACATTTTCGAGGTAACACTTTCGAGTTTGACACTAGGAGGGGAAGCCCGCGCACAACTTACGACAAGGTCTGTGCATCACCGACGTGATGCTATGAAAACTTGATGCTTCACGAACTATGCATTTTCCGAAGCTCCCTATATATGATCCCACCAATATGCTTTCTCACAAACTATTTCTCGAAAATTGGTCAAGTTCTACATTAGGACATTCGGGGTCCCTATTCCTAGGTTGCACATAGGAGGAGAAGCCCTACGAGCAACTACTTACGCAAGGTTGTGCATCCCGCATGCTCTAGAAACCTTGCACTGCTTCCCGAACGTGCTTTTTCCGAAGCCTAAATGATCCCCAAATGCTTCCCAATACTATTCCAAAATTGGAGTTCTACATTTGACAATTTCGGGTCCCTTTCGTTTGCTACAGGGAGGAACCCAACGAGGAACAAAACTACTTTATGCCTGGGGTGTGCAGTTCCCGCGATGCTCCGTACCTTGGTGCTTTCGAACTTGCATTTTCCGAAGCCTAAATGTTCCACAATATAGCTTCCCCAAATTATTCCAAAATTGGAGTTCTACATTTGACATTGGGAGTCCATTTCGAACTTGCAACAATAATGAGGAACCCCGTCGACACAACTTTACGCAAAGGTTGTCCCATCCAGCATTGCTCCGACTCTTGGCTTGCTTCCGACACTCTGCTCATTTTTCCGAAACAAACTAACAATGATTCCCAAATGCATCCCAAAACTCTATTCAAAATTGAGAGTTACTACACTTTTGAAAATGGAGTGTCCCTTTCGTTGCACAATGAGGAACACCTGCTGCCCAACTTACGCTAAGGTTGTACCATACCCTCTCACTGCTTTCTTTCGAACCCTTGGCTGCTTCCTGAACTTGGTTTTCCAAAGCACTACAATGATCTCCCAAATGCTTCCCAAAAATATTTCTCAAAAATTGGTGTTACCTACATTTGTCATTCGCGGTCCCTTTCGTTGTGCACAAGGCAGGAAATGCGCCGACGCACAACTTAAGCAAGGTTGTGCATTCACCCGCATGCTATCCCGAACCAAGATTGACTTCCGAACTTGCATTCTCTACCGAAGCCTAATATCGATCACACATTTGCTTCCGCCAAACTATTCATATAATTGGAGTTCTACATTTGGACAGTTCGGGTTCCATTCGTTGCACAATGAGGAAAACCGCGCACAAAACATACGCATGGTTGTGATCATCCCGCAATGTACCGAACCTTGGTGCTTCCGAACTTGCATTTTTCGAAGACTAAATGGTTCTCCAATGCTTTCCCAACACTATTCAAAATTGGAGTATTACATTTGACAATTCGGGTACCTTTTCGTTTGCACTAGGAGGCACAGGATGCCCCGGCAGCATGACAAAAGACTTTACGGAAGCGTTGTGACAACCAGCATGCTCCCGAACACTCTGTATCCTTCCGAACTTGCATTTTTCCGTAAGCCTAAATGATTCACCCAAATGTCTTCCAAAAATTAAACTAAATAACTATCTCAAAAATTGGAGTTCACACATTTGAACAATTCGTACGTCCCTTCCGTTTGCTCAAGGAGGAACCGCCGCGCACAACTTATGTAAGGTTGTGCCATCCCGCATGCTCCGTACCTTGGTGCTTCCGAATCTTGCATTTTCGAAAGCCTAAATGATCCCCAAATGCTTCCCAAACTATTCAAAAATTGGAGTTCTACATTTGACCTTCGGGTCCCTTTCGGTTGCCACAAGGAGGAACCCCGCGCAACAACTTACGCAAGGTTGTGCAATCCCGCTTGCTCCGAACCTTGATTGCTTCCGAGCTCGCATTTTTCGAAAGCCTAAATGATCCCCAAATTGTTCCCAAACTATTCCAAAACTGGAGGTTCTACATTTGACATTCGGGTTCTCCCTCCTTTCGTTAGCACAGGAGCGAAACCCTGCGCACAACTTATGCATGGTTTGTGCAAATCCCGCATGCTCGTTACCTTGGTGCTTCCGAACTTGCATTTTTCGAAGCTCTGAAATGATCTCCCACAATTGATTCCCAAAATATTCAAAAATTGGAGTTGCTTACATTTGTCAATTGGGTCACTTTCGATTTGCTCAAATCATGAGGAAGCACAGGCGCGCTGCTCACAACGTAAGCCAAGGTGGTGCACCCCCGCATGCTCACGAACAGTTTGATGCTCCGCCGAGAAACTAGGAGCATTTTCCCGATCAGCCTAAAATGACTCCCCAAGCTAAATAGCTTTCACCAAATCTCTATATCAAATTGGAGTTCTACTATTTGACTATAGGGTCAACTGTCTCGTTTGGCGCACAAAGGCGGAACCACACTGCGCCACAAATTATGCCAAGGTTGTGATTCACCGCATGCTTCCGTAATCTTGGTGCCTTCCGAACTTGCAATTTTCCGAGAGCTAAAATGATCCCCATATGCTTTCCAGCTCTATTCAAAATTGGAGTTCTACATTTGACATACGGGTCCCTTTTTTTTTGTTCGTTGCACATTGAGGAACGCCTCCTCGCGCACAAACTTATGCAAGGTCTGTGCATCCCGCATGAGATGTACCTTGGTGCTATTACGAACTTGAATTGTCCTCGGAAGCCTAATATGTACCATAAAAGTGCTTCCCTCAAAACTATTCTCAAAATTGGAGTTCTACATTTGAAATTCGGGTCCCTTTCGTTGCAAAAAGAGGGAGTACCACCAGCGCATCAAATTACGCTAGGTTTGTGCTATCCCGCGTGCTTTCCGCAAAACTTGGTTTATGCTTCGAAACTTGCATTTTCCGAATGCCTATATATTGATCCTACCGAATGCTCTCCGCCAAACTATTCTCAAAATTGCCAACTGAGTTCTACATTTGACATTCGGGTCCCTTTCGTTTGCATCAAGGAGGAAAGCTCCCGAGCACATAACTTACGCAAGGTTGTGCATCCCGCCATGCTCCCGAACCTTGATGATTCACCGAAACTTGCATTTTTACGCAAGCCGTTAAATCGATCCACAAATGCTTCCCAAACTATTCAAATTTGGAGTTCTTACATTTGCAAAATTCGTGGTCCCTTTCGTTTGCTACAAAGGTGGATACCCCGACGCACAACTTATGCAAGGTTGTGCATTCCGCATGATCCGGAAATAATGGTGCTTCCGAACTTGCATTTTCTCGAAGCCTAACTGATCCCACCAAATGCTTCCCAAACAATTCACAAATTGGAGTTCTTACATTTGACATTCGGGTCCACTCTTCGTTGCACAATGAGGAAAAACCCCGTGCGCTAACAACTTACGACTAAAGGTTGCTGCCTCACGCATGCTTGAACCGAACCTTGGTGCTTACGAATGACTTGCATTTTCGGTAGCCTAAATGATCTACCGATATGATTCCCAATACTATTCCAAAATTGGAGTTCTACATGAGACATTCCGGGTCACTCTTTCTCAGTTTGCGCAAGGAGGAAGCCCGCGCAAAGCTTAAGCAAGGTTGTGCATCCCGCACTGCTCCTCGAAACCTTGATGCTTCCAGAACTTGCATTTTCCGAAGCTCAAATGAACCCAAATTCTTCCCCAAACTATTCAAATTTGGAGTTCTACATTTGACATTTCGGGTCCCTTTAGTTGCACAATGAGGAACCCGGAGCACAAACATACGCAAGGTTTTGCATCCCGCATGCTCCGAACGTTGGTGCTTCCGAACTTGCATTTTCCTAAGCCTAAGTGATCCCCAAATGCTACCTAAACTATTCAAAATTTGAGTTCTACATGTGACAGTCGGGTCCCTTTCGAAGCACAATGAGGAACCCCGCGCACAACTTACGCAACGTTGTGCATCCCGAATGCTCCGAACGTTGGTGCTTCCGAACTTGCATTTTCCGAAGCCTAAGTGATCCCCAAATGCTACCTAAACTATTCAAAATTTGAGTTCTACATGTGACATTCGGGTCCCTTTCGTTGCACAATGAGGAACCCCGCGCACAACTTACGCAACGTTGTGCATCCCGCATGCTCCGAACCTTGGTGCTTCCGAACTTGCATTTTCCGAAGCCTAGATGATCCCCAAATGCTTCCCAAACTATTCAAAATTGGAGTTCTACATGTGACATTCGGGTCCCTTTCGTTGCACAATGAGGAACCCCGTGCACAACTTACGCAAGGTTGTGCATCCCGCATGCTCCGAACCTTGTTGCTTCCGAACTTGCATTTTCCGAAGCCTAAATGATCCCCAAATGCTTCCCAAACTATTCAAAATTGGAGTTCTACATGTGACATTCGGGTCCCTTTCGTTGCACAATGAGGAACCCCGCGCACAACTTACGCAAGGTTGTGCATCCCGCATGCTCCGAACCTTGGTGCATCCGAACTTGCATTTTCCGAAGCCTAAATGATCCCCAAATGCTTCCCAAACTATTCAAAATTGGAGTTCTACATGTGACATTCGGGTCCCTTTCGTTGCACAATGAGGAACCCCGCGCACAACTTACGCAACGTTGTGCATCCCGCATGCTCCGAACGTTGGTGCTTCCGAACTTGCATTTTCCGAAGCCTAAGTGATCCCCAAATGCTACCGAAACTATTCAAAATTTGAGTTCTACATGTGACATTCGGGTCCCTTTCGTTGCACAATGAGGAACCCCGCGCACAACTTACGCAAGGTTGTGCATCCCGCATGCTCCGAACCTTGGTGCTTCCGAACTTGCATTTTCCGAAGCCTAAATGATCCCAAAATGCTTCCCAAACTATTCAACATTGGAGTTCTACATGTGACATTCGGGTCCCTTTCGTTGCACAATGAGGAACCCCGCGCACAACTTACGCAACGTTGTGCATCCCGCATGCTCCGAACGTTGGTGCTTCCGAACTTGCATTTTCCGAAGCCTAAGTGATCCCCAAATGCTTCACAAACTATTCAAAATTTGAGTTCTACATGTGACAGTCGGGACCCTTTCGTTGCACAATGAGGAACCCCGCGCACAACTTACGCAACGTTGTGCATCCCGCATGCTCCGAACGTTGGTGCTTCCGAACTTGCATTTTCCGAAGCCTAAATGATCCCTAAATGCTTCCTAAACTATTCAAAATTGGAGTTCTACATGTGACATTCGGGTCCCTTTCGTTGCACAATGAGGAACCCCGCGCACAACTTACGCAACGTTGTGCATCCCGCATGCTCCGAACCTTGGTGCTTCCGAACTTGCATTTTCCGAAGCCTAAATGATCCCCAAATGCTTCCGAAACTATTCAAAATTGGAGTTCTACATGTGACATTCGGGTCCCTTTCGTTGCACAATGAGGAACCCCGCGCACAACTTACGCAACGTTGTGCATCCCGCATGCTCCGAACCTTGGTGCTTCCGAACTTGCATTTTCCGAAGCCTAAATGATCCCCAAATGCTTCCCAAACTATTCAAAATTGGAGTTCTACATGTGACATTCGGGTCCCTTTCGTTGCACAATGAGGAACCCCGCGCACAACTTACGCAACGTTGTGCATCCCGCATGCTCCGAACCTTGGTGCTTCCGAACTTGCATTTTCCGAAGCCTAAATGATCCCCAAATGCTTCCTAAACTATTCAAAATTGGAGTTCTACATGTGACATTCGGGTCCCTTTCGTTGCACAATGAGGAACCCCGCGCACAACTTACGCAAGGTTATGCATCCCGCATGCTCCGAACCTTGGTGCTTCCGAACTTGCATTTTCCGAAGCCTAAATGATCCCCAAATGCTTCCTAAACTATTCAAATTGGAGTTCTACATGTGACATTCGGGTCCCTTTCGTTGCACAATGAGGAACCCCGCGCACAACTTACGCAACGTTGTGCATCCCGCATGCTCCGAACCTTGGTGCTTCCGAACTTGCATTTTCCGAAGCCTAAATGATCCCCAAATGCTTCCTAAACTATTCAAAATTGGAGTTCTACATGTGACATTCGGGTCCCTTTCGTTGCACAATGAGGAACCCCGCGCACAACTTACGCAACGTTGTGCATCCCGCATGCTCCGAACCTTGGTGCTTCCGAACTTGCATTTTCCGAAGCCTAAATGATCCCCAAATGCTTCCTAAACTATTCAAATTGGAGTTCTACATGTGACATTCGGGTCCCTTTCGTTGCACAATGAGGAACCCCGCGCACAACTTACGCAACGTTGTGCATCCCGCATGCTCCGAACCTTGGTGCTTCCGAACTTGCATTTTCCGAAGCCTAAATGATCCCCAAATGCTTCCCAAACTATTCAAAATTGGAGTTCTACATGTGACATTCGGGTCCCTTTCGTTGCACAATGAGGAACCCCGCGCACAACTTACGCAACGTTGTGCATCCCGCATGCTCCGAACCTTGGTGCTTCCGAACTTGCATTTTCCGAAGCCTAAATGATCCCCAAATGCTTCCTAAACTATTCAAAATTGGAGTTCTACATGTGACATTCGGGTCCCTTTCGTTGCACAATGAGGAACCCCGCGCACAACTTACGCAACGTTGTGCATCCCGCATGCTCCGAACCTTGGTGCTTCCGAACTTGCATTTTCCGAAGCCTAAATGATCCCCAAATGCTTCCCAAACTATTCAAAATTGGAGTTCTACATCTGACATTCGGGTCCCTTTCGTTGCACAATGAGGAACCCCGCGCACAACTTACGCAACGTTGTGCATCCCGCATGCTCCGAACCTTGGTGCTTCCGAACTTGCATTTTCCGAAGCCTAAATGATCCCCAAATGCTTCCCAAACTATTCAAAATTGGAGTTCTACATGTGACATTCGGGTCCCTTTCGTTGCACAATGAGGAACCCCGCGCACAACTTACGCAAGGTTGTGCATCCCGCATGCTCCGAACCTTGGTGCTTCCGAACTTGCATTTTCCGAAGCCTAGATGATCCCCAAATGCTTCCCAAACTATTCAAATTGGAGTTCTACATTTGACATTCGGGTCCCTTTCGTTGCACAATGAGGAACCCCGCGCACAACTTACGCAACGTTGTGCATCCCGCATGCACCGAACCTGGGTGCTTCCGAACTTGCATTTTCCGAAGCCTAAAGCTTCCTAATCTATTCAAAATTAGAGTTCTACATGTGACATTCGGGTCCCTTTCGTTGCACAATGAGGAACCCCGCGCACAACTTACGCAACGTTGTGCATCCCGCATGCTCCGAACCTTGGTGCTTCCGAACTTGCATTTTCCTAAGCCTAAATGATCCCCAAATGCTTCCCAAACTAATCAAAATTGGTGTTCTACATGTGACATTCGGGTCCCTTTCGTTGCAAAATGAGGAACCCCGCGCACAACTTACGCAAGGTTGTGCATCCCGCATGCTCCGAACCTTGGTGCTTCCGAACTTGCATTTTCCGAAGCCTAAATGATCCCCAAATGCTTCCCAAACTATTCAAAATTGGAGTTCTACATTTGACATTCGGGTCCCTTTCGTTGCACAATGAGGAACCCCGCGCACAACTTACGCAACGTTGTGCATCCCGCATGCTCCGAACCTTGGTGCTTCCGAACTTGCATTTTCCGAAGCCTAAATGATCCCTAAATACTTCCCAAACTATTCAAAATTGGAGTTCTACATGTGACATTCGGGTCCCTTTCGTTGCACAATGAGGAACCCCGAGCACAAGTTACGCAACGTTGTGCATCCCGCATGCTCCGAACCTTGATGCTTCCGAACTTGCATTTTCCGAAGCCTAAATGATCCCTAAATGCTTCCCAAACTATTCAAAATTGGAGTTCTACATGTGACATTCGGGTCCCTTTCGTTGCACAATGAGGAACCCCGCGCACAACTTACGCAAGGTTGTGCATCCCGCATGCTCCGAACCTTGGTGCATCCGAACTTGCATTTTCCGAAGCCTAAATGATCCCCAAATGCTTCCCAAACTATTCTAAATTGGAGTTCTACATTTGACATTCGGGTCCCTTTCGTTGCACAATGTGGAACCCCGCGCACAACTTACGCAAGGTTGTGCATCCCGCATGCTCCGAACCTTGGTGGTTCCGAACTTGCATTTTCCGAAGCCTAAATGATCCCCAAATGCTTCCCAAACTATTCAAAATTGGAGTTCTACATGTGACATTCGGGTCCCTTTCGTTGCACAATGAGGAACCCCGCGCACAACTTACGCAACGTTGTGCATCCCGCATGCTCCGAACCTTGGTGCATCCGAACTTGCATTTTCCGAAGCCTAAATGATCCCTAAATGCTTGCCAAACAATTCAGAATTGGAGTTCTACATGTGACATTCGGGTCCCTTTCGTTGCACAATGAGGAACCCCGCGCACAACTTACGCAACGTTGTGCATCCCGCATGCTCCGAACCTTGGTGCTTCCGAACTTGCATTTTCCGAAGCCTAAATGAACCCCAAATGCTTCCCAAACTATTCAAAATTGGAGTTCTACATGTGACATTCGGGTCCCTTTCGTTGCACAATGAGGAACCCCGCGCACAACTTACGCAACGTTGTGCATCCCGCATGCTCCGAACCTTGGTGCTTCCAAACTTGCATTTTCCGAAGCCTAAATGATCCCCAAATCCTTCCCAAACTATTCAAAATTGGAGTTCTACATGTGACATTCGTGTCCCTTTCGTTGCACAATGAGGAACCCCGCGCACAACTTACGCAACGTTGTGCATCCCGCATGCTCCGAACCTTGGTGCTTCCGAACTTGCATTTTCCGAAGCCTAAATGATCCCCAAATGCTTCCCAAACTATTCAAAATTGGAGTTCTACATGTGACATTCGGGTCCCTTTCGTTGCACAATGAGGAACCCCGCGCACAACTTACGCAAGGTTGTGCATCCCGCATGCTCCGAACCTTGGTGCTTCCGAACTTGCATTTTCCGAAGCCTAAATGATCCCCAAATGCTTCCCAAACTATTCAAAATTGGAGTTCTACATTTGACATTCGGGTCCCTTTCGTTGCACAATGAGGAACCCCGCGCAGAAATTACGCAACGTTGTGCATCGCGCATGCTCCGAACCTTGGTGCTTCCGAACTTGCATTTTCCGAAGCCTAAATGATCCCCAAATGCTTCCTAAACTATTCAAAATTGGAGTTCTACATTTGACATTCGGGTCCCTTTCGTTGCACAATGAGGAACCCCGCGCACAACTTACGCAACGTTGTGCATCCCGCATGCTCCGAACCTTGGTGCTTCCGAACTTGCATTTTCCGAAGCCTAAATGATCCCCAAATCCTTCCGAAACTATTCAAAATTGGAGTTCTACATGTGACATTCGGGTCCCTTTCGTTGCACAATGAGGAACCCCGCGCACAACTTACGCAACGTTGTGCATCCCGCATGCTCCGAACCTTGGTGCTTCCGAACTTGCATTTTCCGAAGCCTAGATGAACCCCAAATGCTTCCTAAACTATTCAAAATCGGAGTTCTACATGTGACATTCGGGTCCCTTTCGTTGCACAATGAGGAACCCCGCGCACAGCATACGCCACGTTGTGCATCCCGCATGCTCCGAACCTTGGTGCTTCCGAACTTGCATTTTCCGAAGCCTAAATGATCCCCAAATGCTTCCCAAACTATTCAAAATTGGAGTTCTACATTTGACATTCGGGTCCCTTTCGTTGCACAATGAGGAACCCCGCGCACAACTTACGCAACGTTGTGCATCCCGCATGCTCCGAACCTTGGTGCTTCCGAACTTGCATTTTCCGAAGCCTAGATGATCCCCAAATGCTTCCCAAACTATTCAAATTGGAGTTCTACATTGGACATTCGGGTCCCTTTCGTTGCACAATGAGGAACCCCGCGCACAACTTACGCAAGGTTATGCATCCCGCATGCTCCGAACCTTGGTGCTTCCGAACTTGCATTTTCCGAAGCCTAAATGATTCCCAAACTATTCAAAATTGGAGTTCTACATGTGACATTCGGGTCCCTTTCGTTGCACAATGAGGAACCCCGCGCACAACTTACGCAACGTTGTGCATCCCGCATGCTCCGAACTTTGGTGCTTCCGAACTTGCATTTTCCGAAGCCAAAATGATCCCCTAATGCTACCGAAACAATTCAAAATTGGAGTTCTACATGTGACATTCGGGTCCCTTTCGTTCCACAACGAGGAACCCCGCGCACAACTTATGCAAGGTTGTGCATCCCGCATGCTCCGAACCTTGGTGCTTCCGAACTTGCATTTTTCGAAGCTTAAATGATCCCCAAATGCTTCCCAAACTATTCAAAATTGGAGTTCTACATGTGACATTCGGGTCCCTTTCGTTGCACAATGAGGAACCCCGCGCACAACTTACGCAAGGTTGTGCATCCCGCATGCTCCGAACCTTGGTGCTTCCGAACTTGCATTTTCCGAAGCCTGAATGATCGCCAAAAGCTTCCCAAACTATTCAAAATTGGAGTTCTACATGTGACATTCGGGTCCCTTTCGTTTGCACAAGGAGGAACCCCGCGCACAACTTACGCAACGTTGTGCATCCCGCATGCTCCGAACCTTGGTGCTTCCGAACTTGCATTTTCCGAAGCCTAAATGATCCCCAAATGCTTCCCAAACTATTCAAAATTGGAGTTCTACATTTGACATTCGGGTCCCTTTCGTTGCACAATGAGGAACCCCGCGCACAACTTACGCAAGGTTGTGCATCCCGCATGCTCCGAACCTTGGTGCTTCCGAACTTGCATTTTCCGAAGCCTAAATGATCCCCAAATGCTTCCCAAACTAATCAAATTGGAGTTCTACATTTGACATTCGGGTCCCTTTCGTTGCACAATGAGGAACCCCGCGCACAACTTACGCAAGGTTGTGCATCCCGCATTCTCCGAACCTTGGTGCTTCCGAACTTGCATTTTCCGAAGCCTGAATGATCCCCAAATGCTTCCCAAACTATTCAAAATTGGAGTTCTACATGTGACATTCGGGTCCCTTTCGTTTGCACAATGAGGAACCCCGCGCACAACTTACGCAACGTTGTGCATCCCGCATGCTCCGAACCTTGGTGCTTCCGAACTTGCATTTTCCGAAGCCTAAATGATCCCCGAATGCTTCCCAAACTATTCAAAATTGGAGTTCTACATTTGACATTCGGGTCCCTTTCGTTTGCACAATGCGGAACCCCGCGCACAACTTACGCAACGTTGTGCATCCCGCATGCTGTGAACCTTGGTGCTTCCGAACCTTGAATTTTACGAAGCCTAGATGTTCCCCCTAATGCTTTTTCCCAAACTATTCAAAATTGGAAGTTCTACATTTGACATTCGGGTTCCCCCTTGTCGTTTGCACAATGAGGAACCCCGCGCACAACTCTACTGCAACGTTGTGCCATTTCCGCATGCTCTGAACCATGGTGCTTCCGTGAAACTGTTCATTATCTGAAAGCCTAAATGGATCCCCAAATGCTTCCCAATAAATCTCACTCCGAAAATTAGGAGTTCTACAGTTGACTTTCGGGGGTTCCTTTTCGTTTGCACAATGAGGAACTACCCCCGCACAACTTACGCAACGTTGTGCCACTTCTCCGCATGCTCACGAAACTTGGATGCTTTCTTGAACTCATTTTCCGTCGGCTAAATGTTTCCCAAATTGCTTCCCAATACTACTCAAAAATTGGAGTTTACATTTGACATTCGGGTCCCTTTGTTTGGCACAATTGAGGGTACCCACGCGCACAACTTACCCAAGGTTGTGCCATCCCGCATGCTACGAACAGTGGTGCGTTCCGAACATGCATTTTCTGATGCCTAGATGATCCCCAAATGCTTCCCAAAAACTATTCAAAAATTGGAGTTCTACATTTGACATTCGGGTCCCTTTCGTAGGACAATGAGGAACCCCCCGCGCACAGCTTACGCAAAGTTGTGCATCCCGCATGCTCCGAACCTTGGTGCTTCCGAACTTGCATTTTCCGAAGCCTAAATGATCCCCAAATGCTTCCTAAACTATTCAAAATTGGAGTTCTACATGTGACATTCGGGCCCCTTTCGTTGCGCAATGACGAACCCCGCGCACAACTTATGCAACGTTGTGCATCCCGCATGCTCCGAACCTTGGTGCTTCCGAACTTGCATTTTCCGAAGCCTAAATGATCCATAAATGCTTCCCAAACTATTCAAAATTGGAGTTCTACATTTGACATTCGGGTCCCTTTCGTTGCACAATGAGGAACCCCGCGCACAACTTACGCAAGGTTGTGCATCCCGCATGCTCCGAACCTTGGTGCTTCCGAACTTACATTTTCCGAAGCCTAAATGATCCCCAAATGCTTCCCAAACTACTCAAAATTGGAGTTCTACATTTGACATTCGGGTCCCTTTCGTTTGCACAATGAGGAACCCCGCGCACAACTTACGCAACGTTGTGCATCCCGCATGCTCCGAACCTTGGTGCTTCCGAACTCATTTTCCGTCGCCTAAAAGATCCCCAAATGCTTCCCAAACTACTCAAAATTGGAGTTCTACATTTGACATTCGGGTCCCTTTCGTTTGCACAATGAGGAACCCCGCGCACAACTTACGCACGGTTGTGCATCCCGCATGCTCCGAACCGTGGTGCTTCCGAACTTGTATTTTCCGAAGCCTAAATGATCCCCAAATGCTTCCCAAACTATTCAAAATTGGAGTTCTACATTTGACATTCGGGTCCCTTTCGTTGCACAATGAGGAACCCCACCCCGCGCACAACTTAGGCAACGTTGTGCATCCCGCATGCTCCGAACCTTGGTGCTTCCGAACTTGCATTTTCCGAAGCCTAAATGATCCCCAAATGCTTCCTAAACTATTCAAAATTGGAGTTCTACATGTGACATTCGGGCCCCTTTCGTTGCGCAATGACGAACCCCGCGCACAACTTACGCAACGTTGTGCATCCCGCATGCTCCGAACCTTGGTGCTTCCGAACTTGCATTTTCCGAAGCCTAAATGATCCCCAAATGCTTCCCAAACTATTCAAAATTGGAGTTCTACATTTGACATTCGGGTCCCGTTCGTTGCACAATGAGGAACCCCGCGCACAACTTACGCAAGGTTGTGCATCCCGCATGCTCCGAACCTTGGTGCTTCCAAACTTACATTTTCCGAAGCCTAAATGATCCCCAAATGCTTCCCAAACTACTCAAAATTGGAGTTCTACAGTTGACATTCGGGTCCTTTTCGTTTGCACAATGAGGAACTCCGCGCACAACTTACGCAACGTTGTGCATCCCGCATGCTCCGAACCTTGGTGCTTCCGAACTTGCATTTTCCGAAGCCTAAATGATCCCCAAATGCTTCCCAAACTACTCAAAATTGGAGTTCTACATTTGACATTCGGGTCCCTTTCGTTTGCACAATGAGGAACCCCGCGCACAACTTACGCAAGGTTGTGCATCCCGCATGCTCCGAACCGTGGTGCTTCCGAACATGCATTTTCCGAAGCCTAGATGATCCCCAAATGCTTCCCAAACTATTCAAAATTGGAGTTCTACATTTGACATTCGGGTCCCTTTCGTTTGCACAATGAGGAACCCCACCCCGCGCACAACTTAGGCAACGTTGTGCATCCCGCATGCTCCGAACCTTGGTGCTTCCGAACTTGCATTTTCCGAAGCCTAAATGATCCCCAAATGCTTCCCAAACTAATCAAAATTGGAGTTCTACATTTGACATTCGGGTCCCTTTCGTTGCACAATGAGGAACCCCGCGCACAACTTGGTCAAGGTTGTGCGTCCCCGATGCTCCGAACCTTGGTTCTTCCGAACTTTCATTTTCCGAAGCCTAGATGATCCCCAAATGCTTCCCAAACTATTCAAATTGGAGTTCTACATTTGACATTCGGGTCCCGTTCGTTGCACAATGAGGAACCCCGCGCACAACTTACGCAAGGTTGTGCATCCCGCATGCTCCGAACCTTGGTGCTTCCGAACTTGCATTTTCCGAAGCCTGAATGATCCCCAAATGCTTCCCAAACTATTCAAAATTGGAGTTCTACATTTGACATTTGGGTCCCTTTCGTTTGCACAATGAGGAACCCCGCGCACAACTTACGCAACGTTGTGCATCCCGCATGCTCCGAACCTTGGTGCTTCCGAACTTGCATTTTCCGAAGCCTAAATGATCCCCAAATGCTTCCTAAACTATTCAAAATTGGAGTTCTACATGTGACATTCGGGTCCCTTTCGTTGCGCAATGAGGAACCCCGCGCACAACCTACGCAAGGTTGTGCATCCCGCATGCTCCGAACCTTGGTGCTTCCGAACTTGCATTTTCCGAAGCCTAAATGATCCCCAAATGCTTCCCAAACTATTCAAAATTGGAGTTCTACATTTGACATTCGGGTCCATTTCGTTGCACAAAGAGGAAACCCCGCGCACAACTTACGCAACGTTGTGCATCCCGCATGCTCCGAACCTTGGTGCTTCCGAACTTGCATTTTCCGAAGCCTAAATGATCCCCAAATGCTTCCCAAACTATTCAAAATTGGAGTTCTACATTTGACATTCGGGTCCCTTTCGTTGCACAATGAGGAACCCCGCGCACAACTTACGCAACGTTGTGCATCCCGCATGCTCCGAACCTTGGGGCTTCCGAACTTGCATTTTCCGAATCCTAAATGATCCCCAAGTGTTTCCCAAACTATTCAAAATTGGAGTTCTACATTTGACATTCGGGTCCCTTTCGTTTGCACAATGAGGAACCCCGCGCACAACTTACGCAACGTTGTGCATCCCGCATGCTCCGAACCTTGGTGCTTCCGAACTTGCATTTTCCGTCGCCTAAATGATCCCCAAATGCTTCCCAAACTATTCAAAATTGGAGTTCTACATTTGACATTCGGGTCCCTTTCGTTGCACAATGAGGAACCCCGCGCACAACTTACGCAAGGTTGTGCATCCCGCATGCTCCGAACCTTGGTGCTTCCGAACTTGCATTTTCCGAAGCCTAAATGATCCCCAAATGCTTCCCAAACTATTCAAAATTGGAGTTCTACATTTGACATTCGGGTCCCTTTCGTTTGCACAATGAGGAACCCCGCGCACAACTTACGCAACGTTGTGCATCCCGCATGCTCCGAACCTTGGTGCTTCCGAACTTGCATTTTCCGAAGCCTAAATGATCCCCAAATGCTTCCCAAACTATTCAAAATTGGAGTTCTACATTTGACATTCGGGTCCCTTTCGTTTGCACAATGAGGAACCCCGCGCACAACTTACGCAACGTTGTGCATCCCGCATGCTCCGAACCTTGGTGCTTCCGAACTTGCATTTTCCGAAGCCTAAATGATCCCCAAATGCTTCCCAAACTATTCAAAATTGGAGTTCTACATTTGACATTCGGGTCCCTTTCGTTTGCACAATGAGGAACCCCGCGCACAACTTACGCAACGTTGTGCATCCCGCATGCTCCGAACCTTGGTGCTTCCGAACTTGCATTTTCCGAAGCCTAAATGATCCCCAAATGCTTCCCAAACTATTCAAAATTGGAGTTCTACATTTGACATTCGGGTCCCTTTCGTTTGCACAATGAGGAACCCCGCGCACAACTTACGCAAGGTTGTGCATCCCGCATGCTCCGAACCTTGGTGCTTCCGAACTTGCATTTTCCGAAGCCTAAATGATCCCCAAATGCTTCCCAAACTATTCAAAATTGGAGTTCTACATTTGACATTCGGGTCCCTTTCGTTTGCACAATGAGGAACCCCGCGCACAACTTACGCAAGGTTGTGCATCCCGCATGCTCCGAACCTTGGTGCTTCTGAACTTGCATTTTCCGAAGCCTAAATGATCCCCAAATGCTTCCCAAACTATTCAAAATTGGAGTTCTACATTTGACATTCGGGTCCCTTTCGTTGCACAATGAGGAACCCCGCGCACAACTTACGCAAGGTTGTGCATCCCGCATGCTCCGTACCTTGGTGCTTCCGAACTTGCATTTTTCGAAGCCTAAATGATCCCCAAATGCTTCCCAAACTATTCAAATTGCAGTTCCACATTTGACATTCGGGTCCCTTTCGTTTGCACAATGAGGAACCCCGCGCACAACTTACGCAAGGTGGTGCATCCCGCATGCTCCGAACCTGGGTGCTTCCGAACATGCATTTTCCGAAGCCTAAATGATCCCCAAATGCTTCCCAAACTATTCAAAATTGGTGTTCTACATTTGACATTCGGGTCCCTTTCGTTTGCACAATGAGGAACCCCGCGCACAACTTACGCACGGTTGTGCATCCCGCATGCTCCGAACCTTCGTGCTTCCGAACTTGCATTTTCCGAAGCCTAAATGATCCCCAAATACTTGCCAAACTTTTCAAAATTGGATTTCTACATTTGACATTCGGGTCCGTTTCGTTGTACAATGAGGAACCCCGCGCATAACTTACGGATTGTTGTGCATCCCGCATGTTCCGAACCTTGGTACTTCCGAACTTGCATTTTCCGAAGCCTAAATGATCCCCAAATGCTTCCCAACCTATTCAAAATTGGAGTTCTACATTTGACATTCGGGTCCCTTTCGTTGCACAATGAGGAACCCCGCGCACAACTTACGCAAGGTTGTGCATCCCGCATGCTCCGAACCTTGGTGCTTCCGAACTTGCATTTTCCGAAGCCTAAATGATCCCCAAATGCTTCGCAAACTATTCAAAATTGGTGTTCTACATCTGACATTCTGGTCCCTTTCGTTGCACAATGAGGAACCCCGCGCATAACTTACTTACGCAACGTTGTGCATCCCGCACGCTGCGAACCTTGGTGCTTCCGAACTTGCATTTTTCGAAGCCTAAGTGATCCCCAAATGCTTCCTAAACTATTCAAAATTGGAGTTCTACATTTGACATTCGGGTCCCTTTCGTTTGCACAATGAGGAACCCCGCGCACAACTTATGCAAGGTTGTGCATCCCGCATGCTCCGTACCTTGGTGCTTCCGAACTTGCATTTTCCGAAGCCTAAATGATCCCCAAATGCTTCCCAAACTATTCAAAATTGGAGTTCTACATTTGACATTCGGGTCCCTTTCGTTGCACAATGAGGAACCCCGCGCACAACTTACGCAACGTTGTGCATCCCGCATGCTCCGAACCTTGGTGCTTCCGAACTTGCATTTTCCGAAGCCTAAATTATCCCCAAATGCTTCCCAAACTATTCAAAATTGGAGTTCTACATTTGACATTCGGGTCCCTTTCGTTGCACAATGAGGAACCCCGCGCACAACTTACGCAAGGTTGTGCATCCCGCATGCTCCGAACCTTGGTGCTTCCGAACTTGCATTTTCCGAAGCCTAAATGATCCCCAAATGCTTCCCAAACTATTCAAAATTGGAGTTCTACATTTGACATTCGGGTCCCTTTCGTTTGCACAATGAGGAACCCCGCGCACAACTTACGCAAGGTTGTGCATCCCGCATGCTCCGAACCTTGGTGCTTCCGAACATGCATTTTCCGAAGCCTAAATGATCCCCAAATACTTCCCAAACTATTCAAAATTGGAGTTCTACATTTGACATTCGGGTCCCTTTCGTTTGCACAATGAGGAATCCCGCGCACAACTTACTCAAGGTTTTGCGTCCCGCATGCTCCGAACCTTGGTGCTTCCGAACTTGCATTTTCCGAAGCCTAAATGATCCCCAAATGCTTCCCAAACTATTCAAAATTGGAGTTCTACATTTGACATTCGGGTCCCTTTCCTTTGCACAATGAGGAACCCCGCGCACAACTTACGCAACGTTGTGCATCCCGCATGCTCCGAACCTTGGTGCTTCCGAACATGCATTTTCCGAAGCCTAAATGATCCCCAAATGCTTCCCAAACTATTCAAAATTGGAGTTCTACATTTGACATTCGGGTCCCTTTCGTTGCACAATGAGGAACCCCGCGCACAACTTACGCAAGGATGTGCATCCCGCATGCTCCGAACCTTGGTGCTTCCGAACTTGCATTTTCCGAAGCCTAAATGATCCCCAAATGCTTCCCAAACTATTCAAATTGGAGTTCTACATTTGACATTCGGGTCCCTTTCGTTGCACAATGAGGAACCCCGCGCACAACTTACGCAAGGTTGTGCATCCCGCATGCTCCGAACCTTGGTGCTTCCGAACTTGCATTTTCCGAAGCCTAAATGATCCCCAAATGCTTCCCAAACTATTCAAAATTGGAGTTCTACATTTGACATTCGGGTCCCTTTCGTTGCACAATGAGGAACCCCGCGCACAACTTACGCAACGTTGTGCATCCCGCATGCTCCGAACCTTGGTGCTTCCGAACTTGCATTTTCCGAAGCCTAAATGATCCCCAAATGCTTCCCAAACTATTCAAAATTGGAGTTCTACATTTGACATTCGGGTCCCTTTCGTTGCACAATGAGGAACCCCGCGCACAACTTACGCAACGTTGTGCATCCCGCATGCTCCGAAACTTGGTGCTTCCGAACTTGCATTTTCCGAAGCCTAAATGATCCCCAAATGCTTCCCAAACTATTCAAAATTGGAGTTCTACATTTGACATTCGGGTCCCTTTCGTTTGCACAATGAGGAACCCCGCGCACAACTTACGCAACGTTGTGCATCCCGCATGCTCCGAACCTTGGTGCTTCCGAACTTGCATTTTCCGAAGCCTAAATGATCCCCAAATGCTTCCCAAACTATTCAAAATTGGAGTTCTACATTTGACATTCGGGTCCCTTTCGTTGCACAATGAGGAACCCCGCGCACAACTTACGCAAGGTTGTGCATCCCGCATGCTCCGAACCTTGGTGCTTTCGAACTTGCATTTTCCGAAGCCTAAATGATCCCCAAATGCTTCCCAAACTATTCAAAATTGGAGTTCTACATTTGACATTCGGGTCCCTTTCGTTGCACAATGAGGAACCCCGCGCACAACTTACGCAAGGTTGTGCATCCCGCATGCTCCGAACCTTGGTGCTTCCGAACTTGCATTTTCCGAAGCCTAAATGATCCCCAAATGCTTCCCAAACTATTCAAAATTGGAGTTCTACATTTGACATTCGGGTCCCTTTCGTTTGCACAATGAGGAACCCCGCGCACAACTTACGCAACGTTGTGCATCCCGCATGCTCCGAACCTTGGTGCTTCCGAACTTGCATTTTCCGAAGCCTAAATGATCCCCAAATGCTTCCCAAACTATTCAAAATTGGAGTTCTACATTTGACATTCGGGTCCCTTTCGTTTGCACAATGAGGAACCCCGCGCACAACTTACGCAACGTTGTGCATCCCGCATGCTCCGAACCTTGGTGCTTCCGAACTTGCATTTTCCGAAGCCTAAATGATCCCCAAATGCTTCCCAAACTATTCAAAATTGGAGTTCTACATTTGACATTCGGGTCCCTTTCGTTTGCACAATGAGGAACCCCGCGCACAACTTACGCAACGTTGTGCATCCCGCATGCTCCGAACCTTGGTGCTTCCGAACTTGCATTTTCCGAAGCCTAAATGATCCCCAAATGCTTCCCAAACTATTCAAAATTGGAGTTCTACATTTGACATTCGGGTCCCTTTCGTTGCACAATGAGGAACCCCGCGCACTACTTAGGCAAGGTTGTGCCTCTCACATGCTCCAAACCTTGGTGCTTTCGAACTTGCATTTTCCGAAGCATAAATGATCCCCAAATGCTTCCTAAACTATTTTAAATTGGATTTCTACATTTGACATTCGGGTCCCTTTCGTTGCACAATGTGGAACCTTGCGCAGAACTTGTGCAACGTCGTGCATCCCGCATGCTCCGAACCTCGGTGCTTCCGAACTTGCTTTCTCTGAAGCCTAAATGATACCCAAATGCTTCCCAAACTATTCAAAATTGGAGTTCTACATTTGACATTCGGGTCCGTTTCGTTTGCACAATGATGAACCCCGCGCACAACTTACGCAAGGTTGTGCATCCAGCATGCTCCGAACCTTGGTGCTTCCGAACTTGCATTTTCCGAAGCCTAAATGATCCCCAAATGCTTCCCAAACTATTCAAAATTGGAGTGACGATCCCCAAACGCTTCCCAAACTACTCAAAATTGGAGTTCTACATTTGACATTCGGGTCCCTTTCGTTGCACAATGAGGAACCCCGCGCACAACTTACGCAACGTTGTGCATCCCGCATGCTCCGAACCTTGGCGCTTCCGAACTTGCATTTTCCGAAGCGAAATGATCACCAAATGCGTCCCAAACTACTCAAAATTGGAGTTCTACAATTGGCATTCGGGTCCCTTTCGTTTGCACAATGAGGAACCCCGCGCACAACTTACGCAACGTTGTGCATCCCGCATGCTCCGAACCATGGTGCTTCCGAACTTATTTTTTCCGTAGCCTAAATGATCCCCAAATGCTTCCAAAACTACTCAAATTGGAGTTATACATTTGACATTCGGGTCCCTTTCGTTGCACAATGAGGAACCCCGCGCACAACTTAGTCAAGGATGTGCGTCCCGCATGCTCCAAACCTTGGTGCTTTCGAACATTCATTTTCCGAAGCCTAGATGATCCCCAAATGCTTCCCAAACTACTCAAATTGGAGTTCTACATTTGACATTCGGGTCCCTTTCGTTGCACAATGAGGAACCTCGCGCACAACTTACGCAACGTTGTGCATCCCGCATGCTGCGAACCTCGGTGCTTCCGAACCTGCATTTTCCGAAGCCTAAATGATCCCCAAATGCCTCCCAAACTACTCAAAATTGGAGTTGTACATTTGACATTCGGGTCCCTTTCGTTTGCACAATGAGGAACCCCGCGCACAACTTAGGCAACGTTGGGCATCCAGCATGCTCCGAACCTTGGTGCTTCCGAACTTGCATTTTCCGAAGCCTAAATGTTCCCCAAATGCTTCCTAAACTATTCAAAATTGGAGTGACGATCCCCAAATGCTTCCCAAACTATTCAAAATTGGAGTTCTACATGTGACATTCGGGTCCCTTTCGTTGCGCAATGAGGAACCCCGCGCACAACTTACGCAACGTTGTGCATCCCGCATGCTCCGAACCTTGGTGCTTCCGAACTTGCATTTTCCGAAGCCTAGATGATCCCCAAATGCTTCCCAAACTATTCAAAATTGGAGTTCTACATTTGACATTCGGGTCCCTTTCGTTTGCACAATGAGGAACCCCGCGCACAACTTACGCAACGTTGTGCATCCCGCATGCTCCGAACCTTGGTGCTTCCGAACTTGCATTTTCCGAAGCCTAAATGATCCCCAAATGCTTCCCAAACTATTCAAAATTGGAGTTCTACATTTGACATTCGGGTCCCTTTCGTTGCACAATGAGGAACCCCGCGCACAACTTAGTCAAGGATGTGCGTCCCGCATGCTCCGAACCTTGGTTCTTCCGAACTTTCATTTTCCGAAGCCTAGATGATCCCCAAATGCTTCCCAAACTATTCAAATTGGAGTTCTACATTGGACATTCGGGTCCCTTTCGTTGCACAATGAGGAACCTCGCGCACAACTTACGCAACGTTGTCCATCCCGCATGCTGCGAACCTCCGTGCTTCCGAACATGCATTTTCCGAAGCCTAAATGATCCCCAAAGGCTTCCCAAACTACTCAAAATTGGAGTTGTACATTTGACATTCGGGTCCCTTTCGTTTGCACAATGAGGAACCCCGCGCACAACTTATGCAACGTTGGGCATCCAGCATGCTCCGAACCTTGGTGCTTCCGAACTTGCATTTTCCGAAGCCTAAATGTTCCCCAAATGCTTCCTAAACTATTCAAAATTGGAGTGACGATCCCCAAATGCTTCCCAAACTATTCAAAATTGGAGTTCTGCATTTGACATTCGGGTCCCTTTCGTTTGCACAATGAGGAACCCCGCGCACAACTTACGCAACGTTGTGCATCCCGCATGCTCCGAACCTTGGTGCTTCCGAACTTGCATTTTCCGAAGCGAAATAATCCCCAAATGCGTCCCAAACTACTCAAAATTGGAGTTCTACAATTGGCATTCGGGTCCCTTTCGTTTGCACAATGAGGAACCCCGCGCACAACTCACGCAACGTTGTGCATCCCGCATGCTCCGAACCATGGTGCTTCCGAACTTATTTTTTCCGTAGCCTAAATGATCCCCAAATGCTTCCAAAACTACTCAAATTGGAGTTATACATTTGACATTCGGGTCCCTTTCGTTGCACAATGAGGAACCCCGCGCACAACTTAGTCAAGGATGTGCGTCCCGCATGCTCCAAACCTTGGTGCTCTCGAACATTCATTTTCCGAAGCCTAGATGATCCCCAAATGCTTCCCAAACTACTCAAATTGGAGTTCTACATTTGACATTCGGGTCCCTTTCATTGCACAATGAGGAACCTCGCGCACAACTTACGCAACGTTGTCCATCCCGCATGCTGCGTACCTCCGTGCTTCCGAACATGCATTTTCCGAAGCCTAAATGATCCCCAAAGGCTTCCCAAACTACTCAAAATTGGAGTTCTACATTTGACATTCGGGTCCCTTTCGTTTGCACAATGAGGAACCCCGCGCACAACTTACGCAACGTTGTGCATCCCGCATGCTCCGAACCTTGGTGCTTCCGAACTTGCATTTTCCGAAGCCTAAATGATCCCCAAATGCTTCCTAAACTATTCAAAATTGGAGTTCTACATTTGACATTCGGGTCCCTTTCGTTGCACAATGAGGAACCCCGCGCACAACTTACGCAAGGTTGTGCATCCCGCATGCTCCGAACCTTGGTGCTTTCGAACTTGCATTTTCCGAAGCCTAAATGATCCCCAAATGCTTCCCAAACTATTCAAAATTGGAGTTCTACATTTGACATTCGGGTCCCTTTCGTTTGCACAATGAGGAACCCCGCGCACAACTTACGCAACGTTGTGCATCCCGCATGCTCCGAACCTTGGTGCTTCCGAACTTGCATTTTCCGAAGCCTAAATGATCCCCAAATGCTTCCCAAACTACTCAAAATTGGAGTTCTACATTTGACATTCGGGTCCCTTTCGTTTGCACAATGAGGAACCCCGCGCACAACTTACGCAACGTTGTGCATCCCGCATGCTCCGAACCTTGGTGCTTCCGAACTTGCATTTTCCGAAGCCTAAATGATCCCCAAATGCTTCCCAAACTATTCAAAATTGGAGTTCTACATTTGACATTCGGGTCCCTTTCGTTTGCACAATGAGGAACCCCGCGCACAACTTACGCAACGTTGTGCATCCCGCATGCTCCGAACCTTGGTGCTTCCGAACTTGCATTTTCCGAAGCCTAAATGATCCCCAAATGCTTCCCAAACTATTCAAAATTGGAGTTCTACATTTGACATTCGGGTCCCTTTCGTTGCACAATGAGGAACCCCGCGCACAACTTACGCAAGGTTGTGCATCCCGCATGCTCCGAACCTTGGTGCTTCCGAACTTTCATTTTCCGAAGCCTAGATGATCCCCAAATGCTTCCCAAACTATTCAAATTGGAGTTCTACATTTGACATTCGGGTCCCGTTCGTTGCACAATGAGGAACCCCGCGCACAACTTACGCAACGTTGTGCATCCCGCATGCTCCGAACCTTGGTGCTTCCGAACTTGCATTTTCCGAAGCCTAAATGATCCCCAAATGCTTCCCAAACTATTCAAAATTGGAGTTCTACATTTGACATTCGGGTCCCTTTCGTTGCACAATGAGGAACCCCGCGCACAACTTACGCAACGTTGTGCATCCCGCATGCTCCGAACCTTGGTGCTTCCGAACTTGCATTTTCCGAAGCATAAATGATCCCCAAATGCTTCCCAAACTATTCAAAATTGGAGTTCTACATTTGACATTCGGGTCCCTTTCGTTTGCACAATGAGGAACCCCGCGCACAACTTACGCAACGTTGTGCATCCCGCATGCTCCGAACCTTGGTGCTTCCGAACTTGCATTTTCCGAAGCCTAAATGATCCCCAAATGCTTCCCAAACTATTCAAAATTGGAGTTCTACATTTGACATTCGGGTCCCTTTCGTTGCACAATGAGGAACCCCGCGCACAACTTACGCAACGTTGTGCATCCCGCATGCTCCGAACCTTGGTGCTTCCGAACTTGCATTTTCCGAAGCCTAAATGATCCCCAAATGCTTCCCAAACTATTCAAAATTGGAGTTCTACATCTGACATTCGGATCCCTTTCGTTGCACAATGAGGAGCCCCGCGCACAACTTACGCAACGCTGTGCAGCCCGCATGCTCCGAACGTTGGTGCTTGCGAACTTGCATTTTCCGAATCCTTAATGATCCCTAAATGCTTCCCAAACTACTCAAAATTAGAGTTCTACATTTGACATTCAGGTCCCTTTCGTTGCACAATGAGGAACCCCGCGCACAACTTACTCAAGGTTGTGCATCCCGCATGCTCCGAACCTTGGTGCTTCCGAACTTGCATTTTCTGAAGCATAAATGATCCCTTAATGCTTCACAAACTATTCAAAATTGGGGTTCGAAATTTGACATTTGGGTCCCTTTCGTTTGCATAATGAGCAACCCCCCCGCGCACAACTTACGCAACGTTCTGCATCCCGCATCCTCCGAACCTTGGTGCTTCCGAACTTGCATTTTCCGAAGCCTAAATGACCCCTAAATGCTTCCCAAACTATTCCAAATTGGAGTTATACATCTGACTTTCGGGTCCCTTTCGTTGCACATTGAGGAACTCCGCGCACAACGTACGCAACATTGTGCATCCTGCATGCTCCGAACCTTGGTGCTTTCGAACTTGCATTTTCCGAAGCCTAAATGATCCCTAAATGCTTCCCAAACTACTCAAAATTGGAGTTCTACATTTGACATTCGGGTCCCTTTCGTTGCACACTGAGGAACCCCGCGCACAACTTACTCAAGGTTGTGCATCCCGCATGCTCCGAACCTTGGTGCTTCCGAACTTGCATTTTCCGCAGCATAAATGATCCCCAAATGCTTCCCAAACTATTCAAAATTGGAGTTCTACATTTGACATTCGGGTCCCTTTCGTTTGCACAATGAGGAACCCCGCGCACAACTTACGCAACGTTGTGCATCCCGCATGCTCCGAACGTTGGTGCTTCCGAACTTGCATTTTCCGAAGCCTAAATGATCCCCAAAATGCTACCCAAACTACTCAAAATTGGAGTTCTACATTTGACATTCGGGTCCCTTTCGTTGCACAATGAGGAACCCCGTGCACAACTTACTCAAGCTTGTGCATCCCGCATGCTCCGACCCTTGGTGCTTCCGAATTTGCATTTTCCGAAGCCTAAATGATCCCCAAATGCTTCCTAAACTATTCAAAATTGGAGTTCTACATCTGACATTCGGGTCCCTTTCGTTGCACAATGAGGAACCCCGCGCACAACTTACGTAACGTTGTGCATCCCGCATGCTCCGAACCTTGGTGCTACCGAACTTGCATTTTCCGAAGCCTAAATGATCCCCAAATGCCTCCTAAACTATTCGAAATTGGAGTTCTACATGTGACATTCGGATCCCTTTCGTTGCGCAATGAGGAACCCCGCGCACAACTTACGCAAGGTTGTGCATCCCGCATGCTCCGAACCTTGGAGCTTCCGAACTTGCATTTTCCGAAGCCTAAATGATCGCCAAATGCTTCCCAAACTATTTAAAATGAGAGTTCTACATTTGACATTCGAGTCCCTTTCGTTTGCACAATGAGGAACCCCGCGCACAACTTACGCAACGTTGTGCACCCCGCATGCTCCGAACCTTGGTGCTTCCGAACTTGCATTTTCCGAAGCCTAAATGATCCCCAAATGCTTCCCAAAGTACTCAAAATTGGAGTTCTACATTTGACATTCGGGTCCCTTTCGTTTGCACAATGAGGAACCCCGCGCACAACGTACGCAACGTTGTGCATCCCGCATGCTCCGAACGTTGGTGCTTCCGCACTTGCATTTTCCGAGGCCTAAATGATCCCCAAATGCCTCCCAAACTACTCAAAATTGGAGTTCTACATTTGACATTCGGGTCCCTTTCGTTGCATAATTAGGAACCCCGCGCACAACTTACTCAAGGTTGTGCATCGCGCATGCTCCGAACCTTGGTGCTTCCGAACTTGCATTTTCCGAAGCATAAATGATCCCGAAATGCTTCCCAAACTATTCAAAATTGGAGTTCTACATTTGACATTTAGGTCCCTTTCGTTTGCACAATGAGGAACCCCGCGCACAACTTACGCGACGTTGTGCATCCCGCATGCTCCGAACCTTGGTGCTTCCGAACTTGTATTTTCCGAAGCCTAAATGATCCCCAAATGCTTCCCAAACTATTCGAAATTGGAGTTCTACATCTGACATTCGGGTCCCTTTCGTTGCACAATAAGGAACCCCGCGCACAACTTACGCAACGTTGTGCATCCAGCATGCTCCGAACCTTGGTGCTTCCGAACTTGCATTTTCCGAATCCTAAATGATCCCCAAATGCTTCCCAAACTACTCAAAATTGGAGTTCTACATTTGACATTCGGGTTCCTTTCGTTTGCACAATGAGGAACCCCGCGCACAACTTACGCAACGTTGTGCATCCCGCATGCTCCGAACCTTGGTCCTTCCGAACTTCATTTTCCGAAGCCTAAATGATCCCCAAATGCTTCCTAAACTATTCAAAATTGGTGCACAAACACCAAAAAATACTATATGCGTATAATATAATCAGTCAATGACAATTAAATACATTATATCTTAAAGAAAATTCAAAACAATATAGGTAGACATTTGAAAGTAACCAAACATAGTTTGGAATAAATTTTCAACTTTCGAATCACATAAAACATTGAAAATGGCTCTGATGCCAATTGAAGAATTATGTCAACATACGTCATCCATGTAACGCAGTAAAGCTACGGAAGAATATACCTAAACAAGTCGAACAAATTAGAAATGATGAACCACCATTTGTAGAAGTTGTATAACGAACGTCGATCTGGTTGAGTCATCGGTCGAAGTAGCGACTGCAAGTTACACGAAACACAACTGGGTTTCAATGATGCTACGCTCTCCAAAAACCCCGAGTGTATAATGCCTCAACTATTTTCTCTCAATAAATGGAATTTGTAGAATAATTATAATTAAATGAGTTGAATCAATCCACTATTTAGAGAGAATGAATGGTCCTGTCTCTTTGAAATAAGATGCTCAAAGAGTTGTCATTTAATGACAAAACTCTTGGCTAAAGTTATATAGTTTCATAACCGAATTCCTGGCCAGATTTTTATGTCCTTTAATGATAAAACTCTAGGCCAAGGGGTCGTGTCCTTTAACCACTCACCCTTTCAATTAATGAAATAAATAATGTCCCTTATGGACATATTTTTTTTTTCCGAGAGGAGTTCATCGACTAAATACACACAATCGAGTGCATCTTCTACTACGAGGAGGTACCGAATGACAAGATGGTCAAGCCTAAAGCAGCAAACGTATGGAAGCCATTGTTGGGAAAACCAGCAATATCATTGAGACCCAACGACGCCAAGAAGATGGCCACGACCAAGACCAGGAGGTGTTTTTCAAAGCAATATCATTGAGACTTGCATAACAAGTCTCATTATGCCTGAGTATACCAGAGAGTTTGAGAGACTATTACTTCAGTGCGGCGTTCAAGAAACCACCAAACAGACTATCACTCAATATATCTGATGACTATAAAGCCACAAGTTGCGAACGCATTAGAACTGCAACAATACTACTCATATGATGGTGTTCGAGCCCTTTCCCATAAGATGAAGCAGTGGTAAGCGAAGAAGTCACAATCTGAACAAGTAGTTCACACTCGAGAATTCATTCGACCATCTCGAGGAGAACCACACCGTCGACATCAAAACACCAAGTCAAATCAATGGAATGCGAGACCACTCGAAGATGTTTCAAATGCCAAGAGATTAGAGACGTGGATTTGGAGTGTCCTACACGAAAGGGAACTGTTTGTCGTCACCAAGGCCTTGAACATGACACCCGTTCAAGAGCAGAGTCAGAAGGAATGTATCTTCCATATTAGGTGAATAATAGTAGTTGCACTAACATTGTCTCGAGGATGATGATTGAGAAGCTTAAGGTGCTTGTCATGCCATATCATCCACCTTATCAACTTCAATGGCTTTGCAAGGAGAGTGATATTCATGTGTCCAGCAAGGTCGACCACCTTTCTCAATTGGTAAGAGTTACAAAGATGAAATCCTCAGTCATGTGATTCTCATGGATACATGTCACTTGCTCTTAGGAAGACTGATGCGGTACCAACCCCGAAAATAGGACGATGCTACAACAACGACGAAACGCACGAGCGAATAAATTGAAGGAAATGAACGAAAGGGATAGAACTCGTACCGCCGCTAGATACAACCGAAGCACCACCAGGACTGTCACGAGGGTTGAATGCCACACAACCGGACAGAGAAACACCACCGATTATGGGAACGCTCGGATAAAATCTTACCACGCTTGGAATCCACCAAATAATAAGAGAAGTTGCGCAAAGTTCACGAAAGAACTTGACGACTGCCAAATTTGGGTAAAAAGTTTAAAAAGTTTTTTTTAACTTAAACACAATAGTCCAATTTATAAAGGACCAAAAATGGGCTAACACAAACTCTCCATTAGGCCCAAAGTAGTAAAAACCAAAAGTTAATTAAAATAAGTCCATAAACAAAAACTTAGGAAACTGGGCCTAATGTTGACTGGGTCATCCGTCCACAAATCCCGGCCTTGCGCGTTATCGAGTTCCCGAGTTTCGAGTGGGAGCTCATCTCGAGACGACTTGGTCTGGATCGATCCAACTCGTATCATCCTCCCTTTGCTGAAGATGATTTGTCATCAAATCAAGGGGCTCTTCATTTACAATGCGAGATCCTGGACATTAAATGTCGCCGACACTCCATATTCCCCCGATAAGTCGATCTTATAAGCATTGTTGTTGATCATCTCGACGACTGGAGAAGGACCATCAGCCCTAGGCATGGGCTTATTCTTTCTCCTTGTTGGAACCCTCTCCTTCCGCAAGTGAACCCAGACAAGATCCCTTGGTTGGAATATACGCTCCTTTCGTCCATGATTCGCCTTACATTGGTACTTCACATTATGTTGCTGAATAAGGTTTGAATCTTCGCATGGAGCTTCAACATCTCTTTAGCTCGTCGAATTGCATCCATCTCGAGAACTTATTTGGCAGTGGTAGCAATTTGATGGGAATCCTCGGGTTGACACCATACACGACTTCGAACGATGTGGCTAGAGTAGTCGAATGAAGGGCTCGATTATATGCGAACTCAACTTGTGCGAGCTTGATATCCCAATCCTTTCGATTCTTCGACACCATAGCTCGAAGTAGGCTTCCCATAGTCATGTTCACGACCTCAGTTTGCCCATCTGTTTGCGGATGGCAAGTGGTGCTGAATAATAGCTTTGTCCCGAGTGTGTGCCAAAATGTCTTCCAGAAGTTGCTCAAGAACTTGGCATCTCAATCTGACATTGTCGAACATGGGACCCCATGCAGACGAACGAACTCTCGGATATAAAGATCTGCTACGTGAGAAGCATCATATGTCTTCCCGTAAGCGATAAAGTGAGCCATCTTCGAGAAGCAATCCACAACAACCATGATCGAGTCCTTCTGTCATTGTGTTCTGGTTAGTCCAAGGATGAAATCCATTCTCACATGCTCCCATGGTCATTCAACAACAGGTAATGGTGTGTAGAGACCTTGGGGCTGGACGTGACTCTTTGCGCGTTGATAGGTTGCACAACGTTGAAGTAACTTGTGTACGTCCTTAGCCATTCAAGGCCAGTAGAAATGCTCCAGAAGCATCTCGAGAGTTTTCCCAACTCCTAGGTGACCAGCGAGTCCTCCTCCATGTACCTCTCGAATAAGATGCTATCGAATGGAACTTCGAGGAATGTATAAAATAACGCATCTAAACAGGGAGCCATCGGACATATGTTAATGTTCAAAAGGCTTCTCGAGACATCCCGTATACACCGCCCCAAAGTCTGGATTACTTGAGTACAACTCTTTCAACATATTGAACCCAATCAACATAGATTCAATTCTGGGCATAAGAGTTTCTCGACAACGCGTCTGCTACGATATTCTTCACTCGTGACTTATGCTTCAAGATGAAAGAAAATTATTGGAGAAATTCCATCCACTTTTCATGTCGTCGGTTAAGCTTCGCCTGTCCATTGATATGCTTCAAAGACTTATGATCAGTATGAAGAACGAACTCCTTTGCCATCAGATAATGACTCCATGTCTCAAGTATACGAACGATCACATAAAACTCTTTATCGTAGGTCGAGTAATTCAATCGAGATCCATTAAACTTCTCGCTGAAGTAAGAAACTGGTCGACCCTCTTGCAATAATACGCCTCAAATTCCTACTCCTGAGGTGTCACACTTGACTTCAAACACCTTCTCGAAGTTAGGGAGTGTCAATATAGGTGCTTTGCACAAACGACTCTTAAGCAACTCGAAACTAGATTGAGCCGCGGGAGTCCACTCGAAAGTCGTCCCCTTCAATCATTCTGTCATCGGGGCTGCAGTCGAACTAAAGTCCTTAATAAATTTCCAATATAATTATGCAAGGCCATGAAAGCTCCGGATCATGAGCTGTCATGGGAATAGGCCAATCTTGAATAGCAGTAACTTTACTCTCATCTACCTGAATTCCTTCTCTCGAGATGACATGTCCCAGAAAGATAAGTTTGGAAGTCCAGACTTCGCACTTCTTGTTGTTCCCGAATAGACGTTATTCCCTCGACTTCTCGAACAACTATCTATAGTGGTCAATGTGCTCCTCCTCATTGCGGTTATTTACAAGAATATCATCAAAATAAACAACCACGAATTTGCCGATGAAAGGACAAAACACCTGATTCATCAGTCACATGAAGGTACTCGGCGCATTCGAGAGAACGGCATATCCATCCACTCATACAAACCAAATTTGGTTTGGAACACCGTCTTCCACTCGTCTCCTTCCCTCATCCGATTCTAATGATATCCACTCCATAGGTCCACCTTCGAGAAAACTGTCGGCCCATGCAACTCATCGAGCATATCATCAAGTCGATGAATGGGAAACTGATACTTGACGGTGATCTTATTAATTGCTCGATTGTCGACACACATCCGCCATGAACCATCCTTCTTAGGAACCAAGATGGCGGGAACGGAACACGAGCTGAAGCTCTCTCGAACAAAGCCTCGTTCAATGAGTTCATCGACCCGTCGCTGTAGCTCTCTCGCCTTGCCGCGATTACATCGATACGCCGGTCGATTAGGTAGCGACACTCCAAGAATGAGATCTATCTAATGTTGTATGTCCCTCAGAGGAGGAACTCCTCTTGGAATCTCGTGAGGAAACACATCCTCAAATTCTTGTAGAAGTGCTCGAACTCGAGGGGACATAGTCGAGGTTTGCTCCTTTCCTTCTTCGAAAAGCATCAACATGTACTTATACTTCTCCTCTCGAATATCTCGAGTCAACTACACAAACATCAAACTGTCTTCTCGAGTTTGATCTCGAGAAGGCTTGGGCAATGCTTGAGTGGTCAAGGGAAGAAGCGTAATCTTCTTCTGGTCGAGAGTGATGGAATATGTATTCTTGTACCTATCATAAACTGCTCGACGATCAAATTGCTACGGCCTTCCTAATAACACGTGACATGCGTCCATTGGAACTACATCGCAAGTCCCCGTATCCTTGTAGCTTTGACTAATGCTCAACGAAACCATCACCTACTTAGTCACCCTTAGATCACTCTCTTTGCTCAACCATTGAAGCTTGTATGGTCGAGGGTGTGGCTTAGTCGATAACTTCAGTTTCTCGACCATGGTAGTAGAGGCCACATTGGTGCAGCTCCCACTGTCAACAATCACGTGACACACCTTTCCCTGCACCGTGCATCAGGTTTGAAAGATCCTTTCCCGCTGGTCGACTTCATCGAGCACCATATTAGAATTAAGGGCTTTTCGAAAGACCAACAGTTCGCCCTCATAAGGTTCCTCCACTACTTCTTCCTCGATATCCCAGATGGGTTCTCCTTCTCGATCAAACACCTGATCATCCTCCGAAATCTCCATAATAGTAACAGTTCATTGATTTGGGCACTTAGAAGCTATATGCCCAACTCCTTGGCACTTGAAACACTTTCTCGAGACACTAGTGTTTTGGGGCGGCGAACTTCTATCCTGGCCTTGTCTTTGTCGTTACTCAATTTGGGAGTTCTCGAGGATGAACTCGAGACGGGTCTCGAGGACGAGCTCCCATTGCTAAAAGGAGTTGTCCTCATGGCTGGCCTTACAAGCGTTCTACTCGCTTGTTGCTTCTCGACTTTATGGGCTAAGTTGCATACATACACAAAACTCCAATAAGTCTGCAACTCGACATCCGCCACATGAGTTTTAATCCCTTTAATATACCTTGCAATGGTTTGCTTAGGGGGCTCAATTATATCACAACGAAGTATCAATTTCTCGAACTCGCGAGTGTACTCTGGAACACTCGAAAACTATTGATTCGAGTTCAATATGAGGAACAAGTCATGCCGATATTGCTGTGGAAGAAACCACTTCTTCATCTCCCTTTTCATTTTGTCCCACGGCCGAATCTTCTGTTTCCCTTCTCGACGACGCTGTTGATTCAAGTTCTCCCACCATAAGCTATCGTACTTTTAAAGTCGAAGGGTTGTCACTTTGACTGGCCTTTCCTCGGGAACCTCTTCATAGTCGAATATTCTCTCAATGACATAAAGCCAATCGAGAAACTCCTTGGAGTCAATCTTTTTCTCAAACTCAGGAATGTCTACTCGCATATTGATGGAACGTGCAGGTTGACGTTCTGCGAGTTTGCCTCCTGGAACTCTCCTCTTCCCAAGTAGATCTCCGAGGACTCTCCTCGTCCCCATATAAACGGAATTTCTTTTGCGTCCGCCAAATATCTAGGAGACTTTGGTTTAGGTTGTCTCCTTTCTTCCAGGAGTTACTGTATCTGATGACGTAACTCTCCAACCTCTTGTTCTAAACTAGCTGAACGTGCCTCCTCTAACATCATTCCACGTCGGAACCTATTCGCCATCACTTTCACCGTACGCTCAAGAACCGACATGCACTCTACGACAACCACCGCTCTCAAATAACCCAGCGTACAACACAGCTTTGTGCTCTCAACAACCCAGCGCTTTACAACGACCACCGTGCGCTCTCAAACAACCCAGCGCACAACACAACGACCGGGCACCTTCCAACAACCAGCGCTCTCCAACAACCATGAACTTCCAAACAACCCAGCACGCTTGGAATCCACCAAATGATAAGAGAAGTTGCGCAAAGTTCATGCAAGAACTTGACGACTGCCAACTTTGGGTAAAAAGTTCAAAAGTTTTTTTTAACATGAACACTAGAGTCCTATTTATAAAGAATCAAAATTGAGTTAACCCTAACTCCCCATTAGGCCCAAAGTAGTAAAAACCAGGAGTTAATTAAAATAAGTCCAGAAACAAAAACTAAGGAAACTGGGCCTGATGTCGACGGGGCCGTCCGTCAACAAATCCCGACCTTGCGCGCTCTCGAGTTCCCGAGTCTCGAGTGGGAGCTGATCTCGACGACTCTTGTCTTCTTGAGGTGACGACTCAACTCAACCACTCGAGAAGACCCATGCATTCTCGAGTTGACGAATCAACTCGACCGCTTCAACACCGTGAAGGTACTTCTCGTCTCGAGTGTTCCTCTCGAGTTGGTCCCGACTTGGCCTTTATCGATCCAACTCGCGTCAAAGGTCATTGAATTATGATCATCGAGCTTAGCATGACAGCATCGTAACACATATAACATCAACATCAAGGACAAAAAAATCACCCGGATGCCTTTACAATCCATCTCCACCAATCCAAGCGTCGGCTAGTGAGAAGTTTACCGTCTCTCAAAGGTGTGGAATTGATTCGAGTAGTGTGTGAGACTGAGGAGGCTTATTTTTTGGTTATATTTAAAGCCGCCTAGGATCAGTCAATGAAGCATACACGAGCCATAGAAACAATTGAGGAGTTCAAGGACGTGTTTCTAGAAGAATAGTAAGTCGAGTTGCCTCTAATTCGAGGAATCCAACTCCAAATCGACTTGTTCCCGGGAGTGTCCTAACCAAATCGACCAGCTTATACATGCAACCCGAAGGAAGCTAAGGAGCTACAAGAAAAATGTGGGGGACCTCTTTCTAAAAGGCTTGGTTCGAGAAAGCATGAGTCCTTATTCGTTTTCCGCCGAACTTGTGTCAAAAAAGGATGGATCTTGGAGGATGAACACGGACAGTAGAGGCATCAATAAGAACTCAGTTAAGAATATATATCATATCTCGACTAAATGACATGCTTGACAACTTGTATGGAGCGTAGGCATTCTGAAAAGTAGAGATGTGTTGTGGTTTACTTCAACGATATTCTCATTTATAATCCAAGCACAAAGGAGAATTTCAAGTATTTGAGAGCAATGTTTAACACACTTCGACCAGGAACACTTTATGACAGTCTTAAGAAGTGTGAATTCATTCAGTCATGCGTAATCTTCCTTAGGTATGTTGTGACTAAACAAGGAATTAAGATCGATGAGAGCAAGATTGAAACCATCACGTAGCCCCACTCACTGTCCAAAAGGAGATAAGTTCAAGTGGACACTGGCTGAACAAGCTTTTTCTGAGCAACAGAAGCAATGTTTGAATGAGGTCCATGACCTCGCCCTTGCCAAACTTCGCAAAGATGTTTGTAGTCGAATGCGATTCATCCAGAGTTGGGATAGGAGGAGTCTTATAGTAGGAAGGGAAGCCCATAACTTACATAAGCGAGAAGCTCAATGGAGCCAGGCTCAGCTGCTCGATGTATGACAAATAATTCCTAACCACCGTTTGAGTGCTTGAGTTATGAAGCCATTACTCACTTCCTCGAGAGTTCGTACTGCATACTAACCGTGAAGCTCAATCATTGATCCTCAGAGTTCGTATTGCTCAGGACTCAGAGTAAGAAGGATTCGATCATGGTGATGGTCGATCGATCTTCAAAGATGACGGCGCATTTCATCCCTTGTCAAAACACGGATGGTGCAATCAATATCATAGACTCGTATTTTTGAGGTGTTGCGATTACATGGAGTACATAAGTCGATTGTATCTGATCGAGATGTGAAGTATCTGAGTTACCTGTGGAAGAAGTTGGGGCATAGCCAAGGAACAAAGCTCCTCTTCCACACGACCTATCATTCATAGACCGATGGCCAAACTAAAGTGGTCATCATAACCGTGTCAACAATTCTTCGTACATTGATTTCGAAGAATCACAATAACTGGGATATTATGCTCGCCCATGTAAAGTTCGCTTACAATCGAGCGCCTAGTTACACAACGAGATCATCCACCCTTCTAGGTACTCTATGGGGTAAATCCCTTAGTTCCTGTTGAGTTGTTGCCCTTCCAAATCGAAGAATGGTTAGTCGAGATGAAGAGGAGCAAGCTAAGGAGTTGAGACTAGTTCATGAAGAGATTCGCGTCCATATCGAAAAGGCTAATAAGTAATATCACGATAAAGCTTAATCAAAGACATCGAGAGAAGATTTTTCAGCTTGGAGACTAATACATCTTAGGAAAGAGTGATTTCCAACTAAGAGAAAAAATAAGTCGATGCCCGTGCAGAAGGACCCCTGATGTTTCCTCGCTACCCTAAACCCAAGGTAGATAACTCGATTTATACGAAGCAAACATTTAAAAAACTAAAAGAACTTTTGGGGGTAGCCCCACAAACAACAAACATTGACATTAAAATTCAAGATTCTTACTTATAAGAAAAAAAAAATCAAGATTTTTATCTAGTTCGAAATTAAATTTGATATTTTGATGGACATTATAATTGAGGAGTGAAGACAGATAATTAAGATTCCATTTATAATGGAGTTTTTATAATTTTACTCCGGCAATTTGAATCCACTAATTTAAGATTAGTGGTCATAAGATTTTCTATTTTATGCTTGTTTTTATGAATTAGAATTAAAGTGAATAGAATGTCCCCACAAATATCCCGAGCGTTCATTCTTTTATTTCCTTGTCATTGTGTGTAGCG
This sequence comes from Melastoma dodecandrum, assembly GCA_029817715.1. NCBI lineage: Eukaryota > Viridiplantae > Streptophyta > Magnoliopsida > Myrtales > Melastomataceae > Melastoma > Melastoma dodecandrum. The sequence goes on from JARUPY010000606.1 coordinate 122,518, forward strand.
GGTAACGTCCCCGGTCAAAATTAGTATTATACTAAATTAGGTTATTAATATATTCGTCAAGTACAATGTACAAAACATGAACAAAATAATTGCTATTCTAATTAGTCAATGTACAAATCTTTACTAGTATATGATTTGTACATTGTACATTACTAATCTAATTTAGTTCAATGTACAAATCATGTACTAGTACATATTTGTACATTGTACTAATTAGAACAATAATTATTTTTGTACATGTTTTGTACATTGTACTTTACATTTAATATATTATTAATCTAATTTAGTACAATGTACAAATCATGTACTAGTTTGTACATTTGTACTAATTAGAAAAGTAATTATTTTGTACATGTTTTGTACATTGTACATTACTCTAATTTTGTACATTTGTACTAATATAGTACTACTCTAATTTAGTATAATGTACATTGTTACTAATAGATTACTAATCTAATTAGTATAAATGTATAAACGTGTACTAGTACATGATTCATACATTCTACTAAATTAGATAAGTAATATATTAGTAATGTACAATGTACGAACAATGTACAAAATAATTACTGGTCTAATTAGTACAAAGTACTAATGTGTACTAGTACATGATTCGTACATTGTACTAAATTAAATTAGTAATATAAAAAAAACTAATTTTGTTTGTACAAATATATTAAATGTTGCAAAAAATTATTACATTGCGAGTAACGTCCCGCGGGACGTCAGCCGCTTCGGTGTAATGTCGACCATTTGACAGGAATGGATCCGAGAGAGGGCAGAGGACCCATTGGTCCGATATTTGCTGAATTGGAAGGCGACACCGTTCGAGAAGTTCTTGTCTTGGGATTCGTCTCTTTCTCCATTTTCAGCTAATTTTAAATCATCGGATGTTCGTAGTCTTCATCCTGGTCGACTTAAAATCCTTCCTAATTGTTCCGTGCATTGGATAACATTAAAATTTTCAGATATCGACAACTATTAGTTCTACTTATTGTTTAAAAAATTGAAGGAAAAATATATCAGAACTTTTGTGGTGGACATGATTGAAGCGTCAAGATCAATATACCTTTCAGTTGTCCACCCTCCTCCCCCCCTGACTTTCCTTCTACTTCACCTTGTAATGATGCCAAAGTTTGCACGTTTCCTTCCAACACACTCCAATTTAGAACAGTTTTCATACACTGGGTACAAATAATTACGAGGCTATCTGTCCTAGAGTCACCATGTATTTTCTTTGTATGTAACAAGGCGTACAATCCTTATTTTTCTCTTTAGTTAACATTAATTGATTTCCTTATGGTTGTTTATTTTAAATAATTTACTAAGATTTTATGTTTACGTCTTTTTATAAAAAAAATTATTTTCCAACTCTTCCCTTATGGGATCGATAAGATGTAAATCAATCATTTACGGGTATTGTTTATTTTTTTAAAAGTTGGTGGTTGAAGTTAAAATTTATATTCTTTCCTATTTACTTATTATTATTTTTTTTTACTTTTCGAATTCTCTACCCCTTATTATTGCTGTGGTTGGTCAAATTAGCACATGACCCAAACCGAAACGTTTCCCCGTTGTCAGAATCCCACTTTCATTTTAAAAGTTTTGAGCCCTCATCGCTTTGGAATTATAGAGCAAGGCCATCCATACTTCCAGAATATCTTAAAAAATAGTCCATTTGAGCAATAATTCCCGCCTCACTTCTCGTCTGATTATTCTTCATCTTGAAGCGGCAAGCAAAATATATGAGCAAAGGAAAAAGGATAAGAAAGAAATATTTATGTCTGATTATTTTATGTAAGGATTTCTCCAGGACTTAAAGCCCTCTCTATATCCCGCACTTATAAATATATGCAATATTTTCAAGCTAACTGAAGAAGCAACAGATGATTATTATTGTGTTGATGTCCGTTTCTTTTACGTGGAATAAGTCCTGAGTTAAAATTGTATTCTCTCTTAAGATAAGTGAACTTGTTGTAGTTATATCTATTTTGATTGTTATTATGACTCTCATTTATCTTTATTAAATGTAGAGTACTTTATTATTTCTTCTATTACAATTGTATATTCTTTTCACGTTAACATCCCTATAAATAGAGGGATAGTTTGTATATGTATGATTGAAATCAATAAAAAATTCTCCCCCTTCCTTTCTTGATTGTGTTCTCTTGCTTCCTTTTTCCTCCTTCCCTCCTTCATTTTACAACGGTACTCACGTATATATTGCTCATCCCTCTCCCATTTGTTTAACCTTTTCTCACGTGATATTGAATATCTCATGGATTTACTGGGAATGAAAGGAATATTACATAAAATTATGCTCACAAAGCCCAGTCACAACGATAAATTATTCTGAACTTGAAAGAGGAAACAATTTTTTTGAAAATGGCGATGGTATTTGATTAAACGGAAATGGTGCATATAAAATTGAAGACTGGATTAAACGGAAATGGTGCATATAAAATTGAAGACTGGATTAAACGGAAATGGTGCATATAAAATTGAAGACTGTCTGCCCCTATAAAAGGGTTGGAATGGGGATGGATCGACACAAATTGTGGAGAAGAGAGAGACGGAGAAGAATGTTTTTCTCAATCTCCTATCATGCCACATTTACAAAAGAGGAAATACGGTTTGTCCTCCGTCTGCCCTCCACTTTATTTCCCCGCCTTCAAATTTTTTGTTTCCTTTTACAAAATGTATGGAATAGTAAGTTATTAATATATTATTTATTTGATTACTCTAGGGTTGCTCTTCTATGCCTAATGTTGGTAGGAAACATTTTGTCCATCTTTTAAGTGTTCAGCACAACGATTTCAATAAAGCATTAAGTAGGTAACTGTGGTATTAGCAAAGTTTTACTTTTTCTTTATAAAAAGCACAATCAAAAGGAAAAAATTCCAAATTGTCGAATTTGAAAGAAGTTACTGGAATGAACATGAACACATATGGTTTAATGCTGTTCAGATTTAGTTAAATGAGTACTTCACATTGATTTCTCTTGGTAATGGTTTTAAAACTAGAACTGCCCAACACTTCAAATTGTTTCCTAATATGAACTTCATTTCTGTCAATGCGAATGTCTTCTTTGCAAGTGTGAATATTTTTCGTCTTACATGTAGGAGCAGATCCCAAGTTTACAGATGCACTGGCATTTAGCGTTGTCCGGTTTGTGTCGATGCTAGTACGACGTAAACGCCCTTCGTTTTACGAGTTAATCTTTGTATGTGGTTGTTTTTTTCTTTTTAATTTATAGCTTTCTACAATACATGGTTTCCTGGAAGCTCGTCCTGTCGCTGCTGGTTGTTTGCATAGGCTCAACAAATGCGGAGACAGAGGTAAAAACGTACATCGTCCACATGGACCAGTTAAAGGTCGTCTCTGTCAATGGCGATCCGGCCAACCCTGTGCAATACTACCAGTCAATGTTGCAGAGGGTGAAGGAATTTGGTGGATCTTCCTCTTCTGCCAAACTACTACACACATATCAGACGGTTCTCTCAGGGTTCTCGGCCAAGCTGTCGTCAAAACAGCTCGAACTAGTGAAGGGACTTGACGGTTTTATCTCAGCAGTAGAAGACGAGTTGCTCGGTCTCCACACGACACGAACACCTCAGTTCCTTGGCTTAGAGAATGATGAAGGGCTCTGGGGTTCAGAGTTCCTTTCCTCAGATGTAATTATTGGAGTTCTCGATAGTGGAATCTGGCCCGAGCACCCAAGCTTCGTAGATGAAGGGATGTCACCAGTGCCGTCCAAGTGGAAAGGCGCATGTGAAGAGGGAACTAATTTCACGGCTTCAAACTGCAACAATAAGCTGATTGGGGCTAGAAGTTTCTTCAAGGGATATGAGGAGATTGTCGGGAGGATCAGTGAGACAAGCGACTACAAATCGGCTCGGGACAGGCAAGGCCATGGGACACACACCTCATCAACCATAGGGGGAAATCTTGTGAAGAAGGCTTCCTTATTTGGGCTAGCAAAAGGATCGGCTTCTGGAATGAGATATACGGCAAGGATTGCTGCGTATAAAGTTTGCTGGAGATTGGGTTGTGCGAGCTCCGACATTCTTGCAGCGATTGACGTCGCAGTCGCCGATGGAGTCGATGTGTTATCCCTATCACTTGGAGGTCTATCGAGGCCATATTACTTGGACAATATTGCGATAGCTGCCTTCGGCGCATTTAAGCATGGCGTCCTAGTTATTTGCTCGGCTGGAAATTCGGGTCCCTTGTCTTCTACAGTTAGTAATGCCGCTCCGTGGATAATGACGGTGGCCGCTAGTTACCTTGACCGGAGCTTCCCCACAAAGGTCACACTTGCCGATGGTAGAACATTCAGAGGATCATCTCTATATGTTGGCAAAGCCGTCCATAGAGCCCCGCTTGTTTACAAAGAAACTGCCGGTACAACAGGGTCTGAGTTCTGTATCCGAGGGACTCTGAATCCAAAGCTTGTGTCGGGGAAGATTGTCGTCTGTGAACGGGGATTAAATGGACGAACCAGTAAAGGCAAGCAAGTGAAGATCGCAGGTGGAGTGGGCATGTTGATCCTTAACACGGACGAAGAGGGCATCGCTGATGCCCATGTCTTGCCGACATCGTCCTTAGGGGCATCATCAGCTTTTTCTATAAGAAAGTATCTCAACTCAACAAATAACCCTAGAGCATCGTTATCATTCGGTGGGACCAGTTACGGCAACAAGGCGCCAGTCATGGCAGCATTTTCATCTCGTGGTCCTAGTTCAGCTGGACCGGATGTTATCAAGCCCGATGTCACCGCTCCAGGGGTCAATATCCTCGCTGCATGGCCACCAACAATCGGCCCGTCGCTCCTCACAACCGACAATAGAAGGGTTCTCTTCAACATCGTATCAGGCACATCCATGTCTTGCCCTCATGTGAGCGGCCTCGCTTCACTGCTTGTGGCGGCACACCACGAGTGGTCCCCTGCAGCAATCAAATCCGCCCTTATGACAACAGCCTACACCCTGGACAACAAGATGGCTCCAATCTCGGACATTGCGTCTGGTTTTGCCCCAGCAACACCCTTTGAGTTTGGCTCTGGTCATGTTGACCCGGAGAGGGCATCAGATCCAGGGCTCATCTATGACCTCTCCACAGATGACTACTTGATCTATTTATGCAGCTTAAAGTACAATGCCACACAGATTTCACTCTTCGCAGGGATGAACTACACATGCCAAGAAGACAAGGTAGCTGAAGCCCGTCCATTTAACCTGAACTACCCGTCCTTTGCTGTCCTGCTTCAGAAGGGCAACAGGACAAGTAACGTTTCCTTGACCTATTTAAGGACGGTCACGAATGTTGGGAAACATCGGAGCACCTACAGGGTCGTTGTTAAAGAGCCGGAAGGAGTGTCACTTATCGTCAAACCCCGAGTGATGAGTTTCCAGAAGCGTGGGGAGAAACAGAGCTACGAGATAACGTTTGCTGCCCAACAGAAGTCAGCAACGGATCCAACGTTCGGGTTCATAGAGTGGATCTCGGGGAAGTACAACGTTAGGAGTCCAATTGCCGTGACTTGGCGCTAAAACGAGGAGATATTTAAAAGTAGAGTTTCAAGACAAAAGTAAGGAATTTGAAATCAAATGTTATCAATTCAGTAGTGTGAACTACACATTAAGGCGGCTCCAATTCTGTTTCTTCTTGACAACTTTAGTTGAATTAAATGAAAATGTTCATCTCGTAAGTTTAAAAATTTGTTATCGTTGCAATTGTAAAAAGGACCCCTTTTAAGTTCTCCGAACCTAATTCGTCTTTCAAGGACTACGACGGGACCTCGTGCTCTTATGTAACTCGTGAACCTACTTTTTCTTTATATTATTCGAATTTCATAATTGTCTATCCAATTATATTCTCAATCCATGCTAATTGATTGATCACCATTTAACATTGATTAGATAATATAGGGAGACTCGGGAGGGTAGCTTAGAGTAGATCTCAAATTTGATAATCTAAGAAGTCTTAGTGTTGGGAAACCGGACTAGTCGTATGAAGGATATGTGTGAGCGCAAAAAATCACACGGCCCGTATATATATCGGAAATAACGTACAAATTGTTATACTGAAAAATAGCGGGTTCAATATCTAGTCACGGACAAAGCACGTGAGTCTCCTGATTCTATACTTGCAAATATCCACTAGAGCTTTAGGGAGATATGTTGATGAAGACGTTGGGGCTGTAGAGCTTAATCCAACGAGTCTTCAGGAGTGGCGAAGATCACTAGGGTTGTAGAAGCTTGATTCAACGAGTCCCAGGAGTGACGAAGATCACCAGTACTGTAGAAGCTTGATCCGACGAGTAGAAGCTTGATCCGATGAGTAGAAGCTTGATCTGGAGACTTCAGGAGTGGCGAAGATCACTAGGGCTGTTGTAGAAGCTTGATCTCGAGTCTTATAAAGATGGATGAAGAACATCAGGCCTGTTGCAGATGCTTGATCTGGAGATTTCTAAAGATGGGCGAAGAACACCAGGGCTCCAGCAGCTTGATCTAGAGGCTCTTCTGAAGATGGGCGAAGAACACCAAGGCTGTAGAAGCTTGATCTGCCAGAACTTCGTCATTAGGTAAGGAAATGATGCTTGAGAACTTCGCTATCGAAGGAACGTCTCACTCTTGAAGTTGTGTCCCTATTAGGAGGAGGGACTCCCTTTATATAGGAGTTGAGAATTCCTTGGGCGCCATCTCTTTCCAAAGTGGGACAAATTGCATGTGGGCTTAAAGTTATATTGGGCCGACATTTGAATTGGGTTGGAGTACGGGCAAGAACATGGATGGGCCGACATATGGGCTAGCTTATGGGATAGACCTTAATAAACCTTATTCAATCCAATATATGAATGGGTCGGGCTTATTATTTATTTTAACTCAAAATCATTTAATACTATTGGACTTGAATTTATAATCCCCGGTCCAAGCAATAATTATATTAATTTCACACTAAAAGATGAGTGTAAAATATTTTATGTCATGCCGATCCATATATGATTTTTAAACCGAATGACATTATTTTGACATTGATAAAATTTTAATGTCTACAAATGCCTCCACTTTAATTCATATCCCATATGCGTATATATTGCAGAGAGATTAAAATTAAAGTATGACTCGTCTCTTTGCTGAGGAATATGCCAAGAGATGTATTTGTCGAAATAGCAAAGGAACATCTATTTATTCCTGAATAGTTAACCATCAAATATGTAATCTCACGAAGCTTCCTTATAAAATATATGTTTTAAAATATATCTCATCCCACGTATATTGACCATATATATGGCAACTCTTATGTCAAATATATACGTGCTTTGAAATCAGATATATTATATATATGTTGGATATATGTTTCCCAAATATACGATGGGACACGGTGTTTGATCTCACATGTTTATGAGTCATCCCCGAATTTGTATCCAAAAAAAATATTGCGAAATATTTTTATTTCTCTGCCGAATGAGTGTACGATATCTCTTTGAAATAGATCTTAGTTCACGTGAGAATAGTACTCCACATGAGAAATTCCAATAAGATTTCAATCAAATATTCCTATTCGTCTTCCCACCGTCGCGTCGAATTGTATCAAATATTGATTTTGATCCCATGAAATCCTGAAGAAAATCCCAGATTTCTTGATGAATCACGTATGATGTTGTCCCTATAAATAGAGCCATCGTGCAATGTGCTTTTCATTCAAACTCAATCCACCCTCATACAATCCATGCAAGTCATCTCGATTTTCTTTCTCTTTTGTTTGCCGTTGTCGTGTGTCTCGGTGATTATCCACACTAACATCACGAGGTATTTAAGTTCCTTTTCTTTATCAAATGTGTTTGTTTAGTTGGCCATCTCGTAACGTCTTCGCCTTTGATGATTTCATCATCGTGCGGAATTAATAGCTTGTCCCATTTTTTTGTCATGGTTAACGTATCCATCTACTTTTCGTTTTCCAGAATCGCCTACGTAATCCTTCATTCAGCCTTATTCATTAAGGATTCGAGAAATAATTATTTTGTTGATAACCCTAAACCCTAATTGCTCAGCTTGTTTTCATTCGTGGCTTTTGCTAGTTCGTTGTCGATCAAGATCAAGCGTTAATCCTTCAGTTAGAATTTGAAATTTTTAAGTTGGCGTCTTTTCCGACTTGGGAACTCTTCTTGATGACTTCTCGTTTATTAATTTCTCGACCCGAATGCTTTTCAGGAAAATAGTATTGAGGGGCTCAGATTTCTTCCTTTCAAGTGTATATGCTCGTAACCGGAGAAGTATTTTTTTCATCGATCCTAAGGAATTTGATCAGATATCCTTTTCAATTTCAGCTGGAGCGATGGTTTATTTTATTGAGGAGGTATCATTCGGACATAAATATTTATGTGTGGTGGAGAAAAAGTCTGACATCTATGACGGATTAAAGTTGATTGCTCTTCCTCCCAGGATCGATATCTATGCTCCTCCTCGTGTCGAATTAGATGCTAATCATGATAACTTAAACCAATGGTCACAAAAGGTCTTTGATGATTCTTTCTCAGAGGTATAGCAGCTACAACCACTACCTCACTCATGCTTGGCTGAGCCAACGCCATCTCCTTCATTAGGCAAGGTTATTATTGCCGGGACATCCCATTGGGGTTCTTTATTTCGCCTTCGTGGTGAATTCTATTACATTGCAAAGTATTGGGAATGGCTCGAGGATGCAACTGCTCGCAACAAAGAGATCCTCAGAAAAGCTCACATCTTTGATGCTATCCGTTGCTCGCGTTACGGTTATCATCGCAATATTGATATTATGCGTGCCTTCTGCGAAGCCTGGTGTCCAAAGTATAACGTCCTAGAGACATCTCACAGAGCATTTTCTATTTCGCTTTGGGATCTGTACAAGCTCGGTGGACTTCCTATTTAAGGTGACATGTACAAAGAGACTATACCATGCTTGAAAGAACTCGTCGGATCAAATTCTCGTAGTAAGTATCGTCCAAAGAGTTGTGTATAGTTGTTTGCGGCCTTTTCTCGTCTCTCAAAAAGCAATAATGAAACCGACAAAAATAAGCATGTCGAGAACAAGGACAACAAGAAGAATATTTTTTCTTTCGTGCGGTGGATCCAGTTTTGGTTTAGGGGTTTGAGAAGATACAATAAGCCCCCAAAACGTGGGACAAAGAAATCTTTCCATTCGAGGAAATCACATAATCCAGTGGGATTAATAGCAGATGCATCCCCTTAGTGCCAGGAGGAGCAAGGTGCCTTTGAAGATTTAGGCATCGAAGATGGAATGCGCTCACATACTTATTGGTCTGCCTTCACCTCATGCTGGTTATGTACATTCCTGTTCCTGCATGCTGAGGCTCATATACGTCCAGAAACATTCATGGTGGAAAGTTTGATGGCAACAGGTAAACGTTTTAGTCTTGTGATACCAGTGTTAGCACTCTTGTATCGAGGGTTGAATGAAATTTCTCGCTCTACTTCTGTCGGGACTCCAAAGGTATGTTTTTCCCGTGCATTACGTATATGGGTGGATGTCCATTTATTTCCAAACCCACTATCCTGTTCCAAATAAAGTTGTTGGTCCCCGGATGATTAGTTATTCTGGTGAGGGTGGCGCATTTTACTTCATCGACTGTACAACTCGAGAACATATTCATAATGGAAGGAATGCGTATTGGATTGAGGATTCTTCTGATTCGGATGAGAACTCATTGAGCTTTCTCATGAGCATCCGCCCATGTTATTTGACATTAAGGGATGGCAACGCCTTTATTGTGGAGCCTTACAATCCTCCTCATTTCAGCAGACAACTCGGATTCTCTCAGGATATTCCATATACGTTGAAGCGTGACTTACGATCTTCATTAAATGAAGGGTTCACATTCTGGCGTATGTCATCTCGCAACAAAGCGGGTTCCCCATTATACGTGTCTATTGCCCCGGTTGCTCATTCTGAGTTGGACGCCTATTGTACAGAGAGGTACTCTAGATGGTGGAAGGCAAGTCATAATGATTGTCTTAGACAAGAGATAGAGACACTCATCGTCGGGGCACATCATCCTCAACGTAAGGATGGTGGTATCTGCAAACAGCTTGTTGAACTGAACCGCATATGTGTAAAGAAAAAGTCAGACCCTCCAAGCAAGGGTACATCTGAAAAATCACAAACTTCGGATGAGAGGCAGAGGCGTTCGAGGCATGCGCCTGAGGACCCGCTTATAGTTGAAGATGTGCCAGGTGATGCCATTCCAGCTGGTGATAGCGATGATCCTTCTGTAGTGAGCCCTCTTGGTGAGGAACTTTTAAAGCCACTACGCAAGGATAAACACATCATGAAGGAAATGGCCCATCCTGAGGAAAGTAAAGGTCCTCCTCTTTTAATTCATCAAGATTCAATTGCAGCCATTGACTTTGTAGCCTCCCGAGCCTATAAGAGGTTTGCAACCAGTATTTGGGAAGATGTCAAGGATAAGATTTCCAGGACTCCTTTTAGGGGAGGCCATGCTATTATCAAGGATATTAAGGATTCTTCAGGAGCATCTTCCGCATCATCTTCTTTGTGAGATCCGTCTTTATCAACCTCTGAAATCGTGACAAGATGAGAAACGACAACATCATCTTCAACATTATCTTGAGCTAACTCCTCGTTGCCATTTATAGATATCCACATCTTCATGGTCATTTTTGAACATTTCTCCAGTAGTCACCTCTACAACGGTTTGACGCTTCATCCGGGAAAGAATTTTGCTACGGAGATCATTCGTCTGTTCAATTATGACTTGGACATCTTTCATGTGGTCCACTCTCTTCCACACCATTCGACTTCTTGGAGCTTGGCCTAACCTTAGTCGGGCAGGTCTCCGAGCATTAGTCTTTTCCTCTAGAGTACCAAGTCTATCAAATACCGATTTTCGTTCGGGCGGGGCTCCAAGTCGATCGAATATGGAAGTTTTTGCAGGTACCTTGGTAGTTTCATCATTGGCCTCGTTGTATTGAGTTGAGACGTCTTTCACTAGGTGACAATCGGGCTTAGGAGTAACATACCCAAGACCCAATTTTGACTTTTGTCCATCACCTCCTGGATTAACTTCTTTTGAAGCATCACCGAGCGTCATTAAATCCTCAGTGTAGCTTGCTGTTGAAGTAATCTAAGAGCATTTGGATCAAACCCATTGGTGCGCTTATTGGCAATGAAACCGGATCGAGAATTGCCCCCTGCTTTGGTAGACAAAACCTTTTAGAGGTGTATTCGTGGGGCTCAATGTTGAGAGCTTTGTCACTGGCTAATTGAGTTCTTTCGACAATATTGCTTTTGAACTATCATCGCTTATGAAAGGCGGTTCTCTTGCTTTCCAGAGTGCTCTGGGGATGTAGCGCAAAATTGGTATGCTCGGTTTCGTCACATATTTTGCCTATGAATTTTTGATCAGCTGAAGATTTCTCTTGTTATGTGGATGGTACATCTGCACTTGACTCTTTTGAGATGCTCTTCATGAAAGGCCTTAAATTTGACGCCTCCACTTCTACACTCTTGTTTAAATAAAAATTGGCATCGACAATGTATGACTCCGCTTCTGTGAAGGGCTTAGCATCCGCCTATACTATACATGGCACTCCATCCTTACTAAACTAGAAGCATTGATGAAGAGTTGATACAACGACTCCATATTCATGCATCCATGGCCGACCTAACAACATATTATAGGTCGTCCTTGAATCAATAACATAGAATGTCGTGCAAGATTCCATGTAACCTATCGTGAGAGAAAGGCAAATTTTTCCAATGGCTCGTTCTCCACCTTGGTTAAATCCTTGAATTATCAGCCGACTACTTCAGAGATCATCCATTCCCAAGCCAATATCCTTCAATGCTTTTGATTAAATGATGTTGATGGCAGAACCTGGGTGGTCAATCAGGATGCGATTAACCTTCGTATCACATGTATATCCGGATACAAATAATGGTCGATTGTGGGACTTATGGCCCAATCTTCATGAGAGAATGTGATAATCGGACAATTCTCCTTCACGTTTTCGACTGACATCACAATAGAACTTTCTGAGATGCCAACCTTTGGATTGGGATGCTCTTTATCCGTGTCAATATGGTGACAACTTCTGGACAAAGTCGCAAGCCTTTGAAATTTTTCGGAGAAGAAATCCCATATCATTATTGGGGATGGCTTCTTAGGAATTATCTCATCATAATAAGTTTACTTCTCTATATTTTTCATAAAGCTTGCTTTCCTTGAACTTCTTTTAGAGACTTTTATCCGGACAGGAAGTTTCTTCTTCTGAGGTTTAGGAGTCTTTCTTCGTTTCCTTCTATGAGTTACCAAAGTCCAACCTTCTTCAGCATGAACCTCCTTATGGCCAATTTCGCAGCTTGACATCTTAACGACATGATTATCATCTGGTATCACTTTCGAATGTCGGAAAGCAGCCATCTCATCAGGGCTAAACGACCCGAAGATAAAATTAGAGGCGTCAGAACTAGCTACGTCCACCAAATTTGAGGAAGCCATCGAGCCCAAGTCAATCTTGTTCTCTCGTGCCAGCTCCATAACATTTTCCTTGATGACAAAACACTTCCAGATAGGAAGGCCAAAACACGGTGGTACTTGCAAAAATTCGGATCGCCTGCTCGACCTGCTTCTTGTGGGCATTTTGGTGGCGGGAGTTCTATCATCGTAACAGACATGAGAAAATCAAATATATCTGCAACATCTGAATTCGGGAAATGATATTGGTTATTCTCCCTCTCCTCCAAAGTTGGTCGCTTCTTCTCTGTCCGAGGAGTTACTGGAGTAGGGGTTGAAGTGCTCAATCGTCCTTTCTCCTTCGCATTCGACACCTAGATAGGAACTACATCGGTAGTCAACACTTGTTTCTTGCTATCCTTCAAGGCAGGCTTGCCCCCAGTTCTATTAACTGGTCTTCACATTCCTTTGGATGGCTCAGGTACCGAAAGATCTCCAACCCCAGCTCTTACAAAACTCAGCTCCATATTATGTGCTCTTGTAGCTAATTCCTCAAAAGACCGAGGTTTGATCCCTTGCACGATATAGCAGATCCTCCAGAGCATTCCTTGAATGTACATATCTATCGACGTTACTTTAGACAAGCGATCTCTGTAGTTCCAGCTTAGGTTTCTCCGTCGTTGTATAATCAATGACGGGCGCGGTTCAAGAATTCCCTTTCCAACTGCTCCCAACTGTCAATACTTCCTGGTTTTATGTTGATATACCAGTCAAAGGCATTTCCCTTCAAGTTGGTTGACCATCGAATCTCCATCTGTACCAGCATTGTTGCAAGTCTTGATGAAATGAGCTACATGTTGCCTTGGATTCTCCTTCCCTTCAAATTGTTGGAAGTAGGGGGCTGATGACCCATTGACATGCTCAAGCCTTCGATTCTTTGGCTTTATGGCTTATTGTACGCCAAAGATGTTGCAGATTTTCCCTCAAGCTCATCCTTTAGGGCTTCTTGTATTAGTTCTTTCATTGCTCTAGTTGAGACTGAAGCATCAACAGAGGCATCCACACTCAGCACATTCTTGTCTTTATCCATGCATACATGAGAACCTCCTTCATGAGATATTCTTCCAGATTCTTTATTCTCGAGCCTACTCATTACATTCTCAAGTTGTTGATCCCTATCCTTCAAGCATTTAGTCATCGCCTCAACTGCTTTGGCGAGAGATGCAACTTGGTCTTCATCACATCTAATGGATATAGAATCCCATATGCATACACTCTTAGACAATTATGCTCAAACACCATGGCTGAGTACCAAGCCCTCATATTGGGGTTAGAAATATCCATGGATAACAAAGTGCATAGTTTAAGGGTATATGGAGACTCCGAGCTTGTGAACAATCAACTTCTATCTATATACAAAGTACGCAAGCCATTGCTCTTGCCATATCATGACTATGCAGTTAAACTCACAGGATGGTTCCGGGATTTTATAATAAGTCAGATACCAAGAAGGGAAAATGCACAAGCAGATGCCTTGGTGAACCTCGCTTCTACACTCACTTCGGTGGACAAGCAAGTTAGTATTTGACTATGTCAAGCTTGGGTGAATCCTCCAGCTTTCGATGTGGAAGAAGAGGAAGTCAATATCACCTCTATCTATAATGTGGAGGACCAAGATTGAAGATAACTTATCATTGACTTTCTTGAGCACGGAAAGTTGCCTGATGATCCTCGACAAAAGGTAGATGTTAGGAGACGCGAACCCCAGTTCATATATTTCAAGAATACCCTTTATCGGCGATCATTCGAAGGAGTGTTCTTATGGTGTCTTGGAGAAGAAGAAGCCAACAAAGCAACAGAAGAAGCGCATTCTAGAGTATGCGGAGCTCAAATGAATTGAAAATTCGATTTGTTTGACGAGATAAAGAAAGAATCATAAATACAGTATGGACCCAAACTTCATTTTCAATTGAAGAGAATGGGTTATTACTGGCCGACGATGGTGAAGGACTGCATGGAGTATGCCAAGGGGTGCCACGCTTGTCAGTTTCTTGCCAACTTCATCCGTCAATCGCTCGAGCCACTTCATCCAACTATAGCATCTTGGCCATTTGAAGCATTGGGGCTAGACGTTGTAGGCCTCTACTCATTGGAGCCTTTGCAGCAACCTCCTTGTAGGATTGAGATGACTTTGAAGAAATCGATCGAAGAATGTCTTCTTTCTCTTCCATTTGCTTGTGTGTTTTAGTCCTTAATTCAGCAAAGCTCCAATTTGGAGTGCAATCTGATGAAGAACCCCTAAGAGGAGAGACACTTGATGAGTTGTTGCAGAAGCTACCCAAAAGAGTTGGTGATATGGCACCCTTGCTGAGAAGGTTTCTTTTAGTAACTTCCTTGTATGATGGATGTGACTTAGGAGAGATGGATCTTAGAATCTCCTCAGTCTCCTTCTATATATCAGCCATCGGTTTTGTCTTGGTGAAGTTTCGGGAACGAGGCGATGAAGAGCCTTCAGACGAGTGAGAAGGAAAACTAACTAGCTGATTATTCACAGCATCGATGGAGTTCTTCAGTATGATCAATTTTTAAGTCATCTAGATACTTGGACGTAAAGAGATGAGAGGTAGATATAGTTCCACTGGGCGTGCCAGAAATTTGTGAGCGCAAAAATCTCAGGGTCCGTATATAGGCCGGAGAAAACGTAGAAATTGTCGTATTGAAAAATAGCGGGTTCAATCTATAGTCACGAATAAACCATGTGAGTCCCCTGATTCTATACTTGCAAGATATCCAAATGTGGAAATGTTGATGCTCTCGCAAACATCCGATAGAGCTTTAGGGAGATATGTTGATGAAGATGTTGGTGTTGTCGAGCTTATCCGACGAGTCTTCAATAGCGGCGAATACCACCAGGGCTGTAGAAGCCTGATTCGACGAGCCTTCAGGAGTAGCGAAGATCACCAGGGCTATAGAAGCTTGATTCGATGAGTCTTCTTGAGATGAGCGAAGAACACTAGGGCTATTGTAGAAGCATGATCTGGAGACTCTTCTAAAGATAGGCAAAGAACACTATGGCTGTAGAAGCTTGATCTAGGGACTTTTTGGATGATGGACAAAGAACACCAGGGCTGCAGAAGCTTGATCTGGTAGTACTTCGTCGTTGGGTGAGGAAATGATGCTTGAGAACTTCGCTATGGAAAGGGCTCCTCACTCTTGAAGTCGTGTCCCTATGAGGGGGAGTGACTCCCTTTATATAGGAGTTGAGACGTCCATAGGTGCCATCTCTTTCCAATGTGGGACAAATTGCATGTGAGCTTAAAGTTATATTGGGCGACATTTTAATTGGGCTGGAGTATGGGCCAGACCATGGATGGACAAACATATGGGCTAACTTATGGGCTAAAACTTAATAAACCTTATCCAACCCAATTTATGAATGAGTCGAGCTTATTATTTTTTTAACCCTAAATCATCTAATACCATTGGACTTGAATTTATAATCCCAAGTCTAAGCAATAATTATATTAATTTGACACTAAAAGATGAATGTAAAATATTTTATGTCATGCCGGTCAATATATGATTTTTGAATCGAATGACATTATTTCGATATTGATAAAATTTTAATGTCTACAATATGAATATGCTAGAACACAATAGGTAACTACTCATAGGATTCAAACATAAGGTGTGACCACTAGTTTTTTGGGAGAATTTAGGATAATTAACAATTGCTATGATTCAATAACACTAGGAAAAAGGGGGATCGGATGCCTACGACACGAGGAGAAGTTAGACGTCCTAGACATTTCTATCATTGACAGTTACTTGTGAATTTCGCCTTCGTACATTTATTTAAATCTACTCTTCTTTATTTTATACTTGACCTCATTTGATCGCATAAAAAGGCGTTAAAAGAATTTTGGTGGTACAATTCTCTGCGTTAACGGCATTTGCTTGCCGTTGTTATTCTATAGGTCGAAATAGGAATTTATTTTTCGTTGCGTTGGCGACGCGCATCAAATTTTGGCGTCGTTGTCGAGGAATTGTTTTCTAATGAAATTTCTTTTACCTTTAGTATTAGTAATCGATTGACGATCAAGTCTTTCTTATTTTCTTTTATTTTTATTTTTGTTTTCTTTTTGGTACATGCGACAAAACGGAAGCACACAATTAATTCCTTTCTACCCCGAAATCAAAAGGACGTTACACATGCAATTTCGACATAGATCAAGAGCATACAAAAGTAATGGCTTATGATAATCAGGATAATCAAGTTCTAGGCAACCTTGTCCTAATAAGAGCTAATGAAGAATTACTGAATTTGGACAACGGACCAATGGTGGAGTTTAGCTCAGCCCATTGGTCTTGTATTTCACAGCCAGCTATCTAGCCTCGAGAGTATGAGATAATGACGTCGATCATGCCAAAGATCCAAAACTCAGTCCAGTTTGGAGAAACGTCGATGGGGTACCCACATGTGTACTTGAGCAAATTCAAGAGTATTTTCGACCCTTTTAGGCAAAATGGAGCCCCACAAGATGCTATCAGATTGAAGTTGTTCGCATTCTCTATAAAGGACAAAGCATGGGTTGGTTCAATTCACTCCAAGTAAATTCTATCACTACATGGGCGCATATGGAGGAGTCTTTTGTGGATTAGTATTTCCCTCCGTCGTAGCTATCACAGATGAGAAACGAGGTTTCTACTTTCAGAAAGGAAGGTATGGAATCCTTTGTGGAAGCGGGAGAGCATTTTAAGAACTTGTTGATCCAATGCCGCCACGACGACTTGGACACAATTATAGGCATTCCATAATGACTTGACATAATCTTCTCGTAAAGATTTGATAGCATCTGGTGGGTCATTCTTGAAGAAGTCTTATAACAAGGGATTAGAGCTCTCAGAAACGACAAGCAAAAAAGCCATGGCAGATCAACATTTTGATAGGATGAGTAGAAGAAGAACACCAAGAGGACATGAGCTGGATACTCTGACCTCAATTCAAGCTCAATTGGCAGCCCTCACCAAGAAGTTTCAGACCGTGAACATCAACTCAGTTCAAGGTACTGTTCGATCTGGAAGTGACCGTGGACAAGTCGGATCCAAACACATCGGAAATCTCTGGCACTACGGGCAACTGGTGTCCGAAGGATTCGTTAAATGGGTGGTCGCCGTATGAAATGAATGAAAAGAGGGATGCCATCGACGATGCCTTCGGAAGTGAGCAAGAACTTAGGAGCACAAAGAGAGCCTGAACGGTGGAATGCTTGAAAAGATAAATTGACAACATGTCCGTCTGTAGAAAGGTGTTTTGTACAATGTCTAAGAACAAGTATTTATACTAAGATAGACCTACGTATATACGGCAAAGAAATATAGCACATATATTACACTTCCTTTGCTGCCGGTTTCCATGGAATATTTCATTTCCATATGAGTTATCTTGGTAACAGTCTCCTTCCGAATCCTGAGATCTTCTGGAGCCTTCCTTAACAGCTAAGTTGATCGATCGTGTCGCCTATTGGCCATTGCCGTAGAGTTTCTTTGCTCACTCAACCAACTGTCACTTGTCGCATGCCCTATTCCACCTTACTTCATTTTGTAGAGGAAAGGCTCTACGCTGGCTCTCGGCTCAGCACTCTGAGTGGTGATCACTTGGGCCCGCCTTTGCCGTTCCATAGGGGCATCAGGCTGTTGAGGTTTGGTGAGAAACCACGAAGGAGCCCCCCATCTTCAGTTGGTTTGTAGCTTTAGGGAGATCCGACCAGACCCCTAGACCCTGAACTCCATGGGGTCTCTTTTCCCCGAGATCTTAATAAGGGTCAGGCAGCCCTCGTTTTACTGCACGTTCATCAAGGTAATAGAGTCATGGATGCCTCCCATCTAAGGGAAGAATCAGGTGTAGCCGTCCTCTGAGGGTTGACCCTTAACTCTCCTGGGATGCTAATAGGGCTTGCTATTCACCACAGGGATGAGCCTAGTGTCTGCCTGGTGCCTGTGGATAAACCCTTGAACGTTTGTATGACCTTCAATAGAGCATTTCCCGATGAACGGAAACATATCTACTGAGTTGTCTACGTTACGTCTGTTGTACATTTATCATCGATCAAACCCATGTAATGAAACATATTTGAATGAGAACAAATGCATTTTCCCGAGTCTCTTCACACTCCTACTTATGACATTTGGGATATCATCAGTTTCCAAGCGAAGCGACGTTCTGCATGTCGCGGTTTTGCAATTGAGGCGACGTTCCCTCATTGGGCCTAGTATATCAAGCGACGTTTCATTTAAGCTGAATCCTTTGTCAGTTTCCGGGGGTATAAAGTTTCTAAGTGGCAAGGGTTTCCCGCTCACGGTTTCAGCAAACTCCCTTCTTGTCTTTTCATATTTCTCCAGAAACCCACACTCTCCAAGTTTATACCTCTTTAGGTACTTAGGGATGGGGCGACAGGAGCCCCCTAGGCAAAATGGTAGAAGCCCCCCATGGCTCGCAAGTACGTGCTCCCTTGGTGAGTATTCTGTGACTCGTGTCACTTATCTCTTCCCAGGACTACTATCTATCTCAGGTTTCTTTGCGGCTACCTTTGCATTCTTTACTCGCTTCGACCACCGTCCTCCTCGAACACGGGGTAACCTCTGGGGGGGGGGGGGACTTCAACCAGCTGATATCTGTGGTGCCCGAGATTGACCAAGCGAGGGTCGGTCGTCCGAAGCTCTCAATCCTGGTCTCCCTCTTTCGGCGGTCCTTCTGGCGCTTGTGGGGCGAGCGGCACGAGGCTCTGGCTCTTAAGGCGAAACAAGAAGAGAGGGAGCTCGTCCTATCGCAGCCGCTCCCTTCCTCTACCCAGATAGCGGAGCTCTCTAGCAAAGAGGCCGCCCTTTTGAAGCGGATGGAGGAGTTACAGGTCGCTATCCAGCGTCTTCAAGTGGAACTGGACGTCGTTTTTGCGGACCTTGCTGCAGTTGGTCCGAGTCTGGTTGTCGCCCACTCGACCAAGACAGCCGAGCGTGCAGCCCTTGACCATACGAGAGAGGCGTATGAGCGTGATTAGGACAAGCCCTCGATTTTGAGGCGAAGGAAACCATGTTGTCTGGATTAAAGGACCGGATGAAACGCTTAGTGTGTTCCTTGCCCCCTGCTTGACTTGCTACGTTTGTAACGGTCTCCAGATTGTGGGGAAACGTTTTGAGATGATATTTTTGTGCATTTCCCACATCGTAGGTTTATTCCTCTTTAGGTACTTACCGTTGATTTTGAGGTTATGCGTTGATCCGTCGAGCCCCGCTAGGCAATATGAATTCCCAAGATAGGGACTCAATTACCCGGAATGGGCCTTCCCAATTTGATATTCATTTCCCTTGGAAGTAGTCTCGGACTCCCTCAGGCAACCTGATTTTCCAGACTAGGGCCCCCTTGCTAAATGACCGAGGGACCACTTTCTTATTGTAGTAGCGGGCAATTTTTTTTCTTGTGTGCTTCCAAATGGTTCAGCACGTTGATCCTAGTGGTTTCTAGTCCCTCCTGCTCGAGGTGCATGTCTTCCTCGTACCCCTCGTGTTCGCCGAGGTGCCTATGGAATCTAAGCGACTAGTAATGCACTTTTATCGGGAGCATCGCATCGTGCCCGTAGACTAGGTTGTACGGGGCGACGCTTGTGCTTTTCCTTTTGGTAACCCGTAGGGCCCATAACGTCTCCTAGAGGAGGGTATGCCACGTGCGCGTGTTACTGCCAATCATCCTCTGTATCACTCGCTTGATGGGTTTATTAAAGGCTTCCGCTTGCCCGTTCGAGTGAGCACAGTATGGAGTTGAGTACCTTAAACCCAAAGTCTTCAACGAATTCCTCCATGAGCAAGTTTGAACACCCTTACATTGTCTACCACGATTCTCTGGGATACTCCGTATCGGTAAATAATGAAGTTCTTGTTGAATTGTATTACGTCTTTCTGATCAGTCGACTTATACGCTGTCGCCGATACCCATTTGGGGAAGTAGTCTGTAGCGACGAGTATGTAGGCATTTCATCTGCTTGAGTGAGGATGGATTTCTCCCATGATGTCTAATGCCCACGTCCTAAAAGGCCATGGTTTTATTATGACATTCATGTCTGTTGCGGGGGTTCACTTCACTGGCCCGCATCGCTGGCAAGCCTGGCCGACACGAGCCATTTCGATGCAATTCTTGATCATTGAAGGCCAGTAAAAACCGTGTCACTTAATCGCCCAGCTCATTTTGATACCAGCTTGGTGTGCTCCGCACAAACTTTCATGTGTTTCCAACACGATTGGGATGACTTCGTCCAGATCAATGCTTCTTAGAAGGACGGCTTCACTAGTCTTTCTATATAGGGCACTGTCAAGGAGTACGTAATTTCTGGCGACTACTCGGTTCCTCCTATCTACTTTTGAACTGGTATTCTTGAGGAATTGTCGTATTGGTTCTCTCCAATCTTCTTTCTGGTCGAATAGGTTGGCGGTGCAAACTTCTTCAATTTTTATCCTGTCTTTGCAGAACTCCGGCTTTTTGCTCACAAACAAAGTCGTATCGCTTCGGGATATTTCCGCGTCGCCGATCAACCCTGAGGCCCATTGTGCTAAACAGTTGGCCTCTTGATTGTCACCCCATTTTACATGAGCGATATCAGTCCCTTGTAGTTTGGCGAAGAGTTCTTTTGTTCTTTACGTGGCAGTCACTTTGGTTAAGGACTTGTTGAAACACAAGTTGGGAATCACCGCATATTTTTATATTCTCCTACTTCCAGTCTAGAGCAATTCGTAGGGCCAAAATCAGGGCCTCATACTCTGCTTCGTTGTTGGTTACTTTTCCATTGATGCGGCAAGCCACTCTGGTTTCTGCTTTCCATGGTGTCTCTAGACGAAGCGCACTTTGCTCGGCTTAAGAAGCAGATCCCCAATCTTCAGCAACCACTACAGTCGTTGAGAACTCGTCATGCATCGACTTCCCGCCGTTGACTAGACAACGATGATGAAAAGAACCCATGGCGTGAGGAGTCACAACGAGTGTCTTCACGAGATTTGACAAGAAAGAATAGCCTCGACGATGAGTGTCCAGATTCCGACGTTCGAAGGAAACTTGGATCCCGAGGAGTTCATCGAGTGGATGTACATTTTGACTATGAAGAGGTCCCGAGGAGCGAAAGGTTAAGTTGGCAGCATTAAGATTGAAGAAGTACGCCCGCCTTTGGTAGTAGAACACCAACTAGCAGCGCTGAAGAGAAGGACTATGACTAAGAGGTTTCTGCCGGAGCATTATCGACGAGATCACTACCTTAAGCTGCAGTCGCCTCAGCATGTTTCAAGTGTATCAGAGTACACGAGGGAGTTCAAGAGACTCCTGTAGCAGTGTGCAGTCCAGGAAGCCCAAAAGCAAACCATTGCTAGGTATATTCAAGGACTTAAGCCACAGATTACTGATGCAGTCGAACTTCAACAGTATTTTACTTTTGACAATGTCAGAGCGCTTGCCCACAAGGTTGAACAGGAGAAAGCGAGGAGATTGAGTACCCGCCCATTTGTGAAAGCTCCGGCTTTCAACAAGGGGAGTAGCTCCCAAGCGAAGCCACCATCGGCTACGATTACAAGACCTTAAGTCAAGTCGAACGAGCTAGATACTAATCGATGATGTTTCAAGTGTCAAGGAATAGGGCACATGGCTTCGGAGTGTCCGACGAGGAGAAACGTTATCATTAGAAAGCTGTCCGAAGGAGAGGAAGAGTTCAATGTGAATCCTATTTGGGGTGCAGAGGAGACTGTGGAATATCCGTATAGAGGAGAGTTGTTTGTCGTGCGAAAAGTTTTAAGCGGGACACCCGCTAGAGAGAAGAATCAAAGGGAAAGTATATTCTACACCAGGTGCAGGAAAAGTTTGTTTGGTGTTTATCGACACCAGCTGCTATGAAGCTCATCATTATCCCTGTCGACTCCAATGGCTCAACAAGGAGAGTGATGTTTGAGTGACCCAGAGAGCGAGTGTTCCGTTTTCGATTGGGGAGAGCTACATGGATGAAGTCGTTTGCGACGTTATTTCGATTGACGCGTGCCACTTCCTCCTATGAAGACCGTGGCAGTTTGATCGATGCGCACAACATGACGGGTATCGCAATACCTATTCAATCAACATTGACGAGAAGAAGGTCACTTTGATCCCCCTAACCAATCAGCCCATAATAGCTCCACGGAATCGATCTACCGATCAACCTCTCAAAGGAGTCCAATTGGTTCGAGCGATCCATGAAGGTGAGAAGGCTTACTTTGTGGTTCTTGTTGAAGCAACCCAGGGTCAATCAATGAGCCTTCCCCAAGTTGTATCCATACTCGAGGAGTTCAAGGATGTGTTTCCGGAAGAGTTGTCAGTCGAACTACCACATATGCGAAGCATTCAACACCAAATCGACTTGGTTCCAGCAGCATCCCTACCTAATCGACCGGCTTATTGATGTAATCCCGAGAAAGCTAATGAGCCACTGAATCAGGTCTGACAGAGTTTGAACCCTTGCTCTGTCCCGGCCATATTGGCGCCAAAGAAGGATAGCACTTGGCGAATGTGCATGGATAGTCGAGCGATCAATAAAATCACGTGAAGTATCGATTTCCGATTCTTTGACTAGATGACATGTTGGATGAGTTACACAGAACGCATGTGTTTTCGAATGAAGCGGCCCACCAAATTTTAATGAAGGAAGGCGACGAGTGGAAGTCAGCCTTTAAGACTAAGTACGGGTTGTACGAATGGTTGGTGATGCCCTTTGGTTTGTCAAACGCACTCATCATGTTCATGCGTCTGATGACCCATGTCTTGCGACCATTCATGGGGATGTTTGTAGTCGTCTACTTCAACAACAACCTCATCTACAGTCGAAACAACGAAGACCATGTCGACCATTTGCGAGTCGTGTTCCACATCGGGAGGAGAAGCTGTATGAAAATCTTAACAAGTATGAATTCTTTCAGCCAATGTGATATTTCTTGGTTTTGTAGTATCTACTGAAGGAATTAAGGTCGACGAAAGCAAGATCGACGCAATCATGAGTGGCTGGCGCGGAAAAGTTTCCACGACATTCGAATCTTTCATGCTTAGCGTCATTCTGTTGGAGGTTCATTCGAGGTCTCAGCTCGATCACAGCCCCACTCACCGAATGTTTGAAGGGAGACAAGTTCGAGTGGACTTCGGCCGCACAAGCTAATTTCGAGTGACTGAAGGATTTTCTAAACAAAGCACTTGTTCTTACCTTACATGACTTTGGAAAGATGTTCGAGGTTGAATGTGATGCATCAGGAGTTGGATCGGAGGAGTCTTATTGCAGGAAGCGAGACCTATTGCATATTTCATTGATTATTGACCAGAAGAGTCTTATTGCAGGAAGGGTGACCCATTACTTACTGCCCCGAGAGTTCGTGTTGCACACTGATCATGAAGCTCTCAAATACATCAATGGTCAGCAAAAGCTCAGACGACGACATGCGAAGTGGGTCAAGTTTTTACAGGCTTTCACCTTTATTTTGAAGCACAAACCTGGAGCGAAGAATGTAGTAGTTGATGCTCTCTGGAGGAAGGTGATCGTACTATCCGCAATAAAGACCTAGCTCATTGTATTTGAGTACTTGAAGGATCTGTATAAGAACGATGAAGACTCTGGAGGGATTTTCGTCCAATGCACCTATTAGGCCGTCGATCGATTCCATCAGGTGAATGGAACTTATTTCGAGATTCTAAGTTATGTATTACCAGGAGTTCCACTCGAGAACTGCTTATTCGAGAAGTCCATAGAGGAGGAATCATTGGACATTTTGGCTTCAGCAAGTTGCTGTCGATGCTACAAGAAAATTTCTATTGGCCACGAATGGAGAAGCAAGTGCGAGGTCTTTTCTCGAGATGTGTTGCTTGCCATTAAGTGAAAAGCACAGTCTAACCATAAGGCCTATACACTCCATGCCCGTCCTAGAGCGTGCTTTGGAGCATGTAAGTACAGATTTCGTGCTAGGTGCCGATAACACAATGGAGGAAGGATTCAATCATGGTTGTGGGAGGATGATACATGGACCATCGACACACCGTCGACTAGAGCTATCAGTTTGCTCATTATCGACTAACTCACGTTTCAGTCATCCGTCGATGGTTGCCAGCAAGGGATCGGTCGAAGCAAGCCTAGTCGAAGTAGAAGGAACCCAGCATTGAAGACACATTGATTGTTGAAACCACCCACGCCTCCACTATCTTGCTTTTAGTTGCATTCGTTCGCAATAAGCCATCATGGCTAGTATTAAGTTCTACAAGCATTTAATTGGATGTTGTTGCAGTTAATTCATTTTCTTTCCAAGGCCACTATATAAGGTGTCTTTGTCATTCATTTGAAACAACTTTTGATTCAGTCTTTAAAAACCTAGAAATAGACTTGTGTCTTTCTATCCGAAGTGAGTGGAATCTCCTTCAACCTCTTTCTTCATTTTGTGGTTTCTAAGTGCGGATTGATAGAGAGTGCAACCGGTGGTGGCGATTCTATATCTTCTGCGTTGTTCCTCACCCTCGTCTTGTTCGTGGTGGTGTCTCTATATCCACGGAACAAACAAGTCTATCCGAGTCTTTTTTCACGGTGGTGAATCTGTATCCATGGAGGTTGATCTCAACCATTCCTTTCTTCTTTCAGCCGCCTACCCTCACATACCTTCCGTCCATTCTAGCGTCACTCAATTCCGTACCTTTTTAGTGACGTGCCTCTTTCCCTTTCGCTAACAAAATTATATATCCTTGTTGTCCTCGTATCAGAGTTGGTAGAGATGCCAATTGGGGTAAAACCTATTGGATGCAAGTGCGTCTTCAAGAAGAAAGAACGATATGGAAGGGAATGTTGGTATCTATAAAAGCAAGGCTAGTGGCAAAAGTTTTCACTTAGCGACTATGAGAAATCATTTTCATCGGTTACAATGTTGAAGTCTATCCGGATTTTACTTGCTATTGCAGTTTACAAGGATTATAAGATATGGCAAATGGACATAAAAATTGCTTTCCTAAACAGAAGGGTAAAGGAGGAAGTGTACATGTTACAATCTCCTCGTTTTATAATGACTGAGAATACAGATACAGTATGTAAGCAAAATTGATCCATTTATGGATTAAAGCAAGCTTCTCGGAGCTGAACATAAGAATTGATGAAGCAATCAAGGATTTTGGCTACTTGAAGAATCCGGATGTGCACAAGAAGTTTAGTGGGAGCAATATTGTCTTCATTGTATTATTTGTTGACGATATACTACTCATTGGCAATGATAACATTAGCCTAGAATCTACCATAGATTGCCTGGATAAGTGTTTTGCATTGAAGCATCTTGGTGAAGGGACTTATATTTTAGGTATTAGAATATATCGAGATCGACAATGAAGATTGTTAGGAGTAAGTCAAAGTACATATATTGACAAGGTACTAAAGAGATTCAGCATGCAAGATTCCAAGAGAGGATTCTTGCCAATGTCACATGGTATACAACTCTCCAAGGCAATGTGTCTAAAGATATTAGAGGAGAGAAAGATGATGGGTAAGATACCATACACTTCGGTTATTGGATCTATCATGTAGGCCATGATATGTACAAAACCTGATATCTCTTATGCTTTGAGCATGACAAGTAGATATCAGGGTGATCCTGGAGAGGGTCATTAGACAACAGTCAAGACTATCCTCAAGTATCTAAGAAGATCAAAAGATATGTTCTTGGTATATGGAGAAGATGAGGAATTGAATGTTGGAGGATATATTGCACTAGTTTCCAGTCAGATCGTGATTATTTGAAATCGTAGCTAGGTTACACATTTTGTCTAAATGGAGTAGTTGTTTGTTGGAAAATTTCGAAGCAAGAAACAATTGAAGATTCTACAGCAAAGTTCGAGTATATAACAACTTCGAAAGCTGCAAAAGAAGCTATTTGGATAAAGAATTTTATGACAGAACATGAAGTGGTTCCTAATAGTGATGATCCAGTTTGGTTGTACTGTGACCACAATGTGGCCATAGTGAAAGTAGAGGAACCAAGGTCTTACCAGCGATCGAAGCATGTATTATGGAAATATCACATCCTTAGAGAAATTGTTCAAAGGGGTGATGTGTTGGAAAGTAAAGTAGACACTAGCAAAAATATCGCAGCAAAAACATGAGTCCCATGTGAGGGGCCTAGGAGTGACAATCTGTAATGCTTGGCAATAGTCCAAGTGGAAGGTTGTTAGTATGTGCACAAATGTGACAAGATATTTTGTAATATATGTGAATTGTTATTAATAAAGGCAAGTATTTGCTATTTTTTATTTACTTTTATGCTCGTAATTAATTTATGATAAATTCCCATAGATTTATTATTTGTCAATCCAAAATTGTACTTGATTGGGTAAATGTTTAGCGGGGACATGAACATCAAGATCATCGTCGAGTATAACTTAGGTCAAGTTATACCATGTGATGGATGTCCAAGTTTTGCGTGGGGATGCCCAATTTTAGGGATACTCTTGACACGACCTGTTTATAGAGAATACCACATGTTAATCGTCATTGATCACTTCTGTTGTTGAAAGAGTGTAATTGATCTCCTTAATTGAGATACTCGTTTATTCTATTCGTGGAGTTATGCACTATGATGCCGTTAAAAGCAATCCTTAATTGGATTGTGAATAATAAAGTTATTGGATGTAGAGCGTAGTGTAGAGAGGATAATGCTAACTCAATATAAGATTCGTCGTTCTCTTATATTAAAGAGATGACATCCTGGTCACTTGATTGAAATATTAGTAATTTTAAATAGACGTTTGTGGAGAAATGATTATCATTCAAGTTAAAATCTATTATATCTAAAAAAATAAGTAAAATAATTAATTTAGTGATGAAGCATAATGCACTGAATTAATCGGCATGTCAGTTAGATGAAGATATTAAATTATATAGGTAACTGTTCCATATGGTTTCGGTTTATGGCCAATATTATATTACGTTGACTGTTTGAAAAATGTCGTTAGACGATTACCTCAGTGTGTGTAAGAAATACATTGCCCTCGTACATAGACCATTGTGGGTCGCATGAAAAAGCACGTTGACACGAACATCGATTGTTAATTCTAATGGATATTAGAATGAAAAGATTTAAATTTTTAGAATTAGAATTTATTGAACTATAAATTTATTCTAAAATTTTGGAAAAAAAAATCCTAGTGCTGAATTTAAGTTGATAGAATGTGTCTAATTTATGAGAAAAGTTTATAATAATATAATATTATAATATAATAATATAATTGACAATTAGATGGATCATTCGAACTACATGTCGTAGCCTGCTACGTGGTTAAAATTGATTTAGTTTTAATAAAATAATGTTCAGGCGGTACCTAATGCGTAATATAACCTATGATTATCGATATCCTAGTGTAGCTTTGCTACGTGTTGTTAATTGAATCAAATTTCAATTGTGAAATTCTAAATCGATACCCGTAGGATATGTAATCTTAACTTATAAATTGAAGCATTGGGCTTGCACGGAGAATCCGAGATTAGAAAAGGGAGACATTCTTAATTCAGTCTTTTTTCGGAAATAAATTCTACCGGGGAGTATTTCTTTAGTTGCTTCCTTAGAAAGACTAAACCGAGAACTCCCAGGGCTGACACCAAAGTGAGTTTGAGATGTCCGAATTGTTGACTGCGCGTGAATGCTTCTCGAAGAGTCACGCTTCGGACTCTCAACAGACGCATCCGTAACGAGGTACGAGTTTTTCATGTATGTTATTATTCGATTTATACGTTTCGCACATGTTCAAAATCGTGTTTTAGATAGTTTTTCAAAATAAGCTTCCAATGTGCCTGGTAAAAACCCAATAGGCTAATTATCAAATGAATGAGAAAGAAGCAAATGCCAGGGTTTATTCTCCCCTAAGAATTAGATGTCATACTAATGATACAGATTATAAAGAATTTGACTATCTATGGATTAGATAGTGTTAAATTAAGAATAATTAAATTTTCTATTGTTATTTCTATGTTTAATTTATTCTTTATTTAGAAGATTCTTATTTGTAGAAGTAATCTTTAAATGAATGAGAAAGAGGAAAAAGTTAAGGCTTGTTCTTCCATAAAGAATTAGGTGTCATATTCCCCTGAGCGTGCGCAATCGTATTATGTCTGAAGGCGATCACATCTTCTTTTATGACAAAAAGTCGACCTTGTTATATGACCTAATCGACATAAGACCAAACCAAGAATGAATTATCCAAAGGTGCAATAAATAGGGGGATAAGGACGCAGAACTGAAGGAAAGAATTATAAATTTGGATTACTTCTTTTCCAGTTTTGAAATTTGGATAACCAAGTCTTATATGAAGATCTCGAAAATTATTTAAAGAAGTGGACGCAGAACATTTTAAAAATTCCTTCGACATGCATCATTCTTTAAAGAAAAAAAGATATTGTGAGGAGTGAGAAATATATTGTAATATTCATTACTTCATTTGTTACCAATCATAATCGGTATATTGCATCGACATCATTGGATACGAAAAGTTGCCTTCGGTTACCAAGAAATATAAAGTTGCAAATTATCTTTCCCCCGATGGATTTGGTAACCATGCAAATATAATGGATAAGAACTGTAGGGGTTATGTGCGAGATGATTAGGTAAGATAGGAGAAGGTGTGAATAGAACTTGAGGTTTTTATTGCCGTCAACCTTTTGTAGGATAGCTAAAACCTTCTATGGAACTAATGCACCTACAAGGGTTGAATATTGGAGTATTTGGGCTACAAAATTATTTGTCTTTCTTATGATTTCGCTCTCTTTTACTTAATCGAAAATGTTTACACACTCTTGTGTTTATAGGGAGGAGTAGAGAAGCTACACTTAATTAAAGAAGCTGTCAAAGTACATTGACCTTATTAAATGAGACATTCCTTCTTCATATTAATAGAGACCTTCCATCTTCTGGAGGTTACGTGACTCTTCATCATTGTCAATTCTCTATTACCTTGGTGTCTTCAATACTCCACTATATTGGATTATGAATTACCTTTAACAAGAACTGTTGAGGAGAATTCTCTCGATATATTTTTTATAATCGTCTAAGGTTGTATAGAGTAACTAGTTTGACTGTGATTACAAAAAGGAGGTCATTCGGAAAATATGGCCATTCATATTAATTTAATTCTTGTCTATTCAAGATATATAAAGTAGACGAACCATAAATTAAAGTTAGGACATTTGTGAAACATAAAATTTTTATCCTTTTAGCCCGACTTATATTATAAGTCAATTTTTGGTCATAATATGTTTTGAGTAAATAAGGCTATAAACCCAACTCATAAAAGACAAACGTTTTGAGTCACAATTGGAGCTAAAACACGGGTATTTTGGGCTAAAACTAAGCTCAATTTCATGCCTCATATACGAAAAGCTGCCTAATATGAGATGGTCAACCACCTACATAGATCGACTCGAGTCCTGTAAATAGTGGCCTACACAAGCCATTTCGTTCACCACGTACACATAGCACAAATAGGAGTTAGCTGAGAAGTCTCTCAAAGAAGCTGTCAAAGAATCACGCCTTTAGCTCATCGAAGATCAGCCGACATCTATCGCCCCGAAGTTCTTTAGTTACGCATCTCTAAGTATTGTTAGATCAAGCCCAAAGGCCTCAACGACTTCACCAAGCTACTAAGGTTTTACTAGACTAACAACTTGACCAAGTAACCAAAGTGTTATCGGATCAAGCTCATTCTGAGGACTTTAATAACATATCACCCAAAGTTTTGACGATATTCAGCCAGAGCATAGGATCATCTTCAGCAACATGTTCTTTGAGAATCGAATTAGATGACTCACGTTCATCGTCTGTGATTATAGACATGACATGTTATATTTTTGATAAAACAATTTGTACACTACCTCTGGTTTAATATTTGGACAGCAAGATTTTATATTTCACAGGATAAGGCCATTTGTCGGGTGGAAGTCGCATCGAGCCAAACCTTTAAGAACATAACGTAGGACCCGAATACATGATCACAATGATTTAACAAAGTCCAGGTACCTTATGGAACTCGCACGACTACCTCTGCACAATCTCAAAGTAGTTCACATACCAAAATGTATGCATCCAATACGCATTCGTGGGCTCGTTTGCACACCTTTTAGGCAAGAAATGGGAACGCAAACCAGCTACCAAACACGTATCCGAGAAGAGCGAGTGCGAACATCGTGACGAATCTGACACAAGCGTCTGGAAAAATAGGATTTTCTTGACAAGCGATGCTTAGACAAGGATGAGAGATCGAGTACTTCTTCTCCTCTCGAATCACGGCACATTAACAATTGTTATACCCTCTGAAGCAAAAAAGTTTACTCACACATGCTCCCCCGAGTGTACGGATGGTCTAACATTGACGTTAAAGGAGTTTTTATAGCTAGAGTCCGAAAGCAATAGTAGATAACCGGGCTAGATCACATATTTCAGGATTTTAAGAGAGAAGCACGAACAAGAGACAATACATATAGGGCACGCGAGATAGGAAAGGCCAACCTTAATCCAATGTGGATTGCATATTTTAATTTCATTATATTTTAAAATCCTCTACATTAATAAAAGGGTTCCATTAAGCATTACGGGCTATATAAGTGCTAAGCAAGCCATTTTTGGCTAAAATATAATAACAAAATAATTTGAGAACAAGATATAAAGTTAGACTTGAGCTAGCAATGTATATTTTCAATTTATGTTATATATTTGAATTGAGTCCATCTTACATATAATACAATAGGAGCTAACGAATTGCATTTTGTTGATGTAGTTTTGATGATGAGTCGTACCTATTATGACATTTTTACATAAGCTGAGTTGAAGGTTAGATAAGCTTGATAGTAGTAACCTTTCGTAACAAAGATATACTTCTTAATATAGGAAAAATATCACGATAATATTTTCTACATCTTTTAATGGTCATTAGAGATCAAATTATATGATTGAAAATACCTTTATATTTTGATATTTAAATAATTCATTAATTAACTATAAAATATTCAGAAGAATATTATGAATATATGAAAATATAATTATCTATTAATACTTACCATTCAAAGTCGAAAACAATAAATATTTTCTAATTAGGGAAAGTATATTGTTGTTTGAGATAACTTCTTTGTATTCTTCTATAATAAGCAAATGATAATTCAAATTGATATACCAACAAACAATTCAATTTGGATTAAATCAGTTCATTAATGAACTAATTTGGCTTAAATCAATTTATTTTGTAATCTTAATTATTTCCGTCAATAAAAGGTCTGATGCAGGAACGACAAGGAATAGATGATTCCACTACCGAAAACAAAGGGGGACGTCACTAAGTGTTCAGAATGGAGTGACGGTATGGACGGAAGGGTAAAAAAAAGCTGGATGGGTATGAAAGGAGAGGTTGAGATCTACCTGTACGGATACAGATACACCACCGTGAAAGAATACTCGGATAGAACTCATATGTCAAGCGGATACAGATACACCACCGTGAATAAGAAGGAGGGCGAGGAACAGCACCAAGTATACAGATTCACCACCACCGGTTGATACACTCTACTCAATCTGCTCTTGAAAATCCACCAAATGAAGAACTGGGTTAAAAGAGAATCCACTTCTTCGGATAGAAAGACAAAAGTTAAATCTGGGTCTAAAAGTCGGAATCAAAAGTTGTCCTCAACTCTTGTAAGACGTCCATTTATATAGGGATTATAAAGACAAGAAATTAAATGCTAGCAATCAATGTAGATGAGATACATCATGGCCAGATTCATGAACAAGTCACAAATGGCTTATTGGGAAAGAAAATCTACCTAATGATATGCAAGAGTGTGGACGGAAAGATGAAGGCTCAGGGGTCTTGAATTGCCTTCATTGTAAGGCGCTCCCATTTCCTTCCTTTAATGAAGCTAATCACTTCTCTTGAAAGGCTTCGTCGATTGAATGCCTTTCGTCGCCTTGGTGATTCATCTCTTGGTGCCTTTCGTCGTCTTGCTTAGTCAATGACAAGCAAGTTAATACCTCCAGAAGGCAACGATGTGGATGAAACGACGACCGTCTTTGTATCATCCTCCCCTTATTAAAGAGAGTTTGCCCTCAAACTCGTATCATCGTCATCCTCACAAATAGAATGAGACCATTCACATTGAAAGTGGAGAAAACTCCATATTCGCCTGGAAGATCCACTTTGTAGGTTGTCATTGATGCACTCAATGATCTTGAAAGGTCGTTTCCCTCGAGGTATCAACTTGTTCTTCCTCTTTGTGGGAAATCTTTCCTTCCTAAAGTGAATCAACACCAAGTCCCCTGGTTGAAAGACTTTCGCTCTTCTACCTTGATTTGCTATTACCTGATATTGAAGATTAGCCGTCTTGATCTGAGCATGAATATTCTCATTGAACAATCTCATCTCCTTAGGCATTTTTTAGGCATGTCAGCTAACTATTTTCACATTAGCTAGATGCATGAGATTGGTGGGAACAAAAGGGTGAGGCCATAGACTACCTCGAAGGGTGAGGACTAGTTGTCGAACTTGGTGTTCTGTTGTAGACGAACTCAGGACATCCAATCCTTCTGGCTCTTCGAGACCAAGGTTCGAAGTTGCCGCCATGGTATGATTGACCACCTTCGTCTAACCATCGGTCTGCGGATGATACGCCGTGATAAAGACATGCTTGGTTCCCATCTTGTGCCACAATATCTTCTAGAAGTAACTTAGGAACTTCAAGTCGTGATCTCTCACGATCGACTTTGGCATTCCATGCAACCTCAATACTTCTCGAAAATACAAATCCGCGCTACGTTGGTTGCATCATCCGTCTTCTGACATGGAATGAAGTGTGCCATCTTCGAGAATCGATCGACCACAACCATGATCGAATCTTTCCTCCGCTAATTTATGGGCAAACCAAGCACAATATCTATGCTAACATGCTTCCACGGTCTCTCGGGGATTGGTAATGGAATGTATAACCCTTGTGGCTGAACTTGGCTCTTAGCTTGTTGACAGATAGCACATCTCGAGATAAGACCTCGCACTTGATTCTCCATTTATGGCCAATAGAAATTTTGCTTGTAGCAATGATAATGTCTTTTTGACTCCAACCTCTCCGGACATTCCTCTTCCATGAACTTCACGAATGAGTAGCTCTCGTGTCGAACTCCTAGAATGCACAACTTAGAATCATGAAAGAGAAATCCAATCACCTGGTAAAATCGATCGATCGACTGAGTGATGCACTGGGTGAAGATCCCTCCTAAATCTTCGTCGTCCCTGTATTGATCCTTCAGGTACTTGAAACCAATGAGCTTGGTCTCCATTGCGGACAGCAAGACCATCTTCCTTGAAAGGGCATCCGCAACTACGTTCTTCTCTCTGGGTTTGTGCATGAGCATGAAGGTGAAAGATTGAAGGAACTCTACCCATTTGACATGTCGCCGACTAAGCTTGTGCTGACCATGGATGTATTTGAGGGTTTCATGTTCGGTTTATAGCACGAACTCTCTAGGCAACAAATAATGGCTCCACGTCCCTAAAACTCGAACTATAGCTAGGAAATCCTTCTCGATGAAATAAGCGATGGGTCTCCCTTCCTGTATCAACCTCCTCCTATTCCAACTCCGGAAGCGTCTCATTCGACTTCGAACATCTTTGTAAAATAAGGTAAGGCGAGAACGGGTGCTTCGCTTAGAGTCTCCTTCAGTCGCTCAAAATTAACTTGTGCGACAGAAGTCTAGTCAAACTTGTCTCCTTTTAAACATTCGGTGAGAGGGGCTGTGATCGAGCTAAAATCTCGAATAAATCTCCTGTAGAACGACGCTAAGCCATGGAAGATACGAACGTCGTGGAAACTCCTTGGCACGGGCCACGCCTTGATTGCCTTGATTTTGCTCTCGTCGACTTTGATTCCTTCAGCTGACAATACAAAACCAATTAATACTACACTAGGTTGGAAGAACTCACTCTTTTTGAGATTCCCATATTGCTTCTCATTGCGAAGTGTGCGAAACACTATTCGAAGGTGCTCAACATACTCGTCATGATTGTTACTGTAGATGAGAATGTCATCAAAGTAGACAACCACGAACTTCCCCATGAATGGTCGCATGACATGGGTCATCAGTCGCATTAACGTGCTAGGTGCGTTCGACAAACCAAAGGGCATTTCCAACCATTTGTATAGCCAGTACTTGGTTTGAAGGCTATTTTCCACTCATCACCCTCCTTCATTACCAATCCGCAAGTCTACCATTGAAAATACATGCCCTCCATGCAGCTCATCCCACATGTCATCTCGTCAAGGAATTGGGAAACGATATTTCGCCGTTATCTTATTGATCGCTTGACTGTCCATGCACATTCTCCATGTGCCATCCTTCTTTGGTACCAATATTACTAGAACCTTTCTCAAGTATCTCATCGACCTGCCTTTGAAGTTCCTTTGCTTCCTCGGGGTTGCATCGATAAGCTGGTCGGTTGGCTAGGGAAGCTAATGCAACCAAGTCGATTTGGTGTTGGATACTTCGCAAGGGTGGTAGTTCAACCCATAACTCCTCTGGGAACACATCCTTGAACTCCTTGATTAAAGCTTTCGCACGTGGATGTTTTCTCGGGCTGCTTCAACCAGAACTAAAACGTATGCCTCCTCGCTTTCGCGCATCGCCCGAATCAACTCCACTCGCTTCATAACTTGAGCGGGCTGCTGGTTGATAGGTGCTTCGTCGGGCTGGGTGGTTAAAGGCATCAACATGATCTTCTTTTCGTCGACGCTGATGGAATAGGTATTGGGATACCCGTCATGCTGTGCGTGTCAATCAAACTGCAATGGCCTGCCTAGGAGCAAGTGACACCTGTCCATTAGAATTACGTCACACATTACTTCATGCTTATAGCTCTTTTCGATCGAGAAAGGAACTCGCGCTTGCTGCGTCACTCGAACATCACTTGTCTTTGCTGAGCCATTGTAGGCGATAAGGATGAGGGTGTGGTGCTACAGGCAACTTGAGCTTGTCAATCACGGTTGTAGAGAATGCATTAGTGCGACCTCCGCTGTCAACTATCCCAAAACAAACATTATCTTTATCAATACACGTAGTATGAAAGATGCACTCACGTTGGTTCTCCTGGCGAACTGGTGTTGCGCTCAAAGCTTTGTGGACAACTAGTAATTCTCCTTCGTTCGAATACTCCTCAGTCTCATCTTGATCCCAAATCGGCTCTGCATTATCTATGAGCTCTTCTTCTTCATTAGATAATTCTCTTGCAATCGCATTTCTCCTTGTCGGACACTCTGACGCCATGTGTCATGTCCCTTGGGATTCGAAACAACGACGAACAGGATCTGGGCTGGTCATCTTCACTTCAAGCCTAGAGGTCGCAGGGGGCACTTTCCTTGAAGTGGTTGACTGTGGCTTTATCTGGGGGCTACTCCCCTTGTTGAAAAGGGGATGTTACGCAAATGAGCAGGTACTAGACTTCCTTGCGTGCTGCTGCTCAAGCTCATGAGCAATCGTTCGAACAACGTCGTAGGTCCAATACTGTTGAATTCAACCACATCAGCAACCTAGGGCTTAAGTCCTCGAAGATACATAGCAATGGTTTGCTTAGGGGCTTCTTCGACATCGCCCGGCAACAAAAGTCTCTCGAACTCCCTTGTGTACTCCGTCACAATTGAGATTTGGTGAAGCAACTGCAGCTTGCGGAAGAGATCCCGTCGATAGTGCTCGGGCAAAAACTTCTTAGTCATAGCCCTTTTCATTTTTTACCACGTCCGGATCTTATAACGTCTTTAGCTACAGTGCTGTTGATTGGTGTTCTCCCACCACAGGCTGGCGTATTTCTTTAATTTAAATGCAGTCAATTTAACCTTACGATCCTCGAGTACCTCTGCGTAGTCGAAGATGCGCTCAACCGTGTGCAATGTACTCCTCGAGGGTGTAGGTTTCCCCTAAAATTCGAAATTAGAACAGTTAACGTTTGGGCTCTCTTTTCTGGTCGTTGCTTTTTTGTGGACGATCCTCCTTGAGAATCTTCACGCCATGGATTCTCTTCTTCATCACTATCTAATCGACTGCGGGAAGGCGATGCATGATGGGTTCACAACGATTGTGGTTGTGCTGAAGATCAACGATTTGCTATTCATACCGAGCAACGTGTGCTTCGTTAAGAGTCATTCCATGTAGAAATCTTTCAGCCATTGACAACAGTGGGTTGTACAGCAACCGTGGGCGTCCAAGTTCATTATTGAACTAATGGAATAAATCAAATTATTTTGTAAATAAAATTTTATATTATTTCCTTCATACAAGGTCTGATGCAGGGACGATAAGGAATAGATGATTCTGATGCTGAAAACGAAGGCTGACGTCACTAAAGGTGCGAAATGGAGTGACATGTATCGACAGAAGGGTAGAAAAGGCGGGATGGTAGAACTGGATGGGTATGAATGGATAGGTTGAGATCAACCTCCATGGATATAAATACTCCACTGTGAAAGACGACTCGGATAGAACTCGTCTGTCACACGAATACATATACACCACCGTGAACAAAAACGTGGGTGAGGAACAACTCGAAAGATATAGATTCATCACCACTGGTTGATACACTCTACTCAATCTACACTTGAAAATCCACCAAATGAAGATGAGGTTGGAAGAGAATCTACTCCTTCGGATAGAAAGACAAAACTCTAATCTGGGTTTAAAGTGTATATCAAAAGTTTTCCTCATGTCTTACAATATGTCCCTTTATATAAGGATTGCAAAGATACGAAATTAAATTATGACAATGAACCTAGATAAGATGCATGCATTGCCAGATTCATGAACAAGTCATGAATGGCTTATTGGAAAAGAAAATTTACCTAATGATATATAAGTGCGTGGACGGAAAGACGAAGGCTCTGGGATCTTGAATTGCCTTCATTGTAAGGCGTTTTGATTTCCTTCCTTTAATGAGGCTAATCTCTTCTCTTGAAAGGTTTCATCGCCTGAGTGATCCGTTGCTTGGTGCATTTTATCGCCTCGCTTAGTCAATGATAAGCAAGTCGATACCTATAGTAGGTGACGGTGGCTGAGGTGGGGGCTAAACGATGACCGTGCTTGCATCAAGGTCACTGGTCTAACCAATTCGACAGCTTCTGCTATGCTCTATCTAGGGACTGAAATATTCAATTGATATCCAATCAATTGAGCATGATCCATAACGAACATATGCATAACAGAGTAACTAATTTTCTCAAATTGGAAATTAAATCTCAAATATTTTCAACTATAGAAGGTTGGTGATATAATCAACGTCTAATATTTTGTAGTGCATTATTTGGGGATTAAAAAAATTTGGTTGACACCAAATCAATTCGTCATTATCCCTAATTGATTTACGCATGACAATAATGTACCTGGCTGTATTTTATTTTGTGGAAAATTTATTTTCTTATTTATTGGATGTCACATCTAACTATAAAAACAAAAAATAAAATAACTAAAGATGATATATGATTAAGAGAGTGTGGTAATTCCTTGCATTCACCCAGCGAATCTGAAGTACTTGGGACTGATAACATACTTTAAACATTTATCATTTTCTTGTAGGTAATATTAAAATAAAAAGTGACTTGATTAGACTACGTCCGATTATGTGGGGAACATCGCCATTGAGCTTGAGTCTGAATACTTAGGAAAGAATAATATGTTATCGAACCACAAAAGGTCGAAGCTTCTAAGGGTTCTGTACTCATTTTGTTTGTGTGATTTCGATGCCATTCAACCAGATGTGACTTAATCTCTGTAGAGGATGGCCTTGTATTAAGATATTCTTACCGCCTTGTGGTTCATGAATTTGTATTCTTACATTAAAAAATGTTATAACTTCTATGTTGTACTTACTATTTGCATCCATTAGTGAAAACAATCATATCCGCGTAAAAGTGGACGAAGGAGGATTTGCCGAACCACTATAAAATCTTGCATTCTATTTTGTGATCAAGCTCATGTATTTTACAGATGCTAGGTCTTCCACCGTGAGTGTTCTATTATATTGTTAAAAGCACTAAATTGATTGAAAGACTTATTCATCCCCTCTTAGTCATAATCAAATGACCAACACATTTTTATGTAATTATTTTTTATTTATAATTTTTAACGGGTTAATGGCCTGTTTATTTTGAAAACATCTTCATAATATATGATAGAGCATGGCTAGGTCTTGAAATTTGAGACAATGATACATTAACAAAGACACGACAGAATACAATTTAAAGTAAGTTCAGGTTAAGCTACATGTATCTTTCATGTAAACGGGTCGAGACACGATGCGGCACAATTAAACATGATTATGTACATGTAGAACTCGTTTAATTTAAAAAAAAAATAATTTTTTATATTAGATTATATTAAAGATAATTTATTTTGAAGCACGAATATATTAGTTTCTTTTATTTAGCTTCTTCGTGGTCTTTCGTTTTGCTTCTCAGAAAAATCACCATCCTTTCTTCTTTACCCTGGGAATTTAAAGAGGTAGTTCATTGCAAGTGAACTAAATTTAATTTTTTTTTGAAAAGGTGAAATCTCTTTTAATCTTGTTACTAGTTTTTGTATTTCATTTTCTTTTGTTTGTTATAGGGTTTTCCGGATGGACGATTTAACGAAGTTACGGGCCAGATTTTTAAGACTTTGATGAGAAAAAATTTAAGGAATATGGTGACAATGATGGGGTCGAAGTTAAGGAAAAATTGCAACCAGAAACATATTGCTATATTATTTTTTTATTTTATAAAACATAATATGTTTTTAATACTTTTTGTTTAAAATACTCTACTTATTAGATTTATTATTATTTAGTTAATTACACTTTTAAACGGGATAATCTGTATAAGATGTTTAGTGAACGTGTTATGTATTTTATTTCATATTTTGACACGATTAGGAAAATGAGTCGAATTTCGTGTTCAATGTTTTATAACACAAACCAGTTGCAACACAGACACGTACTGTCACACCAAATAGGGATCGTGGACTGCAACTCCATAACGTAACCAATCTAAGATCACTTAAAACTATTTTGTTTCTACAATGTAGTTAAACGTTTGAATTTTAATTCCTCTGTGTACAATTTTTATTCAATAAAAGCATTCCATGCAAGTGGGAAATGACAAAGGGCATGGTTTGAATGATTCTACATATGCCGATAAAAGAAATGTCCAAACCTAAAATCATCATTAAATCATTAACAATTACGTGAACTTGATCACAGAGAGCAAACGTAATATAATTAAATAAACATAAAGGACGCGGCTAACTTGGACCCTTTTTTAGTACAGTGTACAAACGAAATTAGTACAATTGTACTAATTTTATTTAAAACAATGTACAAACCATTTACTGTACTTGTACTAGTACACGTTTGTACATTGTACTAATTTGAACAGTAAAAGATTTGTACCGACTAGTACAGTTGTAATCACAAATATTGTACTAATGAAAATTAGTACAATGTACACACACTGTACTAGTACATGGTTTGTACATTACACTAATTTTGATTAATACAATATTAGTAATTACAACTGCACTAATCGGTACAAAATTTTTACTGCTCAAATTAGAACAATGTACAAACGTGTACTAGTACAAGTACAGTAAACGGTTCGTAAATTGTACTAATTTTTCATTAGTACAATTGTAATAATTACAACTGTACTAATCGGTACAAACCCTTTTTTGTACAATGCAGAAAGCCTAAATCCGAGCCTAAGTCCGAACTTACCATGGCTATGAATTTACCATTTTGCACATTTTCCCCACCTAGTCGTTCCCCAACTTCAATTTTCTCCCAAAGTTGTCCACCCAGTTGTTCCTCAGCTTCATTGGTTACGCATCCAGGCTTGCGAAATAGGCTGATCGCGGTGACGACAAAGGGCTGGTCGTGTTGACGACGAAGGGAAGGTATGAAAGTTGGCATAAGGGAAAATCCAAGTTGGCGAAAGGGGACACACAAAGCCGACTATCGTAGTGGCCGTCGAACTAATATGCGTAATAGGTTCCTCAAGCCGTCGCATCCAATGGCTGTCGCGTAATATGACACAAAAAGCGGATACACAAAGCGAACTGTCGCATCCAATGGCCGTCACGAAGTCGACGACGATCGTCAAGGGGACAGTCACAAGTCGCACGTTCATCAGGGATAGTTCAACATGAAAGCATACAGAGGAGAATTACTTAAGTTATGTGCAATAGCTTGGCTGCATTATTCCGATGCGGCTTCAAACCACAAAAAGCGTTGACATTCCGCGGTGACCCATGTGCTTCAAAAGAAAACGACTTCTAGCACCAAGAGCCCCCATTTTTTACTAGTCCGAGAACAGGTTCCTCGGATAGTCCTGCGTAGACATACATACAACGCAGATGAGTTAGGAGTGGACGAAAAGTGAATGAAAAGTTTGTAGTGCGTACATGTACCAAAACAATAGCACTTGCCGTTGTGATCAACTCCTCGAAGAAATGGATGCTCACCTCCTGGCGTCGCCACAGAACGAAGGCGCCGCCACACCAAAAATGCACAACGTGGTGGTTGCTGATAGGAAATTGCTCGCATATGCTGACTGCGTCGTTGAGTGCGGGGGACGGGATATTAATGACCAATGCCATACATGACTTCTGGATGGCGAAGAGCTCCACTGCAGCATTGACGAAGGAGTAGTTGTTATGGTAGTTTGGGCAGTTCCACATAACGATAGACATTTCGTTTGGCATCTCCAAATTCTCGACGCCCTCTGCCACCGCCAGGTCAACGGTGCCTCCTGTATCCTTTAACAGCAGCTTCCACACTGGCGTGTTGTCGTAAACCTCCTGCTTCACACGCATCTGGTATATTTTGTTCTCAGAGAACGCTGTTGCTAGACAAATGGACGGCCTGTCTGCCTTCATGAATATTTTATTTGTGCCCGGATGGAGAAGGTGGAGTATCGGCAAGTGCATGACCCTGAGCACCAGGCTCCACAGTGGCATCGCAGTTGGTTTCGTCGAGTGGGGGTCCTGCCTGCAGCAATTGAAGTATCGAAGCACGCAAATCGCGAACCCAAAGTCCGTCGGGATTCATAGCATCTATATTGGTGGCAAGACGTACGTGAAAGGCAACGTCATAGGCCGGTCGGTTTAACGAGGTACGACTTCCATCCCATATCTCTACCCTCACCCGGCAGGCTTTTTTATAGGGAATGGGTCGGATGGAGCTTACTTGGACGTGTTAGTTGGTCGATGGTGGGGTACTGTTCGCCATGGGACCCTAAAGAACCTGCGGCATTTGTGGTACTCTGTGGAAATGGCTAAGGGACAGCACAGAGGTGAAAGCATTTGATGATTTCTCCCTGATTGTAATTAATGCGGTGACAGGGGATGGTTCTCCGTCTTGTCCAAATTGCTACCCTCCTGCGGTTGTTGAAGTTATTAATTCTACCCCATATGTGGATATTTGCTGGTTTACAGATGAGGATTTGGTTTAGGTAACCCCACAAACGCGTTCAATCTGGCAGGCGAGAAGCAACATTCCTACATTCCTATTCTGGCGCGAGCCATACCGGAAGGGGAGGAATAAAAGCAATTCGGTTCAGAGTTGTGTCTCAGAAGTACATGTGTGTCGCAAATGGGATAGAAGGGGAGATTAGAGAAGTACTTGTATCGCCGCAGAATCAATTGTGTGGAAGGACTGTGTGAGTCCTGTTTAGACCTGTCGGTGAGTATTGTTCGTGTGGTTTTTTAAGTATGGAAATTGAAGACACAGCCGTGTTTGATGATCGTGTCGTGAATGTCGGAGGAGCAGCTGATGGAAATGTCCTTTGGCTTGACAGATGAGGTGGGGCAATTATTCAAGATATACGGGATA
Source organism: Melastoma dodecandrum (assembly GCA_029817715.1). Lineage (NCBI taxonomy): Eukaryota > Viridiplantae > Streptophyta > Magnoliopsida > Myrtales > Melastomataceae > Melastoma > Melastoma dodecandrum. The sequence goes on from JARUPY010000606.1 coordinate 164,931, forward strand.
GTTCACAGCTTCTCTACGAGAAAACGTAACCAGCGACGTCGGCGAGATGGCGCGTGTGTAATGCATAGTTGGGTTTGCTCGCGCCAAGGCCATCCGAAGCTAAGATCTTATATAGCCGAGGAATCCTGAATGAGGGCGTCCACGAGGTTGGGTTGCCCTTGTGAGGTTAGAACGAGAGTGGACTGCAACGGTCGATGGTTTATCACGGCTGCGAATTTGAGTCTCAATCACGAGTTGGTGCATGGCCCTCTATCATGTTTCCTGCGCGAACGTCGCAAAGTGACGGACGAGGACATGGCATTCGTGAAACGAATGTTATGCGTGGGATTTAGGCAATGCGAAATAATGCGGCTGCTGGTTTACGCTTTCAGAGGGCACGATCGCGTTGGCTTCTTAATGAAAGACATGAACAACCGCAAGTTCAAGGATGAACGTTCTGGTAGTTGCTCGTTGTTTGATGTCGGATATGCTTGCCGACTGTCAAGACAAGCTTCCGATCAAGGCATGTCATTGATGACAACTGTTGTGGACGATGAAGTCGTCCGGATGTACTGGTCTGACACAAAATCCAAGTTGGATATAAATGGTAGTCCTCGTCGGCGTCAACCACCATCATCAGACAATTGTAATCGTGGCCGCCTTAATGGTTTATGAGACAACGGAGGATTACAAATGGCTGTTAACTGGTCATACGCAGGTAATGGGATCATATGTACCGATCAGTGTGGTCACCGATGCCGATAGGGCGATGATCGCGGCCATACGAGAAACATGGCCAACTGCAAGACATCGTCTTTGCCTTTGGCATATGAGTCGCAGTATTGTCCGTAGGGTACATGATCCGACGTTGAGACAGACTATCTTCTCCTTCATGTACAACACAAAGTCCAGCGATGAGGTAGAGCAAGAGTGGGAGGAGATGAGGAAAAATACTGGCTCAGATAATATTCGATGGCCCAATCAACTATATGAGAGCAGACATATATGGTGGATGGCATATTGTCAAGGACATTTTTGGGCCGAGCTAAGGAGCACGCAACGTTGTGAGCGGATGCACGCGTACATGAAGGGATACTTGAAAATAAAGCACAAAGTTCACGAATTCATACATAAATACAAACGAGCTGTGGCAGATTTACGACATAAAGAAAGCATGGCGGATTACAATTCTGCAAACAAATCATATTAGTTGCACACTATGTTACGTAGCCTTGACGCGGACGCAAGTTTGATGTATACTCTTACCTCGTTTCACAAGGTACAATTGCATGTCTAATGGGAAGCATTGTTTTTTGTCGAAGGTATGATCGATGGAAATATCAATCAAGTATATCGGCTAGGCTGTTACGACCAAGAATCTAAGGGGGCGGAAGTTTAATATGCAAGTATCGACAGTCGTTGAATTGTAGCTGTCAACATTTTGAGACGTATGGCATGCCTTGTGCACATATCTTTCACGTTATGAAGGTTGAAGGCATGAAGTGTATTCCACCATCTCTCGTGCTGCATCGTTGGACCAAAGGAACTAGAGTAGTAGATTTTCCTGTCGCCGGTGTCGACGCGTATGGCATCAACTCTGAAGAATTTCGACAAGGGATACTAATGACGGCTTGTTGTCGTCTATGTTTTCTTGGAGGAAAAAGTCAAATCGCGTATGAGCATGTCCGTCGTTCCATCCGGGAATTGACTCTCGCTTTGGAAAATCCGGATGTGGTTGTGCAGAAAACATTGCCTGTTGGTGATGTCAATTATAAAGGCAAGAAAGCATAATTCAATGGTGAATCAGTGCATAGTGTATCTAGGGTAAACCAAGATGATATATTAAATATGGAATAGGGGCAACTCAATACAATTTCAGAGATGACTGCAAATGGAAAGCACAACGACAAGGATTACGAGGACATGTCCGTGATTTGCCAGCTAACCATATAAGCCTAGGTATTTACAAGTTGTGTTTTAAGTACGTACATTAGTTGTCATCCTTTTGCGCACAAAAAAACCTACTGTTCAATACATGAAGGCAGACCTATAATCGTAAAAGGTAAGATCAAAAAATATCAAAAAAAAAAATGATCTTTTACAGTTTTCAAGTCAGTCGTTAGATGATGACATGATGACAGGGGGTTTTTCCTTAGCGACACGAACCCCCTTCTTTCGGCCCTCGTTCAGGTTGCCTATTACCTCGTTCATCTTGCCCATTATAGTCTTGTTCACTCCGTTTCCTTGCCATTTTATGAGACTAACCGTCAAACGAAACCTGTCCAAAGGACTAACCCGCTGCAAGATACAATAACATGGGAAGCATCAAACACATATATAGCAAATTCATATGAATAAAAAGGCTTTCGTATGATGCGCTAACTCACCACGTCCCCAAGAACCTCGGATGGGTCCGACATGGACATGAACTTCATAATGAAAATATTGCAATCGACGCTCTGTAATGGAAAAGGAAAAGGACGATGATTGTCTTAAGAAATACATTATATATGATATATATATATATATATATACATATAGAAGATAACTTACTCGTTGCCCAACAAGAATTGCCTTGGTACGTTCGCAGGGCAGCGAATGGGCCACGAAGAAAGGTCTGGTATGGTGCCCACACTCAAACGCGCGGCATTCGATCCAAAATTACTCGTAGAAGGGTCAGCACTCGCATATGTAAGTCCATTCTCCCATGTAAGTTCGATGATCCCTGATGCATCGTGTCTTATACGAGACCTTCAATTGTGGTAAAGTTAACTACCTGTAGGGTCTAATGTGACTCCGCAACACACACCGGTATGTATAGCTGTAAAGGATAAGATAAGCCAACATAGAGATAAGCAAAAAAGACAATGACGGTTGGAAAAAACCATATCACTTACCAATTTGACGCGTTCGTTGTTCCGATATTGGACTTGCACAATTTCATTAGATTTTTGCGAGCGTCTTCTGTGATCACCAGCTTCTTTGAGGAGCTACAATTATGGGCTGCCAAGTTCTGCAAATAATGTTATTTTTTCGGGGTCTCATTAGAAACGGATAATTTCTGTGTGACGTTCGGTTATAAGGAATTGACATACCATCAACCAACTACTAAGGTACCATTGGGTACGACCATCATCTGGTTGGATGCTATTCAACATCAAGCCATGGTAGTCAATGATCTGTAATAGAGTTCATCGGGATTTCATCAGGCACTGTGCAATGACTAAACACTTAATTTAATCATGTCCTTACGTCGTTGTGTATCCACCTATTTGGTTTGAGAGACAGCATTCCATGCCTTGAAATGCTAATGGAAGGCCCCAAACAAAGCAGCTCGCTGCAGTTAAAAAAAGTTCACAGCAGAGACAGTCACAACACTACAATGGCATTTTCAACCCTTAGAGTTTCGAGGACATACTAACGAACAATAAGGAACAAGGAAATCACACCTAGGATCCAGGAGTTCACACCACACATACGACAATACATTCTAATCGGCCACAATAAACGATTTCAGCTTACCTAAATCAACATCTTCCAGAATGACTTTATCAATGTCCTAAAAATTAACACAGTCAGAATGGTTGAGAAGACCAGTTGTTACACATTCAGCCATGCTATAGCGACGGCTAGAACCTACTTGGTAATGGGTGATCTTATACCTCCGGTATGCTATCACGCTTCCTCTTCGATCGTCGGAGGCCTGCCTTTTCCACCACGAAAGGAGAGGTCGCTTACGCCGATGGCTTCCTTGCCGATGCACGACGGGTCTGGATTTTTCGAGGTAGTTCACCTGATTGGTTAAAGATATACTCTCCTACACAATCGTATTTGCCATTGTAACGTCATTATAAGTTTGTGGATAATACCTGAAAGGAATTAAGAACGACATGACGAAATTTATATGATCTGTAATCTGACCTTGTTAGCGATGTCGCGTTGCATCGCTATCGGTGAGGGTATGTTACCATCCCTTGCTTCAGGTTCATGTTCCTCTTCGAGTGCCACCAACCTTTTGTTCCCATCATCTACCTCGCCATGTGTGAAGTCCAACAATTCTTTGTTTCTCTCCCTGATCTCCCCTTGTGAGACCCCCCACAGCTTTGCCATTTTGTCTAGTGCATCGTTCACCTTTCTTTTCATTACTTCCGACCCATCATTAGATTAAGGTGAATGCGGCTTGCCAAGTTCAACTGTCTGTTGCGAATCGTCGAATCCCTAACCCTAAACCCTAAACCCTAGACCGTCGAGGTCCTGTTTCATTCAATGGGTCCTGCTGTTCATTGTCCTGACCTTGTACGCCTCAATCTGCATCCACCTGTGCCGTAGTATTCGCGAATTCAACTACTGGGGCCGCGATGTCTTTCGTTGGCGATTTCTCGTTACGCATCCATCTGCCACTACCCGAACAAGGCTCTGTACTGCTCTGATCTCATTGATCAATATTTGCACTTGCCGCTGCAGGTGTTTCATACCATCCTCGACATTTCGTACACGTTTATCAACGGACTGAACCGCCAGAAAAGAAAGGGCTTAGCATGTTCTTCTTGCACGAGTAATAGATAAACATCTAAGCATGATGGATCGACATTTACCTTTAAGTTCCGTATCATCAACTGAATTTCGACATTCTCATCCGGGCCACCACGACCCTCAATATTCGGCGTCTCAAATCCCACATGAAACGGAACATAATATAACAATTGTTCGCAGGCCCGTATGTTAAAATTAAAGTTCCATCAACCATATCATACCTTTTCCACATCTCTCGTCCGACAGTTTGAAAGCTGCATGCAATCTGCCGTCATACTAATCCGCACATAATGGGGCCCTCCGACCAGATCTCGACAGTAGTGATCCAGGCTTCGATATCTTGCATGCATAAAAGACCTGCAAACGTTGTTGTAAAATATATATGCAGTTAAGAAGCGAAAAAAAAACGTCGGCACAAATTGTACAAACCCTTAAGGAACCGGGAATGCATGACAAACAATAGTACTTACAGTAAGGAGGTGTACGCATCCGCCTATGTAAACGTTTGGTTTTTCCCATGAAATGTCCTCACAGCTTTAGAGGGGTGATCTACCACGTTGCCAGGAGATAGCCCTTTGGGATGTCAAAGGCAGTACCCGGCCAGAGGTAGCAGCCCAGGATGAATAGTACCACTTCCGCCTTGAATAATCTATCGGTCGCCTGCCTTTCTCGCAACTTATCCTCGACAGACTTCATGGATATCCTTTCAACTTTCAGGTGGTCGCGCCACTCGTGGTGAACAGATTGCAGTGAGCCTTTCAATGGAACGGGGACTCCTGTGCTACGGACTCCAAGTATGGTTTCTACATCAGCCGGTCTCAATTTGTGTTCAACATCGCCGATGACCATCACACGCCTCACTTGATCAAACATCCTCAAGCATAGCTTCAATGCCCTATGGTTCATGTTCCTGCTTGCCAAGTGAAGGAGCCCGTCAAAGCCGACTTCCCTGATCACACGGCCGTCATGTCGTCGTTGAAGGAATTGAATAGTGCACACAGCTTCTTCGGACTACAATGGGTGAATATGTAATCCTGCGACAATACCAAATGGAGTTAGCAAGAAACACTGAGGCTCCTCAACCCCGGTCGTAGGACGGACGATCGGGAATTCACCTTCTCCTGGCCAGATGCCTTGGGATGTTTAGTTGATGACGGAGGCATCGCATCACCTCTGAAATCTTTGTTGTTGACGTCTTCACCAACATCCGGGTCCTCCATATCCATCTCTGATAGACCTAAGCAATAAACGGGATGAATCCGTGCCCTAAGCAGACGCTACAGCAAACACGTCCAAATCGGCTAGAACTAAGCGATAAACAAAATCACAAACCCTGTCACAAACCCACGCTAAAACAACCACCTTCCCCCCAACCCATTCGAGCTCTCAAAAAATGGGCTGAATCCGTGCCTAAGCGGACGCCACAGCTAACCTACCCAAATCACAACACCACGCCCTGTCCAACACATCCACCTTTCCCAACCCGAATTCACCCTCGCAAGCAAACGCAATACCAACAGCCCCGATAGGCCACCAAACCTAACCCATTCCGGCCTATTTCCATCCCAAACCGACCCATGAACCTACCTTCGTTTTGTGGCCCGGTTTCTTGAAAACGCATCCATGGAAGGTCACCAACGAACAAGCACCAGGAGTAGAAAGTCTTAGAGTGTCGAACTTCGGAGGAAAGTCACCAAGGAAGATCGGCAAGGATAAGGGGGAACAACTCGGTGGGGGGAGGGTATGTGCAAAATGGTAATTTCACATCCACAACGGGTTAGGATTTAGGCTCGGATCAATTAGTAATTTACTAAAACTGTACAAACTAAAATTATTTCTTTCTGGTTTATTATTACTAATATTATACTAATTTCAATTAGTACGTTGTACGAACGTTGTACTAGTACACATTTGTACATTGTTCTAATTTGAACAGTAAAAGTTTTGTACCAATTAGTACATTTGTTATTACTAACATTGTACGAATTAAAATTTAGTACAATGTACCAACGCTGTACTAGTACATGTATAGTACACGGTTCGTATATTGTACTAAATTTTCATTAGTACAATGTTAGTAATTACAACTGTACTAATCGGTACAAAACGTTTACTTGTACTAACTAAAATTAGTATAATTGTAGTAATTACAAATTATACTAAATTCGTTTGTACATTGTAAAAAAAAGTTCCAAATTAGTAAAAAGGGTGCGTCCTAAACATAATAATAACCACGAACAAATCGTGAGTCGCTGTGATGTGGCACATGTTTTTTTCCCCATGACAGCTGATGCTTTGCTTATGTAAAGCATTCTCCACGCAAGAGCACTCAAGTTTTTTTTCCTCCCAGGAATGATTGCCTGGTTCATTTTCAGAAGTGCCTCTTGACTGATTACACTTGTTTGGACGAGAGGAAGAGTAAAACGATTTGATGCTCATCCTCACATCCAGCTGCCAAGGTAAATCTTTCAAATCAGGTATGGGATGATATCACCAACCTGGTCCATATATGCATGTAATTTAGGTTCATTCACGGAGTAAGTGTAAACCTAACCGATTGCAAGCAAGAAAATACTGAACAGAAGGCATTTTCATTTCGTTTCTCTTTCCCGCTGGTTAATATAAGCCCACATAAACTTAACCCAACAAAAAAACAAACACACACACACACACCTTCCCTCGTTTGCTTCCATTTATCACAATGACTCACGTTTCCCATCACTCATTTCTTGGCCGTTTTCCTACCAAACATCACAAGATGGTTTCAGTTCTCGAAATTGTATGAATTTCGTGTTTAAAAAAATATTACTTTTACGCCAGCAATACTTCCCAACGCATATAATTATTTCACCCTAAAACAACACCACTTCCCCAAAGAAATTATAGCATAATATAGGGGCAAAATGAATATGTTAATGGAAAAGTTTTGCTCTTATTACTCTTCCTTGTATTATTTTATTGTTATGGTTCACCCTCCCCAGTTTTCTGGTATAACCTCTTCCCTTCTCCTTTTCATGTCCCCTAAACGAATGGCCACCGTCAATGGAATGCCGACTTCCAAGCCAAGGCGGCCGTTCCTTACCCTCTCTACGGCCACCCTCAACCTCTGCACTACCCTCTTCTTCATCGTCCTCTTCATCATCCCTGCCCTCTTTCTCCTCCGTTTCCCCTCCCACCCCATCCCCTCCTTCCCATGTCATAGCCCATCTTCCTCCAGCACCACCACAACCTCCTCCTCCTCCTCCCTTGCCCCTTTCAGTGGCGACTTACGTGCCACCCGTCTCTCCTGGAACCACCTCAACTTTAATGACCATCTTCCTCCCCACATATCCCTAAGGATTGCCGTCTTCTCACGCAAGTGGCCGGTCTCCATCTCCCCTGGTGGCATGGAGAACCATGCATATACGCTCCACTCCACCCTCGCTCGCCGGGGCCACCGCATCCTTGTATTCACCTCTCCCATTGGGGTTAATGCATCAACTCCTTCCTTGGCAAAGAATCTTCCTCTTAAGGTGTACTTTCCCAAGGGACAGGCAGGGACGTGGCAGCCTAAGAAAGCGTGGGAGAAGTTCCTGGAAGAGAATAGGAAGGAGCCATTTGACGTCATACACTCAGAGAGTGTGGCACTTCCAAACTCCCAGGCGAAGGACTGGCCGAACGTCGCCGTCACCTGGCATGGAATCGCGCTTGAGAGCCTGTATTCAGCCTTCTACCAGGATTTGGCTTTAAGGAAGAAAAATGTGCCATTCTCGGCGGAGTTCATTTCATCGATGACAGGTGTTGTTCCAAAGATAATCAACGAGATGCGGTGAGAGACCACCGATAGTATTCCATTCTGTTTTGTTGAAACATTTCAATGAAAATAATATTTAGTTTTCACTTAAACAAGGTTTTTCCACAACTACACACATCATGTTGCAATCAGTGACAGTTGCGGGGAGATCTTACGTGACGTTTACCAGATCCCCCTCGAGAGAGTCCACGTCATCCTCAATGGCGTTGACGAGGAGAGCTTCTACCCTAAGGACGCCGACTCCGTAGCCCAGTTCCGATCCAACCTTGGGATTCCTAAGAACGCGACAGTAGTACTCGGTGCCGCAGGGAGATTAGTAAAGGACAAAGGACACCCTCTACTGTTCAATGCATTTTCTAACATTATAAAACGAATCCCCAGCATTTACCTAGTAGTTGCAGGGTCTGGTCCTTGGGAGGAAAGGTACAAGGAACTCCAGCCAAACGTTATCGTACTAGGACCTGTGAATGCCGAGAAGCTGGGCAAGTTCTACAACAGTATCGATGTGCTCATTAATCCGACGTTGAGGCCTCAGGGTCTTGACCTCACATTAATGGAGGCGATGATGTGTGGGAAGCCGGTGATGGCCCCAACTTATCCAAGCATAAAAGGTAGCGCAATTGTGGATGAGGAGTTTGGGTTTTTGTTCCAGCCGAATGTTGAGTCGCTGGTGGCAGCAATTGATGCGGTAGTGAAGGAAGGAAGGAAACGGTTGGCGCAGAGAGGGAGAGCGTGCCGGGATTACGCAAACCAAATGTTCGGTGCGCGCAAGATGGCCATGGCTTACGAGAGGTTGTTCCATTGTATGAAAGATGAGAAATATTGTGTATATCCGTGGGCATGAGGATTGTTTCTGTCTCATTCGGGTAATTTAAGCAGAGGATTATGCTGTTAAGGTACGAGTCAACGATCAAAAAAATTTAACCCATGAGGCAAATTGTGTATTTCTGATTAAAATTTAGACACTAACTATTCATGAAAATTTGGAACATTAATTACTTAACAGACCAAACTATTTTTAAGTTATATTTATCAAGATATATTATGAAATATTAGAACATAGAATCAAAAAAACTTAAAAGCATGTATGAAAATAAAATTTAAGATAGATGAATATTAAAAAAAATAGATTATAAGTGAAATTACTTCATTAGAAAAAAATATAAAAATGATTCCGTGTCATTAGAAGAAGAAAAAGATGACGAAGAAAATCACACCACAAATGATTAGATTGAGTGATTCAACTTTTAAAATCAACTCGGACTTCAAATTTGTATTTTTATAAAAATTGTTATGTATGATATTATTTGCAAGAGAGGTAAATGCTATTTGATCATCACACGTACCTCTAATACTAATTATTCTGGAGGCAGACGGTGGTGTGACTGGAGAACATGAACGAAGTTAACTTTGTGGACACAAATAACCGAAACAATGCATATGCCAATACATAGAATCTGGATGCCGGAACCATCCAAATCTCTCTTAGAGAAACAACCAAAGCCAACAAGAATAAACATAGTTAAGGATGAATCAACCTCCTAATTTGGCAGCCACGTCACGACAGCCCTAGGTGAAAATAAATCTAACGTGGAGGATTTGTTGAGATAATTAATCACATGCTAGAAGGAAGCAAGGAAACAACAGGAAGATGTGAGGAAGCAACAAGAAGAGGTATGGAGAAAACAAATGGAGATGAGGAAACAACGGGAAATAATCCTCAAGAATCATGCCACTTCTGTCAAGCAACTAAAAACTCTAAATAGGTCAGCTCGCGAATTCTTTGACTCCGTGGCCACAAGGGACCCCCCAAGAAGAACCAAATCTGAAGCGTGAATGCTGCAATGCGATAACCTTCGGAACGGGCGAGATTTTGGAGGAGTCGAACAAATGGAAAGAGAGACGGAACATATGTATGAAAAGTGACGTATCCTTAAAGAGGTAATATAGAACCAAAACAGACTAACACAAATGTGGCTATACAGGTACGCATAAGTCCACCTCCATTTGTTCCTAAAATTCCACTTCCACGGAGGCTTTAAAATACTAACGCAATTCAAGAAATTTCTGGACATGTTCAAAAAGCTGCAGATAAATATCTTTTTTTACAGAAGCACTGGAGCAAATGCCAAAATATGCGAAGTTCAGGAATGATGTGTTGTCTAAGAAGGGTCGGTTAGGGGATCACGAGACAGTTGCACTTACAGAAGAGTCTAGTACAATTCTAAAGAAGAAACTACCCTCGAAGCTTAAGGATCTAGGTAAATTTACAATTTCATGCAAGATTGACAGCGAATTTTTGGGACAAGCACTTTGTGACTTGTGAGCCAACATAAACTTAACACCATATTCGGTATTCTGGAAATCAACATCTGTGACGTAAAGCCAGCTATTTTTGCTCTTCAATTAGTTGATCAATCTTATATGTATCCCCGTAGAATTATTGAAGATGTGTTTGTTAAAGTTGATAATTCATTTTTCCGGTTGATTTTGTGATTTTGGAGTATGAGGAGGATCGTGATATCCCGATCATTTTAGACAGACCATTCCTCGCAACCGGGAGGACACTTAACTATGTGCAAAACGGTGAACTCAAAATGAGGTAAAATTAATATCTACCAAGCTATGCATGTGTAATGATCATGATGAATGCATCATCGCGGACATGCTCAAGACATTGCATATGAATCCCTCTTGGTGACATATGCCAATATTCTGCTTGAAGAGATGATGAATATTGTGGAGGCAGAAGCAGCACAGGAAGAACGAGAGGATACATCCCACATCCATTGCCTTACAATAGTGGAACCGTTATATCGTGTGGCCACATGAGCCAAACTATCTATAGACGAGTCGCCCTTGCGTGAACTGAAACCACGTTCAGAGCATTTGTGATAATCTTTTCTAGGTAAGTCCAACACCCTACCTATTTTAAATTCAACTTATCTAGCCAATGAACAGGTGGAATAGTTCCTAGAAATGCTACGGCAACAAAAAACGTAATCGGTTGAACCACCCCGGATATTAAGGGTGATAATCTCATCCATCTATATGCACAAAATCACTGTGAAAACTCCCCAATCATAAGCAATTGAGGATCCCACTATTGAAACATAAGCAATTGAGGATCCCACTATTGAAAAATGAAGTTCAAAGCCTTGATGAAAAAGTACAGTGTAACCAACAAAATAGCTCTGGCCTACTATCCACAGACAAATGATCAGGTAGAAGTGTCAATTCGTGAGTTTGAACGAATTCTGGAGAAAACAGTGATCCGAAGCCGAAGAATTGTCATAAGGACGAGACGCACCCAGAAATTTTCTCGACTCGGGCGGCATCATAACTTCCCGAGAAGAATGACCAGCCCTCACACTCGGATTCCCCTTTGTCCTACCCCCATTCGCTCATAGTGTTTGCTCACGTACTCTCGTGTATCGCTCACGCTCACACTCGAAGGACGCTCGCAAAGACAAAGACACGCTCAGAATGGACCCAAGGAACACAAGGATTTTGGCCAAGGCACACATTGTATTCCGTTTAATCTTACAGTGTCTTGCCCACGCCCCTTTACATCACTTATTTATAGGGGTCATGAGGCATACATACAACTTACAAATGTACACCATGCATAGCTCGCACCTGCATGAGCATACCAAGGGTCGCCTACACCCATTCCGGTCATGTCAGTGGCAGCCCAAAGTTTGCATGCTTCCTTCCGGGTCCGTCAGTGGAAGTGAAAGGGTCATCTATCGTAGCATCCTGCCACAAGCAATCTCTGGCGCCCCTAATCATATCAGACCTGCCCCAGCATCCGTTTGACCATTGTAAGCGACTATCTAGCTTCCATTGTTGCCGATGACCAGTTTGCTCCTCGTGCCTCCCTCACGAGCTCCGCCCAAGGAATCGTCCTAGGCCATGCCTTGCCTAAGACCCATCCAAGTGTGCAAACAAACCTCCCCCACCAGAGGAAGTCGACGCCCTCGTCCACGCCTTGTTGGGGTATGCCAGCACCTCCCAAGGGTGTTCGCCTTCTCCCAAGTGGCTTCTACCGCCTCCTTGCCCCTCCATTGGACAATGTACTCAGTGTTACGATTCTTCTTGCTCTGCTCCAAGATGCGGTGATCCAGAATTCGTTCCACCCAAAGCTCATACTACTCGCGCATAGCTGGATATGCCTGTTTCGCTTGGACTCTACTCTCGGGCCGCCATCATCATGGAATAGTTTCAAGAAGCTCACATGGAACATGAGATGAATCTTCATCCTCTCAGGCAGCTTTAACTTGTAGGCCACCACACCTACAAGTTTGACAACTTCAAAGGGACCATCCTACCTCAGAATTAACACATGATGGGCCCGCTTGCTGTTGATTTTCTCCCAAATCTGTCGGGTGGGCTTAAGCATAACCTTGTCGCCCACATTGAACTCGACCACCCTCTAACGTTGATCAACATTCTTCTTGATGCGTCGGGCTACTTTCTCTAAGCCATCTCATGGATCGTTGAGCATCTCTTGTTTGTTTCTGGCAAACCGATAGGCAGCTGGGCATGGACCACCAAACCGTTGCAGTGTTACCTCTTGTGGCATGAGCGGCTGGTATCCAATGGCAAGCTCGAACGGACTAAAACCCGTTGCGGATGACCTGTGCAGGTTATAGCAAAACGGCAATAGTAGTTAGTAAGTTCCAAAAAGATCCTTAGTTTTGAGACTTTACCTGATGCCGACCATCCCCGAATGACTCGCACCTTCCCCGTATCCATCCGAACACTTCCTCTTCGATCACATGGCCTAAGAAGTTGATTTTCTGCGCATAGAACTCACATTTCTCTTTCTTAAGTCTGTGCTTCTATGGTTTGACAGAACTAGCGGCAAGTGCCTCAAGTGCTCTTCTAGGGTCAACAAGTACACCACAATTTATCCAGATACACCACCACCAACTCATCGATATATTCATTGAATACGTCGTTCATCAAATAACAGAATGTGACAAGGGCGTTGGTTAAGCCGAAATGCATCATCAAGAACTCAAACGACCCATACCTCGTCACGATCGTAGTTTTGGGCTTATCCCCATCTGCTATACGGACTTGCCAATATTCCAACCGCATCTCGAACAAATATGCCACCAACAGTTCTAGGTATTTATTCTTCACGGTAACCTTGTTCAGCCACCAAAGTGCCATCATGCTTCGTTCGGAACAGGATAGGAGCTCCGTACGACGTCTTGGATGGCTGGATCTTTCCTAACTCAAGCAATTCACCTAACTGAACTCTTAGCTCCGCCAGCTCTTTTGGTGTCATCCTATAAGGAGCCATAGCAGGGAGAACGATACATGGGTGGAGATCGATCTTGTGGTCCACCGCTCGCCTAGGAGGAAGACCGCGTGGCAGCTCGGCTGGCATAACATCTTTGAATTCCTTTGGGATAGATTCAACAACCTGGCGGATCTTTGTGGACGTGGCCTCCTCCACTTCGAATATCGTCCCAAGGTAGATCATCTCTCCCTTTTTCTAGCCCTTAGCCAACCGCATCGCCAATACCATCTCCTATTTCCCATCACTGGTTTTCTCTTCTAACTACTGCCCTTAAACGAAGCACGGGTGGGCCGTGTCTCCAATGAACATCCCACTCAAATGTGGCATCACCGCAACCTGAGCATCCACAAATAAATTGTTCCCAAAAAACATCAAAGTCGTCTAGTGGAACTACTATGAAATCAAAGGATCCTTCCCATAACTCGAGCGTAACTTTCATGCTCTTTGCCATTATGTCAATGGGCTAGCTCCGAGAGTTCACTGCCTTAATGCGATACTAATGCTCATTGACCACAATCCCTTGTCTCCACACAACACGATCGGCTACGAAACTGTGTGGCTCCCGTATCCACCATTGCCATCACCTGATACACATTGATAGACAAAGGAACGTACATTAGTCCCTTACTAACACCTTCCCTTCGAGTTAGTAAGGCATTGAGTAGTTGGAGAGGAGTAACACAAGTAGGGGCAGCTTCCTCGCTAGAGAGAATGGCGCTTAGTCTCTCCTTCTTTAGGTAGTCTCTCGCTCTATGAGGCCCATTGCATATGAAATAGCCTTGGTCGGTTTTAGGATCCCTCTTCACATCACCATTAGCGCCACTCGATACTTCGAAGGTCTGCCCGCCCTCGCCCGTCATTTACCCTTGGACTTAGCACCATTTTCCCTTTTTTTGTTCATGTGATGGACCTTTCGTAGGAACAACATTCATCTCTTTCGGGCCGTTCCCTCTGTTTGCCCAAAAATTAACAAGTTCATCAGTAGTAGAAATAGTCGCAGCATGATTGCGAACACCCTACCGCCTCAGCTCAAGTTGTGCATACAATTAAAGACAAGACATGAAGTTGAATAGCTTATTGGTCTCCGACATATCTGTTATCACCAACATGAAAGATGACAACTGCTTTACATTCTCACGCATCGAACCCGTGTGCTTGAGTTGTTTCAAGGCCTCCCTTGCTGCCCAGATTGTGTTTCGATCCTCAGACGACCAGCACTCAAGTCGTCATGTACCCGTGTTCGCCACGAGAGCTTGGCATATCCGTTCAGGTACATTGCTGAGATCGATACCCTTTCTGCCTCAGGAGCCTTGGCCGCAAGGAAGTACTGCTCCATGTCCAATAAGAAGTTTTGCAGAAGCTTCGCATTGCGACTTCCATCGAAATATTGAAGCTCTGAAACACGTACCTTCGAACGCACCGCAGCACCATGGGACAACGCAGCCATAACCGCTTTGAGGATGGCAATCTCACTGCCAGGCTCCTCCTGCCGATCATTCATCTTCCCTACCATTTGGATATAGTCCGCTCGGACACCTTCCAAGGTTTCCCTAGAAGGGTCGCTGATTGAGGACACCATGTCATTCAACAACGTGAGCTCCTCACGAATCTGGCTAAGTTGTGTAACCAAAGGTGGAACTTCCCTAGCTGGAACCTCCCCAACCAGCTGTTCGAGGCGGTCAACCCTTTCAGTGTTCGTTGGCCATGCCACTAAGGAACCTTACATGGATACCAACCGTCACAGGTACGAGGCACACCAAGAAATATTCTCGACCCTAGAGACGTCGTAACTTCCACTGAAGTATGAACAACCCTCACACACTGATTCCCCTTTATCCCCCCCACTCGCTCACAATGTTTGCTCACATACACTCGTGTAACGCTCACACTCACACTCACACTCGAAGGACACTCGTAAGGACAAGGTGATGCGAGTTGGATTGAGCAAGGCCGAGTCGAGGTCAAGTCGAAAGAAGCGCTCAAGATGAGGAGCACCTTCGCGCAGTTAAAGAAGTCGAGTTGATTCATCAACTCGAGAAGACTAGGGTTCATCTCGAGGTCGAGTAGAAGGGGCGTCTCCAGAACAGATCTCTCCGGGGGAACTCGAGACCCAGGACTCAAAAACACTTTAAATTAAGAAAGTTGGACTTGTTTTTAATTGGCTTTTGGTTTTTTCCAATTTGGGCCTAATTGAGATTTAGGGTTAGCCCACTTTAGGTTTAACGAAAAAAACTTTGAAATATTTTACCCAAGTTTGGCAGCCGTCAAGTTCTTGCAAAAGCTTTTCGTAACTTCTCTTATTGTTTGGTGGATTCCAAGCGTGACAAGATTTTATCCGAGCGTTCCCATAATCGGTGGTGCTTTTGTATCCGGTTGTGTGGCGTTCAACCCTCGTGGCAACCCTGGTGGAGCTTCATCGGCTGGGTTGTTGAGAGCCTACGGTTGTTGAAAACGCTAGTTGTTGTATAGCATTGCGTTCTTAAGAGCACATGGTTGTGTCGTGCGCTGGGTTATTTGAGAGCGGTGGTTGTCGTAGAGTGCAAATATATTGTTGAGTGTATGGTGGAAGTGATGGCGAATATGTTCTGACGTGGGAAGACGTTAGAGGAGGCTCGTTCGATTCGTTTAGAATAGGAGGTTGGAGAGTTATGGCGTTAGCTGTAGCAGCACATGGAAGAAAGGAGACAACCTGAACCATAGTCTCCTCGATATTTTGAGGACACGGAAGAAAATCCATTTGTGGATAGATATGGGGACGAGGAGAGTCCAAGGAGATCAACTCGAGACGAGTAGAATCCTAGGAAGCAAACTCGAGAACGTCAACCTGCCCGTCCTATGAATATGCAAGTAGATATGCCCGGAGTTTGAGGGAAAGATAGACCCCGAGGAGTTTCTCGACTGGCTTCATGCCATTGAGAGAGTATTCGACTATGAAGAGATTCCCGAGGAAAGGCAAGTCAAGGTGGCAGCCCTTCGACTTTGAAAGTACGCTAGCTCATGGTAGGAGAACTTGAATCAGCAGAGTCGTCGAGACGGCAAAGAGAATATTTGCTCTTAGGACAAAATGAAAATGGAGATGAAGAAGATGTTTCTTTCCGAGCGATGTCGGCAAGACTTGTTCCTCAGATTGAACTCGCTTAAGCAATCTTCAAGTATTTTTTAGTACAATCGCGAGTTCGAGCAATTAGTGCTCCAGTTTGATATAGTTGAACCCCCTGAGCAAAACATCGCAAAGTATATTAAAGTGCTGAAAACCCATGTGGCGGATGCTGTCTAGTTGCAACCTTATTGGAATTTCGTGGAAGTATGCAATTTTGCCCACAAAGTCAAGAAGCAGCAAGCTAGGTGAATGCTTGTGAGGCCAGTTATGAGAAGCAGTCCTTTTAGCAAAGGGAGTTCTTCCTCGAGAACCATCTCGAGTTCATCCTCAAGAAGTCCAATATCGAGTAATACTAGGGATTCGTCCAAGAATGAAGTTCAGCCGCTCCCAAACACTAGTGTCTCGAGAAAGTGTTTTAAATGTCAAGGAGTTGGGCATATTTCTTATGAGTGCCCAAATCAACGACTGTCACTCTTATGGAGCTTTCAGAGGATCATCAGGTATTTGATCGAGAAGGAGAACCCATCTAGGATGTCAAGGAAGAAGTAGTGGAAGAACCCGATGAGGGCGAACTATTGGTCATTCGAAAAGCCCTTAATGAAAATGTGGTTCCCAATGAAGTCGACCAGCGGGAGAGGATCTTCTAGACCCGATGCACGGTGCATGGAAAAGTGCATCACGTGATTGTTAACAGTAGGAGCTGCACCAATGTGGCCTCTACTATCATGGTCGAGAAGCTGAAGTTATCTACTAAGCCACATCCTCGACCAAACAAACTTCAATGGTTGAGCAAAGAAAGTGATCGAAGGGTGACTAAGCAGGTGTTGGTTTCGTTGAACATTGGTTACCGCTACAAGAACACGGTGAATTGTGATGTCGTAACTATGGATGAGTGTCATTTGTTGTTAGTGTAGGTGTAACAATGACACTAAGAGGGGGGTGAATTAGTGTAATAGCCTTTTTAGCCTTTTTACAACTAATACCCAACAGCGGAAGGTCAAGTTTCTGTAGGTTAAAGAACCCTTGTACACAGAAGATCCCAAAGTCACCTGCTTGATTAGATAACGAACAGCCAAAGTCTGTCTAAGATATGATTATGCAATCCTGAGAAGGTTTCTGCAGTAGCAGAAGTTTGATGCTTCTATTATCGAGATTCTACAGATCTGACCACCATAAGTCTGATCAGCAATGTCTACTCCAAGATCTAAAATATACTTGTAGTTATAGAATGTTGTCACAAAACCTTGTTCATTTCTGCACTACTAAGAAATGATCTGCAAAAACTATACCGTTGTAAAATAACTCAAGAACCTGATTGGTTTCTATAGCGTATGATGTTTGATGAAGGACCTTTGGAGTCTCTTCTGAGACGTTCGTGTTGTGTCCTTGAATTTGCTTTTCCGTTTGCGTAGAAAGTAAATGAAACACGGAAGGTTTATAGTGGTTCGGTAATTGCTTACTCCACTCTTCACCCTTATAGGATGTAATTCACTATTGAACACTTATTGCAAATACAAGACTGACAGAATAAATAAAACACTCCTGCAGAGGGTATTGTAGATAGCCCTTCGGCTTTTCCACAAAGAATGTACTTGTAGGAGGTACTAGGACACTTTTGTAATGTATAAGGTGATGCAGATAGCCCTTCGGCTTTTCTACTCACAGAAACCCGATGGGTTGTGTATAGAGATATGTGACTAACTCAAGAAACTCTCTGGTTGATGTTATGCACTAAAGATAGTGACTAACTCCACAATCCCTATGGTTGGGGTTCTGTAGAACGTGGCAGCTCCATGCAAGCACGTAGCGGCCCTACACAGGTAGACAGCCCCACTGTCAAAGGATGGATTTTTCCTTTGGTGGTTCCACGACCTGCTTGGCTCCTCACCAAAGCTTCCCCGATGCTTGGCATCTCACCAAGACTTCAAGAAGCAGACAGTACCCGTGGGGCTTCTACAAAGCCTTGAGCAGATACTTCCCTTCTGCAGAAACACAAATATTAGTGCCTCACTGGGAATCTCCCAGACGCAGCCCTTCTTATGCTCACTGCCCTGCCATGTATACACCCCGACTTCTCCCTAAGCCTGATGCACGTCCGTCACGCCACAGTGCATCCAGGTCTTCGTGACCTCACTCATCCAGGTCTTACACCATGGACACATTCTTTCTGCACACACGAGCAAACTAGTTACAAAACAACCGATACCAGTGCCACACCAGATTCCTCCAGACGCGGCCCTTTTTCTACTCACTTCCTTGGCACATACACTCCCCAACCTCTCCCTAAGCCTGATGCACGTCCGCCACGCCACAGAGCAGCCAGATCCTTCGCGACCTCACTCACATCCGGTCTAGCTTGTACTCTGGGCACCAGCCTTCTACAACCGAATACTCAGCCCCAAAGAGAACAAAAATTCACAAATCTCTCAGGCTTTACTAATATCACTCTACACGTAAGTCCTCTAGCATACTCTCTAACAATTGATCATATCTTATACAAAATAGAAATTACAGATTTACAGAAGGTACAGCGGCTGACGGATGGTCTGCAAAACATGGAAACAAAATATCAGCCATATAAAACATTCCCTCATTGGGAGAGATGCTCCATATCACTTGAAGAACAATCACGCCATCTGGTCATGATTTGTGTTCACGATCTTAAGGGATAGGGCTTGTAGAATATTCAGACAGATAAGATCCGTCAGGCTTCTGTAAATGGAAATCAGATAATCTTGGTTTCAAAAATTGATTAGCAGACCTTCTGGATACAGACACGTGTGGAGTGCGACCATATTTAGATGGGTTGTCATTTGCCATGATTCGTAAAGAATTGGGACGTGTTTAGATGCAAGAGGAAAGATTATTGGCCGTTGATAGTTCTAGATCAATCAGCAGAACATTGCATCAGTGCTTTCCATATATAGAGTGATTTCTTCCCTTAAACAGAGCAGATCAACTCACGTGGGAATAAATTATAATCAAAATGATTTATAACAATTTAATTAATATAAAATACCATGTGAACGTATTTAAATAATCAGACGATTAATTTAAATAATTAGTGGTAATGATTAGGTGACAGAAGGTACGAAATAGACTGACCATGTAGGTTAACCTTCTGTAGAGTAGTAGAAGCTTACCTTCTACACAACAAAAGTTTACCTTCTGTTTGGCATCATCAAAACCATACCAACAGTTAGGTAGGCCTTGGCAATATCATCGCCATGTGGTTTATGATGGGTACAAGAATATTTATTCTGTCACCCTCGACCAGAAGAAGAGTACCTTACTTCCCGTGACCATCCACGCCCTAGCCAAACCATCTCGAGATCAAACTCGAGAAGACGGTTCGAAGTTTGTTGAGTTGACTTGAGCTATTCGAGAGGAGACGTTCGTATACCTGTTGATGTTATTTGAGGAATGAGAGGAGTAGGCCTCGACTATGTCTCCTCGAATTCGAGCACTTTTACAAGAATTTGAGGATGTGTTTCCTAAGGAGATGCTAGGAGGAATTCCTCCGCTGGGGGACATACAACAACAGATCGATCTCATTTCTAGAGTGTCATTGCCTAACAAACCTGCGTATCGAAGTAATCCCGATGAGCCGAGAGAGTTGTAGCGACAAGATAAATTAAATCATTGAACGAGGCTTTGTTCGAGAGAGCCTCAGCCCGTGTTTCATTCCCACCATCATGGTTTTCAGGAAGGATGGTTCATGGTGGATGTGTGTTTACAGTCGAGCAACCAACAAGATCACCGTCAAGTGTCGATTTCCCATTCTTCAACTTGACGATATGCTCGTTGAGTTGCATTGGATGACAGTTTTCTTGAAGGTGGACCTATGGAGTGGATATCACCAGATTCGGATGAAGGAAGGAGACGAGTGGAAGACGACATTTACAACCAAATTCGGGTTGTACGAGTGGATGGTTAAGCCATTTGGTCCCTCGAATGCGCGGAGCACCTTCATTCGACTGATGAACCAGGTGCTTTGTCCTTTCATCGACAAATTCGTGGTTGTTTATTTTGATGATATTCTTGTATAAAGCCGTAGAGAGGAGAAACGCATTGACTACCTTAGACAGTTGTTCGAGAAGTTGAAGTGAACAACGTTTATTCGGGAACAACAAGAAGTGTGAGTTCTTGACTTCCAAACTTATCTTTCTAGGATAGGTCATCTCGAGAGAAGGAATTTAGGTGGATGAGAGGAAAGCTGCTGCTATTCGAGATTGGCCTATTCCCAAGACAACTCAAGATGTCCGGAGCTTTCATGGCCTAGCATTATTCTATCGGAGATTTATCAAGGACTTCAGTTCGATCGCAGCCCCAATGAAGGAGTGTTTCAAGGGGATGATTTTCGAGTTGACTCCCGCGGCTCAATCTAGTTTTGAGTTGCTCAAGAGTCGTTTGTGCGAGGCGCCTGTCTTGGCACTCCTTGACTTCGAGAAGGTGTTTAATGTCAAGTGTCACACCTCAAGAATATGAATTGGAGGTGTATCGCTACAAAAGGGTCGACCGGTATCGTATTTCAGCGAGAAGTTAAATGGGTCTCGAGTGAATTACTCGACCTATGATAAGGAATTTTATGCTATGGTTCGAACAATCGTGACATGGAGTCACTATTTGATGCCCAAGTACTTCGTTCTTCATACTGATCATGATTTTTTTAAGCATATCATTGGGCAGGTAAAGATAAATCGGCGACATGCAATGTGGGTGGAATTCCACCAGTAATTTACTTTCGTTTTGAGACATAAGTCGGGAGTGGAGAATGTCTTCGTAGATGCATTGTCGAGAAAATCAACTCTCATGACCAGAATGGAATCAAAGTTGATTGGATTCGAGATGTCGAAAGAGTTGTACTCGAGTGATGGCAACTTTGGGGAGGTGTATAAGGGATGTTTCGAGAGATCTATTGAGCAATATCACATGTCCGGTGGCTCTCTATTCAGAGGAGTTAGATTATGCATTCCTCGAAGCTCTACTCAAGAGCATCTTATTCGAGAGGTACATGGAGCTGGACTCGCTGGTCACTTAGGAGTTGGGAAAACTCTCAAGATACTTCAGGAGCATTTCTACTGGCCTCGAATGGCTAAGGACGTACACAAGTTAGTTCGACGTTGCGCAACCTATCGACGCACAAAGAGTCACGTCCAGCCTCAAGGTCTCTACAGACCATTACCTGTTGTTGAACGTGTGGGAGCATGTGGGAACGGATTTCGTCCTTAGACTACTTCGAACCCAACGACAGAACGACTAGATCATGGTTTTTGTGGATCGCTTCTCAAAGATGGCTCACTTTATTGCATGTAGGAAGACGGATGATGCTTCTCACGTAACAGATCATTATTTCCAAGAGATGTTCGTCTGCATGGAGTCCCATTTTCGATAGTGTTGGATCGGGATGCCAATTTCTTGAGCTACTTTTGGAAGACACTTTGACACAAACTCGAGACAAAGCTATTGTTTAGCACCTCCTTGCCATTCGCAGACAGATGGGCAAGATGAGGTCTTGAACAGGACTATGGGAAGCCTACTTCGAGCTATGGTGTCGAAGAATCAGATGGATTAGGATATCAAACTCGCATAAGCTGAGTTTGCTTATAATCGAGCCCCTCATTCGACTACTCGAGCTACACCATTCAAAGTGGTGTATGGTGTCAACCAGAGGATTCCCATCGAATTGCTACCAATGCCTAGTCAGGGTATTCTCGAGAAGGATGCGGTTCGACAAGCTGAAGAGATGTTAAAGCTCCACGCGAATATTCGAACCATTATGGTGCAACAAAATGAGAAGTACCAGTCTAAGGCGAATCGTGGGCGAAAGGAGCGGATATTTCACCCAGGTGATCTTGTATAGGTTCACTTGCGGAAGCAGAGGTTTCCAGCAATGAGGAAGACTAAGCTCATGTCCAAGGCTGATGGTCCTTTTCGAATCATCGAGAGGATAAAAAACAATGCCAAATAGATCGACTTGCTGGGGGAGTATGGGTCTCAGCGACATTTAATGTCCAGGATCTCGTGGTGTACGAAGTTGATGAAGAGCCCCTTGATTTGAAGACAAATCTTGTTTAGCAAAGGAAGGCTGATGCGAGTTGTATTGAGCAAGGCCGAGTCGATGTCAAGTCGAAAGAAGCGCTCGATATGAGGAGCACCTTCACGATGTTGAAGAGGTCGAGTTAATTCGTCAGCTCGAGAAGACTGGGTTTCATCTCGAGGTTGAGAGGATGGGGCATCTCGAGACCAGATCTCTCCAGGGGGGAACTCAATACTCGGGAACTCGAGAACCCTTCAAGACAGGCCCAGCCGATTTCGGCCCAAACTCTTTAAATTAAAAAAGTTGGACTTGTTTTTAATTTGCTTTTGGTTTTACGCATTTTGGGCCTAAATGGAATTTAGGGTTAACCCACTTTAGGACTTCTATAAATGGGGCTCTTGTGTTTAGGCTTAAAAAAAATCCTTTGGAATATTTTACCTAAGTTTTGCAGCCGTCCAGTTTTTGCAATGACTTTGTGCAACTACTCTTATCATTTGGTGGATTCCAAGCGTAGGGAGAAATTATCTGAATGTTCCCATAATTGGTGGTGTTTCTGTATCCGATTGTGAGACGTTCAACCCTCGTGATAGTCCTTGTGGTGCTTCGGCTGTATCCAGCGGCGGTTCGAGTTCTATCCCTTTCGTGCTTTTCATCATTGTTGTAGTATTTTCCCGTTTCCCCGGCTAGTATCGCGTCACAAGGACATGCTCACAATGGACACAAGGAACACAACGGTTTTTTTTCCAAAGGACAGATTGTATTCACTCAATCTTACAATGTCTTGCCCACGCTCCTTCGCATCACTTATTTATAGGGGTCATGGGGCATGCATATAATTTATAAATGTACACCATGCAACCCAGCTCCGACCTACAAGAGCATACCAAGGGATTGGGCAAGCAAGCTTAAATACGTGTTGTGGGTGGAGCTTGGTTTATGGAAATGCATGTAACCTGCCACTGGAGGTTGTGCATAAGGCATATCGGGAAATCCAGAAGTTGAATTTTGACATGATGGTCATGGGTGAGCTGCAAATGATGCAACTCGATGAGATGGAAAAAATCTGACATGATGCATATGAGAACGCACAAATTTATAAGGAAAAGACAAAAAGTATGCACGACCAACGAATCAAGGAATGTCACTTTGAACCAGATCAGCTTGTTTTGTTGTTTAATTCACCACTTAAAATATTTCCAGGTAAGTTGAAGTAAAGATGGTCAGGACTATTCATTGTGACGAACATATTTCCTTATGGCACATTGGAGGTTGAGAACCGAAAAGACAACAAAAGGTTGAAAATTAACGCCATTCGGGTCAAACAATATTATGGAGGAGGTGTCGAGTATGAACTGTCGACTCATACATTAAATGAAGCACAACAGCCGAACATCAAGCCGATGACTTTAAACCAAACGCTTGTTGGGAGGCAATCCAACCATAATAAGAAAGAACTTGAGCTAGATCGACCACTCATAAGGCAAGTTTTTCCCATTTTTCTTTTCTTTTCTATTCAATAAACATCGGGGCGATGTTAGATAGGTTTGAGAGTGTACATCGCCTGTTTTAGTTGTCGTGGGTGTTATTGTTGAGTGTGTTATGTTAAAATGTATTTTTTATTTACCTACCTTTGGGAATTATTTGGAAGATTGTGGGCAATGATGAATTAAGTTTGTTGACACGAATATAAGAGAATTGGAGCCTCAACTTGATTTGTTTTAGACAATTTTAAGTCCCCATCTCATGGTAATTATATGTGTGGCTGCAACAATTTCTAACTCATAGAGCTTAAAGAAAAAATGAAAAGTTGGACTTTTTTAGCATTTTCAAAGAGGACCTTCATACATTTTGAATAAAAAAAAAGTAAAAATAAAATGCTACCAAGGCTCTGAGTACTGTTGTTTGGGTGTAAAAAAAATAAAAGGAAGAAAGAATAAATTGACAAAGTTAGCAAAACACCTGAACATGTGCTTGTGGTGTGAGACATAGTCCGGGTAGCTCGAGTTAATAAATCCGAGGGGTGCTTTATCACCCTGTGCGTTGGACCATTTGGTTTGGGGGACAACGATTGAATACTCGATACATGAGCCTTTCCGCTTTTGATAATGCATTTAGAGTCGTGTAAGGAAAAAAATGGAAGAGAAGAGAAAGTGCTTAATTGATGAATCTAGGGTTGTCCAATATTAATGCTAATTAGTCCTATAACATGAACTTGAGTAGGAATATGGAGTGATAGAATCGTCCTGGCCTGTATGTTGTGTGAGCTGAGAGTGTGGGAACAAGAACCTGTCGAAGCATGAGTTGAGAGAAATGGTTGAAATTCGAATGTGTTTCTGTATGGCTCACACATGAGAGCGAATGAGATGTAATGGTTCCCATGGTAATTGTTTTCTACTGGTACCATGTGCTTCTTTTACTCTGGACTAGAAAAATCTAGGTTTTGGGGTGTGATAACTTGTTATAATTAGTTTTTCATCCTTATAATTGCGCGATATTTGGCTAAATCCTTGAGATATATTGTAATATTTCTTATATTACTAAGAATCGGGTAATGTCAGTAGTTTTGTTAATTTTGTAAATAAATTTGGAATCTTATACAGAGTTGGTGCAGCTGTACTAGAAAGTCATTGCAGGGGCACGGGAGCGTCAGATGTTTCACAGAGAGTCAGTACAACTGCATTAGAACGCCCTTGCACCTGCACGATATTGTCAGATGATGGACAAATTAGTGGGTGCAGCTGCACTAAATTTTCGTGAAGCTGAGAGGACGGACGACGAGAAATTATTTTTTTTCCAAGATTTTCTCCACCTACAACATTTTGAAGATCTTTTAGGAGTGAAATCCCTTGAGGCATAAAAGGATGACTTGCTATCGAAGAAAAGGGTGTTGGGGTAATTAAAATGAGACCACATTGAGGACAAGCACGGACACAAAGACCAATTCGGCGAAGCTTTTAGCGATGTCTAGGATGTTTTTTATTTCTGCTTTAGTTTTGAGTTAGTTATGAATTAAATCTTTCTTCTAGGATTGTGATGAACTCGGTTGTGTAATTGCTTTATAAGTGAATTTTTACTTCGTGTTTCGTTTATTTACTTCACTTTTTCTTCAAGCTTGCGTGCATGTGGTCGACGTTTGTATTGATTGCTTCTGCTTGAGCGAGGTCGAGAGAGGATCTTAAGAGAAGTAGTCGTTAAAGTAGCCTGGTTTGCGTCGTGACAGTGAGCGAACCTATGGTGATATGGATGTATACACCGTATGCAACTAAATGAGATCTGAACTTAATACATCTAATTAGTCGTGAGCCAAGAGATAGGGATCAATTATTTATGTGGTTCGGCGGACTTCGAGAGGCATTTCAGTTAGTAAACTAATACGAAATTGAGATAAGGAGAGGGAATACACGGGATAGTAACGTAACAACTGACGAATTTATAGTCCTAAGGTTTTTATCAATGTTTAATTCACTTTGATTTTACTTCATTTAATTTTCACATTATTCATTATTTGCTATAATTGTTATAATTTTCTCACTATTATTAGCTTTACTTTGAAATAGTTAGAATTGGATGATAGAAAGACTTCTTATACTAATTCGTAGTTGGAACGATACTCTACTTTCTCTATATTACTTGACGTGACCCGTGCACTTACAGATTTAGCGAACAACCACATCCTCAACATCTTCCTCAGTGAGATCCTTCTACCCAGAAGGTTCAATCTCTTCAATTGGAGACGATAGAAAATTAACATCCTCATCATTTTCTTCCCCACCGATAGGAGTATCCAAATATTTTGTGGGAGAAGAGCCCTCCTTCTTGGGAAATTCATGAGTCTCCACCACAGTTATCCAAGATTTCGATGCATCTGTCAGATCCACTTTTACGAGCTCCGTAAAAGTCGCCTTCACTTCTTTAGCAACACAGGTTTTGACCAAATTAGCTCTTGTTGTGACTTTTGAGTAAACATTCATGGTGACATCAGATAGCAGCTTTACAGCCCTGGCAGAAGCATTGACTGCCTTCCCCTCAGTCCGGAAGTCGATTGGTATTGCCAAAGCAAGTGAATGAGGCACTAATGTGTCCCCTCAGAAGCATGATGGTTTTCCTTGGCGAGAGATAACATAAGAAAAGCAATCACAAATTGTGACCTTTATTTGGGAGTTCCTTTGCCGTTGGTTGATTTTGCAGATTCTGGTGCCAAGGGTAATCGAAGTAAGGAGAAGAGGAAAGAAGTTTAGAGATTTTTGAAAATTTGAAGATGAGTGAAGGAGGAACAATATTTCTTAATAAGTGACAAGTACTAGAAGTACTTTTTCTATCAGTACCACATCCATCATAGTGTATTCATGTGTATCCCATGGGATCCAACGATGATCATCTCAGGTACCAGAAACCTAAGTTAATAGTTCCTATAAGGTAACGAACGATCCTTTTTACATAAGCAAAGTGCGACTCTTTTGGAACATTTTGATATCTAGTGCATAAGCATACAATAACTATGATATTAGGCTATGAAGGAGTAAGATAAAGTAATGACCCTATCATGACTCTATATAAGTGAGAATCAATCTCCTTCCCATCTTCATCTTTATAAATTTTTCTTATTGTTACTAATAGGTGTAGATAACGACTCAGTATTCCCAAGTCCAAAATTCATGAGTAATTGCTTGACGTATTTTTCTTGATGGATAAAAATTCCATGTGAAGATTGTCTAATTTGAAGTCCAAGAAAGAATTTCAGTTCTCTCATGAAACTCACATCAAATTCTTCCATCATCATATTAGGGAATTCGGTACATAGTTAATCCTGCAAATCAAGGACTCGGTTGAAATCGTCAAGTGCATCATCAATATATCGAGGTTCCTTTTGAGAGATAAAAGCATATTGCTCACCGTACAGACTTGTTGTAATGCGAGTTCTCTCTACTATATGTAGTGATCCTATAAATTTGATTAATGGGATGCTTTTCTTACATGTTGAAGGAATGTTGTATTTTTACATCATGTATGTTAGATAGACTTTCGTTTGAATTATTTTCCATATGTACATCAGCACTTGTTCACTTTTTTTACATACTTTGATTTGTTGCCAACAGCCTCCTGCCATCTTCGACCATCAGATTCTTCCTTTCAAGATTTTACAAGATTTTCCAATAACATCGTCCTTGTCTTTTGGTGAATAATTAATTTTGACATTGATTAACTCTTCAACTATTAGAATTCTATTATTAAATACTATATGCCTTACTGGTTATGGAGTATCCCGATATTCCCTCATCAGATATAACGTAAAAAATTTCCAGCTCCATCTTTCATAGGCCTTAAAATATGACATTTATTCCCAAAAGGATGGAACTATGAAATATTCGGTTTTCTCCCTTGTATAATTCATAAGGCGTTTTTCCGAAAGATTGCATTAAGTGAATTCTGTTTGAAATATAACAAGTCGTCTTACATCTTCAGCGTAGTGGTTCTTGGCAACCTCACTTTCAATTAGCATAGTTCATGCCATATTCGGTTATAATCTCTCAATCTACAAGTCTATTTCAATGTGCACATGGAGCTAAGAAATTATGTTTATATCATAGTCTTCACATAAAAAAGTGAAATCGTGATTATCAAATTCAGTACCACGATATGTTCTTATACTTCGTTGAGAAGAACCTTTCTTATTTTGAAGTTGCTTGACTAAATTTTCAAATGTTGTAAATGTATTCTTTTTACGAGCTAAGAACATAACCCGAATGAATATGGAGAAACTAGTAGAGATGTTCTTAAATGATAAGATGTAGATGTTTATCTTACATTCTCCAATGAAACAATTACCACCATTTGGCGATGCATTGAATTTTCTTTCATTAAAGGCAACAAAAGAGCGTTTGACTATTGTTAATCAGATTGTGTTAGAGGCCTTTTACATAAAGGACTCCTTCAATTTTTAGAGAATCGAAACAACAAATAGTTCCTCACCAAATGTGAGGAACGACCGTCCTATAACGTCACGGTGAAGAATAAGGAGACATCTCCTAAGATGTGGCTTAAACATCCACTATCCAAGTAATATTCATGGTCCTGAGTAATTAAATTGAAGCAATCCAGAAATATAAAAGCATATTTAAGTTAGTTGTGGGTTCCATTTAACAGTCCGATCAGATCAATCTGCAACTGGTTTACGGAACAAGGATAAAACCATCAACTTTAGACCTCAAGCATGCAAATCATTTCGTCAGATATGACAGTTTTTAATAGAGTGACTAGACCTTCTCCAATCAAATACTTAGTAACTTTAAGGTAATATAATGAGAATTGTCATTCTCACATGAGAAACTTATTTCGCATGATGTGAATGTCTATCCTTTCTCATTTTGCGCATTTCATGGGTGGAAAAACAAATTTCGTTATGTGAGAGTTGCACATAATTTAGTTATAATTGCAATTTCTCAATCATTGACTTGGATTGAGAGAGGTGCTTTACCGCTTCCTTAGCCTTTGTTAATAAGTTTTCTGTATGAGAAGACAACACACAAAAGTTTATTTTCTTTCTCGAGAGCTTTATTGTTCGTGGTCAGTAACTCAAGTTTACCGTACGATTTTGTGATAATATTCTCAATATCATCGGTTGATAGACAAGAAGGAGAGAAAACATATATCTTATTAGTATCAGCATCAGCTTGCACCATATAACACAGATGTGATGTTTCGTCGCTTTGATTGATTCCTCATTGCAGATACCCCAAATCAAATTTTCGAGTTTTGTTTTAAATCAAACAGGCAACTCAAAGTAACGCCAACAATTTTTTTGTTAAAAAAATGATTTAACTCAGCGTTCCATGCTAAATGGAGGTTAGATTTGAAAATGTTTCCTTAAAATTACTTTACAAATCAAATTAATTAAGATTAAAGAATCAACAACTAAATCAATATTTTAATAAGTTGAAATTTTGATGTTTTTCCCAATTTTTAATTAAATTCATGTTACCAGTCATGATCTTTTAGAATATCACAAAAAATTCCCTTGACATGGTTAGATGACCAATTTTAAATTGAGAATTAGCTGCATGAAACTAATTTCTTAATTTCGTTTTTATATGCATAGCTAAAACTATATTTCACATTTCTAATGTTTTTTACCATATTTATTACGTCCATTCATTTTTAATTTAAAATAGAAACACATGTACATAGACTTAGGCCCTTAACGGTAGGGTGAAAATGGCCAAAGCCCAACAAATACCCATTGAAATAATTAATCATTAAAGGGTGACGCATTTTCATATTTATTTAGTTCCCTCCAAAAGTTTGTTGAAGTTTATTAACATTTCATTATCATTTGACATGAATTTTCATTTTAATTTTTAACAACTTATTCTAACAAATTAACCAACCAAAAAATCTAAAAGCTTCCCCAGCACACTTTTTCCATTTAATATAAAAAGATTTTTCTTTGAGGGAGCGAAGGGGGGCCTGAAACAGAATCAGTTGCTACAACTTCGTTTTCATCGTTCCTCCTCTTCCAATTCTCACTCCCCCCTTTAACTCCGCTTCCTCTCCTCTGGTCTTTTCAACTTTCTTCTTTGGTCAATCGCCCGGAAGAGCGATTCCTCATCCACCAGCTGACGTCCTCCAGCCCCTCCGATCCTCCGACGGCCTCTTGTTCAGCCGATCCTTCCTTCTCCACTCAAGGTAGGCGGAAATCCTTGCGAAAACCCCCTGGAGCCGACCCTCCAATCGCCACCAAGGTTGATCGCAATAAGATAGAGCCAGACCAAAGCTCTTCGGCTCCAACCTGTCCGTCCCCTGGCCGAACAGAGCTGCCAAAGCTAGCTTGATGATGATGAGTAACTAGCCAAACCTCTCTAAGCCAATGCAACAGATTAATCGATCGCAATGACGAAATGGGACTTGTCTGAAACAATTTATCTTCTTCGATTCTTGCTGGAAATGACTGTTGAAGTAGATTAAGACATCCTTGCCGAGTCTGCTGCCATTTGATTTATAAATAGACAGAGATGACCTCACCTCATTGATCTGACTTTTTTTTTATCTTGAATCAAGCAGTTTTTAATGAGTCTGTATAGAAAACTTCGAAGCAAACCTTGAGATGGTCGAAATAGTGAAGAACATAGAGCTCTATCCTTGCGATCATCCTTTGATCTTTGCTTGATACTGATTTGCAATATTCTTTATTACTGATTCAGTGCGGGTCTCTGTTGTTTTTGCCGCTGAACTGTCCACGCTAAAATTTCTCACGGCTCTCAACTCATGCTCATGATTCCCATGGTGGTTCGCTTAGTAATGTATGACTTGAAGGATGCTTTTCCTTTTCTCTGTTACTCCAAATGTATGGAACATGTTGCTGTCATAAATTTACAATGTTCATTGGCTTATAATTCTTGCTAGTGGTACATTCACATGTTAAGGTTATTATCATTTTTAGTCTGTGTTAGATTGATTTGGCTGAATGCGATTTTATGTTACCTATGTGTGATCTTCTCGCCCGATTTTCATAATTTCTTTACTATTAATGATGCCTCGATGATTGAGTTTCAGATATATTTGGCAGACATTGTTGAGAATATTTCTTCGGTTTGCTTCAAGTGAACTCATGATTACTCCCCCTGATGTTTGTACTATACGTTGTTGTTGATTTGTTCCCATGTTCGCTCCTTTATTTATTGTTGCGAATGAATTTGTATTTGTTGATGGTCATA
Organism: Melastoma dodecandrum; assembly: GCA_029817715.1. Taxonomy (NCBI): domain Eukaryota; kingdom Viridiplantae; phylum Streptophyta; class Magnoliopsida; order Myrtales; family Melastomataceae; genus Melastoma; species Melastoma dodecandrum. The sequence goes on from JARUPY010000606.1 coordinate 196,401, forward strand.
TCTTTGTCAATCACGGTTGAACTCAGGAATTTCTATTATAATTCGTTCCTCCATTGGCTGGTTTGATTGAATCTCTTTGTTGGCCTTTCACCAAGCTTATTGGACGCTTCTAGTTTGTTCACTTGGCGGCTGTTAAAACGCTAGCTTGTGCTAGCTTTGACCTGGTATGACTTTCACGATAATATTTTTTACTTCCCTAATGATCATTTTAGAATCAAATGGCGTGATTGGAAAATATGTTTCATTAATAAATATTTTAATAATTAATTAATTGTTAATTAATTATTGATTATCTGAATTATTTTATTAATTCAAAAAGGGAATATTCTTAGGAATATTATTTGAATTAATATTAAATAGTTATATGGTAAAACAAATGTTTGAAAGTAAAAAATAAAATATTTCATAATCAAGGAAATTATTTTGTTATTTTTGGCAACTTCTGCCTAATCTTCTGTAAAAGATTAGGTTATTTAGAAATCACTCTCAAACAATGTTTTCAAGTCAATTTCGTCCAGATACAACGAAAATCTTATCCGGAACGAATTATGTCAATTTGGATATAATTGATTGATTATTTCCTTCTATAGAAGGTTGACTCCCTGTGCTGGCCGAACCTTCTATAGTTCATTATCTGGGGATATAAATATTGAAATAAGACTGAATTAAATCTAGAAGTCCCAACTGGATATTTTCACAAGCCTATCATCATAATTCTCAAGTTGGAAACAAAATGATTTTCTTTTTCCACTATAGAAGGTTGTTGACGAAATCTAGTCCAACCTTCTATAACGTAATATCTGACGATAGGATGTTCTGATTGACGTAAAATCAGATTAACTTCGTTCCCAATCATTTGATGGGCGAAGGGAGTGCATCTGGTCATATTTTGTATTTGGTAAGATAAGTTTCCTTAATTACAGGAGGACGAAACCACTATAAAAGAGAGAAAACTAACAAACAATCGATTTTGAGTGTAAGTCGTGACATTTCAACAATGTTATTGTGCTTTAACGTGTGTGTAAGTGTGCAGGATGAATTCTCCAGGCGAGCGTTCTCACAGGAGGTAACTACAATAGGTTGAGCGGGTTGAAGCTGCTCCGGTGACGTCGATGCTTACGGATCTGAGGGACTCGACCAGAACACTGTCCCTAACATCGGATTGCGTGCAACAGGGCCTGGGGAGAAGGGTCGCTGGTTGGCGGGTCGATGTACAGTGTTGGTTTGAGAGAAGGAGTCCACAGCAGGTGTAACCTTCTGTAGTCGGTTATTTTGTTGTTTGTTTGTTTACAGCAGGTGTGCTTTGGTGAAGCCATTCCGTAGGCGTCGGTGGTTACAAATATGAAGAACTTGGCTGGGGAAGCTGTCCGTAACGCCAGGTGAGCGTACAGCTGGTCAAAGAGAAGGTTTCTGCAGCAGGCGTATGTGGTGAGGGACTACGGCCTCCTGTAGACAGTTTATATTTATTTGTTTTGCAGATTAAACCAAAAATACATAAAGAGAAGCCCACCAGACGACGTCCAAGTATGTGGAGGAAGCGCGATCCAGTCACTTCGCAGATCTATAGAAGAAATAGTCGGCTACAGCGTCATAGAAGGATGAAGCATCCAGCCAAGGTTCTGTGCTCGCGCAAGTCTGATTGATTTCCTAGTAATTCGACCTAGACTCATCCCAAACTCAGCAAGAGAATTTCTTGCAACTGGTTAAGTTAGTCTTACCGTGTCGTGGTTAAAGGAATTGTTTTTTTATACCATAGAAGGTTCAACCTTCTACACTGTAATCACTATTTACGAGTTATTAGTGAAAGCGGCCGAAAAGTGGAGTAGGTGTATTCACCGAACCACTATAAAACTTGGTGTTCCGATTTAACTTTAAGTTTCTTTAAACCACAAAAGCTTAGCCTTCCGTGAAAAGTTCTATTCAAACGAAAAGACTAATTCACCCCCCTCTTAGTCACAATCAAAGGGCCAACACTTTGCCACTCTCGATTTGCATCTCTTATTATTTTTGTCTTCAATGTGACTTTCTGCCCACTCTCATCGGATTATATCTCTTATTATGTCAGTTTTTCTTGTTGGTTTACACCTATTCTTATCTGCATTTTGTAACTTTGCTAGTTTGCATGTTTAGTTGGTTTCGCAATCCACTTATCTAACTCGCTGCAGTTTTATTGTTAATTTATACGTTTATCTTGACTTGCTTCTTATTTGAACACGTTTGGTTGATGGTTTCCACATATTATTTTCAGACAAATCGAAGTTGAAATCCCAAGAACTTGTATGATCAGAGAACAAGTTTCCCACGGCTGTGAGCAATCTCACCATCTATTTCATCTTTGATTTCATTAATATGGGTTTGACGGGCGTCTTTCTCTTGTCTTTATCTTGTTTTTGACTTCTCCTTGCTTACATGTTGAGATGTGATTCGAGCTCCCACTGGACGAAGACAACATCAGTAAGTGGATGTGAGTCTCGGATAAGCCTACAATGGTGTCAGTATTTCGTGTCTAACTTTTTGCTCGCTTGTCGAAATTAAATGAAATCACTTGAGCTGTGATTTCATTTAATACGGACCTGACAACATTAGATCAATAACTTAAATACTAACCTAACAGGACTAACCATGCATTATTTGGAGTCTTGTGCTATGATTTTCGAATTGAACACTAAAACAGTGTCGGTTTCAACCATTTCGAGTAAATCATATGCTTATGTTTATCTTTTGTGTCGTGACCTGATTTAAACTTTCATAGAACTCATCATATTATATGACTCTTTTATTTGGTGGCTTAATAATCCATATTTGTGGAGTTATGCATGCTTTAGTGTTGAGAACAAGTTCATTTTGCTTCGGATTTAGCTTCCCCTACGTGACGAAGGTACAGCCTTTCGCTTGTATCTTCAGTTTGGAATGTCAGATTCAGCTAAAATCTGGGAATTAAATCCTTTGTAGCTTCGTTTTGAGTATTTGAACACATGATTTCATGCTCGGAGTTGAAAATTACACCCCATTCTTTATGACGGTTCAAGTATGCCTTTGTATGTTCTTATGTGGTTGTTTGCCTTATGTTTGATTGAACGTTTTTGCGATGATTTTTACTAGCCAATGGTTCATTCACATTTTACTACATTGAAATTTAGGGACTGTCATCCATCTCATGCTTTGATCATTTAGAACCATCTTTATACATTTTACATTCGCGAATTTATTTTCGAAATGATTTGTCCATGACATTGTCATTTCAAAATCGAGTTGCTACTTAGCTTATGATTACATGATTTCATTTGCTAATCCGTGCATAGTTCTCTTATTGTTTTCATATGCGAAAAATCGACTCGCATCGATTCGGTTGACGCCCGGGATGCATTCACAATCGAAGGGTGCAAACCACCCACGCCAGTCTCATTCCGACTTACCGGTTAATTCTATTTGATTTATTCATTTCACTTAGAATTTACATACCGCATCTATATTTTATTTCTTTGATTTCATTTACATGGACAACATCCGTCCACATTCAAGGACTCGATAAGACGATCCTTAGAGACACATCATATTTGGGAGGATTCTTGAAGACGCGTGTAACAGACCGCGTGGATTTCTCCGCATGTGTAAAAATCACGATGATCGAAGAGCTTAAAGCGACCCCTACCGTCACATTTTGAAATACATGTGGAAAGGTACGGGCCTTCCCGACTTTCTATTTTTCCACTTGTAGCGGGCCGTGGGTTCATGTGCATTGGCCCACGGTCACCACACTTCCCTGCTTACTTTGATAAAAATAATTGTATGTGATTGCACAAGTGATCGTCACATATGAGTTCGGGTCCAACGCACAAATCGGGACTAAGCACGTAATCCAATGACAAGAGTTTGGACCCAAAAGCGCATATCGGGTCCAACACCCGTAGCCAGAAACTTTTTGAGAGCATCGCCACCTCTTCTACGCATGTTTGACTGAGAGAGCGAGTAATTAGGAATCCCCGAACTTTCTTTGGTTTTTTCGACTTTATACCATTTTTTCTTAAATAAAGTCGGTGGCGACTCCGTATTAGCTTACCTAGGTTAAGAGATAGACATGTTTTCTATGGAGCCACGAAGGATCACGGTCCTTCTTTTGGTTTCTTCGGGATCATGCTCCGCCTTTCACCGGTCGCCCTCTTGACGACCGAGTGAGGGCCCGAGCAGGCCCGTCGGGAATGAGCGAGAGGGGCGCACATCTCGAATGGCGACTCCGCTGGGGACCCTGTATGTGGAGAGGAATATGACATTGTTTGCGCGTGTGCTCTATGCCTTTTTGCCCTTTCGTTTGCTCTCATTGATGTCTCTGGTTACTGCTTTCCTAGACATGACTCCTCTGGGAGGCTCCGGGGTTAACATACTACCTCTGGGAGTCGCTCGCTAATTGGGACTCGATGTGGAAAACATGTCTCCGTCCAGTTTAAACATCAGAGCATTTGACGGGGCAAAACGCAAACCCCTTGGAGAAATAGCCTTGGAAATCATTATGGGCCCGGCAAGATTACATTCGAGGTGCTTGAAACTAACAGCTCCTTCAACGTGTTACTAGGAACACCATGGATTCATCAAGCTAGGGCAATCCCCTCCACGTATCACCAAAAGGTCAAATTCCCATTCAATGGCAAACCGTAACAGTCAACGGGGAACGAGACATTGAATTATGCAATGAAGTCGACATTCTATATGTTGGAGAGCCCTCTGTTGAATCGTCTACGATGCAAGCATTCGAGATGGTAATATGATCCGAAAAGTCAATAACGACCCGCCAATTGACCATCTGTTCGCAAACACGGCGCGAGTTTTACTTCATATGCGACACTAAATTCGAGGAGGTTTGGGAGCAAATGGGCAAGGCATGCTTTTCCCAATTCAGAACCCCACGCCAGCCGACAAAACGGGTATCGAATTTGAGTAAGAGACTATTCAAGGTTGGAAGCTAAGAATCGAGACATGTGGAATTCTTGGCTATCCAGATTTATACAAGGTATTCATTTCGGCATCACGGGGCACGTTGCAGCAAGAGCAATTAATTGATGCTATGGCCGAGCTTAACCTCGAAGAAGCATTGAACCCGAACGAGTCGTCACTCAAATGGTGAAACGCTCCAATACATTCATTGACTTTTATGCATGTAGAATCCGCGTGATCAGCATGTCGATCGACAGATGCGTGAATAAACCACCACCAAGTCATGGACTGGTGGGTTGAATGTAGCAACTGCTCCGTGTTGAGATGCTAGGGACCCGTGTCAGGACGATGATGAAGATACGTGACGGATATAAGGAAAATACGGGCACATGAATAATGCCCAGCCCACTCAGGCCTGATGCCCACGACATCTCATTTGTCCACACACGTGATGGTCATTTCAATTTCTTCATATGTTTTCTCAATTGTTTCTTGGTATATACTTATGCAGGAATAATGCTTCAGGGACTATCCAGGAATTCCGAGACAAACTTCTAGAGCCTTCTCAAATTGAGTGCAATCAAATTTCAGATGAACTTGATGAGACAGACGGTCAATCTTCGAAGGGTCCCGAAACATCGGAAGATCCAGATGAAAAAGTTACTTAGAAACCCGAATCTCTCGACAACTACTATGGCCTAGAATAAGGACTACTAAGACATGAAAACCCTAAAGAAGTCACTCTTGAAGAACCAATTCACATCAATATTGGAACAGAAGACGAGCCCAAAGAGTTGTTCATTGGCGTAGATTTACCAACAGTTGAAACCGAGGAAATTATAACTCTTCTCAAAAAATTTTCAGATGTCTTTGCTTGGTCATACGCATACATTCCAGGATTAGACTCAGAAATAGTGGAGCACAAAATCCCCACTAATCCTTTGATTCATCCAATCAAATAAAAACAATGCCAGTAAAAACCTGAACTAGCCCTTGCAATTAAGGAAGAAGTAGACAAACTGCTTAAATTCAATTTTATCGAAGTATCAGAATACCCGCAGTGCGTCGCAAACATCGTCCCATTCATCAAAAAGAATGGAAAAGTCAGGCTATGCATGGATTACCGAGACCTCAATAAAGCAAGTCCCAAAGTTGACTTCCCTCTACCATACAACAATTTACTAGTGGACAACACGACTAGCTACAACAAATTCTCCTTTATGGATGAATTCTCTTGCTTTAATCAGATCAAGATGGCCGACACCGATAAGGAAAAGACTACATTCATTACACCCTAGGGCACATTCTGTTACCGGGTTATGCCATTTGGGATCAAGAACGCCGAGGCAACATATCAACGAGCAATGGTGGTCCCATTCCATGATAAGATTCACCGTGAGATTGAAATCTATGTTGATGACATGATCGCCATATCCAGCATGGAAGAAGATCACATAGTCGTTCCGCGTAAGCTATTTGAACGACTTCGTAAATACAAATTGTGTCTCAATCCCACCAAATGCATGTTTGGGGCAACATCAGGGAAGCTTCTCGAGTTTGTTGTTAGCAGTAAAGGCATTGAAATAGACCTAGATAAAATCAAAGCAATTTGGGAACTTCCAACACTAAAGTCAGTTAAGAAGATCCGTGCATCACGGGTCGGCTGCATCAAATACATCGAAAGGTTTTTTTTTTGCAACCTAGCCGACCCGTGCAAACCTCTATTCAAGAAATTGAAAAAAGACATCAAATTTGAATGGGACGAAGATTGGATGATCGCATTCGAACAAAACAATACGTCCTTCACTAACCGCCAGTTCTTATCTCGCCGAAGCCGGGGCATCCGCTCACACTCTATCTAATAGTACTAGAAGGGTCGTTTGGGGCAATGCTAGTACAACAATTATCGGGTGCCAAAGAACACGCCATTTACGACCTCAGCAAAAAATTCACAGACTACGAAGCCCGATACACAATCCCGGAGCGCACATGTTGCACACTTGTTTGGGTCCTTTGTCGTCTTCCACAATATACTCTCTATTACGAGATCCTGCTAATTTCAGAGAATGATCCACTTAAATACCTCTTCGATAGACCAACTGTTATCGGAAGAGTTTCAAAATGGCAACTGCAACTTCCCGAATTCGACATCAAATTTCACTCAATGAAATCAATCAAAGGAAGGGCTATTGCCTATCAAATAGCATAATATCCAGGGACAGATAATTCCCCAATGGAAATTAAGCTGCCAGATGATGATATCCTAATGGCAGATTCAGAACAATGATGGACAATGTATTTTAATGGCGTAGTCAACTCATCGGGTTCTGGCGTTGGAGTAGTCGTGATATCCCGAAACGGGCAATACTATCCGGTTGCTCCTAAAGTCATATTCCCATGCACAAATAACATTTCTGATAGGGGATCCAAAGCTTATCTCCTATCAAGAGTATATGCAAGAGCTGATTCGGAAATTTAGAAACATTAGCTTCAGCTAGCTACTAGGATCTGACAATCGATTCGCGGATGCAGTTGCAACTCTTGCATCGATGATACCACTGACCTGAGAAATGGACATTGAAAATCTTCGCATCAGCATCATTGAAGATCCCAGTTGCATGAACACTGAATCCGATCAACAGGTTCACACATCTCTATGGTATACTGACATTAAGGTGTATCTATAGTCAGGTGACTTTCCTCAGATAAGCACAAGGAAGAACGCAAATTCGTCAGGATGTTATCCGGATGTTACTTTCTCAAGGGGAGTATCCTCTACAAAAAGTCCTTCACGACGGCCCTCATGCGGTGCGTCACGGAAAAAGAAGCCAATGACATTATGATGGAAGTACATGGAGGCGTTTGTAGTCCTCACATGAATGGATACGCACTTGCCCAAAAAATCACGCGCCTGGGGTATTATTGGTCGACAATGGAAGCCGATTGTATCAAGCACATCAAGCATGTCATAAGTGTCAAATTTACAGTGGCAAGGTGCATGTATCTCCTACTAGGCTCTACCCTTTGTTCAAGTAGTGGCCATTTTCAATGTGGGGCATGGACGTCATCGGACCCATCAATCCCATAACATCGAATGAACATCGATTCATCTTAGTTGTAATCGATATTTCACCAAGTGGGTCGAAGCTCAATCTTTTCAAGAAGTTACCACGAAGAACGTCGTGCAAGTCATGCGGATTAACATCATTGCTAGATATGGCATACCAGAATTACTCGTCACCGACAATGGTTTCAACTTCAATAGCAAACTTATGAATACTTTGTACGAAGAATTCAGAATTAAATACATCAACTCTACACAGTACCGTCCATAAATGAATGGTGCAATTGAAGCAACAAACAAGAATATGAAGAAGATTCTTCGGAAAACGGCAATCACGTATCGCGATTGACATGAAAGCTCCCATTTGCGCTACTTGCATACCGAACGACAATGCGAACATCGACTGGGGCAGCTCCATTCGAGCTCGTTCACGGAACACAAGTAGTCATTCCGGCAGAGGTCAAACTACCAACCCTTAGGATATTATCCCAAAACAATATGACAGATGAAGACAAAAATCAATCATCATCTTGTTCAAATGAATTTCATATACGAGAACATGCTCGCGGCAGCCCATCCATGCGGTTATACCAACAGCGCATGGTTCGAGCATTCAATAAAAAGGTCAAACCAATTCGATATCGACCTGGAGACCTTGTTCGCAAGTGGATCATTCTCAACTACAAGGATCAAAGAGGAAAATTTGCCTTGAAATATGACGGACCTTTTGTGGTAAAACACGCCTTCTCAGGAGGCGCAACCATTCTGACCAAGATGGATGGACAAGAACTACCGCAACCGATCAATGCGGACGTTCTTCGGCGCTACTACACATGAAAGGGAATATCTGATCCAAATCGATACTTTCCTAACAAAACAAGTTACATGAGCTCACTTGTTTTTGCCCTTGCCACATATAGGGACAAAAACTTCCTATCATGCTGATGAAGGCGTGGGTGGCAGGGTGGTAAAACTCCAAGCATTCTTGGAGAAGCCTTCGTTGTCAAAACAAACGAATTACATGAAAGGAGTCAAAAGGAATCTTATAGTAAGAAGTGGGAAACAATTGGTTATAAAGGCAACACTTCCTCAAGGTCCAAGGGAAAAGACATTGTCGGCGGATATGCGAAACCAATTAGGCCTCGCCTAAGGACGAATGTCAATGAAGTCTTATTTCCTAAAGAGTTAAAAGACAGAATAAGAGCAAATAAACATCCGCAGCATGGATGTTTTCTCAAAACATAATATCCCCAACAAATCCGTCTAAAACGAGGACTTCATTACTCCCAACGAATGTCACATTATCCCCAAGCAGAGTGTGCTGAGGGGTAAGTTGTCCAAATGATGGAGAATTTGTTTGAGCGGTGAAACCTTTCTTAGAACAGGTTTGTTTTCGATAATGTCTATTGGACTTATTCCTTTCCAATAGGAAAGTTTGAACCATTTATAAAAAGGCCTTACGCCAAAGCCGACATCGTAACCCGAGTCAAGACTCCTTCAACTGGTACATGAGCAACCAAGTCAAGGGAATTCTAAATCTAATCAGGACGAGCTCACACAAACACTAGTGAACCTTGAGAGTGAAAGGAAGACCTTCAGTATCCATGTCCAGAAGCGTTTCGTCCAAAAGGATATCATAAACAAGGCATGATATGCATGAAAATCATGAATGCATCCATTTCATTCTCGTACATGTGATTTCTCTTATCACTAACTCGTTGTTGGATAAGATCCCAAAGTACAGGTCTTCCAAGGCATATCCCAAAATTTGATTTGTGGTATCTAGATCATTTTTGCGAAAAAATCTTTCCATATTCTCCCGCAAATAGGGGAAAACTGTAGATACCCCAAATCAAATTTTTTAGTTTTTTCTTTTTAAATCAAACAGGCAACCCAAAGTAATGCCAACGATTTTTAGGTTAAAAAATTATTTAACTTAGCGTTCCATGCTAAATGGAAGTTATATTTGAAACTTTCTCCTTAAACTAACTTTACAAATCAAAGTAATTAAGATTAAAGAATCAACTCCTAAATCAATATTTTAATAAGTTGAAATTTTGAAGTTTTTTGCAATTTTCAAATAACTTCATTGTACACGTCAGGATCTTTTAGAATTTCACAAAAATTCCCTTGACATGGTTAGAAGACCAATTTCAAATTGAGAAGTAGTTGCATGAAATTAATTTCTTAATTACGTTTTTATAGGCATAGTTAAAACTATATTTCATATTTTTAATGCTTTTTATCAAGTAGATCAAGTCCATTCATTTTTAATTTGAAGTCGAAACACATGTATGTGGACTTAGGCCCTTAAGGATAGGGTGAAAATGCCAAAGCCCAACAAACACCCATTGAAATAATTAATCATTAAAAGGTGACAAATTTTCATATTTTTTTAGTTCCTCCAAAAGTTTGTTGAAGTTTAACATTTCATTATCATTTGACAATTTTCATTTTAATTTTTAACTATTCTAACAAATTAACCAACTAAAAAATCTAAAAGCTTCCCCAACGCACTTTTTCCATCCCTAAAATAGAATGAGTTGCAACAACTTCTTTTTCATCGTTCCTCCTCTCCCAGCACTCACTCCCCCCTTTGACTCCGCTTCCTCTCCTCTGGTCTTCTCCGCTTTCTTCTTTGGTCAATCGCTCGGAAGAGCGACTTCTCATCCACCAGCCGTCGTCCTCCCGCCCCTCCGATCCTCCGGAGGCCTCTTGTTCAGCTGATCCTTCCTTCTCCACTCAAGGTAGGCAGAAATCCTTGCGGAAACCCCCTAGAGCCAACCCTCCAATCGCCACCAAGGTTGATCGCAGTAAGATAGAGCCCAACCAAGGCTCTCCGGCTCCAACCTGTCCGTCCCCCGGTCGAACAGAGCTGCCAAAGGTAGCTTGACGATGATGAGGATCTAGCCAAACCTCTCCAAGCCAGTCCAACGGATTAATCGGTCGCAACGACGAAATGAAACTTGTCTAAAACATTGTATCTTCTTCGATTCTTGCTGGAAATGACTGTGGAAGTAGATTAAGACATCCTTGCCGAGTCTGCTGCCATCTGGTTTTTTTCTTGAATTAAACAGATGTTAATGAGTCTGGATAGAAAACTTCGAGCAAACCTTGAGATGGTCAAAACAGTGAAGAATAGGGAGCTTTATCCATGCGATCATCCTGTTATATTTGTTTGATGATGATTTGTGATGTTCTTTATTACGGATTTAGTGCTGGTCACTGTTGTTTTTGCCACTGAACTATCCGCGCTAAAATTTCTTGTTGTTGTCAACTCATGCTCATGATTCCCATCGTTGTTCGCTTAGTAATGTATGACTTGAAGGATGGCTTTCTTTTTCTCTGTTGGCTTTCTTTTTCTCTGTTACTCCGAATGTACGGAACATGTTGCTGTCATAAATTTACATTGTTCACTGGTTTATAATTCTTGTTGGCGGTACATTCACATGTTAAAGTTATTATCATTCTTAGTCTGTGTTAGATTGATTTGGCTGAATGAATTTTATGTTACCTATGTGTGATCTTCTCGCCCGATTTTCTTAATTTCTTTACTATTAATGATGCCTCGATGATTGAGTTTCAGATATATTTGGCAGACATTGTTGAGAATATTTCTTCGGTTTGCTTCAAGTGAACTCGTGATTACTCCCCCTGATGTTTGTACTATACGTTGTTGTCGATTTGATCCCATGTTCGCTCCTTTTTTAATTGTTGCGAATGAATTTGTATTTGTTGATGGTGCATATTTTTGTCAGTCACGGTTGAACTCATGAGTTTCTATTACCATTCGTTCATCCATTGCTGGTTTGATTGAATCTCTTTGCTGGCCTTTCACCTACCTTATTGGATGCTTCTAGTTCGTTCACATCACGGCCGTTGTAATGGCCTTTCACCTAGCTTGTGCAAGATTTATTTAATCCGTTGTTGCTTCATTTGCGTTAAACTTTGCCACTCTCGATTTGCATCTCTTATTATTTTTGTTTTCAATGTGAGCTTGTGCCTACTCACATTTGATTATATCTCTTCTTATGTTAGTTTTGTTGCTGGTTTACACTTATTCTTTTCTGGATTTTGTAACTTTGCTGCTTTGCATGTTTAGTTAGATTCATAGTCCATTTATCTGACTCGCTGCAGTTTTATGGTTAATTTATACTCCCTAATTTGCCATTTTTCCAAGTCAATTTTTGGTGTGCTTATGTTTACAAACTCTTTATTTGCATGTCTTCAATCTTGTTGTTGATTTTAGCCTTTCCTATCATCTGATTAATGTCAATTTGTTGCTCATTTTGTTGGTCTATTGAAGCTCTGTTGAATAGGTTTTGATGATGAGTCTAGACCTTCTGTGAAACAGAAGTTAAACATCTACACTATAGAAGCTACCCACGTTAATTGATCAAGATATTTATCTAATCAAATTCAACGGATTACGTTTCCAAATAATCGCAATAGGAATTATATTTTTCATGGAAGGAAATATATTCTTCTATTTATGGTAAGGTTCTACAAGGTTGTCTCCAACCTTATGTGGATCGATCCGACCACCAATGAATCGTTATTTTGGATGTTTATCCATGTCATCTGTCTAGATACATTCAATTATATGTCTTGGTCAAAATGATATCGGTTTTGATGATTATGGAAGTTAATATTGGATTATTTCCATTCACAGAAGGTTGCAGACCATATTTAGCCAGTACCTTCTCTATTGCAGTATTCATGGGAATGTTGTAAAATCTTAATCCCATTGATATGATTTGATCGCCTAATGAATACCTGGGAGTGACGTTTTGGAAATATTAAATTGTGATATTATCTACTATTTACTTTCCTTTATGCTTAGAGGGTTGATTGTCAAGATTACCTTCAACGTTTTAACTTAGACTATTTTTTATAAATAGAACTATTCAGCCACGCTTTCTGGTGGTAACTTTTGAGAGTAACATTGTTGTATTATCCAGAGAGCGTGTTGAGAGCTTGTAACTTTTTGTTTGAGTTTTGTTAGTCAGCTGCATAAGGTTGTATCGTTGGTGAAGTCTTCTAAAAGAGTGACCTGGGGCCCACGAGGGACTCGATTAGAAGCTGCAGGAGACATTGTGGAGGTGTGCAGCTGGAAGCGGGCGTGGCCAACGTGCAGTGGGCCGAAGAGGTGAGGAACTGATCAACTTCTGTGGTGTAACGTTTTGTTGTGCAAAAACCCAGGACAGAGGCTGATATCTGCTTGCATGGTGTTGCCGCGTGCCTGCGCAGGGTTGTTTAAGTGCTTGCGTGTGGAGTTCTCCACGTAGTCGCTATCTCAAGGAGGTCGTACAGGTCATGTGGAGCTGCTGGAGGGAAAGGTCGTTGTTTGCTTGCGTAGGGTTCGCTACGTGCTCGCGTGGGGTACGCCATGAAGTCGTTGTCCCGAGGGGATTGCGCTTTGTTACCATTTTTATTCACGTTAACACGTGCACCGAGTCACTGCGGTACAATATCTTTCGGTCTGTGCTGAGAAATTCAGTGGTCTGTGCTGTACAACGAGGTTTGACACATTTGGTACCGAATCTTCTGGTCTGTGCTGTGCAATTTAGTCACTCAAGTACATAACCTTTTGTCTGCGCTATACAACGAGTCACCTTTGATGCAGAACCTTCTGGTTTGTGCTGAAGAAGGTCGATCTCGTATCACTTCCTGCAATCGCTACTACAATGAGTTTCAGTGATAACCATATAAATTCTGATAGAAGAGCGGATGTATACAAGTTGCCGAACCACTATAAAAGTCTTGCGTGCATCAAACAAATCGCAATCACATTCGTACGTTCTGTCTTACAGAAACCTGTCTCTACGGATCTGTTTTACAGAAGCTTTCTTCCGCTGCGGGGTTTATCGAAAAGGAGTTAAAAATCCTTAATTCGACTTTACCAGTAGTTCACCCGCCTCTTAGTGTAACAAGTGTACGCGCGCCCTACGGCCTAGCACGCGCGAGGCGGTTCGAGCGACACGAGGATTCGGGCTCGCTCCCTCGAGGCCCAATCCGGTCGGCGTCACGACTCGAGCATCAGACGTTGCGGAAGGCAATCGGGTTGTGCCCTCCCTTGATTCTCGAATGGGTCTGCGGGACATTTCACTAACCGTCTCCAGTCCTTGAAGGTGGCGGGTGAAAGGCTGCGTAAAGCCTCACTTGGGAATTTTAGGGAGGTCTCAGGGGGCGGCTCGTGTCACCGTTACCCATCCAAAATGGATCCCTAAAATTGGTTATTAATGCTTAACCTAGGTAAGCTATTACGGAGTCGCCACCGACTTATTTTTAAAAACCGTTTAAGTCGGAAAAACAGTTGGTTCGGGGATTCCTATTTACTAGTTCTTACATTCTAAACATGCTTTTGGTTCGTTTGCTCCAAAAGTTTTGCTTTTAGTTAACGGGCATTGGACCCGGTCCGGGCATGACTCCGGACTCACGTCACTGTTTTATGGGCGTTGGACCCGATTCAGGCAATGGTCCTGAACTCATGTTTGTTGTTTACACCAACATGCGTTAATAAACCTAATTTGCCTAACGACATGCGTACAAGCACAAACAATTATTGAGATAAAAGGGGACGGGGAAGGTTGGCGACTGCGGACCTATGCACTTGGGCCCGCGGCCTGTTACATGTGGATATGTGATTTGATTCGGAGAGGCCCGTACCTCCTCTTTGTACCTGAAATGACGGTTGAGGCCGCTTTACTTCGAACCGACGGTTTTTAGGCCGCGGTCTATCCAACTCACGTGGTTTGTTACACACGACTTCAAGCCTTCAGTCCTCGAACTTCGTTTTGTCGAATTTCCGTGAAGGGAGTGTTGTGTGGCCAGTTGATGTTGATCTTCCGTATGTCGAAAGATGATGTTCCTTGGTAATTAATTCCTCGTTGTTTAACATGTAAAACAGGCAAGAGAGAGATGTGCAAAGCCTTTATTAACAGTTAAATTGACGCAAATCTAACCGAACTGAAACAGTAAAGCATGACTTACCATTTGAAATGGTTAAAATGGGGCATTTTGTAACCCGTTGATGTCGATCTTCCGTGATGTCGGGAGGTAATATTCATTGATAGTAAATTCTCATTGTTTCACATGCAAAACAAAGAAGAGATGTAAATGTTTTGACGAAGTCGTGTCAATGTTTGATACTTCAAATGAACGTGGGTCCCTCGTCGTGTTTTCATGCAAAACAAATTGAAGCGGATACAATGGAATTTGAGTTAGTAACATAAAAACACTCGTAAGATTAGAAATAGTTCCATAGTTGTATTAATTTCTAATCGTAATAATGTTCACAGTATGACCTCAATATTTCTTATTATATAAAAAAACGTTTACTAGATTAATGAGTTTTTTTATCAAAATGGTCAAACAATCACACGATTTGAAAATTAGCAGCCAAACATTGAAAATCAAATCTGTAAACAATATAATCGAGAAAGCTCGTCGTGGCTGCCGTTGCACCCGATCAGGCCTGCTAAGAGGTGGCGGGCGGGTCCGTCTGGCCCTGACTGCCATGGCCGAGAAAAGGGGAATCCGGATCTGGTCGATCCGCGCGTCATCTGTCAAGAGGGAGGCCGTGCTTCCTTGGTTTTTAGGAACGGTCCCATGGGGGAAAGGGGGGGCTGCCTTCGCTGCTCTAGATCTGGTCACGGCGAGGTGCGGGTATTGATGAGAGTCTAAAAAAGGGAAGCCACTTGGGGCGTGGGTTGGCTAACTGCTGTCTGGCGCACGGATATGGACTGCTCTCCGGAGAGCTGGGCTCGTCGGGGTCGAAGATCTGGCTTTGGTAGAGCCAGATCTAGGTTTCTAGGGGTTGTTCGAAGTTGTGCGGGAGACAGGGACGACGACGAGCGTGCCGTCGGAGTCTGATCCAAAGGAGACCAGAGGACAGCATGGGGAACGACCAGAGGCGTTGAGCGGAGACGATGGAGTCACCACTGTCAGATCCAGATGAGTAACTGCCGTCGTGGTCACGGCCAGAGCTGGGAAGACCCCCTCAAACTCGTCGGCATCCGTCGGGTAGTGCAAACATGACTTTCAGCACTGGAGCTTAGTGCTGGTTATGGTCTCCAAGCTTGGGGGTCCTATCAAGGTGAAGAGCAACTGTGGAACCCCGTTGGCTTTAGGAGCGGCTAGGCGAGGAATGTTGAGAGATTGTATCTGCATATTTGATGAAGTCGGAGCACTGTTCCGGGTTGGGGGATGCTTCTGTTGGCTGGGAAACCAACGGCTGGTGTTACCAGGGCCGTTCACTGACGAAGATGCCTTGGTTCGTCTGAGGCGAGGGATGCGGCTGGTCGCTGGATGTTTGGAGAAGCTATAGTGAAGTTGCTAGCGTCGCCGACGTCAGGGGGTGTAAAGAAGATCAATTGCAACCACTACTGTGACTATCGGAGCTGTCATCATTGGGTTAAGCAACCATTGCAGGGGCATCCAACTACTGGTTGGGACCCCTATCCAGAGAGTTCTACGCTGTTGCCATGATTGGGGAGAGCTACGGCTGCCGGACTTACTGCAATCCCGAGGCTGAAAAAGGTCCCTCTCCCCATGGTATATACCTGCACATTGAAATGAAACAAGTCAAAGTAAAAGGGGAGCGTCCCGCTACGCCAATACGCATTCACGGGAAGCTTGGACTTGATTCTCCGTCACTAGCAGATAAGTGGCATTTGCTGGGTGATCTAAAGGGATTTGTCCCTGTCGTTGCAGTAGAAAGACGCCAACCACCATAGATCGCAGTTGGTGAAGCCAGGATCGTCGTCAGAGGTTGACGTTGCTGCTGCCGCGTCCGGAAAAGTCGGAGACCATCGCAGCCAACGGTATGGGGTTGTCCTCGTTGCTGCCGTTGAATGTTCCTTTTGGGTTGATCATCAACGAGTTTCTGTGGTGTGGATTCATGCTTACCTTGGGTAGAATCGATCGAGGGACGGGTGCGGTGATAGAATTCCGTCGATGAGCCGGGAGAGGGAGTAATGAAAATCAATGGCCTTGATTATCTGAGGGGAGATTTTTGGAGAGGAGGGGGAAATCCGGCTTCGTTTCCTCTTTCTTTTGTTTCTTTAATAGAGGATCTCGGCCATTATCCGATTGGTCGTGGCACCCGTCTCAAGGAGCAGGGCAAATGATGATTGTCCAGGAAGATCATTACGGCTATCTTTTGCTATAGCCTATCGTGAGTTAGGGGGCTGAGGGGAGGGGCGAAATTGTCATGACAACCTTTACTTGCGGGCGGATAGTTTTGCCGTTCTTTGAAGTCGACTTTCCTTCTGTCTGACATTTTCTCTTTTTTATCACGTGCAGGTGGGAAAATATTGTTGCTGTGTCTTTGTCGTTGGCGTCGCAGGTGGTTTTCTGGTGTTCTTGAGTCGCTGTCCCTAGGGAGGGAGGACACAGGAATAGCATGCCTTGCCTATTCCTCTTCTCATCATTTGTTTTTTAGACTGCAAATCGTGGGGCATAGATTGGATTTTCTTTCTTTCTTTTTTTAGGAAAAAATGGCAATTGAGCAACTGAATTTGGTTTGCCCTTTTCAAATTGGTCTGACTTGAATAAAAAAATTCTAGAAAATTACAAATTTGTCCTCAAACTTTTAAGGTGACTCTCGAACGGGCTCGAAATGAATAAGAGGGGCTAAATATTGTCAGTTTGTTTCCGAGATGGGAATTAACCGGTCCTATTCTTTTCGTTCTAAACTAAGTCAAGGAAGCAAGTGAAGTGTTACGTGCTAAAAATGAGTCTTACTTCGTTAAAGTTTAGAATTAAGAGCTCGACCGAGAATTAGTTCATGTAACTAATTCTTAAAATTCGGAATCGGTCACCCAGTCAATTGTAATTCGTTCGCTAATCATGTTTAACGATCTTTTAACGGTATTAGAGTAGTCCACCCGTCACCGTTTAGATGATACCCAATTTGGGATATCTACAGTTTGCCCCTCCTTGCGGGAGAATCTGAGAAGATTTGCTCGCAAGGACAACAAAGATACCCCAAATTGTGAGCTTGGGGTGTTCCTGCTAGATCTGTGCCACAGGATCTCATCAAGAAAATGTCAGTGACGAATGTATCATGTATGGCACCCATGCATGTCATGTTTTATCTTGTAGAAACATGTTAAAATTGCTTCTGAGCGAGATTGGAGTGGGCTCCTTGGTTCTCTCATGGCTCACTCTTATATCTGAAATTCGTCCCGTTTGGATCTTAAAATACCTTTGACTTGGATGCCTCATGTACCGATCGAAGGAGTCTTTATCTGGGTTGTAATGTGGCTTTCGCATAATGCCTTTTAATTGAAGGTTTAAATTCGTCATTCGAAATAAAGAGTCTAAGGACCTAATCGGAATATATTGGGCAGCGGAGGTTTCACAGTTCAAGCGAATTCTCCATCCTTCAGATAGCAGGCCGGTCGGAGCTTCATTGCAAATGAGCTATTGGCTCACTGTAAAATGTTGATAGACCACTTTGGGGATTGTTTTCTTTAGACTTGTTGAGAAAATGACACATTTGCTCTTGCGACCGTCAATGTCGGCCCTGGTGCTTTATTTTGCTCTTTTGACTTTCATCTTGCGCTTTGCTTTTGAAGACTTTGGTCTTTGCGCTAATTTTGCACTTTTTGCTTGTATGTAGGGATTTGCCCCATTTTTCTTTCTTTCTCTCCGCTTTGTTGGAGATGTTTTGGACTCTTTGGGAATTTCCATTTCTTGCTGGCTTATGAGGATTTGTCCCATCTTCTTTTTTTGTTGATCTTTTTTGGAGATGATTTGGACTCCTTGAGGATATGTACGTGTTGCAGAGTTGTTGGAGGTTTTCATCCCTAGGTACAACTCAAATGGCAAGCTTGTCTGTTGATGGTATCTCTTCGCTTGAACCTTGAGGAAGTGTCGCTCTAGGGTCCGTTGCCTCCGATTTCTGACTACAGAATCTCCGTTAACATTGATGTGAGGCGATCCTTAGACTCGGTGGGAGTAGTGTGTAGAAACTTCGACTTTGGCTCGAAAGGGCTAGCAACGGTCATGTCCGTGTTTGGGATAGAGAATAAATGCTCGATCTCATCCCAGTCTGAGCATCCTTCGTCAAAGGATTCATCGTCCGCCCGGACGCTTGCTTAGAGGGGCATTCATGTGTTTGCGCTCATTTCTCTTTGGGTAAGTGTTTGGGGATTGGGTTTGCCCCCTCCGATTCTCATCCAGAAGTATTTTCTTAATGTGAAAATTTTGAAGATGCAAATGACCGTGCAAATGCTTAAGTAATGCATACGTTTAGGTAAACAAACCTCTTCGGAGTGGGAAGGTGCATGTACTATTGTGTCCTCAATAGCTTCTTCGAAGTTAGGCTCGGAAACGGCTTCCACTCGACCACCCTCGCCGTTGCCTAGGAGTTTGTACCATACTGTTTGGATGATCATGTACCTACACAGTTGACAACGGACACAGACGAAGTTAGCTTATGTACTTCAACTCTCGCTTGGGGAAATAAAGTTAGGCGTTTGCTGGGGAGAGGAGGTGGAGAATGTCCATCTCGACTGCCGCTAGGGAGGAAGATGATCGGATATTCTGCTCCTGTTGGAGAATGCGGTTTGTTCATGTAACCGACTTCAGTTTGGGGAATTAGAAGCATGGTTCCGGCTGGGGAAATGAAGGTATGATTCCATCTACACTTGCTAAAGGGTGGATAACAAGTGTACTCATATAACTTATTTCGCAGATGAAGTATTAAAATACTCCGTTTCGTGAAGTCTTGTTTGGTGATAACAAAGGCAAATATTGAATCTTTGGCTCGAAATTTCCACCCGACCGCCCACGCCTTTTTTCATAATGTAGGGTGTTCATGTACCTACACTCGCCAAAGGGCGGGCAACAGGTAAGTTCGTGTAACTTGTTCCGTAGAGAGAGTATTAAAATTGGATTAATACTCCCTTTCATGTCTTTTCGCCATTGAGTCTTTGTCCGACGGAATCAAAGGATTGACGAAGTGCTCCTCGTGCCTTGTGCCTGTTGTATAAGGGTGCTCATGTACCTACCAAACAGATGGCGAGAGACAAGTGAGTTCGTGCGACTTGTTTCTTTTAGAGTAGAAACAAAATTTGCTCATGTAATTTTGTGAAGTAGAGTTTTGATACTCCCCTTTTATGTTTCGCCAGTGCATCTTCGTACGCAAGAATCAAAGGATTGGCGAAACTACAACAAGTCTTTGACTTGAGGCATTGCTACCCTACCACCTTCGCCTTTGTCTAGGAGTTACGTACCTTTCGTGTGATGAGCTATTTTACCTGTCCACGAGACAAAGGACTTGAACGAAAAAAGCTCATGTAATTTTGCTTAGACTTTGATGAAGAGGGTAATGGTTGCATAATCCTCTATTCATGTGAGTTGTCAGCATCCTTCGTTTTAGTTGATTCCTTGAGAATTGAATGAATCATGCCGATTAGGATTGTTTTTAAGCCGTGGCTCGAAATTTCGACACCACCTAGGTGTAATATCGTCGGATAGCATCCGCGTTAAATACTTGAGGCAGGTCTCTCCATCCATCCTTGTCAGGATGGTTGCTCCTCCAGAAAAGGCATGTTTGACGACGAATGGCCCTTCGTAGTTTGGAGCGAATTTCCCTCTGGTATCTCTGGCATTCGGTAAGATCCATTTGAGGACAAGGTCACCTGGCATGTATCTGATTGGCTTAACCTCCTTGTTAAATGCCCTGGTCATGCATTGTTGATAGCATTGCATGTGATGGGCGGTAGAGTGTCGTTTCTCGTCTATGAAGTCGAGGTGGGCGAACTGATGGTTGGCCTTCTCGTCTTCTGTCACGTTGCCTTGGGAAGAGATTCTGAGAGTCGGTAGCTTGACTTCTGCTGGAATGACTGCTTGTGTTCCGTAGACGAGCTCGAAGGGAGTTGCCCTAGTTGATGTGCGTACCGTCGTCCGATAGGCAAGTAACGCGAAAGGGAGTTTCTCGTGCCAGTCGCGATACGTCATTGCTGTTTTTTTTGAAGAATTTTCTTCAAGTTTTTGTTTGCAGCTTCAACTACACCATTCATTTGTGGACGATACGTGAAGAGTTAGATGCCTTATCCGGAACTGCTTGCAGAGGGATTCCATTAGTTTGCTATTGAAGTTGGCGCCATTGTCGGTGACCAGTAGTTCTGGAACTCCGTATCTGGCAATGATGTTGGCTCGCATAAATCGTACGATGTTGTTTGCCGCAACTTCCTTGAAGGATTGAGTTTCGATCCACTTAGTGAAATAGTTGATAGCGACCAAGAGGAATCGATGTCCGTTGGACGCCTTGGGATTGATTGGTCCAAATACATCCATGCCCGACATTGAGAACGGCCACGGTTCGAAGAGTGGGTAAAGTCTTGTTGGGGGCACATGCACCATGTCGCTGTAGATCTGACACTTGTGACAAGTCTTGACGTATTTGATACAATCGGCCTCGATTGTGAGCCAATAATAGCTTTGGCGCATTATCTTCTGGGCAAGTATGTATCCATTCATGTGTGGTCCGCAAACGCCTTCATGAACTTCAAAGATAAGGGCTTGAGCTTCTTGCTCCGTGACGCACCGCATGAGGGTTGTCGTGAATGATTTCTTATATAGGGTGTTACCATCATGGAAATAACCCCTCGCGATTCTTCGAATGAACTTGCGCTCTTTCACTGTGCTTCCTTGGGGAAAAGTGCCTCACTCTAGGTAGGCTTTGATGTCTGTGAACCATGGCGAGGAGTCTTCAGCTTAGCATGGTTCAGCATGCATACAACTTGGATCGTTGGCAATGTTGATGCGAAGAAGTTCAATGTCCATTTCTCCGGCCAACAGAATCATTGATGCGAGGACCGCAAGTGCGTCCGCAAAACGGTTATCTGCCCGTGGGAGATAGTTGAACTCAATGTCGGTAAATTGGCGGACTAGTGTTTGGAAGTAGTCCTGATATGGGATGAGTTTTCGATCCCGTGTGCGCCATGCTCCATTCGTCTGGGAGATGATGAGCGCGGAATCTCCATAGACGTCGAGGAATTGGACTCTCATGTCGAGTGCACGTAATAAGCCGAGGATACATGCTTCATACTCAGCGATGTTGTTTGTGCAGGGGAATGTGACCTTTGCCGATGTAGGGTGATACTGCCCATCTGGCGATATTATTACAGCTCCAATGCCTGATCTTGAGGAGTTGACAGCACCGTCGAAGTACATTGTCCATCTTGGTTCTGGTTCCACGAGTAAGATGTTCTCATCACGTAATTTGTCCTCTAGAGGCGAATCATCCGCTTCTGGATACTCAGCAATGTGATCAGCAATGGTTCTACCTTTGAATGATTTCGTCGTGTGAAATCTGATGTCGAATTCGGCTAACTGTAATTGCCTTTTTGAGAGTCTTCCCTTGAGTGTTGGTTTGTCCAAGAGATACTTTAGTGGGTCATTCTCGGACACCAAAAGGATCTCGTAGTGGAAAGTGTACTGTCGGAGTCGATGTAGGACCCAAATGAGAGCACAACAGGTACGTTCTGAAGCGGTGTATCGAGACTCGCAGTCGGTGAACTTCTTTCTCAAGTAATAGACAGCGTGTTCCTTGGCACCTGGTTGTTGTTGGGCGAGCATGGCTCCGAATGACTCTTCTCTGACTGTGTGATAGAGAATGAGAGGATGCCCCGGCCTTGGCGGGACGAGAACGGGTGGTTCCGTCAGATACATCTTGATTTATTCAAACGCGATTTTGCAGTCGTCGTCCCATTCGAACTTGATGTCTTTCATCAATTTTTTGAATAGAGGTTTACACGTATCGGCTAGGTTAGAGATGAACCTCCCGATGTGGTTGACACGACCCATGAAGCATCGGATTTCTTTTACTGACCTTGGAGCCGGGAGATCGCGGATTGCCTTGATTATATCTGGATCAATTTCAATGCCCCTGTTACTGACTACGAAACCGAGGAGCTTGCCTAATGTTGCCCCAAATACGCATTTGGCTGGATTGAGTCGTAAATTGTATTTGCGAAGTCGTTCAAACAATTTACAGAGGATGTCCGTGTGGTCTTGCTCTGTCTTGGACTTGGCGATCATGTCGTCAACGTAAACTTCAATTTCGCGGTGCATCATGTCATGGAATAAAACCACCATCGCTCGTTGATACGTTGCCCTGGCGTTCTTGAGTCCGAAGGGTATCACCCGATAGCAGAACGTGCCCAGGGAGTTGTGAAGGTCACTTTCTCTTTATCTTCTTCGGCCATGCGAATTTGATTGTAGCTGGAGAATCCATCCATGAAGGAGAACCTATTGAAGCCGGTGGTGTTGTCCACTAACAAGTCGATGTGCGGTACAAGAAAGTCGTCCTTGGGACTGGCCTTGTTGAGATCGCGGTAGTCGACGCAGACTGGGACCTTCACGTTTTTCTTGATGAGTGGAACAATGTTTGCAACCCATTCTAGGTAACTGGCTACCTCGATGAACTTGACTTTAAGGAGTTTGTCAACCTCTTCTTTGATGGCGAGGGCTAGCTCGGGTTTATACCGACACTGCTTCTGTTTTGTCGGTGTAATTAGCGGGTCAGTGGGGATTTTGTTCTCCACTATCTCCGAATCCAATCTTGGCATGTCCCATATGTCCAGGCGAAGACGTCCGAGAATTCTTTGACTAGATTGACAATGTCTCTGGCTTCGTCTATTGGTAGGTTAGCACCGATGAATAACTCCTTGGGTTCATTGAGTGGCATGTCCGAGTCGGTCGGGTTCGACGCTTCCAACATGTTGACTCCTTCTTCATGTTCGTGTGTCCAGGTCTTCTCGATCTTCGTCCCTTCAGCTTCAGACCTTAATGTTGAGCCAGTGACTACAGAATTTGCTCGCTTGTTTTGAGGGGGTACTTTAGTTCTTGGAGGCGTCCTTGGCGGCATTGGCACCATTGGAGCTTGAAAGCGCGGCGCTCTGGCTTGCGGAATGTACATCGGGATTTGGTTCAGGGGAATAGCGATATTAGGCGGCATGAAGTGAACCCGCATGAGAGGTCGACGCCTCTGGCCATGCCCTTCATTCGCCTGGATGACGTTGACAAGCTCGTCAGTCCTCCATTCGCCTGTAGGCATATTTACTTCCTCTTCTGGCCCATCAGCCTGGATCTTCTGTTTTCTAGCTTCTCTGAGATGATCTCGCCTTCCACCGTCGTCGAAGATGAACGGACGAAACGGATGAACGACTTGCCGCCAGTGTGTTTGTCCTGCTTGCGTCGTACCTTGCCTTCGAACCTGATAGCGCTAGTTCCCACCGGAGAAGGAATGTTGATCGGATGGATGATGCCTTGCCCCCTAACTCCGAGTCCCTGGCCCAGTTGATATCCATGTCTGCGAAACTCTTTCGTAGCACTAATGTTGCCTCGCGTCATCAAGGGGTTCAACTTGTAATCGCGTCTGACCATGTTCACCTTCTCTAGCGTTTGGGCTATTGATGGTTCTCCAGTTGGCTCTCCGACGTACGGCAAGTCGATCTCATGATAGAGCTCCATCGTGTGCTCTCCCCTGACTGTAATGAGCTTACCGTCTGAGGGGAATCTGACCATTTGGTGAAGCGTTGATGGTACCGCTCCCGCCTGAAGAATCAATGGGCGCCCTAGTAGCCTGTTGAAGGAGCCCGATGTTTCGAGTATCTGGAACACATAGTAGAATAGGGTTGGCCTTACTTTAATCTCCAAGGTGACCTCGCCGTGAACTTGGCGTTTGGCGCCGTCGAAAGCCCGGATGGATAAGCTCGATTGCGGAAGCTTCTCCGTGTTAATGCCAAGCTTTTGTGCGACAACAAGCGTCACGATGTTGACTCCCGACCCACCATCTATGAGTACCTTAGAAATAGTGGTGTCTCTGCTTTTGAGCGTGATAAAAAGTGCATTGTTGTGATCACATTCTTGTTCTGGAAGATCATCTTCTGAAAAGGTAATCACGTGGTTGGCCATCATCTGGTTCATGTATGTGTCCAGTGCATTAACTTCAATTTGCTCCGGTACATGCACTTCGGCAAGGAACTCTTCTAACATTTCCCTGTGCTTGTCGGAGGAGTGAATGAGGTCAAAGAGCGAAATCTGAGCCGGTTGCTTCCTCAGTTGCTCAACGATGTTATAGTCGCTTTCTTTCACGGCGTAGATCACTTTACGGATATGTTCATTTTATGGCGCCATGGGCTTTGATGATTCTCCCTGCAGTTGAGCTTCAGGGGCGTCCACCACTCTCTCGAAACGGGTGATGAGTTCAATTTCGGGACTTGGTGGCGCGCAACTGGGCCTGATTACAAAGGGAATCCTTGGTTCCTTCAAAGGCGTGCTCCCCACCTGGAAGGACGTTGCAAGTTGTGCTTCCCCCAGTGGAACGTATACATACGGTGCTTTGGGCCTCCGAGGGTTTACCATTTTGAAACCATCTGGTAATACTCAAGTTGCCGACATTGGACGTGCCCCTCCATTGGGCTGACCTCGGCCCCAACCTTGACTTCGACCCCGACATCGACCTCGACCACGACCTCGGCCTCGATCTCTGTTGACGTGAACGATATTGATGTGCTCTATAGTCGCTTGTTCGCATTCGTACACATGGATCTCCTCCTCCTGGTTAGTTAGTGGTGAGAAAGAGTTAGCGCCAATGTAATTCACATGTTCTGGCAAGGGATTGCTTCTAACGTTGGGAGTCGTAGTTGGTGTAGTGAACGTGATGACGCCATCATCTAGCAAATTCTGAATCTTGAAACGAAGGGCGATGCAGTTTTTGGTGTCATGGCCCAATGCTCCGGAATGATATTGACAAGCCGCCTTGGGGTTGTAGCCAATCGAGGAGGGGTTGGTTGCTTTAGCCTCCACGGGCTTGATGAAGCCCATGTCTCTCAGTCGAACAAACATCACATCCAACGAGTCAGGAGTAGGAGTCAGGACCTCCAATCTGCATTTTGGATTTTGTTGAACTGGCTTTGGTTGGGAATACATTATTATTGGTGCGGGGGCCCTGGGGCTAGCTGCGGCTGGTGTTGGTGGTCTACCAGCTGCTGCGACGTACGATCTTGGCGCATATGTAGTTGGAGGTGGTGTTGCCCTAATGGATTGCCTACTTTTTTCGGCGGTTGCAATGAATTCTTTGGGCTTTGGTTTGATCGTCGGCTTAGGCGGTGTGGTCGGAATGAGTCCATCTCGGCTAGCATCATCTAGCTGACTAGCGGCGATGACCGCCTGGGCGAATGTTAGAGGTGCCCGCCCACCGATCATGAACGGTCCATACTCACGTGGCAGTAATTGTAGGAATTCGGTGATGAGATCTTGCTGTTGCATGGGAGGCTTGATCTGTGCGGCCATTTCATGAAAACGGTGGGCAAAGTTCTTGATCGATTCCCCTCGAAATCTCCGCAACTTGCGGATGTCAGAAAGCGTCGATGCCATCTCAACATTGAAACATTGGAGCGTTGACTCTGCCAGGCTTTCTGGGAACATGGTGATGCGAAGCTTGTCGTCCGCCGGGTAAACTGATATCTTATGGCAGAAATGCTTAAGATGTAGTTCGAGGCATCCAGTGCCTTTGAACTTATCGAACTCCGGAGGTTTGAACTTAGGCGGGACTTGAAAATGGGGAACTTGAAGGTCGTTGTACTCCCACGTTCACGCTTGGTATTCCTGAAGGGCATTGATGCGTTCTTCAAGCCTCGCAAGATGTTTAGCCTCGGGTTCTCGCATCGATGAGATTTTAGCTTCGAGCCTTGTCTCGAAGGAGCTTGCCTGCCCCGTTTCTTCCAACAATTCATCCACCCTGGTTGCATTACGGATCCTGGGACTGGGCGGGGTTGGCCCTGCATGTGGGGCCGAAGGACCAGTAGTGGGTTGTAGCACCCCAAAGTTGGGAGTTGGGACGCTAGCAGGGAAATAAGAAATCGGCATTCCTTCTGGCAATGTGTTTTGAGCATGGGGAGTTGGCCCGATCGCTGCTGGGATGTAGGGGACTGACCTTGGAGCTGGCGGTTGTGGGCAGTAAGGTGGCACATATGGTTGTACCGAAGTCGCGGAAGGGGGTGGCATGCGCATATATGGATTGTATAGGGAGGCTATACTGGTATAGGCGGCCGACCAAGGCAAGACTGGGTGGTAAAGTGGAGAGATGCTTGAAGGAGCGCCAAGGCCTGGCTGAGGGAAGGGACAATATGGGGGCACCATGGTTGCTCGCGCAGTAGATCCTGGCATGACAGGAGGTAGATAAGGATTCTGGATGGTAGCTGGGCTTGAAGTTGTCGCGACCTGTCGCTGAAGCAATTCTGCCATCATCGTCTTCAACGTTGAGAATTCTGTGATGAGGGATTCGACTTTGCCTCCAAAAGAAATAGTGTCGGTACCTTGGGCCGATGCGGGTAAGCTGGCATTGAGTGGCGAGACTGTGGACGGTATAGTTGAGGTTTGCATCGCTGGTGTTGTAAAGGCCGCCAGCGGTGGTATGTATGTCGGAGACATGCCTCCGCCTAAAGACTGTCCGACAGCGAAGGTCGGGGCTTCGGAGAAGAGTGGGGGGAACGCAGACGCGTCCAAGGACAAAGTTGGAGCAGATGTCACGCCCGTGGTTTCAGTGGTGGGTGGAGGGAGCTTTCCCTCGTCCTTGACAGTCATAGAAGCTACAACGCGTCCCGAGAGGTGTCCGCCATAACCGTCCTGAGGGATCGAAATCTGGGACTCTTGTTAGGAGCAATTGTTTGGTACCTTGGGCGGAGAAAAGAACTAGGTTAGCATTGAACGACAGAATGCTTTTGGGCATGATATGTAGTGACGAGTGAATATGCCTAATGCGAGGATGTGATTGCAATTACAGGGGTTCAATCCAAGTTAGGAATAGATAATCAGCATATCATTACTTAAGTTAGTTTAACAAAGTACGAAACATAGGAAAACCACAAAGCTGATAAACTGGGCTCGCAGGCCCTAAAAGGGGTAGTAGGGCACGCAGGCTCCAGTAGTCGCTCCTAGTCCCAGTGGCGGTCGCGCTCGAAGCGGAAACGCCTGATGCAGGCGTTTTCGAAACTCCAGTCAACAGGGAGAGGCTCGATGTTCATCCGCGTGAGAGTGATCCAGGTCCCGACAATGTTTGCAATAGCCCGCTTTGCCGATTGCGTGACCGATGCCCGCAAGTCCAGGTTGATGGGCTAGTAGAGTCTATCCGGGGGTGGTGGCACCTTCGATATTCCCCCGAATTGATGGAGCAAGCGGTCTGGGACGTAGGAAGTCCCAGTAATCCCAATGATAGGGATGTATTATCTTGCTACTGAATCAACGATGGTTGTGGTGCCGTTGAAGCAGCGCGCCTTCGGGTAGAAGTCCTCCGCGGTCAGGCTCTGGAAGAAACGAGTGGTGCCCCTGAAGGAACGAACTGCCAAGTAACCGCGTTCTGCTATGCGACCCAAGATACCAGGGTGGTGTTCTGGACGAAGGTTATACCCAATAGCCCCAAGGTGTGTGACGAACCACGCCTGTAGAAGTGCCGGGCTACATGTAGCTCGATGATGTCTGACTCCTTCCCTGGATCTTAGGATGATGGCGGAGAGGTTGTGGTTGGTATCTCCGATCAAGTTCGGGATGAACGGCTCGCCTGCCATGATTGCCTCTGCGATTCTGACCGCACGTCCGTGGATGGAGCTAGCTGTGAAGGGGTACAGGATGGTGCCTGCAAACATAATGATGAACGCTCAGGCCGATGCTTGTCCATCTCCGAGATGTGGGAGGAAAGGGGATGTCTGTAGGAGGAGGAGTTCTTCGACGTCAACGTGCCCTTGAGGGGTGAGGAGTGTGGTGACTGCCGTGTGAGTAGTCCTCAGGAGTTGTGCGATGTTTTCCCTGACACGATCGTGTCACTAGAGGGGCAGGGGGCCAGGACGGTAGGGCAGCTCCGCCAGGTGTGTGTACTCCTTACAGGTGGGAGCAAGCTCCAATGCTCCGAAGCTGAAAGTGAAAGTCCCGGGGGTCTATCGAGCGACTAGGTTTTGGAGGAGTGCCCAATCCAGCTTGAGATCGATAAGATCAACGAGTGCTCCTAGCTTCGATCGAACGTAGTCCCGCTCGGATGATGTGAGTTCGTTATGCAAGTCTCGGAGTAACTGCGTCGATGGGTTGTCCTTGCGTAGGAAAATTGGCTCCATGGGGTAAACCTGCAAACTTACATGTCACCCTCATGTGATGGCAATCCCATCTTCGCTCCTAGTATGGTGTGGAACCGCATGCGGATGCATGCACATGTATCAAATATGTGACACTGGAATGATTAAGGAAACTGAATGAGATTATCGTAAATCGTCAGGCACTCATGCAAGTGAATGTAGATGATGCAGTAAAGCGGTAAATAGGGGAATGGGAAGGAAAAAGAAGGTGTTGTGGGAACCCCCTAGAACCAACCCATACTGCTGTAAAATTAACAAAGTTAGTTTCGCAGTCTATTGCAAACATAACGTACCTGTCACCTGTCCCTGCACATGTGAAAGGCACTTACTAACAAACAAATGCTCGTGCAGCGTCTGGTACCAGCGGTGGGCAATCAATTTCTAGACTCGGTTGAAGGCTTCTAAGACCTCCCTCGGACAAAGGGAGGCGGATCCCACCTCATAACGTAAAATGGCAACAAGCCACAATGTCGTGGTATACGGTGATCCCCTAAAATCCTATTCCCGGGTATAGGGACACGCCTAGACATGCTTAGGAAAGCGGTAAACAAACATAATCGTGAACGCAAACAAAGGGCACCGAGCCAAGCAAGTACATGCGCAAACAAGAACTCCTCTCCACATGTAGATGGATGTAAGGACGTTTCGGTAAGAATCCACATGTAGAGTCCCCAGCGGAGTCGCCATCCGGGATGTACGCGCGCCCTCAGGCCTAGCACGTGCGCGGCAGTTCGAGCGACACGAGGATTCGGGCTCGCTCCCCCGAGGCCCAATCCGGTCGGCGTCACGACTCGAGCATCAGACGCTGCGAAAGGGAATCGGGTTGAGCCTTCTCTTCATTTCCGAATGGGTCTGCGGGACATTTCACCAACCGTCTCCAGTACTTAAAGGCGGCGGGCGAAAGGCTGCGTAAGGCCTCACTTGGGAATTTTAGTGAGGTCTCAGGGGGCGACTCTCGTCGCCGTTACCCATCCAAAATAGCTCCGTAAAAATGGTTGTTAATGTTTAACCTAGGTAAGCTATTACGAAATCGCCACGGACTTATTTTTAAAAACTGTTTTAGTCGGAAAAACAGTTGGTTCGGGGATTCCTATTTACTAGTTCTTACATTGTAAACATGCTTTTGGTTCGTTTGCTCCAAAAATTTTGCTTTTGGTTAATGGGCATTGGACCCGGTCCGGGCATGACTCCGGACTCATGTCACTGTTTTACGGGTGTTGGACCCGATTCAGGCATTGGAACTGAACTCATGTTTGTTGATTTACACCAACATGCGGTAATAAACCTAATTTGCCTAACGACATGCGTACATGCACAAACAATTATTGAGACAAAAGTGGACGGGGAAGGATAGCAACTGCGGACCTATGCACTTGGGCCTAC
Organism: Melastoma dodecandrum; assembly: GCA_029817715.1. Classification (NCBI taxonomy): domain Eukaryota; kingdom Viridiplantae; phylum Streptophyta; class Magnoliopsida; order Myrtales; family Melastomataceae; genus Melastoma; species Melastoma dodecandrum. Next base: position 226,923 of record JARUPY010000606.1, read on the forward strand.
AGCCCGTTACATGTGGATATGTAATTTGTTTCGGAGAGGCCCGTTGTAATGACCCGACTTTTTATTCATGAGAAAAAGTGCATAAAGGTAAAGGAAAATGGAATGAATAATATGAGTGTGGTTTTCAAGTATGAGCAACGAGTGAGTGGGGTGGTGCATGGTTGTTAGGGGTCGAACCGGGGTAGAAGGGTCGGGCGCTTGAAAATGGAGGTTTTAAGATTAATGCGGAGCGCGCGTGAAGTGGTAGAGAATGAAATAAATGAAGTCTCAAAGTGGGCGTCGGAATTCGGAGTTGGGTTGTAGAACGGGTCACCCGAGGGTCGGCATGAGCAGGGTGTGGGCGATGGGCGCGAACCCAGGGGTCGAAGGGTGGGCAACGGCTACTGCCCATGGCACGCCCTGGCCTCAAATCGTGAAGAAAGAGAAACCCGATCAGGAGGCGACCCTAGAAGGGCGACGGGAAGGCGCTCCCAGAAGCCTGAGGGGCCATGGAGGGCCGACAGCTGCTCGAGGAGGAAGGGACTCCGACAAAGGGGTGAAGAGAGGAACGGCGAGAGAAAGGGGAGCGACCGAACCATCCGCGGAGGAGGAAGGCGAAGTAACCGGAATCGTGAATCCCCGTGCGAGGAGGCTCGACGCCGCGCCAGCCTCAGGTTAAGGGCTGTAGGAAGCCCGCCCTCGAGGGCAGAGGTCGCGCGGCAAAGCTAAGAGCTTGCCCGATTATGTGCGGAAGCGACCGGAAGGTATACCTCCTCGCCCTTCTTCGATTTCTTCTCGTTTCGAACTTTTGATGTTGGGGACTGCGATTGTCGAACTTGGAGAGGGTTTGGGGCGGGTGACCGACCCTAGGAGGAAGGGGAGTCGCCCCGGGACCCTCTTCAGCCGATGTTGGTATGGGGTGCGTAGCCCGCCTAGGGGCGGGACATCGCGGGGATTTCGGATTAACGGACCTTAGAGGGTTGCAACTCGGCCATGGGGCTGGAAAAGGGTGAAGGAAACCGTAAGGAAAGGGGAGCATTGGACCCCATAGAGGTCACGCTCCGCCGTTGCGCTCAACGAGCGGAACCGCGAGATGTACCTCTTGGAATTTAATCGGCCTAGAGGCCGGAATGCGTGGACCGGAATGGGGTCCTATATAAGCCTTAAGGGCTTGATCCTCGTGCAAGGTAAGGCACGAAACTCATGCTTGGGGGAGGTTGGGAGGTTGAGACCGGAATAGACTATGTTCGGTTGAAACGGGCACGAACGAAGCGGACGCTTCGGTTAAGGTTGGCTGACCTAGTGGGGCGTTCAAGTGGGGCTTAGTAAGCTAGACCCCTGCCTCGTTGAGGGCTGAGAGGACGGCCCGAATGGGCTAGGATGATCCCGCAAGAGGCCGGCTAGAGAGTGCCGACCGTGGAGCGGGTGGACGGGGTTGTTGTGCGGTAAGCGCACCATGGTGCGATGGTCAAAATTTGAGGAATTCTTCTCACGAAGCTGTGTGTTTTGCCATGCCTTAATGATTGCGAGTCTTTTGCAGGTTTAGAGCATCCGCATGTATGCGCACCATGTAGGAGCATAGCATCATGAGAATTCCGAATTCAAAACCGGTATGTAACAACATTGTATCAAACTCTTGCAAGTCTTAAGTAAAGGAAATATATTTTTTTATTATCCGTCAAAATTACGATCCTTTCAAGTGGTATCTGAGCGAGGTTAGCTTCTGGAGTGATAAGGGTGGAAATCGAACTGGTTTTCGAAGCAAAACACGCACGTTGTTGCATATGCATGTGTTCGAGTGTGTCGGGATGGTGTGCGAATGTCATGGTCGTGTTCCTTGTTCGTAAAAGTGAATGGAAACGCCAACTGTTTTTCGGAATCGTGAGTGGACGATGAGGTATGGTCATGGATGACTATGTGAGGAATAAGAGAGCCTAAGCACTGTTACTAATTGGCGGAAATTTTATGCGTTTACTTCGTTCGTGGGTCGGAATAGTAGGCAAGGGAGTTATGAGACTTAAAACGACAAGGGGGATGTGAAGGTTATGCGGCCGAAATGCATGCCTATGGCTGAGACGCACCATGAGTTGTCATGCGTCGGGTGATGAGCGATGGTTCCATAGCATGCGGCTGATGTGTGATTGTTGTGAAACAGGGCAATGACGGATGAAAGTATCCGAATCGCGGCGCGCGCATCACCGGAACGTGAGCACGACCTCCCGCGGAAGAGAAAAGCGCACCTCATGGTGCAGTACCGCAAGATGGATCCGCCAAGGTTCAAGGGCGACGAAGGGCCAGAGTATGCGGAGGACTTTATGAATGACGTGGAGAAGATTTATGAATCTCTCGTTTGCACACCAGAAGAAAAGCTCTGCTTGGCGGAATATTCGCTCCAAAGAGGAGCTGAGGCGTGGTGGAAAGTGAACAAGGAAAGTGCTCGGGTCAACACGGAGGGAGACGCGTGGACAAGGTTCAAGCCCGCGTTACTGGGGAAGTACATCCCGTTCTCCTACCGAACGGATAAGGCATTGGAGTTCGCCCAACTCCAGCAAGGAGAGTCATCGGTGGATGAATACGAGGCGAGGTTCGTCGTGCTGTCGCGCTACGGGCCACCCATGGATGACGAGGGTCGAGCGAGGAAGTTTGACCTGGGATTGGATCCCCACATTCGGATGCAAGTCTCCACGCATCCCTTGACGACGTACAAAGAGGTTTACCGCCAAGCTCAAAGTGCGGAGATGGCATGGAAATCAGTAATGGAGAAAGAGGCGGCGGAGAGCTCTAAGGGGAGGACGGAGGGCGGATTGCCCCCGCGCAAAAGATTCCGACCGGGAGATCCCTTCCCGGCCCCAAGGAGCTTTATGGGCCGACCCCCGCGTTTCCCCATGCCCGTGAGGAGCTCATTTCGGGGAGGTAGTCAAGGCTCAAGGATGGGCAGGCCACCGACCTGCCCTCGTCGGTGCAACCGACTGCATTTTGGGTTCTCGTGCTTACGAACGAGCCCTTGTATTACCAATGTGGGAAGCCGGGCCACTTGAGGAGGAATTGCAGTCAAGGTGGCGGAGCCTCAGGGAGCAGGATGACTGGGGTGAGTGCTCCGAGAGCAAGAGGAGGCATGAGGCCAGGCCCGATGGTGACGGCCTCACGGGGATTGGTTAGCGAACCAACAGAATCCGCGAGGCTGAATGCACTCGCGGAGGAGGATGCAAATGCCTCCCATGGAGTGGTTTCGGATAAATGACTTCGACGTGATCTTAGGGCATGGATTGGTTGGCTACGAGCCATGCCTAAGTGAATCGCAAGCGAAGCATCTTCTGGTAAAAAGCGCGGAAGGGGGAAACCGTGAGTACATAGGCCACGGCGGAGATGGCCGACTTTTGACGGTCCCCGCCATACAAGGGCTTAAGCTTAAGAGGATTGGGCACGAGGTCTACCTTGCAAGCGGAAACACCGGCCTCCGAGCGAACGGAGGTGGCGCGAGACTCCACGGATGAGACACCGAAAGAACTACCAGGGTTGTCGCTGGAGCGAGATGTGGAGTTGCGATCGATCTCCTTCCCGGGACGACCCCAATCCCTCGCACCCCTATAGGATGAGATTGACCGAGCCTAAAGGGCTAGAGGCGCATTTACAAGAACTTGTAGATAGGAACATTGTACGCCCTAAGTGTGAACCGTGAGGTGCTCCCGTGTTATTGTAAGAAAGAAGAATGAGACTCGGAGCGAATTAGAACTATAAAGGAATATGGAACGAAGACGAGGGGCACGTTACCCAAGGGGACGAGGTCCAAGATAGGGATGAGACGATTAAATACACGACAAAGATCGCGTGTAATGAGGAGGATAAACGGATCGAGGTCATGCGAAAACTCCTAAGTGTTCGAGGGGGGATCTTCCTTGAATTAACCGAAGTTGAAGATACAAGAAATAACCCCCCAAAACAGTTTGAATGTCCCGTGAAACTCCCTTGGACCTTACAATTGGAGACATGGCCAACCCCTGGGAAAATTGATTGGGCTTTTCCTAAGTTAATTAGAACCGTGATGGAAAGCCGGGGGGAGGGGGTGAAGGAGTCTCTACCCTTGGATTGCCGAAGTGGATCAACCATCAAGGGGGCAAGATACATTAAAATCTCACCCCAAGGGCACCCTTCCATCCACTCGTGTTCAAGGCCAGGAAAGGTTGGGAGGGGAAAGGAGGGTAGAAGATTATGAAGGAAAGGACGATTCAAAGGAAGGGATACAATTGACTAAGGGTGAAAAGATTGACAAGAAAAACTAAATAAATAAAGAAATATTCAAGGGGGAAAAAGGAGAGGAGACGGTTGAGAGGGAAGAAAGAGTGGCTTTGATTGATCAAAGAAATGACAAGAAGGTACACTCCCCCCTCCCCTAAAATCAAGGAATAGATTAATAATAAGGAATAGTTTGATTGCAAGGATGTGGCTAATGTGATTACAATCATGATGAATGAGTTCCCAAAGGGGAGAGGCGTTTGACTTCGCCATCTACCCCATTTGGAGGGTAAAACCCCCCTTCGCACCCTTGAAATGGTTCGGCAAAACATGGAGGACAGGAGTTGACTCGATCGATTGATAGGATCGACGTGACGAGGGTGATTAGGTAATAGGAATGAGTTCTTTCCCAAGGTGTTTGGCGCCCTTTCTCCCCTCCTTGACCGAGACCCCCGCTTTCCACCCCATCTATAAATGGGCAACGAACGAAAGGGAAAGGGGGAAGGCATTCGGGAAACAAGAGAAGGAGGAGGAGGTCGGGAAGGATGGAGCATGGCGAGTAGTTCCGGGAACCCCTTCGGGAAAGGTAACGCCCCTCCCATACGGCAGATGACGGCTAAGGAATACCGAACCTTGTTTAGCGCACCCCGTCCGAGTACGGGAGGAGTCGGAGAGGAAGTCATGACCATCGTCCGAGAGCTAGAGGACGAGCTTCAGAAATCTGAGCGCGACGTTGGGGAGATGGAGAATGTTGAGGAGTGGATGGCCGAGCACGCACCGCCACCTTCCCCCGAGCCACAACCACGGACGGTGATGCGTTCCAAGCGGAAGGCACCGAGCGAACCTAGGCCGCCCCTTTGTTGGAAATGCAGTAAGTATCATACGGAACCCCTTTGCCTACGACGCCGTGTTGCGTGCAAAAGATGCCATTCCCCGGGATGTTCGCCGTGGTATTGTTGGGCGAGGTACCCGGGGTGGCGTTAATAAGGGGAGTAGGGTAAAAGGGGTACAAAGGGGGATGGGAATAGGGACCCTTTTTCTTTTGAAGTGAGTCGATCTCCCCTTTTGAGGCAAGTAAGGCCGGATGCCTTGATGTACACGAACTAGGGAGACGAGAATGTATTTATATATATATATATATATAAATGTATAACAAAAAATGTTATCCTACCCCGATGATTGGGAAGTGTGATGCTATATTGAGAGACGCATGTGTTACCATAAGTAAGCGCTGTGGTCGTCGTTTGGGTGAATTGGTAGGAGTGGCGTGCAAGGGCGCGTCCCCATTCCGGGCTCCCCACGGACGGATTATGGGTGAAAAGTCCCGTCGTGGTCGGACGTAGAACGAGGGAGAACGGAGCGGCCAAGAAGGGGAGCGGTGTAAAGATGGTACAAAGAATCGAAGACTTGAGGGCGATTGTATATAGGACTACGGAAGTGTCCGAGAGAGCAATCGGTGCGCGGTGAGAATGAGGCTGTATTTCGTTTTCTTTTCGAAGAGAAAATTTCGAGGACGAAATTCCCTAAGAAGGGAAAGTTGTAACGACCCGACTTTTTATTAATTAGAAAAAGTGCATATAGGTAAAGGAAGATGGAGCGAATGATATGAGTGTGGTTTTCAAGTATGAGCAACGAGTGAGTGGGGTGGTGCGTGGTTGTTAGGGGTCGGACCGAGGTAGAGGGGTCAGGCGCTTGAAAATGGAGGTTTTAGGATCAATGCAGACCGAGGAAGAACGGGTCACCCGAGGGTCGGCGTAAGCAGGGCTGTGGGCGATGGTCGCCGACCCAGGGGTCGATGGGTGGGCAACAGCCGCTGCCCCTAGCACGCCCTGACCTCAAATCGTGAAGAGAGAGAAACCCGATCAGGGGGCGACGGAAAGGCGTTCCCAAATGTCTTAGAGGCGACGGAGGGGTGACAGCCTTGCTCCTGGCACGCCCCGACCTCAAACAGTGAAGAGAGAGAAACTCGATCACAGGATACCTTCGGGTGGGCGATGCGGGGTCGATCAGTGGGCGATGGCCACTGACCCCGGGCACGCCCGAGGTGCCCCGGAGGGCAGCCTCGGGGGTCATTGCGGCTGAAAAATGGCCCGACCCGGAATTGAAATTAAACACTTTGGGGGTCTTAATTAGGTCATTAGGATGTGTTTAGTACGGATTAGATTTTTTAGATGACTTTTAGTTTATGAGATAATCGTAGCCGAAGGTGGTAGCGGTGGGGGCGTGTGAGGGTCGCCACGGATTGAGCTGGGGTCGACTGCTGCTGACCCCAGGGGCGATGGACATCGCCTAGGGGATGCCCAGTGGGCGACAGCCCTCGACCACCACCAGCCCGAGGGGCGTCCAAAGTGGCAAGCGAAAAGAGAATCACCCCCACTATAATGTGGGGACCAAGCTGGGCCCGAAGCCCTCTCCAATGTCGGATTTGATGACTTGGAGGGCGAGGATCCACGCCCTAATCCTAGCCTTTGGATCGTGCAGAATAGACACAAGAAACACAATCCCCCTAATCAAGGAAAAGTGGAATTGATTAGAGTGATTGTTACGATTAAAGGGGAACTTGATTGTTGACTTATGGAGAGATGGGACACGATAAAATATTAAGGAAAGAGGTCATCCCTTGGGTAGAAGAGGTTCGGGACCCCTCACCCTCGAGGGACACTCACGCTTACACACTCCGAGCGGAAGGGACTCGGACGAAGGGGAGAAGGGAGGAACAGCGGGAGAACGGGGAGCGACCGGACCATCCGTGAAGGAGGAAGGCGAAGTAGCCAGAATCGTGGATCCCCTTGCGAGGAGGGCTCGAAGCCGCGCCAGCCTTAGGTTAAGGGCTACAGGAAGGCTGCCCTCGAGGGTAGAGGTCGCGCGGCAAAGGCAAGAGCTCGTCCGGTACTGCGCGAAATCAACCGGAAGGTATACCTCCTCGCCCTTCTCCGATTTCTTCTCGTTTCGTACTCTTGATGTTGGTGACTGTGATTGTCGAACTTGGAGAGGATTTGGGGCGGGTGACCGACCCTGGGAGGAAGGGAAGTCGCCCCGGGACCCTCCTCAGCCGATGTTGGTATGGGGTGCGTAGCCCGTCTAGGAGACGGGACTTCGCGGGGATTTCGGATTAACGGACCTTAGAGGGTTGTAACTCGGCCATGGGGCTAGAAAAGGGTGACGGAAACCGTAAAGAAAGGGGAGCGTTAGACCCCGTAGAGGTCGCGCTCCACCGTCGCGCTCAACGAGTGGAACCGCGAGATGTACGTCTTGGAATTTAATCGGCCTAGAGGCCGGAATGCATGGACCGGAATGGGGTCCTATATAAGCCTTAAGGGCATGATCCTGGTGCAAGGTAAGCCACGAAACTCATGCTCGGGGGAGCTTGGGAGGTTGAGACCGGAATAGACTATGTTCGGTTGAAACGAGCACGAATGAAGCGGACGCTTCGGTTAAGGTTGGGCTGACTAGTGGGGCTTAGGAAGCTAGACCCCTGCCTCATTGAGGGCTGAGAGGACGGCCCGAATGGGCTGGGACGACCCTGCAAGAGGCCGGCTAGAGAGTGCCGACCGTGGAGCGGGGGTACGAGGTTATTGTGCGATAAGCGCACAATGGTGCGATGGTCCAAATTTGAGGAATTCTTCTCACGAAGCTGTGTGTTTTGCCATGCCTTAATGATTGCGAGTCTTTTGCAGGTTAAGAGCATCTGCATGTATGCGCACCATGTAGGAGCAGCGCATCATGAGAATTCCAAATTCGAAGCCGATATGTAACCGCATTGTATCAAACTCTTGCAAGTATTAAGTAAAGGAAATATTTTTTTTATTATTCGTCAAAACTACGATCCTTTCACCCCTACCTCCCCTTTGTACCTAAAATGACAGTTGAGGTAGCTTTACTTCGAACCGACGGTTTTTAGGCCGCGGTAGATCCAACTCACGTGGTTTGTTACACACGCCTTCGAGCCTTTAGTCTTCGAACTTCGTTTTGTCGAATTTTCGTGAAGGGAGTGTTGTATGGCCCGTTGATATTGATCTTCCGTATGTCAAAAGATGATGTTCCTTGGTAATTAATTCCTCGTTGTTTAACATGTAAAACAGGGAAGAGAGAGATGTGCAAAGCCTTTAGTAACGGTTAAATTGACGCAAATTTAACCGAACTGAAACAGTAAAACATGACTTACCGTTTGAAATGGTTGAATAAAATGGGGCATTTTATAACCCGTTGATGTCGATCTTCCGTGATGTCGGGAGATAATATTCCTTGGTAGTAAATTCTCGTTGTTTTACATGCAAAACAAAGAAGAGCTGGAAACGTTTTGACGAAGTCGTGTCAATATTTGATACTTCAAATGAACGTGGGTCCCTCGTCGTGTTTACATGCAAAACAGATTGAAGCAGAAACAATGGAATTTGAGTTAGCAACATAACAAAACTTGTAAGATTAGAAATAGTTCTATAGTTGTATTAATTTCTAATCTTTATAATGTTCACAGTATGACATCAATATTTCTTATTATATAAAAAACGTTTACTAGATTAATGAGTTTTTTTATCAAAATGGTCAGACAACACGATTTGAAAATTAGCTGCCAAACATTGAAAATAAAATCTGTAAACAATATAATCGAACCAAATTAAGAAAAGAACATTTTTACCTAATAATAATGATAGTAATAATAAAACATTGAAAATAAAATCTGTAAACAGCTCGTCGTGGTTGCCGTTGCTCCCGATCAGGCCTGCTAAGAGGCGGCGGGCGGGTCCGTCGAGCCCTGGTTGCCATGGCCGAGAAATGGGGAATCCGGATCTGCCCTATCCGCGCGTCATCCGTCAAGAGGGAGGCCGAGCTTCTTTGGTTTTTAGGAACGGTCCCATGGGGGAGGGGGGGCTGCCTTCGCTGCTCTAGATCTGGTCAAGGCGAGGTGCGGGTGTTGATGAGAGTATGAAAAGGGGAAGCCACCTTGGCGCGTGGGTTGGCTAAATGTTGTGTGGAGCACGGATATGGACTGCTCTCCGGAGAGCGGGGCTCGTCGGGGTCGAAGGTCTGGCGTTGGGAGAGCCAGATCTGGGTTTCTAGGGGTTGTTCGAAGCTATACGGGAGACAGGGATAACCGTCGAGCGCGCCGTCGGAATCTGATCCATAGGAGACCAGATTACAGCATGGGGGACGACTTGAGGCGTTGAGAGGAGACGATGGAGTCACTGCTGCCGGATCCAGCCGAGTGACTGCCGTTGTGGTCACAGCCAAAGCTGGGAAGACCCCCTCTAACTCGTCGGCATCCGTCGGGTAGTGCAAACATGACTGCTTCAGCATCGGACCTTAGTGCTGGTTAAGGTCTCCAAGCTTGGGGGTGCGATCAGGGTGAAGAGCGCCTGTGGAACCCCGCTGGCTTTGGGAGCGGCTAGGCGAGGAATGTTGAGAGATTGTATCTGCATATTTGATGAAGTCGGAGCACTGTTCTGGGTTGGGGGATTGTGCAGGTGAAGTCACGAAGTTGTCTTTATGCAAGTGTTGTAGTAGCCGCCGGAATGAAAGCCACTGGCGTAGCGGGTTGCTAAGCCGGAGATAGTCATAGCACGACCGTGCAGGTTAAGCTAGTCACAATGAGACTGTGTAGGTTGTTGTTAATCATGGTGCAACTATGTGTGTGTGGTCAGTCGCATTTCTAATAAAAGTGTGCATTGCACTCCCCTTTTCTAATATCTAGTGTTACACCATGATTGAGGTGGAGTGCTGGAGAGTGGACATAAGCATTACTTATTGAACCGTTATAAATGAGGTGTTTGAAAAGCTGAAACAAAATCACGTAAACACCGTTTAGATTTGAAAATCTGTACAATAGATCTAGATTCTCTAATATGACAGAAATGATACTTTTGTACCCAAATCTAAAATAAAAGTGTTATAAATCCTAAAATACTAATTCAATCCCATAGTGCAATCATATTCCTAACATCACTGCATTAATGAAAGAATCATAATAACCTTTAATAGCTTTCAACTGAGTTCGACACTTTCTTTTTCTTTCTCCCTCTTGACAAGTATAACTCCGTTGTGAATTTTTGAAGATAACAAACAAGTTGGGCTCTTTGGACGAAAAGGGTGGAAAGAACCCAACCCCCCCCCCCCTCCCAAAAAAAAATCAAAAAATCAATTTGGACACAAATAATGTAAAAGCTTCTTAGTTTGCTCTCCTGGGACCACCCTTTTATTTGCCTGTATTGTTAGAAAGTATGTGGTGCCCGCTATTGATCTGTAGGTTGGTTCCGCTGGTCGTGTGTTGCTCCGTGATCAATTTTAGACCATAACACGTGCCGAAAAGACAAACAACGTCACCGCCAATGAATAAGACTTAGTCAAGAAGAATAATATAAGGAGGATCAGGAGTTAAGCTCCTGAGGAAGATCCTCCGAGACAGCTTTGCGGTGATGAGGGCCAGCACTGTGGCTGATGGAACAAACAGAACGTCAGGAATTGCCTTCATCACCTTAAGTTGGGGTATGTTCTCCCCTGCCTTCTTCGCCACCATGGCAGCCGGTGGGGTTATTATCCCGGTTATCACCGTGTAGTCATCCAGCTTACTCAGGCTCACCTTCTCCATCATGAACTTCACGAAGACCAATTTCTTGTTCTCTGCTTTCTCTTCTTTCCATCTGACATAGAATCCCTACCGTAGCAACAAGATTTCATCATCAGAGTAGTAATACCACGATGTAAAGAAGGACGTTTGCGCCCTCACGCACCTCTATGTCGCCACGAGAAGGGACGTCAAAATGTTTTCCTGGGAGGGCCGAGTTGAAGGTGCTGCATCACATAGGCCAAACCACATTTGTTTACAACTTTTTGGCTGGGAGACCAGAAAGACAACATGGGGATAAGCAGGGAAGAATGCTCTCACTTGAAGATGTTGAGGACGGAGATATGGAAGTCGTCGAAATCGGTGATGTCTTTCTCAACAAACTGGTTGTACAGGGTCCCCATCAGCACCCCTATCAACTGCGCTGATGGAGGCGGCCCTCCTAACAGAATAATAAAACAAACAACTTAAATGTTTGCAGCAACAGAAGCAAATGATTGAATGACAGGTTTACCTTTTCCGAGGAAACTCATCATAATCCCCATCTTTTGAAAGAAATCCGAAACAAATTCAGGTATGTGGTTTGGTTGTAATGTCTATGTAGTTTCGGGCAGTGGTTCCTTGCTTATGATGCCAGGTCGATGTTGAGACGAAGCAAGGTATCATTTGCCCTCCTCACTTTCTTATCATTTCTTTTCGATATTTTTTCATTCCCAAAGCAAGGTATTATTTGCTCTCAATTTCTTACCAATTTCCCAAAGTATAATTCTTGACTTGTAACACACTTGAAGATGTCATTACGATTAATAGAGAACCATCCAAACCACTCTAGACAGATGATAAAAATAAAGATGATATTTGCTTAAATTTCCGCCCTCGGCCCAAAATCAATTTGTCAATACATACAACACGGGCAATATTTTAATCGCAAAATGTCACTCTTACGACGAGAAAGGCTCTCTACCAATACACCACGCACGGTTCCGAGAAGGGGTGGTCACAGCAGAGCTTGTCTTTGAGTCGCAACCTGGTGCTTCTGAATCTGAAGTACTACTCATGGTCGAAGAGGATATAGAGTGTTTTCTGACGGATCCATTCCTCTGATTGAAGAGCAAGTGCCTTACTTTGGGGTTGACCATCATTGGGCTGCCCATGATGTCCAAGAAACTACTGGCTCCTGGAAGGCTCACTAGTGTCGATAGCAGCGAGTCGGGGCTAGCCATTGCAGCATCTTCTCGGAGAACATCTTGTACCCTTGACAGAATACTGAAAGCCAAGTTTGCAAGAACTCGCGAATAGCCTTCAAGTATGGCATGCCCCACGTCCTGTGCATTCGTGATGAAGGCTTGGGGATGAATTAAAATCAGAAAAAAATAAATTAAAATTCAACTATCATAAGAATGATTTCGGTAAGTACCTTGCCATATTGTATTTTCGTAGCATCAAGGAAAGAGTGAGGGAGGTTCGGGTACAAATCCCTCCGAAACTATAACAGGGACTCGGCTCTATCGAGCAATTCCTCTGTCTTCTCAAGTTCATGAATCGGGTCCTTCACAAATGACCAAGAAATTCTGGATGGCGATTTCCCAATCTCTTGTTCATGGATTCTCTCTTTCCATCTGAACACTGCAGCTTCCAACTTGTTAATGTAGTCAAGAACAATATGCTCGGATTGAAAGTCCAGCAACTTGAAGATCTGCTCGACAGAGGCGTGCTCCGAATTCAACACCTTGTATAGTTCTTCTCCAAGGCTAGACTTACCAGACTGTCAGGCCATCATCAATAAGACTATTATTTCCCGATACTTATCAGAACGAACCAGTTTAACAGATTTTTATACCTTTGGAAGGGCATCTTTGATAATTACTGGCACGGGCATTTCTGCTAGAACATTCTCGTTGATGGATTTTGCAGCCTTAAGCACTTGGTAGACCAACCTCGCCTGACTCATCAGCTTCTTCCTGCCAATAGCGGAAAGGCCGGTTTTCGGCACCAAAGGAGACGGAAGCCACCATCTCTCGCTTCACCTTTTACTCTTATCTCTTCCTTCTGCTCGGCTACCTCCTTCCACATACCAAAACTCGGTATTCACCATCATATCTAACGTCTCCTGAGGAAAAGCAACTTGTAAATATGATAGTTATAGTCTCACAATCTGAACTGCATAGAAACACATACAATGAGCATTGAATCCAACTTCTGCAGCGCCGGGAGGTTCATACAAATGTCTGCACGTGCTCGTGGTCTCATTATCTGCTCAAGAGAAAGCATAATTCTAGTTTTAGAAGAACATAGATGGATCAAGAGAAATATCTAACATCCGGAGGAAATTACAGGACCTCCAATATTCGGCCATCTCTGCCGCTTTGCTTCCCTGGTACTAACTCATCCATGTAATTAGTGGGCGATATCAGCCAATACATTTTCCTCCTCCCTCGGCGTTTTTTCTCTTCGGAAAGTGGCTCCAGCTTCCATAACTCCCCGAAGATAGTTGCTGAAGAATATGTGGAACTCTAATCAGACAACGGCCAAAGGACAGCTAGCCGAACCAAAAGATTCCACCAAGAACAATCCGTACTGAGGTACCTGCAAGATTCGTGATGGCATTGGATAAAGCCAATGCCATGCTTAGGCCATTGGATCCACCAGTCATATCTTCACCCAATGACAGCTTTGAAAATTTCTCCTTGATCGTCTCAATATGCGAGAACTTATCAGAGTAAATTGCCTTGTTTTTGACAAACGAATAACAGGGATGGTCCGCTAGATCCCATTCATCGGAGTTCCTGTCCACCTGACTAGCCAGAACCCATTTTGAAGAGGTGGATCCAATAATCTCCTTGCTGGATGAACAACTCGAGGGGGCATCATCAAAGGAGTCGAGTCGACATCCATCTCCCTGTCCCGTTGTCGTCGTACGGTCATTCTCAAAAGACACGTTGATCAAGCCAACTGTGAGGCCGTCATTTCTCATTACACCTGGACGATTAAAAACAGAAGTTTAACAACTTTGCGTCCTCGCTCTCACATAAAAACGGACAGATTGCTACAAATCAAACAAGACATGGAAATGCATTGCATTGAACCAAACGGATATAGAATCAAATCTAAAGCAGAGGAAACTACAAAAGTTTTTACAAAATTATCCATCGTGTTTGGAACCAAAAACTTACATTGAAGTTCATCAAAGTCAATGCTGATTTCCCTGTCCCATGTGCAACAAGCGAGTCTCCTCATCATCAGCAGCGTCCCCAGTGCTTGTGTTTGTTATCAACTCCGGAGTCCGACTTCACTCTAGTCAGGACATAACCACGAAGTGTTTAGGGGGATTTCTCATCTGGACTTCCACATAATCCGATGTGGAAGTGGGAAGGAGTGCTGACAAACTTCTAGTTTTAGGAATTGGGACCGCTACCAATTTATTGCTTTGTCGTGGGAGGCTCCTCTCCACAGTTATGATGGTGTGGCCGCGGCTTCCGAGAAATCGAGGCAGTCCGGGTTTGTAGTTGGGGACGGGACCCACGCATATTATTCAAATGACCAATCACAATCTCGTTTGATAGGATCGAGATGATGCATGACATATCATATCAACCGGAGCCTCTTTGCCAGTCTGTGTCTTGTCCCTGTTATATTGCAACAGTTCCATAAGAAAAAGGGGCCTATATTTAATTCAAATCTTTTTGAACTCACTCAAAATGTTCTTTTGTGTTAGGAATTTAAGTTTAATATAAAACCGGTTGTTATTGTCCGGAGAGATTATTAAAGAACAAATGGCAAAATGTATGTTTTTTCTCTAATTTATGGTGAATTTTTTTCATTAACTAAATTATTAACTTTGTAACGAACATTTTTTTCTGGTCATTTAGAAACGATCTTAGGGAGGCGGTTGACCTAGATATAACAAAGGATTATGCAGCATCCTCGTAAGGTGACCTACGTGGAAAATTAAGGCCACATCGACAAGAGATTTAATAGGGGCTTCGTTTCTTGCCCAAATCGACCCACACTAACCCCGATTACGAGCATAAGAGGAAAGCCCACGCAGAAGGAAGTGTGGCGCAACTTTGAAGGTGTACAAATCGAAGGATCCATGGGTAAATGACATCTTTCTGTCTATTCGAGAAAAATGAGTGGCAACGAGATCTCTAATGGCTCTATTGTATCGAGCTCGATTGTGGGAGGACGAGTTTGCAGCCACAAATGAAGGGTCGTATTGCACACATTATGGAGTATGAAAAACCCAAGTCTTCGATTCTGTAAGTGTTTTTCATGGAAGGCATTCTTAAGGCCTTGTTGTTTGTGTTGTAATATTCGCACACATTTTGTTGTAATGTAACTTTTATGCATTATTTTTCAACAACAACAAAGCTAGGAGAAGGAAATTATGTAATTTGAAAGTGTCAACTTCTTACCGCAATAATTGCAGGTGGTTATGAAGATTTCACTTTGGATGATGCTCCACTGCCACCTCAATACATGGACGCAAACGTGGAGATACAAAATTTAGAATACAAATAGTGACAAGGAATTGACAAGTTTATAAATAGTTTACTCTTTATTCTCTGAACTTTTTGTTGAAGTGTTAAGTTCTAGTATAGCTTATGAAGTCTGGCAGGCTTCGAAGAACATGTACGATTTCTCGTCAGCGACAAAAGTCATCAATTTAAAATTGTAAATGCAACAATATTTGGGGACTCTAAAGACTTTTGAAGATCCATTTAAATCCATTGGAGAAGTGAAATAAAAAGATTATGTATGGTACATGCTGGAAGGATTGCAAGTTGTCTGATGCAGTTGTCACAACTATACTTAATATACCAGACTGACCGACAGCATAGGAAATCCAAATTCTATTGCTCGAATTTGACCTACGACTCGAGAAGGGACATCACAGAGCGTATTTTTATTGTAGGAACAACATACATTTTTTTTTAACCCATCATGGATATACATAATGCCTCTCCTCATCCAAGTCAAATTACATATGAAAGGAACCACTCTTCCAAACCTACATAATGCCTTTCCCACACAATGAATGGTCCGACAAAACCTTTAAATTAAAGCTTAAATGTTAATTTGTTCTTGACTTGCCCACACGGTCGCCGAATGTTTTATCGTCTTCACTCAACTTATCAACTTTGCCCCTTCCAAACCCAAAGTCATTATATTGATTCCTATCCAAAACCCATAAGCACATATCATGAGATAAACTACCTAACCTCTATCACCGCAAATGCCATATAATCAAGCTCCCCAGCCGCTAGTTGACTTGGGAGCAACTCATTATGTCACCCCATATGTTGGGGTTCTTCAAGGAGTTCTTCCATATTCAGGTACACAATCTATTATGCTAGGAAAATAATATATAGCATAAATATTACAAATTTGCAATAGAACTGTTGAACTGTAAACTAATTTAATTCTTCTTAATCTCCTAAACACTCTCCATACTATTCAACTTTCCCTATGTCTAGTTAGTGTTTCTAAATTTTGTCAAGATAATCATGTCTTTGTTGAGTTTCATGCTAATAACTTTTTCTATAAAGGACAAAGTCACCAAGAAAACCATACTCAACAGCCCAACTCTCCGACGACTTTGCATGCTCTAATTTCAGTTTCCCATCTCTTTTCTCCGAGGAAGCCGGCTTTGTTGCCCTCGAGTGTTTTAGATAATTTTTTACAGGTGGTTACTGTACATTCCTAGGCTCAAACTTAATCTCTTAGGCTTCACAAACGAAAATTGGTATCATGCTCGGGTACAAAGGCAAAATATAAGGCACTTGTAGACAGAGTTGTCGAAGTTAGCTAGACAACATGAATGCTGTGAGAGCTCCAAATCGCTACAACATTACTTTATGTAGTATACTACGACAACATCTCTACAATTCAATTGGAGGCAAATCCCGATCTGCATTCGCGCAAAAAACAGACAAAAAAATTGATTCTCGTTTTGTGAGGAAATTAGCGATGCAAGGAAAACTGGAGGTATATCATGTGGCATTCAAAAGAAGGTTGTATGTGCTCAAGAGACACATTAGTTGCAGAACCAAACTCACAATCTAAGGACAACCTAACCCAATTATGGCAGACTTGGGAGCGATCTCTTCAACCAAAATTGAATGACACATGTAATGAGAAATACGACCATATCTACTTGTGAAGTGATTTAATAAAGAAAATACGATAATTTGTCTCGTAAACCCTAATTTTGATTACACATATATTAACCCTAGTGTTAGCCTCGGATTAAATATTTAAATCAAGGAACTTCAACATTGTTGGAGTTAAAACGATGTTCGAGCACTCGCGTACAAGATCGAGTAGCAATAGACAAGGAAATCAAGCTCACAACCCCTTGGAAGGCTTCGCTGTTCAATAATGGGGTAACTCATTGATGAGACCACAATTAACCACCTCGAGGAGAACCCGCTCTCGACTATGAGGTCTGACTCTAGGTCAGTTAATAGAGACGTTGTTCGATAATGTTTCAAGTGACAAGGGACATTACACATAGCCTCCATGTGTCCAATAAGGAGAAATGCGATCATCAAATAGTCGTTAAACGTTGAAGAAGAGCTTGAGGAGGACACAACTTCTATTTGGGATTAATAGGAGATCGAGGAGTGCTCAGACGAAGGGGAATTGCTTGGTGTCCGCAAAATCTTGAGTGTGACACTAGTTCGAGAGAAGAGTAAGTTGGGAATATCTTCCATATGAGGTACCATCATAGGCATGGTTTGTCTTGTAATTATAGACAGTGGTAGTTGTCCCAATGTTGTCTCTAGAATGATGATCGAGAAAGTCAAGCTGTTAGTCGAAACTCATCCTAATCCATATCTGCTTCAGTGAATCAATAAGGAGATGACCTTCGAGTCACCAAACAGGATCGTCCCCTTTTTTTATTTGTAAAAGCTATTAGGATGATCCTCTATGATGCGATTCCAACGAATGCATATTACTTGCTCCTAGGAAGACAATGACAGTATGATCAACGAGCCGAACACAATAAATTCCGTAATAGTTACTCTATCAACATCAGAGGTAAGAGGATCACACTATTGCCTCTAACTTCTCGACCAGTCACAACACCCATTAGTTAGTCCCCTATTCAAACCATCAAAGGTGTGTAATTAATTCGAGCGATGCAAGAAAGCGAAGGCCGAACACAATAAATTCCGTAATGGTCACTCTATCAACATCAGAGGTAAGAGGATCACACTATTGCCTCTAACTTCTCGACCAGTCACAACACCCACAAGTTAGTCCCCTATTCAAACCATCAAAGGTGTGTAAGTAATTCGAGCGATGCAAGAAAGCGAAGATGCTTACATTTTGGCTTTTTTTGAATCAACCCATGATAAGTTGACGAAGTTTACTCGAGCAGAGGCACAGATAAAGAGTTCAAGGACATGTTTTCTGAGGAATTGCTAGTTGAGCTGCCTCCACTACAAGGCAGATATCACTATATTTGACTTAGTTTCATGATTATCCCTTCCAAATCGATCAGCTTATAAGTGCAGTCCCAAAGGAGTAACAAAACTTCAAAAGCAAGCGGACAAACTATGTTAGACGGACTTGGCTTGAGATAGTCTGATCCGTAGTTCAGTTTCTGCAATATTGGCGGCCAAGAAGGATGACACGTGGAAAACGCACAAGGACTTGTTAATAAGATAACAATGATGTATGTTTCCCATTCCAAGGCTTGATCGTATGGTAGATGAATTGTATGGTGCACATGTATTATCAAAGGTAGGCCTATGTAGTGGATACCACCAGATCAAAATGAAGGAAGGTGGCGAGTGAAAAACAGCCTCCAAGACCTGGTATGAACTGTACGAGTGGCTTGTAGGACCTTTTGGCCTGTCGATCGCACCCAAAATCTTTATGCGACTAATGACCTACGCTTTGCGACCGTTCATGGGAAGTTCGTGGTTGTTGACTTGGACGATATATTCATTTATAGTCGAAGCATGGAGGAACATGTTGACCATCTGAGTGCGGTGTTCAGCACACGTCGAGATGAGAACTTGTGCGGGGACCTCAAGATGAGTGAGTTCTTCCAATTGAGTGTAGCATTCCTTGGCTACGTGTTATTTGCCAACGGAATGAGAGTCGACTAGAGCCAAGTAGAAGCCATCCAAGATGGGCTAGGACGTTAGAATTTTCATGAGGTTCGAAGCTTCTATGGACTAGCTTCATTCTACAAAGGAGTTAGAATAAGATGAGTCCTATTATAGGAAGGAAGGTCCATACCTTATTTTAGTAAATAACTTAATGAAGTCAGGTTCAACGACTCGACCTAAGACAATGAGTTCTTAGCCATCTTTAGTGTACTCAAAACTTGGAGCAATTACCTGTCTCGAGAGTTCTTGCTGCACACCGACCATAAAGCTCTCAAGTACATCAATGGTCAACACAAGCTCAGTCGACGATATGCAAAGTGGGTAAAATTCCTATAAATCTTCACCTTTGTACCCAAGCATAAGCCTGGAGTGAAGAATGTAGTCATCAAGTTCTATTGAGGAAGGTAGCCTCATTTCATTTATGGACACCAAACTTATTGGGTTTGAGTACTTGAAGCATCCCTACAAGGATGACAAAGATTTTGTGGAGATCTATGCTCAATACACTCCTCAAGCAGTCGATATACTTTGAACGATCTCTACAAGGATGGCAAAGATTTTCATCTAATGCATGGGTCCTTATTTTGAGACTCCGAGCTTTACTTTCGAGGAGCTCCACTTGATAGCTACTCATTTGAAATGTTCTTGCGTGGGGGTTTGGGAGACATTTTGGAGTAAAAAAATACCATGTCGATGCCACAAGACAATTTCTACTGGCCTCATATGGAAAGGTAGGTTAAAAGCCTTACTACGAGTTTTGTTGTCGAAGAGTCAAAAGTCTAACCCCAAGATGTGGACCCTCGATTTTTGGTTCCAGAGCGACCATGGAAGCACATGAGTATGGATTTCGTGCTAGGTTTGCCAAGGACGCAAAGAAGGAAGGATTCGATCATGGTAATAGTCGATCTATTTTTCAAAGATGGGGCATTCCATGCCTTGTCAAAAGACAGATAATGCCACCAACGTGGCAGGCCTATACTTTCGAGAGGTATTAATGTTACATGAACCACCCAAGTCGATCGTCTTAGATCGAGATGTGAACTCTCTAAGCTACTTCTAGAAGACGTTGCGGCATAAGCTAGGAACCAAATGTGACTTCAACATTGTTTATCATCATCAAACTGATGGACAAACTGAGGTAGTCAATCTCACCATGGCTACAATTCTTCAAACCTTGACCTCGAATAACTAGAAGGACGAGGAGATCAAACTCGCTCATTCAAAGTTCGCTTACAATCGAGCACCTAGTTCAACAACAATGTCGTCACCTTTCAAGAGAGTCGATGACATAAATCCCTTAATTTTAGTCGAGCTAATGCCCTTGCCTGATTTTATAATAATCAGTTGAGATGCGGAAGAACGAGCTAGGGAGTTTTAGTCGATTTAGATGGAGTTCCGATAGATCAAGCCAACTCGAGTTAGGACCTTCGAGTAGCTTTGGAGAACACCTCTCGAGGGGTCCACTCCAGAAGTAGACTTAGGTGAAGAAACTGAACAACTGTAGTAATTAAGTGCATGCGAATACGGTTGTGCATGTATCACTGCTTTCTAAGTATTTTAATTTCCTTGTTATCAATTACTTTCCTGCTTGGGCTACCTCTATATATATGACACCTTTGTAATCGTAAAAAAGAGAGAATTTTTGAGAATTTTAAATTCAGAGAAGACTTTCTTCTTTCTTCTAAAGTGAGTGAATTATCTTTCATCCTCGTTTCATATTTGGTGAATTCCAGGTGTACTCCGAGTTTGAAAGTGTCATTCGGTGGTGGTAGATCTATATCCTCATCATTGTCCTCTGTTAGGATTTGGTCCGAAGTTGAGATCTTTTTAGATTACGTAATATTGCGGAAATATAATATCCAATATTATTAGATATTATATGATTTTGGGCTAATATATTGATCATATTGTATTAGATTTCTATCTTGGAAAACAAGTTAGGACTATCTATAAATAAGGGATTTGTCTAGGTTATTAGGTATGGTGTGACACGGTGAGTGCGTGGCATTGGAGAGAGAAAATCATCGGGTCAGGGTAGAGACTGTTCTACGGGATTCAGGGTTAGGATTTTCTTGTATCTCGGGTGAGTGAGTGACATACTTGGTGCTTTTGTAATCTCAGTTGTCTAGTGGAATCTCCAGAGGACCTCCCCGTGGACGTAGGCCGGTTTTGGCCGAACCACGTAAATCTTGCGTGTGCTGTTTTTCGTCCAAGTTTCACCATCGAGGCTCGACACGACAGCTGAATTTCCTCAACAATTGGTATCAGAGCGGGTCGTGAAGATGACTGGGATTTCGCTTGCAAAGTTCAATGTGATGAAGTTCGACGGGACTGGGAACTTCGTTCTATAGCAGCGGAGGGTGAAGGATTTGTTGGTGCAATAATGGATGGTGAAGGCGTTGGAGGAAAGAAAGCATACGAACATGAGCAACGCAGATTGGATGGAGATGGAGACGAAAGCGGCGTGAACCATCAGGCTTTGTCTTGTAGACGAAGTGATGTATGATGTGATGGACGAGGAGTCGCCTGCAGCGGTGTGGCGGAAACTGGAGTCCAGCTATAGGTCAAAGTCATTGTCGAACAAGCTCTATCTCAAGCAGAAGTTGTACGGTTTGAAGATGGAGGCGGGCTCGAATTTGAGCCAACACATCAATGTGTTCAATCAACTCATCAGCGATTTATTCAGGATTGATGTGAAATTCGACAAAGAAGACAAGGCGTTGTTTTTTCTGAACTCGTTTCCAAGCACGGATGCTTACGAAAATCTTCATACGACGAGCTCGGCAGATGGCGACGACAAAGTTATTACGGCCAAAAAAGCACCACACAGAGAGTACTTCTCAGCTTACCAGAAAGTTGGTTCGGGTAAGGTTTACATGGAAAACAACTCAGAGAGTCGGGTGGCTGGAGTTGGTATAGTGAGTATCAAAATACATGTCAGAAATCTCTGGCACTAAGAGAAACCGGTGTCTGGAGGTTCGTTGAATGTGTGTGTGTGGTCGCCGTATGATTGAAAGAATGACAGAAGATAACGGACGAAGATCGCTAAGCGGAAGCACTTACGGATGCCATCGACGATGCTTTCGGAAGGAAGCAGGAATGTAGGAGCACAGAGAGCTTGAACGCTGGAATGCTTGAAGATAGTAATGACAATATGTCCGTCTGTAGAGAGGTATCTTTATACAATGCCTAAGAACGACTATTTATACTAAGCTAGGCCTACGTATGTACAGTAACGAAATATTACATATAGTACGCTTCCGTTGTCACCAGTCTTCATGGAATATCTTCTTTCCATATGATCACACATGGTAACAATTACCTTTCAAATCCTGAGATTGTCTGGAATCTTCCTTAACAGCCACTGATCGTCCGTATTGCCATTGACATTCGCCGTAGAGTTTCCTCGTTCCCCTATTGTCTATCGCTTCGTCAACCCTCGCCCGTCGCTTGGTAACCCTATCGCTTGGTGACTGCTTCGCCCAGCAAACCTTCGCCTGGTGTGTTTTCGTGACCACCTCCTTACTAAGTGTCATGTTCCTTGGGCATGTATTCTGGATCGTTAATCCACAGATGAGACCATGATCTTTGGCCGTTACTAAACATTTAAGCCCCCCTCAAGGCAGACTGAGTTATCTGTCTCGCCTTGAAAAAGACCACATAATCATTCCATGCAATTAAGTAGCGTGTGCAGGCGCACATAAATCCTTGACCATCGATATCTCCAAAGTGTGTCGGTTGAGATTTCTGGAAACACTGTTGGGATCCCCAAAATCTCTGTTATAATATATTTGTTTAGAGCATTGATTTTCCTCAAAATCTCGCTATAAATAGCAATGCCCGGTTAGTCTTCCAAATCGCAAACCATCGCTTCTGAAAATAGCAAAGCCATGAGGTTTTTCGGTACTTCAGTATTTTACCTAGGACCTATGCTCATCACCTTAGCTTGCTTGAGAGCTTATGTCCTTCACCTTATGAGGGTGGTTTCCCCCCTTTCCATATCGCCAATCTACCCCTTCTGGAAGGGTAGAGGGCCTGAACAAGCTCTTCGGCGTGCCGTCCCGGGGGACGTCTGGTCGGACTATCTTTTGGTGCTTCCCAGCGCCAACAAATCTGTGCGGCTGCAAGGAAACCATGAGGGAAGTCATTGTTCCATCCCCGCCTTACTTGTCTCACGGTTTCTAGGAGATCTGGCCCAGTGTTAGGTCTTCAACTCCACGGCATCTGGGAGATCCTCCCTATTACCCCTTGAAGACTAGGGATTTCCGTGTTTTGCTGCATTAACCCCTCCACCAAGTTAAGAAGTTTTCATTTGAAGCCAAGGATATTCTCCATCATAGGGCAAAATCGGGTATCATGTGTAACCCCTTTATGTGGGTAAACCCTTGAATCTCTGAGAAAGCTCGTAGGATCTTCAATAGAAAACATTTTGCTAAGAATAGGAAACATCGTCTTCCGGATTTTTCGTTTTTTTCGTACGTACATTCATCATCAGTCAAACCCATGGAATGAATGAATTTGAATGAGAATAAATGCGTATTTCGAAGTCTCTTCGCCTGCCTACTCATGACTTTCGTAACGTCATCACTTTTCAAGCGAAGCGACGCTCCTTTTTGAACCCTGGTCGTCAAGCGAAATTCTTCTTAGGCCTTAGCCCGCTTGTCGGTTCCTGAGAATATAAAGTCTTTTGGGATCAAGGTTTCCCACTCACATAATCGGCAAAGCCTTCCCCTTCCTTTACATTCTTAGAAACCCTCGTTCTCTTTCCAAACCTCCATAGACTTCGTTGTTCATCCCCATCGTCCCCGGCTCCTATGAACCGGGAGGAGGGTGACGTGGTTAACTTTCGACGGGCCTTCGCCGAGTCCCGACAGTTTCATGTTTTTCCTTGCCATGAAGCGAAGTCCGATTTTGGCACGCCGGCGTCGGACCACCAAACCCTAGGTCCTTTTGTCCCTGATTCCAAGCATCTAGTTTTTCCTTTCTACCATCAAGTTGCCCGCAGTGTTCTCTTCTGGCGAGTTCAATCCATTTGGGTGGGGGCCGCCCGCAAGGACGCACCTTCGTTGCTTTCCTTCACCCAGGAGCGAGACGCATAAGGATTCGGTCTCTAAATGGATAGAGAGAAAAGGCATTGTATACCTCAAATAAGTGCATTGCCCCAGCCCAAAATACGATTAATCCGGCATGGGCTACATGTGCCCCCAAGGATCAAGGTTCTGATCAATGTGTGTCGCTCCTCAATCGAGCCCAACTTGTTCGTGTATGCAGGGTTCCTGTCATTCTGGAACCCTGCCGTGAACTACTTCTATCTCTTTAAGGGACCGATGTCAATCACCTTGGAGGATATCTACTTCCTGGCTGGTTGCAGTCTTTTTGGATCCCCCCTTCGGTTTGTTACAGGCGCGACGATTTGGAGTTTAATCCTTCATCGCGCATAAGTGAAGTGGCCAAGTGGCACATTTCTTAGGACAAATGGGGACCAGAGGAGTTTGAATTATACTTGGAGTGGTTATCCAAGTATATCTTCTATAAACGAGGAAAGCGCTCCAGTTCTTACGTGGTTGGGGTGGCCGCCAGCCTCATTGACGCTGCCAATGCGGGTCAGCCGGAGGCTGTGGCCTTTACCCCTTTTTTGTTGAATCTGATTTATCGCGGGCTTTACCAGGCGACGACTGACCCGACCAACTTTTCTAGATGTCGGTTAGATGGGCATTTGTGGATCTGTACCTGTGGATCGCCTTGTACTTCCCGAGTTTCACCTGTTACCCTCACATCATGCACGTCAGAATTAAGTCGGCAGGTTCCTCTAAGTACTGGGCTCGCTTTAGCGTTGCTGGCTATATCCGAGCCCTGGCGGATGGGTACTCGGATTGCGACCGGGCACGGTGTGTTCCTGACGTCCTTTCCTTGAAGAATGGGAAATGGTTCGTCCGGAGAGGGTTGAATATCTCCTCCCGGCTGTCTTTGCTTGGGACATGGCAGGAACTCTGGTGGCCTGACCATTGAGGTCTAGAATCCTCAACTTTGAGCCCGTCAGCTGGGTTTTACTCAGTGTTTGGCCGTCCCATTCTTCGAGTCCAACAATCAGTCGCTGCATCAGCGAGTAGCGTTTCCCTTGGGGTCTGGTTTGACTGAACAGTCTCAGTAGCCGTACCTTCCCATGGGTCAGATCGGGCCAGAGCCATCATGTGACCAATCCCCGTTCTTTTCCTTTGCTTGGTACCGAATTTGGGTAGTGCTGCAAGCCTCCCCTCATCTAATGAGGCTGATTCAAGAGGCATATTCGACCCCTCCACTAGCACTTCCTAGTTCAAGTGGGAAGTCTTCGAGGAAGCGGTCGTTTGGTGATGGAACGTCCTCCTCGAGTATGTCAGATCAGTTCATCCTGACTTGGTCGATATTTGACTGATAGACTGACTCTTTTGTGGTACAGGCATTAGAAGGGCTCATCTTTGCAAGGAGCTCGTCAGGCTAGGAAAGCGTCTCCTGGGTACGTCACCCCGGTGTTGTCAGGTGTTTCTCTTGAGCACTCAATTCTAGGACAAGTACCTTCCGGAATTGCATCAGGTATCACACTCCTAGATGTCTTGTTTCTTGGTAGGGGATTTCGCCGTGACATTAATTCATTTGCCAAAAAGGTGTCCCTTCTGTCATTGCTGATGACGAAATCCCTGATGACATCCTTATTGCTTCCTGGCTAGGCGACCGAGGTCACCCCGAGCAGCCAGCCAAGGTGGAGGGATCCCGATCGAACGATGGAGATTCCCTTAGGCGAAGCGAGGGATGATCCTCAAAGCGAGGCGATGGAAGCCCCCCAAGGCGAGGCAATAGAATCCCTTCAAAGCCTGGTGACGGAGGCTCCCAAGGTCCCCGAGCACAGGTGCCTTCGGCAAGGTCTTTGTTAGAGTTGCATCTATGCCTTACTCTCAAGTCGAAATCTGACTCAAATGTATCTTCGGGAGCCCTTGCATTCTCTACTCGCCTCTTTGATTGTCATCCTCGAGCGTGGGGTTAACACTGAGGATGACTTCGTCACATTATCATCTGTGACTGACGAGCTGGGGCGAGTAGGCGCCAATTTACAAGAGTTGAAGGTGATGCTTTCTCTTTCTCGGAGGTCCCTTTGGCGCTCATGAAGCAAACGGCAAGAGGGTCTCTGACTCAAGGAGAAGAAGTCGAACTTGTCCCAGCTGCTTCCATCTTCTGCTCGGGTACGTGAGCTGTTTCTTGAGGAAGCCAACCTCCTCAAGCGAAGGGAAGAATTGTTGGCCACTCTCCAGCTTTATCAAGAGGACCTGGACACTAGCAGCGCGGGCCTGAATGCTACTTGAGTCAACGAAGCAGGTGAGTGTACGGCCGTCGACCAAGCGTGGGAGAATTCGGAGAGGGAGTGGGACGAAGCCTTGGATGTCGAGGCAAAGGAGATTCTGGCGGCCGGCTAGACGGCCCACATTCCTTGCCTCCTGCTTGAAGAAAAACTACGTTAGTATTTGGCCCCACCCTGTGGGGAAACAATTTGAAATGATATTTTTGTGGATTTCCCACATTGTTGGCTTATACCTTTTCAAGTATCTGCTATTAATTTTGAGGTCGTGAATGGATCCATCAAGCCCCCTAGGCGGTATGAATTCCCAAGGTGAGTTTCAACCACCTGGAAATGGCCTACCCAATGTGGTGTCCATTTTCCTTGAAAATAGTCGCAGACTCCTTCAGGTAGTCTTAGTTTCCAAACTAGATCGTCTTTGCTGAAGGATCTGGGGACCACCTTTTTGTTGTAATAACGGGCGATGTTCTTTTTATGAGCCTCTGGATGGTTTACCACGTTGATCCTGGTAGTTTCTAGATTTTCCAGTTCAATGTGCATGTCCCCATCGTACCCCTCGTGTTCTCCGAAGTGTTTAAGGAGTCTAAGCGATCGATGTCGCACTTCTATTGGAAGCATCGCGTCATGGCCGTACACGAGGTTGAATGGTGCGACGTCTGTACTTTCCCCCTTTGTAACTCGGAGTGCCCATAATGTCTCCTGAAGTAGAGTATGCCACATGCGTGGGTTATCCCCGACCATCCTCTGTATAACTTGCTTTATGAGTTTGTTAGAGGCCTCTACTTGCCCATTTGTCCGAGCATAGTATGGGGTCGAATTGAGTACTTTAAACCCAAAATCTTCGGCGAACTCGTCCATGAACTCGCCATTGAACACCCTTGCGTTGTCTACTACTATGCTTTGGGAAATTCCGTATCGATATACAATGGAGTTCTTAATGAACTCAATTACGTCTCTCTGATTGATGGACTTGTATGATGCCGCCTCTACCCACATGGTAAAGTAATGCGTGGCGACGAGTATATACGCATCTTCCCTAATCGAATGAGGGTGGATTTCTCACATGATGTCTAGTGCCCATGTCCTAAACGACCATTGTCTCACTATGATGTTCATGTCAGTAGTCGGGGTTCGCTTTACTAGCCCGCATTGCTGCAAGCCTGGCAGGCTTTAGCCATCTCAATTAGTTCTCAGTTTGGGTATATCGTTGCACCGTCTCCGTGAGAAGGCGAGACAGATAACAAATCGCCCTTTCTACTCCGTCTTGTTCCTGGGCTAGCATAGACCCGATAGTAGACAGGGGGATTGATCAGATAACTCTTTAATTCTTGGAAAGCTCGCTCATATTGCTGTATCCAAGTTATCTCGCCCATTTCCTTCTGCTTCAGAATCGACGAGAAGGTGCTGGTTTTCGATGCCACGTTGTCAATGAAATGGTGTATATAATTGACTCTCCCAAGGAAGGCTTGAAGTTCTTTCTTGCTTCGGAGAGCAGGGAGGTTCTGAATGGTGCCAGTTTTTAAATGATCCACTTCGATTCCCCGTTGATGTACCAGGAATCCGAGGAATTGGCCCTTCTGTACTCCAAAGGCGCACTTTAACGAGTTGAGTTTGAGGTTATGTGCTCGCATCTTTTTGAATGCTTTGCTCGGACGAGCATGATGGTCTTGTCTCTTTTTGCATTTTACTACCACATCATCAATGTGTACCTTAACTGTTTTTCCTATCAAAGTAGCGAAGATTAGGTTCATTGCTCTTTGATACGTGGCTCAAGCATTCTTTAATCCGAAAGGCATAACTACCCACTCAAATATCCCAATAGGGCATCTGAACACTATCATGTGGACATCTTCTTCGGCAATTAAGATTTGATTATACCAAGTGTATCCGTCTATAAAGGACATTAGTTCATGTCCGGCTGACTTGTCTATGAGGTCGTCAGCGATGGGCATGGGGTACTCATCTTTAGGTGTTGCTTTATTTAGATTGCGGAAGTCTATACATACCCTTGTCTTGCCGTTTTTTTTTTACGACAGGTACTATACTAGAAATCTAGTCTACGTACTTAGGCGTCCTGATATAACCGAATTTAAACAGTATCTTAATTTCATCGTATACCATATGAGCTACTTCCCGTGACATCCTCCTCGGAGTTTGTTTTACGGGCTTGCAATTGTTATGTGTCGGTAGTCGGTGTTCAACGAAGTCCCGATTTAGACCAGGCATCTCGGTGTAATCCCATGCGAAACAATCTTTATAGGTATTTAGCACCTTACTTATGCCATATGCTCATGAGTGAACTGAGATAGGTGATAAAAGGTGAATCAGCGGTCCCTAGGTTTATTTCTTTCAAAGGAGCACACGAAATTATGGAAGTATTAACAACTTTTTTATTAATATTTAGCATGTCTTGGCATGCTTGGGGAAACATACATCGTATCTCGCTTATTTTGGATGCCCTATAGCTAGCTAATCCCTCTAGGACGTCCGATATCGGATCTAGTACTTCACTATCCATTAGACTGTGTTGAGGAATCTATCGGGCTCCAAATTCGTCTCTGCCTGCTAAGCATCAGTGTTGTCTCGTATCCCAGCCTCGTGCATATCTTTCTCCAAATGGGTCAAATCTTCATTGACCTCGAGTTGTAGCTCATCGCCCCATCCAGTTGGAATGATTGGGCTCTGAGGTGGAGCCAGAGGTGGTCCGTATCACAAGACCAGAAATTCGTGGCCTCCTTCGTCCAGAGGGCCGACGTTCGAGTTTCCCATTGTATACCTTTGCTTCGATGTCATGTCTTTGACTTGCTTGACTGCCCCTACGCAGACATAAGGTATATTAGTATTTTCATTCGCCTCACCTATGATAACTTCTAGCCATGTTTTCCCCATACCAAAAGTTCTTGGTGAAGAATAGAGGATATGACACCAGGTTTGTGGAGCCAATCCTTCCCGAGCAGGGCACTAAAAGAAGGCTTTATGTGAATGACAAATAAAGCTTTGTGTGTACCCACTCGGAGTCTGGTGGAAACCACGCCTAAACAAGATGAGGTAATCCTGTTGAATCCGCTGACTCTAACATCCGTCTCCCCAAGTTCAGCTATGTCATCCCCTAACTTTTGTAAGCCTCTAGGGGGAGCAAATTAATAGTCGCTCTGTTATCAACAAGGACGTGATGCATTGGCACGTTGTTGATCATCGCCGGAGTGGGGAGCGGGAACATGTGTTTTCGTAATGGCGCCATAGGCTCTCTCAACCACCCACTTGGAAAGTTCCATGGTATTTCAATGACGGTGTTAGGATTAAAAGGTAGTGTTAGTCTACCTTCTGTATGATTGCCTTCTTTCTTAGTGAACTTGGCTAGTAGCATGAGGACGTTGCAGCTGGTTCCGTTCACTTTGGGCGGAGTCCCGGATTGAACTGGTTCCGTTCCTTAGCTTTTTGGGTTTCAGGGACTGCCAGCTTGGCACGTTTCTGCGCAGCGTGCCGTGCCCTCCTTTCTCCTCGCTTTTTGGTTTTCTCAGTGGGTATCAGGGGTTGTGTTCCCATGCCCGCTTTCTGCCAAGTTCCCACATCTGGGGTGATAGGAACATGAACGAAGTGTGAGTTTTCCAGGGGTTGTAGGTAATCATCGACATGAACAAACTCCCTTTTGTGCAGGTCATAACCTCTCTTGAGGTTTCCCCCGGCTGAAGTCTCCGAAGAGTGAGTGAATTCAGAGTCAGATCTGTTACCTGATGGGGGGTCGACCCTTTCCACCTTGATCTTTCCTTCAGATGCCAAACTGGCCAGCAGCAGGAAGTACTGGTTGCAGCAGAATTGACACATCTGGGTTATTAGTACTTTGTGTGCTACTATTGGCTTGCACCTGTAATAGAGCATGTCAACTGTTAGAAACTGGGCTAGCGAGGTCCCTCTTCTCATAGTGTCCTTGTCGGGCCCCTGTTTCCACTTGGTGGGATTTCCCTCTACTCTAGCCATCTCTTCGAGGCGATTGAGCTCGTACCATCCAGATTTCTTTTCGTTCAGCAATTACCTCCTGAAAGTATGATAATGATCCGTAGTGTGTGAAGCATCCATATGTCAGCGGCAGCGGTTGCGTTGCATGTCCTTGAGATCAGCAGGACACTAGAGTGTTCCTTTGGTCACAAGTCGCTTGAACAGCATATTTACAATGATTGTTTCGCCAGTCTTAGACAATTGGTCCTTGTCTCCCTACATTGACATATGAGGCATGGTCAGGCAATTGACATCGAAAGTATTTATTTCAGCAAAATCGCCAAAAGGATGCGACTCCGTTATCGCCTGTTACCCTGAGTCTGGAAACACAATTCTTTTGATTCTATAAGGTCTTGCACCAGGTTTCTAAACGCGATGCAATCCCTGGTAGTATGGGTGAACGACCCCTACCACTTAGAGAAGTTCCTTGACTTTTCTCTGTCAGTGCGAGGGATTCGATGGCCTGACTTTAGTCGAATACGTCCATTTTGGAGCATGAATTCGAAGATTCCGTTGGGTTTCGTCTCATCAAAGGAGTATCTCCTTTCATCTTGAGTCTTTGGGGATGCTTTGTCCCGGATGTTTTTCTTGGTCAACTCATCGCATGTTAAGAGTTGCCCTTTCCCATACTCTGCGATGTGAAATTGAACCTGCATGTCATCCCAGTTTCTCACCGAGTTAGGAGGGAGGTTTACGTATCATGTAAAAGCTGCTCCTGTGAGAGAGCTTGGAAACAGACGGAGTTTCCAGAAACCGTTCGTGGCAGCTTCTCTAGCCTGATGGGTGAAGCGATCGACATGTTCGCAGGCGAAATACCTTCTTCCCTCGAAAAACGGGCAAATTCAGGAACACAGTACCCCTTCGGAAAAGGATAATCCCAATCGATGTTGTCAGGGTAAGGAGCCCGATAGAGCTGAACCTCATTCGCATGTCCGCCTCAGGGATCGCTTATTCCACTAGTCAGGTGACATAATCTCTGATTTTGAGTGCAAGATCTAGTGGCACCATCGCTTCCTGAGCCAGTGTTCCCTTCTCGTGTATGGGTTGGGGAAAGTACTAAGAGCGTTCATGGTTTTTAGTAGGAACAGATTCGCTATTTACCGGCCAATTGACATTCTCTCTCCTCCGAAAAGGGGGTTGATACATTACATGATGGCTTTGTTGAGCAGTTGTTCTGTACTCATTCTCACGAGTGGCGGATTATTATGTATGACCTTCTTGGGACCTGATAGGATGAGAGGGACATTGTCTATGTCAACCTTTTTCTTCCCTTCAGTGATTGAGGCCCTGTGAGGGTCGTAATATGATTGACGTTTTCCAATCACTGGGCTGCTCATCGGTACCCCTGTCATAGTTCCTAGGTTTTGAAAGACGGCCTCCATTTATGAGTCAATCGTCGTGCTTCTAGTCGATAGCACCGACTTTCTCCATTAATAGTTGGAGAGTACTCATGATGGCGGACAGCTCTCCAGCAATGGCTGGGTCTGAGCTGTTTCCATCATTGCTCTTTTCCCTATCGGAATGGTTATTTTAGAGGTTGTTTGAATTACCACCGGCTCAGGTTCTAGGCATGTTAAGCTTAGTCTCCTACTATGGTCGCCAAAGGCCTGTTCGCTATGGAAGTGACCGCGGACAAGCCGGAACCAAACACGTTGGAAATCTCTTGCACTACGAGTAACTGTGTGTGTGTGTGGTCGCCATATGAGTGAAAGAAACGGAGAAGACAGCGGACGAACACCCCTAAGCGGAAGCATTTGCAGATGCCATCGCCGATACCTTCGGAAGAAAGCAGGAACGCATGAGCACAAAGAGCTTGAACGCTGGAATGCTTGAAGATAATAATGACAATATGTCCGTCTGTAAAGAGGTCTTTTTTTTTTTTTTTTTGATATCAGCGGGGTTCGTGGTGGACTTACTTTTTGCGAGCCCTCTCACGAGATTCGGAGGCTCTTTTACAAGCCTGCGAACCTCAGGCCCGGCCCCTCTACATCCCCTCTGGGCACGACTTGAGGCCTGCTCCCCTGTCGGTCCAATTTCAGTTAAGGCCCAAAGGCCCAGCAGGTGGGCGGCTCCTGGGCTTTATTAGCCAACCTTAATTTTTCCAAGTGGAGTGTCCGTGATGGGGTTCGAACCAGGGATCATGACAAGGTTCCAAACACCCACCACCCACCTTACGCCACTTGGGTGTCCTCGCAAGGACAGAGAGGTCTCTTTATACAATGCCTAAGAACGACTATTTTACTAAGCTAGGTCTACGTATGTACAGTAACGAAATATTATCTAGATTACGCTTCCTTTGTCAACGATCTTCACAAAATATCTTCTCTCCATATGATCACACTTGGTAACAATTTCCTTCCAAATCCTAATATTGTCTGCAATCTTCCTTAATAGCCACTAATCGTCCGTATTGCCCATTGGCGTTCACCGTAGAGTTTCCTCGTTCGCCCTGTTGTCTGTCGCTCCGTCAACCCTTGTCGCCCGTCGCCTAGTAACCATGTCGCTTGATGACTACTTCGCCCAGCAAACCTTCGCCTGGTGTGTTTCCGTGACCACCTCCGTTGATTCACAGATGAGGCCGAGATCTGTGGCCCATAATTTCTGTTGCTAAACAAATGGCGTCCAAGCTAATGAGATAAATTAGAAGATTTACGGATCAGCGATGGCAAGGACGAAGTTGGGAGGACATGGATCACCTGGTCGATGGCAAGGAAGGCCGAAAGACTTAATAATTGCTTTATTATTTTATAACAAACTTGAATTTGAAATGAGAAGGCAGGTAAAAACAGTCAGGTGGTGGACCTCGGAGTCGATAGCATTGTTTTCATAATTCAGTGCCGTACCTTGAAAGTAGGGGTGACAATAAAATTTGATAACCCGATGATTCAAACCGAATCGAACCGAACCAAATCGATAATTTCGGATTTTTTATTTTTTGATTTTATTGGTTTGGTTTTAATATTTTAATTTCGGTTCGGTATTTTTTTCGGTTTTTCTCATTATAGTTTAATGGGTTTGGTATTGGTTTGACCCGAAAAACCCAATAACCAAGGTTATTTTTGTCATTGTAATTAATGACTATATAAGGGAAAAAAATCCTACTTTTTTTCATCCCTTCTTTTCAAATTCTTGTCATTGCCCATGTGAATTTTGTGTGTTAAACTGGGCTGAAATTTCAAAGCTACATGAAATTAGACTTTTTGTAATTACCATTCTTTGTTTTTAAATCTGGGAACTATTATATGTCAAAATTTTTGAACTTCAGAATTATAAGTCAAAATTTTTATAAAGTCATTTATGTTTTATGATTTTATCAGGTCCCGAACCGAACCGAACTCAAAAAATCGGTTCGGTTTTGAAAAAATTATTCTGGTTCGGGTTAACGGTTTGGGTCGAAAGTTATGAACTCGATAACAATGGTTCGGGTACAAAATATACACGACCCGATCCGAACCGTATAATTGACAGCCCTACTTGAAAGCCCATCCTTCTCAAGCCCAAAATTAAAGCCCGAAGAAGATATCAGCTGACTTCCGGTAAACATAATTTTATATCCATAATCAAATATGATGTGATTACTTTCCCACCTCGGTCAAACGTTACAATATTATTCTTTTTATTTTTGTTTATTTGTTATTTCAACGATACTATAAATTCTTATTAAACATACTAAAAAGTTATTCTTTTTTTATTTTGTGGTTTATATGAACGAATAATTCACTTTTTCGTCTCTTTGTATCCATATCTTTTTTATAATCATGAATATATATATTATTAGCAGACAAAATCATTTCCGAAGCAAATAGACCGACTTCAGCTTCATAAAGTTTTTTGTGTTCAATAATGATGATTTCGTCTATATTTAGGGAGTTAAAAATAAAACGAAAATGAAGTGGTGAGTTTTATTATAGCATAAAAGATGTTGATTGTCGGATAGATGAGATGTTACATGATCTAATGTCGAGATTTTAAAACGTTATTTTGATTGATGAATATTTCAAAAATCGCTACTCTCATTCTTGATGTGAAATATAAATATAAAAGTGATTTTAGGAATGATATTTGACGAAATATTTTATTTCGTAATTTTTTTACTTAATTAACGGTACCCACGAACTTTCATGAACATCGTCCTCATTTTAATTTTATAACTTCAGCATGTCACAGATCTAACATATGTCGAAATTATTTTTTCCAAATTTCAGTAAAGATGAAAACTAAAATCTAAGATAAGGGATGCCCGATTTAGTTTATGAAAATTTTCACTCAATGTAGTTTTTTTAATATTTTGTTCATTTATTATTTAAATATAAAAAAATGTGTTTTGTAAATCCAGAAAAAAGTAAGGGGTTAATCCTTTATCTTCTTTTAGTATAAAAAGGTAAAATAAAAAAGAAGAAGAAGCTAGAATAGTGCCAAAATTTCTGAATAAATTCATCAAAACTGAAGTTTTCGCTTTTTTTTGCTTTATATTTTTTTTTACGTATTTTGTTACAGAAGATAAAAATTGAAAACTTTCTCCATGTTTTTTTGTTCATCAACCCCCGAAAAGAAACGCCAACAAAGAAAGTCCAACAAACCCCGTGATTGACGATTGTAATCATCCCAAATAACAATCCCTTTCATTTTTTTTTTTCTCGATCTTTTTTACTTCCCCCCATCCCCACACCACACTAAACTTTTGCCTTTGGAGTGAACTCTACTCCACTCCTTTCTGACACCCAACTAATTCCTACCTTCCGCCCCGTCCAACCTACCCTGACCGTTTCGTCCCTGTTCACGAGATTCCAAGAACGAGATCTGTGGCTCGGGATTCGATCATGGAGAGGGAACAGCAACAGGACCGCCACCGGCGATGCCTCGTCACTCTCCTCTCCTTCGCCCTCGTGTCCCTTGGAGCCGTCTCCTTCATCTCCTGCATCGCAGCCGAGGTCAACTGCTCCAAGGTGTTACCTCATCTCCTTGAATTTCTTCATCCACCGATCATCTTGTTCTGATATGCTGTTGTTAGATAGAGGAAATGAAGTTGGACGGGAAATTGTGTTACCTGCCTAGGAGTGGGGCATTAAAGTACGGGATTGCGGCGCTGGCATGTTTGGCTGGGGCACAAGCAATCGGCTGTACGGTTATCTGTGGAAGCTTCTGTTCTTTGGAGAAGAGGAGTGGGATTTCTAATGCGATCAAGATCCTCCTCTTTGTTCTCTCTTGGTAAAAAGACACAAAGTCCATCCAATCGCCCGAATTCTGTTTGTGTCGTAGATTTTATTAATAATTTAACCCGGATTTCGGCTTGAATTCCCAGGATAAGCTTTGGGGGCGTTGCCATGATGCTGGGGACAGCCACAAGCATGAACAGGGAGCAACCTTACGGGGAAGGATGGCTTGACGGAGAGTGCTACCTGGTAAAGAAACCAGTGTATGATGCATCGGCAGTGCTCATCCTTTTCTCGGTCGCATCAACGCTATCAGCAGCCATTGTCGCCACATCAGGCCTTCTATCAGAGAGAAAACGGCAGAGGATTCACAGGCGAGGCGGGTGATGACCTGAGGACCTGTTCGCATTGAAACAGATCATGTCAGAAATATTTGGCGATAATACTCACAGGGTTTTTAGATGTGGTCGCCAGTAAGAATGAAATAGATTGAGTTAATCAAATGAAGTCTTACAATAAGAATAAAATATATACAGCCGTAAAAAATAAAGTAAGAACGATGGTGTGACGTTGTAGACTTGCTGCTGGACGCTGCAGACTTGTGAATTTGGACAGTGGTATCGTAGACTTGCTGCTGGGCGCTACAGGCTTGTGTATCTGGACGGTAGTAGCGTCGTAGACTTGCTGCCAGGCACTGTGGACTTGTGAATTTGGACGGCGACGTTGTAGACTTGATGACGTGGCGCGCTGTACACTTGCGAACTTGGACGGTGGAAAACGATCGCTAGGGCTTGGTGGGCGGAGTGTGGTCGAAGGTAGTGGCGGTTGTGGATACCAAGGTTACGGTTGCTCACCCTGATGGAAGAACGAAGGCGGAATTATTTGCCGGGACTACGGTGGCTCGTCCCGGCGGTGGAATGCTGGCCGAAATTGGCTACCAGAGCTACGGCTGCTCACTCTGGTGATGGGATTGAAGACCAATGAAACCTCACGAGTTTCGCCCAGGTCGGGGAATCCTAACAACTACGGGGTTACGAGCAAATAAAGCTTATGTTGGCTGAATTGATCGTGCCTCTCTTTGGGAAGATCTCCTTCCTTTTATATTCGATCTTATGAGTCCAGGATGTCTGTCACGTTCTCCGAAAATCCTCCTAATCTAAACTACCTTCCGTGGATCTCGGAGTCAATAAACCGTCCTCTTAAGACGTGTGACCTGTGTAGCCATGGGCTGTAGACTTGGTATGAGCCCACACCTCCTCTCATCCCTTACATTCCTCTCGTGGTCTTTAACCCATCAGAGAATAGGCCCAAGATAATTCATCATGTCAACATAAGCCCCCATCTTTTTGCTGAGGGGACTTCTGTCGCCTGAGCACATTTGTCAGTTTCTTGGAGTTAAAGAAAACCTTTTATTTCCCTACTTTCACTCACCCTTCGAGCGCTCTATCTTCCTAAACTCTCTTAGTCTTCTCGGAAACCCCATTTCTCCTTCTCGATCATGTCTTCCTTCGCGACCTTCCAGTGGCACTCTCAACGCGCTGGCCCCTCTGGTGTGGTCCAGACTGGCGACGACGGGTTAACCCTAGGTCTCGTTCTAGACCCTACTCTTTTTCCGGGTCTGGTTTCTCACGAGTACTTAATCACGGAGTCCCAAATCCCTATCTGCCGGGAAGACTTCGTGAACCCCCTGAATGGGAAAAGAAGAGCGGGTTCTTGTGCTTCCCCTCCGTAGAGAAGCCGGTGGTACAACAATGATTTTTCAGTTAGTTTGGGAAGCTGGAATCCGGCTGAAAGTTTGCGGCCTTTGGTCCTTCTTCAATCTCTCCTTAGTTACGAAGCACTGCGACCCCTGAGTATGTGCCACTCTACTTCCCGTGTGAAACAACTCGGTGAACTGCTTCTACTTCCCCGAAAGCCCCTTAGAGGATATAAACTTCTTGACGGTACGACGACCACAACCCTACAGAGATGCTCCAAATCTTGAGCACAGTGATGAGGCACCTTCAAATGATCGAAGGTCATTCTACTGCTGTTTGGGGAAAGGCCGAGGAGGTCGAGTTCTTCAGCGTCTGGCTGAGCAAGTACGTTTTCTACTTTACTGGCAAGCGAGTGCCAAAGCTTGTCTACGGGATTGCCAATTTTCTGAGCTCGGCCTCCAGCAAGATAGCTTGGGCCCCATTCCTGCTGGGTTTAGTCTACTAGGGTTTGCACAAGGTTAGCTCGTGCACAAGTCCCTTTCCGAGGTATCCGGCTGGCGGCCCCCTTTGGATTGTTCATCTGTGGTCCTGGATATGGATGCCAAGACTTACGGGGTACCAGATGCCTTCTGGCGCCACCTAGATCAGCTGCTATGGGACACACATGTTGGAGTCCTACTGCCAAGCCAAGGACAAATGGTTGTATGCCTTTGTGACGGGGCATATAAGGCATATTGTAGATACTAGACGAGGCGAGCGTCATAATTGGGTCCCATTCCCTGCTGGCCACCTTATTTTGAAGCGCCGGTAGAGGCTTACCCCAGGCCTGTATTGGGACACTGTCTTGACCAGCGGGCATGGTAGTCAAAATCGAGATCCTACGCGGGATCGGAAGGGAGCTGTGAAATCGTAACTCATGGGATCGTAAGTAAAATCGAAAGGGTTTACAAAATTGTAATTCGAACAACACATAAACGCACATTGTAACAAATAACAAATCACAACAAGAACACAGAACATAAAGAAACAAGTCTTTAATCATAAAAAAGTGCATAACAAAATGTAAAGTCACAAAACAAATAATATGCTCCCAAACAAAACACACCATAAAAGGATCCAACAAAGCATTCATATTTTGATCATAATAATCATCTCCCTCGTCGGCCATATCATCTTCCTTCTCCTCCTTGGGTACATCATATTCAAATCTTATAATATGCAAATCATCGCCAACACTACTAACTCCCGCTTCATCTCCAACTCGCAGAACATCTTCATTTGTAGTGTTAATCTCCTCTTCTAAGTTTTGCACATCTTCATCAGTAAGGATCCATTCATCATCTGAGGAAAGATCATCAATCTCATAATCCTTGGGTGTTTTTGTTTGCTTATTCTTTCCCATCTTCGAGTTAGCCATCACAAAAACTACATCATTCATAGTTTTCTGTTTCAAACGGTTTCTTTTTTTTGTATGGACCTAAACAAACACAAGAAGACAAGTAATGAAAATAGTCAACTTCAATTTACTAGGAACTTTAAGTTAACTAAAATGTTTATGATGAGAAAGTTACCATCTCAAAACCACTCCAATTTCTCTCGCAACTCTGGATGTTGACTCTGGATGTAAGGATGAGCACGCGAATAGCAAATTTCTACAACTCTGGATGTTGACTCCCATAAGACTCCCACCATTGTGCCGGTGTTTTGGTATTAAGTGCTTGCTTAGCAACTATACTTCCGAACATTCCTGACTTGCTTTTAAACTCCTCAAGTTGAGAATCAATCTTGGATATCTCTTCAACATCTTCCCCAATCTTCTGCATGCAATCATATAGTCCCATTTTCACTTCATAGTCAGCTTTGAAATCGGAACCATAATGTAGTTTATGATTCAAATAATAGCCTGTTGCATGAAGAGGCCTATGCATCTGATTATCCCATCGCTGATCAATAATTTCCCACAAAGGTAGATAACTGAACAATGAAAATGATAAACATATTTAATTTCAAAATTAGCTAGGAAATAAAAATAAGAATAACCGGATTTACCTTCTCTTGACTCCATTGAAGACACTTTGAATCTTTTCTTTAGCTTTGTTAATCTCATCGTAAATAAACCCCATTGTTGGCTTCTCATCAGAATCAACCAACCTTTACACTTTGATCAAGGGAAACGCACCCTTTAGACAAATGACAATGCTCTTCCAAAACGTCTTATCCGTAATCATTTCTTCAAGATGTTTCCCTTTATTTGTCTTTGTACATTGGTTGGCTTTCCACTGATGGGAAGTAAACATCCTCACCAAAGCTCATTTGTTGTCATTCAAGCATCCCAAAGTGAGATATGCAATTGCAAAACGAGTCGCACCTGGTCTCACTAAATCTTTTCCATTGGTGAAGCTTTGTGACATCGAAATGAGAGATGTTATTCCATAGATGTAAGTTGTTATCTTCTTTCCACTTGAAATGGTCTCCCTGTGAAGTGATATTTTTTTCTCAAAGTCTTCCAACATTAGATCAATGCAGTGGGCAGCGCAAGGAGTTCAATATAAACTCTCTCTTTTCTCCATCAATAACTTTCCCGCAGCCTTGTAATTTGCCGCATTATCCGTAACAACCTGGATAACATTCTCTTCTCTAACCTCCTCAACAACCTCGTCAATCATCTCATAGATATTGTCGACATTCTTACAAATGTGAGAGGC
This sequence comes from Melastoma dodecandrum, assembly GCA_029817715.1. Classification (NCBI taxonomy): domain Eukaryota; kingdom Viridiplantae; phylum Streptophyta; class Magnoliopsida; order Myrtales; family Melastomataceae; genus Melastoma; species Melastoma dodecandrum. Next base: position 266,701 of record JARUPY010000606.1, read on the forward strand.
ATCTATAGATTTTAAGAAAACGGTACCTCTTGGACCATTAAATAGAAAATTTAGAATAGTCCTCCTTCGTTTGTCGGTCCATCCATCAGTCATGATAGAGCATCCAAAGTTCTTCCAATGATTCTTATGCTCCTGAATAGCCTCTTTAATCGAATCAACTTTTTGCTTCAAATACTTTCCTCGAATCTCATGGTAAGAAGGTGGCTTGAACCCAATTCCATCCCTAGCAACCAGTTCAAGCATCTTATGATATTCTTCACTCCTTGCCACATTGAAGGGAATGGCATTGTTGTAGACAAAAGATGCAATTGCTTCCGAAGCCTCCTCTCTAAATTCCTTCTTGAACATGGTATTGATCGTTTGATGAGAGTTTACACTTTTTCTGAACATATTCTTTTCGGATTGAGTGGAATCTGTGCTTGTTTGCCCATCATCAAACGAAGACAACTTTGACTTCTTAAACAATTTTTCTTGCAAAGTACAAACAATCTCCATCATCTTGTTTTTCACATCATCAGGGACTGCTCTACACGCTCCAACATCTTTATTTGTTCCGCCAAGATGATGCTTTAATCTGTAAACGCCTCCACTCATCACTTTCTCACAATATTTGCACTTCATGATTCTCGAATTGCTATCAATAGCGATACCATGCTCCCAGGCCACATCTTCCCTAGCTCTAGGAGCATTTTTTGGAGTCTTGCATTTTGGTACAGGTGCGGTACGTGAAGAACTACCACTTTCAGACATGGTTACCTACAGACCAACAACAAACAAGCTAACTTAATCGGTGTTTTGAATACCGAAATAGCTGTTGTAACAATGATAGAAAATTCTAAAACTATTTCTACAAAGAGTGTGAGCAAAAGATTGCTAGCAATTATAACAAGGAAACCTACTTCCCCGTAACAAAATCCTACCCACAACAATATGGAGGAAAAAGCAATTATACGAAAAAAAGAGGAGGCTTTTCCAGATCTTTGTATATTCCTGTTATATTCCAAGGGGCAAAGGAACCCAATTCAGTGCCATCTTTTCTAACTAGCACACTCTGCAAGAAACAAGCCCAGTATCAATAACAAATCAAGCAGCAAACCCAAATCCAAGCATGGGCAGTCTAACTCCATCGATTTATATCAATAAGTTTGAATAACAATAGAACTCCAACTACTTTAACTTCTCGCATTACACAAACTCCACTGATCTAAACCATATGTTAGGACATGTTCTGCAGGCTGTGATTGTAAAGAAAATTCAATCCTAACCTTGACGATTTATACTCCACCCCATTCCAAGAAAGCACAATTACCAGGGCCATGCCAAGGAACGAAGGTCGCAATACTACCAACTACAACTTCCCGCCACAATAACGAGAAACAAGCGAACAAAATTGTCCCCTAACCAGCGATCGAAGTTTGACTTTTCTCCTTTTTTTTTCTTGTTATTGGTCTCTGTTAATTGGTTTATCTATTGAGTTCAAAGGATTGTGAAGAATTTGGGGGTTAAATTGGGGGCCGTAGCGAGATAACATAAATAGGGTTTAGAGAGAGAAATATTTTTTTTTATTTCATTATTTAATAATATAATTATAATCTACGATTTTAAAATATCCTATTACGATTTTAATTACGATTTCGCTCCCACGATTCTACTCCCGATCCTACGATCCCACTACGATTTTACCTGGCAGCGTTTTTATGTGTGATTTAACTCGCGATGTCCCCAAAAATCGCGATTTTGACTACCATGCCAGCAGGGACCTGGTCTGTGTGTCAGAGGGAGGATTTTGCTTTGACGTCTACAACCCCTAGCTTTGTGCAAGACAAGTTGGTTTTGTTCAGAGCTCATCAGTCCCTTTCTCTGACACCTTTAATATCCCGATTCATACACGGGTTACCCGCATTCTTTCAAATGATTCTTTTCAGGCCTCGATGAATATTCTGTCTAAGAAGATGTAGCTCCGTCACATAGAGTTCCCTTTCGAGTCTATTCCAATTTATGCTACGGAATTCTTTGCTGTTTAATGGGCAATTACCTTTGACGCCTTTCTGAAGAAGATGACTTTTCTCCAGACTTCAAAGGAGCCAGACCTTTATCTTTCCTCTGAGATGATGTTAAAGACTGGATAGAGGCCTTCTGGTATAGACTAGACTTATTTTTCTTGCCCTACAATTTCAATTGTAGACTCAGGGGATTCTTCACCACAAAGGAGCCCTCCTCCCCCGGCTGGTCGTTTGACCCGCCTCCGCCGGCAGACCCTTGCTTCCAAGGGCAAGATGGTCAAGAAAGGAGCGGCTAACAAGCGAAAGGTTCCTTCCCCTGAGTCTTCTAACTCTGAAGATGTACCAATTTCACTTTCTTTCAAGCATCGCTGTCCGACCATTCCGGATCCTGACCCCTTCTCCGAGGTATGCTGTACTTTTCACCTCTAAATACTATAGATCTCCTCCCAATAGACCTTGGGACCTTGTTTTTAGGAGGACGATCTTGGCACTGAGTCCGCCTCCTTTGAGTTCTCAAATGGCAGAGTCCTCTCGAGAAATCGTATGCATTCCTGTATCTATGTTGTTTTGTTTTCAAAGCTCAAGCAAAAACATTTTACTTTCTCCTCATGATCCAAATCTCTCCGGGGTACCTGATCCTAAGAAAGCTTCAGGGATAGACGAAGCTGGCCTGCCTCCTTCCGAGGTATGTATTCCAGGTCTATGTAGACTTTACTTGTCCAATTTCAATACTGACGATTACCCTTTATTCAATTTGTAGAATATCCCTTCCCCAAGTCTTGAAGTCTCAGGCTAAGGAGCCAGAGGCTATTGCCGATGTAATAGAGGCTACAACTCCAGAGGCGGTAGGCGCGACAGGCGCTAACCCTTCTAGTGTCGCAGGTCAACAAACTGCAATGCCGACCATCCGACCTCCCTGCCAGCCATCAAGCAAGACTCTTGGGGAAGGCGCTTCAAGCTGCTTAAGTGACTACGAGCGCCTAATGGAGAACGTAGACCGCGTTGAGGATCTCCTCCACCTTGAAACCTTCTCTAAGGATTAGTTTAAGGCCCTTCAGAGTTGCATCAAGGAGATTGAGAGCTCCCCTGCCGCTACGATCCAAATGTTAGCAGCTTGTGAGGACTTCAAGGGGCAATTCTGGACTGAATGGCCGGTTTACTTACAAGACCTCCAGACATCTTGCATTGCCGAGTCTAAGATTGCCGATTTTCTGAAAAATCAAGCGGAAGGAGAGGCTGATGTGAAGCTCCTCAGGAGACAGAGGGACGACTTGTCTCGTCAGCTTACACAGGCCCACGCTAGGATTGCAGAACTATTGGCTCTTGAGAAGGATCTCAAGGAACGAGTTTCCGTGGTCGACTCCCTGCTCGCCGAATGATCTGTTCATGCTTCTAACCAGCAGTGCCAAGACGATTTAAAGTCTTGGTTTCGTCAGTAAAACAAGATCACCATGAAGTGAACCTGGGCCAAGGTTCTGACTTTCCTGTTTGTGGAAGTGGCACGTATGGTGCCTAGACAAGACGCAGCGAGTTCAAGCTCCCAGGCCCCTAGGAGGTGATGCCATTTCATTTTTCCTTTTTAGGTCTCAAGGGATGACACCCTTAAAACAAACTCAATTCTCTTTACATCTACCGGCTGTTGACATAAGGCTTCAAGGGATGACACCCTCTAAACAAACTCATTAGTCTACAGCTGTGTAGTGTACTTATAAATTTAATTCCTAGTAATTTCTTCCCATATAACTAGGAAGCGCTTTCTTAGAATTTTTTCATGAGATTCTCAGATGGTTTTTCTATAGAGTTTCAAGTATTTACCATTAATTTTTAGAGGTTGTCTGACTCCTTCAAGGGTTGACAACCTATAGCGGTTTGCCGAGACGGTTTCACTTACCTGATATGGTCCTTCCCAATTCGGAGACCACTTTCCTAGAAGCTGGTCTTTACAGTTTAAGGGTAAGACCATCTTCCAAACCAGGTCACCAACTGGAAAGTGTTTATGAACTACTTTCTTGTTGTAATGACGGGCTATCCTCTGTTTGTGCACTTCTATCTTGTCTACAACCTCCAATCTCTTTCTTTCCAACTCTTCTAAGGCTATATGCATAGCTTCGTCTTGTAGACAAGGTTGGCTGACACAAAGCGATTTATACCTCATTTCGAAGGGTAATACTGCGTCGTGACCGTAGATTAGCGCGAATGGAGTTTCTCCAGTGTATTCGCGCTTGGTAACTCTTAGAGCCCACAATGTAGCATTCAATGTTTCATGCCATTTCTTTGGATTAAGCCCGACCGTCTTTTTGATGTTATTTTTAATTAACTTATTGGAGGCTTCAGCCCATCCATTCGCTTGAGGATAATACGGAGTGGAATTCAGGATTGAAAAGCCGTCCCATTGTCTACGACAATGTTCTGGGGAATGCAAAATCGATAAATGATACAAGTCCGCAAAAAACTAATGACTTCATTATGGTCAATTTTCTTGTAGACTTGTGCCTCTACCCACTTGGTGAAGTAATCTGTTGCTACCAAGATAAACGCATTCCCTCAACTAATAAGGATGAATCTCCCCTATCACGTCTAGAGCCCAGATCCTAAAAGGCCAAGGTTTAATCACTGGGTAAGGTCAGCTGCTGGAGCACGAGTTATCGGGCCATGTCGTTGGCATTCTTGACATCCCTTGGCCATCTCAATGCCTTTTTTCATCTTTGATGGCCAGTAAAAACCACGTCTGCGAATAATCCAACACATTTTTATCCCCGCCGGGTGCGACCCACAGAGTCCCTCGTGGGTCTCCAACATTATTGGAGTGGCTTCATCTAAGTCTACGCATCTTAAAAGAACTCCGCTCGTATCCTTTCTATAAAGAACACCGTCCAAGAGGATGTATGATAACGCCTGAACTTTGATTCGTTGCTTGGCCTCCTAACTGGAGTCTGATAAGAAATTTATTATAGGTTTCCTCCAGTCTTCATCTTGGCTCATTACGTCTACGGCCATGACGTTGTCCTCTGACCGTAGATGCGATCCTATTTCGGGTATGTTACCCCGTTTTGTCCCGTTTTTGTATCTTGAGGCTAACTGCGCTAAGCTATTAGCTACTACATTTTCATCACGTCCCAGAAATTGAAAAGTTATATCTTCAAATCGTGCGACTTGCCGTTGTACTATCTCGAAATAGGACAGCAGCTTGCCTTGACTCGTGCACTCTTTGTTAACCCGGTTGATAGCTAACTGAGAATCTCCCCTGACACGGGCTTGCCTTGCCTTTAGTGCCATGAGTTTCTTTAGTACTGTTATCAATACTTCATACTCAGTCGCATTGTTGGTAGGTATTACTTGTAGACGAAAAGCTAATCTGATGTCTTTACCCATTGGGGATATTATGTGAACTCCTATCCCAGCTCCATTCTTAGTGGACGAGCCATCGAACCACGCCTGCCAGACTTCTTCAATTGCCTCTTCTTGTTCTATAGACAAGGTCGGGTCATGGTCGAGTAGAAAATCAGCCAGCGCTTGTCCTTTGACCGACTATTGGGACTTATATCTCAAATCGTATGGAGACAAAATCAAGCTCCATTTGCTAATCCATCCACCTAATAATGGACTCTCAAAGAAATATTTGATAATGGGCGACTTGGATACGACGTAGACTTTATTGTTCCCGATGTAATGTCTAAGTTTCATGACAGCATAAAATACCGATAGACACAATTTTTCTTTTGGAGCATACCTGACTTCAATTGGTGTGAATTGCCTTGACAAGTAATAAACGGCCCTTTCACGTTCACTCTCATCCATTTGTGCTAACATGGCCCCTATAGTCGGTTTGGTGGCAGCCACTGAGAGAATGAAAGGTCTCCCAGACTGCGGGAGTATCAGGACTGGTGGGCGTGTTAAATATTTTTTCAAGGCGGCGAACGCTTCCTCGTGGTTTTCTGTCCACTTGTAATCATTTTTTCCTCTCAATAGGTCTGCAAACGCCTCCGTCTTCACTGCGATATTTTCGATAAATCTACGTAGGTAATTCACTCTTCCAAGGAAGCCTGTAATTCCCTTTTACTTCTTGGTGCTGCTAAATTCTGAATAGCTTTTACCTTGTTTTGATTGACTTCAATGCCGCGTTGATGTACTAAGCAACCCAAAAATTGCCCCGCTTTAACTCCAAAGGCACATTTAAGTGGGTTTAATTTAAGTTGATGTTTTCTCATTTTTATAAAAGAATTTCTGAGATGGACGACATGTAGTTCTTCCTTTGTCGACTTAACAACTATATCATCGATGTAGACTTCGACTGTCTTGCCAAGAGAAGCGTCAAATATAGCGTTCATTGCTCGCTAATATGTAGCACCGGCATTCTTTAGTCCAAACGGCATCACTACCCATTCGAAAATACCTAAAGGACTCCGTATAACGTGACGTCCTTATAGACCCTGCTCGAAAAAGCTTTTTAACTTCTTCAAAGACTAACTGTGTTACTTCCCTAGTCATGCGCCTTGGTGCTTGTTGCACCGGCTTAAAATCTTTCTTGATGGGAAGAGTGTGTTCCACTAGTCTACGATCTAGTCCTGGCGTCTCGGTATAATCCCAGGCGAAGTAGTCTTTCAATTCTTCAAGTACCTCTCTAATCGCATAAAAAAGTTCCTCATTAATTGAAGAACTGATGAAAAGAACCCTAGGAGAAGTCTCACTTCCCAAATTGATACTAATTAATGGATCACACGGCATCATCAAAGATTCGCAGCCCTCGGTTCCACCTAAATCGGTAGACACGAGCTTCATAGAAGCAACGGGCGCTCTAAGCACTTCCGAATTTATTGAGAACCAAGATATAGGTTGTTCACGGCGATGATTCCCCTGGTAGACTTGGAGTCGTCGGTGGACATCAGCGACCACTTCGTTCCCTTTTTCACTCTGGTCCATAAGTCCCTTCCTTTAGGGGTCTATCGGATTCCAACTCCGTGACAACGTCCTGCAGGCCCTTCAAAACTTCTTCTTTGCCACCTTCGTTTTCATTTTGGTTGTTTGCATCTCTCCTAGTAGGGTTTTCAACCGAATTGACCTCTTGCAGGACTTCTTCTATGTCTTTTGCAGTAAGCTCTTTTCCTCATCCTGATGGAGCGACTTGGTCCATCTCCGGCTTAGGGTGCGATGTCCCATAATCCATAATATAATCAAATTTCCCAGATGGTTGACCGAGAGGACCTACAGTAGGGTCGCCCAGCTTATATCGTTGCTCCAGCGTAAGATCCTTAACAGTCTTGTTCATTTCTGCATGCAAGATACCTTTGTCACAGCAAGAATATTTATCAGCCTTAATAACCTCAACTTAAAAATCAAGCCATAACATCAATTCTCTATGCAACGTAGATGGGATGGCTGCAGCTTTATGGAGACAATCGCGGCACAACAAAGCATTAAAAGTGGGAATTATGTCTATTACGAAGAAAGTAGTTTCCTTTCCCTGGCGACCCACCTCTAGGTACACAGAGAAGGCCCCTAAACATTCAGATTTCCTACCGTTAAAACCACTCACGGCAACATCGGTTTTATCCAAATCGTGAGGTTTATATCCAACCATTCTAAACCTGGACAGCGGAAGCACGTTTATCGTTGCTCCATTGTCTACTAGGACCCGACTCACCACAGTACCATCCAAGGTAGCGGTAATGTATAAAGAATGCTTATGTTGCTTCATGCTATCAGATGGTTTCTTCAACCAATGAAGTGGAAAACTTGTCGGATAAACTGGTGAACAAGAAAGAGGTACCTTACCTGTTACAGTTTCCACTTTCCGATTATTGGCGAAGTCTACGGCAAGGTGTGAGCGTTACAGCTCACAATTGGCCTCTTTTCGCTAGGTCTACAACGGAGCAATGCTTTTCGCAAACGCATAAGGAACTGCCTGGGTGTTCCTCGGCGGTCTGTTTTAGCCGCATTACCTCGAAGATTGACATGGGTTTGTCTAGTCGAGCAAATGCTTTCATAAAGAAAGACTGCATTTCCGCCCATGATGTTACTGACCCGGGAGGCAAACTCGCATACCATGTGAAAGCATGTCCTGTGAGTGAGTTCGGGAATAACTTCAGCTTCCAAAAGTCACTGGCTGTAGCATCTCGGGCTTGATGGGTGAACCGGGCTACATGTTCTATAGGCGTCATCTCATCTTCCCCTAAAAAACGGGTGAAGTCGGGTACTCGGTATCCCATAGGCAGGGGGAAGTCTCTATCGATGTAGGCAGGGTATGGACTCCTATACAAACAAGGATCGTCCTGCCTGACAGTTCCAGGCACCATCTGTTCCAAGACTTGAGCGATTGCCTCCCTCAAATTTTGGGGGGGCAAATTACCAAACTGCTCTCGCGCGGGGTCTTGGTTCCACCTCTCTGGGGGATGAGGCATTCTTCTGGCGAATCGAGATGGTTGCGGGTTTACCGAGGCATCGTGTAAAAGCTTTCTGCCCGAGGTAGACCTCTTGTAAACGGAGCCTCCCCTGGCTATATTTCCTCTACGGGCACTTTACCAGGTCGGAGAGGGGGTATGCAACTTGCATACCTGTTTGTTTCACCCTGCGCTTCACAGTCATCGTCTACAGGGTTCATTGCATACACAACGTTTGACCTCCAAGATGTGGGGGATCGAGAGGAGGTAGGCTTTGATTGGGACATCCCCTCCCTATTGCAAGCCTCTGTAGCGTACTGATTAGCGCCGTTCCAGGGCTCATCCTCTTGGAACGACACATTGAGCCTCTCTGTGCATCGGGCATCTCCCATAAAAGAATTCTCTCTGTCTACGGGGGCGTTTGGCTTTGCGGTGGCTTTTGGCCTATTCAAAGCGTTGAGTTGCTCCAGAATCTGAGTTATATTTTCTTGTAACCCAATGATATGTCTGTCCACCAGGTTCCTCATATCATTGAATTCTTTATGGAACTCGAGCCTGGATATGAACTCAGAAGGGGTGTGTGCCCTGGAATCAGGTTGAGCTGTTCTTTCTTGGCTTCCTAGAGCCGCGGTCTCCACATTTACATCTCTTGCTATAAACTGACCGTCTCCATCTAATGGAGGTGGAAGGTCACGATTAGCCCCACTCTTGGTACTTTTCGCCATCTGCGGACTTTAAACTTTCTTGTACTCCCACTGTGGTCGCCGAAAACGTGTTTGCGTCGAAACGGATCACGTCGAAAATATTTGACAATAATACTCACAGGGTTTTTAGATGTGGTCACCAGTAAGTAAAAGAAATAGATTGAGTTAATCAAATGAAGTCTTCCAATAAGAATAAAATGCTTACAGCCATGAAAAATAAAGTAAGGATGATGGTGCGACGTTGTAGACTTGCTGCTGGACGCTGCAGACTTGTGAATTTGGACGGTGGTGTCGTAGACTTACTGCTGGGCGCTACAAGCTTGTGTATCTGGACGGTAGTAGCGTCGTAGACATGCTGCCGGGCTCTGTGCACTTGTGAATTTGGACGGCGACGTCGTAGATATGATGGCATGGCGCTGTAGACTGGTGAACTTGGATGGTGGAAAATGATCGCTGGGGCCTGGTGGGCGGAGTGTGGTCGAAGGTAGTGGCGGTTGTGGATACCAAGGTTACGGTTGCTCACCCTGGTGGCGGAACGAAGGCGGAGTTGTTTGCCGGGATTACGGTGGCTCGTTCCGGCGGTGGAATGCCAGCGGAAATTGGCTACCAGAGCTACGGTTGCCCACTCTGGTGGTGGGAATGAAGACCAATGAAACCTCACGAGTTTCGCCCAGGTCGGGGAATTCTAACAACTACGGGGTGACGAGCAAATAAAGCTTCTGTTGGCTGAATTGATCGTACCTCTCTTTGGGAAGATCTCCTTCCATTTATATTCGATCTTATGAGTCCAGGATATCTGTCACGTTCTCCGAAGATCCTCCCAATCTAAACTACCTTTCGTGGATCTCGGAGTCAACAAACCGCCCTCTTAAGACGTGTGACCTATGCAGACATGGGCTGTAGACTTGGTACGAGCCCTCACCTCCTCTCATCCCTTACATTCCTCTCGTGGGCTTTAACCCGTTAGAGAATAGGCCCAAGATAATTCATCATAACAACAGGACCAGAAGGGGCAGATTAGATCGAACAAAGGCTGGCAGATCGTAGGGGACTCCGTGGGCATACTGATGTCGTCCAATCTAATTGATTTAGCTATAAGTCTGGTTGAGGGTAACATTTTGCAATTGATATAGCCTTTTGTTTTCCTTTCTTTTTTATTCTTTTAAGCATGAGACTAAGGAAGAGGCTAAACTTTCTTTCATGGAGGCTTTTATTCGTCAGAGTTTCGTACTTAAGTACGAAGCTATTTTGTACTCTACGAAATTTTTTCGGGCCGCAGTACGAAACTTGTTCCCACTGTATGGAACTATTTCGTACTTTTTTGTACATGTTTTTTATTGTACGAAAAAGCTTATTGCTTCGGTACGAAATAGTTAAGTACTGCGGTACAAAATAGTTTCGTACAATACAAACAAGTATGAAAAGCTACGAAATAAACCGAAACTCAGCGAAAATTTCCTAAGAGACGAAAGCTTTCGTGAATGAAAGTTTAGCCTGTTTCTATACGTAATTTGTTTAACTTATAAAAAATCATAGGTTTAATTTTCATTTTTTAGAAATTAGGACTCCTGACTACCAACATAACTAATGTTTTTAGAATCTTTTATTATGTTTGCTAACGAAAAATCGTCCGCCGGAGCACTCCCCAGAGTGTGGAAACTTAAGCACAGTAAACAATATAGTCACCATATAAAGTAAAACAAGACAAACAATGAATGACGAACAATCTTTCATTCACTGAAAAATACTTACGATGAGAGAGGTGTGGGACAAAAAATATCCGCTGCTAGAGTTTATGTCCGTATCCTGAAATGAAGAACATGAGACCTATTTATAATGAGCTAATGCTAACTGCTAAAGTATCATGTGTAAACTGATGGTGAACGCGTGATAATGTAAGGAAACTGCTCTAAGCCATGTTATATGGGGTGCCTGCCATGTCGAGCTCGAATTGTGGAAGGGACCAAATCGATCTCGATCTCTAGGCAAGTTCCTCACTCTAAGTGTCAGACGTATCTTCTTGAATTCACTTGTAGGAATGATGTCGAATTTTAGTTGCTGAAATGACCATCTCGGTCACGATTTTTTAGACAGGCTCCCCGCTCTGAGTATCTTCTCGAAGTCACCTTGTCGGAATAATTGTGAATTTGAGTTGCTAATTTGAGTTGCTATGAGACCATCTCGATCTCAAGCATTTGCCCAGCTCTTCGAGTTGACGAACTCGAACCCTGAGATTATAGCAACTCAACTTAAACATCTTGTAAGCGGTCCGATCCAAGCGACCCGTCTCCCTCTTGAACGTCTCATTCTCTCATGTGATACAAACACAACTCACAACATCAAACCCATTATTTAGGCCCAAAATGTTATGTTTAAACATTTTGCCTCCCTTAAAACCAACTTGAAACCACTCTTATTCAACATGCTTCAATTCTCTCTATGCCTTGACATCCAATATTTCACAAAATCTCCTCTTGCAATCATAGAAAGTTTGTACCTTTCCACTAACACTTGTCTAAAAATCCTATTTTTTTCCACGGCATATCTAATCCCTGAAATTACGGCAAACTGAAAACTAACGGCACCTGTGGCAATGTGAAGCAATTTGCTTATCTTTATGAGTTGAGCAACGAGGAAGTGTTGGCAACAACCATGGATATTTCTCTGGCGGTCCAAGAAGGCAAAACGACTTTGAGTCCCGTCCTTCCGCCTCAACTAATATGGAGTATCTCCTCATTGAGAAGGTTATACCCATTTGCAATTCTGAATTTCTCTGACCCTTCAACTGGGAAGACGAAAATGATCCACTGTGTTTTCCCTCCATAGGTCATTTTTACTTTTCCTATTCGTGATTCATTCGAGAATGCGTAGGGCATGCCAAATACATTTATTTACTTTTCTTTTCTTAAATATGCTCGAAGACATATATAGTAAGTCGATTTTGATACTCTCTATTTTCAATCATATTTAATTTGAGACTGAATTTTAACTCGACTTCATTACTTATAATTATTTTGAATTTTGTACGAATGTATTGTTATATCAAATTTTATCCTCTTCTTAGAAAATAAGTGGTTTGAGGAGTGGCTTCTATGACTTCGACATAAATGGGATTGGTTTGGCATTTTTCGATTGATTGATATCTTCGTAGGTTGCCAAGAAATGCAATGATCGAGCTTGCACCGCTCTGTCGGCCTTTTGGATCAAAATAGTAACAAAGGGCTCTAGGGTAAGTGTTCAATTACCGGTGTTTAACAACAGAAATTCTGGGTTACTGATCTCGGCCTCATCTGTGGATCAACAGTCCATAGCACAGGCCTAAGGAACAGGAAACTCAGTGAGGAGACGACCACGGAAACACATTAGGGGAAGGCTTACTGGGCGAAGCAGTCATCAAACGACATGGTTACTAGGCGACGAGCGACAAAGGGTCAGCGAAGCGACAGCTAACCAGGCGAACGGGGAAACTCTAAGGCGAAGGCCAATGGGTGATGCGCTCGATTAGTGACTATTAATGAAGATTCCAAATGATCTCAGCATTTGAAAGGGAATTATTGCTAAGTTTGCTCAGATGGAAAGAATATATTTCATGAAGACTGGTGACAAAGGAAACATAATATATGTACAATATTTCGTTACCGTATATATGTAGGTTTAGCTCATTATAAATAGTTGTTCTTAGACATTGTACAAAGACACCTTTCGGAGCAAACACACCTTTGGCGACCACAGTGGGAGACAGCCAATCATGCCTAGAACCCGAGTTGTTGGCAATTGAAACCTTAGAGATAACCGCTCCGATAGAGAAAAAAGCAATGATGGAAACAAGTCAAACCCAGCCATAAGTGGAGAGCTGTCCGCCATCATAAGTACTCTCTAACTCTTAATGGAGAAAGTCGGTACTATCCACCAGAAGTATGACGCTTTTAAGGAAAGGATTGACTCCAAAATGGAGGCCGTCTTTCACAATCTGGGAACTATGACAGGGGTACCTATGAGCAGCCCTAGTGATAGGAAAGGTGAGTCGCCCACAAGACGTCAACCTGATTACACCTTCACAGGGCCCCAATCGCTGAGGGAAATCGAAAGGTTGACACAGAAGATGTCCCTACCATCCCCGCAGTTCCTAAAAGGGCCATGCATAATAATAAGCCACTTGTAATAAACGAGTATAGGACGGCTGCGCAACGGAGTCACCCTGTGGCATATCAACCCCCATTTCGGAGAAGGGAAAATTTCAATTGGCCGGTAGAGAACGAATTCATTCCTGCTGAAAACCATTAACACTCTGAGTACTCCCCCCAACCAACACACGGAAGGGGAATACCAGCCTAGGAAGCAATGGCGCCACCAGATCTAGCACCCGAAATAAGGGATTACGTAACCCGATTAGTGGAGCGAGCAACCCTGGAACAGACGATCCAAATGGGGTCAAGCTTTATTGGGTTCCCTACCTTGATAATATCGATCAGGATTACCCTTTTCCGAGGGGCTATCGTGTTCCTTAGTTCACCTGTTTTTCGAGCAAAGAAGGCATTTCGCCTGCGGAACTTGTCGCCCGCTTCACTCATTAAGCTGGAGATGCTCCCACGAACGGGTTCTGGAAACTTCGTTTGTTCCCAAGCTCTCTCACAGGAGCAGCTTTTACTTACGTGGTACGTCAATCTCCCTCCTAACTCGGTGAGAAACTGGGATGACATGCAAGTTCAATTCACTCTGGCGTTCGCTCAAACCGACCCAGCAGTGACTTTGCAAGATCTTACCCACATGAAGTAGCAAGCCGGCGAACCCGTGGCCATCTTCCCGAATAAACTCTGGAAGGCACGGTTGAGATGCAAAACCTTTGACTTCGAAGCCGAGCTCATAGCCATCGCCCAAGATTCCCTTCCTTTTTGGCTTAGAAAGAAGCTAGCAGGAGAAGGTTTCAGGGACTGGAAAGAGTTGGCTAAGAGAGCTGTCCGATACGAAAACTTCCTTAGAGAGAAAACTCAGGCGAAGGGAAAGCTAATTTCGAGACCCTTGATGACTTATCGAGCGGAATTAATTGTAGATGTCGACATCAGAAACTACGATAAGGGGCAGCCCATGACATGTGAAGAGTTGGCCAAGAAAAATTTCCGGGCCAAAGCATCCCGGAAAACTTAGGAGGAAAGAAAGTATTCTTTCGATGAGACGAAGGCTGATGAAATTTTCGAGTGGCATGGGTCATTCAACCATACCACCAGAGATTGCATCACATTCAGAAACTTGGTGCAAAATCTTATAGATTCTAAAGAGCTACGCTTCTTAGACTCAAAGGCTCAGTCGCTGACAGAGTCCCATCCTTTTGGCGATTTAGTTGACATAAACACATTTGATGTCAATTGCCTAACCATACCTCCCTTATCAATGCAGGGAGACAAGGATCAAACCTCCGAAACTGGCGAGACGATCATCACCAACATGTTGTTTAAGCAACTTGACAACAAAGGGATACTGTAGTGCCCTCCTCACACACCACTGACCACTGCCATACTTTTAGGAAGTACCAGTTGAACGAAAGGAAAACAGAGTGGTATGATCTCAACCGCCTTGAAGAGATGGCTGTGGGAATCAATAATGATCCAAGGGCGTACCAACGCTTGGATAAACGTTTGGGGCAAAAAATAGACCAACCAAGTGAGAATAGTGGATTCTATACTCCTAATGAATTCATGAGACAGGGGGTTGCGGGCGAAAGCGAATAGGGGACTCTATACTCTATACTTCTGGTAAGAAACTCCCTAGGCGACGTGTTGTAGAACGCCTCGGGCCTCAATAGGCAAAAGAAAATGCAGAGCGATAGGATTACCCTCGAGGCGACGAGGTCACTATGAGAAAAGGGTCCTCACTAGCCCAATTTCTAACACCTGACATGCTCTGTTACACGTGCAAGCCAATTGCAGTGCACAAAGCACTCATCACCCAGATGTGCCAACTCTGCTGCAACCAATATTTCTTATTGCTAGCAGGCTTGGCATCTGAGGGAAAAATTAAAGTGGAAACGGTCGACCCCCCATCAGGTAATCTTTCTGACTCCGAATTTAGTCATTTTTCGAATACTTCATATAAGGGAAACCTCAAAAAATGTTATGACCCACATAAAAGGAAGTTTGTTCACGTTGATAATCTCCTGCAACACCTTGAAAACTCACGCTTTATTCGCGTTCCTATCCTCCCTGATGTGGGAACGTGGCAGAAAGTGGGCATGGGAGCATAATCCCGTATACCCACTGAGAAAACCAAAAAGAGAAGAGAAAGGAGGGCACGACGTGCTGCGGAGAAACGCGCCAAACCGGCCGTCTCTGAAACCCAAAAAGCTAAGAAGTCAAGCGAAAGCGGCCTTACTTCAAACTCGCTAAACAATTACAACCCAGTTCAACTCGGGACCCCACCTAAAGCGAACGGAACTAGCTGCAACGTCCTCATGCTACCAACTGAGTTTGCCAAGAAAGAAGGCTGTCAGACTGATGGTAGGCTGACACCACCTTTCAATCCTAACACCGTCATTGAAATACCGTGGACCTTTCCAAGTAGGTAGCTGAGAGAGCCTCCGGCACCATTGCGAAAACACATGTTCCCGCTTCACATTCAGGCGACGATCAACAACGTGGCGATGCGTCGCGTCCTTGTTGAAAATAGAGCGACTATTAACCTGCTCCCCCTTGAAGCTTTTAAATGCCTAGGGGATGACATAGTCGAACTTGGAAAGACTGATATAAGAGTCAGCGCATCCAACAGGATTACCTCTTCTTGTCTAGGCGTGGTTTCCGCCAGGCTCCGAGTGGGCACACACGAAAAGAAGACAGCTTTCTTCGTCATTGACATAAAGCCCTCTTTTAATGTCCTGCTTGGGAGGGGTTGGTCAACAAAGTTGGCGCCACACCCTCTACTCTCCACCAAGAACTTCTATTATGGGGAAAACATGATGTAGAAGTTGTCATAGGAGAGGCGAATGAAAATGCTATTATACCTTATGTCTGCGTAGGGGCAGTCAAGCAAGTCGAAGACATGACACTGAAGCATAGGTATGCTATGGGAGACCCGAACGTCACTCCTCTAGGCGAAGTCGACCATGAATTCCAGGTTTCGTATGACGGACCACCTCTAGCACCACATCAAAACCCATTCGTCCCGACTGGTGGGGTGACGAGTTACAGCTCGAGGTCAATGAAGACTTAACCCCTTTGGAGAAAGAAATGCATGAGGTAGGGATACGAGATGACACCGATCCTCGTCCAATGGAGAATGAAGTACTCGACCCGATATCGGATGTCCTAGAGAGATTAGCTAGTTATAGGGCGTCCAAAATAAACGATACACGATGTAATGTGTTTCCTCAAGCATGCCAAGGTGTTCTAAATATTAATAAAGCTACTAATACTTTTGTCATTCTGTGTGATCCTTTGAAAGAAATACACCTAGGGACCACTGATTCACCACATGTCACCTATCTCAGTTCACTTATGAATGAAACTGAAGCATATGACCTAAGTAGGGTTCTCCATACGTATAAAGACTGTTTCGCATGGGACTACACTGAGATGTCTGGCTTAAACCGGAGCTTGGTCGAACATTGACTCCCTACATATAGCAATTCAAAAGTGTCAAACAGACTCCAAGGAGGATGTCAAGGGCAGTAGCTCAGATGGTTTACGACGAGATCAAAAAGTTGTTTGAAGTCGGTTACATCAAAACGACTAAGTACGTAGACTGGATCTCTAGCATAATACCTATCATCAAAAAGAACGGCAAGATCCGGGTGTGCATACATTTCCGCGACATGAATAAAGCAACGCCTAAAGACGAGTACCCTATGCCCATTGCTGACGACCTTATAGACAAGTCAGCCGGACATGAACTAATGTCCTTCATGGATGGATACTCCGGATATAACCAAATCTTCATCGCCGAACAAGACGTGCACAAAACATCAATCAGATGCCCTATTGGGATATTCGAATGGGTAGTTATGCCTTTCGGGTTAAAGAATGCCGGAGCCAAGTATCGAAGGGCGATGAACCTACTTTTTGGCCCCTTGATAGAGAAGACGGTTGAAGTGTACATTGATTATGTGGTGGTAATGTCCAAAAGAAAACAAAATCATCATATCCATCTTAGAGAAGCATTCGAAATGATGCGAATACATGACCTGAAACTTAACCCGTTGAAATGCGCCTTTAGGGTGTGTGTTCGCGTCGAAACGGATCACGTCGGAAATATTTGGCAATAATACTCACAGGTTTTTAGATGTGGTCGCCAGTAAGTAAATGAAATAGATTGAATTGAATACGCGAAGTCTTACAATAAAAATAAGATGCTTACAGCCATAAAAATAAAGTAAAGCAAGGACGGTGGTGCAACGTTGTAGACAACGTCGTAGACTTGCTGCCGAGCGCTGCAGACTAAGTGGATAGTGGGGCAACGCCGTAGACTTGCTGCGGGGCACTGTAGACTAGTGGATTTGAAGACGTCGTAGACTTGACGCTGGGCACTATGGACTTGTGAATCTGGGTGGTGACGTTGTAGACTTGATAACAGGGCGTTGCAGAATTGCGATCTTGGATAGCAGAGACTGGTTGCTGGGGCTTGGTGAACGGAGTGTGGTCGAAGGTAGTGGCGAATGTGGATACCAAGGCTACGGTTGCTCACCCTGGTGGCGGAACGAAGGCAGAATAGGTTGCCGGGACTACGGTTGCTCGTTCGGATGGTAGGAGGAAGGCGGAGACCGGTACTACGGTTGCTCTTCCTGACGGTGAAGTGCTGGCGGAGTTTGGTTACCTGAGCTACGATTGCTCACTCTAGTGGTGGAGGCGAAGACCAAAGAACCGTTGCGAGTTCGCCCAGGCCGGGGATTTCCTAACTAAAATCTAAGGGGTGACGAGTAATGCAAAGCTTCTGTTTGGCTGATTGATGTTGACTTTTCCAAGGAAGATCTCTTCCCTTTTATAGTCGGTCTGTTACGACCTCTGATGATCTTGTAATCTAAACCACCTTTCGTGAATCTCGGAGTCAACGAACCGTCCTTTAAGACGTGCAACCCGTGCGGACGTGGATCTCGGGGTCGATAAACCGTCCTTGAAGACGTGTGACCTGTGCAGACGTGGGCTGTAGACTCCGCGGATCTCGGGGTCAATAAACCGTCCTTTAAGACGTGCGACTTGTGCAGACGTGGGCTGTAGACTTAGTGCAAGCGCCATGCCTATCCTCTACATTCCTCTTGTGGGCTTTGAATCGTTAGAGAATAGGGCTCAGAATAGCTTATCGTAGGCCCAAGATAAATCATCATGTCAACATAAGCCCCCCTATTTTTGCTGAGGGGACTTCTGTCTCCTGAGCACTTCTCACACTTTCTTGAGTCTGAAGAAAACTCTTCGTCTTCTTCTTTCGAGCTTTCTTGAAACCCTTGTAGACTTCTCTGAAACCCTCGTTTTTTTGCCTTGACCATGTCTACTCTCGCTTCTTTCCAATGGCACTCCCAGCGCGCTGGACCCTCCGGTGTGGTCCAGACCGGCGACAACGGGCTGACCTTGGGTCATCTCCTTGACCCTGCCCTCTTTCCCGGCGTGGTACCTCATGAGTACCTAATCACGGAGTCCCAAATCCCCATCCGCCAGGAGGACTTCGTGGACCCCCTAAACTGGGAGAAGAAAAGCGGTTTCCTGTGCTTCCCCTCCGTCGAGAAACCGATGGTGCAGAAGTGGTTCTCCACTTGGCTAGGGAAGCTGGAGCACAAGCTGAAGGTTTGCGGCCTTTGGTCATTCGTCAAGCTGTCTCTGGTCATGAAGCGTTGTGACCCTGGGGTATGTGCTAGTCTGCTTCCTATCTGGAATGACTCGGTGAACTGCTTTTACTTCCCCGAGGGTCCTATGACCATAACCTTGGAGGACATCTATTTCTTGACGGGGTGCTATGTGGCTGGCGCCC
The DNA here is from genome assembly GCA_029817715.1 of Melastoma dodecandrum. Lineage (NCBI taxonomy): Eukaryota > Viridiplantae > Streptophyta > Magnoliopsida > Myrtales > Melastomataceae > Melastoma > Melastoma dodecandrum. The sequence continues at coordinate 285,730 of JARUPY010000606.1, forward strand.
CCGTCCGCCTCCATCCTGTAGACGACGACCACCAACCCACAGAAATGCTCCAGATTCTGAGCACGGTGAAGTGGCACCTGGAGATGGTCGAGGGTCAATCTTCTGTCGTCAGGGGAAAGGCTGAAGAGGTCAAGTTCTTCAGCGTCTGGCTGAGCAAATACGTGTTTGCTTTACTGGCAAACGGGTGTCGAAGTTGGTTTATGGAGTCGCCGACTTCCTGAGCTCGGCTTCCAGCCAGATCGCCTGGGCCCCATTTTTGTTGGGGTTGGTCTACCAGGGGCTGCACAAGGCGACGACGTTCAGTAGCTCCTTCTCAAGGTATCCAGCCGGCGGCCCCCTGTGGCTTGTGCATATATAGTCCTGCTTGTGGATGGTAGGACTCACAGGGTACCAGATGCCCTCTGGAGCCACTCCGGTTGGGTGCTACGGGACGCACATGCTGGAGACCTACTGCCAGTCCAAGGACAAGTGGCTATATGCCTTCGTGACAGGGCATATACGTCGCATTGTAGATATCGGGCGGAGTGAGCGCCGCAACTGGGTCCCCTTCCCTGCCGGCCACCCAATTTTAAGGCCCCGACAGAAGCTCACTCCGGGCTTATACTAGGACTCGGTTTTGACCGGCATGGACCTGGTCTGTGTGTCGGAGGGGGGTTTTGTCCTTCGAAGTCTCCAACCCCCAACTCTGTGCAAGGTAGGTTGGCTTTGTTCAGAGCTCTTCGGTACCCTTCTCCGACACCTCCAACGTCCCGATCAACACGAAGGTTTCTAGCATTTTTTCCAAGGAGTCCCTCTAGGCCTCAATGAGTGTCCTGGCCATGTGCTCCAGCACATGGAGATTTCTTTTGAGTCTACCCCAGTTTTGGTGACAGAATTCTTTACCGTTCAGTGGGCGATCACAATTGACACCCTACTGAAGAGGATGTCCTTCCTTTAGACCTCCAAGGAGCCGGATCTCTATCTATCCTCTGAGATGACGGTGAAGCAGGACAGAGGCCGCTTCTTGGTATAGACTTTTGGATTGAGAATTATTATCCGACACAAGTTGCAGTTTTGGATGAAGACTTAGGGGATTCTTCACTAGAGAGCAGCCCTCCTCCCTCGGCTAGACGTTTAACTCGTCTTCGTCGGCAAACTCTTGCCTCTACAGGCAAGAAGGTTGAGCAGGGAGCGGCCAGCAAGCGTACCCCTGAGTCCTCCTACCCCTGAGTCCTCCGATTCTGAGGACGTACCGATTTCCGTCTCCTTCAAACGTCACCGTCCCGCCATCTAGGACCCGGTTCCCATCTTTGTCAGGGCCCCAGAGCCTTCAGGTACCTCTTCTCCAAGGTATGTGACGCTTTCTACCTTTGAGTACTGCGATTTTTCTTCAATTAACCATATGGCATTGTTTTCAGGAGGACAACCATGACTCTGAGCCCACCCCCTCTGATTTCTCAAGCGGCTGAGTCTCCTCGAGAAGTGGTATGCAATCTTGTGTTTATGCCATTTTCTGTTTTAAAGCCTGAACCACCTTACTCTCTCTCCAAGGTCCAAGTCAATTCGGGGAATCTGACCCTGTGGAAGCTTTTAATGAAGCTGATCTGCGTCCTCCTTCCGAGGTATGCATGGCAGGTTTGTGTAGACTTTGCTTGTTCAGTTTCTATAATGATGTTTAACTTCAATTTGTAAAATATTCCTTCCCCAAGCCCTGAAGTCCCAGCGGCTGAGGAGCCGGAGGCCACTGCCGCTGCAATAGAGACTGCCACTCCAGAGGTGGTGGGTGCGACAAGCACTAACCCTTCTGTTGTTGCAGGTCCATCATCGGCCATCCGACCTCCCAGCCAGCCGTCAAGCGAGACACCTGGGGAAGGTACTCCAAGTTGCTTGAGTGACTTTGATCGCCTGATGGCGAATGTAGACCGTGTTGGGAAGCTCCTTCGGCTTGAGACCTTTTCTGAGGACCAGTTCAAAGAGATTCAGAGCTGCATCAATTAGATCGAGGACTCCCCAGCCGCTACTATCGAGATGCAAGCAGCTTGCGAGGAATTCAGGAGGCAATTCTGGACCGAGTGGCCGGCGTACATACAAGACCTTAAGGCGGCTCGCGATGCCGAGTCCTGGATGTCCGACTTCCTGAAGAAACGCGCAGAAGGAGAGGCTGATGTGAGGCTTCTCAGGGGACAGGGGGAGGATTTGACTTGCCAGCTTGCCCAGGTTCTGGCCAGGATTGCTGACCTTTTGGCTCTTGAGAGAGATCTCAAGGTACGGGCCTCTGTGGTAGACTCCCTGCTCGCAGAAAGAACTGCTCATGCCTCTGAACAGCAGGACCAAGATGAATTGAAGTCTTGGTTTCCTCAGAGGAATGAAGTCACCATAAAGAGGACTCGGGCCAAGGTTCTCACTTTCCTGTTCGTGGAAGCAGCACACGGAGTGCCTCGACCAAGCGCGGCGAGTTCAAGTTCCAGGCGGTGACGTTTTAGTTTTTTTCTTCTGAGGTCTCAAGGGATGATACCCTTAAAACAAACTCATTTTTTACTAGCTGTAGACTAAGGCCCCAAGGGATGACACCCTCTAAACAAACTCTCTAGTCAACAGCTATATAGTATACTGGTAAATTCATTTCTTAGCAATTTGTTCCCATATAAATGGGAAGCGTTTACTCAGAATCTTTTTGTGAGATTTCCAAATGGTCTTCCTATAGTGTTTCAAGTACTTGCCATTAATTTTTACTTTGTCTGATTCCTTCAAGGGTCGACAATCTGTAGCTATTTGCTGAGAAGGTCCCGCTTACCTGATACGGTCCTTCCCAATTCGGAGACCATTTTCCTAGAATCTGGTGTCTAGACTTTAAGGGGAAAACCATTTTCTAGACCAAGTCGCTGATTTGAAAGTGCTTATGAACAACTTTCTTGTTGTATGGACGGGCTATCCTCTGTTTGTGTACCTCTATCTTGTCTACTACCTCCAGTCTCTTTTTTTTCGAACTCGTCCAAGGCTATATGCATGGATTCGTCATGTAGACAAGGTTGGCTGACATGAAGCGACTTGTACCTCATTTCAATGGGCAACACTACGTCATGGCCATAAACTAGCGCGAATGGAGTTTCTCCAGTACTTTCGCGCTTAGTGACCCTTAGAGACCATAGTGTATCATTCAGTAATTCATGCCATTTCTTCGGATTAAGCCCGACCATCTTTTGAATGTTATTTTTATTTAATTTATTGGAGGTTTCAGCCTGTCCATTCGCTTGAGGATAATATGGAGTGGAATTCAGGATTGAGAAGCCAAACTCTTCGGCAAACTCCCTCACTTCTTAGTTGTTAAAAACCGCCCGTTGCCTACAACAATATTCTGGGGAATGCCGAATCGATAAATGATACAAGTCCGCAAAAAACTAATGACTTCATTATGGTCAATTTTCGTGTAGACTTGTGCCTCTACCCACTTGGTGAAGTAGTCTGTTGCGACCAAGATAAACGCATCCCCTCGACTAGAGTGAGTATGAATCTCCCCTATCACATCTAGAGCCCAGGTCCTGAAAGGCCAAGGTTTGATCACGGGGTAAGGTCAGTTGTTAGGGCACGAGTTATCGGGACTTGTCGTTGGCATTCTTGACATCCTTTGGCCATTTCAATGCAATTTTTCATCATTGACGGCCAGTAAAAACATGTCTACGAATAATCCAACAAATTTTTGTCCCTGCCTGGTGTGACCCACAGAGTCCCTCGTGGGTCTCCAACATTATTGGAGTAGCTTCATCTAAATCTACGCATCTTAAAAGGACTCCGCTTGTATCCTTCCTATAAAGTACACCGTCCAAGAGGACGTATGACTGCGCCTGAACTTTGATTCGCTGTTTGGCCTCCTAATTGGGGTCTGATAAGAAGTCTACTATTGGTTTCCTCTAGTCTTTATCTTGGCTCATTACGTCAACGGCCATGATATTATCTTCTAACTGCAGATGCGATCCTATTTCGGGTATGTTACCCTGTTTCGTCCTGTTTTTGTATCTTGAAGCTAACTGCGCTAGGCTATTAACTACTACATTTTCATCACGTCCCACAAATTGAATAGTGATATCTTCAAATCGTACGACTAGCCGCTGTACTAACTCGAAATAGGGTAATAGCCTGCCTTGACAAGTGCATTCTTTGTTAACTTGGTTAATCATTAACTGAGAATCTCCCCTGACACGGGCTTGCTTTGCCTTTAGTGCCATGAGTTCCTTCAGTACTGTTATCAATGCTTCATACTCGGTAGCATTGTTAGTAGGTATCACTGTAGACGAAAGGCTAGTCTGATGTCTTTACCCATCAGGGATATTATATGAACTCCTTTCCCAGCTCCATTCTTAGTGGAGGAGCCATCAAACCACGCCTGCCAGACCTCTTCCTTCGTTTCTTCTTGTTCTATGGACAAGGCCGGGTGATGGTCGACTAGAAAATCAGCCAGTGCTTGTCCCTTGACTGACTGTTGAGACTTATATCTCAGATTATATGGAGATAGAATTAAGCTCCACTTGCTAACCCGTCCACTTTGTAATGAACTTTCAAAGAAATGTTTGATGATGGGTGACTTGGATACGACGTAGACTTCGTTGCTCCCGACGTAGTGTCTAAGTTTCATGACGGCGTAAAATACTGATAGACACAACTTTTCCTTCGGAGCATATCTGACCTCAATTGGTGTCAATTGTCTCGATAAGTAATAAACAACCCTTTCACATCCATTCTCATCCATCTGTGCCAACATAGCCCCTATGGTCGTTTCAGTGACAGTCACATAGAGAATGAAAGGTCTCCCGTATTGCGGGGGTACCAGGACTGGTGGGTGTGTTAAATATTTTTTCAAAGCGTTAAACGCTTCTTCGTGTTTCTCTATCCACTTGAAATCATTTTTTCCCTTTAATAGGTTGGCAAATGCCTCGGTCTTTCCTGCTACATTTCCAATGAATCTACGTAGGTAATTCACCCTTCCAAGGAAAGCCTGTAATTCCTTTTTTCTCTTTGGTGCTGCTAAATTTTGAATAGCTTTTACCTTGTTTTGATTGACTTCAATGCCGTGTTGATGTATTAAGAAATCCAAAAATTGCCCCGCTTTAACTCCAAAAGCGCATTTAAGTGGGTTTAGTTTAAGCTGATGTTTTCTCATTTTCATGAAAGCATTTTTGAGATGGTCGACATGAAGTTCTTCCTTTGTCGACTTGACGACTATATCGTGATGTAGACTTCCACTGTCTTGCCAAGAGAAGCATCAAATATAGCATTCATTGCCCACTGATAGGTGGCACCAGCATTCTTCAGTTCGAATGGCATTACTACCCATTCGAATATTCCCAAAGGACATCTGAATGTTGTTTTATGTATATCCTCCTCTGCGATGAAGATCTGGCTATAACCTGAGAACCCATCCATGAATGACATAATCTGGTGCCTTACTGTCTTGTCTATAAGGTTATCCGCGACAGGCACAGGATACTCATCCTTTGGAGTAGCACGATTAAAATCTCTAAAGTCTATACAGACTCTGATTTTGCCATTCTTCTTCAATACGGGTATGATACTAGAAATTCATTCTGTATAACGCGACGTCCTTACATATCCTGCTCGAAAAAGGTTCTTCACTTCTTCGAAGACTAGTTGTGTTACTTCTCTAGTCATGCGCCTTGGTGCTTGTTGCACCGGCATAAAATCTTTCTTAATAGGGAGAGTGTGTTCCACTAGTCTACGATCTAATCCTGGCATTTCAGTAGAATCCCCGGCGAAGCAGTCCTTAAATTCTTCAAGTACTCCTCTAATTGCATCAAAAAATTCTTTTTTTTGTGGGGAACTGATGAATAGAATCCTAGGAGATGTCTCGCTTCCTAAATTGACACTAATTAATGGGTCAAACGGTGTCATCAAAGATTCGCGACCCTCGGTTCCACCTAAATCGGAAGACACGTGTTTATTACAGGCATCGGGCTCTCTAAGCGCTCCTAAATTTACTGAGAGCCAAGAGATGGGTTGTCTACAGCAATGATTCCCCTAGTAGACTTGGAGTCGTCGAAGGACATCGGCGACCGCTTCATTTCCTTTGATACTCTGATCCATAAATTCCTTCCTTTAGGAGTCTATCGGGCTCCAACTCCGTGACAGCATTCTGCTGGCTCTTTGCAACTTCTCCTTTACGACCTTCGTTATCCTCTTGGCCGTTCGCATCTCTCTTTACGGGGTTTTCACCTGAATTGACCTCTTGCAGGACTTCTTCTATGTCCTTTGCAGTAAGCTCGTCTCCCCATCCAGATGGAGCGATTGCGTCTGTCTCCGGCTTAGGATGTGATGTCCCGTAATCCACAATGTAATCAAACTTTTCAGATGGTTGGCCAAGAGGACCTACAGTAGGGTCGTCCAGCTTATATCGCTGCTCCAGAATAAGGTCCTTGACAGTCTTGCTCGTTTCAGCATGCAAGATACCTTTGTCATAACAACAGTATTCATCAGCCTTAATAATCTCAACTTCGGAGTCAACCCATAACATCAACTCTCTATGTAATGTGGATGGGATGGCTGCAGCTTTATGGAGCCAATCGCGGCCCAACAAAGCATTAAAAGTAGGAATTATGTCTATCACAAAGAAAGCAGTTTCCTTTCCCTGGCGACCCACATCTAGGTGCACAGAGAAGACCCCTAAACTTTCAGATTTCCTACCATTAAAGCCACTCACAGCGACATTGGTTTTAACCAAGTCGTGAGACTTATTTCCAAGCATTCTAAACCAGGACAGAGGAAGCACGTTTATCGTTGCTCCATTGTCTACAAGGACCCGAGTCACCACGATACCATCAAAGGTAGCAGTGATGTACAAAGAGTGCATGTGTTGCTTCATGCTATTAGATGGTTTCTTCAACCAATGAAGTGAAAAACCTGTCGGATACGCTGGCGAACAAGGAAGAGGCACCTTACCTCTTACGGTTTCCACTTTTCGGTTATTGGCGAAGTCTATAGGCAAGGTGAGAGCGTTACAGCTCACAATCGGCCTTTTTTCGCCATCAGCATCACTTGGGATTTCACTCCGAAGAGGAATGTAATCAAAACTTGAGCCAGGCCCTTCTAAATGGTCCGTAGACTGGATATGCTCTGCTTCAGTGTTCGATTCCATTGTAGACACTCTGGCAGGTAAAGCGGCCCCTGAGAGGGTAGGCTTGGGCCTTTTAGCGACGTGACTTAGATATCTATCCCTTCTCTTTCGAGCCCTTGGTGGCAAGAAGGCGTTGCCAATTGCTTTCTGCCAATGTTTCGAGGGGTTAACCGCTTTGATTACCCTTGATTTCTTAGAGCCAAGGAAAGATTGACATACCTCGACAAAGTCTCCAGCGAATGGATCGTATCCCGCTACTGTCCGTGTTGGTACCTGCTGCGTTTTTGGATAACTGTTAGTTTCACAAGTACCTGTGGCTGTAGAATGTGCGGGTTTGACCACGATCTCTCCATTTGAAGACAAGTCTAAAAGCTTGAGGAAATAGTGGACACAGCAGGAGGTGCAGCAGGATCCTGTTTTCAGCTATTAGCTTGCATTTCTGACACAGCATCCTTTCATCAAGGAACTGAGCTATTGGTGGTCTTGTCCGAGTGTCTGGATGTCTACTTTAGGCGTTCTGTGTCTTGGCTTGCCCCATTTCTCCTGTGGCCTTTCGACAGCTGAGTCATGTCAAGGATGTCCCCTTTTACAGTTCCAGAGCAGGACTCGCCAGTGTGACTATTTCTCTCTTGCCCTAACTTTGCCCCTTGTTGGACGGACGAGTCATTAAATTCCAGATGTCGTTTGGGGCGTTCCAGAGTACGGAGCTGTTGTTCAGGTGCTCTGCCTCGGCCATGAGGGCCACCTATTCCTCCTCGGGTAGCTGGTCTGCGCTCCACACTTGGAGGGCTTTTGAATCCCCTCTGTGAGTTATTAGAAGCACTTCGTGAACTCGGGGAAACTATTCCCATTGCCACCTCCTCGAGCGGGGTCAACCAGACATCCCCTTGATTATTTTGCGGATACTTCCTGAAAGTATTGCACCTATCAGTGGTGTGCGTGTCATCCATATGCCAATAACAGAGGTTGGATGCCGCTTCCTTGACCGGGCAGGTGACTACACCTTTGTCAGCCAAGCGGCCGAAGAGGGCATTCGCTATCATGGTCTCCCCGGGGATCTTTATGTCCTGTAGGGAAAAATCAGTATTAGTCTTGATGAAGTTGATGTCTACATCAAAAACATCGAACATATGAACGGAAATTTCATCGTCAAAAGGCCTGTCGTCGACCATAGTGATTGCATCTACTTCAGGGAAGCATAATTCTTTCGACTCTATAAGGTCTTGAATCGTGTTCCTAAATGATAGACAGTCCCTGGTCGTATGTGTGAACGAACCATGCCACTTGCAATAATTCCTAGTTTTCTCTCTTTCTGTCTGAGGGGTTATGTGGCCCGGTATGAGCTTAGTCCGCTTCTGTTGGACAAGCCAGTCAAAAATTGCATCCGCCTTGTCTACGTCGAAAGAATACTTCCTTTCTTCGCCAGATTTCTGGGATGCTTTTGCTTTTGAGCTTTTCCTTGATAATGGCTCACAAACCGTTGCTTCGCCTTTCCCGAACTCGGCCATGTCTACTTCAAAGGTTTCCAACTGATATGCGTGTTTAGACTGAGCCTCTTCCATCAGCAAGTGATGATACTCAGTCGCTCTCCTGGCCAAGTCATAAAGATCATTGAACCTTTCCCCTTGTAGCTTCTTCTTGAAAGGCGTAGACAACGCGTTTAACGCGATCATTAGCTGATCCCTTTCAGGAATTGTAGGTCTACGCGAAGCACCGCTTTTTGCGAACGCATGAGGAACTGTCCTGGGTGTTCCCGACGGTCTGTCTAAGCCGCATTAGCTCGAAGATTGACATAGGCGTGTCTAGTCGAGCAACGCTTTCATAGAAAAAAACTGCACTTCCACCCTCGATGTTACTGACCCCGGTGGCAAACTTACATACCATGTGAAAGCATCTCCCGTAAGCGAGTTTGGGAATAATTTCAGCTTACAAAAATCATTGGCTGCAGCATCTCCCGCTTGATGGGTGAACAAGGCTATATGCTCTATAGGTGTAATCTCATCTTTCCCTGAAAAACGGGTGAAGTCGGGTAATCTGTATCCCTTAGGCAGGGGAAAGTCTTTGTCGATGTAGGTAGGGTATGGACTCCTGTATAGACAAGGATCGTCCTGCCTGACGGCTCTAGGTACCATCTGCTCCAAGATTTGAGCAATTGTCTCCCTCAAATTTTGTGGGGGTGCATGATCGAACTATTCTCGTACATAGTCCTGGCTCACTTTTTCTGGGGGATAAGGCATTCTCGCGGTGGCTCGAGATAGATGCGGATTTACCGAGTCATTCGCGTAGAAGCTTTCTGCCCGTGGTAGACTTCCCATAACTGGAGCTTCCCCAGACGGGATCTCCTCTACAGGTGCTTTACCAGGTCGGCGAGGGGGCATGCCACTTGCATATCTGTTTGTTTCACCCTGCGCCTCAACATCATCGTCTACCGGGTTCACTGCATACATAGCATTTGACCTCCAAGACGTGGGAGATCGGGAGGTAGTAGGCCTTGAGGGAGACATCCTGTCCCTATTACAGGCCTCTGTAGCGCGTTGGTTAGCGCCACTCCAAGGCTCATCCTCTTGGAACGACACGTTGCGCCTCTTTGCGCGCCGGGCATCTCCCATGAAAGAATTCTCCCTATCTACGGGGGCGCTTGGCTTTGTGGTGGCGCTTGGCCTATTCAAAGCTTTAAGTTGCTCTAGGATCTGAGCTATATTATCTTGTAACCCAATGACATGTATGTCCATCAGGTTCCTCATGTCATTGAATTCCTTGTGGAAGTCGAGCCTGGATATGAACTCAGAAGGGGTATGTACCCCGCAATCAAGTTGATTCGCTGTTTCTTGGCTTCCTAGAGCCGCGGTCTCGACATTTACGTCTCCCGCAATAAACTGACCGTCTCCATCCAATGGAGGTGGTGGGTCGCGATTAGCTCCACTCCTGGTACTCTTTGCCATTTGTTGACTTTAAGCTTTTTTGTTCTCCCACTTTGGTCGTCAAAAACGTGTTCGCATCGAAACGGATCATGTTCGAAATATTTGGCAATAATACTCACAGGTTTTTAGATGTGGTCGCCAGTAAGTAAATGAAATAGATTGGATTGAATACGCGAAGTCTTACAATAAAAATAAGATGCTAACAGCCATGTGGCGGATGTCGATACCAAGGCTACGGTTGCTCACCCTTGTGGCGGAACGAAGGCGGAATAGGTTGCCGGGACTACGGTTGCTCGTCCCGACGGTGGAGTGCTGGCGGAGTTTGGTTACCAGAGCTACGGTTGCTCACTCTAGTAGTGGAGGCGAAGACCAAAGAACCCTTGCGAGTTCGCCCAAGCCGGGGATTTCCGAACTAAAATCTAAGGGGTGACGAGCAATGCAAAGCTTCTGTTTGGCTGATTGATCGTGACTTTCCAATGAAGATCTCCTACCTTTTATACTCGGTCTGTCTCGACCTCTGCAGATTCTCTAATCTAAACCACCTGCCTTGAATCTCGGAGTCAACGAACCGTCCTTTAAGACGTGCAACCCGTGCGGACGTGGGTTTTAGACTCCGCGGATCTCAGGGTCGATAAACCGTCCTTTAAGTCGTGTGACCTATGCAGACGTGGGCTGTAGACTCCGCGGATCTCGGGGTCAATAAACCATCCTTTAAGACGTGCAACATGTGCAGACGTGGGCTGTAGACATAGTGCAAGCGTCGCGCCTATCCTCTACATTCCTCTTGTGGGCTTTGAATCGTTAGAGAATAGGCCTCAGAATAGCTTATCGTAGGCCCAAGATAGATCATCATGTCAACAGTGTGGAAAGGACAATTCCTCGGATTCCTTGCACACTAGCGAGCAATCGAAGTAGATCCTCTGAAAAATCGTGCTATTCAGTACCTCCCAGCTCCTGGAAGCAAGAAAGAGCTTCAAGCCTTTCTCATAAGGGTAAACTATATACGCCGTTTCGTCGGCAACGTGGCATCTAAAACAGGCGTTATCTCCACGATACTGAAAGGGAATGAGAAGGGACAGATAACTTGGACACTGTAGCATGAGTGAGCATTTCAAGAATTAAAAAAATATATGACTAACCCTCCCGTGCTAGCGCCACTAAACGTTAACTTGCCATATATCCTCTATGTGGCTACATCCCAGTCCACCATCGGGTCAATGCTAGTACAAAAACAGATGGAGTAGAAAGAACGATTTACTATCTGTCTCGCCTCCTCATGGAAACAGAGCAACGATATACCCCAACTGAGAAGGTATGCCTTGCAGTATACTACTCAGTGATAAAGCTCAGACACTACATCAGGTCTAATGATGCATATGCCATCTCTAAGACCCTTGTGACTAAGGTATTCTTTGACAACCCTTTCCTCACGGGAAGAATCGGCAAGTGGAGTTTGGTCCTCTCAACCTACAATATTTACCACAAGCCACAAGCTTCAGTTAAAGGTCATGCCTTAGCCGAATTCATCAGACATTTTGGTGAAGGCAACCTCGGCTCCTTACAAGAGGAAGTTTACCCGTGTGAAACTTGGATCATTTGGTTCGACGGATCCTCCAACAAGTTCGAAGCTGGCGTAGGCATCTTTATCTAGATACCTTGGAAAATAGAAACCAGGGTAGCTTGTCGCCCCATTGGAAACGTAACTAACAACGAGGCAGAGTACAAGGCCCCGATCTTGACGTTACAAATCGCACTTGATTGGAGATTGAGAAATGTCAAAATATGCGGCGACTCCTAGTTGGTATCCCACCAGCTTTCAGATCAGAGCGAGTGCTACGCACCTCATCTCGGTTGGTATTTACGAAGAGCGAAAGAGCTCTTTCCGAAGCTAGATGCAGTAGAGGTAACACATGTGAAACGAAACGACAACCAAGAAGCCAATTACTTGGCACAATTGGCTTCTGGGTTGATAAACGATTCACCAAAAAATGATACGACCTTTTTCTTAAGAAAACGGCCAAAGTTCCACAACAGTGGCGAGATAAAAAAAGAGGAAGTTCATGCCACCGACCTATTATGATAGAAAGAGGATTGGTGAAAACCAATACGGCGATTCCTTGAAAAAACCTGTGCTAAGGTCGAGAGGAAGATCCGAGTAATCACTAGACACTACGTGCTCCTCGACGAGGTTCTCTACAGGAAGACCAATGAAGATGTCCTTTTGAGATGCGTTGACCTAGACGAAGCTATCATAATCATGATGGAAACACATGTGGGGTTGTGCGGGGCGCATCTAGCAGGAATCAAGATGAGCTGGTCGATTAGACGACTTGGTTTTTACTAGCCATCAATGGTAAAAAATTGTAACGAAATGCCTCGAGCCTGTCAGACTTGACAGCAATGTGGACTAGCGAAATAAACCCCTTCTACCAAGATGAACATAATAGTGAAACCAAGGCCTTTCAGGACATGGGCATTAGACATAATGGGAGAAATCCATCCTCACTCGAGTAAGGGAGATGCCTATATATTCGTCGCTACGGACAACTTTACCAAGTGGATAAAAGCAGCGGTGTATAAATCCATCAACCAGAAGGACATAATTGAGTTTATCAAGAACTTTATTGTCTGCCGGTACGGGATTCCTCAAAGTATCGTGGTAGACAATGCAAAGGTGTTCAACGGTGAGTTCATGAACGAGTTCGCTGAGGAATTTGGGTTTAAGGTACTCAATTCAACCCCGTACTATGATTAGTCGAGCGGGCAAGCTGATGCCTACAATAAACTCATAAAGCGAGTTATACAAAAAATGATCGGGAGTAACCCATGCACATGGCATACCCTACTCCAAAAAATGCTATGGGCGCTCTGGGTCACAAAGAAAGAAAGGACTGGCGTCACCCCATTCAACCTCGTGTATGGACACGATGTGATGCTCCCAATAGAAGTGCGATATCGATCACTTAGACTCCTTAAACACCTCGGAGAACACGAGGAGTATGATGGGGAGATGGATATTGACCTGGAGAATCTAGAAAGCACTAGGATCAATGTGCTGAACCATCTAGAAGTTCATAAAAAGAAGATCGCCCGCTACTACAATAAGAAGGTGATTCCCAGAACATTCAACAAAGGCGTTCTAGTCTGGAAATTGAGGTTACCTGTGGGAGTCCGCGATTACTTTCATGAAAAATGGATACCGAATTGGGAATGCCCTTTCTAGGGGGGTTTGATGGGTCAGTTCACAACCTTAAGAATAGTGGCAAATACCTAAAAAGGTACAAGTCAATAATGTGGGTAAGCACAAAAACACTATTTCAAAACGTTTCCCCATAGTGTGGAGGCAAGCACAAACGTAATCTCTCATGGCAAAGAATACAGCAGGCGCTTCACCCTATCCAGCAATGCGGCTGCTAACATCTCATTTGCCTCAACATCTAGGGCTTTATCCCATTCTCTCTCCATTGTCCCTCGCTCATGATCAGCGCCCACATGCTCAGCTGCTTCGTCTGCACGGGGAACATTCAGTCTTTCACTAGTAGCGTCCAGATCTTCCTAGAGACGCTAGAGAGTAGCCAGCAACTCTTCTTTTCTCTTGAGGAGATCAGCCTCTTCAAGAGACAACTCAGATACCCGAGTAGAAGATGGAAGCGGTTGGAACAAGGAGCTCTTTCTCTTGTCCAGCTTCGCTTTGAATACGAGCTCCTTACCGCTCACCCACGAGCGCCAAAGGGATCTTTGAAGGAGCGAGATCATAACTTTCAGTTATGCGAATCAGCGCCCACTGGCCCTAGCTCATCCGCTATAGCTGTCAGGGCGAAGAACTCGTCCTCAGAACCAACTCCACGCTCGAGAATGGTGACGAAAGAGGCAAGTAGCAAACGCGAGGGCTGCCATGAGACACACTTAAGTCAGACATTGATTTGAGAGTAGTCCATGGACACAACTCTAAATCTTACCGGGGTGGCTTGCTCTTGAGGGCCTTGGGGTGCCTCCGTCGCTTGGCTCTGAGAAGTTTGTGCCACTTGGCCTTGGGGGCTTCTGTCGCCTGACCTTAAGGGGTTTCCGTTGCCTCACCTCGGAGGGTTTTCGTCGCTTCGCCTCGAGGAATTTCTGTCACCTGCTCCTGGGCGGCTTCTGTCGCCCTGCCTTGAGAAGCCTATGTCGCTTCGCCTAGTGGATCCGGACCAGGAGCAACATCATCAACCGATGTGGCCCCGACCACACCGCTCGGTGGTGGGGGCGGGACTTCATGCACCACTTCACTAGGGGCCTCCTCCATCTTGACTGGCGATTCAGGTTGACCTTGGCCGCCCAATAAAAAAGCAATAGGGACGTCATCGGGGAAGTCTTCAATAGCAGGAGAAACGCCGGCAGCACCTTTAGCAAAAGAACTGGTGTTACTTCCAAATCTCCTACCAGGAAATTGAGCACCTAAGAGCTTAATACCTGACACATTTCCGGGACGATCGGCAGTAACTCGTGGCAATAATGGGGGGACAGACCCATGAGACACTTTCTTCTTCAACCGAGCTCCCTACGAGGATGAGCCCGCTGAGGAAGGCTTCGTCCTTTTGATGCCTATTACACAAAAGAGTTAGTCCCTCACCAGGATATTAATCAAGTGAGGATGAACTATTCTAATGTACCGGAAGAAGACGAGTCATCACGGGAAGCGCAACTCGCTTGGCCAGGAGCCGATTCTTGCACTAGAAAAATGGGACGGCCAAGCGTTGAGTAAAGCCTAGCTGATAGGCGTAGAGTTGAGGATTATACAATACAATGGTTAGACCACCGGAGTCCACCCCTACCAAGCCTACAGCAAAGAGCGCTAGCCGGAGATATTCAACCCTATCCGGGCGAAGCTTTTCCCACTCTTCAGGGAAAGGACGCCAGGAGGACACTGTCCCCGGACTGCCATCCGCATATCCGTCCGCCAGGGCTCAGATGCAACCAACAATACTAAAGGGAGCCCAGTAATTGGAGGAACCTGCCCCGACAACTTGACTCCGAGCATGCAGTGCACGGGGGTAGCACGTGAAACCCGAGAAGTACAAGGCGATCCACAAGTACACGGTCCACAAGGAGCCATCTGTCCGACACCCAGGAAACTTGGCAAGATCAGTCATCGCCTGATAAAGCCTGCGGTAAACCAGATTCAGCAGAAAGGGGGCAAATGCCACAGCCTCCGGCTCGCCCGCATTGGCAGCGTCGACGAGGCTAGTGGGCATTCCAACCATAAAAGAACTGGGGTGCTTTCCTCGATTGCAAAAAAGATATACTTGGATAATCATTCCAAGTAAAACTCGAACTCCTCCTCGGGTACCCATCCATTCCCAGAGAGATGCCGACTGGCCACTTCGCTGACGTGCGAAGAAGGATTGAACTCCAAATCATTGCTCTTGTAATCAAACCGAAGGGGGCTCCAGAAAGACTACAACCAGTCAGGAAACAGATATCCTCCAAAGTGATCGACATCGGTCCCGTGGAAAATAGAAATAGTTCACAACAAGGTTCTAGAATGACAGGAACACGACACACAAAGACAAGTTGGGCTCGATGGGGGAGCGACACTTCGATCCCCATCACTTTCCACGTGGCGCTTTTCCTATGCATACATTTTGGGACCCTATCTTTGTGCGTCTCACTCCTGGGAGAGGGAAAGCAACGAAGGTCCGTCCTTACGGATGGCCCCCACCCCGACGGGTTGAACCCGCCAGGGGAGAACACAGCAAGCAACTTACTGGTAGAAATGAAGAACCTTTCCGCGTTAGAAAGGACCAGACGCATACAATCAGGGACAAACGGCCCCAGGGTTTGTTGGTCCGACATCGGAACGCCATAGTTGGACTCCCATCGTGGCAAGGAAAAGCATGAAACTGCCGGGACTGAGCGAAAGCCCGTCGGAATTTGGCCACGTCAACATCCTCATGGGTCGGAAAGGCCGAAGACGACGAGGATGAAGAACCGAAGTCCATGTAGACAAGGAGAAAAAGGTGGTTTCTGAAGAGGCAAGAATGAAGGAGAAGGGTTTCTGATTACGTGAGCGGGAAACCCTGATCACTAAAGATTTATATTCTGAGAAACCGACTTGACGGCTAAGGCCCAAAAGGAGAGTCGCTTGGCGGACAAAGTCCCAAGGGGACATCGATTCGCCTGCAAATTGGCGACATCTAGGGCATCAATTCGCTGGGAAACTCATGACATTTAAAAAGTTAGAAGTGGGCAGGCGAAGTGACTTAAAAGACGCATTTATTCTCATTCAAATCCATTCATTATATATGTTTGACTGATGATGAATGAAATGTAAGTAACTCAATAGACGACATTTCCTCGTTTCAGGAAATGCTCTAATGAAGATCATACAAGTCCTCCGAGAGATTCAAGGTTTTATCCACAGGTGGCGGCTGCGTGTCGCACCAGATGCTTTCGTCCGACGGGGAAGATCTTCGGCTGCAATTGGAAGCTTCTTCGCTCAGAGAAGACGTTGTTACGGAATCACCAAGCGAGAAGATCTTGTCCTTCTCGTCTAACGCGGACAAATTGAGGACAGGGCTGCACCTTTGCCGTTTGGTGCTCCGATGACCACAGAAGTTTAGTGTCACTGGGAAGCTCCAAAGGTTAGTCCATGCACCAGGGCTATGCTCAGGACTTCTCCCCTTCTAGATAGCCTCATCGAAAGGCAGAGTGGAGATTTTAGAGGGGGAGAAACTACTTGCATAGGGTGGTGGACACAAGCTCTCAAACAAGCTAAGGTGATGGACATAGGTTCTGGGTGAAATACTGAAGGACGATCTGGAAGACGATGGTTTGCGATCTGGAAGACGATTCGGACATCGCCATTTATAGTGGAATTATGAGGAATATAAAAGCTCTGACGGGACAAATTATGAAAGAGATCTCGGGGAATTCAAGAATTATCCCGGGGATCTCAATCGATACGCATCGGGGATGTCGATGGTTAGGGATTTATTGTTTGCCTGCACATGTTACCAGGTTACAAAAGAATGATTACTTGGTTTTTTTCAAGGCTAGACAGATCACTTAGTCTGCCTTGAGGGGGCTTATATGTTTAACAACAGAAATTCTGGGCCACAGATCTCGGCCTCATATGTGGATTAACGGTCTAGAACACAGGCCCAAGGAACAGGAAACCAGTGAGGAGGTGACCACAGAGACACACCAGGCGAAGGCTTGCTGGGCAAAGCAGTCACCTAGCGACAAGTTTACCTGGCGATGGGCGACAAGGGTCAGCGAAGCGACACCTAATCAGGCGAACAGGGAAACTCTACGGCGAAGGCCAATGGGCGATGCGCTCGATTAGTGGCCATTAAGGAAGATTCTAACCGATCTGGGGATTTTGAAGGGAATTATTGCTAAGTTTGCTCACGTGGAAAGAAGATATTCCATGATGACTGGTGACAAATACATTGTACATAGGTCTAGCTTAATATAAATAGTTGTTCTTAGGCATTGTACAAAGACACCTCTCTACGGGCAGACATATTGTCATTCTTTTTCGTCAAGTTTTTCGGCATTCAAGCTCTCTGTACTCCTACGTTCCTGCTTCCATCTGAAGACATCGTCGATGGCATCCGCAAGTGCTTCCACTTAAGGGTGTTTGTCCGCTGTCTTCTCTCTCTCTTCATTCGTACGGCGACCACACATTGAACGAACCTCCGAGTACCAGTTGCTCGTAGTGCCAGAGATTTTCGACGTGTTAGGATCCGGCTTGTCCGCGGTCACTTTCGGAGCGAACAACCGGAGATCAAGATACCACTCGAACTACACCATTCTCAATGTAATGTCAAAGCTTCATCACAATGTCGAACACGGACAACACAACTTCTCACTTGCTTGAGTATCTCTCTTCCACATTGTTTAAAAATCGAGATAAGTTACACCCTTTCTTGCCCGCTCTAGTAGAGATGAGCGAGCATTACACCTATCACTTTCTCACTCGCCACTACATATAGAATAAATGCCATACTCGAGTCAAGGGACATAATTATATGAGGATCACTAAGGTATTTCTTGATTTCTTAGAATACCTCGTCAAATTTTTTGGTCCAAACATTATTTTCTTTGCCCTTTTATAATGTAGAAAACACTTGTGTTTCTTTAGCTATATAGTTACGAATCTTCTAATGTAATTAATCTTCCCCCAAAAAATTGTAATTCGTACTCGAGGGTGGATGAAATCCTTGTATAGCTTTATCTTTATTAGGGTCATTTAAATTCCTCTTTTCATGCACAAAAAAACCTAAAAACTGTCCTGAACAAACCCCAAAAGCACAATTTAAAGGATTTAATTTAAGATTATGTTTTCTCATTAATTGGAAAGCTTGCTCTAAATGTTCTTCATGTTGTGTGCATTCCCGTGACTTCACCATTATATCATTTATATATACTTTAACTATTTTTCCTTAAATTGGGTCAAATATCTTCTTCATGGCTTGTTGATAGGTAGCACCAATGTTCTTTAGTCCAAATAGCATGACCACCCATTTAAATATATCCAAGGGGCATCTAGAAACAGTCTTGTGATTATCCTCTTCTGCAATGAAGTTGTGATTATATCCAGAACAACCATCTATTAATGACATGATTTCATGATTATCGATCAAATCATCTTCAAGAGCCATAAGATTTTCATCTTTACGAGTTGCCTTGTTTAAATACTAAAAAGCAGTGCATACCCTAATCTTTTCATTTTTCTTAATGACAGGGTTGATATTCGAGATCCGTCATATATATCTTGATGTTCGAATGCACCCATTGAGGAATAAATTTTTAACTTCATCAAAGACACTTTGAATGTCTTATGTTTACACTCTCTAAGCAGGTTGTCAAATAGGCTTAAAGTTCTCTCGAGTGGGTAACTTGTGTTCTACTAAGTTTGATCAAGACCAAACATCTCAGAATAATCCCACTTCAAGCAATCCTTATACCCATGTAAGATGTTGATGATTCTTTCCTTTAACTCTGAACATATTTTCTTACTAATATATGGGACCTTAGGGCAGTCTTGCGATCCTAAATTAACTTCATATAATGGATCAAATGGAATCATTAAAGGTGCTCGGATTTTTTTTTGTTCAACTCATTTTGGGATTTATTCATATAGATCACACCAATATTCCATTGAAAACTAAAATCATGCAATATATTGCCTTGACACACAGATCCTGACATAGCATCGACATGATTACATACGTTCTAAGATTGAAAGCCTAAAGAAAAGTTAACACAAAGTATTCTAGACATGTCATAAACAACGAGAGAAATCATCTCAAGCTACTTGATATTTGGCCAATCGACGAAGAACATCGACCACTATAGTGCTGCATTTTCCACTACTCATCATCATTTCTCTTAGGAGTTCTTCGGCTCTAACTCCACTTTCTTTCCCTTTCTTGGCTTGAATCTATAGCACCTTCAACTGAATCTGCCGACCGATTCTAGGTATTATTGCTTCATCACAGTCCCATCAAGAAGGTCTGCTATACTCGGACCATGCCATGGGTGAAGGTCAAGCGCCTCCATATGAAACGATAAAGTCAAATTTCCTAGATGATTCTCCTAGTGATCCAAAAGTTGGGTCTCTCAGCTTGTAACACTGATAGAGAATTAGTTCTTTTATAGTCCCTACAGGTGCAGCTGAAACAAAACACAAATTATGAGCATGACATCTTTTAACATTATCCGCCTTTACTACTTCTACAGATCGACGTAGCCACATCAACAACTCTTGATGTAATGTCGAGGGAATAATAGATGCCTCATGTTGCCATTCTCTCCCTAGTAAAGCATTAAAAGTAGTTTTGATATCATTGATGATAAATGTTGTTTCTCTTTTCTCCTAACCTGCAACTATATAAGGACTCTCAAACAATTCGAGGTGCATCCATTAAATCCACTAATTGTGATATTGGTTTCAATCAAACTTGACTGGTTATATCTTGAAGCCTTGAACACTCGAAGGGGCATAACATTGACTATAACACCATTGTCTATCAATACTCGTTTCAGTTATACACCCTCAAAATATGCCTCAATATAAAATGAGATGATTTTTTTAACCAATGCATGGGGAAGCCACAAGGGCATTGAAAAAACATACTATTATACTGGTTTTTTATTCTCCTCGAGTCTCTTTGATCCATTCCATGAATTAGTGAACTCCTGGAAGCATAATTACATTGCATTCTACAATATTTCCTGCCGACTCCATTTTACATGGGTTTTCACTTCTTAGTGAGGTATAGTGATTTGGTGTCCTCGAACCATGTTCACTCGACATGGGATTAGAACTACCACTCGAGAAATTATCATGATCATGCTTCGAAAATCCATCTCGATTATGCCTTTTACGTCCAAACTAACTTCTTATCCTTGTTATCCTTCTAATTTTCCTCTTTGTGCTAACTTTAGAAGTTTACCCTTTTCGCTTTACAAGCTCATGACGGATCATTATCATTGGATTTCCCTAATGTATCCATTGCATCCACTTTTTTTCATAATGAATTCAACTTACCTCAACAAACTCTCCAATATTAGGATCATATTCTCAAACCTTTCCTGCATTAACTTGTTGTATTGTTAACACATTGAGAGAATCTGCGGCAAACAAACCTTCTTTTGCGTTGGCACTTGTTACCACAATGATCTTTCCTCGGGAAGAAAGTTCCACCAACTAAAGGAAATAAGTGATATAACAATAATTACACAATTGGGGAATAAGAATCTGACTTTCTGCAATAGGCCTACACTCGAAGCACAACTTAATTGCATTGATGAACTGAGCTATCCGCAACCCATTTTTTATAGTTCGTTTGTAGTGCTTCATTCGATTAGCTTGTAATTTCTTAGGTTCTTTCTCTAGGAGATCGGTCACCTTCTCATAAGCGGTCTCGACATTCTCCTTCTTAGGAGTTACCTCCTCTTTGGGTACCTCTTTCAAGACCACTTCTTCAAGCACCTCCTTTGCTGCTCCTTGTTCTGTCAGTACCCCGTTTCCTTCCAGAGGCATACATGCAGCTTTTGGGAACAATTAACGTCCTCGAGCACGATAGGTTGCGTTAATCGTCCCCTCGACTACTTGAACCTCGATGCACTCCTCTTCCTCTAGCTACAGAGGTTGCATCATACCTCGAATAAGAAGGTCCCATACCCATAGCAACTTCCTCGAGCGGAGTCAAGTCATACCAACTTGATTCCGTGTGCATCAATAAAAAGCTCCTAAAGGTGTCACATCGATCAGTGTTGTGCGACTCATCCAGATGCCAAACACAGAGACCTACCTTAGCATAAACGACCTCGACTGAGGAATCCAAAACTTCTTTCTTGCACAACCTTTGGTGTAACGCATTAGCAATCATTGTCTCCTCCAATACCATAGCATGCACACAAGAAGACATATTCATATTAAGCATATTCACATGAATTGTGTGAATTTCATGTACATTTTCAAATGACTTTTCAACGTTCACTAAACTAGCATTACTCTCTGCAAACTTTAAATCTTTAGATTCGACCAAATATTGAATTTTGTTTCTAAAAGTGTTGTAATATTTCTTCACATGAGTAAATGACCCATGCCACGTGCAGTATGAACGATGTTTCTCTCTTTCAGTATGTGGTACATGATGACCAGGTTTAATCTTAGTTCACTCTTCGAATATCTCATCTGCTCGAGATACATCAAAGGAATAATTTTGCTCCTCAACTGCTTCTTGAGAAGGTTTCATATTGAAGTTCATCTTTATTAAAGGGTCACAAATTCTAGCTTCTCCCTTCACAAACTATGCCAAATCGACTTCAACACAAGGCTCGACTTGGAATGGTACAATATGTACTTTGAGATTTCTCTTTCAACAATGCATCATACTTTGTACCTCTCCGAGCTAGTTTATAAAAATCCCTAAACTGAGTATCCTCTAGATTTTTCTGAATTCGAATATTTAACTTCTTGGGCAATGTTCACCAATTCTTATTTTAGAAACGTAGTATTACAATTCAACACCGCCATTTAAAACTTAGTTAAGGACTGGTATGCTGTTTCACCTGGTTAGCGCTTCATTCTAATAGTCATGAACTAAGCCTGCATCTCTCTCCAAGTTGGGATTGAATTCATAGCGAGATGTGTGTACCATGAAAAGGCTACTTTGATTACTAATTTTGGGAAAAGTCTTAGTTTCTAAAAATCATTGCCAACTATCTTTCCTACTTGTTGAGTAAATTGAGCTTTGTATTTAATGAGAGTCAACTCAGATTCTCTTGGAAATTGAATGAAGTTTGATATGTTATATCTTCGATGATAAGGATATTCTTGATCTATATAAGCAGGGCATGACACTGGATAGAAAGCCATTTCCTCTCGACAAACAACATTTGACATCATTTGCTCGATCATACGATTCACATATGCTCAGACTTCTACTGGTAAAACTGGTTCCACTGGATTAGGTCGACTGTAAAATCTCTCCAATCAATCCTTCGTTTTTCGATATTGAGGAAGTGCATATGCTTGATGCATATCCTCATGGATTGTTGGATGCGTTATAGATCGCCAATGACTAACCTCGTCAAAGGCGGGCTCATTTTCATGCAAGATACTCACAAACCCACATTTTTTCCCTTCTGCTATATTAGTTCTTCGAGCACCATGACTAGGGAATCTCCTCTGAAACTGTCAGGAGATTCTACTCGATGTGACATTTCTTGCACATTATGCATTATGATCCTCTTGTTATTTTCTCGATCTTTGCTCATCGAGTCAAATCTTTGTTAACCCGAGTTAAATCTTTGTTAACTTGAGTCAACTCCCTTCTTCTATTGCAAGTGTTTTGTTCTATCCTCATCATCATTTATGTCAACTTTCGCGCACCATTCGTACCTGAATTCACCATTCGTCGCTGAATTCACCATTTGTCGCTGAATTCACCATTTCATATTATTTTAATTTCTATTTCTCCATGATCTACTGGAAACAGTTCTGCATTTTTAGTGGTATCTTATACTATTCCTGCATTCCATGTAAAACACTTAGTTGGTAACATCTTTAAAACAAGACAATCTTCCACTGTGGTCACCAGAAATGTGTTTGAATACGGAAACACGAACCGTAGGAGTACTCATCGGAGTGTGGGAACTTAAACAAAATAAACAATGTGGTCGTCGTATAAAGTAAATAATAAAAACAACGAACAATAAATAAGCTTTCATTCTTTGAAAAATTTTCACAGCCATCGTTAAATATACATTTGCACAAGAAGAATAAAACAGGTGGAAAGAAGACAGACGTGTAGGATAAAAGTGTCTGCTGAGAGGGTTAATGTCTGTGTCCTCAAAAGAAGAACAAAAAACCTATTTATAGTGACCTAATGTTAGCCGGTAAATTATCGTGAATAAACTTTTGGTGCATGTGTGGCGATCTAAGGAAACTGTTCTAAGACATGCCATCATACGGTGCCTAACGTGTTGAACTTGAGTTGTTGAAGCGATCATCTCGATCTCGATCTCCTAGCAAGCTCCTCGCTCGGAGTGTCAAACGTGTCTTCTTGAATTCACCTTGCGAGAAGGATGTCGAATCTGAGTAGCAAAAAAGAACCATTTCAATCACGATTTCCAAGCAGTCTCCCAGCTCTATGTATCTTCTCGAAGTCACCTTGCTGGAACAATGTCGAATTCGAGTTGCTGATGGGACCATCTAAATTGTCTGCCTTGCTGTTTGAGTTGATGAACTCAAACGTCACGTGAGCGGTCCGATCCAAGCGACATGTCTCCTCCCTTATACCACGATGTCTTACATTCTCTCGGGGGATCCAACCAAACTCACCACATCAGGCCCATTAATTAGGCGAATAAATTTATGTAAACAATTATATTAACTGTATTCTATGTAATGATCAAGGGATTTCTATTTCCACAAATTCTGGTGTTTATCAATCTCACTCTTCTTTTGTTTTATGTCATATTTTATTGCGACTTTTTTTACCCTTTAAATTACCAAATATGACATTATATTTATATAATTAAAATATCGTGATATTATATTCGACAAAAAATCTTTGTTCAAAAATGTTTATTTTCAGTTTAAGAATAATTGTTAATAGAAACTAAAAATTAAGGTAGTACATACAATTTACAAATAAAACATTCAAAATAGTAAAAATCAACCATTTCAATTTTTAAATTAAGTTGAATGTAAAATTGTTATTTCTAAAAATAATTTTAAAAACCATAAAAAACTGTAATTATATATCTTGATTTTATATAAAACTGTCCGTTATTAAGATTTAGGAAATTGTTAGTAGTGGTTAATTTCATTCGAAATTAAATTTTAAAAGTAATTAGACCTATAATAAAAAAATGATTATATAAATATTGCTTGATATAAAGTCACATTAATTTATTATTTATTCAGGAGAGTTAATTTCTTACTCCGATCGATTTGTATAATGCCCTAACTTGTTTATGATTAGGGTTTGTTGTATCGCATGCTGTTTTCTTATTTGTATTCGGACATCATACCGACTATTTTTTTATGCATAAGAAATCTCTTGAAACATAAAAATATTCTGCTCATGAAATTTGGGATTCATGAGTTTAACTCCTTCGACGTCATCTCAAAAGAATTTGTTAAATGACCAGAGAAAACTCAATAATTTGTGCAAAGCCCCATTCATAAGAGATATGGAGGTGAACATGATGTGGTTTAGACAATTGAGATGGAATCCACGAGATTTTTGGGAGCTAGGCCTATGCGATAGTTGAGCTATAAATAACAATTAATATTTACAAGAAAGAGAGGTTGACGCTCTACTTTTAGTTTGGCACTCTGCTTTTATTTTCTCCCAACAGAACCACCTTTGGAAAGTGATCAACCGGCACATTGGTTATTTAAGCCAACAAAATGAGGCATCACTTCAGGAGGTACTTTGACAAGGGGGCATTGAGCAATTTATGGATGAATCAAGTGCATCAGAGCAAAATTTTCACAGTCTCAGCATCAGAAAATTAACCCGAAAAAGTGGTGGGTGATCTCAATGTTATCGGATGTTATCAGAAGCCCAGCTTAATTATGCAACCACGGAAAAAGACTTTCTTGCTGTTATTTATGCTTTTGATAAATTTTGTTTTTATCTCGTGGGTGCGCATGTTGTTGTTTATACTAATCATTGAGGAATTGTAATACCCCAAATTATGCGGGTAGAGCCAAAGTAAACATCATCTCCAAACTCAACCAAGTGTAGCCCCAAGAAAAAAAAAGGCGTTTTAGCCCACCATGATAGCAAAGAATTCGGTCCAACCATTTTTAAAGCCCACATGTGGACTTTTTAAGCCGAAGCCCATTACATTTCCCATTTTCAAAGCCTAGCCCATTTTCCTATTTTCTTTTTATTCAAATAAGATTTTAGTATTAAATTTTAAACTTTAGCCTTTCTTAACTGTCTCTCCTCCGTACCATCCACCAACAAATTGGAGAAGGCCAACACACACAAGGGACAACCCCCCTCCCCAACCCGACGATGGAATAACAATACAAAAAGTTCCGTATGACAGCTGACGAGGGAAGGGTGTCAATTCCCCACCAACGGTTTCCACCCCAATTCCTTATTACTTGATTTTGGGGGATTTCTTCTTGGGGAAAACGGACGAGTTGAAGGGGGATGAGGGGCCATCTTCTTCCCTCCCCAAAAAAATTCCCATTCCCCTGGGGGCTAAACAACCCCCCCTCTCCTTCATCACGGGACCCAGGGGCAGTTCCCTTTTGGAGGTCTTCTTCCTTCGCTAAAAAATCCCAGTTTCGAAAGCTGGATCAACCTCCTGACATCATAGGGGGTTCGGCCCTTGTTGCTTCAACCTGATGGACTATGCCTTTCTCATCTTCGGGATTCAGCGACCTATTCTCAAGTTTGTTTCTCAACTCCTTAGCTTTCTCGAACTACTGTTCCTCTGCAATGAAATTTAGAGACCTAGTTTCGCAAGAACAACGGTTTTTGTTATCTCGAATGAGCTCTATATCATCATCATTCCATATCACCAGTTCTATATGCAAAGTAGAAGGTATGGTTGTTGCCTCATGCAGCCAAACTTGACCTAAAACAACATTTAAAGCTAGATCAATGTCAAGCACAAAGAATGTTGTCTCCATCTCATGCCTCTCGACTTGAAGGTTTACCGAGAATACTCTCATACACTCCAACTTTCTCCCATTATTGGCAGAAATCGTCATCTTTGCATTTGCAACTGCCATCTTTCCTTGCCCACCACAAGAAAAGTCACAATGGGGAGTATATTCACTGTAGCCTCGTTGTCAACCAACACTTTATTAATCTTCACTCCGTCAAAATATGTTGTGATATACATGGAATGAATGTGCTGCCTCATACAGGGAGAAGGCTTCTCGAACCAATGGAATGGTGAACCTCTCACGTACCGAGCATCCGATTTAGTAATCTTATGCACCGCACCATTGGCAAGTAGAAATCTATTACCCCTTGTCGAGAGGCAGGCAGGTAGCTCAACCATGTTACAGGTCAACATTGTTTCCTCTCCTTCCGTACATAGGAATCCATTAGTGACCGGGACATAATCCTCTTATTCATAGTATCCTTCTTCCTCATTTTCTGCAATCTCTTGAGTGGCTTCTTGAGACGCCTCAACATTCTCTTTTGGTGGCAAATTACTCCAACTCTTCTTCGCCTCCCTTTGAGCGCACTTCAAGATTCTTTTACGTGTTGATCTCGGGATAACAACTTTCCTTCAAACCTGCTAATATTATGAATGTGGGTCCTTTACAGATTCTCCTACAATCGGTCCGAGACATTTAACAGGGCGTTTTATGTAAAATCTTTCTTCTACGGTTCGTAGCCCCTAATCTCCTACATATTAGGCTAAACCAAAACGTTATCAATAAGATTTGTAGCGAAACTACCTATGATAATGCTTTTGGGCTTAATTTTGATCTCTGCATTGGTCGACATTTGAACCAACTTGTAGAAGTACACCACACCACACTTGGTGCACATCTGAGTGATGAGGAACCTATCCGAGACAATGAGCTTGCATTTCTCACAGAGCATCCCTTCCTCCAAGAGCCGCAAAATTTGAGGACCAACTCGAATGACCTTTAGGTTGATTTGAATCTTCTCATTTTCTTTGCCTTCAACAGGTATTATTGGAGGTTTCTCAGCATCTACAGCACCAGGAATTGTGATATCCTTACCTGAAACCCTATCCAGCTTCCTTTCTCGAGTAGCGGCTCCAGACCTTTCCAAGTCCCTCGGGCATTCGCGTGCCCAAAACCTATCAGTTTGATCATTCACATCATCCCGCCTCTAACGGCGTCCGTGTCCAACAGATCCACATGATGGGCTTCCCGAAGACAGATGTTTTGGGGCGAATTGGGAGTATGATGGCATCATTCCCATTGTCACTTCCTTGAGCTGAGTTAGATCATACCAGGAACTTCCTTTGTTCATCTACAAATACCTACGGAAATTGCAGCACTTATCCGTAGTATGAGTGGAGTTCAAATGCTAATGGTAATGTCCATCTCGAATTTCTCCAGCCGGGCAGGTCACCACTTCTTTCTCGACTAGGTGTTTGAAGAGTCTGTTAGCAATTGTGGTTTCCCCGGATACCTTGATTCCCTGAGATACATTAGGAACATTAGTCTTGAGATAAAAAGTATAAGTAACAACATCAACGTCATATTTAGTACACTTGTTTTCTGATTCAAGAGCAAACATATGTATTATGGGCTCTTCACTAAAAGGATTATCATCTATAATATTCGATTCATTCACTTTAACGAAACGTAATTCTTTCTACTCAATCAGATCTTGAATAAGATTTCCAAATTGCACACACTCTTGAGTTGCATGAGTAAAAATCTTGTGCCATTTACAGTTCTTCTTTCGTTTCTCTCGATCACTCTGAGGTAATTTATGTCCAGGCTTAAGTCTTATGTGCCCCTTCTGGTATAGCCAGTCAAAAATTTTCTCCATCTAATCCAAGTCAAAAGAGAACTTTATTTCATCATTAGACTTTTGAGAAGCCCGAGCTTTTGAATTTTTCTTTAATAAAGGCTCACACATTGTCGGTTCCCTTTTAATAAATTCCGCTACGTCGATCTCTGCCCAAGATTCAACTTGACAATTCCTAACCGAGTGAAATGCTGCTAACAAGATATTATGATACTGTGTCGCTCGCCTCGAGAGGTCATAGAAATCTCGAAACCATCCCTCTAGAGTTTCTTCCTTATCTCTAAAGATAAAACATTTTACGTCGTGTTGTGTTGATCTCTCTCAGCTAAGTTAGTTGTGCACTTGAACAAAATCCTTCTAAATTTTACCAAGAACCATTCAGGACTCCCTCTAGGTGCTAGAGTAGCTATTGAATCCAGTTTAGCAATGGCTTACAGAAACTGAGTCTTCATCTCGACCCAACCCAAGATGGAATTTGGAGGAAGCCTGGAGTATCAGCTAAATGCTTCTCCAGTTAAGGATTTGAGGAAAAGTTTAAGCTTTAACATATCATTATTTGACATTTCTCCCATTTAATGCGTGAATCTAGCTACATGTTCCACATGAGTCATCTCATCTTCTCCTGAGAAAAGAGTAAAATGAGAAATTTGATATCCTCCAGGTGTTTCCATCTCCTTTTCTTTGAAGTCTAGAATTGGGCTCCTATATAAGCATACTTCCTCAGCCTTTGCCCTTGGGACCATTTGTTCTCTAACTTGAGCAATCTGACCTCTCAAATCATGTGCGGGCACTGGGTCCAACATGGGCTTTGAATTTCTCTCGTCTAACCTGGGTTTATAATAAAAGCTATCGGGTTCTTTTCGTCGATATGGAGGCGCATAGGTTGGGTATACATCACTCTCAGGATCTTCTACACATGTTGGATTTATTTTCATGCTGGACTCATGTATCGAATCTCTCAAGCCACCTACACCGCACTCATATGTTCAACTAAAGTTTCTAGGATATGAGCCGATAGGCTCGTTACATGAATTTTCATTAACTTTTTGTTTTCCACCATCTTTCCTAGCTTCTCCCATGAACGGTTTTTCTCCTAGGGATTTCTTCTTCCTTTCGAGTTTCTCAACTTTGAGAAGACCTATAATTTCTTCATGTCTTTCCATCATATCTATCCGTAATTCTCCTATAGCCTTGTTAAGTTCCTACTTAGACACAAAATCAGAAGGAGAATAGGCAGACCAAGGATTGTTTTGAGGCCCCATGGGATTTTGGAGTCACCCCACATGCGCATCCTAGACATGCCTATTGGCATTACCTAGATTTTCGATGGTTTCCTCTATTTTCCTAGAGTTATTTTCCACAGGATAATTCCCACCTCTAGTACGTGTCATACTTTTTTAGAAGTTTCATGGATTTGCTCCCGCCAAAAACGTGTTGGCGCGGAATTGAGTTCCTCGCAAAACGTATCGATTTTTTATTGTGATTGTGGTGCCGTAGAGTAAATGAACGAAAATTGAATAGGAAATTGATTAAAGAAAACTGAACTACAGGAACAAAGTCTTCACAATACTTACAAATACGATGCGAACCAAAATACAACAAAGTGGAAAAACTTGAAAGCGGCCACGGGGTGCTTCATGATGGTCGGCAGCTGACGAACGACTGCTATGACAGATTCCTTGGTGGGTTGATGGTCGGAGGAGATGATGGTGATGATGGGCTCTAGATACTAGGTTCCGGATGCTTTTAGGACGTTGGGAAAGAGAGCAAATGCTGCAAATCAATATAGCCGAATTTGGACTTATGGAGTTGATCGTGTCTTTCTCTTCGTTCTTTTTGTCTTTTATGTTCCCAAAATCTTGCAATTGTAGTTGTTCAAATAGAATATGATCTTCTTAAATCGTGTGCACAATTGGATCCCTGTTACAAGAGCCTTGCACATTGTGTCTTGATTGGTTGTTCTAGGCTTCCCACGTATCCTGAGATCAAAGCATTTCGTTACCCCATGATTGGCCTGCTCGATACTTCATGAGTTGAGATCTCGAGCTGCAAGCCCATCCTTCTATCTCGAGATCTCACTTCAGTCGCACAATGTCGATGGGAAAGCACTTCCCGAAAAAAAATGCCATTTTCCCTTCTCGATATCTCTTAAAGAACCCAAAATTCATGTGTCAACGGCAGGCGCAAAGGTTCAACACCATGATGGGTACGGGGAGACCTAGTGGCAGGTTCGGACGGCATCATCGGGACTTGGGCATGTACTAGAAGGGGCAAAATGCCGAGGAGAGCGGGGTGGGGTCTCCATTGTTGAATCTGGGCATGATCGCCTTCGGTGGTTAGAGGAAGACGGCCACTGAAAGTGGGTTTGGTCCATGATCATGTGCACGGGCTTGTCTGAGAAGCTGTTGCTGGTGTACAGCGGGGGGCGTCTCCTTCTCCGGCATGTCGGAGCTGGAGCGTTGGGATTGTACACGTGGGCCAAACACAGGGCTAGCCGATTATGCATGGGCTCGCCAGGAAGAGCTTGGGACTCATTCCGAAGTCAGAGGGGCCGTCGGATCTGGGTTGGAGACTGTTGACACAAGCCTAGGGTGCCAGGGGAACTGCCTTGGAGTCGTCGGATGAGGAGACGGAAGGCCACACAACTGAAGGGAGTTAGGGCAGTGTTGGGAAGAGCCAGTGGAGGGTTTTTCCTGGCAGGCCAAGAAGGAGAATGCCAGAATCGCTGACAGGTTTGTCCGGTGGGGTGCTACGGTCGTCGTTACGGATGAAGGAGTAGATAGGCTCGATGATGACCCCATCATATGTCATTTTGCTATCAAAGAAGAAACCGCTGCAGAAGAATTTACTTTGGGGTTGAGAAGGAAGTTGGCGTGGGAAGGCCACATAACTGATGGGAGTTAGGGCAGTGTTGGGAAGAGCCAGTGGAGGGTTTTTCCTGGTAGGCCAAGACGGAGAATGCCAGAATTGCTGCCAAATTTGTCCGGTGGGGTGCTACAGTCGTCGTTGCGGACGAAGGAGTAGATAGGCTCGATGATGACCCCATCATATGTCATTTTGCTGTTGAAGAGGAAACCGCAGTAGAAGAATTTACTTTGGGGTTGAGAAGGAAGTTGGCGCCCAGTTGGACGTGAGTTCGTCAGGCTGTTGTGGTCTCTAAATTTTGTTGTTGATGAATTCGGCATGAGCAGTCGTGAATTCAGAACCTGAGAATGGACGTGTGGGAGGCCTTGGCTCTCTAACACCCTTGATGGCTGGGAATGACTATTCATCGGGTGTTGTTGATGAAGCTCTAAGGGTCTATTGTTACGAGAATGCTTGCTCTTAGGAGAAAGAGGCCGTTAATAGCGCAGTTATCCCAGGATCTGGCATGGAACGGGGTGAGGGAGGCTGCCGATTGTGGAACTAGGTTGCGTCAGGGTAGGTATCCTTGAGGTCGGGATGACCATGGGTTGTATGTCTCTTGCGGGGCCAGTAGTGTGGAGCCGGGTCTAAGCCAAGAGTGGCGGCTTGCTTGACGACAATAGCATGGGGGCTGTCCATAGGCAGTGTGCCGTCCAATGTCTACCGAGAATTTGCTAAGAGGAGGTTGGAGATTTGTTGGTACTGATTCGCGTCGGAAAAGGATCACGTCGGGAATATTTGGTACGAACACTCATAGCGGTTTGGATGTGATCGCCAGTAAATGAAATAGATAAATTGTATTAATTAACGATGTTAAAACAATGTCTTACAAATAAATTGAAAAGCTTGTAGCCATGAAAAGCAAAAAAGGTTGATGACACTGATGGTTGTGATGCCGTAGACTCGCTGCTGGCGCCGTAGGCTTGTGGACTGTGGTAGAATCTGGTCTCTAGAAGTGTGGTGGATGGGGTATGGTAGGTAGTGATGTATTTGGATACTAAGGGCCCTACGAGCTCACCTTAATGACGAAGTGAAGGCGGGATTCGTTTATCAAGGCTACGGTTGCTCAGCCTAATGGTGGAATGAAGGCGGTGTTTGGCTCTCAAGGCTACGATTGCTCACCCTGATGGGGGAGTGAAGGCGAGTTGACCCCGACGGTCCTTCGTAGGCTTAATACTTTCTCTGGCGGGCCCACATAACAGTGAACTTGTGAACACTCTTACAGACCACTTTTCCCATGGTGAAATCATGGGAACGTGGCCCCATAACCACTTTTCTGAAAATCTCGAAGCCAAGATCTTTTCTGTTCTTCGTAGACTTGACCCCGACGGTCATTCGTAGACTTAGTACTTTATCTAGCGGGCTCACATAACGGTGGGCTTGTGAACACTCTTACAGACCTTTGAACTTTTGGGCTTCATAAAATGGCCCAAATTTATGTCATGGTTTTGGTAGACTTGATATGGGTTTACAAAATGGATTTCTCATAAAATGGCCTCAATAATTAAGTCCGAAATTTCTACCATGTCAACAAGTACTGTCGTGCTCCTTTGACCTGTGTGTGCAGGTGGTTGCGGGGGAATTTTCTGTGGGGTTCCTTTACGGGATTTTGATGGTTATCCCTATAATTATTTTAGAGTAGAGCAGGTGATGTCGTACTCCTATGGTGATTTCTGTCCACCCGCGGGACTAGTAGTCGATTTCCTTCGTCCAACGTTGGTCTCTCCTTTTATTTTATTTTGATGTCAAAGTCCATTGTAACTCGTGGGTACAACTTACCAGGTGAAAGAGTCGTGGGGATCGATTTTTCCTCTTTTTTTTTCTCCGGCTTTGTTAACGTGAATGTGAGGGCGTGAATTTAGGGGAAGGCTATTTTGACTTGTAAGGCAATTTTCTTGCAATTTTACTAAATTTTCTCGTTTTTCATTTTACATTTTTAATAATCAATGATTTTTTAGTACATTTTTACTAATAGCGTTTAGTTGTACTCTTAGTAATTTACTAAATAGTGTCGGGCTTAGTAAAAGTCTAGTGCAAATTCCAACAGACTTAGTAAAACGTGAGAGAATTGTAGAGGTTTGGTAAATTTTTCTATACGATTTACTAAAAAGTTTAGTAAATTATAATGCAATACTAAAATATATTAGTAATTTACAATTTGTATTATACGATGTACTAAAAATAATTAGTAATATATTGACATTTACTAAACAATGTCGGACTTAGTAAATATTTAGTACGAAGCCCAATGAGCGTAGTCAAACGTGAGAGAAAAGCATAGTAACGGGCTTAATAAAATTTACTATACGATTTACTAAAAAATTTAGTATATTGCAAATTGTACTATTTGATTTACTAATTTTTTAATAAATTATAATATTGTACTAAAATATATTAGTAATTTATAATTCCGTACAATATGAATTATTATAGCAATTTAGTACAAACTTAGTAATTTATTAAACATTGTTGGACTAGTAAAAGTTTAATAGAAAGCCCAATGCCCTTAGTAAAAGCTCATTGAAATGGACAGTAATGTGCCTTGTACATTTTACTATACGATGTACTAAATATATTAGTAAAGTAAAATACAATATTGTATTATACGATATACAAAATATTTTCGTAATTTACAATATCACACTTAAATTTATTAGTACTTTACTCTTCTATATCATACAATGTACTAAGCTATTTAGTAGACTAAATTGTTTTAGTAAAAATGTACAAAAATGGTTTAGTAACCCCTAACAGCTTAGTACATCGTGCAGTACAAAATGGTAGCTTACCAATATATTTCAGTACGGTACCGTAAATTACCAAAATATTTACTACATTGTATATTACAATATTATAGTTTACTAAATTTGTTATAGTTTCATTATTGTACTATTCTATCACGTTTTACTAAGCCCATTGGGCTTTGTACTAAATTTTTACCAATCCAACATTATTTAGTAAATTACTAAGTTTTTACTAAATTTTTATAGTAATTCGTATAGTACAGAATTGTAAATTACTAATATATTTTAGTACAATGTTGTAATTTACCAAAAATTTTATTAAATCATATAATACAATATTATAATTTACTAAAATTTTTAGTAAATCATATGGTAAAGCTTACTAAGTTCATTACTCTGCTTTTCACTCATGTTTTACTAAGCTTGTTGGGCTTTGTACTAAACATTCACTAAGCCTGACATTATTTAGTAAATTACTAAGTTTTACAAAATTGTTACCGCACATCCTATAGTACAAAATATTGTAAATTACTAATATATTTTAGTACAATGTTGTAATTTAATAAAATTTTTAGTGAATCGTATAATAATATTTACTAAGCAGTTTACTGTACAATTCTCCCACGTTTTAATAAGCCCGTTGGGCTTTGTACTAAACTTTGGTAAATTACTAACAATGTTACTAAAAGTTATTAGTAAAAATACTAAAATAAATCACTTGCTAGTAAAAATGTACTAAAAACGAGAAAATTTAGTAAAATCCAAGCCAATTTACTAATTATAAGTCAAAATAGCCTCACCTGTTGAATTTATTATTTCATCCAACAGGGCAATTTCGCTCAAGGATTTAATCAAACAATCGACATAAAAATTATATAAAAACGGTAAGTGACATGTCACACCCAAACAATTTAAGTAAACATTTGATATGTTAATATTGTATTAATTTGAAATCTCAGTAAGTGTGGTGTGGGGTGGGGTTTCTTGGCCTTGGTGTTATTAGCCATGGTAGTGGGGTGAAGTTAGTGACCTACGAACTAAGGTACATTAAATTCTTTCTCTAGATCTTTCCTAAGACACTATAAATGAAGAAGCAATCTCCAAATCTTGGAAGCGTGTAAGAAAAAGACCAAGAAGGCATTCTGGTCGTAAGAAAATAAAAAGCTCCGCAGTTAGCCAAAATATCCTCTCTAAATTTCCTTGTTCCTTATGTCTAGAAACACTTTGCTGTGTCGCAGCAGTTCCACAAAACCCTTCATGTGATGCAGCAAAGCACCGCTTTCTAAACAACCCCAACAAATTTTGGTATTAGAGCGCATCAGATCATGGCTACGTCTTTCTGCAGCAGGTTCTTTTCATACTCGCCAACTAAATCCCTATCTTTGATGAAGAGCACTATGATTGTAGGAGTTCGGAAATAGAGGCTATATTTCTCTCACAAGATTTGTGGAGAATCGTTGATGAAGGCTTTGAAGAAGACGACGAATTGTCAAGTGAGGATGATCGTATGTAGAACAAGAAAAGAAGGCAAAACGTGATGAATAATGCAATAGCGTTGCGGATCTTGCAACAATCCGTAAGTAAAATGATTTATTCGTGGCTTTATGGTCTCAAGAATATGAAAGAAGCATGGAGCATATTAAAGATAGAGTTTCCAGGCTTGGATAAAGTGATTTCCATCAAGCTTGAAGGCTTGTAGAGGGATTTTGACAACTCTGCCATGAAGGAATCCGTTGGTAAAAGATTCTTCTCGAGAGTTGTAGTAATTATGAATCAAATCAAGTGTTGCGGTGACTAAGTTCCTGACAAGAAGGTTGTGAAGAAAGTGTTGAGAAGCCTGCCATAGAAAACGTTGTTGCTGTGATTGAGGAAACGAAGAATCTGGGAAAAATTTCTGTGTATGAGCTAATGGGTTCGCTTGAAGCCTAAGAAAGAAGAGTAAGTAAGTACTCAACTCCTGTTGAATAAGCTTTTGAAATGAAGTTAAATGTTTCATAAAATAAGTCGGAGCAGAAGGAGCGTACTGTGAGCAATAACAGAGAGTTTTATGGTCGTCAACGTGGAGGCCATTCTCGAGGAAGAGGCAGAGGACCATACATGGAGTAGATCTGAAAATTCATAAGGTAGTTACTATATTTGTAGAAAAGCTGGACATGAGTTCAAAGGATTGTTATTCCAGGTGCAAGAGATGTCGATTTCCAAATCATTCAGAACGAAATTGTTATTTTAAAGACAAGCAGTAGCAGCAGCAACCGCAACAACATGTTTCTCAAAATTCGGTAAATTTTTCAAAGAAAGAAGAATCGAAGCAAGCATTCTATTCTTCTTTCAATACAATGCAAGATATGAATGAAGTGTGGTTTTTGGATAGTGACGGTAGCAATCATGTGGCAGGAAATAAGGAAAACTTTGTGCAGATCGACAATAGCTACAATTCGCTGTTAGAACTTGGAGATAGCAATAAGATAAAGATTGAAGGAAAGGGAATCGTTGATGTGAGAGTAGCAAATGGTGTAGAAAAGCGGATTAATGATGTGTTTTGTTCTCCAGGCATTGCTCAGAATCTTTTGAGCGTGGGACAAATGATGAATAGAGGTTATAAGGTTACCTTTGCCGATGGTCAATGTGAGATTGTTGACAAAAATGAGAAGAGGATCGCTGAGGTGAAGATGACGGCGAACAACTTGTTTCAACTGAAGATGAATTCATTCTTGAATGTTGCATTGAAGAGTGAAGTTGGTGATGAAGCTCGGTTATGGCATCTGCAATATGGACATTTGAATCACAAGGGTCTAACGTTGTTGAAAGACAGGAATATGGTCGTAGGTCTTCCAAAAATTCAGCCAACAGCAATATTCGTCTGTGAAGGATGTGTGTATGGGAAGCAATCGTCTTCCTTTTCCCAATACCTCTTGAAGAGCTAAAGCCCCTCTTGAGTTGGTACATGCTGATATTTGTGTTCCAACCCAAACTCCAAGGATTGGTAACAGGAGATACTTTCTTTTATTTGTTGATGATTACACTCGTATGATATGGATATACTTTCTTAAAAAGAAATCGGAGGCTTTCACTACTTTTTTGAGTTTCAAAGCGAATGCAGAGAAGCAAAGTAGATATCAAATAAAGACCTTGAGGACAGATCGTGGAGGAGAATTCATTTACAAGCCGTTTCTAGATTATTGCAAGCAGCAAGGCATACAACGACAGCTTACTGTGAAGTACTCGCCTCAGCAGAATGGCGTTGTTGAGATGGCTCGAAGTATGCTCAAAGGCAAGGGTCTTCCGAATTCATTGTGGGACAAAGTTGTGAATACAACTGCTTGCATTCTTAATCGATCACCGACGAAAGCTGTTCAGAACCAGACGCCTTACGAAGCACGAGATAGGAAGAAACCCATGGTTGATCACTTTAAGGTATTTGGATGTGCTGCATTTGCTCTTTTGCCGACGAAGAAGGAGAAGTTTGATGAGAAGAGTAAGAAGCTAATCTTTATTGGTTACAGTGAAGAATCTAAAGGTTATCATTTGTTGCCCCAAATATTAACAATCTTGTTATTTCAAGAGATGTTATTTTCGATGAGAATGCAACGTGGAAGTGGAAGAACGAGTCTTCTCAGACTCAGCCAACGTTTTATTATCCAGAAGCACCAGTGTTTACAAGGTAAAACGACATTTTGGGCAAGGTCGAGCCTAACGTCGACTAGACCATGTGTAACGTCAAACCTAAAGAGAAACGCCATCGATGATGGAGAACTCCATGGTTCGTCAATGGACATACTGGATAGCATCGACGGCTGGCGTATATGCTACTCCATCGCTGCTGCATCGACGGCTGGCGTAGAAGCTGCTCCATCGACGGTTGGTGTAGAACCAGCTCCATCGACGGCTGGCGTAGAAGCAGTAGCATCGACGGGTGACATTGAAGCAGCACCATCGACGGCTGGCATAGAAACAGCTCCGTCGACGGTGAAGGCTGAAGCAATGTCGATGAAGGCCGGAACAGCATCGACGACAATAGATGATGAAGCGGTGATTGCAAATGGATAAGATGAAAACGGTTGATTCCAATTACAACACATTTTGTTTTAGGATTTCAATAAATAGTTACTTCTGGCTTGTAATAAGACACACCAGACAATCTTTCTTTGACCCGAATGGCTGCTTGATTGTCAACCTAACCATCCGTAATCATTTTGAGTGTTATGTAATGGCTGTAAGTTCTTCCTTTTACACTTAGTGAATTTCTAGTTGTTCTTTGGTTCATTTACTTTATTGGTGGCCACATTCACATTCAACACTTAGAGTCCCCGATATATCGCGACGTGTTTCACCCGCAAACAAGCAGCAGTAGTGCCTTCTTCAAATCTCATTGATACAGTAGCATCTAGTTCATGAAGAGTAAATTTAGAGAATAAAGATTATGATGATGATATGCAACCAATGAGGTATCGCTCATTAACTGAAGTTTACGAGCAAGCTAACTTTGCACTTGCTACGTCTGAGCTGCAAAATTTCGAAGATGCCGCAAAAGAAGAAAACTGCAGAAATGCAATGAAAGAAGCAATGTTTAGTATTGAGAAGAATGATACTTGATCCCCAGTAGACCTTCCCAAAGGAAAATAGGCAATTCGCTTGAAATGGGTGTTCAAACCAAAGTTCAATGAGGATGGAAGCGTACAGAAGCACAAAGCACGTCTCGAATCAAAAGGTTACTCACAACAGCCCGGAGTTGATTTCACTAAGACGTTCGCCCCTATAGCCAGAATGGAAACTACTCGAAGTGTGCTAGCACTTGCCGCACAAATGGAGCTTGAAGTATTCCAACTTGATGTGAAGTCAGCTTTTCTCAATGGAGTACTAAAAGAGGAAGTGTATGCTCAACAACCGCAAGGGTTCGCTGTTATAGGACAAGAAGAAAAGTGTAACGACTTCACAAAGCTCTCTATGGACTGAAACAACCACTGAGAGCATGAAATTTCAAGATAGATTCCTACTTGCAGAAGAATGGATTTGAAAGAAGTTTGGTAGAACCTTCTCTCTATGTGCAGAAGTGCGATGTTGATTTTCTAGTTGATTGTCACTATGTGGATGATCTTATCTACACCAGCTCAAGTAAGGTGTTGCTGAAGAAGTTCAAAAAGACAATGATTGATGAATTCGAGATGACGGATCTTGGATTAATTAAGTATTTTCTAAGTTTGCAGGTGAAGTAGAGCAAATGAGAGATAATTATTTCTCAAGAAAAGTACGTTGCTGACACATTGAAGAAATTTCGCATGGAGAATGCCAAAACTGTAGCAACTTCAATGGCTCTTAATGATAAGCTGCAACAGGATGACGGTGATGAAAAGTTTGACTCGAAGATTTATATAAGCCTGGTTGATTCGTTGATCTACCTAACCCACACAAGGGTAGATATCGTTTAAAGTGTAAATATGTTGTCAAGGTTCATGAACAATCCCACCAAGACTCATTTTGCAGCAGCGAAGCTGTCTTACGTTATCTTCAAGGAACAAAGAATGTCGGTTTGAAGCACAAAAAAAAAGAAGACGACAACCTTGTGGGATATGTTGATAGTGATTGAGCAGGAAGTGTTGATGATCGAAGAAGCTCGTCGGGATATCCTTTCTGTCTTGGAACAAAACCCATCTCCTGGACTTCGAAGAAGCAAGCTACTGTGGTGTTATCATCAACTGAAGCAAAATACATTACAGCAAATGAAGCAATTCGTGAAACGGTTGTTTAAGAAGGTTATTGCTAGAGTTACAACAGAAGGTTGCTCATCCAACAACAGTATTCTGTGATAATAAGTCAGCCATTACTATGACGAAGAATTCGTTGTTTCATGCAAGGTCAAAGTACATTGAATTAAGCCACCACTTTATCAGAGAAATGGTGATGAAGAAGGAGATAGTTATAGAGTTTATTCATACCCAGGACCAGCTCACTGATGTTCTAACTAGCGGTGAGCGTTCATTATTTCGGTATTCCGAAGTACCGAATACCGAAATACCGAATTTCAAATACTTTAAAATTTTAGATCCCAATCACGATCCCGAATTTAAAATTCGGTATTTCGATAAATTACCCAATTTTAATTTGGTATTTCGATAAATACCAAATTATGAATTTGTTCCTTACATTAGTAATGCAACCATGTAAACCCAGGATCAACAATATTCAGATCTCCATTAAACAACGATAAGACGACATAGTTGGTTTTGACGCTTCCAAGAAAATCTGCTTCCACTAATACTTCATCTGAAATAGTTGGTTTTGAAGCTTCAATTCAACAATGCTAGGCAAATATTGATATTCAATGCTCTGGACAAACAAAAATCACATATTATTTTCTTCACGTGCATCCATCAAGCGATGCTGTAGCAGATGAAGAACGTTAGCAAGAGGTGTAAAAATATGAGCAGTTCAACAGGCAGGGCATGAGATGGATACCACGATATTGACACCCACACCACTTATGTGTTTGTAATAGAACAAGCCCCCCTTGATTGAGAATCCATAAATAGTGCTGCCATTTCTACAAAATGATCTAAATCTATAAATATCAAATATCAAATATTACCATCATCAAATTTCTCTTGTTCCAATGGGTTCTCTTCAATCCTTCTTGTATATTTGATCCACGAAACCAATCTTGGGTACATAGAAGAGCCTCCACACTCCTAGGTCCCAAAGAACTACGAAATGGATCAAGGATACGTCCACCTATTAAGTATAAGAAAATATTAGAAGAAAAATATGATAATAAAGAATCATTGTACAATATGGTAAATATGAACAATCACCTGTACTAAATCCAGATTTTGATGTGACGGTAGAGATAGGCATGGCCAAAACATCACGAGCAATTTGAGACAACGACTTTCCAAAAAGCAAGAATGCCAAATTTCACACTGCTCTTAATCACTTCTCTACGTTCAGCCAAATATTTTTTTAACTCCGACTTGCCATCTCCACCTCTTCAATCTTTCTTTCTTTTATCAAAATGTTCTAATCTTTCCAACATTTTCAATTCATATGTAACACAGAATCTGATTCGAAGTACTTTCTGCTGCTTTGATTATAGTCAAATCACTATCAATAGTATCATCTCCATGTTCAGCCACTCAGCTCTTCTTGTAGTCATCAAACAATGCATTCAAAGTATCTTTCACTTTTCTAATCAATGCATCGGTATTATCACCATAAATATCACTTAAACAAAATTCCATGTATCCATCTTTGAACGAGGATCGAAGACAATTGAAATTAACAACAACATATTCATCTTTTTCAACATTTCCCCAATATCTCTCATACTTGCATTTCATATTGATAGCCATTCTAGCCATTTCCAGATCAGTGGACGTTTCCCATTCTTTCAAGCACTCATCAAGAGTCACCATCTCATGGAAAAAATAATTGGAAGTAACAAACTTTGATGCCGAAACTTTCAAAGTAAGTTCATAAAAATTGCTTGAAAAGTGGGACTAGTCTTCGAACATTGTCCCAATCAAATGAGTCCGGGACCATGCATATACCATCTTCATTTTCGAGATCACTTCTTAAACATGCATTCTCATCATCATATCTCACAAATGCTTTCTCATACTTAAGTACAGTACTTAACATCAGATGAGTAGAATTCCATCTAGTTTGAACATCTAGAACCAAAGCACACTTACTTTTAACATTTTCTGCTTCAATACATTCTTTGAACTTTGTCTTCTTTGAAAAGAATCTCGAATGTAATTCACAATCTCCCTAACTCGTTTCACGGAATCAGAAATCAATCTTAACCCATCCTTGACAATCAAGTTGATGATATGAGCAACACACCTCACATTAATTAAATCACAATTCAAAACACTTTCAACCTTGTTGTAATATTTATAATTCAGAAAATGGACATCAACATCATTTGAACTAGCATTGTCCATCATTATGGTAAAAATATTTTCCAATCCCCAATCTCGTAAGCATTTGTCAATAGCAAGTCCAATATCCTTTCCCCTATGGGAAGAAACTTTACTGAACCTTATGACCTGTTTATGTAAAACCGAATTCTCATCAATGAAATGCGCAGTCAAACAAATGTAGTTAGCACTTTGCGCTAAGGAAGTCCATGTACCAGTTGTCAAACAAACTCTTTGCTTTGAGTTTATGAAATACCTTCTCAATTTCTCTTTTTCACTGATGAAAATATCAATACAATCACGTTGAATTGTCAATCTTGAAGGTACTATAAATTTTGGACACACAATGGATATAAATTCAATAAACTCAGGGTTAAGAGACGAATCTGAATTGCAACTCAACAGTTATAATCAACTTGGCTAAAGACTTTCGAATTGTTTCGGGATCGCACCTGAGATTAGTTATAGTGTTTCCAATAAGATCGCCTGGTGGTTTCAAAGAAAGAATACTTTGTGATGTATCAGCTTACTGAATCCGTTCTTTGCACGCTTTACTATGACTTTTTAGCCTAGAAGTTCCATTTTTTAATGTATCAGCTCGCAATTCCACTCTGCAAAGCTTACATCTAGCCATCATGGCACCATCTTGAGTTTAAAACCTCTCATAATCACCCTAAAAGGTTGACTGTGGGGCCATTTGCTTTATTTTTTTTTTTACTAGATATTGCTTTTGAATCCGATTGACTTGATGGCGATATTGGCGGAATCGATGGAATACTTCCTTTTCCCGTCATTTGTGTGTTACTGGAAAAAAAAATAGGCAACTGGCAGAGCCTCCAGCTGACCAAAATTCATCCTAGGGGAAGATAAATGGGAATAGCTACAACTGGCAGAGCCTCTAGCTGACCACAGACTGCAACCTCTCTTTGCTATAAGCCTGGCGGTTGGTCTCGTTGTTGTCGAAATTGATGGAAGCCAATCTCTTCCTGCATGTTGCATTTGACTTGTCAATAGCAAGGATACCTCGACCCGGGGAAGCAATTATTTTCTGCACAACAACATCAAAAGAAGTATGAAATAATAAAACTTCAGCTTTAAAAATTCGAACAAGGATTCCAAGTTATGATTAGTTCGATCAAGGATACCAAGTTATGATAGGAACAACAAGCTCGTTTCGCTTCAAGTGATCAAACGTTATCTGCAAGGTTGTCTTTACCAAATCAATCCTAGTTTAGCCAAGAAAATAAAATCAATCCTAGTTTAAACGGTTACCCCTCTATTGACCTTGACAAAGTCGTGCACTCATCAAGCACTAAAGCAAGCTAAGCAAAGTTAACCACTTACCATCCATTCTAATCACTTGATCTGGCTGCATGAATCTAACACAGGAGGAGGCGGAGACGGAGGCTGCATCAAAGGAGGAGGCGGTGACGGCAGAAGCGGAGAATGAGGCAGGGGGTTTCGGATGGAGACAGCGGCCGGCAAGCGGCGAAGGCGGAGGCTGCGACAAAGGATGAGGAGGTGGAGGCGGTGGCGGCAGAAGCGGAGGAGGAGGCAGGGGGTTTCGGACGGCGACAGCAGCCGGCTAGCGGCGGAGACGGAAGCTGCGACAAAGGAGGAGGAGGTGGTGGCGGCAGAAGTGGAGGAAGAGGCAGAGGG
The DNA here is from genome assembly GCA_029817715.1 of Melastoma dodecandrum. Classification (NCBI taxonomy): domain Eukaryota; kingdom Viridiplantae; phylum Streptophyta; class Magnoliopsida; order Myrtales; family Melastomataceae; genus Melastoma; species Melastoma dodecandrum. The sequence goes on from JARUPY010000606.1 coordinate 328,972, forward strand.
TTTCGGACGGCGAAAGGGTAGGGTAAGGAACTCGTGATTCCTGTCCTGGACGACCCTTGCTTACATATGGGTTGACAGGTAGGGTTTTTTTATTAAATGGGGGCCCAAATTGTGTTAACCCTATAAAAATTAGGTATTCGATAAATATCGAATTTTATTTTTCCGCTAACTATCCCAATACCGAATACCATTTTAACAAAAATGTATTCCCAATCTCGATCTCAAGTACCGAAATACCGATCCCGAATTCCCGAAATTTAAAAAATCGGGATTAAAATTATTATCCCGAAATTTTGCTCTCCCCAAGTTCTAACAAAGGCCGTGAATTTCGAGAAGCTCGAGTTGTTCAAGAAGTTTCTAAAGATTACAAATTAAGAGGGGGTGTTAAATGTTGTATTAATTTGCAATCTCATTAAGTGTGGTAGTGGAGTAGTGTTAATGGCCTTGGTAGTGTGGTGAAGTTAATGACCTAGGAATTAAGATATATGAAATTCCTTCTCTAGATAAAAAGCAATCTCCAAATGTTGAAAGCGTGTAAGAAAAAGACCAAGAACGTATTCTGGTCGTAAGAAAAGAAAAAGGCTCCGTAGTTAGCCAAAATATCCTCTCCAAATTTCCTTGTTCCTTATTTTCATAATGACTTCGCTGTGTCTCTCAATAGTTCCGTAAAACCCCTCCCTAAATACAGCAAAGCACTGCTTTCTAAACAACCCCAACATAAAAAAACTAAGTTGGAGAAAATGAATGACATAGTTATGGAACAGTAATAGTGATTAATCTTCCTTAATTCGTGTACGAAATGATATTACAACTGTTGAAATTGACCAACTGAGTATCATTTATAAAAAACAGTTAATCGTGTTTAACAAGTGTCGAAAATTTATTTTTAAACCATAGTTTAATCGTGTTTAATGATTATTAAAATTAGTAACGTTACATTAAACATGTTCAATGAGTACGCCAGTCAAATGACTTGTAAATCATCATTGGATTTGTTCATTGTGTTCCAGAAATAATACCCACGACAAATTCAAATTGATGGATTTTGTATGAGGAGCCGGAGATTGGTCGATTTCATAATCACAGTACTAGTCGAATACCTAGACCGGGCACATGACCAATTTGTGGGATCTACATTAGGATCGGGAACATGACAGGCATAAGCGTGTGGAAATCCTTTTCGAGGAGTATGTCATGTGTCATAATATGCATGCCCTGTTATATGACAATTGTCGGAGCAAGGATTATGATATGTGCGACATGTTTTGTGACATGTCAGTTTGGTGTCATGACATATGCATGTTCTGTCTATGACACTTTTGCATCTATGTGATCTTGTGTTTGGTTGGTTAAGGTGATGTCGGGTCACAACGCATTGAAAACATTTTCAAAAACTGAAAGAAATATGTTTTGGTCTGTAGGACCCGTCCGACGCATGTGTTTGCTAGAGCGGGTATTGTGAATATACTTAGCGTTTTTGCTAACCCCGTATTGGGGAACATTTTTCAGGTAATGATGTCAAGACCAAACAGAAGTAGAGATATAGTGGGAGATAGGTGGACGCATTTTGTACCTTGAAGAATGAAATTTATATGGGCATTGTATAAATAATATAATGATTTAATAAATTTCGTTGTATTGATTGTGATTTTATACTACCGTGACGTACCCGGAAAGTCGGGGCATTACAGGTAGTCCCTATCGATGCACTCCGGGTACGATATCCTATAGAGATTGATTTTCTCTCATTGCACTACTCTCAAAACCATTTCCTCGACTATTCTTGCAATGTACTCCCAACAATCGAGAGCATCAAATTGAAGAGCACAAACGCTAGGGATCTCTCTATCGAATCAAGGTCTATCTCTTAGAGCTCTTTCGCCAAAGAGTTGCCTACTTGCTTGAGGTAGTGTAATATGGGGTGATCCTCTTACGCCATCATTCACTATTGATTAAGTATATATACTATCCCATCAACAATGAGGCCGAGCATAAGTTGGATGCCCATGAATTTCTTCATTCTCCTCATCAACATCGATATATTCTACGTTGTAAGACAAATCCCTCTGACTGAGAGTAACAAAGGGGTTCCGCGTATTTTGCAAAGGCCTCAATCGATTAGGCTCAATATGAGGGTTCCTGAGGTCCCCGGTGGCATAGTCGTCAAGTGGAAAATTATCACGGCCGGCGTCCGCACAGATGCCAATCTTGTGTTTTCTTTCGAGAATTGACTCCCTTCTGGCCATGCTTGCAAGAGAAATTTCTCTCTCCTAAGTGGAGGAATCAAGTCTCGTGGTCAGACCATGAACTTCCTTTTAGAATTCGTGAAAGTGCTCCTCCAAACTCATATACACTTCGATAGGGACGACTTAGGGCTAACTGTCCGCAAGGGACGAAGATTTGACACCCCATTTTCGGCGTTCTGATGTTCACCGCGAGATAAACTACCATGATCGATGGGACTCACTGTTACAGGCATCCGTATTCTCCATTTATGTGTATGCACGCCCTCCAACCCGCAAGGATCCGATCCCACTCCCCCCGATGTCCTTCGATCGACTCCATGACTCGAATGTAGAGGCTTTTCGAAGGATATCGGGGTCGATCCTCCAATGATTCCTAATCGGGCTAGCCTGGGCCCACATTGATCGTCTCCATACTCCTTGGGAGACGGGCGATATGCGGAGCATGATAAGTAGAAAGGATTTTTGGGATGTTCGGGAGCGGCTTGCGTCGCCTTCTCTCATCCATGATGGCTCCGTAAAAAATGATTGTTTGTTGTTGTTTAACCTAGGTAAGCTATTACGGAGTCGCCACCGACTTATTTTTGATAAAACTGTTTAAGTAAAAAAAAATTGTTCGATTTGAGATTCCAATTTACTTGCTCTTACATCTAAACATGTGAAGATGTGGTGTTTGCTTCGAAAGTTTGCTTCTGGTTAACGAGCATTGGACTCGATCCGGGCTTGATTCCGAACTCATGTTAGTATTTTTCGGGTATTGGACCCGAGCTCATGTTTGTTAATTTACACCCAGAATGCGGATTAAATCTAAATGTCTAATGACATGCATTTAAATACAAGCAATTTTTTAGATAAAAGGGGCGGGGAAAGGTGATGACTGTGGGCCTATGAACTCGGACCCGTAACTCGTTACAAGTGGGACCTTAGTTTTTTATTGGGAGGCCTGTATCTCCCCTTTCAACCTTAAATGTCAGTTGCGGCCGCTTTACGTTAGACCGACGATTTTAATGACGCGGTTTGATACACATGTCTTCGACTCTTGAGTCTTTGAAATCCATCATGTCGGATCCCCAGAATGCTCGGTTGATTTTCATGCAAATAAATGAGAAAGTGGCGGAGGTCGGAAAATTCTAATTAAGACATGTCAAATAATTAGAATTTATTGGATGAGTAAGAATAATACTCATAGGGCGTTGTATAGCCCGCTGATGCCGATCCTCTGCAATGTCCGAAGATAATGTCACTTAGTTGTGAATTTCTCGTTATTTCATATGCAAAATAGTGGAAATGAAAGAAACGATTCCAGAGTTAATATCGATTAAATTTGAACGAAATTCATTCGAATTTGTAAGGCATGACTTACCCCTCTTGGAGTGATTGAGCTTGATTTTGATCCCTCGAAAGGTACATGTGTTTCCCATATTTTTCATACGAAACAAAGGAAACAAACGCCAAAGAGGTAGTCAAATTCGTGCCGTGAATTTTAACTAAGCTATAAAATGGAAGAAATGTCTTATTATCCCAATGAAATAAAGGTAAAGATAAAACACAACACTCTCGAGGACAAACATGAGGAAAACTAGGAATATATTGTGCTCGTTGAATACTATTAATGAAAACAAATATATATGCCCGAATATATTGTGTCGTTGAATATATATGTTTGTTGCAACAATTGAAATGCATTCGTGTCTACCCTGTAGCATGTGTCTACACTAATAATCATTCATTTTTTTAGGACAAATAATAAATGATCATTACTCTTTTAACCAAGAGTAGGCATACGGTGGTGAGAAGGGAAACAAAAATAATAAAAAATAAATTTCTTTCCCAAGCTGACCTAAATTAGAAATGAACCCAACGGGAATAAGAAAAGGGCTTCTTGGGTTCGAACACACTTGGGAGAGAGGGGGTTTTCTGGAGGACAGCAGAGATTGTCGCGTCGACTGTGTGCTAGATTTTGGGTCAGCGGAAGCAATAAAATAAAAGTTACCCATTTTTTTTCAAAAATTGGAACCACCCCTTCGATTTATTTTTATTCTGTTATATAACCATTTGTCGATCGTCAAAAATTATTATAATAAGAATTAACGCATTACCTAATAGAAGGAGTCCACCGTCTCGCGTCGAAAACGGATCACGCCGGAAATATTTGGCAATAAGACTCACAGGGATTGTAGATGTGGTCGCCAATAAGTAATTGAAGAAATATGATTGAATGCAAACGTTTTTACACACAGTAAAGAAAGCTTACAGCCATAAAAATAAAAATAAGGACGGTGGTGAAGTCGTTGACTGGCTACTGTGCTTCGTAGATTTGGAGCGAGGACGTAGACTTGAAAGGCGAAAGAGGTCGTGGACTTGACGCTGGGCACTCCGGATTCGAGAATCTGGTCAGCGTAGCTGTGGACCTGGTGGCAGAGCGCTGTAGACCTGCACTCCTCGGGTGGCAGGACTTAGCAGCTGGGCTTGGTGGACGGGTTGTGGTCGAATGTAGAAGCGGACGTGGATACCAAGGCTACGGTGGCTCACCCCGGTGGCGGTGTTGAAGGCGGAAAAGTCTACCGAGACTACGGTTGCTCGTCCTGGCGTTAGAGTCGAAGGCGGAGAAGTGTACCGAGACTACGGTTGCTCATCCTGGGGTTGGAGTCGAAGGCGAAGAGTTGTTACCAGAGCTACGGTTCCTCACTCTGATGGTGGAGGTGAAGACCAATGAAACCTTAGGGGTTTCGCCCAGGTCGGGGAATCCTAACAACTAAACTAAAGGGTGACGAGCAAGATGAGCTTCTGTTGATTGATTTGATCGTGATTTTCTCTGAGGGAGATCTTCCCCTTTTATACTTGGTCTGTTACGACCTTCTGAAGATCTTCCAGACTCAACTACCCCCAAGATTCTCGGAGCCGACTGACTTTCATTCGTGTAATCGTGGGTCGTAGGCTCCTCTGACTTCGGGTTTAATTAATTGTCTTCTAAGACGTGTGCTAGCATATGCGTGGGTTGCAAGTCCCATTTATCTCGGGGATATGGAACCGTTCCCTTTGACACGTGTCATTTGCAGGCGCAGGCTCGTAGACTCCCCTAATTACGGTGTTACTACTCTGCCCCTGTAGGCTTCCTTTGCCATATAGCCCGTGTAGAGTACAGACGCAGGCCTGGTGCTTTCAACCTTGTCATGGGCTTCGTGCCTATTATAGGCTTTTCTCAGAGTTAGGCCCAAGATTGGTCCAAGATAACCATCATGTTAATCGCATGTCAACATAAGCCCCTCTTTTTTGCTGAGGGGACTTCTGTCGCCTGAGTACTTCTGATATTGCTCGCTTCGGAAGACAAAATATTCGATTCTCTACAAAAAGATATTCTCTGCAGTAGGAACCTTTCGCCTTCCCTTTTTGCAGACGGACCCTTTGACTTCTTTCTCTTCTCAGGAGAAAGACTTCTCATCTTCCTTCTTCAAGACATTCTTTAAATTCCATCGTGAGTTCCCTGAAAAATCCCCACTTCTCGTTTCAATGTTGTTCCTTTACTTCAAGTTCCAAATCTTAGGTTTTCTCTTCAAAGCTTTGCCTCTCAGTATAGTTTCTCCTTTTCCATTGGGAGAGCAATGGCACATAATAAGTTCTGGAGGCACAAGGGTGGTGATTCCCATCTGTTTGAAGTTAAACGGCCGCACATCCCTGTAGTAGGGTATCTTTGTCCTATTAGGATTTCCTCAGGGGTATACACTACGACTGATTTCCTCTTCCCACCGTTCGCCCTTTCTTTGGCGAAGTAGGATCTTCTAACAACAGTGTACCCTCCTACGAGACATGGCCACCATACGCGATCCAAGGACTGGACAACCTCAGAAGGTTGTTCGGCCAGCTAAGTATTGTTGTAGATGGCTCAGATCTCTTTCTGGAGCAAACGAAGGTCCTGGGGTTGTATCATTTCCATCATCGGACATTACAACAAACTGACCTCACCAGGCAGAAAGCTGGCAATGTGCTCGTGTAGAAAACGGATCACGCTGGAAATATTTGGCAATAAGACTCACAGAGATTTGTAGATGTGGCCGCCAGTAAGTAATTGAAGAATTTGATTGAATGCAAACAGTTTTTACACGAAGTAAAGAAAGCTTACAGCCATAAAAGTAAAAATAAGGACGGTGGTAAGGTCGTAGACTGGCTACAGTGCTCCGTAGACTTGGAGCGTCGTCGTAAACTTGATGGCAGAGCGCTGTAGACGTGTGCACCTCGGGCAGCAGGACTTAGCTGCTGGACTTGATGGACTGGATGCGGTCGGGTGCTGAGGCGGACGTGGACACCAAGGCTGTGATGGTTCACCCTGGCGGCGGTGTCGAAGGAGAAGGTGCGTACCGGGACTACGGTGGCTCGTCCTGGCGTTGGAGTCGAAGGCGGAGGTGTGCACCGTGATAACGGTGGCTCGTCCTGGCATTGGAGTCGAAGGCGGAGGGCTGTTACGAGAGCTACGGTTACTCACTCTGATAGTGGAAGTGAAGGCCGAGATTTGTTGCCAGAGCTACGGTTGCTCACTCTGACGGTGGAAGAAAGACCAATGAAACTTTAAGAGTTTCGCCCAGGTTAGGGAATCCTAACAACTAACAACTAAGGGGTGACGAGCAAGATAAGCTTCTGTTTTCTCTGAGGGCGATCCTCTCCCTTTTATACCTGGTCTGTTTCGACCTTCCGAAGACTTTCCAGACTTGATTCTCCCCAAGAATCTCGGAGCTAACTGAATTCCACTCGTTTGATCGTGGATCGTAAACTCCTCTGACTTCGGGTTTAATTGGGTGTCTTTTAAGACGTGTGTTGATATATGCGTGGGTAACAAGTCCTATTTATCTCAGGGCTGTGGAACCGTTTTCCTTTGACACGTGTCTTTTGCAGGCGCAGGCCTGTAGCCTTTGTATCCTTTGTAGGCATAAGCCTGTAGACTTTGTATCCCTTGGAGGCGCAGGCTTGTACACTTCCGATTACAAGGTTATTACTCTGCCTTTGTAGACTTCCTTTTCCACATAGTCCATGTAGACTGCGGGCGCAAGCCTGATGTGTTTACCTTAGCTAACAGACCTCAATGGGCCTTTACGGGCTTTGTCAGAATTAGGCCCAAGATTTTCTATCGCGTCAACACAATGTCTGGGCCTGCGAGTTTTCTTTTAGCCCAGTGAGACAGACCACAGGTATTTCCAAGCTGACTCGTCTCTGCCAGTCTCCAAGGAAGAGGGAGCGGAGGCTTGGTAAGACAGACCGGAGGTATTTACGAGTCGCCCCGCCTCCACTGGCTTTCAGGATTGCGGAGTCGATTGCCCAATGCGACGGACCGTAGGTATTCCTGGGCTGGTCCACTCCTGCCCGACTCTTAGAGCAAGAAGGCAGAAGGAGAAGAACAAGGAGCGGAGGAGGAAGTGGAGTCGGCTAAGTCTACGATGCAGCAGTCGAAGGACTAACCAAGTTCGAGAAACAGAAGAAGTAAACTTGGTTTCTTAGAGGCCCTCTTTTTCTCTCTTCTGTTCCTTTTTTTTTAATTGAATGCATCGCTGAGATCGTAGACTAGGACTAAGGTCTCTCCTTTATCGACTTAACCACTATATCATTAATGTAGTCTTCTACTGTCTTGCCAAAAGAAGCATCAAATATAGTGTTCATTACTCGTTGATAAGTAGCGCCAGCATTCTTTAACCCGAATGGCATCACTACCCACTCGAATATTCCTAAGGGGCACCTAAATGCTATTTTGTGTATGTCTTCTTCCGCGATGAAGATTTGGTTGTAACCAGAAAATCCATCCATAAACGACATAATCTGATGCCCTGCTGTCTTGTCTACAAGATCGTCTACGATGGGCATAGGGTATTCATCATTCGTAGTGGCACGATTCAGATCCCTAAAGTCTATACAGACTCTGATTTTATCGTTCTTTCTAAGGGCGGGCATGATGCTAGAGAACCATTATGTATAGCGTGAAGTCTTATATAACCTGCTCGAAAGAGTTCTTTGACTTCTTCGAAGACTAACTGTGTGACTTCGTTAGTCATGCGCCTTGGTGCTTATTGCACTGGTTTAAAATCCTTCTTGATAGGAAGGGTGTGTTCTACTAGTCTACGGTCCAACCCTGGCATCTCAGTGTAATCCTAGGCGAAACAGTCTTTGAATTCCTCAAGTACTCCCTTAATCGCATTAAAAAGTTCTTTATTCACAGAAGAACTAATGAAAAGAACTCTGGGAGAGGTCTCGCTTCCTAAGTTAATGCTGACCAATGGGTCGCATGGAGTCATCAAAGACTCGCGTTCCTCTGATCCACCTAAGTAGGTAGACACGGGCTTATTACAAGCACTAGGCGCTCTAAGCGCTTCTGAGTTTATTGAAAACCAACAGATAGGTTGTCTATAGTAGCGATTTCCCAGGTAGATTAGGAGCCGTCGAAGGACATCGGCGACAGCTTCGGTCATTCCTTCATCCTGGTCCATAGGTTCCTTCCTTTAGGAGTCTATCGGGTTCCAACTCTGCAACAGCATTTTGCTGGTCTTTCCCTACTCCTTCTGCTTTTGCTTCGCTAGTCGCAACAGGGTTTTCCCCCGAGTTGACTTCTTAGAGAACCTCCTCTATGTCCCTGGCAGTTAGCTCATCTCCCCATCCAGTTGGAACGATTGACCCTGTATCTGGTTTGGGGTGCGATGTTCCGTAGTCTACGATGTAGTCGAATTTTCCAGATGGTTGGCCAAGAGGTCCAACAGTAGGGTCGCCAAGCTTATGGCACTGTTCCAGTGTAAGGTCCTTGACAGTCTTGCTTGTCTCTGCATGCAAGATACCTTTGCCACAACAGGAATATTCATCGCCCTTGTTAATTTCAATTTCAGAGTCAACCCAAAGCATTAACTCTCTATGCAAAGTGGAAGGAATAGCTGCAGCTTTATGGAGCCAGTCGCGGCCCAACAGCGCATTGAAAGTCAGAATTATGTCTATCACAAAGAAGGCAGTTTCTCTTTCCTGGCGACCCACCTCGAGGTGCACAGAGAAAAACTCCTAGGCACTCGGATTTCCTACCATTAAAACCACTTACTGCAACGTTGGTTTTAACCAAGTCGTGAGGCTTGTACCCAAGCATTTTAAACCTGGACAAAGGGAGCACATTTATAGTAGCTCCGTTGTCTACAAGGACTCAACTCACCAGTTTACCATCAAAGGTAGCAGTTATGTATAATGAATGCATGTGTTGTTTCATGCTGTCAGACGGCTTTTCCAACCAATTTAATGGAAAGCCCGCTGGGTAAACTGGAGAACAAAGAAGAGGCACTTTACCTCTTAGGGTCCCCATGTCTCGCTTACAAGCGAAGTCTACAGACAGGGTAAGAGCGTTGCAACTCATGACTAGTCTCATCACCCCGTCGACATCACTTGGGATCTCACTCCGGAGTGGGGTATAGTCAAAGCTCGAGGCCAGGCTCTTCTGAATGGTCTGTAGACTCAATGTGTTCTACCTCGGCGTTAACTCCTTTTGTAGGCGCTCTAACTGGCGGGGCAACTCCTGAGAGGGTAGGCCTGGGCCTCTTGGCGACGTGACTTAGATGTCTGTCCCTTCTCTTGCGTGCCCTTGGTGGCAAAGTGGCCTTGCCCACTGCCTTCTCAAGAAAGTCGCCAACAAGTGGGTCGTATCCTACTACCGATCGCGTGGGTACCTACTGCGTTTTCGAACAAGTGTTGTTAGTTTTGCAAGTACATGTAGCTGTAGAGTATGCGGGTTTGACCACGATTTCCCCATTTGAGGACAAGTCTACAAGCTTGAGGAAATAGCGTGGCGACGTGACTTAGATGTCTGTCCCTTCTCTTGCGTGCCCTTGGTGGCAAAGTGGCCTTGCCCACTGCCTTCTCAAGAAAGTCGCCAACAAGTGGGTCGTATCCTACTACCGATCGCGTGGGTACCTACTGCGTTTTCGAACAAGTGTTGTTAGTTTTGCAAGTACATGTAGCTGTAGAGTATGCGGGTTTGACCACGATTTCCCCATTTGAGGACAAGTCTACAAGCTTGAGGAAATAGCTGACGCAACAGGAAGTGCAGAGGTGAGTGATCAGGATCCTGTTTTGAGCTATGAATTTGCATTTCTGACAGAGAATCTTCTCGTCCAAGAACTGAGCTATTGGTGGGCCTGTCCAGAGCGCCTGGAAGTCTAACTTAAGCATCCCACGTCTCGCCTTGTTCGCCTTCTCCTGCGGTCTTTCGGACTGTTGGGCTCTGCTGGGGTTGTCTGCTTCTGCGCTCCCGGAATGAGATTCGTCAGAATGGTCAAGTATATCTTGCCTCGACTTGGCGCCTTGTTGGGAAGAAGAATCGCTAAACTCCAGGTGTCGCCTGGGATGTTCAGGCGCACGGGGCTGCTGCTCGGGTGCTCGACCTCGACCATGAGGGTCACCTTTTCCTCCCGGGTTACTGGCCTGCGCTCTTCGCTTGGGGGCTTTTAAATCCCCTTTGTGAATTATTGGAATCGCTTCGCGAGCTTGGGGGCACTACTCCCATTGCTACCTCCTCAAGTGGGGTCAAATCATACCAGGTATCTCCCTGATTATTCTGCAGGTACTTCCTGAACGTGTTGCATCTATCAGTGGTGTGCGTGTCATCCATATGCCAGCAACAAAGGCTGGGTGCAACCTCCTTGACAGGACAGGTGACTACACTCTTATCAGCAAGTCGACGAAAGAGGACATTTGCCACTAAAGTCTCCCCGGGGATCTTCATGTCCTACAGGGAAAGGTCCATATTAGTTTCGATGAAATTGATGTCTACATCAGCAACATCAAACATATGAATGGTCATTTCATCGTCGAAAGGCCTGTCGTCGACCATCGTGACTTCGTCTACTTCAGGGAAACATAATTCTTTGGACTCTATAAGGTCCTGGATTATATTTCTGAATGACAGACAATCTCGGGTCGTGTGTGTAAACGACCCATGCCATTTGCAGTAGTTTCTAGTCTTTTCCCTTTCTGTCTGGGGGGCTCTATGGCCTGGTTTAAGTTTGATGCGCTTCCATTGGATGGGCTCTATGGCCAGACAACGAGTTTAACGCGATCATCAACTAATCCCTTTTAGGAATTGCAGGTCTACAGCGCAGTAGCGCCTTGCACAGGCGCATGAGGAACTGTCCTCATAAAAGTGCGCCTCATGCGCAGGCGCATGAGGAACTGTCCGCATGCGGTTTGCTTAGGCCGCATCACCTCGAAGATCGACATGGGCGTATCTAAGCGCGCGAATGCCTTCATAAAAGAAGACTGCATCTTTGCCCATGATGTTACTGACCAAGGAGGTAGACTTGCATACCATGTGAAGGCATCTCTTGTAAGAGAGTTCGGGAATAGCTTTAACTTCCAAAAATCATTGGCTGCAACGTCCCCTGCCTGATGAGTGAACCGGGCTATATGCTCCACGGGCGTCATCTCATCTTCCCCCGAAAACCGGGTAAAGTCAGGTACTCTGTACCCCCAGGCAGGGGATATTCCCTGTCGATGTAGGCAGGGTACGGACTCCTGTATAGACCAGGGTCGTCTTGCCTAACTGCCCCACGTACCATCTCCTCTAAAACCTGAGCGATCGTCTCCCTCAAATTCGGTGGTGGTGGTGGAACAGGGTCGAACTGTTCTCGAACATATTCCTGTCCCGATTTTTCTAGGGGATACGGCACCCTTGGTGTAGCTCGAAGTGGCTGTGGGTTTTCCGAGACGTTAGTGTAGAAGCTCCCTGCCCGTGGTAAATTTCCATAATGGGAGGTTCCCCTGGAGGAATTTCTTCTACCAGAGCTTTACCATGTCGACGAGGGGGTATGGCACTTGCATACCTGTTTGTCTCGCCCTGAGCCTCTATCTTGTCGTCTACAGGATTCACTGCATACACCGCATTTGCTCTCCAGGTGGGAGATCGAGAGGTAGTCGGTCTCGACGGGGACATTCGGTCCTTATCACCGACTTTCGTGGCGCGCGGGTTAGCACCATCCCAAGGCTCATCCCCCATGAAAGAGTTTTCCTTGTCTACTAGGGTACTTGGTTTCGCGACGCTTGGCCTATTTTAGGCACTGTGCTACAAGGGAATACGTCCTTAGAGCACTTGGAAGAGGCGTAAGGAGATAATCAAACTCTAGGTTAATAATTTAAGAATTCGATAACAGTAGAAGGTAGTGAATGAGTTGAATAATTCATTAGGGGAAATTGATAGTCGTAGGCCTTTTTCATTTAATTGAATTATTATTTAATTGAAATTGATAGTCGAAAGCTTCCGTCGATCAACCAATATATTTCCTTCTACTAGCAGCCATGCTTCCACCGACCAAACTCCTATCTTGGACTTCATGATATCCTTCGAATAGCAATCGTGCTTCCATCGACCAAGCTCCAGTCTTCGAATTTCTAATTGTACGCTCACCCTCCGACCTAGCACGTGCGTGGCAGTTCGGACGGCCTGAGCATCCGAACCCGCTCCCCTAAGGCCCAATCAGATCGGTGTCGCGACTCGAGTGTCGGACACAGCAGAAGGAAATTTGGTTGGGCCATCCCTTGGTTCCCGAATGGGACAGCAGGGCGTTTCGCCAATCGTCCCCAGTTCCTTGAAAGCAACTGGCGAAAGGCTGCACTAAGGCCTCGTTCGTGAATTTTTGGGAGAACTCGGACTCGAGGAGTGGCTCGTGAATTTTAAGGATTTGGGCTTTGGACCCAAAGCCATGTTTGTTCATTTAAATAAAAAGGCACACGATATAAATTCAAAAGCCTAAATCATGCGCGCAATCACAAGAAATTATCGATATAAAAAGGGACGGGGAAGGATGGTGACTGCAGACCTATACACTTGAACCCACAGCCCGTTACAAATAAAAGCTTTGAATTATTTCGGTGAGGCCCATACTTCCCCATTTGTACATTATGTAATGGTTGGGGCCGCTTTATCATCTTGACATCATAATTTTTATACACGCGGAAAAATCCATGTGATTTGATACACGCGCCTTCAAGTAGTCTTCGAAAACTCGTAGTTGGACCTCCCAAAGTTGCATGCCCAATGTACATGCAAAATAAAATACAAGTGTGTTTAATATTGATTAATTTTGAATGAAATCCGATCAAATTGAGAAAGGAGAGGCATGTCTTACCATACTAATTAGAGTTGCTCAATGTCGAAAATATCCACGTAGTCTCACCGTGTTTTCCATACAAAACAAAGGGGGAAACGAATATTAGTAATGCATATCAAGATAAAATATTAATTCGTGTAAATGAAGGAGAACATAAGTAAACTCAAGCGAAATAAAATCCCACGGACTTCATAAAAATTCAAAATTTATCGACTAAAACCTTCTTTAAAGGAATCCCATTAAACTCTGCTTTAATACACAATGAATGCATCTATGACTGCATCGAAGGAGTAGGAATAATAAACCAATTTAATGGAAAGCCTATGGGGCAACGAACAACTCGAGGACTCAAAGTTTTAAGGATACCTGGAACAGACCGATCGATAGTTGGTCCTGCAAACTATGTAGTTAACATTATGACATTGCATTCTACAGTGTTCTCAGGAACATCGAACCGGACTGGATTAAATGTATCTTCGAAATCATCATCCTCGGTTGGTATCTCCTTAACCTTAGAAGGATTGTCGTGGGAAACAGAGTCATCAACTACAGGTGGGTCATTACGGTCGATTCTCTGTACCTCGACTGTTGCAAGGTCAACAGATTTCTACCTTTCCTCTGCCTTCCTGCGACGTCTCTCTTTTCCTTTTCTTATTACTCTTACATGGAAGTTGAGACCGTTGGTTTACCACTTGTCTCCATTCACCATCGTTAGAACAAGCGGCGTCGGGTCGACGTCGAGATGAATGATAATATACAAGATATACCTGAACAAATTGTCTTCTTTGAGGATCATACCCTTCCAATTGTCCAACACCCTCTTTCTGAATAAAAAAGGCATACAATGTAATGGATTGGTTTTGATCATACCTCGAATAACATCATGGACAATGACAATATCGAACTTGTTGGCAGGGGAGATCACAATCAGCTTCTGGAGATAATTGTACGAATAGAGGTGGCAGAGCTGAGAGATCAATATCTTGTGCCTCATAATAGGCTTGCATCGACTGCAAGTGTCAGCTTTTTCTAGAAATTGTGCAATAGGAGGCCCATCCTTGATAGCTTGCTCATCGAGACGAGGAGGCGATCGAAGCCTGTCCCTAACGTTGCCTTTCTTGATGGTCTCATTCGATAGATCACTTGATTTAGCAGAAGAATCTGCAACACTGTTGGCAGTCGGTTGAGCTACTTGTGGATTGAGGCCACGAGACGCTGCTCTAGGTTTCTGGGCGGGATGCCCCTTATCAGGAAAAACCTTGCGAGCATCAAAAGAAGATTCTCTGCCTTTGGGATGTTGATTGAATGCCTTCGAAGGTTCTTTGTGAGGGATCCCAATTGCTGTCCTTTCAACTGGAGTCAGGTCGAACCATTCCTCTATCTGATGACACTGGACAAATTTCTTGAAAGTGAAGCACTTGTCAGTGGTGTGGGTTTCGTCCATATGCCACCAGCAAACTTCATTCCTCAGCATCGACGCTGTCACAGGGCAAGAAATGACTCAATTATCCAAGAGTCTTTTGAAGAGTTTGTTGACCACATAGGTTTCTCCATAAACATGGGACTCATGAAAAGCACAACAAACAACATCAATGACGTTAATATCGAACGTGTGTACTTCGTAATCAGCAAAAGGTTTCTGATAGACAAAAGATGATTCTTCAGACTCTTTGAAACATAAAATTTTTGCTCCGATGAGATCCTGAATAAGATGTCTAAAAGTTAGACAATTGCGTGTTGCATGAGTGAAAGACCCATGCCATTTACAATAACTCTTCTTCTTCTTTCTATCAGTTTGGGGAAGTCAATGACTAGGCTTCAGCTTGATTCGATCTCGCTTATGGAGCAAGTCGAAGATTTCATCAGCCTTTTCCACATCAAATGAGTACATCTGCTCTTCATTTGACTTCTAAGAGGCCTTAACTTTGAAATTCTTTTTCGACAGTGGGTCGTAGACGGTGGCTTCTCCCTTTACAAATTCTGCCATAGCGACCTCGACAATCGTAGGTTCGACTTGATATGTTGTTCGGTCCCTCGACTCTTTTTTGAGGAGATTCTCATACTTAGTAGCTATCATAGCAAGTTCGTTGAGGTCTATGAACTTTTCTCCTTGGATTTTTTTCCGGATACGAATGTCCAAAGCATCCTGGGCTATGTTGACCACCTCGTCTTCGCTGACTGATGTTTTGCATCTAAGTCGAGCCTTCTGAAACCTCTATAGGAACGCCGCTGCAAGTTCTTCAGGCTGCTGTCGCATCTTAGTCAACTCGACCAAGGAAATGGTCAAATCAAGAGTAGCGAAGGCCTGCATGAACTAAGTTTACATGTCCTGCCAATTCTGCACCGAATTAGGCTGGAGATGAGTATACCAAGTGAATGCAGGTCCAGTGAGCGAATTAGGAAAAAGTCGAAGCTTCCAATAATCATTATTCGACGCCTCTCCTGTTTGGTGAGTGAATCGA
This sequence comes from Melastoma dodecandrum, assembly GCA_029817715.1. Classification (NCBI taxonomy): domain Eukaryota; kingdom Viridiplantae; phylum Streptophyta; class Magnoliopsida; order Myrtales; family Melastomataceae; genus Melastoma; species Melastoma dodecandrum. The sequence goes on from JARUPY010000606.1 coordinate 344,788, forward strand.
GCTATATGATCTATCGGCGTCATCTCATCTTCTCCAGAAAAACCTGTGAAATCGGGAATCTTGAAACTCCTAGGATAAGGATAATCCCAGTCGATGAACTCGGGGTAAGGTGTCCTGTAAAGATTAACATCTTTCATACGTGTGGCCCGTGAGACCATCTGCTCTACTATTTGTGCAATCATATCTCTATAATCAACAGCATCGACGGGCATCATAGGAACCCTAGGGACTTTTCTCTTTCCAAGGGATTCCTATCGACTACCTGATCGAAGATAGGTCTGTTCCTAAGAGCATCACCGAAAATGTTCCTCCTTAGAATATGACTTCTGTCGGTGGTCCACGGATGGGATTTTCGATTGTGGAGCGTGTATAATGACTCTCCCTTCGACGATGAGGGGGCGCGTATGCCGGTGACCTGTACTGATCCTTCACATCATCATCCAAATCGACAAAATCGTTATAGCGATATGATCGATCATGTGTGACAAAATCAGTTCGATCATCGGGAACAACGCGCGACCTCATTGGTTATGCCTATCGATAGTCTTGAATCAAATGAACGGGGTCCTGGGTGGTCTCATGATCGAAACTCACCCTACGCTTCCGGTCACGAATCGCTGCTCTCCTGGCCGCGGTCTCGGGGGAGCACCCAGTATCGATCCTGGCAGTCAGCCCTTGGACTTGCTTCTGCAACTCCAAGAGATTCTCCTGATACTTAGCCTGCATCTGGAGAAAGATATCCAAAGGGACATTCTTTGGCGCGGATGGCAAAACATTCGACGCAGGGGAATTTGCTCGTTCCTGCATTTGAACATTTTGTTGTCCAGGATTTTGGGTATTTTGTTGCCCATTTCGATGACTCTGGCCGTTGTTAGTATTCTGGCCTTGTCTGGAATTTGTCTCCGAGTCATCACGAGTATCAACTATTCTGTTAGCCGCACTCTGAGTGGTTGGCATTTCGTGTTATCACATGAAACTCGTTTTCGACTTCCACTGCAGTCGCCAAAAACGTGTTGCAGACGAAACTCGTCGCGATATAATGGGGACTAAAGTGTTGAATGTAATGTGGTCGCCAATAATACAAAAGAAAAGATTGAAATCAAGAATTTCACTAACACCAAGGAAAGAAAACTTACTACCATTTTGCAATACTTAAAACGATTTCTAACAGTAAGGTTGACAACCAAGCAGCCCTTCAGAGTCATAGCATGATTGTCTGTGTTCTACAATTGATTAAGGATGGCATATTTATAGAAATTAACTAGATAACTGTCGAGCTAAATAAATAAAAAACGTGTTAATTATCCTAATGTTAACTATCGACTAACTGCTGGGATGACTCCACTGTCAACGAACACCTCGGTCGATTCTCGTAAAATCGATGAACTCCTGAGTTAGCATCGACTTTATGCCTTGATGATCATCCTTGACGCAGCATCGATGTTGAATACTGTCGACGCATTATCGATCTCGAACACCTTCGAAGCGCAACTCGTAAAGCCCAAAATCACGTTTAGCGTGTAAACAGAGCCCCAATCTGTTTCATTCCCCCCTCCTTGCCAATTTCCCCGTTGTCCAGATAAGATCGAATTTGTCGGAGGGGATTGTCCTTGGCAGACCGTTGGAGATATTTGTTTGGGAAATTGATTCCCTTTATTGTCATCGGATTGCAGAGAGCCATTGGGCTGATCCTGCGGTGGTTCGTGGAGCAAATTGATTGCTCATAAGCTGACAATTATTGGGGACAAGCAGGTGGTACATCTTTGTTGCAGCTTTTGGCTGCTTGCAAGTCGTTGGTGGAAGCCGCTCCTGAGCGAGGGACAGAGCTGGGGGTTGGCGCGGAGGAGTAGGGGAATGTTTTGTCCTTGTGCTGTTATCCCGTGGAGCGGAACACGCTCTGACCGGTGTATGGATTGTGGAAGGGTAATGGACCCCAAAATCCCGTATGTCTTTGGTCACCCAAAATTTTTGTTGGGAATGCTTGGACCGATTGTGATGATGGCTTTTGTGAGAATCTTGTCAATTACGAGGAGGGAGCTGCTTCCCCATAATTCTTCTAAGACCAGCCACGTCGGATGTTTCCACTAACATGGTTGTGTGGGTTAAAAATTTCTGTGTTTTAATGTGTGAGGGTGGGAAAGGTGTCCCCCATTTTTTGTTTAGATGAAGTGAAATATTACACATTGAGTCCTTGGATTTTATCATACTTTCTAAATTCGTTTGGAGCTAAATGAAAAATCTAACAATCATGAATTGGTCCCTAAATTTTAAAGCACCCTTTCAAATGGGTTTGGAAATAATAAAAGAACTTGAGAATTGTCACTTGGTCTCTGCTTTTCCGAAGTGGTCTTCAGTTTCGTACGAAATCAAAATTAAACTAAAAGTTAGAACTAGAAATGCTTTAAAATTCAAGGGATTATTATATTTCATTTAAAATTAAAAGGTTTAAAAGTAACAGTTTCATATTACCAATTTTTTTAATTCAACATCGATTACCTACTCATGTTTAGGAAAGATAAGAATTAATCATATATCACACTAACCTTGTTCAACGATTTTTATGAAATAGTAAGCATGTTCGATGATCTTTAAAATTTAAAGAGAATCATCAGTTAAGGTTAATCTTAGTCTAATCACATGTGATTAAAAATTGATTAATGTTGAGTGTGTTAGTTTAATGGCCAATTTGGGGAATCTACACTAATGTCCTTCGTCTTCATTCTTTTTGTGAATCCTTGTTCGATCCAAGCACAGGCCACAGGAATCTACTTATCAAGGCCTGAAATGTGTTTTACCATGTAAACAGTTGTTATCAAACACATTGTTCTAACTTGGCAGGATGCGTTTGATTGGAAGGGCTTCTTTTATGGCATGTCGAAGTAAAATAATTCAGTTCATAACAGCGTACATCCAGTTGGCATAAGGAGTCGTTCCGGAAGTTCTCTGGATGGCACAAGTGGTTTAAAGCCAATATGTTTTGCGAGAAAAAGCCCTTGGGAAGAATCTGTAGACTCTTTCCTCTCAATTTCAACATCCCTATTCAACCGTGGTCGGCCATTTTCCCAGATCAGGTAAGTTGTTGAGGTATTATCTCGACTTGCATCCCGTGCATTTTAGTCGTGTATGGAGGGTCAACCCATACATATTTAGATGAATCCCACCGATGAGCGAACCCTGTTCATCCCACGGTATGATGGTTCTCCCGATGTATAACTGGGCTTGAAATAAAACATATTGAGAACCTTTTAGTTTCTGATAACATCACTATAACAATCGTACAAGAAAGACCAACTGGATTCATTCCAAATGACGAGCTTCATCTCAAAAGCCTTGCAAACACACATTCTTTGAGAGTTCTAGGATTGGACACGTCATGGGAGAGTAAGTACATGGTGAAAAGGACATTGGGCATAGATGAGAGACTTTTCGACGCTTTAAGTACAGTCATGAATGGATATTGAACAGCGAATCGGGAGCGAAACGAGCCATCTTGCAGACAGCAAAACTAAACGAACTCAGAAAGTCAAACAAGTGGGGAAGAAAGCTGATAGGCAGGCCTCGCAGAAAAAGAATCGGGACTACTTCATTTGCATTGTACAGGAACTTCAATTCGGGACCTGCAGTTCCAAGGAGCAGGTAATCCGGTGGACGATCTCACTCATATCCGGTCTCCCTTCAGAGTAATCCATCAGGGCCAAATTTGTGATATCGACCAGAACCCTGAGCTGGTGAACATTCACGTTGCCGTTCAGTTTCGGGTCCAACAGTTCCATTAATTCTTTGTCGTTGATCTTTCTCCTCGTCTCCTCTGTCCACTCAGGTAAAGTTGCCGATCCCTGCATCGCCTTTAGCCCCGTGATGAGTTCAAGCAGGAGAACTCCATAGCTATACACATCACTCTTCGGAGATACCAACCCTGTCTTGAGGTAGTTCACGTCGACATATCCAAACGAGCCCTTTATGATGCACGGGGTCTGGGAGTAGTAGCTCTCAATTCCCAGTTTGCATAGTCCGAAATCGGCTAGCTTGGCATGGTTATCGTCAATCAGGAGGATATTGGATGACTTGACATCTCGGTGAATGATTGGAGGATCGGCTTGCTCATGGAGGTAGCTCAGAGCTCGGGCTATATCAAGGGCGATGCTGACACGACTCGCCCAGGGGAGAGTTCCCAAACCCTGGCCTTTGTGTGTATGAATCCGGTCGAAGAGACTCTTGTTCGGGATGTACTCAAGCAGAAGCAGCTGTTCCCCTGGCCGCAGAAAATCCCCGGGATTACGATCCTTGGCTTTCTAGCTAAAGTCATTTCGACGAATCACTAGTTCAATCTAATCCTGCAGCCTCATCAAGTTGGAATGGACTAACAAATTGTTTTGGGGCTTACCTCCCTCACAGCAGAAACCCAACAGGCCAACCAAGTTGGGATGGGAAATCCGTAGCAGCACCGAGACTTCATCAAGGAACATCTTCTTGCTACCCCCTCTCTCACCCATAAGCCGCTTCACGACACCGAACCTGCCATCCCCAAGCTCAGCAAGATAAACGTACGAAGTTGAGCCAATCCCAATTCTAAACTTGAAGTTCCTCGTCGCTGCCCTCAATTCCTCGAGAGCGTAAGTCCTGATGATGGCATTCCCACACAGATCAGCAGCCGGAGGGGTAGTGGTGGCTTTGTTGTTCGAGGTGTTCGGAGGTGGCTTCTTGACCTTTTCCACCCTGTCGAGGTAAAAAACGAGCTTCCTTAGGATCAGAGTGAAAAGGATCACAAGGAGTATGGCTCCGATGATCAGGAAGCTCTTCCACTTCGTGGTGGGCAATCCAAGGAACCACATGACGGTTCCCTAGTCGTTTCCTTGGTCCGACGGCCGGAACATCCTCTGAATCCTACGGGATGAAAATGCCTAGAGGAAATGGGGTGATCGGAAGGACAAAAAAATCTTGCGGCAGGTCCAATGTGTAAGAAAGATCCATGGTTTTGGCTCTCCAAAACCCAAAACAATTTCATAGTTTTTCTTCTTTTTTTTTTCATTGCTTTTAGCGCTGCTTTCGTCCTGTTTTTGAAAAGGCTTGTCCTGTTTCGCAAGCTGGAGCGACCTAAAATATGTAAAGCAGTTGTTTCGTATTGTATTACGAAAGGATAAATTCTTTACTACATACCCTCGAAGTTCTTCGCGTACGGCTTTGGAATTCCATGGCCAGCAGGTGGGTACCGGTCATCAGAAGTCCCCTCCGTTGGGGGACTAAGAATGGAATGTCATATGATTACGAGAAGTCAATTTACAGAGGTGGAAGCATGACCAACCGGTGGGGAACCCAGCATGACCAACCGATGGGGAACCCAAGTACATCAGTTCAGATCCGGAAGCGGCTAACGGTACGTGCACGTAACCGTTACGTAGTTTACTAAATTCAACCAAAATTTTAGTAATCTTTACTAAAAATCTACTTTTTTTAGTAAAATGATTAGTAAATTTCTAAACAACATTAGTAATCGGTTACTAATTTTTAACTGTTTGACCATTCGGAAAGTTACTAAACTAGGTTTAGTAAATCGGCGGAAAAATTTAATAAACTTTTTTGTAACCGATTACTAAAAATAACGCTGATTTGACAATTTTTTTTAGTAATCGTTACTAAAATTTCGCTGTTCAACTTTAGTAATCGGTAAAATTTTTGTAATTTTTTTCGCCGATTTACTAAACCTAGTTTAGTAACTTTTCGAATGGTCAAACAGTGAAAAATTAGTAACGGTTACTAATTTGTTGTAGTAAAATTTGTAATACGAGTAATTTTCCAGGTAGGCCGTCCGGAGATTTTAGTAATGATTTACTAATTTTGTAACCGAAATTAGTAAATTACTGTTTAACATAGTAAAGTCGTTAGTAAATTACTAAATTTTTAACTTTTTTTTCGCAATCGTTTACTACCTTTTGAACAAAATTCAGTGATCGATTACTAAATTTTTTAGTAATTTACTAAACTGAACAGTACATTCCGAACCTAAAACTGAACCTGTTTTCAGTGTGAAATTACCATTTTACCCCTGCGATAAATTACAAAATCGTTACGAATTTTCAGTCCGAACCTAAAACCGAACCTATTTATAATTTTACCGCAGGGGTAAATGGTAATTTCACACTGAAAGTAGGTTCGGTTTTTGGTTCGTAATGTACTGTCCTATTTAGTAAATTACTAAAAAGTTTAGTAATCGATTACTAAATTTCGTTCAAAAAATAGTAAACGATTACGAAAAAAAAGGACGACTTTAGTAATTTACTAACGACTTTACTATGTTACACAGTAATATACTAATTTCTCTTACAAAATTAGTAAATCATTACTAAAATCTTCTAACGGCCTACCTGGAAAATTACTAGTATTACAAATTTTACTACAAAAACTTACTAACCGTTACTAATTTTTCATTGTTTGACCATTCGGAAAGTTACTAAACTAGGTTTAGTAAATCGGCGGAAAAAATTACTAAACTTTTTCGTCACCGATTACTAAAGTTGAACAGTGAAATTTTAGTAACGATTACTAAAAAAATTGTCAAATCACTGTTATTTTTAGTAATCGGTTACTAAAAAGTTTAGTAAATTTTTCCACAGATTTACTAAATCTAGTTTAATAACTTTCCTAATGGTCAAACAGTGAAAAATTAGTAACGAATTACTAATGTTTTTTAATAATTTACTAACGATTTTACAAAAAACATCGATTTTTAGTAAACTTTACTAAAAAAAATCGATTTTAGTAAACAACGTAACGGTTACGTGCACGTACCGTTAGCCGCTTCCGTTCAGATCCTCGTAAGAGGAATCATCGACGACTTCTCGTTTGTCCCCCGGTCTCTGCTTTATTCGTCCTCGTACAACTCTCGACTAAAAATTATTACGGAAGCTATAATAATAACTACTTCTTTCTTATTCATTTACTTTGCCTCACCAAGTTACGACATAAATCTATTCCCCTTCCCACGAGCAAAAAGTTCGGAATTCCAAATATCGAACCGAAATTTTGATAGTTTAGTATTTGAAATTCGATATTTGGTATTTGATATTTGGTTCAGTTTGATGTTTATAAAACTATTCGGTATTCGGTTTTTCAGAAAAAAAAAATTGATATTACAAATAAACCGAAATTTTATTGGGCTCGGATCATTTTTGGGTTTTAGCCCATTTGTCCGCCTTTCTCTTCCTCTTTCAGCCCTGTCTTCCACCAAAATCAAACCTAACGACTCCAAAACCTCTGCCTCCTCTCTCTTCCTTAAACTTTATATCTTCCCACTTCACCAGAATAAGCAAATGTATCACTTGGCCGCTGGACGTCGACCCAGAACGACAACCTGATCAAAATCCCTCCAAAGATGTCCCTTTTTCCTCCTACACACCTTCCTCCATCAGATTCGGCCACGATCAACCAACTTGACTGCGTCTCCGACCCTCCGCTCCTCCACAACTTCAATTACATCTCCGACATCGAGTCCCCCAGGCGCTGCTTTGCCGTCTCCTGCCGATTCCGCCTCCTCGCTCCCTTGCCTCCTCCGTCCTCATCCGCTTCGACCGTATCATCTCCGACCACAACCCGAATCCCTTCTCTTCCTCCCCTTCGAAAATGTCGTCCCCCTACCGAACACCGCCAACAAGCCTTCCATCTTCTTCGTCCGTTCCCTTTCTTCTCCTCCCTTCTCCGATCCTTTGTCTCCCACATCCTCCTCAAACCCCTCCAGTACCTTGGCTTCCTCTCTTCCCTTCCCCGCCGAATACCCAGTTTTCCCTCCCTCTCTACGAACTCTGATTCCTCGGCCGCGCCCTTTTCTGTCACTCATCACTCCCCCAACCTTCAGTCCTTCCACATCGACCTGCCCTCTGACATGACCGCGGTTGCACTAGTCGGGATTGTGACTGTATGCCTCTACTGAAAGAGGAAGGATGGGGATGGTGGCGATACAGCTGTACGGGCAAGGCGAAGCATGGGGGAGTAGCCGCAGAAAAGGGCTTGATGCCCTTGTGGGCTTTTGAAAATTATGGCATTTTTTTATTATTATTTTTATAGGCTTGGGCTTATAATTTGGCTCAGTTAAAAATTTGGAACTACCAAATACCGAACCGAAATACCGAAATTACTTCGGTATTTCGGTATTTGGAAGTTCATAATTTGGTTCGGTATTTGGAGGACAAAATTTTGAAAGTTTGGTATTCGGTTCGGTTTGGATACGGAATACCGAATGCTCAACCCTACTTTCCAGACATCTTTTTCCGCTCTCAGCAGAGGACTCTTCTTTCCCTTGACGTCGTTTATACTGTGATAATCGAGGCCTACCATCAACACTTTTGGACCTTGACCTCATCATCCAAGTGTGTACACGGTTTCATAAATGCGTCTCTACGAAAGTATTGAATAAATTATCTAAACACAATTCAAAGTATCGAAACGACTTCATGAATCATCTCTCTGAATTGAATTCCTTTACTGAATAACTTTTACCTATCGTTTAATATTCAAATTGTGATACAAGGGAATTGACTTACTTTAACAATGTTTGTAGTAAAAATCACTTTAATTAACAAGTTTTTAAAAAAGAAATTCTTCGTAATCATTTATATTTGTTGACGAGGTGAGGTAATTTAGTAAAACTCCATACATTCGTACGAATGTTCTACTAAGCCCATGAGCCCGTTACTGAGCTTTTACTAATTAATAATACTGTTTAGTATTATAATACTAAAAAATGTAAAATCTAATAACGGTAGCGGCATCTCCCGTGGGACGGTAGCCGCTTCCTGCATTTTCTCATCTTTACATCGTTAGTTTTATAGAGATGAAAATATGTCAAATGGCAAATAGCATTTTAATTATTATGGAGGATACCACCACTCCCCTTTTAGGGAGTGTTCACCATTTTGCTATCGATCCACGCAGTTAATACACACGATGGCTTTGAATCAACAGTAAAATGCCGTGTCGTCGCACCAGCTTTCTTTAATTATTTTAATCATTTACATTAAATTTCTGATTTTATTTTTTTAATAGAAGTGAAAATATTACTCCATCAAGTCGTTTAAATCTAAAAAAAAGGATGGTTTACATGATCTTGTACCGGTGAATATTTATTTCTAAAAATTGTCCGAAAATGCACCAGACGTTTTTAAGTTCAACATCTATACAAAGGAGCTCTCTCGTCATTCAAATTGCTAAATTTCATCTTCCACGGCGTCCTCGTAAGTTATAACGGGATTCTCTTTCTTTTCCCTTTCCTCGATTGTCAATAAGTGAATTTAGTACAAGTTACTTTTCTTAAATCCATTGTGGTCACCTTCTTTTATTTATCAGCGACCAACACCTAGAAATGAAGTTGTAGATAAAACATGCCACTGAATTTAATTCAATTACAACTATTTTAGCAAATAATTTAATCAAACAATTACATATTTGTTGATGAACGGTAAAATCTCCTATTGCAAATTTCTTTAAATAAATTACGAAATTAAAAAAAAAACAAAATTAAATATTTACAATGACAAGCTTTGCTAATTAATTTTCTATTTTGACAATTACTGATCAACCCGCCCAGCAAGTGACACGTCAAGTGTGTGCTATAGTTATAGAACAACTTCATGATATGAAGGGCTTTAACGAACATAGCAATGTGCATTTGTTGGGAGAATGGTTACGCGAATTATTCATCCGTGGAAGCATAGAGAATTAACCTGATAATGTCGACTGAAAGGAAGTATATGCACATGTTCGTAGCCCTACATCACTATAAAAACGTTTCATCTTCATTTCACGCTGAATACTTATGTGAACATGGATGGCATAGGGGTTATTTGGGATAACGAAAGTTGAAAGATTAGACACAGAAGCGTTTGCAAGACTTAGCAATTCATGGGAGGGACGTATTGAGTTCAAAATAATGTTACGGAATATCAAGGTGCTTGAAAGTGGAATTGCTTTCATGAAGGAAATACACGATGCGTGCGACTTTCATGACCCAACTTTGCTTGTTGTGTTTTCTAACGGAGCAAGCTATTAGCACAGCGATCAAGTATACAGAGGACTATCATTCATCGACTTTCGTATATGCCAATTTGGTAATTGAATAGCTTTGTTACTATGGCACGGACAATTTTTTATGATACAAATATTCGGAGAAACAGAAGGCGATTTCAATGTTGCGGCCATGGTAAGCAATATACGTAAGGAGTTTTAAAGAGTGTATCGTATTTGAAGGTGAAATCATTCTAATCAATCTATTTTCTCGTCGTGATTATTCATATAGGATCCTGGGGACTAATACGATTGCTTTTACCATATGATTATCTTATGCTGCCGCTTATGCTACCAGTATTGCATTTACTTATATCTCTTGAATGTGGCACCTGTAATGTATGCATTTAGTTGTTTGTCATTTCGAGCGACCCGTTATTCTATTCACTTCAATCAATAACCAAACGACTTACAATATCTTTGCTAAAAAGTGTAGACAAAAAGATATTCACAAAACGAAACTTAAAACATAATTACCGAAAATAGTTCAACAACAACAATAAATGATAATCATGGAACAATCGCATCATCCCTGCCTACTTGACTTCCTCAAACTCTTCGAGTAAGCTTTGAAGGATGCTGTTTGATTTTGTCACTAACCACCAAAGTAAGAATAGATCTTGGCGATGTACTCTATTATCTTCACACTTGATCTGTCAAATCATTCATCTAAAACCGTAAATGTTCAACTTGTATTGACAAATCATCAACGCATTAAAAAAACTTCATCACCCACGTCATAAATTGCACTGTTGATGCATCCACTACATTTCTATCCCACCACGACACTTCATCCAATGATCATCACGTCCTTGTTGAATACCCATTCTTGTCAACGAAAAAGCATCAAACCTAGAATTTTTCGGGGAGCCCATTATGAGTTAATTATTTCATATAGAAATAGTTAAATAAATGATTCAAGAGCATCCCATACAACAAGCCCTATCAGTGGTGTGGACAAGTCCCTCTTTTGATGTCATACAACAATCTCAATTAATCCCCACTAATCTCGTTGCGATGACTACCAATAGGTATGTTGATTGTCATTGACGCAAAAACAAACGCGAAAAAGGAAAAATACTACAACGACGAAGAAACGCACAAACAAACGAAATGGATAGAACTCGAACCGCTGCTAGATACAGTCGAAGCACCACCAGGACTGACACGTGGGTTGAACGCCATATAACCGGATACAAAAACACCACCAATTATGGGAACGCTCGGATAAAAGCTCGCCACGCTTGGAATCTATCAAACGATAAGTGAAGTTGTGCAAAGTTCGTGCAAGAACTTGACGGCTGCCAAATTTGGGTAAAAAGTTCAAAAGGTCCCTCCCAAACCTAAACACAAGAGCTCTATTTATAGAAGACCTAAAGTGGGCTAATCCTAAATCCCAATCAGGCCCAAAATGGATAAAACCAAAAGCAAAACAAGTCCAACTTTCTCAATTTAAAGAGTTTCGGCCGGAATTGGTTGGGCCCGTCTTGAAGTGTTCTCGAGTTCCCCCCGGACAGATCTGTTCTCGAGATGCCCTTCCACTCGACCTCGAGATGAACTCTAGTCTTCTCGACTTGACGAATCAACTCGACCACTTCAACAGCGTGAAGGTGCTCCCATCTCGAGCACTTCTTTCGACTTGACCTCGACACGGTCTTGCTCAATTCAACTCGTATCATCCTCCCTTTGCTGAAGAAAATTTGTCCTCAAATTAAGGGGCTCCCCATCATCTTCGTACGGTGCGAGATCCTGGACACTAAATGTCGTCGAGATTTCATACTCCCTTGGCAAGTTGATCTTATAAGCATTGTTGTTGATCCTCTCGACGACTCGAAATGGACCATCAGCCATGGGCGGAGCTTATTCTTCCAACCAAGGAGTGAATATCCACTCCTTTCGCCCACGATTCCCCTTAGACTGGTACTTCTCATTTTGTTGCTCAATAAGGGTTCGAATCTTCGCGTGGAGCTTTAACATCTCTTCAGCTTGTCAAACCACATCCTTCTCGAGAATACCTTGACTAGGCATTGGTAGACACTTGACAGAGATCCTCCGGTTGACACCATACACCACTTCGAACGGTGTAGCTTGAATAGTCGAATGAGGGGATCGATTGTAAGCAAACTCAGCTTGTGCGAGCATGATACCCCAATCCTTCTGTTTCTTCGACACCATAGCTCGAAGTAGGCTTTCCATATTCCTGTTCAAGAACACAGTTTGTCCATCTGTCTGCAGATGTCAAGTGGTACTGAACAATAGCTTTATCCCAAATTTATGCCAAAGTGTCTTCCATATGTAGCTCAAGAACTTGGCATCTAGATCCGACATTGTCCATGCAGACGAACGATCTCTCGGAAATAAAAATCTGCTACGTGAGAAGCATCATATGTCTTCCTGCAACCGATAAAGTGAGCCATCTTCGAGATACGACACACAACAACCATGATCGAGTCCTTCTGTCGTTGTGTTCAGGGCAGTCCAAGGACGAAATCCAAAGCTCACATGCTCCCATGGACGTTCAGCAACAGGTAATGGTGTGTAGAGACCTTGTGGCTGGACGTGACTCTTTGCGCATTGACAGGTTGCGCAACGTCGAACTAACTTGTGTACGTCCTTAGCCATTCGAGGCCATTAGAAATGCTCCTGAAGTATCTCGAGAGTTTTCTCAACTCCTAAGTGACCAGTAAGTTCTCCTCCAACCTCTCGAATAAGACGCTCTGGAGTAGAACTTCGAGGAATGCATAACTTAACTCCACTAAATAGAAAGTCAGGCCGTCAGACAGATGATATTGCTCAATAGATCACTTGAGACATCCTTTATACACCTCCCCATTGTCGGCATCACTCGAGTACAACTCTTTCCACATCTCGAATCCAATCAACTTCGATTTCATTCTAGTCATGAGAGTTGACTTTCCTCGACAATGCGTCTGCGACGATATTCTTCACTCCCGACTTAAGCCTCAAGACGAAAGTGAATGACCGGAGAAATTCCACCCACTTTGCATGTCGATGATTAAGCTTTACCTGCCCAATGATATGCTTCAGAGACTCATGATCAGTGTGAAGAATGAATCTCAGGCAACAAATAGTGACTCCATGTCTCGATTGTACGAACTATAGCATAAAATTTGTAATGACTCAAAGTTTTGTAATAATGAATAATGAGCCCATGAGAAAAGCCTTGGGCTAGATGAATAATAAGCCCATCACTATTACTAGCTTGTGGGAGAAGCAATTAGATGACAAGGAAATTAAAGAAAGCGGTGGCCATTCTGGGAAGAAAAAAAAGAAAAGAAAAGAAAGAAAGAGAACCACCGTGGGAAGGGGGGAAGGAAGAAGAAAAAAACTCGCCCAAGGTGGAGCACAAAGGAAGAAGTACCTGGCATCGCGAAGATCACTCGAGGGAAGACGTGAACTCGCGGTTGGGTTTGCCTAAAGGAGAGTTGCTACGGATGAGGAGAGAGCTTGAAGAACTCGGCAAGGACTCACGACTCTTCCTTCCTTTTCTTCTATTTTACGTCCCTTGCTGGCCACACACTCGCTGCTATGTTGTTGTTGTGTCCTTGTGATGACGGAATGCGAACAAAAGGGAAGAAAAGGGGCAGAAATGTGATGCTACATAATGGGGAGAAGGTTTTCTCTCGCCCCTTAGAGGTGTAGGGTGGTCGGAATCCCTTGAATTTAGGGAAATCATTCGAAACCTTACTTTACCTTAGTACCGTCACTTATGTCTGAGGAAGGGAAGTTAAATTTGATATATCTTGATGTGTTCTTAAATGATTGTGTATTTGTGTGTGATAAATACGGATGTATTGATGAGGGGGAGATTACGATCCCGTTAATGTCCTTAATAAGGACGGAATGAATGGAAGAGGAGGGCGGAATGTGGCTTGATACACGCGGTCAAACACCCGGAAAAGTGGGGTTACGAAGAGAATATTCATATGAGGTTAAGTCGTGTGGCAAGATTCTTAGGATGCCGGATTAGGGCATCCTAGAGCAGGGGCGTGAACAGCCTCGGATGCTCAGTAAATGCTCTAATTAATGTTCTACTAGTCGAGCAAAAACAGGCTTGAATTATGGCTGGTTATCGAGAAGCATGGATTTCGTGTGTGACGTTTAAGGGCGGGTAATGTCCGTGGTTGTGATGAGAACACGGAAAGAAGCTGGAAGACGTATTAAACCTTGTGTAACACTTCTTCAGAGCTGGGAGAAGTCTCGGATGTACACTTCCATGCGTAGAAATGGTCTTCATCTAGAGTGGAAACAATAATACATTAGATAGTACTTGGCTTGGTCAAACCTAACGGGGTGAAAATGAACCCAAAGATTAAGGGATGCTACTTAGAGTCGTACTTAGTCATTCATGACTAACTTGTACTGTTTGTTAATGTGTTTACAGGTTCTGGAGTTTTAAACTAGCACTGTTAGTATATCATAATAGGTAGAAATCGATTATTACTGGAATTTTGTAAAACGATTTAATTAATTGATAAAGAATTTTGTTTCTTTTCGTATATATGAAGCTTCGGAACTTTTCAAGTGGTATCAAAGTGGGTTAAGCTCGGAGTGATAAGGTTGGAGTTTTAGAATTTAAACGAGTCAGTTTTGGACTCGGGAAATGAACTTAAGCATGGGAACATACGCGTGAGCCAGTGAAACTTTTTTGACGGGTTTACGGACACTTTCCAGGAAAGGAAATGAATGATTGGAAATACAGTTGATTTTGCAGAATGCTGTGGAAAAGTTGAGTATATAAATTTGAAAGGAACTCGGGGCGTTTTTGTCCCTTAGGCCATGAGAGGTCTGTATGACCCAAGAAGTCGGTTGAAACTGGAAAGGTTAGGGAAATGAGTAACATACTGTGACATGGACATTGTGTTAATAAAGTAAATATCGATTGTTTGAGTTGAACAATTGTGTGTTGGACTGATATAAGAATGTCAATTGCCGAGAATTCAGTGTGTAAAGGCTCAGTTGCTGAAACATCTTTTATGTTGATTAAACTGATGTTTAAGGAATTAAGAATTGTCTTTCACTCATGGAATGAATGTGTGGAATAATGATATGTCCATGTGGACGTGGTTATGCTTGGTATTGAGCAAATCTAAAGATTACTACATACTTACGTTGATGTAGTATTATGAGTGGATGACATCATACTTGGGCTGATGATGTGGTTGTTATGAATGCAGGGTGACTGAGGAGAGCATACGTATTGCTGTGCGGAATTCTCCCCTTAAGGATGAGGAATTAGATCGCAAGAGGAAAGTCGCCCTTATCGGACAATTTCGGAAACTCGAAATACCCATATACTCGGGTGATGAATACCTGAGAAGGCGGAAGAATTTATAGTCGAGCCAGAGAATGCTTTCGATTTGCTGGGATGTTCAACAGAAGAGAAGATGATGTTGGTACAACAGTCGATTAAACGAGAAGCGAATGACTGGTGGAAGGTTAATAAGGATGGAGCACAGATTCTCCATTCTGGCGACGCATGGATCGTGTTCAGGATGGCATTCCTAGGGAAATTCTATCCTCATATGTTCAAAGAGAAGAAAGCTAGAGAGTTCATATACCTAAGGCAAGAAGGGTTGTCGTACGAAGACGGGAAATCAGATTCCAACTAAGAACTCTAATGCGCACCACTTATGAAGAAATATATATGAGAGCATAGAGCGTATAAGAAGGATGGGCAGACATGATTGCTGCGGGGGAGGAGGCGAACATGAGAAGAATGTTGGGAGTAGGATCGCCTTCGAGGAAAAAATTCTGTTTAGGAGAGTCATCTTCCTCTGCTCCGCGGTTTCAGGTGAACCGACCCCCAAGAGCTCCTATGCCGGCACGATTGTTCTCTCAGGGGCGGGGCCAGGGAGCGAGGACAGGAAGCCCGCCCCTCTGTTAGAGATGCGGGAGACGTCACTATAGAGATTCATAAGCGTCCAGGGAATTCACTTGTTATCGGTGTGGGCAGCCAGGACACATTCGTAAGGAGTGTTCTCAAGGACCAGGAGCGGGCTCCGGTAGTGGGTTAACCGGATCAAATGCCCCATGCTCAAGAAGTGGAAACAGACCGGGACCGAATGTGTCTACTTCTTGGGAATCAGTCACTGGGCCTACAGAGACAGTGAGGTTGAATGCGACCACGGAAGCGGATGCCGTTGCATCTCGCGGCGTGATCTCAGGTACGGTTCGACTCCAAGGTGAACTAGTTTATGCCTTGTTTGATACCGGTGCTACACATGCGTTTGTATCATATGATTGCATGGAAAAGTATGGTTGGACAGTAGGAAAGGCAGTGAAGCAGTGGCAGGTTGTGTTCGCTACTGGAATAAAATACTACGTTGATGATGCGTGTCTGGGTTATGAATTAATTGTGGCTGGATTAAAGTTTACTATTGATCTGTTAGTGTTACAGATCCGTGATTTCGAGATCATTCTGGGCATGGATAAGTTGGCTTCCAGCCGTAGTTAGACTGTGAGAGGAAGCGCATTTTGATTAACATGGAAGACGGAGATTCCCGTGAGTACATAGGCCATGAAGGATGCGGCCAGATTTTGATGATATCGGCAAATATGAGCGTGTCACCTTGTACAAACGGGGCACGAAGCGTTTTTAACAAATGTGCTGAACAAAGAAGCCGAGCTACCGATGCTGGAGCGGATTGAAGTGGTGAAGAACTTTCCTAATGTCTTTCCCGGGGAGCTGTCGGGACTACCACCTCGTAGGGATGTAGAGTTTGTGATAGATTTGATTCTGGGGACAGTTCCCGTTTCTCGGAGTCCGTATCGCATGAGTTTAGCTGAACTGAAAGAATTGAAAGCACAGTTACAGGGACATGTAAATAAGAATTTTATTCATATTAGTGTAAGCCCATGGGGCGCTCCTGTTTTGTCTATAAAAAAGAAGGATGGATCGATGCGGCTGTGTATCGACTACAGGTTGCTTAACCAACATACAATCAAGAATCGTTATCCACTTCCACGTATAGATGATTTATTCAACCAGTTACAGGGATTGGTAGTATACTCCAAAATCGACTTGAGATCA
The DNA here is from genome assembly GCA_029817715.1 of Melastoma dodecandrum. Lineage (NCBI taxonomy): Eukaryota > Viridiplantae > Streptophyta > Magnoliopsida > Myrtales > Melastomataceae > Melastoma > Melastoma dodecandrum. The sequence continues at coordinate 361,895 of JARUPY010000606.1, forward strand.
GTTATTATCAGATTGGAGTACGGGAAGAAGATATCCTTAAAACTGCTTTCAGAACGAGATATGGTCATTACGAGTTCAGAGAAAAGCCGTTTGGGGTAACCAATGCACCAGCAGTATTCGTAGATTAATGAATTAAGTGTTTCGACCGTACCTGGATCAATTTGTGATAATGTTCATTGATGATATCCTTGTATACTCTAAGAGTATGAATTAACACCAGGAACATCTTACTATTGTGTTAAGAACGTTACGGGACAATAAATTGTACGCCAAACTCAGTAAATGTGAGTTCTGGCTTGAGAAGGTAGCGTTCCTTGGACATGTCATTTCAGCTATTGGTATAGAAGTAGATCCTACGAAGGTGGAAGCAGTTAGGAAATGGCCGCGACCGACGACGATATCAGAAATAAGAAGTTTCCTCGGGTTGGTGGGTTACTACCGGAGGTTTGTCAAGGGGTTTTCTAAGATAGTTACCCCTATGACTAAACTGTTGAGAAATGATGTCCTGTTTGAATGAACAGATAACTGTAAAGAATGTTTTGAGGAGCTTAAGAGGAGATTGACTAGCGCTTCTGTGTTAACCATTCCAAGTGGGTCAGGAGGATTCGTGGTATACTGTGATGCATCCACTCAAGGATTGGGATGCGTATTGATGCAGAACGACAAAGTAGTGGCATATGCCTCTCGACAATTGAGGAAACATGAGGAAAATTATTGGTCGGCCGCCTATACCAGTATAGCCTCCCCACCCATGATTTAGAGTTTGTGGTTGCGGCATTTGCACTAAAATTGTGGAGGCATTATCTGTATGGAGAAAAATTCGAAGTATGCACAGACCATAAGAGTCTAAAGTATCTACTCACACAGAAGGAGCTGAATATGAGACAACGAAGGTGGATTGAACTATTAAAAGATTATGATTGTGCAATCAATATCATCCAGGCAAAGCGAATGTGGTAGCAAATGCCTTGAGCAAGAAGCACTGTTCGCTCATGTGCCTCATGGTGGAAGAGTCACGGGTGATAGAACAATTAAGTAATTTAGACTTGCGTCTCGAAGAGCCAGATGGACGATTATGTATGGCTAGAGGGCAGGTAGAGCCAGAGATGTTAATAATTATCCAGGAAGCACAATCCGAGGATGAGTATTTGAGAATGGTACGAGAAGAGATCGGAATAGAGAAGTATGCGCAGTTTAAACTAACACTGGATGGGATGCTGAGATTCTAGGGACGAGTATGCATACCTAACGTGAAAGAAGTGAAACCTAAATTGATGGATAAGCCGCACAAGAGTAAATATAGTGTGCATCCAGGAATTGCAAAGATGTATAGAAATCTACGGAAGGATTTCTGGTGGCCTAAGATGAAGAAGGATGTGTCCAGGTACGTTAATCACTGCAAGACATATCAACAGGTGAAAATTGAACACCGACGACCAGGAGGATTATTAGAACCACTCCCGTTGCCAGAATGGAAGTGGGAAGACATAGCAATGGACTTCATAACAAACCTTCCCCGAGGAGGCCGAAACATGGATTCTGTGTGGGTAGTGGTTGATAGACTCACGAAGTCGGCACATTTCGTTCCTATTCGGATCAACTGGTCATTGGAGTCCTTGGTTAAGCTATATATTAAGGAAATAGCGAGATACCACGGCGTCCCCCATACCACTACATCTGATCAAGATCCACAATTCACGTCTAAGCTGTGGAGGAGCTTACAAGAGGCTTTGGATACAAAGTTGTAAATGAGTACTGCTTTCCATCCACAGACAGACGGGTAGACAGAAAGAACCGTTCAGACGTTAGAAGATATGCTCAGAACGTGTGCTCTTGAGTGGAAAGGAAGCTGGGTCGATCACTTGCCATTGGTGGAGTTCGCTTATAATAATAGTTACCATGCGAGTATCGGGATGGCACCTTTCGAAGCTCTTTACAGGAGAAGTTGTAGGTCACCCCTGTGTTGGAATGAACCCGGAGAGAGAGCATTCAATGGACCAGAATTAACACAAGAAACTTCTGATGTAGTGGCCACAGTCAAGGAACGAATGAAAATAGCACAAAGCAGACAGAAGAGTTACGCGGATCGTCGGAGGAAACCCCTTGGAATTCAAGGTTGATGAAGAGGTGTTCTTGAAACTATCACCGATGAAGTCAATGCTTAAGGCAAGGAAAGTACATAAATTAAGTCCTAGATATATTGGGCCTTATAAAATTACGGAATGAATAGGGAAGGTAGCCTATCAAGTCGCAATTCCACCGAAACTTTCTCATTGTCATGACGTTTTCCATGTCTCAATGTTACGAAAGTATGAACCAGATCCAGAGCTAAGAGTAGAGTGGACAAAAGTAGTAGTGAATGACAATATGAGTGTGACAACACAATCGAAACAAATTATCGATCGGAGGAAACGATTACTACGAAGGAAGAGAATACCATTGATGCAAGTGCTCTGAAGTGGAGCCGGAAGAGAACAAAAAACATGGGAACATGAAGCACAAATACAACACAACTACTCTTCCTTATTTTAGGAATAAGATTTCGGGGATGAAATCTCCTGAAGGGAGGAGAAACTGCAATGACTCAAATTTTTGTAATAATGAATAAAGAGCCCATGAGAAAAGCCTTGTCTAGATAATAATAAGCCCATCACTATTACTAGCTTGTGGGAGAAGCTATTAGATGACAAGGAAATTAAAGAAAGCGGTGGCCATTCTGGGAAGAAAAAAAAAGAAAAGAAAAAAAAAGAGAACCACCATGGGAGGGGGGAAGGAAGAAGAAGAAAAAGGGAGAGAGGGATCTGCGAGGAAGAAAGGAGAAGAGAACTCGCCCAAGGTGGAGCACAAAGCAAGAAGTACCCGGCATCGCGGAAATCACTCGAGGGAAGACATGAACTCGCGGCAGGGTTTGCCTAAAGGAGAGTTGCTACGGAGGAGGAGAGAGCTTGAAGAACTCGGCAAAGACTCAAGCTCAAGGTACGACTCTTCCTTCCTTTTCTTTTATTTTACGTTCCTTGTTGGCCATACACTTGCGGCCATGTTGTTGTTGTGTCCTTGTGATGACGGAATGCGAACAAAAGGGAAGAAAAGGGGCAGAAAAGTGTTGCTACATAATGGGGAGAAGGTTTTCTCTCGCCCCTTCGAGTTGTAGGGTGGTCGGAATTCCTTGGATTTAGGGAAACCATTCGAAACCTTACTTTACCTTAGTACCGTCACCGATGTCTGAGGAAGGGAAGTCAAATTTTATATATCTTGATGTGTTCTCAAATGATTGTGTTTTTGTGTGTGATAATGTGTTGATGAGGGGGGATTACGATCCCGTTAATGTGGCTGCCTCCTTGATACACGCGGCCAAACACCCAGAAAAGTGGTGTTACGGAGAGAATATTCATATGAGGTTAAGTCGTGTGGTGAGATTATTAGGAAGCCAGATTGGGGCATCCTAGAGCAGGGGCGTGAACAACCTCGGATGCTCAGTAAATGCTCTAACAAATGTCCTATTTGTCGAGAAAAAACAGGCTGGACTTATGGCTGATTATTGAGAAGCTTGGAATTCGTGTGTGACGTTTATGGGCGGGTAATGTCCGTGGTTGTGATGAGAACACAGGAAGAAACTGGAAGACAGATTAAACCTTGTGTAACACTGCTTCAGGGCTAGGAGGACGGCCGGATGTACACTTCCATGCGTAGAAATGGTCTTCATCTAGAGTGGAAACAATAATACATTAGATAGTGCTTGGCTTGGTTAAACCTAACGGGGTGAAAATGAACCCAAGGGATGCTACTTAGAGTCGTAGTTAGTCATTCATGACTAACTTTTACTATTTGTTTATGTGTTTACAGGTTCTGGAGTTTCAACTTAGCACTGTTAGTATATCATAATAGGTGTAAATGCATTATTACTGAAATTTTGTAAAACGATTTAATTAATTGATAAAGAATTTTGTTTCTTTTCGTATATATGAAACTTCATAACTTTTCAAAATTCCTTATCATAGGTAGAATAATTCAGTCGATAACCATTTAACTTTTCGCTGACAAACGATAACGGTTGACCCTCTTGAAGCAATACGCCTCTAATTCCTATTCCTGAGGCGTCAAACTTGACTTCAAACACCTTCTCGAAGTCAGGGAGTGCCAATACATGCGCTTCGCACAAACGACTCTTGAGCAACTCAAAATTAGATTAAGCTGCGGGAGGCCACTCGAAAATCGTTCCCTTCAAACACTTCGTCATCAGGGCAGCGATCGAACTGATGTCCTTGATAAATCCCCGATAAAATGCTGCTAGGCCATGAAAGCTCCGAACATTATGAGTTGTCTTGGGAATAGACCAATCTCAAATAACAGCAACTTTACTCTCATCAACCTAAATTCCTTCTCTCGAGATGACATATCCCAAAAAGATAAGTTTGAAAGTCAAGAACTTGCACTTCTTGCTGTTTTCGAATAGACGTTGTTCCCTCAACTTCTCGAACAATTGTCTAAGGTGGTCAATGTGCTCCTCCTCATTACGGCTATATACAAGAATATCATCAACATAAACAACCACGAAATTGCCTATGAAAGGACGAAACACCTAGTTCATCAGTCACATGTAGGTACTCGGTGCATTCGAGAAACCAAACGGCATAAACATCCACTCGTATAACCCGAATTTAGTTTTTAACGTCGTCTTCCACTCGTCTCCTTCCTTCATCCGAATATGGTGATATCCACTCCGTAGGTCCACCTTCGAGAAAACTGTCGACCCATGCAACTCATCGTGCATATCATCAAGTCAAGGAATAGGAAATCGATACTTAACGGTGATCTTATTGATTGCTCGACTGTCGACACACATCCGCCATGAACCATCCTTCTTGGGAACCAAATGGCGGGAACGCAACACGGGTTGAACTTCTCTCGAACAAAGCCTCATTCAATGAGTTGATCGACTTGTCGCTGCAACTCTCTCGCCACGACAGGATTACATCGATACGCAGGTCGATTAGGCAGCGATACTCCAGGAGTGAGGTCGATCTGATGTTGTATGTCCCTCAGCGGAGCAAGTCCTCCTGACATCTCCTCTGGAAACACATCCTCAAATTCTTGTAAAAGTGCTCGAACTCGAGGGAACATAGTCACGGCCTGCTCCTTTCATTCCTCAAATAACATCAACATGTAAACATACTTCTCGAATAGCTCGAGTCAACTCAACAAACTTTGAACCGTCTTCTCGAGTTTGATGTCAAAACGGTTTGGCTAGTGCTTAGGTGGCCAAGGAAAGTAGGGTAATCTTCTTCTGATCGAGAGTGATGGAATATGTATTCTTGTACCCATCATAAATTGCTCGCCGATCATATTGCCAAGGCCTTCCCAACAACAAATGACATGCATCCATGGGTACGACATCACAAGTCACCGCGTCCTTGTAGCTCTTACCAATGCTCAATAAGACCAACACCTGCTGATTCACCCTTAGATCACTCTATTTGCTCAACCATTGAAGTTTGTATGGTCGAGGATGTGGCTTAGTAAATAAATTCAGCTTCTCGACCATGGTAGTAGAGGCCACATTGGTGCAGCTCCCACTGTCAACAATCACGTGACACACCTTTCCCTATACCGTGCATCGAGTTTGAAAGATCCTCTCCCGCTGGTCGACTTCATCGGGCACCACATTTGCATTAAGGGCTTTTCGAATGACCAACAGTTGGCCCTTATTGGGTTCCTCCACTACTTCTTCCTCGATATGCCAAATGGTTTCTCTTTCTCGATCAAACACCTGATCATCCTCCAAAAGCTCCATAAGAGTGCCAGTTTGTCGATTTGGGCACTCAGAAGCTATATGCCCAACTCCTTGACATTTAAAACACTTTCTCGAGACACCAATATTTGGGAGTGGTCGAAATTCAACCTTGGCCTGATCCTTGGTATTACTCGAGATTGGACTTCTTGAGGACGAACTCGAGATGATTTTCGAGGAAGAACTTCCTTTGCTGAAAGGAGTGCTCCTCATAGCTGGCCTCACAAGCGTTCTCCTAGTGTGTTGCTTCTCGACTTTGTGGGCAAAATTGCATACATTCGCGAAACTCCAATAAGGCTGCAACTCGACAGCGTCCGCCACATAGGTTTTCTGCCCTTTAATATACCTTGTAATGGTTTGCTCAGGGGGTTCAACTATATCACACTGGAGCATCAATTGCTCGAACTTGCGAGTGTACTCAGAAACACTCGAAGATTGCTGAAGCAAGTTCAAGCTGAGAAACAAGTCTTGTCGATATCGCTCGGAAAGAAACCTCTTCTTCATCTCACTTTTCATTTGGTCCCACGAGCGAATCTTCTCTTTCCATTCTTGACGACGTTTTTGATTCATGTTTTCCCACCATAAGCTAGCGTACTTTCGAAGTCGAAGGGCTGCCACCTTAACTTGCCTTTCCTTGGGAATCTCTTCATAGTGGAATACTCTCTCAATGGCATGAAGCCAATTGAGAAACTCCTCGGGGTCTATCTTTCCCTCAAACTCAGGAATGTCTACTTGTACAATTATATGACGGGTGGGTTGACGTTCTCGAGTTTGCCTTCTAGGACTCTCCTCGTCCCAAGTTGATCTCCTAGGACTCTCCTCATCCCCATGTCTATCCACATACGAATTTTCTTCTGCATCCTCAAAATACCGAGGAGACGATGGTTCAAGTTGTCTCCTTTCTTCTAGGAGATGCTGCATCTGACAACGAAACTCTCCAGCCTCCTGTTCTAAACGAGCCAAACGGCCTCCTCCAACGTCATCCCACGTCGGAACCTATTCGTCATCACTTTCACCGTATGCTCAACAACAGATTCGTACTCTACGACAACCGTGTGCTCTCCAACAACCAAGCGTTCACCACAACAACCGTGCGCTCTCCAACAACCAAGCGTTCACCACAGCAACCGTGTGCTCTCAACAACCAAGCGCTCTACACAACCATTCGCTCTCCAACAAACGGCACTCTCAACAACCGGGCGCTCTTCAACCTAAGCGCTCTGATGCGAAAACAACCGCGAAAACGGAAAAATACTACAACGACGACGAAACGCACGAACGAATGAAAGGCATATAACTCGGACCACCGCTGGATACAACCGAAGCACCACCAGGACTGCCACGAGTGTTGAACGCCACACAACCAGATACAGAAACACCACTGATTATGGAAACGCTCGGATAAAATCTCGTCACGCGTGGAGTCCACCAAACGATAAGAGAAGTTGTGCAAAGTTCATGCAAGAACTTGACGGCTACCAAATTTGGGTAAAAAGTTCAAAAGGTTCCTCCCAAACCCAAACACAAGAGCCCTATTTATAGAAGACCTAAAGTGGGCTAACCCTAAATCCCAATTAGGCCCTAAATGGATAAAACCCAAGGGAAAACAAGTCCAACTTTCTTAATTTAAAGAATTTGGGCCGGAATCGGCTGGGCCTGTCTTGTAGTATTCTCGAGTTCCCCCCTCCCGAAGAGATCTGTTCTCGAGGTGCCCCTTCCACTCAACCTCGAGATGAACTCCAGTCTTCTCGAGTTGACGAATCAACTCGACCGCTTCAACAGCGTGAAGGGCTCCTCATCTCAAGCGCTTCTTTCGACTTGACCTCGACTCGGTCTTGCTCAATCCAACTCGCATCAGTCATAATATTACGTATGAAATGCATGTCCACGTTCATGTGAATAGACCTCTAAAAGCTGATTGGTCAAAGTATAAGGATTGTAATTCAAGTATTTCATACTCAAAGTCAACCTACCGGTGGAAAATATTGTGTAAATAACAACGATAAAATCGCCACACTTCCCGCATTGCTTAGTTAAATTTAACGGGTCCAACAGCTGAACTATATTCAAGTTCTGAGATCAGTCAAGACATTGAAGTGAAAACATCATTGCTACAATTAATCAGACAATTCATAAATTCTTCCACAACATGACTCCATTCATCCGACCTATACCATTGATTATCTGCCATCAATTAAGCGTCACTACGAGGCCTACTCGTCTATTATGTATGTTGTCTGTTTGGTTGTCCTACCGTCAAGGAACTTATTTGACGTATTTGATCATAGATCGCCTCACCTATGCTTCAATCCGGGCTCCATTTTCTAATCATTATGTTTATTCAAAGTTCACGAAATCATCATTTATAACACAAAAACTGAACATGTAGTACCGACATGTTCTGTCGCCGAACCACGTCTTTGAAGTCGCAAAAGGGATGCGTGGAAGAGGGTTAACTAACTTGAGAAGAGTCGGGATTCTCGACGAAGTATGTGTGTCTTCGAGGTAACAAAAATGCTTGCTCTCCGATATCTCTGAATTGTTTGCCCCCTCAAACGTTGAAGAAATGTGGAATAACGACATGCATCAGGGTGAGGAAATAAGAGATGAGGCAGTACTTGTTGTTGGTGGCTAGATAAGGTCTTATTTCGTGACGGAGAGATGCGATGTTACGACTGAATAGAGGCAGGGAGGTATGGTTGTTCTTAGGGGTTGGGCAAAAAAATTCTCAGATCCAAATCCAATTTTTTCTAAATTTTGTACAACGGATTTTCATTCTTTAGTACTACTTTCCCGGGGGCTGTATTGGTCAACAAAAATGTAAAAAATTAGGAAAATCACATATCTATTATCGGTTGATCGTTTACTATTTTTGGTTAACCGAAATCAAAAAAGTCATAAAAACTAAATAGCTGCACTTTCGATTGACAACCACTTCAATGATCGAAAAATGCTTAAAAGATCAAAATCTAAAATCTATCTTGGGTCGACCTTATAATTTTTTATGGTCCGCCAATGTCAAAAATTGCTTACCAAATAATTAAATTTCATTGACGGTTTCTTGGGTGGTTGACCGATGTGCCAAAATAATTAAAAAATAAATCTTTTATGGATCCGCACGAGTTATTTGTCCATCAACCAACATAAAATGTTAAAAAAAAAAATTCTTAATTATCATATATATTCTAAACTTTAATATTTAATTTTTATCTATCATATGGTTTAAAAATATCATTTTATATCCTTTAATTCTAAAATCAGAAACGCATACTTTTCTTTTATTATGATTGACTCCCTAAAGTTTTCCTAGTTACAAATTAGTTCCTAATAGACACTAAGAATTTTTCTTAAACGGATATAATACCAATAAGACATGTATGATACAAACTTAGGAAGATTTTTCAAGGTTTCTCTTGCGTCGGCTTTCAACCAGCCTCAAGTACTTGTTAAAGTTTTTCTAACTTGTCGTAAATTTCAAATTGGATTTACCTTCAAAGAAGATTCATCAAATTCATTCTGAATGAGAGTCGGTTCTTCTAACTTTTTAGAATAACTCTATGTTACCTTAAAAACATGAGTAATCTGGGACAATTAATTTTTCAAACGATCTACTACAATATTTAACAATCTCTTAATAGAACCCTTGTCAACCCCATGATCCAAATGGAATAACTATGGGTTTGAAAAATCAGTTGTCAAAATGACGGATGCTTTCACACCAACTATAAGTTGGTAGCTTATGGGTTTACTAAGCTTCTGCGACTTTAGAGCTCCAAAAGTTACACACTTCCTTCAAATGAGAGAAAATGGGAGATGGAGAGGTTCTTCTATATCGCAATGAACACCCTTCCCTTGAGGGTCTTATATAGGGGACACTCGTCTTCATTATCAAGGTATTAGCCACATGTTTAACCTATAAGATATCGACCAAGTGTCGAAGTTAAAAACCTCGATACTTCAAGTCTAACCATCAGGTAGTTCTAATCAAAGGTTATCCCTTAAATTACTTCCAACTTATTCACTCTTGGCTCTTAGGCATTTTGGAAGACAAACAAAGAAAACTCAACTCTTGAGAGATGTCAAAGCAAGCTTTCTCAATTCACTGTGTCTCCTCGAATTTGGTAGAGAATTTTAAAATATATACACAAAGGCTGGTGTCGATGCATTGTTTGCCAGCTCAAAAGAAAAGGAGTCTAAATCGTTACAAATGTTAGTGGTCCAATCTGACAAAGGAAAAAGGGTCCTTGCTCTATATAATTTTCGTCTTCTATCGGCATCATTCTTTATTTTGGAAGGTTCCTTCATTATTGGGGATTGACATCATGGATGACATTTCGCGCAACCCTTCTGAGAGTCCCTGCCTTAGTTGATCTTGCCTTTCATGTAGGTAAGGTAAAGCTACTCCCAGCAATCATGTGTTAATTCTCAGGGTTGGCCACTTATTCGATACTTAGCGTAGGTAAGAGTGAAGTACATAGTTCTCCTCGAGTGAAGATTCTCATATCCATAATTTTTTAGGTTCTGATTTATCTGACCTCATACGGTATAATGGATATAGTTGTTATGAGAATACGTTGTTGTGAACATACGTTTTTAGTCCTTCTCCATCTGAAGCCACATAATGTAACTTGGACTCCTGATCTTTGATATACGCCATAGCTGCGAACCACTCAGTTTGATGTATTTAATTATTTTTAATTCCTCCTTTGAGGTTTCCGCATATAGCCATTTAATTCCACAAAAGGGAGTCATCCACAACGTCTATATCAAAATATCAGAATTCCTCGAAATCCACATGACTAACATTTTCGTGAGCTTGCTCACTAGACTCTTTAATAGAATCTATTGTAGCAATTTCTTCCTGAATGCCTCCGTCAAAAACATTAGGAGTTCCTTCGTCAAGCATGGTTATTTCGTAGTGGAAATAATCATCATATTTCATTCTCGTTTTTCCTTGAGAGTTGGTCGAAATATTCTTCTTAGGATCAACTATCATTTTATGGAAATTTGTAGCTTTCAGCTTATACTAATTGCTCGGGACGCTTACATTACCGCCAGAGTATTGTTATTACCTTCGTTTAGGAGGTGGAACCAACATTATTTTGCTCACTCTCCTTCCCCTTGGAAGACACATTCTTTTAGAGACCCTCCTTTTTGCAGCTCCAACAAATATTTCTCTTTATCTTGGGATCCATCTACAAGTCCTCTAGAGAGAGCGTCAGCTATTATGTTTTCCTCTGACGGAATGTATTCGATGTCATATTTAAAATAGCTAAACAACTGTTGCAACCTCAAAAGTCTATTTTATCTAGCCTCCTTAAGGTTCAAACTCATAAACCTTTTAAGAAAAATTGAGTCAGCTCTCACTAAGAATTTCTTAGATGCCAACAAGATGAAAAAAGCTTCTATTGGGTATTGGAGCTCATACCCCTTGAAACTATTCAACCAATACTTACAAACGGGTCCTAACTTTCTTCCTCTAATTTTCATAACAAACCCCAAGAACTCATTAGAAGTATCAATTTTCAAGACTACATAGTCCTTAATCCTTTAAATGACATGAGTGTCTTTTTCTTTCCATGACCAAGAAGTTTTAGAAGATGTTTTATTTGAAATTCTTCCAAATTTCTGGGAAATATTTTTCACAAACTTACAAGAATAATTCACAAATACGAAGAGAATTTGTTTTATATCCTCTAGTTTGTCCGGAAAGTTAATGATTTTCTTGGTAATAGGACTCAATAAGTTAATTGTCCCATTAAATCATTCTACCTTCCTTTAAGATAGACTCATCTCTTCTTGTTCGAAGACATTAGCAGTTGTAACAACTGTTTGGTTTTGTGTTTCGAAAAACCACAAAGCGAATTCATGTCCTCATAATAGTCAAAGGAGAGAAGGAATCCGTATGAACTTTTTTAGATGATGGGAATCTTAAGGAATAAGTTCTTGTGTATCACCTCGTCAAGGTACCTCATATGTTCATTTTCATTATGATTGAAGACGAGCACATTGTCGATATAAACCATATAAAACTTACGACATTATCCATTTTAAGCTGAAACACACCGGGAGCATTCGTTAGGCCGAACAACTTTACTAGTCATTTAACACCCTTGGGGAGCATAGAAAGTAGTTAGAAGAATCGAAGCCATCTTCCATCTTGACTTGCCATTAACAAATTTTCAGTTCAAATTTTAAAAAAAAATTAGCTGGTTCAAACTTATTCAATCAATTAGATATGCAGTAGGAATATATGGACATAAACTTTAATCATTTAAGAAAATAATAATTTTCCTTCTTCTTACTTTGAATACATATACATTAGTCATGAAAGTTTTACTAAGTTTGGTCCTTTACACTTTGACCCGATAAGAAGGTGTGGACATCCTCTAGCCAATCTAGAACATCTTCTAATTCCCTTTAAGATACCTGCATAAAACATTTAACAACAAGAACAATTAGTGATCACTATGTACGAACTCCTAAGAGTATGTGCGTTCTAGTACATACCCAAGTTGATTGATTGTTAACTTTAATCACCTTCCATTTTGAAACAATAACTTGATATACCCTTATCCAAGTTAACCTACCAAACCACATCCCTTTCATAATTCGGGCTAGTAACTTCAACGACATGCCGATACCTACTTATACACGCCCACATACAAGCAAGCCCTTAACTTTCTATATCTGAAGTCCTCTTCTAACTCGGATCGTTTAGCCACGTCACTACAATCACACGTTTCCACACGCGTGCACCATTCACAGCTTTTATATCGACCCTTTAACCTTTTTTACTCACTTACGCGTTCATACAACTCATCTCCTAATCCATCCTAAGAATGCCATTAGCATTAATACACATCCACGTCCCTTACCTTTCTAATCATCCTCAATCTTACATTGTTAGAACACAGTCCAACACAGACATTCATACCCATCTATTGAACAACTTGCACACAACCATAACCGAGGCTTCACATCATCTATTTACAAGACCCTGTACCTTGGCCTCTAAGTAACCTGTTTCCACCATTTCTATCTTATTATCTATACTAGGATAAAAGTCATTACATCCAGCAATCGAGGAAATAGAGGAGGGAAGGGTTGTACCTCATTCCTTAACACTCTCAAACATAATCACACATTCACAACCCTCTCACCCTTTGCCACGCACACACATACAAGCACACAACCTTGCACATACTCCATTAGACCGTTAAAACACACCACCAACACTTCATACCCCCCAAAATCACAAGGCTAAGAGTGAAATGGCCAGAGACATCAAAGAAAAGAAAAGAGGAATCGGGGTTCATACTTCATGCCTCCAAACGATGCGCCCCTTTCTCTTCGACTTCTCCCGGCGTGCCCCTTCCTTCCGCCCCTTTCTCCTCCTTCTTCCTCCTCCTCTTTCCCTCCTTCCTTGGTCTTTCCTTCTACCTTTTTGGCCCTCGCATGAAATTGAGAGAGAGGAGAAAATGGGAGAAAATGAATCCTCCTCTCCTTCCTTCATCCTTTTATTTCTCCTATAATATTATTATTATTAATATCTTCCTAAATAAAGAGGTCCGCAACCTCCGTTCCAGAATTGATTGTGGTAAATCTTTATTCTAGTGGGATTCCTTCATAGTACCTAATTAATTGATTGTAGAGGAACCAACTTATCACTTTCTCCGTTTCCTTCTACTCTCATCATGAATAAATGCAAAGTCTAGAATCAAAATTATCATTAGTCTGTTTCATAATTGAAAACCACCTCATAGATGGATTCTTCTTTCGAGTCCTAGTAAAAAATGTCTTACTCATCTATTGATTCATACGCATGAACTTCTTCCTTTAGTTCCCGTCATCTAAAAAAATCATATGGATTTCTTCTTTCCTTGGACTCTTATGAGGACATGAATTCGCTTTGTGGTTTTTGAAACACAAAACCAGACAGTAGTTACAATTGCTAAATGGTTTGCACTTAGGGCATTTTGGTTCTCGACTATGTGTTCTTTTAAAGACCTTAATTATTTCCTTATCCTTGAGGCTATCCCACCTTATTACGAACCTCTGGGTTGTTAAGTAGGGCTCCTTCTTTGGAGATCCTTCTTTGGCCATACTTTCCAATAATTTTTTTTCTTTAGAAAGTATCTTGTTCTCTTTGACTCACTGGGCGCATCCTGGCCATATCTCCCGAGCACATATTCAATCTGAGAACAACAACTTTTATTTAGGTAGGGAAGCTTCTTTATTGCTTCCTTTACCTGAAGCTCAACACGTTTTTCTTATTGCATACTTAACCGCCTGAATATTTTCTCCTAATTTGGGGACTATCGTCTCTTCACTGAGAAGTAATTCAGATGAGCCACCAAAGAGATTTTTAATGTTTGTATAAACCACTAAATATTTTCAATATTTTTGCGTCATTCTCACGAGGGAGCCAGACAAAACTCGTAAACCAAGCTTAGGGATAATATCCGCGTAGATGCAGTCACTCGAATCATGGTTTTCACAATCTATATCTAGAAAAACATCAGGGGTGATAATCGACTTCAGAACAATATCCCTAGGAATAAATTACAGTTTTATTCTATGGGGATAGTGTGGCATGTATATCTCCCTCTTTGTAGTTACCAGCTTGTTGAACATTCGATTGTACAAATGAACTGGAGTTTCTTTTACCAAACCCAAACCTTTCATTAGGTCACTTGCCAACTCCCCAATTTGGGAGTTCATATTCGCATATTGTCTTTGAGAGTCTTGTTACCCTAAGAGGGGGCGAATTAGTATTAAAGTCCAGTTAATGATTTTTAACCCCTTTTCGCAGCTTGTTTACATACACTCTTCATCCAAGATTTGGATGAATATCACTAAACGATACGTTTTAGTGATTATAGAAGGTGATGCGCGATCAACCCTCTATAGCACAGACCACAAGATTCAGTTGCTGGATGTTTCTCTCGGGCAGTGTCGTCGCTTGCACAGCTACCTACTGCGACTTCCTTTGAAACTTTTTTCTCCGGCGGCGTCTCCACCTACACAGCAACCTACTGTGACTTCTACATGACTTTTCACTCAGGCGGCGTCCCTACCTGCACAGCACTTGCTGCGACTTCCCTTGTGCGATCCCTCAAGACAACGACTAAGCAGACACATAACCCCTGCGCAAGGTTACCCTGCACACATAAAACGCACAATAGAAGCTGGTTAGTCCCTCACCTTCTATGCTCCTGGGGTATCTTTCATTCTCTCTGGCCCACTGCACGTTGGCCTTGTTAGTGACCGGCCGCACGCCTCCACCGTCTCCAGCAGCCTCCAACCAAGAGTCCCTCATGGCCCCCAGGTCACCTTTTCAGAAGACTTTACCAACACTATAGCCTTCTGCCGCTCACGTCCCTCGTCGGTGACTAATGACGCTCAAACGAACGAGATCTTACAAGCTCTCAGCACACTTCTCGAAATTTTACACAATGATTCTTCCTATCCCCGTGGCCGATTGGCCTAATTATACACAAGACACAAAAATTAAAAGTAGAAACCAAAATGACTAATAATAGATCATAGGTAATGGAAACCAAATAAGTGGTCAATATATACATTCTAAAAGTACAATGGGCGTAACCTTATAGCAACTATCCATTAGGAATGAGATTAAATCAATTAGGATGTGATTTAATAAAATTCACATGAATAATGCAATAGAAGGTTTTGGATAATAACCTTATGTAAATGGAAGTAATTCGAGATTAACTTCTATAAGTATCAAATTTGATTTCATTCTGTCCAAAATGTCTAATTCAATGAACCTTGACAAATGATGTTGATAATTGTTGACGTAAAAAATCTCACGGTTCGTATATAAACCGGAAGCAAAGTACAAATTGTCGTATGAAAAATATAGCGGGTTCAATCTCTAGTCACGGACAAAGCACGTGAGTCCTCTGATTCTATACTCGTAAGATATCCGAAATATAGATGGGCTGAAGCTCTGAGAAATATTCACTGGAGCTTCAGGGAGATATGTAGAATATGACCGCTTGGAAGATATACCACCGCGTCGTTCCGTCCTGGAGCCTTCGAAGATAAACCCGCAAGAGGGGGCCTTAGGGGATTACCCGCTAGAAGAGCCGGAGATATACCCGAAAGAGGGGCCTAGGGGACTACTCGCTGGAGCGGCCGGAGATATACCCGATAGGGTGGGCCTAAGGGGACTTCCCGCTGGAGCGGCCGGAGATATATACCCGATAGGGGGGGCCTAAGAGGACTTCCCGCTGGAGCGACCGGAGATATATACCCGATAGGGGGGCCTAAGGGGACTTCCCGCTGGAGCAGCCGGAGATATATACCCGATAGGGGGGGCCTAAGGGGACTTCCCGCTAGAGCGGTCGGAGATATATACCCGATAGGGGGGCCTAAGGGGACTTAAAAAATAACTAAAATCTCTTTGTAACCCAATAGGGTTTAAGAGAATAAGAGAGAAGAGAGAATATTTTTGTGTGTCACAAATAAGGGGGAGGGACTCCCTTTATATAGGAGTTGAAGAAGCCTTGGGTGATTTCTCTTTCCGATGTGGGATAAAGAGCGTCATGGGCTTGAGGTTATATTGGGCCGAAATTTGGATTGGGCTGAAATATGAATGGGCCGATATATGGGCTAGGCCTAGTTCATTTTATAATTGGGTTAGGCTTATTGGGCTAGCATATGGGCTTAACCACAATTTTAAAACCCAATAATAAATGGGTTGGGCTTGATCTTTTTTATAATCTCAGGCCCGTGTATTATATTTACACTAAGATATAAGTGCAAAATATTTCATATCGTGATGTCTTATAATATAAAGACAATCAATCATATTCGGCCAATATAATATATGATTTAGGCCGAATGACATTATTTCGACATCGATAAAATTTCAATGTCTACAAATGCCCCCACTTTAATTCGTATCTCGTATGTGTATGTCTATTGCAGAGAGAGTAGAATTAAAGTATGTGAATATTGGAGTGGGATCCGTATGACACATGATGTGTATTTCACAAATCGGAACCGTAGTTTATTTCGAGGAGACAATGGTATATGTGTCTTGCGAAGGACGATAACCCACCAGAAGTAGATACGCTGAAGTTACCATGTCTTCCATCCAAAATGGGCTTTTGTGCTTCGCACATCAGGCTTGATATCCAACACTGATCGAAGGAGGTTCCATATGATTCTTATCGCCTCAAGGCCTGGTCTTTAGTGTCTCCATCTACGATGTCCTATGCCGAGCCAAAACCTTCGCTTACATTTGGCGAATCTTGTTGGGAAGAGTATTTTCGGGAGTTACTGGATAATCATCAACGGCAGCTCGAATTCCAGAAAGGATTGCTCAGCTCGAAGGGAATAAAGAAGTTGATGACGCTTCTGTCGACCATAACTTGAGTGACCCAGCTGTGGCTTCTTGAGCTTATATATGGGAAGACATCAAGGAGAAGATTTTCAAAACTCCCTTTAGTTAGAGTCACACAATTATCGAGTTGAAGAATATTCTCGATCTCATTGATGAAAGTGAGCCTTTGGAGCGGCCTCTTATCCATGCCTTGGTGGAAGAATATATGCAAGGATCGACAAAATATTCAGATCTATTGTCCACCGCTGAAGGGACAACAACAGAAGAACAAGTAGCCGCCGTTAAAGCCAAGATTGAAGAACTTTGACAACAATTGTCTGATTGCATTGGGGCTAAAGCGACCTTAGAGGATTCGCTAGAGTAGACTGTTGCTATCATTAAGGAGGCAGATGAGGACATATCAAATTTGAAGGGGCCATGTCTGCTTTGAAGAATGCCTGGAAAGTCCGTGATGAAGATCGTTTGTCCTTCAATGAACTTCGAGAGCAGCTGAAGATGACTCGTGAAGAGTTTGTCCAATTTACCTGGGAAGCTTGATATCACTCTTCTAGCTTGTTTAGGCTCTAGAATAGGACTTTCCTTCTTTGTAGGACTATCATTTTTTTCAAATAAAAGTCCTTTCTTTTTGAAGTCGTTCATCTCTTATACTCATAGAACCACGACTTTAATATATATTTTTAAGCCGTTCACAGTTTATACTCGTGCGGGTCAGGAGTATCACATTATCTTTTTATCAAGCCGTTCACAGTTTATACTCGTGCGGGCCAGGAGTATTACATGATGATTTTTTTTTTTATTATATCGTGCAGTTTAGGCTCGTGCGACATGGAGCATTATTCTTCAGGCGTAGTATCGCTTCAGGAGCTTCCCATTGATTGGTCCAACCTCGTACTCCATCTTGATCAACTATTTTGTAGGCGCCCCCAGTGTAAGCCTCTTGGACTACGTATGGACCATCCCACTTGGATGTGAATTTGCTCCCGGTCTTGTGCGTGATGATTATCGGTCTTCGTACTGCCAAAACAAGGTCACCTACTTGAAAGGAGCGAGGTCGTACTTTTTTGTTAAAAGACTTCGACATCCTCGCCTGATAGCATTCAATCCGCTGCTGGGCTTCAAGACGTTTCTCATCCAAAGCTTCTAGTTCCTGCAAGCGCAATCGCGCATTATCTTCCTGACAAAGTCCTTCTTGTATGGCTATTCGCAGCGACGGTATTTGTCGTTCAAGTGGAAGGACAGCTTCAACACCATAGACCAACGAGTATGGCGTCATTTGAGTCGCGGTTCTGTACATCGTACGATACGCCCATAGAGCTTCTCCGACTCGTTCATGCCAATCTCTTCTAGCTTTATCAACCACCTTCTTTAGAAGATTGCATAGCGTTTTATTGAACGCCTCCGCCAACCCGTTTGCGGCCGCATAATACATGGAAGAGTTATATTGTTTGAAACCAAATTGCAAACAGAATTTATCCATGGCCTTATTAGAGAAATTTCGGCCATTATCTGTAATGATATAGCGAGGTACGCCATAACGAAAAATAATATTATTCTTGATGAAGGTGATCACCGTCTCTTTCTTCACTTCTCGAAAGGATGCGACTTCAGCCCATTTGGAGAAATAGTCTGTTGCCGCCAGGATATATGAGTGGCCCCCAGATGATTTGGGTGTAATGGGTCCTACGACATCTAGCCCCCAGGCCTCAAATGGCCAAGATGCTATAGTCGGATGAAGTGGCTCGGGCGATTGATGGATGAAGTTAGCGTGAAACTGACATGCTTGACATTTCTTTGCATATTCCATACAATCCTTTACCATCGTCGGCCAATAATAACCCATTCTCTTCAATTGGAAGTGAAGTTTAGGACCAGATTGATGAGCTCCACAAACTCAAGAATGCGCCTCCTCTAGTGCTTTGGTGGCTTCTTCCACTCCAAGGCATCGTAGGAATACTCCTTCAAAGGATCGCCGATAAAGAGTATTTTTAAAATATATGAATCGAGGTGCTCTTCTCCTTACATCCACTTTTTGTCGTGGGTCGTTAGGCAGCTTTCCGTGCTCGAGAAAGTCGATGAGTGGTTGTCTCCAATCTTGGTCATCTCTGTTACAAACGGATATGAGATTTATTTCGTTTGTTTCCTCCTTGTCAGGGACCGGTGGAGCCGCCCATGCTTGACATAATCTAATGCTGACCTCCCTATCTACCGAAGTGAGTGCAGAAGCAAGACTTGCCAAGGCATCCGCTTGTGCATTTTCATTTCTCGGTATATGACTTATTGTAATGTCTGGGAACCACCCTGCGAGTTTAACCGCATAGTCATGATAAGGCAGAAGCTCTGGCTTACGAACCTCGTATGTGGATAAAAGTTGATTAATCACAAGCTTGGAGTCTCCATATACCCTCAAACTATGTACTTTATTATCCATGGCCATTTCCAATCCGAGAATAAGAGCTTGATACTCAGCCATATTGTTTGAGCATAACTGAGTGAGGGTATATGCATAAGGGATGATATCTCCATCGGACGTGACGAAAACAACTCCAGCTCCCGCGCCTCTTTGTGTTGCTGATCCGTCAAAGAACATTTTCCAGGGAGGGGGAACATCAACCAACATTACTTCCTCGTCGGGCAGTTCTTCCGATATTTTCCAACTATCTGGTATAGGATGGTCTGCCAAGAAGTCGGCTAAAGCTTGTCCCTTTATAGCCTTTTGAGGTACATACAGGATCTCGAACTCTTGGAGCATAAGTGCCCATTTTTGCGATACGACCAAATAAAACTGGCCTTGACATTATATACTTGAGAGGATCTGCCCGTGATATGAGACGAACAGAGTGTGCCTGCAAATAATGTCGCAGCTTTTGTATAGCAAACATTAAAGCTAGACAGGTCTTCTCAATTGGAGAGTAATTCAATTCCGCTCCGGTTAAAGTCCTGCTTAAATAGTATAAAGCATTTTCCTTTCCGTCATCATTCTCTTGGGCTAATAAGACCCCCAATGAGGCTTCTTGTGCTGCTATATACAATATGAGTGGTTTACCTTGGATTGGTGCGCTTAAAACTGGCGGCTTTGATAAATATGCCTTTATACTATTAAAGGCATTCTTACATGTTTCATCCCATTCAAAAGGGGTATCTTTTTTCAGTAGCCGATGAAACGGATGACATCGTCCAGCCAAATTCGATATAAATCTTCGGATATATGCGAGTTTCCCCTGAAGGCTTTTTAGCTCATGTATATTCCTCGGCTCTGGCATCTTTATAATCGCGTCTATCTTCGACTGGTCAACCTCTATGCCTCGGTGTCGAACGATGAAGCCAAGAAATTTGCCTGAGGTGACCCCGAATGCACACTTCATGGGATTCATCTTCAGTTGATATTTTCGCAGTCTGTCAAATACTTTTCTTAAGTCATTAATATGATCATGCCTTCGTTTGGACTTGACAACCAAATCATCCACGTAACACTCTACGTTTTTATGTAGCATATCATCGAAGATGCGTTGCATTGCTCTTTGATAGGTTGCTCCTGCATTCTTCAACCCAAAAGGCATCATCTTATAACAGTAGATTCCCTTCGGTGTACGAAAAGCTGTCATTTCTTCATCTTTTGGATCCATTCGAATTTGGTTATATCCTGACGATCCATCCATAAAACTGAGGGCTTCATAGCCAGTGGTAGCATCTACCATTATCTCAGTGATCGGAAGAGGAAAATCATCCTTCGGACATGAATTGTTGAGGTCGCGGAAGTCAACACAAACGCGAAGTTGACCGTTCTTTTTCTTGACGGGTACAATATTTGCGATCCATGTTGGGTACTTCACTTCCCGAATGAATCCAGCTTCGATAAGTTTATTGACTTCAGCTTCTATCAGGGGAATCAATTCCGAACGAAAACGCCGTTGAGCTTGCTTTATGGGACAAACCCCATGCTTCACAGCTAACTTGTGAACTGCAATTTTTGGGTTAAGACCGGGCATTTCTTTGTAGCTCCATGCGAAGACGTCTTTGTATTCCTTCAACAACTGAATATATAATTCCTCTTCTCCAGGGCTTAAACTTGCACTGAGGAAAGTGGGACGATGATTCCCTTCTTCTCCAAGGTCAACTTCCTTCAATTCATCGACAGTGGACTTCTTCCCATCCTCTAATACTTCAGGGGCATCTTCTGCATCATCTTCTTTGTGAGATGTGTCTTCATCGGCCGCTGACGTTGTAACATGATAAGAAGCGACATCATCTTCAACATTATCTTGAGATAACTCCTCATTGCCATTTGTAGTTATCCATGTCTTCGTGGTCATTTTTAACACTTCTCCAGTGGTCACCTCCACAACAGTTCGACGCTTCATCCGGGAAGGAATTTTACTACGGAGATCATTTGTGTCTTCAATTATGATTGGGACGTCTTTCCTCTTGTCCACCCTCTTCCACACCATTCGACTTCTTGGAGTGTCGCCTAACCTTAGTTGTGCAGGTCTCCTAGCATCAGTCCTTTCTTCTGGGGCACCAAGTCTATCAAATATCGACCTTCGCTCAGACGGGGCTCCAAGTCGATCAAATACCGAAGTTCTCGTCGATTCGGCTGTAGTTTTATCATCAGCTTCAATGTATTGAGTTGAAGCCTTCTTCACCTCTTTGACGGGCTTAGGAGTATCATACCCAAGACCGAGTTTTGACTTTTGAGTATCACCTCCTGGATTGGCCTCTTTTGAAGCAGCCCCAAGCGCCTTTAAGTCTTCTGTGTAGCCGGCCGCAGAGATTAACCTGAATGCATTTGGATCAAATCCGTCGGTGCGCTTGTCAGGCAATGAATCGGGATAGATGATTGCCCGCTGTTTAGGCCGGATAGAACCTTTTAAAGGCGTACTCGTTTGAGCGATTGTCGTCATTTTCAACACTGGCCAGTTGAGTTCCTTTGGCACCACTATTTCTTCAGCGTGGCTACTCACGAAAGGTGGTTCCCCGGCTTTTCGGAAGGCTCTTGGAATATAGCGCAGGATTGGAACATTCTGTTTAGGCTTATCATCCGTCCTTTCATTTTCAACTGTCGGATTAACTGGAAGTGCCTCTTGTTGAATAGGTGAAACTTCTACGTTCGATTTCCTCGTGATATCCCTCACAACCGGTGCATGCTTCAAGACTTTTTCTTCAGCATCGACACCCTTATTAAAGTAAAATTTGGCATCGGCGAAGTATGACTCCGCTTCCGTAAAGGGTTTCGCATCTGCCCATACTGTGTGGGTTACCCCATCCTCCACAAATTTAAAGCATTGATGGAGCGTGGATGCAACAACTCCGTATTCATGCAGCCATGGTCGACCCAACAAAATATTATAGGTGGTGTTGGAATCAATGACGTAAAACGTCGCTCCGGCTTCCATATCTCCAATAGTGAGGGTGAGACAGATCTTCCCAACGGCTCGTTCTCCCCCCTGGTTGAATCCTTGGATTATCAGCCGGCTACTTGATAAATCGTCAACCCCTAGCCCAATCTCCTTCAGGGATTTTAGTGACAAGATATTGACTGCTGAACCTGGGTCGACCAATATGCGATTGACCTTCGTACCATAAGCATATCCTGATACAAATAGCAGCCGATTGTGAGATCTGTGTTCTATAAGGAGATCTTCATCAGAAAATGTAATGGTTGCGCCATCTTCTCGTGATTTCACAACATTCATTACTGTGGGATCTTCCGGTGTGTCAACCTTTGCGGCCGCCACTTCTTTGTTTGCATCAATGTGGTGACAGCTCCTAGGCCAATCTGCAAGTTTTCGAAAACATTTCGGAAAGAAATCCCATGACATAGTCGGGGTTGGCTTCTTCACGGACAGGATATCTAACGAACTCTCTTCTTTCACTATCTTCCTGGAATCCTTTTTTATTGGTGACCTCCTCGCAATCTTTGCTCGCATAGGAGGCGTTTTCTTCACAGGCTTAGAAGACTTCTTCCGATTCCTTTTGTGAGTCACCAAAGTCCAGCCTTCTTCGGTTGATACTTCTTCGGAGCTAACCACACAACTTGACACTTTGGTCATATATTGTTGCATTATCTCCAGACTTGGTAGACCAATTATCTCAGTAGGATCGATAGTCCCAAATATGATGTTTGGAGTATCATTGTGTTTGCGACACTGATCATATTTGAAGGTGCAATATAGGCTCCTAAATTGATCTTGTTGTCGCGCACAAGCTCCATGACCTTTTCCTTGAAGACGAAACATCTCTCAATTGGATGGCCTAAAACACGATGGTACTTGCAGAAGTTGGGATTGTCAGCTAGATTTGCTTGGTTCGGTCGCTTTGATGGCGGAAGCTCGATCATTTTAGAAGACAACAAATAGTCAAATATTTCTGCAACATCTTCATCGGAAAAATGATATTTCTTATTTTGCCTTTCCTCAAGAGTTGGGCGTTGCCTCCCCATCTTGGGTGCTTCTACAGGTGATTGTCCATTTGCTGAGACTTTTCCTTTTGTAATTGGCACTTTGACAGGAGTAGCATCTATAGTCATTACCTGTTTCTTTGTATCCTTGAAAGCAGGCTTGCCCCCAGTTCTGTTTCCTGGTCTTCCTGTCCCTCGTGGTGGCTCAGGTATTGGGATGTTACTTACGTTGGTCCCAACAAAGCTCAACTCCATGTCATGAGCCTTTGTTGCCAACTCCTCGAACGATCATGGTTTGAGCCCTCGCAGAATGTATCGAATCCTCCAGAGCATGCCTTGAATGCACATGTCGATAGACGTTTCCTCTGATAGACGATCCCTACAGTTCAAGCTCAGATTCCTCCATCGTTGGATATAGTCGACGACGGGTTCTTCCTCCCATTGGCGAGTATTAGTTAGCTCAATCATGCTCACCACACGCCGTGTGCTGTAAAAACGATTCAGAAACTCTCATTCCAATTGTTCCCAACTATCAATAGTGCCTGGCTTGAGGTCAATGTACCAGTCAAAAGCGTTTCCCTTCAGAGAGCGAACAAACTGCTTAACCATCAAATCTCCATATGTGCCTGCATTGTTGCAAGTTTTATCGAAATGGGCCACATGTTGACGTGGATTACCCTTCCCGTTGAACTGTTGGAAGTATGGAGGCTGATATCCCACAGGCATCTTGAGGCCTTCAATTCTCCGACTGTAAGGCTTATAATATGCCGAAGATGATGATGATTTTCCCTCAAGCTCGCTCTTCACCGTTTCTTTTATTAATTCCAGCATTGTTTTCGCTGGAATAGGATCTTCAATAATGGGCATCTGTTTTGCCGAATCATCAACATTCATGACCGCTTTTCCTTTATCAATTTGGGTGTGCGAACTCTCCTCCATAGACGTTTTCTCAGCGTCTTTACTCTCCAGCCTTTTGACAATGTAGTCCATTTGTTGCTCTCTTTCTTTCATGAAAAGCATCATAGCATACACAGTTTTTGTGAGAGCGGCGACCTGATCTTCAAGTGAAGGAGTATCTGCCATCATCACTGGCATGACTTCGAAGCCTTTAGTTGAATCCTCTTCTGGGGAAGAATCCAACGGAGAGTCACTTGACGAGATATTTTCAAAATTTATCTGCGGCATGGGAGACACTAGAACCTTGTTGAAGGGGCTGTCACCGGCAGTTGGTTGAGATGACTTAGGGGAAATTGCTCTAAGCATTCCCTCTATTTTCTCAGTCTGTTTACAAGTTTTGGCCACAGATTGGGCATACGTCCACTTTGGAGAGCTTCCCTGGTTAAGAACGTCCTTGTAAGATGGGGAAGCTTTGGGAGAGATGGACCTGAGTATTTCTTCTATCTCCTCAGCCTGTTTGCGTGTTTTGGCCCTTGATTCAGCAAAGCTCCATTTTGGAGTGCAGTCTGATGGAGAATCCTCAAGAGGATAGACACTTGATGAGTTGTTGCAGAAACTACCCAAATGAGTTGGTGATATGGAACTCTTACTGAGAATGCTTCTTTCAGTAACCTCCTTGTATGATGGAGGTGACTTTGGAGAGATGGATCTTAGAATCTATTCCGTCTCCTTGTATATGTCAGAAATCGGTCTGGTTTTGGTGAAGTTCCTGGAACCAGGCGATGAAAAGCTTTCAGACGACTGAGAGGGAAAACCAACTAGCTGATTATTCACAGCATCGATGGAGTTCTTCAGCATGATCATCTTTGAAGCCATCTGGATACTTAGACGTAAAGAGATGAGAGGTAGAGTTCGTCCCACTGGGCGTGCCAGAAATTTGTTGACGTAAAAAATCTCACGGTTCGTATATAAACCGGAAGCAAAGTATAAACTGTCGTATGAAAAATATAGCGGGTTCAATCTCTAGTCACGGACAAAGCACGTGAGTCCTCTGATTCTATACTCGTAAGATATCCGAAATATAGATGGGCTGAAGCTCTGAGAAATATTCACTGGAGCTTCAGGGAGATATGTAGAATATGACCGCTTGGAAGATATACCACCGCGTCGTTCCGTCCTGGAGCCTTCGAAGATAAACCCGCAAGAGGGGGCCATAGGGGATTACCCGCTAGAAGGGCCGGAGATATACCCGAAAGAGGGGCCTAGGGGACGACTCGCTGGAGCGGCCGACAATATATACCCGATAGGGGGGGCCTAAGGGGACTTACCGCTGGAGCGGCCGGAGATATATACCCGATAGGGGGGGCCTAAGAGGACTTCCCGCTGGAGCGGCCGGAGATATATACCCGATAGGGGGGGCCTAAGGGGACTTCCCGCTGGAGCGGCCGGAGATATATACCCGATAGGGGGGCCTAAGGGGACTTCCCGCTGGAGCGGCCGGAGATATATACCCGATAGGGAGGCCTAAGGGGACTTAAAAAATAACTAAAATCTCTTTGTAACCCAATAGGGTTTAAGAGAATAAGAGAGAAAAGAGAATATTTTTGTGTGTCCCAAATAAGGGGGAGGGACTCCCTTTATATAGGAGTTGAAGAAGCCTTGGGTGATTTCTCTTTCCGATGTGGGACAAAGAACGTCATGGGCTTGAGGTTATATTGGGCCGAAATTTGGATTGGGCCGAAATATGAATGGGCCGATATATGGGCTAGGCCTAGTTCATTTTATAATTGGGTTAGGCTTATTGGGCTAGCATATGGGCTTAACCACAATTTTAAAACCCAATAATAAATGGGTTAGGCTTGATCTTTTTTATAATCTCATGCCCGTGTATTATATTTACACTAAGATATACGTGCAAAATATTTCATATCGTGATGTCTTATAATATAAAGACAATCAATCATATTCGGCCAATATAATATATGATTTAGGCCGAATGACATTATTTCGACATCGATAAAATTTCAATGTCTACAATAATTATTCCAAATATCGGTTCCTTGGTGGTCAAGTCGATCCATACAAGGATTGAGACAACCTTGCAGAAAATTTCCATAAATAAGTAATTTATTTCCTTTAATAAGAGATATATTGCTTATTTTATTTTCTTTTATGACAAATCACATGTTTTCTATTAGATAAGACATCTTGATCAATGAGAATAATTCTCATGGAATATTCATTTTACTTTCGTAATTATTTCATAATTACATAAAAATATTTTTTTCTGAGAAAATTCTCATTAGAGTGGCTTTTGTAATGTAGTTGGTTGACTTCTGTTTTACAGAAGGTCAAGGCTCACCATCAAAACAATTTCAAGAGGTCGAAAATGTAAGAGCCACTAAATCCTTGTACATCTCATTCACTTTTTATATTGATTCTGTTTGGAATTTATTCTTATCAGTTTCAATTTTTCGACCGGTTGACACGAAGAACCTTCAAGTCCTAAGGTTCACCTTAGTCTCTACAGATGTTTTTAATTATCTCTCTCACTCTATAGTGTCTAACATCTCGTTAATTATTTCACCTACCATCTATAGTGTCTAACATTTATAGTGTCTAAGATCTCGTTAAATATATTAAATATGATAACATCTCTCTCACTCTATAGACACTATATAGTGTCTAACATCTCGTTAAAGAATATTAAATATTTAACATCTCGTTAAAATCCAAAAAAAAAAAACCCTTCCCCTACCATCATCTCTACATTGAATTTCGAAAGAAGATGAAAATTCAGACTCTACAGTGATATTTTATAAACTCCGTGCTAAATGTATGATAATTTTGATAAAGTGGCTAATTAAAAAATAAAATTACTGCGCACACGCACGGCATTTTAAGGGCTGCCCAAATTCCCATAGAATGAGATCATCCCCGCTATTATTCCCTCCTAGGTTGTCCGTCTTCTTGATTCGTCGTCATCCCCGTCTTCAAACCCAGACGCTGCTACCTTCCCGGCGTCATTTGGCTACTGTTAAGTCCAAGGTATTTCTGCTTAACTACCCGTTCTTGGTAGGAAAGACTTACATTGGAGCTGTTTTAATTTGTTTGATAGATGGCGGCAGAGGAGGAGGGGGAGAATTTCAAGTTCGGACCTTACAAGATCGATCCCCGGGAAGTGTTCTACAGGACCCACTTTTCATACGCCATGGTCAACTTGCGCCCTGTCGTCCCTGGTAAGCATCGCTTGATTGGAGGCTTCTTCCTGTTTTTTATTTGAAGTGGGTACTTGCTGGATATGACAAAGATTGGATATTTCCTTTGGATGGGTGGGTTCTGTTTATGTTTCGCTAGGGGTTGTGATTTTAATTAGGTGGCTGTGAATGAAGAGATGATGGTAGGGAAAGGGGTTTTTTTTTTTTTGGGGGGGGGGGGGGGGGGGGTGGGGGTCGCTGGAATGCTGCCCTGGTCATTGTTGATTTTGCTGGTGATTGAGCTTGTTCAGCTGTCGAGCAAGTTGGTTATTGTAGTTTTTCCCAAAGATCCGCAATGCTAGTGCCTATAGATATGCTAATTGTTTCCATTGTGGGCCCACAGTGAGCGAGGGTTGGGGATAATTAGATCAGGCAGGATTGAGATGAGAAAGATTATCAGCTAGATGATTTTAAATGTGTGACTGAGCATCATATTCTATAGAAGATGTTCAAGAAGATGATGTTTCTTCATTTTGATACATGTTTAATAGGAATTGATTCACGAGATCTGTGCAGACAGTTTAAATGATATATCTATAATTCCGAAATGCTGCTTCAAGTTCAGTATCTAAATTTGTGACTTCCTTGTGTTGGAATGAAGGCCTGAGAATAGAAGGGGGGCCAGCTTAGCCCAAGTCCAGTAAAATATGTGTAATCTGTTAGTTGTTATTGTTTGTGTGGGACTACAAATACGACTGCAGCTGCAGCATATGTTGTTATGAGATTCTAACAAAATCAGAAACAACTTGTCTGCTTGACATTCCGGCAACCTTCATGTAGAGTTGAATTTCCTGTGATGCTGATTGAATTGTGTTTATTTCCCATGCAGGCCATATCCTTCTACTTTCCCAATAAACAATACTCGATAAGAAGCGGAATTATAATACTAACTGGTATCATAGGAGGGTGTTTAGGTATCTTTCAATGGTCTCGTCACTTTGACTCTGGAATTATCTATTTTTCTTTTGAGAACAAGATCAAGTGATGTCTACAGAGGTATTGAAATTGTTCTTTTAATTCTTTACTGTACTCAAGTAAGTGAAGGTTAAGCCTACATTAGTGAGAATCCAAATATTCTTGGCAGATCTTCCAGTCATGAGTATTGGTATGGATGACAGAACATTTGCATGGCCTCATATAATGTTTTAATATAAAGGCCATTTTGATGCTTGGGGTTTTTAAATGTTAAAACAGTGCAGACAGACTTCTTGGTAAATAAAGAATATTTATGGCTGTTGAACTTGACAATTCTCACATGTGCTTGTCAATCCGAGGCGTGAAGTGAAGCGCTTCGCTGATCTTACCTCTGATGAGACAACCGATATGTGGCTAACTGCAAAGAAGATTGGTGCTGTCCTTGAAAATTACCACAAAGCATCTTCACTCACCTTCACTATCCAGGTGACTTTATGTTGACGATGACTTCATTTATGATCTGATCTCCATCATTTCAAAATGTATGGAGGGCGGATGATATAGAAAGGATACGTCTTCATCTTCTCATCCTATTAATCTGGCAGGATGGGCCGCAAGCTGGGCAGACTGTGCCTCATGTTCACATCCACATCCTCCCTCGGAAGGCTGGCGATTTTGAGAAGAATGATGAAATCTACGATGCTGTAAGACAATGATTTACTTAATACTTTTTGGTACTGATCTGTTGTAACTGGTTTACATCATGTTGGATCTTTCTTAATTCGGTTTTGCAGATAGATCAGAAAGAGACGGAACTGAGGAAGAAGCTCGATTTGGATGAAGAAAGGAAGGACAGGACACTCGAGGAAATGGCTGAAGAGGCTGATGAATATCGAAAATTGCTCTCCTAGATCCAGTTGTGGGTTCTCTTTTGTTGCATCTCCAGTTATATATGGAAAGGTCATGCGTATCAGAAGTTTGATAAGATTGTGCTTGAGCTCATTTCCAATGCAGAAGATGGTTACATGTGTCACTTGAACACGGTCAGACAGGTGGCTCATTATTTTGACAACAGACTTTATACGTAGAGTGACTTGAGGCAACAGTGGCACATGTCATGAAAAGCATTTATGAGCTACTCCGGGGCAGCTCCATGATCATATCACATATGATGGATGAAAAAGAATGATTGGATAAACGTTCTCACATATCAGAAGTTTAATTAGCCACAACATGTTCAATGATTTTGCAGGATTAAGGGAAAGCAGGGCTTAAGACAGGCACTCAAAACTCCAAACTTCTCTTTCAGATGTAAAAGTCACCTTGCTTCGACTGAGCCTTGATATCTTTCAGTTTCTTCAAGATGTTAGTGAAGTAATCCTGCAAGTACTTCTCCAGAGAGACTATATCCTTCGCGTCCACCCCTAGGAGGTCGTAAGTTTCAGCCATAGGGGCAGAGAAAACTGTGTCGCTAGTAAGCACCTACAAAAGTAACGAATCATCGTCTTGATTCTCAGCATTGTCTTGATTCTCAGTACAAAAAGGCACTTCTCGTGAGTACACGGAAATGATTGCACATTACCTCTGAGAAGGCCAGCCTATCGGCAACATCATTTGTCCACTGGAAAAACCTTGTTAGCTGGCGAGTTAGTCTCAGAACAGAGACAGGGACGGTCGTGACATTTGCATCTTGTCCTGCCAGCCTCTCGCACAATGTTATCACCTAAAATAACCGCAATGGACAAACATCACATATCTTGCCAATTCGCAGAAAACTTTTCCAAATCTTCGAAGCTTAGATGATTTCTGGTAGCGTAATCTATTAATAAGAAATTAGTCCAGACATTGTTCTTACCTCTTGAGTTGTCCATGCGCGTGGTCCCGCAAATGTAAGCAACTTCCCACTCAAGTTGTCCTTGTGCAATGCTATGAATGTTAACCGAGCTATATCCTGACAGAAGAGTTCAAAAAATCAGTAATCATTCCTAAAGTGGAGGTATAAATATGAGCAAGCTCGATATCAATAGAGAAAATGGTTTCCATTTCAGTGCATGTACCTGGGTGTCCATGTAAGCAATTCTGGTCGTAGCATCGGTTCCCCACACGGACTGTTCTTCCAGTATAGGCACTGCATACTGTCCAATCAGTCCCTGGATCCATTTGGAAAAAGGTTCATCTCATCAACTGTAGCCATTGTCCAAAGTCCCCACAAAACAAGAAGCATATGACGCGGAAGGAGATGCAGCCCAATCTTACTTGCATGAACCCGCACAACCGAATGATGACGTGATTAAGACCCGAATCCTTCAGGAACTTCTCTGTACAGTTCTTTATCTCCATTAAGGGTACTTCCGGATGCTTGTCACAGTTGTGGATGGAGTAGAACACAAACTTCTGGATTCCCATAGCTTTGGCACATTGTATGAGCGCAACTTTCCCTTCCCAGTCCACCTGAAAAGAAAAGGGCAAACAATGTCATGCAAAGCTTGGATATTTCAGTAGGACTATATTGAATTCTCCCCAGTCCATATTTGATGTTAATACATTGTAGGTGTAATGTATATTACGAGGAGATGTACACCGTTTTAATGGGCTCTTCTGGGCGACCTGTCGCGCAATCGATGACTGTATGAATTCCGACAAGTGTTGCAGGAATGGTCTCTGGCTTGCTCAGATCTGCCTGCACATAGCCAAAGCTAAAATGTGAGTCTAGGATCCTCTTCCATGCATTGCCTGGGTCTCTAAAGAAACAAGAGCAGAATTACCAACAATCCAGAGAGCAATCAACAAACCAATATTTGTCCCCAAGGGGACACCCTACTGGTCAGGGAACTGGAATTCACTCGGAAAGTCTCGAGTTCAAATCCCAGTCGCCGCATTGGGAATTCATTACTTATAAAAGAAAATAATATTTGGAAAATGCAGATTCGATCAATGTGGGTTGAAAAACTTTGAAGAAGATTGACCAAGACGAGCAAAACTCTAACCAAACCTTAAAATGGAAAGGGACACCAATGACCAAATCCACAATAAAGTTGTTCCTCAAATAGTCATCAACAGCAGGATCAAAGAAGAATAATACATTAACAACTGTAGCGCCCCAATCACGAAGGAAGTCTGCAGGAGCCGGTCGAGGCCTAACGAGGCACCTCACATCATATCCTTCATCGAGTGCCCTCCTCACAATTTGCCTACCCAAGGTTCCTGTTGCACCCACAACAAGAATGCTTGTTTGTCGAATGGGTGTGCCAGGAGCAAGATTCACCACTGCCGGTGCTTGTACACGCCTAACTGATTAAATCAACCAAAAGAAAACCGGAGATAGCCAAAAGGTCAAATCGGGAGCATATTACATCATCTTGTACCGGAATTAAGTAATTCATCGATATCCAACACGATGTTTGCACATTGGGGTCACAAGAGAGGTCCAATCAACTACTCAGTCAATGCGAATAAGCGAACTGCAAAAGACTGCATTTATGATTATACTCCGACCATGGCCAGTATCAGGGACGAAGGATTGTTCACAGAACATGGACAGGACTAAGGAGTCAGAACTGCCAAGACGACAACAGGTTCCAGAAAAAGCAGAAGCAACTGATCTTCAATGCACCCGCTAGAGATGAAATCACTATTAGCAACTGCTCGATGAAGCAAATTCACTCCTCCTTAAGTAATACCCACGGTTAGAGCAGCAGGGAGAGAGAAAGAAGTAAATACTGGGAGCAGAAATTGGGGTGGAAGAGCGAAGGGTAGGGAAGGAAGAAGCTATGGCGGAGGAGGAGAGGTGGAGGCACTCGGAGGCCAAGCAGCGTCGCCACGAGAGGGAGGGGATGCTGCCTCGCCGGTCGAGGAATTGTGGATGAGAGCGTATCCTCAATGCCATTAACTGGAATCTGGGATTGTATTTGGCATCGATTGACGAAGAAGAAGAAGACTCGGATATGGACTCTCCCAATTCGGTTGAATAACGCTAGTGTGCGTGTTTGTGTGTCGTGGAAGAAAGAATGGAGGTGAGTGGTGCCACGTCGTTCTTCCCAAACTGGATTACAATCTTCTTCCCCCAATATATATATATATATAAGTATAACGGCTCTTAGTTCATCGACTAAACAAGAAACAAGAAACATCAAGTTCACAAAGATTAGTCGAGATATAAACCTTGACGTCTATGCCACTGTCGATCAGCTACTGGACAACGGCTCTGATCTTTCCCAAGAACTTATCCCTTTCTCTCTGTGTGTACGATGCAATGTACATGTCAGTAATACGATTCATTATGGATCGGATAGCGGAATTGAATAGTATTAAGTTAGAATACTTAGATTATGCGATATATTTTTTTTTTTTTTGAAAATTTTGATGCAAAGCCTAACTAATTATCAAATAAATTATATGAATACGAGAAAAAAGCAAAACTTATGATTTATTTTTATCCTAGAGAATTAAGTGTCACACTTTTCTGAGCATGAGAGGTCAAAAGATTCTATTTGATGAGCTTCACATATTCCTTTTGCCCGTGTTTTCCTGGACATATCAATTGGTACGAGATACAAAAACTTCAACAAGTTTTTAGGCGGTTCTTCGAAGGTACAGTGTCGATGAGGACAAGGCTCGACATGAATATATTAATGTGAGATTGGAGAGGTTGATGTCCTGAGTGCACGAGCAAATCTGATGCAACTAGAACTGATTGTAATTGCTGAATCTTTCCTGGAAATAGTCATAGCTGTCAAGAAACACGCCAATACCCTTCACACCACCAATTCTCCTCCTCCTTAGGCAACCGAGACTTCCCACAATAATGACTATCGTACCCCCGCAACTACCTCCCTCTCTCCTATCACATCATTTTTTCCCTAACCGAATTGGTTGTCTGCGACACCACCTCTTCTGTCATAACCTCTTCTCCCAAGCGTCCCTTAATTCGTCTTCCCATGTGTTCAGTCCGCTCCTCCGAATCTCTTCCTTCCTGTGCGCCAGCCCGTCCTCCTTTCTCCGCGTGCTCGGCCCAACCTTCTTCCTTCGCATCAGCCCAGCCCATTTTTCCCTAGTTAAATCCAAAACATAACGGCTGGTAACCGTTTTCCCCGCCAGCTACATTTATATGCATCAAAATCCCACGGGTTAAGGAGGTAGCAAATCCCGGCAAATAGTCCCGATTGCTAGTAGATCGATCATAACTAAATCACGAGAAAAGATCTTCCAATTGAGAAAGCCATACTTGAAGTTATGGGAACTCAAAGCTTGAGGGCAGAGGGAAGTAATGATACAAGCAAAATTTTTAAGCACGAAGTAACGTTATGGACAAACATGATTTTCAAGAAGAAAGTAATGTTACGATTCTTAAAGAATCTGATCGTCCAGTTAGGGATTTGATAATATTAAATTATAATACTTGAATTATTCTTATGTTAAAGTTATTTTATTTTTATTTCAAAAATACTAATGTAAGCCTTAATTATATGGCTAATCATCAAATGAATAAAATGAATAGGAAAAGAAGAAAACAAAAGTGAGGTTTATTATCCCCTAGAGGTGTCACACTCCATTGTGTCGCAGGTTCCTTTTGCCCGTGCTATACAGTAAGAACTGGCTTCCCTCGCTCTGTCCACCAAGCATGCGGGTCTGTCAAACCGAGACAGCAGCACAGCCTTTATGTTCTTGGAGTAAGTACCAGCCACAGCCACCTGCTTGCTTGCCCAATGCGTGACCGAAGGCAATACGAATCGCCCGAGATGAGGATGTCCAGTGAAGGGTTCCACGTAAGCAACGGTGTGGCTGCTTGAAGGAGATGTGCTTGTCCGGGTTCTTAGATTTCTTCCCCTTCTCATAAGTGTAAGGCCGGTTGTTGTCATCATCCGGGTAATCTTCAACTCCAAAGAAACTCCTAGGTGCCGATTCAGCCTGCTTCGAACGAAGTCAAACTTCTTGATCAATAAACAAGAATTCCGTCAAACTGCGTTCAAACTTCAAAGGCAAGTGATGGGACAATCGCATAAGACCCTTCCGCCAAGGAATTGGCAAACTGGCATATAGAAATGACTCATCGTAGCACTCCACCAATTAAGGAGATCAAATTGCTGACACAGAAACCACGCTGGCGAGTTTGAGCAGGGAACAGCTCAAGGGAAGCAATTAATCAAACAGGTAGTGTGGGTACCGGAGCTCAAGTTGATGGCCAGTCCCGCGTAAACTCTCTACCTCCACAGTTAATGGTTTCTCCCATTAAATCCGGAGCATCTAGAAAAGCCACGGAGAGGGGGAAAGAATGGAAGGCCAAATGACGATCAGATCAAACGGTTATTATGGAACGGAAGAATAATCAGCTCCAAAGAGAGACAGACAGAGGTTAGCTAAAACCCAACCCAAAGGAAACTGAATATTTACCTCTTATCCCCCTGGGGAGAGACGGGGGATGGAAACATGATGATGTTAGACGGGGAAACAAGTAGCTTAACCCTAAACCCTAAACTTGTTAAAGTAGCTTGGGGGCATTCCGAGAATTGAACTCGGGACCTCTCGCACCCTAAGCGAGAATCATGCCACTAGACCAAATGTCCTATTTACTGTTAAATTGATTTTTCTTTTATATTTTTATATATTATACAGTGCACGAGCTATTTCGTTCAGCTCATTCACCAAAGAATCTAGACACAGAAGAACTATTAAGACACGATAATGCCCTGGCACCGCCTATCTAGCATCCAATTCTACAACCAGAAGCCCGACCAGGGCAAATGTAAAGACCCGGGACGACTACAAGAAAACCATAATTGAATTAGACTAACACATAAGGGACATATTGTTTAGCAACAGAAATTCTTGGTTACAGACGTCATTTGGAAATCAACGATCCAGAATGCAGGTTCAAAGTACGAGAGGCCCAGTAAGGAGGTTGTTGTGGAAACACACCAGGTGAAGGCTTGCAGACAATGCAGTAATCAAGTGACGGGGCTACCAGGCGACATGAGTCAACGAAACGATTAAGCAACAGCCAACTGGACGAACGAGGAAACCCTACAACGAAGGCTAGTGGGCGATCTGGTCAATCAGTAGCTATTATGGAAAGATTTCGGACGGTCTGAAGACTTGGAAGGAAATTGTTGCCAAGATTGCTCGTATGGAAAGAAGATATTCCATAAACACTAGTAGCAAGGACATGTAATATATGTATAATATTTCGTTACCGTATATACGTAGGTCTAGCTTAGTATAAATAGTTGATCTTAGGCATTGTACACACACCTCTCTACAGACGGATATATTGTCATTTTATCTTTAAGCTTTCTAGTGTTCAAGTGCTATGTGCTCCTGCATTCTTACTTCCTTCCGAAAGCATCGTCGATGGCATCCGTAAGTGTTTCTGCTTAAGAATGTTTGTCTACCGCGTTCTCCACTCTTTTTCATTTCATACGGTGACCATACAACGAACCTCCGAGTACCAGTTGATCGTAGTGCCATATATATTCGACGTGTTTGGATCCGGCTTGTCTACGGTCATTTCCGGAGAGAACACGTCTTTGGCGACCACAGTGGGAGACTAGGCCAATAATGCCGAGAACCCGACATGATACTGAGTCAAACAACCTCGGAGACAATCGCTCCAATGGGGGAAATGGCAGCGATGGAAACAACTCCGACCCAGCCATAACTGGAGTGTTGTCTGCCATCATGAGTACTCTCCTACTCTTAATGGAGATGGTTAGTGTTATCGATTAGAAGCACGACGCCCTCAAGGAGAAAATTGGCTCCAAGATGGACATCATCTTCCAAAACCGGGAAACCATATGGGGAGTACCTATATATGCCCCTGGTAATGAGAAGGTTGAATCGGCCACAAAGCAACAACTTGATTACGACACTCGTAGGGTGTCGATAGCCGAGGGAAAGAAAAAGACTCACATGGTGGATGTCTTGTTTGTCCCCACAGTCCCAAACGGTTTGCGCATATTAATCCACCACTCATGATAAACGATGGTAGGACAATTGTGCAACAAGATCATTAGGCAACATATCAACCCCCATTTTGTAGGAGGGAAGATCTCTATAGGCCGATCGAGAACGAATCTCTTTGTTCTATTGAGGACCATCGACACCCTGAGTACTTTCCCCAGCCCGTACATGGAAGGGGGAGTGGCAATACAAGGGGAGATGCTTCCACCAGATCTCATGCCAGAAATAAGGGACTACGTGGCTCGACTCGTTGAGCAGGCGATCCCTGGGGTGAACGATATGAATGAGGTTGAACTTTATAAAGCCCCTTGCCCTGATAACATTGACCAGAACTATCCTTTTCCGAGGGGGTATCGTATGCCTGAATTGGC
Source organism: Melastoma dodecandrum (assembly GCA_029817715.1). Taxonomy (NCBI): domain Eukaryota; kingdom Viridiplantae; phylum Streptophyta; class Magnoliopsida; order Myrtales; family Melastomataceae; genus Melastoma; species Melastoma dodecandrum. Next base: position 398,850 of record JARUPY010000606.1, read on the forward strand.
CCATTTTTCGGACGAAGAAGGCATTTCGCCCGCGGAACATATTGCCCGTTTTACTCATCAGGCTGGAGAAGCTGCCACTAATGGGTTCTGGAAACTTCTCTCGTTTCCTAGCTCTCTCATAGGAGCGGCCTTTACGTAGTATGTGAATTTTCCACCGAACTCGTAAGGAATTGGGAAGATATGCTGGTGCAATTCACTCTGGTGTTCGCTTAGACTAACCCAACAGTGACACTGTAAGAACACACTCAGATGAAGCAGCAGCCTGGGGAACTTGTAGCAATCTTTTTGAATAGACTTCAGAAGGCAAGGCTGAGATGCAAAACCTGTGCATCTGAAGCAGAGCTTATAACCATCGCCTAGGATTCTCTCATTCTTCGACTTAGAAAGAAGCGAGACGGCGAGGTTTTCAGAGACTAGAATGAGCTAGCCAAAAGGGTTATCCGGTATGAGGATCTCCTTAGAGAGAAAACTCGGCAAAGGGGAGTCTGATTATAAGGCCCTTGGTGACCTACAAAGCGGAGCTAATTGTAGACGTCGACGTTGCAAAATACGTGAAGGGTCAACCCCTAACTTGCCACGAGTTGGCTAAGAAAAACTTCCGAGCCAAAGCCTCTCCAAAAACTCTGGAAAAAAGGAAGTATTCCTTTGACGAGCTGAAGGCAGATGAGATCTTTGAATTCATGCTTCAAAACGGGTGAATTCGACTGAAACCGAGCCATCGACTTCATCGCACTGATGAGAGAAGTCTAGAAAGTTTTGTAAGTGGCACGAGTCATTTACCCACACTTCTAGGGACTGTATCACGTTTAGAAACTTGGTGCATGACCTAATAGAGTCTAAGGAGTTACACTCCCCGAACTCAGAGGATTAGGCGTTAATAGAGTCGCATCCTTTCGGTGACTTAGTTGACATAAACGTCTCTGATGTCAATCGCCTAACTATCTCCCCTTTGTCAGCGTAGGAAGACCAAGACCAATCAATCAGAAATGGCGAGATTATCATTGCAACATGTTGTTCAAGCGACTCGTAAGCAAGGGAACACTCTAGTGCCCTGCTGATCTCATGAGCATACAACATAATCGTTATCGCTGGCATATGGATGCTTCGCTTACTACTTATCGATGCCACGGTTTCAGGAAGTACCTGTTGAAAGAAAGAAAGCAGAATGGTACAACCTTAACCGCCTTAAAGAGATGGCCATGGGAATCAATAATGATCCAAGGATGCACCAACGCACAGAGAAACATCAAGAGCGGAAAGGTGCCCACCAGCTGGAACGAGGGAATTCCACACCCCCGAGGAACTCATGAGACAGGGAATTGTGGCGAGAATTAAGAGATCCGGAAGGAGCCTCGCATAAAAAAATTCCCTAGGCGACGCGCTGTCAACCACCATGGACCTCAACAAGCAAAAGAAATTACAGGGTGACAAGCTTGCCCTCGAGGCGACAAGGATGCAATGAGGGAAGGGACTTCGATAGCCCAATTATGGCTAACATGCTCTGTTAGAGGTGCAAACCAATAGCAGTGCATAAGGTGATCATCATCCAGATGTGCCAACTCCGTTTTAACCAGTACTTCTTGCTACTTGCCTGCATAGCGTCCGAATGAAAGATCAAGGTGCAGACAGTTGACCCTCCATAACGTAACTTACCTGACTCTGAGTCCATCTATCTCTCAGAATCGCTATTTGAGGGGAGCCTCAAAAGGAGTTGCTACCCACATAAGAGAGAGTTTGTTCAGGTTGTTAATTGCCTGTAACCTCTTAAAAACTCATGCTGCATCCGCGTTCTTATCAACCCAGCTGCGGGTACGTGTTAGATGGTGGGTATGGGAATACAACCCCAGATACCCATTAAGAGAACCAAGAGGCGGAGAGAAAAGAGAGAGCGACGCGTCGCGGAGATACGCGACAAACTAGCAGCCTCCTCTACACTAAAGACTAAGGAATTGAATGAAAGCAACCTTGCGTCCATTATGCTGAGTGATTACAACCCAGTCCAGTTTGGAACTCCACCCGAGGTGAATGAAGCTAGTTGTAATGTGCTCCTGCTACCAATCGAGTTCGCTAAGAAATGAGACAGCTAGACGAAAAGTAGTTTGCTGTTACCTTTCAATCATAATGTCGTCACTAAAATACTGCGGAATTTTCTTGGTGGATGGCTAAAAGAGCCTCGTGTATCACTACGAAAATATATGATCCCACTGCACATTCAGGCGACGATCAATAACGTGGTGATGTGCCTTGTTCTTATTGATAACGGAGCCACCATTAACGTGCTTCCTCTTGAAGCATATAAAAGCTTGGGGGATGACATAGTCGAACTGGGAAAGACTAACGTAAGGGTCAACGGATTTCATGGGATTACCTCTTATTGTCTAGGCGTGATATCCGCTAGACTCCGAGTAGGCACACATGAAAAGAAGACGGCTTTCTTTGTCATCGACATAAAGCCCTCTTTTCGTGCCCTGCTCGGGAGAGATTGGCTACACAAGGCTGGTGCCATACCCTCCACTCTCCAACAAGAACTTCTGATGTGGGGAATACACGTCTTAGAAGTTATCATGAGGGAGGCGAATAAGAATGCTAACATGCCTTATGTTTACGCAGGGGCAATAAAGCAAGTCAAAGACATGACACTAGAGCAAAGGAATGCGATGGGGACCAGAACGTCGACCCTTCAGGCGAAGCTACGAGTTCCTAGTTTCGTATAATGGACTACCTTTGGCACCACGTCAATACCCAATCATCCCAACTGGATGGGGTGATGAGTTACAGCTTGAAGCTAACGAAGACCTGACCCCGCTAGAGAAAGATGTGCACGAAGCCAGGATACAGGACAATACTGACACTCATAAGAGGGAGACAGACTTGGGGCCCGATAGACTTTTCAACACACCTTTGTCTAATGGAGAGTGAAATATTCGATCCAGTATCAGACGTCCTAGAAAGACTAGCTAGTTATAAGACGTCCAAAATAAATGAAGCACGATGTAAGGTGTTTCCCCTGTCATGCCAGGACATGCTGAATATTTATTTAATTAATAAAGAAGTCCCTAACACTTCTGTTTTTTCATGCGACCCATTAAGTGAAATAAACTTAGGGACAGCTGATCTAGCACGTGTCACCTATCTCAGCTCACTGATAATCATAGCTGAAGCAGGCAACATTAGCAAATTTCTTCACACCTACAAAGATTGTTTCGCTTGGGATTACATAGAGATGTTTGGTCTTGATCGAGATTTGGTCGAGCATCGACTCCTAATAACAATTTTAAGCCTGTGAAACAAACTCTAATGAGGATATCACGGGAAGTAGCCCATATGGTCTACGATAAAATTAAGAAGTTGTTCAAAGCCGGTAATATAAGGACGACAAACTACGTGGACTGGATATCTAGCATAGTTCCTGTCGTTAAAAAGAATGCCAAGATCAGGGTGTGCATAAATTTCTGCGACTTGAACAAAGCAACACCTCAAGATGAATACCCGATGCCCGTCGTCGCTGATGATCTTATAAACAAATCGGTAGGGCACGAGTTAATGTCCGTGATGGATAGATACTCTAGATACAACCAAATCTTCATGGCCGAAGAGGACATGCACAAAATAGCATTCAGATGTCTTATAAAGATATTTGAATGGGTCGTCATACCCTTTGTTTCGCTTGGGATTACATAGAGATGTCTGGTCTTGATCGAGATTTGGTCGAGCATCGACTCCTAACGCATAACAACTTTAAGCCTGTGAAACAAACTCCAATGAGGATATCACGGGAAGTAGCCCATATGGTCTACGCTAAAATTAAGAAGTTGTTCAAAGCCGGTTATATAAGGACGACAAACTACGTGGACTGGATCTCTAGCATAGTTCCTGTCATTAAAAAGAATGCCAAGATCAGGGTGTGCATAAATTTCTATGACTTGGACAAAGCAACACCTAAAGATGAATACCCGATGCCTGTCGTTGATGATCTTATAAACAAATCGGTAGGGCACGAGTTAATGTCCGTGATGGATAGATACTCCAGATACAACCAAATCTTCATGGCCGAAGAGGACATGCACAAAACAGCATTCAATGTCTTATAAAGATATTTGAATGGGTCGTCATATCATCTGTTTCGCTTGGGATTACATTGAGATGTCTGGTCTTGATCGAGATTTTGTCGAGCATCGACTCCTACCGCATAACAACTTTAAGCTTGTGAAACAAACTCCAATGAGGATATCACGGGAAGTAGCCCATATGGTCTACGATAAAATTAAGAAGTTGTTCAAAGTCGGTTATATAAGGACGACAAACTACGTGGACTGAATCTCTACCATAGTTCCTGTCGTTAAAAAGAATGCCAAGATCAGGGTGTGCATAAATTTCTGCGACTTGAACAAAGCAACACCTAAAGATGAACACCCGATGCCCGTCGTTGATGAACTTATAAACAAATCGGGAGGGCAGAGTTAATGTCCGTGATGGACAGATACTCCAGATATAACCAAATCTTCATGGCCGAAGAGGACATGCACAAAACAGCATTCAGATGTCTTATAAAGATATTTGAATGGGTCGTCATACCCTTTGTTTCGCTTGGGATTACATAGAGATGTCTGGTCTTGATCGAGATTTGGTCGAGCATCGACTCCTAACACATAACAACTTTAAGCCTGTGAAACGAACTCCAATGAGGATATCACGGGAAGTAGCCCATATGGTCTACGATAAAATTAAGAAGTTGTTCAAAGCCGGTTATATAAGAACGACAAAGTACGTGGACTGGATCTCTAGCATAGTTCCTGTCATTAAAAAGAATGCCAAGATCAGGGTGTGCATAAATTTCTACGACTTGAACAAAGCAACACCTAAAGATGAATACTCAATGCCTGTCGTTGATGAACTTATAAACAAATCGGTCGGGCACGAGTTAATGTCCGTGTTGGACAGATACTCCAGATACATCCAAATCTTCATGGCCGAAGAGGACATGCACAAAACAACATTCAAATGTCTTATAAAGATATTTGAATGGGTCGTCATACCTTTTGGATTAAACAACGCCGGAGCCACATATCAGAGAGTAATGAACCTCATCTTTAGCCCCTTAATAGGGAAGACAGTAGTGGTCTACATCGATGATGTGGTGGTAAAGTCCAAGCGAAGACATGATCATCACATTCACCTAAGCGAAGCATATGAAAATATGCGAACGCATAACCTCAAATTTAACCTGTTGAAATGCGCCTTTGGAGTCCAAAGGGGACAGTTTCTTGGATTCCTAGTGCACCAACGAGGAATTTAAGTTGACCCTTTTAAAACTCGTGTTATCCAAAACCTCCCTGTTCCACGGAGCTAGAAGGAAGCCCAGGCCTTTCTGGGAAGGGTAAACTATATACGCCGCTTTATAGGCAACGTGGGGTCTAAAACCAACACCTTCTCGACAATCTGGAGAGGGAAGAAAAAGGGGCAGGTAACCTGGCCATCACAGCATGAGCAAGTGCTCCAGGAGATAAAAAGTTATTTGACGAATCCTCCTATGTTAGCGCCACCAGATACAAAGGCGCCATACATCCTTTACGTGGCTACATCACAGTCTAGTATTGGGTCCATGTTGGCACAAGAGCAAGATGGAGCTGAAAGGGCAGTTTATTATCTGTCTCGACTCCTCACAGAGACGGAACAACGATATACCCCAACTGAGAAGATATGCCTTGCTGTGTATTACTCAGTAATTAAGTTCATACATTATATCGGGTCCAATGATGTCTATGTCGTCCGCCTGTGAGCAAGGTATTCTTCGATAACCCCCTACTTATGGGAAGGATTGGCAAATGGAGTTCAGTTAATGACCACGCCTTGACTGAGTTCCTCACCCACTATAGTGATGATAATATAGACTCTTCACACGAAGAAAACAACCCATATGGGCACTGGTCCATATGGTTTGATGGGTCGTCCAACAGATTCGGAGCTGGTATAGGGGTTTTCATTAAGACACCTTCGAATGCCGAGACTAAGTTGGCCTGTCGCCTCGAGGGAAGAGTGACCAATTACGTAGCAGAGTACGAGGCGTTGATTTTGGCCCTGTAGCTCGCCTTGGACTGGAAATTGGAAAGCGTAGCGATATGCGGCGACTTTCAGTTGGTAATCCAGCAGCTCCTATACCAAAGTGAGTGTCGCGCACCTCACCTAGGCCGATATCTACGCAAGGCAAAAGACCTCTTCGCAAAGTAGACCCGGCCGAGATCATACATATGAGAAGAGAAGACAATCAAGAGGCCAACCATCTAGCACAACTGGCCTCAGGATTGTTAAGTAATTCAGATTCATCCAAGGATAGAACAACCTTGTTCATAAGCAAACGACCAAAATTCAACGACGATTTCGGAATGAAGGACAAAGAGGTCCACACAGCCGACCTATTTGAGCAGAAAGAGGACTGGCGAGAGCCAATAAGACGGTTCCTCGAAAATAATAATATGTAAGTTGGAAGGAGAATTCGAGTGATCGCTAGACTTTACGTACTCATCGAAAGAGTCCTCTATAGGAAAACCAATGAGGATGTCCTATTAAGGCGCATCGATTCAGACGAAGCCATTCCAATCGTGATGGAAACACATGAGGGGCTGTGCAGAGCGCATCAGGCAGGCATCGAGATGAGTTGGTCAATCAAACGACATGGGTTCTACTGGCCGTCAATCGTCAAGAATTGCATAGAAATTGCTTGAGCCTGCCAGGCTTACCAACAATGCAGACCAGTTAAACCCACCCCTGCTATGGACATGAACCATAGCCTTTTAGGAAATAGGCGCTAGACATCATGGGGGAAATTCACCCTTACTCAAGCAGGGGAGATGCCTATATACTTGTCGCCACAGACTACTTTACCAAATGGGTAGAGGCGACGGCTTACAAGTCCATCAATCAGAAGGACGTAATTGAATTCATCAAGAGCACCATCATCTACCAATACGGGATTCCTCAAAGTATCATGATAGACAATGCAAAGGTGTTCAACGATGAACTTATGGATAAGTTTGTGGAAGATTTTGGGTTTAAAATACTCAACTCTACCCCGTATTATGCTCGGTCAAATGGGTAAGCGGAAGCTTCCAACAAACTCATAAAACGGGTTACACAGAGAATGATCGGAAGCGACCCACGAACATGGCATACTGTGCTCCAGGAAACGTTATGGGCGCTTCGGGTCACTAAGAGGGAAAGTATAAGCGCCACCCTATTTAACCTTGTGTACGGGCATGACTCAATGCGCCCAATAGAAGTATGATATCGACGATAAGATTTCTTAAGTACCTCGGAGAACACGAGACATACAATGAGGACATGCATATTGAGTTAGAGAATCTAGAAACCACCAGAGTCAATGCGCCGAATCACCTAGAGGCTCATAAGAAGAATATTGCCCGCCACTATAATAAAAAGGTAGTTTCCCGGTCATTCAGCAAGGGAGACCTAGCTTGGAAACTAAGGTTACTTGAGGGTATCCGCGGTTACTTTCATGGAAAATTGACACCGAATTGGGAAGGCCCCATCCAGGTAATTGAATCCCACCTTGGGAATTCATATCGCCTAGGGGGCTAGATGGATCCGGATGTGATCTCAAGATCAATGGAAAATATTTGAAAAAGAATAGGCCAACGACTTCTGTGGAGTTTAGCCCCTTTAAACACTCGAGCAAAGGACGGAAGTGGTAGGGACAATGCGGGCTTCTTCTCCTCCAACCTCGCCTTAAGCGCGAAGTCCTCTTGTCGTTCGCTCCATGAACACGAGAAGGATCTTCGAAGAAGCAAGAGTATATCCCCCCGCTCGTGGGAATCAGCACCTACTCGCCCCAACTCTTCCATCACGAACGCCAAGGTGATAAAGTCATCTTCGGCATCAACTGCACGCTCGAGAATGGCGATAAAAGAGACGAGTAGAGAACGCAAGGGGTGCCATAAATGTGCTTAAGTCAGACAGTTACTTGGGAACGAATTATGAACAAGACTCAGGATTCCTTATCGATGTTGCCTGCACTTGTGGGCCTTGGGGGGCTTATGTCGCTTTGCCTGGGAACTGCTGGGCGCAGGGACATCTTCAACCATTGAAACCCTGGCTGCAGTCCTCGACGGTGGGGGTGGAACCTCTTGTGCCACCTCACTAAGGGGGGCTCCTCTGTGCCCTCAGCCCTAGTTGTCTGCTCAGAGCGGCCATGGCTGCCCAACCAGGAAGTAATAGGAATGTCGTCGGAAACCTCGTCACCAAAAGTATAGGAAACAACAACAACACCTTTACGCAAGAAAATTAGTCTTACTAGATTTAGCTCTCCATCATGAAACGAAGCGTGTGTGAGCTTAATACCTGACACATCCGAGATGATACTTTCTCAGGGATAGGAAACTCAGCAGCAACTCACGGCAGTGATGAAGAAGCAAGCCCATGAAACGCTATTTTCTTCAGGCGAACTCTTTCTGAGGATGAGCCTGCGAGGGAAGACTTCGCCTTCATTTTCTTGATGCCTACAACATAAAAGAATTAGCCCACCACTTGGGCTAAGCGTTAGCAAGTTGCTACTTAAACTGGTTCGGCATACTTGAGGAGGACGAATCATCGCCTGAGGACCGCTTCTTAGAAGACTTCTCACTCAGACCAGGAAGTACCTTTGGAGGGGCTGAACTCTCCTCTTGGATCAACCTCTCTAGATGAGAGGAAGTCTGCAACATTCCCCAGGTTTCAAACCAGGCCCTGGTGAAGAAAGGGGACCTACTACCAGATAGTTCCGCTATGAGCTGAACCATGGGAAGATCTGGCAAACTGGAACGTTCGACCAACCCAGGTTCCATAGGAGTCACGATAAGTGTATCAAGCGGCTGGTTCTTAGACTTGAATAATGAAACCGCCAAGCACCGACTGAAGCCCAGCTGACGGGCACAAAGTTGAGGATTATGTACCTCAAAGGTCAGACCAGTCGAGTCTACCCCTACCAAGTCTGTCGCAAACGCCAGGTGAAGGTATTTAACATCCAACATCCCCCAGGCGTAATTCTTCCCATCTCTGGGAGAAAGGACGCCAAGAAGAGACTACACCCACATAGTCATTTGTATACCCATCCATCAAAGCCTGAATACAGCCGACAACATTGAAGGGAAACCAATACTTTGACGAACTTGCCGAGATGACATCACCCCGTTCGCACATCACATGAGGATAACGGGTGAAACCCGAGAAGTATTGAATAATCGATAGGTACACAATCCTTAAAGGACCATCTATTGGGCATCCAGGAAAGTTGGTTGCATCAGCTGTTCGATAGATCAAATTCAACAGAAAAGGGGCAAAGGCCACAGCTTCTAGCTTGTACGCACTGGCAACGTCGACGAGGGTGGTGACTACCCCAACCATGAAGCGACTGGGACGCTTTCCTCGGTTGCCGAAGATGTGCTTGGACAACCACTCCAAATAGAATTCAAACTCCTCATGGGGTCCCCACTCTGCATCGGACATAGAAAGGTGTCGCTCAATTACCACGCTGATGCGTTCTGAAAGGTTAATCTTCAGGTCGGTGCGCTCGTGGCCAAATCGAAGGGGGGCTCCAAAAAGATGGCAATCGGCCAATAAACAGACATTTTCCAAGGTGATTGATATCTGTCCCTTGGGGAGATAAAAGCAGTTGATGATGGGGGGTTCCAAAACGATAGAGAGCCGACACATGCTCGCAAGTTGCGCTCAATTAAGAAGCGAGATGTGTCGATTAGGACCTTGATCCCCATCGCGTCCCATGCAGCACGCTTCTTCATCATCCACTTGGAAACCCAAGAGTTGTGCGCCTTGCTCCTTGAAGATGGAAAACAACGGAGGCTCGCTCGCACCGACTGACTCCATCCTAACTGTTTGAAATCACCAGGGGAGAAAACAAGGGGCAACTTATTGGTAAAAAGGAACGATCTTTCCACGTCGGAAAGAAGTAAGAACTTGCCCTCACGAATGAACAGACCTAGGGTTTGCTGCTCCGACATCCGAGTGCCAAAGTCTAATTACGCTTCTTGGCAAGGCAAAACATGAAACTTCATAGCCTCAGCGTAGACCCATTGGAAGACGGCTCCGACACCTTCCTCGTGGGTCGGGGGAGTCGATGACGTTGGGGATGAAGCACTAGAGGCCATAAGAGTCGAAGAAAACTAGGGTTTCTGAAAAGACAGGGTAAGACGGTGAAGGGTTTCTTATTGCGTGAGCGGAAAACCTCGACCTTTGTTAGGCTTTATAATTTAGAAACCGACAAGGTAGCCCAGAAAGAGCATCGCTTCGCATGAAAATCGATAACGGCCCCAAAGGTCAAAAGTGAATAGGCGAAGAGACTCAAAGTGCGCATTTATTTTCATTTAAATCCTTGGTTCATTACATGAGTTTTGCTGAAGATAAATGTACAAATCAAACATAAACAACTCAGAAGATGACGTTTCTATTTCCTAGCGAAGGGCACTTAGATACCTCCACTTCTCCGAGATATTCAAGGGTTTATGCACAGAAGGCGGTTACACAAAGTACTCGATTCTTTCCGTAGACGGAGAAGATCTTTGGCTGCAACCGAAGGCTTTGTCACATGGTGGAGGTGCTATTGCAGTGCGAATCTCTTGAGCGGGAAGGTCTTGGTCCCCTCATCTGATTTCGAGTCGGACCTCCCAGAAGTTGCTAGGTTGGAAAATTGAGGACGAGGCGGCGGCTTTCCCCTTGGTGGTCCAGCAACCATCGAAGTTTGGGGTCACTGGGAAGCGCCAAAGGTCAGTCCAATCAGAACACAACCTAGGATGACTCACCAAGGCTTTGCTCAGGGCCTCCTCCTTTCCAGTCGAGATCATCAAGAGGTAGAGTGGAGATTTTGGAAGGAGAAAAACTACTTGCATAAGGTGGTGGACATAATCTCTCAAACAAGTTAAGAAGATGGACATACGTGCTGGGTAGGATGTAGAAAGACGGAGATCTCATAATCTTCCTACTTTTCAAGGGCGACGGTTTGCGATTGGGAAGCTGATTCAGGCATCGTTATTTTTAGAAGGGTTATGAGAAGACATGAAAGCTCTAACATGAGATATTATGCCAGAGATTTCGGGGAACACAATAGATGTCCCAGGGATCTCAATCGATACGTCTTGAGAATATCAACGGTCGGAGGTTAATGTTCACCTGCACACGTTACCTAGATGCAGAGGAATGCTTACTTAGTCTTTTTCAAGGCGAGACAGATTACTTCGTCTACCTTGAGGGGGGCTTATATGTTTAGTAACAGAAATTCTCGGTCACAAATCTTGACGCCATCTGTGGATCAATGGTTCAGAATGCATGCCCAAAATTCGAGAAGCCCAATAAGGAGGTAGCTGTAGAAACGCACCAGGCGAAGGCCTGCGGACGAAGCAGTAACCAAGTGACGGGGCTACCAGGCGACAGGAGTCAATGAGGCGATCAAGCGACAGTCAACTGAATGAACGAGAAAACTCTGCAGCGAAGGCTTCTGGTCTATCAGTAGCTGTTATGGAAAGATTCCGAATGGTCTCAATACTTGGAAGGAAATTTTTGCCAAGATTATTCATATGGAAATGAGATATTCCATAAAGACTAGCAACAAGGACATGTAATATATGTATAATATTTCGTTACCGTATATACATGGGTCTAGCTTAGTATAAATAGTTGTTCTTAGGCATTGTACACACACCTCTTTAGAGACGGACATATTGTGTTTTTATCTTTAAGCTTTCCAACGTTCAAGGGTTATGTGCTCCTGCATTCTTGATTCCTTTCGAAGGCATCCTCGATTGCATCCGTAAGTGTTTCCGCTTAAGGGTGTTTGTTTTCACCCTTCTTCACTCTTTTTCATTTTATACGGCGATCATACAACGAACCTCCGAGTACCAGTTATTCGTAGTGCCTGATATTTCCGACGTATTTTGATACGGATTGTCTGCGGTCACTTTCGGAGCGAACACATATCATAGCCAATGCTTTATTCAGACGACGAAGATGAAGAAGATAGTCCAGGAATGACCACGAGACGACTGAGGTTGATAGCACGGTTTAGTTGCCACCCTTCTTGGCAGCAGACTTGGTGACCTTGGCACCAGAGGGATCCTTCTTCTCCATGCTTTTGATGACACCGACTGGAACAATCTGCCTAATGTCCCTGACAGCAAACCGCCCAAGTGGGGGGTACTCTGAGAATGTCTCGACGACCATGGGCTTGGTTGGGATCATCTTCACAAAGCCTGCATCACCATTCTTCAGGAACTTTGGCTCCTTCTCAAGCTCCTTGCCTGACCGCCTATCAATCTCGGTCACTAGCTCGACAAATTTCACTACAATATGCGAGGTGTGGCTATCCAGCACAGGGGCATACCCATTTCCAATGTCCACGGTGGATCATGATGATGACCCGTGAGGTGAAGTTAGCAGCTTTCTTGGCAGAGTCGTCCTTGGAATTCAACGCAACAAATCCGCGCTTCAGATCCTTGACAGCAACATTCTTCACGTTGAATCCCACATTATCGCCGGGAAGAGCCTCTGCAAAGCCTCGTGATGCATCTCAACGGACTTACCTTCGGTGGTCAACCCAGAGGGGCCAAAAGTGACAACCATTCCATGCTTGAGGATACCGGTCAGCACGACCAACGGGGACAGTTCCCATGCTGCCAATCTTGTAAACGTCCTGAAGTGGCAGACGGAGGGGCTTGTCTGAGGGCCTCTTTGGCTCCTGGATCAAGTCAAGAGCCTTAAGAAGGGTCAGTCCCTTGTACCAGTCAAGGTTGGTGGATCTCTCGATCATGTTGTCACTCTCAAATCCCGAAATGGGGACGAAAGGAATCTTGTCGGGGTTGTAGCCGACCTCTTCAGGTAAGAGGAGACTTCCTTCACAATTGCATCGTACCTGGCCTTTGAGTACTTGGGCGTGGTGGCATCCATCTGTCCAAGAAAAGAAATTTATTGAAGCCAACTCAATATGAATGACTGATACAACACCAAAGCAGTTACCAGTAACAGGGATCGTCAATCGGCCTTGTTGCAGCAGCAAATCAATTGCTTGACCCTGAGGATGAATGCAAGGAGAGCGTGCTCACGGGTGTGACCATCCTTGGAAATGCCAGCTTCAAAACCACCTGTGGTGGAGTAGATGATGAGAACGGCACAGTCAGCCCGCGAAGTTCCGGTGATCATGTTCTTGATGAAGTCGCGATGTTCGGGGGCATCGATGACAGTACAGTAGTACCTGGTGGTCTTGAACTTCCTGAGGGCGATGTCAATGGTGATACAGCGCTCGCGCTTGGCCTTGAGCTTATCGAGCATCCGGGCATACTTGAAAGACCTCTTGTTCATCTCCGCAGCTTCCTTCTCGAATCTCTCGTTGACGCGCTTGTCGATCCCACCAAGCTTGTAGATGAAGTGTCCGGTGGTGGTCGACTGCCGATGACCACGATGTTGATGTGAAGTTTTTCCTTGTTCATTTACTTGTATCTAGACTCTAAACCGACATTGAGTCCATTTGATGTCTTATATAATGATTTCCACTCATTGCGAGCCCTTAATTTGTAAATCCTAAACTTGTTGATCATTCGAAACCTGATAAAAAAAGGGTAAAGAAACTTCGCGATAACTAAAAACGAGCAGGAATTATCAGGAATCTGATTGTGGAAATTAATATAATTACAAGGCTTTCACCCCGCAAAATCCAAAAATCCCCCGAAACCGCGGCCGTGATTAATTTATTCATGTTACCTAAAAGATTAAATGTTCTTTTAAATTTCCCAATTTTTAAGAATTGATAAGCGCAACGGGGTCCCCGAGATTGTTACGCGACTCATGTTGAACAGTGATTATACTGAAGGAAGTATCCCGCCTAATTTCTCAACACAAGATTGAAAAATACAAAATAGAGCCCAGAAATTGTTTTATAATGAAACTAAATTTCTCTTTTAAGAAGTGAAGAGCTTGTCCGGAGGAGATTCAACCCCCTATCCTACGGGGGAACTGCGGCTGACGGAGCAGGCTGTCCGACAGTTAGGGCACGTGCCGTTCTTCCGGCGCAACCACTCCTCTATGCACCTCCCATGGAAACCGTGGTTGCAGCCGCTCAGGATGGTCACCTCCTCCCCCGTGGTGAACTCTGACAAGCATACCGTGCACTCTGTTGCCATGCCGACCCCCGGAACAAAAACAGCGGACCTCGCCGCCACTACCCAAGCCCAGGCAGCCCCCTTGAGGAGATTCGGGTGGGCATTCTGCAGCCGGCGGCCGAGGAAGCATCGAATGGCAATGTTGAGGGCAAGGGCAAAGACCAGGCCAAACAAAACCACGGGTACGACGATGGTCACGTAAGCCCGGTAGCCTCCACAGGTGGTGGTAGTGGTGGGGGGAGGTTGGGATGGTGCCACGCGGATGATTTCATGTGTTGTCGACGAGAGGAATTTCATTTGTCGTGGGTGTATGGTAAGGATTGAGAAATAGTTCCTGATTGCCGAAACCAGAGATTAATTACTCTCAGTTAACAGAATAAGCTAAATTCGTTGCGTGGATGTGTGGAAAATGTTGGGGCCGCGCTTTTGCACTCTTTTTTCTCTTTACTCCCCTCCTCCGTTCCAATGAATTTAGGAATCACTTGGCGGATGCTTCTTCCCTGGGGAATTAATTCATATGATTTAACCTTAAGATTTGTGTCGACATGGTTTTGATCATCATTCACAAAGCAAGTTTCACGTGCTATAACTTTACAGAAGCCGTAACATCTTGTCACGATATTATGCTTCTTAGTAAAGGAAAAATATCATGAAAATATTTTCTTCATCCTTCAGTGATTGACGTGATTAAAAAATATTGTCATAATTAAATATTTTAATAATTAATTAATTGTTAATTATCTTAATTAATTTATTAATTCAAAAGAAGAATATTCTTAGGAATATTATAATTAATATTAAACTATTTTGGTAAGTTAAACCATAAAGTAAAAAATAATATATTTTTCCTACTTATGGAAATTATGATACTAAAATTGGAATTTTCCCGTTAACCTTCCGTAAAAAGATTACGTTAATAAGAAATATCCAATAATCAAAATTTTTCACATGAATTTCATCCATATACAATAACAAACTAATCCGGAACGAATTATTTCATTTTAAAAATAAATGATTGATTATTTCCTTGTATAGAAAGTTGCTTGACTGTTCTGGCCGAACCTTCTGTAGTGCTCTATCGTGGGATTAAAATATTCAATTAACACAAAATTAATTTTGAATAGTCCCTAATGGATATATGTACCGGCCCACGATCAGATTTCTCAGGTCGGGAATAAAATATTTTTTATTTCCAACTATAAAAGTTTGTTGATCAAAACTGGCTCTAACCTTCCATAATGTGATATATTCAGATTGGATAATCCGATTAATACAAAATTAATATGAGATTGTTCCCAAATGATTTATACATTATGAAAATGCATCTAGTCGCAATTTAAATTTAGTAAAATAAATTTCCTAAATAATAGAATATCGGAACTGCTTTGTAAAAGAAAAATCCAAAAATAATTTAAATGGTCGGAATAAGAATGGTGGTAAGTCTTGTCATTCTTAATGCATTATTGTGGTGTTTAACGTGTGCGTTGAGTGTGCATGAATGTAGTCTCCAGGCGAGTGTTCTCGCAGGAAGTGATTACAGCAGGTTCAACGTTGGTGAAGCCGCTCCGGAGACGCTGATGGTTACGGATCCGAAGGACTCGATCGGAACACTGTCTGTAACGTCGGATTGCGTTCAACAGGGCCTGGGGAGCAGGGTTGTTGGTTGGCGAGTCGGCGCATAGAGTTCGTCGGAGAGAAGGAGCCCGTAGTAGGAGTAAGCGGTCAGGGACTGACAACCTTCTGTAGTTTCTTATCTTATTGTGTGTTGTGTTTGCAGCAGGTGTGCCTTGGTCAAGCCACTCCGTAGGCGTTGGTGGAGGCGGATCTGAAAGACTTGGTCGGGGAAGCTGTCCGTAACGTCGAGTTGGCATACAACAGGTCCAAGAGAAGGAATCCGTAATAGGCACAAGTGGTGAGGGACTGGTAACCTTCTGTAGACGTTTATCATTATTGTTTTACAGGTTATATCAAAAACTAGACTAATTTAACTCTTATAACCTTTCTTTCAGGTGGTATATCCACGAGCTCCCAAGTCTCATGCTTCTTAAATATAGCTAGCTGTCCGTTCGAGGACAACCAAGTGGCGTAAGGTGGGTAGTGGGTGTTTGGAACCTCGTCATGATTCCTAGTTCGGACCCCACCATGCACATTCCACTTGGATTTACGGTTCGTCTCTTGGGTGAGGGCTAATAAAGCCCAAGAGCCCCCCACCTGCAGGGCCTTTGGGCCTCAACTGAAATTGGACCAACGGAGGAGCAGGCTACAAGTCGGGCCCTGAGGGGATGTAGTACGGCGGGCCTAAGGCTCGTGGGCTTGTCATAGAGCCTCCGAGCCTTGTGAAAGGGCTCGCAAAAAGTAAATCTGCCTCGAACCCGGCTGATAACAAAAAAGAAATAGCTCTAGCTCTTCAGGCATTAGAACTAGCCACTTTTGTCCTCCTTTGCATCCCTAAAACTAGCAAGTTCTAACATTGCCACATTGTATCTTTCATAAACCTCAGTTAATGATCTCGTATCTCTTCTCGGTATATCATCAATATGCTCTTCAGAATTGAGTTGTTGTTCGACGTGATGCTCCTTAACACTTTGTTCTTCAATGTTCTACTCCTTAACATTCAGCTTTTGTGTCGTGTGCCAGGTTTGCTCCGCTTCATTATCCCGAGCCGATAAAGCTTGTTGAATATGTGAGCTAGATCAAACGAGAAACACTTTTTCTTCATATGAATCTTTAGTATTTCCTTTGTTGAAGAATCTTCTATTAAACAAAACCCTTCATCAAATGTCACTTTGTACCCATTCTCCACAAGTTGACCAAAACTCAAAATATTCTGGTCAATCTTAGGTGCATACAAGACACACTAATCGCCTTTTCATCCTTTGGTTCATCAATGACTATATCTTCTTTTCATTCAACAGCAATGGAATAACTGTTTTGATCCTTATTCAAGTACACAAGCTTCGATCTAGCTTTGTAAATGACTTCACATTAAACGTCATTTGGTGCATACATCCGCTGTCCACCAACCAATTTTTACAAGTCAAATTACTACCAAAATACAATGGTCTACACATATACTCTACCTCATCATTTGCGACAACTTATGTAGTACCTTGTCGAGAATCTTTCTCTTGACAAAACCTTGCAACATGCCCTGACTTTTGACAACTATTGCACTGCACATATGGCCTCCTCCAATACTTGTAATGTGGATAATTTCTACCTCCATTGTGTTTGCACAGATTCAACCTTTCATTCTAATATGCAAAACCTCTCTCAGGACGCTTTTGTTCAGTAGAACGTACATTTCTGTGTCAACATTCTACATTCCCCTAGTGTTGGTTCCACGACTTCTATTTTAATAAATCCAACCTTTCATTCACATAAACCTTCTCTATTCTTGAGCTTGTAATGCACACAACGATTGCGCCAGCTTGATGTTTAATAAATCTTCGGTAAAAGAAGCAATCGTAGCTTCAAATCATTCTGGCAATGACACCAAAACCTTATGCACAATCCACTCATCCTTCATATCTATACCTAGAACTTTGATTATGTTCGCCAGATTAATCAACTGTGAGAGAAATCCTTCACGGCCTCATCCTTCTTCATCTGTTGTATCTCAAACTCCCCCCTTCAAATTCAAGGCCTTCATACCACTTATCTTTTCGTCACCTTCATATTTATCCTTCAAGAAATCACAAATCCCCTTCCCGTTCTAGAACTTCATAATCCTTGTGAATACTTTAGGTGAAACTACAACATAGAAGCATGCTTCGCTCTTGCCTTCCTCATACTATTACTTTACGAAATCGAATCTGGTTGATCATATGGTTGTCGGGGAGGGGATACACTTAATAGTCACTCTCCATTTCTTCCCACAAGTCTCTAACTTTCATAAAAACGTTCTTCTTCACCGCCAAAATTGATAGTTCTCACCATCAAACAAAGGCGGCGTCGTAGAAGAGAAACTGCCCCTACTTGCTTCCATCTCCTTTTAAGATGAAGCAAGTTACTAGGATCTTCACATGCATTGTGTAGAATCAAACCTTCAACATCGACACAAAAAAAAGCATAACAAGTTACATTAGAACCTACCACAAACGCAACATAACGTTCTGCAAATGTTGTCCTTTGACGATCTCGCACGAAATCAAGCACACATGAATCTCTTTGAGTAAAATGCCCTTTTCAAATTAAGAGAATTGTAGAAAGCTCTCACAATCCTATGGAGCAAATTCCACTCATATAATATATAAAACCTAAAAGAAATGTAAGGAAATCATAATAAAATCAAATAAAATCTATCTCCAACTAACTAGAAATCGAATCTAAAAATATTACTCTTGACACAATCACCAATAGATTCGTCATGAAGTCCATAGCTGTGTCGTCACTCTTCCACTCACACTTCCCTCGACCGTTCATGCTCTATCTTCGCCCTTTAGCATGTGATACACAGGTTCACTTCCTTGGCATTTTCCCTCTTCATTTTGGCCACTAATAGTAGTTGCGCATGTTGCGATACAACTTCATGATTCCAGTATGTATGTTATAAGTGCTCTGGTGCACTTTATCTAACTACTGCGTCTTCACTTCATTCGCATTAGGACACAAATTCTTCCCCGGAACTTTAATAACTCGTCTAGTGGAATCTCAAAAGGCTCATACTCTTCTATCTCGAGTCCTTGCCATACTAGATTCAAGTATTCATCCCGAGTCTAAGCTCCCATATGACTCCCAATGTTTTTGGCCTACTTGTCCTCAAACAACACATAGTAGTTCTATTCGGTACTTCTAGTCATTGGTCCAAGATGCTTATCTATTCATCATCCATGTTTCTTCGACTGCTAATCTCATGAGAGCACAATGCTTACGACTTAATACATCTGCCACAACATTCGCTTTCCTCGGCTGATACGAAATCATACAATCATAATTTTTCTCATGTTTCTTCAATTGTCTTGAGGCATAGGCTATTGCTTTCCATGTTTCATCAATACATCTCAGATAATTTTGCAAAGGTGTCACAATATACTACATACCCTCCGATTCCTTTCGGGATCGTCAACACAGGAGTCGTAGTCAATCTACGGTTAAGCTCTTCAATAGTCCTTTCATACTTGTCCAACCATTCAAATTTAGTCCACTTTTACGTCAATCTCAATTGGGCTACAATCCATGAGAATTCCTCAACAAATCTCTTATAATAACTAGCCAAGACCAAGAAACTTCATATCTCCGCCACATTAATTAGTTGGGACCATTTTTCCACTGCCTCTATCTTTCTTGGGTCTACTTCCACTCCGACTACCGATATCACATAACCGAGGAAAGCTACCTTACTTAGCTAAACTTCGCCTTTTCTTAACTTCACATATGACTTATGCTCCCTTAGAGTACCAAGTACGATCTTCAAATGCTCCTTGTGCTCTTTTTGATTATTAGAATGCACGAGGATGTCCTCAATGAAAACCACCTCAAAACAATCCATGTACGCTCTAAACACTTGGTGGTTCATCAGTCCCATGAATACTATGGGTGCATTCGTCAATTCGGAATGTCATTCTCATGGAGTTTGATCTAATGGTTACCCAACCTCAAGTCAATTTTTGAGTGTCTCGAACCCTTGAAGTTGATCAAATAAGTCATTTATACACGGGAGAGAATATTAGTCCTTAATCGTCACTTGATTTAACATAAGATAGTTTATATTATACCGCATCGTTCCATCCATTTTCTTTACAAATAAAACGGAAGCACCCAATTATGACACACTAGGGCGCATAAATCCGTTATCTACGAGTTCTTTGTTACCTGAGTTCCTGAAGCTAAGCCAAGCGCAAGCGGTAAGGCGTTCACGAGATGGGGGTTGTCTCCAACTTCATATCGATGATGAACTCCACCTCCCTCTTTTGCGACAAACCCAAGAGTTTCTCTTGAAACATGTCTTCAAAATCTCGAACTACCTATATATCTCGCAAGGCTGGCAGTTTTGCGTTCCTATTCAACAACACCACAAGGAATGCTCTATGTCCCGTCCTTAAAAGGCGTTGGGCATGTATGACCAACAACAGTAAATGCATTCCTTCACCTCCATGGCTTATGTACAATCGAGGTTCTTGGCAAATTCTCCCATAAGGACCTCCATTTTATTCATTAAGTTATTAGTAGAACTTACACCTTGAACGTAAGGTTATTGCAAATTCTCATGTACAAATTTTCAAACCTCACACACGAACGTCCATGCATTCTTCTAAGCATAACTTGATCGTAAACAAATACAAACGACGTTACAATGAAGTATACCAGCTCAATGGGCGGATTCGTATAGTTTCGGGCTGGATTTATTCGCGCCAATCATTTTTTTCCATTGTCTAAATTCGCCCAGGCCCTAACGCCGGATCGGGTTTTTCAGGGGTGAAATGTTTTACCTAAAATCCGGCCCCGTCCAAAGGCCTAATACAATATAACAAATACGAAGAAGCCTAATACAATATAACAAATACCATAATGAAAAAGGAAAGTTAACTCCATATAAATTCTCTTTAAATATATAAGTGAGCACTCGAGGAAATAAAGACATCCAAGTTTCATGGCCTTGGACGGGTGATGGTGTGCAAGAAGATGAGTGATGTTTGGGTAGAAAATGCGCTTGTATTTGTGCAAATGCGGGCTGACCCGACACGAAAGGATCAACGATGGCCGAGTGTGGCTCGAATCCATGAAGGACAGACTACGAGAAGGTCGGCCGAACCTTGAGAAACGAGAACACTCGAGAGGGATGACAAAGGTACTGCAATGTTTTGCTCTTGTGCAATTGTTTATGTGGAACGTGATATGTGTACACCTAGAAATCCTTTATGCGCATTCAAGGGCTGATCCATAGGGTTCCTTAAATTCATGAGATGCGTAAGTATAGAGGCACACGAGTGTCGAGTGCTTGTATCTTGGTTGGGTCCGAAGGGGTAGTGAATGGTGACGGAAATGAGAACGTAGCCACATGGGCTGATTATTATGAGGGGACCGGTGTGGTAGCCCTTGGAGAGAGAAAATGAGCCGTAAGGGCTGAAGTTATGAGCGGTTGAAAGGAAACGAACTAAATGGTTGCATGTACCCAAGTGGATTAAATGATATGGGGGGACCGGTGAGGTATTTCCGCCCTTGGATGGTTAGATCGTGAGCCAAGTGGGATGAATGATATGAGGGAACCGGTGAGGTATTCCCGGCCTCGAATAAAATGAGAACGTAGCCAAATGGGCTGAATGATGGAATCGGTTGAGGTATTTCCGCCCTCATAGATGATAGAAACGAAGCCAAACGGGCTGAAAGTGATGATATGAGGGAACGGACGATGTTGGATGTCCAAGGGGCGGTGTTAAGAATCGTGGCTAGGAGGGGTTCGATTAAGATATTCTCGCCTTCGAAATGAACGGATGTGGTGCCTAAGGACTGAAAAGGTTAAGAAAGGGAAGGATAGATCCCATTTAGGTATCGAAGGAAAACGTCTGTGGCCGTAGACGCCCGAGGCGGTAAGGTGAACTAAGGTCGAAATGGCCAAAGTAAGGGTATTAGGAAGAACACTCATGAATTGAAAGTGTGGTATTCTTATACCCAATAAAAATGGATGGACGTGATTCTCGTTGGATTCTGGAAGTTTCAAAGTGTGTAGAACAGGTGAAATTATGTACGATATATGTGTTACACAAAATAGCGACCGATTGATGTACCTTGTGTGAGTGTGGGCTGCCAATACTTAGTTTTGAATAACATGTTTAGCGTACGTTTAGTAGGTCCCTAGGAGTCTTGGATGTTTACAGAACTCCTTTTCATGAAGACATCGTAATTAAGACTCATAAGAAACTCGTTTTGTAAATGATGCCGCTTCCGTCATTAATGAAATAAAATCTCATTCTAGACGACATTCTAGACAATTCATCTTGCACAGTGAGGTAAAACATTAACGGATGCCTCAGAATTGGCGACTTGAATATTAGTGGCTTCATAAGGCATGTCTTGAACTGGTTGAAGGCGAATAGCACAAGTGAGAACTTCTGATGTCAATCACGATATGGAACTGTTGTCTTTTTTAAGAGTGTCCTTCATACTCTTGTTCTTGCTCTGAAGATACTTTAGATCTCATGTACGCCGGATCTTATTGTTTGGGAGATGATGAGCATTGTCCATATTTAGTTGTTAATTGCTTCGAGGAAATCTGATCATGCGTGTTCATTGTGGAGATCAAGGCTTACCCCTTTGTGTTGAGCCCTTGGTCAACAACCAAGAAAAGTTCGACTTCTTACTACTCCTATAGTAAGGATGGCTCCTGAATCCAATTCTCATAAGGATGATGTCCATTGTCCAAGGACACTTCCATGATCAATATGGAGAACCTTCGAAGTAAGGAAGTATTGCTTGGAAGTTTCCTTATGAACGACAGATTGACATTTTCATTATTATGACTATAAACTCGGAGTTGTTGTGGTTAAAAGGTATTTAGCTTTAAACTTGAGAACAAAATGGGTTATGGCAGAAATTGAAAGACAATTTTAGCCCTAAAGGTAGACGTAATGTGAGCAATGCGGAGAAGAAAAAGTGTGGTCGAAGGGTGTAGAGCTGCTCCAAATACCCCTTGATGTCACCCGCAGACAACCCACTTTTGTGCTAATTGATGGCTGAAAATTTGGCCACAAATTCTACTAGTTTAGGAGTACTACCAAGCTGGACAAATAAGACAAAATTATAATTAAGGAGTTGAATTAATTAGGACAAATTAAGTTAGATTAATCAACATTAATTAATCATGATTAATTAGTGTTAATCGATGCTAAGGCGGAGGAGGGGGGCAGGTTTGGTAGGGAAACAAGGGCAAGACGAAAGGGTTACCGTTGAGAAAGAGCGTGAGAAGGCCCCTTCGTGGAGAGTTTATCTGGAGAAGGAACGAGTTAGAGTGTTTTTGCTCCGGACGAGACAAAAGGTACGATTCTGATACACTGAGAAATCTATTATTAAAAACAAGACTTTTGTTTGCTAGGCGATGAACCCTCTTACTCACCAAAATGCCTCATCTCTAGAAGCTATAGTCATTTACTAAATAGTAATTTTATTATTGCCTTTATTAATGGCTACCTTTATGAGGTAGTTTATATGTAACCTCCTCCTGGCCATGATCATCTGTCAAACAATTCTTCTTCATTTCCTTGGACTTTTGTTCCGTCGTATTTGTTTGCCAATTTATTCGCCACATGTCGCAATCAAATCGTGGTGAACCCGTTGGGTTCCAGAAGAATACAAAAAGGAAGAAAGAGAAGAAAAGATTTCCATTGATGAACGCTGAACAAATTACATATAGATTTCCTAGAGATTCTACCATAAACTAAGAGAAAAGTGTCTGCCTTGTGTGTTACCGTGTTGTTGTCTTCTGTTCTTTCAACTCTATTTATTGAGAATCTTGATTAACGGTTATTCTTGATCCTTCAACCAGTAGTTATCTTCAATTTCCACACATTTTCCTTGTGAACCACTAGTATTTTCTTACTTCAAGATCTATCGACAAAATTAGATTGTCCCAATCGACTGATTTGTCTCTAGATTTTCTCCGACTGATTAGATTCTCCCTGTCGATTTATTTATATCAATTGACTGGATTAGATTTTCTCCATCGATTGATAAGATTCTCCCAGTCGATTGATTTGTCTCCAACTGGGTTAGATTTTATCATGGACTAAATGGATTTTATTAGTCAATTATCAAGTGAATCGGATTTTGTCAATCGATGATGAGATTTTACAATAGACTAATTTGGAAAATTAATTTTTCCTTCATTCGACTTACCTATTTTATTCCTCGATTATGTTCTACTTAAACCACAATCGATGGCCATAAATTATCTAGTGTAAACAATATTCCTAATAACAACTCCAATGAAAACATAGATTGAAGATGACCTAAGTGGTTTCGACAACCTAGCAGGCCTTGGTAATGGTATCAAGTGATATATGATTTGGAAGTTGTGGAACTTAGTCCGTCCAACTCTTATTTAAAATTCTAAGAAGGAGAGAACAATTACTCAATGCCAAAGACTGGGAGGAGTAGTCAACAAACGATAACAGTAGAAGGGTTGGTTTCAGGCTTGGGCACTGTGGGAGGTTACGTGTGCCAAGTTGATTTTTCATCTGAAACCTTGAGACGTAGGTGAGAATGTTGTTTCAGTCAAAAAGAGGGCTCTTGCCACGCCTTTCACACAGTCACTTGAGTCGGACTCCATCACTATTTTTGTTTACAGGAACACATGGGACAACCTCGAAAAAGGTACTCTTGAAATTCCCGATTTGCTATTCTTCCTATACCTTGTCCACTGCCAAAGAAGGAGCATGAGTTGTTTAGGTTCAAACTGCATGAAGAGCTAGTCTGCTATGTATCCCCGAAGTTAGGGGTTGAGAGGATATTGGGCGGCATTCTGGGCGAACGGGGACTAAACAGAGGATTATCCCTTGTCTAGTTTATTGATTTCAAGGATAGGGCTTGAGTTGTAGACTAGGGATTGTCCGATGTCAAGGATCGGGGCTTGAGTTGTATACGAGAGATTGTCCGTTGGCGAGCATCGGGGCTTGAGTTGTAACTAGGGGATTGTCCGATGTCGAGGATTGGGGCTTGAGTTGAATGAAGGAATATAGTCTTCATCTCAACGACGGAAGAAGCTGGGAGTAACGTTCCCGTTGGTGCCATAGTTACCAAAATGAATTAATGTAGAAAGTAGAAAAGTAAGTACGGGAAAAAAGAGAGTTCCTGAAGCCATCTATAATTAACCCATTGTAGATCCCCGAATTTGCTGAGGAAGGAGGGATAGAAGGAACACGATCACTCGGTCAAACCCACAACACAACTCCATACAGAAAACAAAGTTAAAACCGAGGGAAAACAAGCCATGCATCAATTGACTACAGAGAAAATCCACCCCCACTTGTTCTTATGTCCAGTTGAAAAGGACATTTTGTCCTTCAAACACGTCCCCAACGTTCGCAATAGCGTAACCACCCTTCCTAGTGGCATGAAAACTTTCTCCAAGGTCTTGACGGCTCTCCCTTGACAGCTGCTCCATCATCTCCTTCACCTTTTCTTCTTAGTTGCCAAACTCCCTTCCTATTTTCAAGGATCGAGATCGAACTTCATCTTGAGGGACAAGTTGAATATTTTCTCGTCATCTCCAAGTCAAAGAAAAACATCGACGAAGCTCACCATCGCCTTTGATCGTCACCCACACAACCACCTCGGCGAGATAAAGAAAGCCCCTCGTTGGAACCCCCACAAATCAACCCAAGAGGGACAAGGACGAGCTTCAACACAGTTGTTCACGAACACCCCGGCGTCTATTTTCTTCCTTGGGACTTATCGGGGCAAGGATGCCCCTCGTTGAGACATTGTCTCACGTATTTACTAACTCAATATGCTTCTATGATGTTTGTTGTGCAGACCATGTAGTGGTCATGTTCGTCTTTAGTGTTAGTGTGCATGAACATATACTTACCCATACTCGAAGGTCGGCATTTTGAACCACAACATCGGTAGTCCACTCTCGGAGGTGTTTCTCTTTTGCCAAGTGACGGAATCGAGCTAGCTCAGGTCCATGCTCATCCTTTCTCTCCCCTTGTCGTGTATATAGGTTGTGCATCTGAATTGAGTGTGTGTACACCGTGTTATGGCTGATTCTTTAGGCACATACATATTGAAATAAATATATTGTTTACTAGTGTCATTACTTTATATATACATGCATAATTTTCTCCTCAGAGCTAGAGCTTAATAGAGTACAATATTGAAAACTTTTTTGAAACAATTACAATCGATAAATGTTTTTGGTATTCGAAAGTCGGAGAGCAAAATTGCCCTATTTCTCGCATTTGTGATGGAGCCAGTCGCACTCTATTGAACCTAACTCAATCTGTGTAGCTTTGAATTTCTTGAAATAACATGGGATCTCTTCCTTTTTAGTCGATCTTCAATTTTCATGTTTTGTAACTTATCAACTCAAAGTCCTCTTGGCGGAGTTTTTGCCATTCGAAGATCGACTTACTAAATGCAATTATTATGTAGCCTATAGGGCTTTGTTTCACCTGAAACAACATGGGCTAGTTTTCTCTTTGCTTTATCTACGACTATTATGATTTGGGATTCTTTATTTAAAGTCGTCCCGGTCAAGTTTTGCCCAGTCGAATGCCAACGTATAGAATATAATGATTTAGGTCAAAAACCAAAATCGGGTATAACGCCGATAAAATAGTGATACGAGTCTTGCCTGACTCCTGGATCGGGTCTAAAACCCGTAATTAGGAATAACTTTTCTGCTGCAAACACCAATTCGTTTGTGTATAGAGGTAGGAGTTAGTCAATACGAATCACTGAACCAAAGTGTATTTCCAACTTAAATAGTTTTAAAAAATAAGTCGATAGAGAGTTCGTAATCATTTTAGGGAGCCATCATGGATGAGGGACGACAACACAAGCGGTTTCCAATCCTCCCAAATTTTCCTTTCCAGGGATCCTGCTATGCTTTTCAGTTGTAGCCTCAAAATCCCTCATAATGAATGAGGTCCTATGTAGGCATGATTTGGAATCTATTGAGGATCCACCCTGGTCACAGTTGTAGTACCTCGACGCTGAAACTGCATCTGGGGACATGCCTGAATTCTCGTATCATTCGAACCGCATTGAACATCACGAGGTCACGTGCACAAGCAAATTGCAACAAAACGACCAATGTCGTTTAACAACTTATCGCAGACAAGCATACCTGATACATGTCCTTACGTTTATAACAGTTACGCAATAATTGAAAAATGCACGTGCAGCGTCTAGTAACTGTAGTGAGCATGCAATTCTCAATAAACTTGGAGGAAAGAGAGAACGGGAAGGAGAGGAAGAAACCGAGAGGAAAGGAAGGAGAGGACGGCCACGGGTGATCAAGGTGGAGTGTCCCTTGAGGAGCACTCAGCATGGGTAAAGCTCCGGAAGGATGGAGAGCAGGGATACGTGTCCTGGAGCGAGGTCGTCGAAAGGAGGGGGAATCGTTGAGCTTTGTTGTAGGGAGAAGGAGAGGTGTGGCCTTTATCCCTCTCTCGTACTTTAGTTTCTTGAACGGCCATATCATTAACCCTTTGAGTTATTCTACGGTGATGGTCTTCGATTGTCATGGTGGCATATGTATGCGCAAAGGTGAAGGAATGGTCGGATCCTTATGAGAAATGGTGAGGGCATTTCGATTCTAGCGTGTGGATGATAATGTGTTGGTTCGATCCAGTTGTTTAGGGCGTAAGGGACCGGATCTTGTACGTGTGACTTGGTTGGAAATGTGACGAGGTAAAACAGAGTCCAAAGGTACGAATGAGTGAGGTATATAACGGAAATAACGGGTATGCAATTGAGGGGACCAGTCGAAAATGTTCCTGCCCTCGGTGTGTAACGTTTGGAGAGGTCCGGTTGGCTGAGTTCCCACTCTCGGTATGTAAATATAAAGGAGGGGGCTGGTTGATTTACTTCCACCCTTGGTGCATGAAAGGATGAGGGGATCGGTATAGTGCACTCCCGCCTCAGTGTACAAGGAATGAGGGGTTCGGTTGATGGAAATCCCACCCTTCGGATGTGAGTAAAGGAGGGGACCAGTAGAGAGAGTGATCCTGCCCTCCGGGTACCAGGGACACGAAGAAATCGAACGAGAAATTGTGGGAGTAATGGATGACATGCTTAATGTGGATTAATATTCTTGTGTGTGTATTTAACAGGGTTGAAGGAGAAACATCGAGCTTGCATCATTAGGTTTTAGAAGCGTTGCTTAGGTTGTAAGGATACGACTATTGAAAACAATATTGTAAATATCCTTTTTATATCAACGAAACTATGAAGCTTTTCCTTAAGCAAGAGTCGACTTGTAATCGGATGAAGTATGATACAAGGAATATTTTTTAAAAGTAAGCAAATTCAAGGTTCTTCCGGGTGGTATCAAAGGCTAGATTAAACGTGGAGTGATAGGAATGTCGAATTTGAAGGGAATGAATCGTAACTAGAGCGATTATGTGGGTTTAGTTACATATGCATGTGTGGCGCATTTGAAATGGTGTTACGAGTGTCTGATTGAATTTTTTATTCGAAATTGAGTGATTCGAAATGCAGTTGGTTTTTTTGAAATGCGGATGGATGTGGAAGTATGGATATGAAATAAATTGAGCGTGGTACGGACACCGGGGCCGGAGGAGCCGTGTAGTAATGATCGGAAAGGTGTTATTGGATTGACACTTTCAGTGTGTATACGCAAAATGTGATAAAATATGGAATGACATGGTGAATGTCACAAGGACTGATGCGTGATAAGGAAATGAGATGGTTGAAATGTTTCATAATGTTATAGTACAATGCCGGAGGAAAGCACGTATGCGGTGGTCACGAAATTCCCCGAGAGTAGAACCCAAGATAGTGGTATAATTTGTTGATGAAAAAGATATTCGATTTGTTGGGATGCACGCCGGAAGAACGTTTCTTGATGGCTGAGTACTCGCTCAAGTAGAACGTTGAGGCGTGGTGGCGGGCTAGTAAACCAAATGTGGGAGAGAAACACTCTCAAAACATATGGGAGATGTTTTGTTCGGCCTTCCTTGCCAAGTATTTTTCATCCACTATTAGAGACCACAGAGCCCGGGAATTTGAGGGATTAAGGAAAGGAAATATGACGGTGGACAAGTACGAGTGTCGGTAAATGCGAGAGAACAACCATCGCGGAAGAGACTTAGGCTGGCAAGGGCACATATAGGCCTGATTGCTTTTATGTCACGACCACCTCGTGCCCCAACTATGGAAAAGATTCCTCTCCCGAAGCGGTAGACAAGGGACGAGGATGGTTGGAACACCGTTATGCAATCACTGCCACAAATACCACTTTGGGTACACATGCCCCACGAGCGAGGCGGGTGTTATCGATGTGGTCAGCCAGGACATATACGGAGTAATTGTCTTATCGGTGTCAAAACGAACAACTCGAGTATGTCAAGGCCTAGGGACGGAATGAGATATGCTCTTACAATGTCAATGTCTAGAAGGTCGGTTAGCAGATACGGTTCAAATATGGGGAACTTCGACGTATGCATTATTTGACACGGGTGCCACGCATTCGTTCATATTTGATGAGTGTGTGAAGAGATTAGGGTGGCCACTTGGCAAGGGTGAGAAACGAATGAGAATCACGTTGCCTACAAGGGAGAGGATTCAACGCGGATGATGTGTGCTCCAGTTGTGATATGGTAGTGGTCGGGCTAAAATTTGTGGTTGATCTTATTATTTTTTAGATTCGCGATTTTGATGTGATCTTGGCAATGGACTGGTAGTAAATGAAGTTGCCGACCTTGAAGAGTATAGAGGGGGTCTGTGACTTTGGAGACGTTTTCTTGGAAGAGTTATTTGGGTTGCCGTCGAAAAGGGAAATTGAATTTACGATAGATCTTCTTTCTGGAATGACTCCAATTTCTTGAGCACCATATCGGATGGGTTTGGCAGAAAGAACCAACTGCAGGAACTTGTGCTAAGGGCTTTGTGCGTCCTAGTGTGTCTCCTTGGGGTGCCCCTATACTGTTTATAAAGAAAATGGATGTATCTATGAGACTTTGTACAGACCGTTATCCTCTCCCCCAAATAGATGTTTTGTTTGATCAGTTGCAAGGGTCCAAGGTGTATTCGGAAAATGACTTAAGATCAAGATATTATCATATAGGAGTTCGGGAGGAAGATATTCATAAGACTGCGTTTCGAACTAGATGGCTACTACAAATTCTGGGTGACGCCCTTCAGGTTGACAAATGCGCCAGCGGTGTTTATGGTGTTGATGAACCAAGTCTTTCGGCCTTATCTGGACCATTTCGTGGTTGTATTTATTGATGACATCTTGGCGTACTCAAAAAACAGTGAGGAACATAGTGAGCATTTGGCCATTATGTTGAATACGTTGAAGGAGAATAAGTTGTATGCGAAACTGAGTAAATGCGAATTCTGTTTGGACAAATGTCATTTCTTGGTCATGTGATATCAGCGAAATGAGGGGAGGTGGACCCCACGAAGATTGAGGCCGTGAAGGATTGGCTGAGACCCACGAACGTCAAGGAAGTCCGGATCTTCTTAGGCTTGGCCGAATACTATCGAAGGTTTGTCAAACGATTTTCAATGATTGTGGCACCCCTAATTAAATTATTAAGGAAAGATGTTCAGTTTCAATGCACAACAAAGTGTGAAGAGAGCTCTGATGAGTTAAAAAGCAGTTAACTAGTGCATCAGTGTTGACTATACCTGAAGGATCTGGGGGGTATGTGGTATATTGCAATGCCTCTGCACAAGGTTTGGGATGTGTCGTTATGCAACACGGAAAGGTAATCGCTTATACCTCAAGACACCTAAGGAGACATGAGGAGAACTACCCGCATCATTTGGAGTTTGCGGCCATTTTGTTTGCATTGGAATTGTGGCGGCATTACCTTTATGGGGAGAAGGTTGGGTATATACGGATCATAAATCCTTGCGGTATCTCTTTTCGCAACAAGAATTGAATATGAAGCAGTGGCGTTGAACGGAGCTACTTAAGGATTATGACTGTACCATCCTATACCACCTGGGTAAGGCAAATTCTGTGGCAGATGCCCTAAGTCCCAGGTATTTTGCTCTTATGCAATTAAGACACGAAGAGGCTAAGTTGGTGGAAAGAATGAGTGATCTGAATTTGAGTGTGTAGGAATCTAATGCACGATTCTATGTTGTATGGGGCCAAGTGGAGTGGGAAGTGATTGAAATTATAAAAGAGGCACAAGCCCGAGATGAGTATCTAAATATAACGCGGGAAAGACTTGGGATTGACGCTTACTCAAGCTTTAATCTCTCCACGAACGATCTATTGAGGTTTAAAGATAGGGTGTGCGTGCCGAATGCAGGGGGGGTAAAGAAGAGATTAATGGATGCAGCACACAGGAGCACATATGGCATCCACCCGGGTATCACAAAAATGTACCGAAATCTCCGAAAGTATTATTGGTGGCCAAAGATGAAGAGAGACATCGCCAAGTATATGAGCCGGTGTACCACTTGCCAAAGGGTCAAATTAGAACATCAGCGACCAAGAGGATTACTTGAGCCCCTTCCGATACTGAAATGGAAGTTGGAAGATATTGCGATGGATTTCGTGACTAGTTTGTGTGGACGGAGTATGGGGTAATAATAGATCGACTCACAAAGTCGGCTCACTTTGTTCCGATACAAATAAACTGGTCGTTAGAGACGTTGGCCAAGATATACATTCGGGAGGTGGTGAGGTATCATGTAGTTCCGCATACCCTCACATTTGACGGTGATCCAAGATTTACCACTAAACTGTGGAAGAGCCTTTAAGAGGACTTGTATAATAAAATCCAGATGAGCATGACGTTTCACCCTCAGATGGATGGCCAAACGGAGCGTACGATTTAAACTTTGGAGGATATGCTTCGAGCATGTACACTTGAATGGAAAGGTAGCTGGGTTGATCAATTGCCTCTAGTGGAGTTCACTTATAATAATAGTTTTCATACGAGCATTGGCATGGCACCATTTGAGGTCTTGTGTGGGAGGAATTGTAAGTCCCCACTCTATTGAATGAGA
Source organism: Melastoma dodecandrum (assembly GCA_029817715.1). Taxonomy (NCBI): domain Eukaryota; kingdom Viridiplantae; phylum Streptophyta; class Magnoliopsida; order Myrtales; family Melastomataceae; genus Melastoma; species Melastoma dodecandrum. The sequence continues at coordinate 430,661 of JARUPY010000606.1, forward strand.
GCTCAGGGAAAGGGTCTTTGACGGGCTAGAAATTATGAAGGAAACCTCGAAGGAGATTGCCATAGTCTAAGAGCGCATAAAAATGACGCAAAGTCACAAGAAGAGCTATACGAATCGTCAGATACGACCAGTAGAATTTGAAGTGAGAGATGGAATTTTTCTTAAGTTAGCCCGATGAAGTCAATGTTCAAGACATGAAAAGCACAAAAGTTGAGTCCTAAGTATATTAAATCGCACGAGCTTACGGAGTGCATAGGAAAGGTAGCGTACCGCGTGGCCATACCACTTGAGCTCGCATTGCCACGAAGTGCTCTATGTATCGATGTTGAGAAGACATGAACAGGATCTGGAGACGATAGTGGAGGCCGCTATTATACGTATGAACGAGGATATGAGCATCACTATGGAATGGGTACGAATATTTGGTCGGAAGAAATGGGTCACGTGAGGAAGGAAGACGTCCTTGGTACATGTACTTTGGAAAGGGGCTGAGATTGAGGATCGAACGTGGGAGCCAGAAGAACGGATGAGAATCACGCATCCATCCCTTTTTTACTGATGAATTTGGAGGACGAAATTCTCCAAGAGGGAAAGGTTGTAATGACCCAACATTTTATTAATTTATCATCTATGGAAGTGTGAATGGATTGAATGAGGAATGAAGTCAGTGACTATTTTGAATAGGGCAACAGGGTAGTATTGGGTGACTATTATCACCCAACACCCGCTCGACTTTTAATTGTGAAGACAGAGAACTGCCCAAGATGTGAATGGTGATGAGAGAAAAGCGCCCAAGGGGCGATGGACAGCAGGTACGAGACACCTCTGGGACAGTAAAAATGAGAGCATTGGTCAGTAAGGGAAGGTCTCAGGTCGAAAATCGGCCGAAAAAACGATTGTTCCGGAAATTAAAATAAATGTTTCTATTGGATTAAGAATATTAGTAGAAGATGTTACAGGTTAATTATTTTCTTAAGACGATCAATAATTTGGAAGATAATCTAGGTCAAAGTTAACATTGGCAAAAATATAAAGGAGATGGACGCGTATGGATTGGGGCATGTTATGGGGAGGAGGGGGCAAGTGAAGCCACCCCAAAGAGATTTTCCAACATCCAAGGGGCAGCCCCCACGCCCAAGGGTGGATGAAAACAAAAAGGACGAAAATTTTTTCCCAAGTTGACCAAGTCAACAGAGTCCAAAGGAGTTAACTAGTCAATAACGTTGACCGGTAAAGGGACCTCAAAGGAAAGTTAAAATGGAATTAATAAAGGGTTGAGTTACGAAACTTGCTTCACAGGATTGGAAAGGATGATTTAATAAGTTATTAAAGAGAGAAGGGGGAGATACGTCTCTCATTATTCACCCCACTTTCTTCTCTCTATAAACTTGGAGGAAAGCGAGAAAAGGGAGGAGAAGAAGAAACCGAGGTGAAAGGAAGGGGAGGATGGCCACGGGTGATCAAGGTGGAGTGTCCCTAGTGGAGCACTCGGCGTGGGGTGAAGATTCGGAAGGAGGTGGAGCGGGGAAACGTATCCCCGAGCGAGGTCGTCGAAAGGAGGAGGGAGCTCGTTACGCTTTGTTGCAGGGAGAATGAAATGTGCAGCCTTTGTCCCTCTCTCGTACTTATATTTTCTTGAACGACCATGTCATTGTCCCTTAGAGTTATTCTATTGTGATGGTATTCAGTTGTCATGGTGGCATATGTGTGTGTAAAGGTGAAGGAATGGTCGGATCCATATGAGAAATGGTGAGGCCATTATGATTCTAGCATGTGGATGATAGTGCATTGGTTCGATCTGGTTGTTTAGGGCGTAAGGGATCGAATCTTGTGCGTGTGGCATGGCTAGAAATGTGAGGGGGTAAATCAGTGTCCAAAGGTACGGATGGGTGAGTAAATAACAGAAATAACGGGTATGAGATTGAGGGGACCGGTTGAACATGTTTCCGCCCTCGGTGTGTAAGGTTTAGAGAGGTCCAGTTGATTGAGATACCACTCTCGGTATGTAAATATAAAGGAAGGGATCAGTTGATTTTACTCCAGCCCTCGGTGCGTGAAAGGATGAGGGGACCGGTGGAGTGTAGTCCCACCCTCCGAACATGAGTAAAGGAGGGCGGTCCCACCCTCCGTTGTACGAGGAATGAGGGGTTCGGTAGATGGAAATCCCACCCTCCGGACGTGAGTACAGGAAGGGACCGGTAGAGAGAGTGATCTCGCCCTCTTTGTACAAGGGACAAGTAGAAATTGAATGGAAATTGTGGGAGTAAATGATGACATGCTTAATGTGAATTAATGTGCTTGTGTGTGTGTATTTAACAAGGTTGTAGGAGAAACGTCGAACTTGCATCTTTCGGGTTTGGCGAGGTTGGAAAAAAGAAAGTCGACACTGTCCCAGCCGTTCTCATCCTCTGGTCGGGTGCATAAGCTGTCTCTTGAGGAGGCGAACCTTCTCAAGGAGAGAGAGGAGATGTTGGCTACTCTCCAGCATCTCCAGGAAAAGTTGGATGCTATGAGTGCGAGCCTGGACGCCGCCCGTGTCGAAGAGGCGACTGAGCGCGAGGTCGGCGAGCGCGGGCGAGAGACCTTAGAGAGGGAATGGGACAAGGCCGCGGATATCGAGGCAAAGGAGATGATAGCCGCTGGGTTGGTGGCCCGGGCAAAACGCCTATTGTACTCCTTGCCTCCTTCATGAAAAAACACTACGTTTGTATTCGCCCCCACAGGGTAGGAAAACGCTGTGCGATAATATTTTTGTGCATCTCCCATATCGTTGGTTTATATCTTTTCAAGTATTTTCCGTTGATTTTGTGGTGATGCACTGATCCATCAAGCCCTCCTAGGCGATGTGAATTCCCAAGATGGGATTCAACCACTTGAAAAAGGCCTTCCGAGTTCGGTGTCCATTTCCGTCGGACTCCCTCGAGCAACCTAAGTTTTCAAACCAAGTCGCCTTTGTTGAATGATCGAGGGACCACATTCTTGTTGTAATAACGGGCGACGTTCCTCTTGTAGGCTTCTAGATGGTTTAACACATTGATCCTGGTGGTCTCTCGGTCTTCTAGCTCAACCTGCATGTCTTCATCATACTCCTCATGTTGTCCAAGGTGTTTGAGGAGTCGAAGCAACCGGTATCGTATTTTTATCGGGAGCATTGCGTTGTGACCATAAACTAGGTTGAACGGGGCGATGCCAATGCTTTCTCTTTTGGTGACCCGGAGTGCCCATAACGTTTCCTGAAGAAGGGTATGCCATGTGCGTGGGTTGTTACCAATCATGTTATGTATTACTTATTTAATGAGTTTGTTGGAGGCTTCCGCTTGCCCATTTGACTGGGCATAGTACGGGGTTGAGTTGAGCACTTTAAACCCAAAATCTTCGGCGAATTCGTCCATAAGTTTGTCGTTGAACACCTTTGCATTGTCTACTACGATACTTTGAGGAACTCTGGATCGGTAAACAATGAAGTTTTTTATGAACTCGATTACGTCCTTCTGACTAATGGATTTATACACCGCTGCCTCTACCCATTTGGTAAAGTAGTCCGTGGCGGCGACGAGTATATAAGCATCTCCTCTGCTTGAGTGAGGATAGATTTCTCCTATCGTATCTAATGCCCACATCCTGAAAGGCCATGGTTTCACTATGACGTTCATGTCAGCGGCAGGGGTTCGCTTTACTGGCCCGTATCGCTGACAAGCCTGGCAAGCTCGAGCCATTTCGATGCAATTCTTGACCATTGATGGCCAGTAGAAACCGTGTCGTTTGATCGACCAGCTCATCTTGATCCCAGCCTGATGCGCTCCGCACAACCCCTCATGTGTTTCCATCATGATTAGGATAGCTTCATCTAGATCGACGCATCTTAAAAGGACATCCTCGTTGGTTTTCTGTAGAAAAGGCCATCATATAGTACGTACTGTTTGGCGATCACTGGTATCCTCCTTTCAACTTTTGTACTGGTGTCTTTGAGGAATTGTCGTATCGGTTCTCACCAATCCTCTCTCCTTTCGAACAGGTTGGTGGTACACGCCTCTTCGACTCTTACCTCACCATTGTTATCTAGTCGTTTGCTTACGAACAAAGTCGTACTGTTTCTGGATGTTTCTAAGTCATTGATCAACCCTGAGGCCCATTGTGCTAAGTGGTTGGCCTCTTGATTGTCGTCCTGCTTTACGTGGACGATTTCAGCCTTGTGCAGTCTTGCGAAGAGTTCTTTCGCTTTCCGTAAGTATTGACCAAGGTGGGGTGCGTAGCACTCATTTTAGTCAAAAAGTTGTTGAATCACCAGTTGTGAATCGCCGCATATTTTTATAGTTTCCACTTTCCAATCTAGTGCGAGTTGCAAGGCTAAAATTAAGGCCTCGTCCCCTGCTTCGTTGTTAGTCACTTTTCCGTTGATGCGACAAGCTATCCTGATTTCCCCATTCCATGATGTCACGATAAAGACGCCTACACTAGTTCCGAACTTGTTGGAAGACCCATCAAACCAAATGGTCCATCTTTCGTTCGGGTGAGCTTTCTCGTGTACAGAATCGAGATTGCCTTCCCCATAATGGGTTATGAATTCAGCTAAAGCATGTCCTTTTACTGAGGTTGGTGGCTTGTGGTAAATATTGTATGCTCAGAGCACTAAGCTCCACTTGCTTATCCTTCCCGTGAGCAAGGGGTTATCAAAGAATACCCTGGGGGTCTTAGAGACGACATTAACATCATTAGTCCCAATATAGTGTCTGAATTTCATCACCGAGTAGTATACTGCTAGGCAGATCTTCCCAGTTGTGGTATATCGTTGTTCGGCTTCTATGAGTAATCGTGACAGGTAATAAATCACTTTTTCTGCTCCGTCATGTTCTTACGCCAGCATAGATCCAATGGTGCTAGTACAAGAGGTTTGGTCAGATATTCCTTTAATTCTTAGAATGATCGCTCGTGTTGCGATGTCCAATCTATCTGTTCTTTCTCTTTCCCTTTCAGAACCGTCGAGAAGACGTTTGTTTTCGACGCCACATTACCTATGAAGCGGCGAATATAATTTACTCTCCCGAGGACGGCTTGGGGTTCCTTCTTCTTTCGATGAGCTGGGAGATTTTGGATAGCACAAGTTTTCAAGGGATCTACTTCAATCCCTCGTTGGTGCACAAGGAATCCGAGAATTGCCCTTTTTGCACTCCGAAGGCGCACTTTAATGGATTGGGTTAGAGATTATGTACTCGCATCTTTGATACGTTGCTCCAGCATTCTTTAATCCGAAAGGCATAACTACCAATTCGAATATCCCTATTGGGCATCTGAATGTTGTCTTATGCGTGCCTTCCTCAGCAATGAAAATTTGATTGTACCTAGGGTATCCGTCCTTAAATAACTTCAGCTCGTGTCTTGCCGACTTATCTATAAGATCGTCAGCGACAGGCATGGGGTACTCATCTTTAGGTGTTGCTTTGTTTAGATCGCGGAAGTCTATGCATACCCTGATCTTGTCATTTTTCTTGACGACAGGTACTATGCTAGAAATCCAATCTACGTATTTAGTCGTCCTTATGTATCCGGCCGTGAATAACTTCTGGATTTCGTCGTAGGCCATCTGAGCTACTTCCCGCGACATCTTCCTTGGAGTCTATTTTACGGGTTTGAAGTTGATGTATGTCTGGAATCGGTGTTCAACCAAATCCCAGTTTAGTCTAGGCATATCGGTGTAGTCCCACGCGAAACAGTCTTTATAGGTATGTAGAACCTTGTTTATGTCATATGCCTCAGTTTCACTCATGAGTGAACTAAGATAGGTAACACGTGGCATTTTCACAGTCCCTAGGTTTATTTCCTTTAAAGGATCGCACGAAACGACAGAAGTATTAGGAACTTCTTTATTGATTGAATGAATATTTAGCATGTCCTGGCATGCTTGAGGGAACACATTACATTGTGTCCTACTTATTATGGATGCCCTATAACTACTAGTCTCTCTAGGACATCTGATATTAGATCAAACTTTTCACTCTCCATTAGACGAGGATGGGTGAGGAGTCTCTCGGGCTCCAAATCCGTCTTCGTCTGATGTGTGCCATTGTCATCTCATATCCCGGCCTCATGCATGTCCTTTTCTAGTGGGGTTAGATCTTTATTGACTTCGAACTGGAACTCGTCTCCCCATCCACTCGGGATGATTGGGTTCTGAGGCGGCCCAGAGGTGGTCCGTTATATGAGGCCAGGAACTCGTAGCCTACTTCGCCTAAGGACTCACATTTGGGTCTCCCATGGCATACCTTTGTTTTAGTGTCATGTCTATGACTTGCTTGACTGCCCATGCGCAGACATAAGGCACATTAGCATTTTCATTTGCCTCTGTTATAACAACTTCTAAACCACGTTTTCCCAAAAGCAGGAGTTCCTGGTGGAGGGTAGAAGGTATGGCTCCAGCTTTGTGGAGCCAATCTCTTCCGAGTAAAGCATTAAAAGAAGGCTTTATGTCAATGACGAAAAAAGTCGTCTTCTTTTCATGCGTGCCTACCCGAAGCTTAGCCGAAACCACGCATAAATAAGAAGAGGTGATTTCGTTGAACCCGCTGACTCTTACGTCAGTTTCTCCAAGTTTGGCTATGACATCCCCTAGGCTCTTGTAAGCTTCGAGGGGGAGCAGATTGACAGTCGCTCCGTTATCTACAAGGACACGATGTATCGCTACGTTGTTGATTATCGTTTGGATATGGAGGGGAAACATGTGTTTCTGCAATGATGCATGAGGTTCTTTTAAACACCTGCTAAAAAAATTGCGAGGTAGCATGAGGACGTTGCAGACACCTTCGTTCGCCTCTGGTGGAGTCTCGGACTGAACTGGGTTATAGTCGCTCAGCAAGTTATATGTAAGGTGACTTTCACTTGACTCTTTAGCCTTTTCAGCATTGGAGATTTTCGTATTGGCACGTTTCTCTGCACGTCGTACCCTCCTTTCCCTTCGTTTCTTGGTTTTCTCGGTGGGTATCTGTGGGTGTGTTCCCATGCCTACTTTTTGCCATGTCCCTATACTTTGAAGGACGAGTACACGTACAAAGCATGAGTTTGTGAGAAGTTGCAGGCGATTATCAACCTGAACAAACTCCCTTTGGTGAGGGTCATAACCCTTTTTGAGTATCCTTTCAGGCAAAGCCTCCGAGGAACGAGTAAATCCGGAGTCAAATAAGTTACCTGATGGAGGGTCGATTTTTTCCAATTTGATTTTTCCTTCAGATGCCAATCCCGCTAAAATCAGGAAGTGTTGGCTACAACAAAGCCATTGGTTTGCACCTGTAATAGAGCATTGGTTTGAGGAGCATCTTGTGGGTTGCTATTGGTTTGCACCTATAACAGAGCATTGGTTTGAGGAGCATCTTGTGGGTTGCTATTGGTTTGCACCTGTAACAGAGCATGTCAGCCATTGAAATTGGGTTATAGATGTCCCCTTTTTCATTGCATCCTCGTCGCTTCGAGGATAATCTTGTCGCTCTGTATTCTCTTTGGCCTGCTGAGGTCCAAGGCGATCTATAGCGCGTCGCCTGGAAAGCATCTCTGTGTGAACCCCGCTTTGACTAGATTCGCTTTCGCCTGATTAACCCCGCAATGATTCCCATTGCCATTTCTTTGGGATGATTAAGGTCGTACCTTTCTGCCCTTCTTTCGTTAAGGAGATATTTTATGAAAGTATGGCAATGATCGGTAGCATGCGACAGATCCATATGCCAGCGACAACGGTTGTGTGCCTTTGAGATCAGCGAGCACTGAAGTATCCCTTTGCTCACTAGCCGCTTGAATAACATGTTGGCAATGAGTGCCTCGCCAGTTTCAAGCAACTGATCTTTGTCTCCCTGCATTGGCAAAGGGAAAGCAGTCCGACAATTGACATCAAAGGCATTTATGTCAACTAAATCCCCGAATGGATGCGATTCCGTTAACGCCTGATCTTGCGAGTCTGGGAAACGTAGTTCCTTAGACTCAATAAGGTCCTGCACCAAGTTCCTAAACGTGATGCAGTCCCTGGTAGTATGGGTGAATAACCCATGCCATTTATAGAAATTCCTCGACTTTTCTATATCGGTGCGAGGAATTCTATGGGCCGATTTCAGTCGAATTTGCCCATTTTGGAGCATGAACTCGAATATTTCATCAGTTTTTGCCTCATCGAATGAATATTTCCTTTCCTCCTGAGTTTTCGAGGATGCTTTGGCCCGGAAGTTTTTTCTTGGTCAACTCGTCACATATTAAAGGTTGCCCTTTCACATATTCTGTGATGTCGACCTCTACGACCGGTTACACTTGATAGGTCATCAGGGGTCCCGTGACCAATCTCCCTTTTGCTTATGTTTTCTCGCTAAGGAGATTTTCATATCGGATAGCTCTCCTAGCCAATTCGTTCCAATCTCTGAACACTTCTCCTTCTAATTTCTTTCTGAGTCGCAGGAGAAGGGAGTCCTGAGCAATGGCAATGAACTTGGCCTCGGATGCAGGGTTTTACACCTGAGTCGTGCCTTTCGAAGCTTATTTAAAAAGACAGCCACGGGCTCACCAGGATGTTGTTGTGAGGGAGATCTTGTAAGGTCATTGCTGGGTCAGTCGGAGCAAACGCAGCGTGAACTAGACCTACATGTCATCCTAGTTTCTTACTGAATTAGGAGGAAGGTTTATATACTACGTGAAAGCCGCTCCTGTGAGAGAGCCTGGAAACAAACGAAGTTTCAAGAAACCGTTCGTGGCAGCCTCCCCGGCCTGGTGGGTAAAACGGGCGACATGTTCCGTAGGCGAAATGCCTTTTTCGCCCAAAAAACGGGCGAATTTAGGAACACGGTATCTCATTAGAATAGGACCCGCTCAATGTTATTAGGGTAAGGATCTCGAGTTGCACCTCATTAGCATCGTCGCTTGTTCCACTAAACAGGTGACATAATCCCTGATTTCGGGTGCGAGATCTGGTAGCGCCACTGCCTCTTGAATCGGTATTCTCCTTCCATGTATGGGTTGACGAGAGTACCCAGATCGTTCATGGTTTTCAGTGGGAACAAATTCGTTAACCACCGGCCAATTATCATTCTCTCTCATTCGAAAAGGGGGTTGATACATCACATGATGACTCTGTTGTGCAGCCTTTCTATGCTCGTTTATTATGAGTGGCGAATTATTATGCATGACCCTCTTGGGACCCGCTGGGATGATTGGGACATCGTCCATGTCAACCTTTTCCTTTCCCTCGGCGATTGAGGCCATGTGAGGGTCCTAATAAGGTTGACGCCTGGTGGCTGACTCATCCTTCCTATCACTGGGGTTGTTTATTGGTACACCTGTCATAATTCCTAGATTTTGAAAGACGGCCTCCATTTTGGAGTCAATCTTCTCTTTGAAAGCATCGTGCTTCTGGTTAATAGCACCGACTTTTTCCATTAAGTGTTGGAGAGTACTCATGATGGCGGATAGCTCTCCAGCTATGGCTGGGTCTGAGTTGATTCCATCATTTCTCTTTTCGCCGCTGGAGTGTTATCTCCGAGGTTGTTTAAATTACCACCAGCTCGGGTTCTAGGCATGATTGGCTTAGATTTCCTCCCATTGTGGTCGCCAAAGACGTGTTCGCTCCGGAACTGACCGCAGACAACCCGGATCCGAGCACGTCGGAAATCTTTGGCACTACAAGCGAACTGGTGCCCGGAGGTTCATTGAATGTGTGTGTGGTCGCCGTATGAAAAAGAAAGAGAGATGGAAGATATCGGACGAATATCCTTAAGCGGAAGCACTTACGGATGCCTTCTGAGAGAAGCAGGAATGCAATAGCACAAAGAGAGCTTGAACGCTGGAATGCTTAAAAAGATAAATTGACAATGTCCGTCTGTATAGAGGTGTTTCTGTATAATGCCTTATAACAAGTATTTATACTAAACTGGACCTACGTATATACAGTAATGTAATATTGCACATATATTACGCTTCCTTTGTTGCCTGTCTTCATAGAATATCTCCTTTCCATATGAGTAATCTGGACAACAATCTCCTTCTGAATCCTGAAATTGTTTGGAATCTTCCTTAACAGCTAAGCTGATCGACCGTACTGCCCATTGGCCTTCGCCGTAGAGTTTCCTCGCTCGCCCAGTTGATTGTCGCTTGTCGCTTGTCGCTTCGCTGACCATGTCGCCCATCTCCTGGTAACCCTGTCGCTTGATGACTGTTTCGCCCAGCAAGCCTTTGCTTAGTGTGTCTCCGTGGTTACCTCCTCCTTACTGGATTTCCGTTCCTTGGGCCCGTGTTCTGAACCGTTGATCCATAGATGAAGCCGAGATATGTGGCTCAGAATTTCTGTTGCTAAACGGGGGTGAAAGAAAGATGGTTCCTTGAGTTGATGAGGATGAGCTTGAGGTCGTATGAAGACATATCTCTTTGATTCAGTGAAGACGAGCTCGAGGCCAGGACATAATGACTCCCCGTGTAGGCAAGGACGACCTCGAGGCAGTAGGCAAGAGTGGTTCCTCGAGTCGGCGGTGACAAGCTCGAGACCGTAAGAAGGCATGGGTCCTCAAGTTGGTGAAGACGAGCTTGAAGTCGAGGGCAGCATGACTCCTTGGGTTAGCGAGGACGAGCTAGAGGGAATGGCTCCTTGTGTTGGCAAGGACAAACTCGAGAGAATGGCACCTCGAGTGTGCGAGGTTGACTCCTCAAGTTGGTGAGGAAGGGCTCAAGGTCGCGGAGAAGAATGGCACTACGAGCTCGAGGCCAGGGCGAGTGGAATGGCTTCACAAGTTGGTGAGGATGAGGTCAAGTCCTGGGCGAAAGTGGCTCCTCGAGTTGGCGAGAAGGCGCTCGGGAGATTGGCTTTGAAGAGGATGAGCTCGAACCCAGGATAACATGGCTCCTCGAGTTGGCGAGAATGAGTTCGAGGGAATGGCTTTTTGAGTGGACAAGGACGAGCTCGAGGCCGAAGGCTAGGAATAGCTTGAGGTTGTAGGAAGGCATGGCTCCTCGAGATGTCGAGGAGGAGCTCGAAGCCAGGGTAGTTGGCGAGGACGAGCCTTCAAGTTGGCCAAGGGAGAGCTCGACAGCAAAGGTTGTTGTCCAGTTAGAGGTCGACCAGCCGGTCGAGCTCGAGAGTGCCCCCTCCAAGTTAGCTAGGGCGACCCTTTGGTGTTGGCGAAGGGAAAACTTGACGTCACATTTACGGTTGAGCTGAACTTCCAGCAGCAGGTCGAGAAGGAGGTCGAGCTGATGGTTGAGTTAGAGTTGGAGAGTGACCCATTGTAGGGGTGCGGAGCTGTTGGAAACAGTATGTTGGGAAACGAGGGAGAGCCTTCCTCTTGCGGCGACCATAGAAGAAGAAGCGGAGTCTCGAGCTTGATCCAGGAATCGACTCGGAGGTCGGCCAAGGAATTCTTCTAGCTCACCCTGCTCCATCCTCCCTCCTCTCTTCATCTTCCTCAATTGCGTGTGCCTGAAAAAGAAAAGAGTAAAGTCGATTTCCCGGTTCTTCTGTTTCCTAAATCCCATCCTAAGCCACCTGAATTGAGACAAGCATTCAGAAACAAACGAGTTGGTGATCTCTCAACCACGTCTCGTCTCGACCCATAGATAAGACGTCTTGCAATTTCAGTGCAGTAAGATTCACGACAATTTAATTGTCATGGACTCTTGCTGCTTCTGCAATTCTACTGTTGTCTGTTTCCTCTATTTTGCGTGAGAAAACACGATGTGATACAAAATCCGAAAAAAAACGAAGTTGAGGAAAAATCGAAGAATTTTACCTTTAGATGATCTTTTAATATTAAACCACGAAATATTTTTCCACAAAAAATTTTCTAAATTTTATTGAATTCCCCCGAATTCCTTTGTGAAATTTTGGTGAAAAGCAATTGTGGGAATTAAATTATCTAAAAAGAAGTAAAAAATCGTGTTCCCAAACTGGCAAAGGACTGTAAACTCCGGCTGAAAGCCTGAAAAGCAGAGAAATTATCGAAAAGCAGGGAATGAAGAGGCAGCCCTCTTGAAAAGAAAATGGAATATTGAACATGAAGGAGGCTCGGAAATCATCCTTAGCAACATCTCAGGAAAAATGCCTATGAAAAGCATTCAATCTTATGCTATCACAACACTACCTTTAATATCCTCACAAAATAAATGGACAAATTGTAGCTAGTCTCCAGAATAACTAGTTATAGGCATCACTTAGCGTCAGAACCTACTTCTTTGTCATCGTCCCTGTTTCGGTTTCAAACGCAGCTCTAACCACCCACTTCTCTTATGGTCACATGACCTACCGGCCATCTGAAGATTGTCTTTATCCACAAATTGTCATGCCTCGTTCTAGTTTCGAGTTGGAACTTGATTCAGCTGCAATCTCAGCCGAGACGAATATCTCCGTCGATGTAGCCCATAGTTGACTTGCTAGTTCCTCGTTGTGCGAAATCAACGACGAGGCGATATTTCGGCCATTCCCGCCGAAGAAGTACAATCCCGAAGTATCCTGATAATTGAAAAAGGTCCATTTGTTGTGAGTCGAATTAGGATAAAGCGATCCACGTCATCTAGTCGTTTTCTTAAGAACATGTTTACTGGCAACAAAAAATTGAGGCGATGAATGAAGAAAAAGGCAAGAAAAGAGATTCACTCACTGGAGGTGCCAGGGCGGCATCAAGAATTGAATTTACACCTCTCTCAGGTAAACTTAACAATCCCAGCAAATTAAGAAATGAGAACGCTGCATATGAAAGTGAAGTAGGCAATTCTCGCATTATCTTAGTTTTCACAGCTCCAGGATCTGCAGCACTGCGATCAAGATAAACAAACGCACGAGACATTGGTCATCATGATGGTATTCAACAGTATTTATCACTGTGATCTAGAAAGAACAAAGAAATGTCTCCCGGATCATGCAGACATGGAATCACTCACTTGACAGACACTGAAGTACATTTCTCCACTTGAAGTTGTCGGTGGAGTTCATAAGTGAATAGTAGAACACACACTGTCAAGAATTGGGAACACAGCTGAGAGAAGAACTATAGTTTCCGGAATTCTACAACAAAACTTACCCTTGGAATACTCATAAATCCGTGCATATGGATAATGTTTCATTCCAAGAAACTTCTTGCCGGTGACCGTGTCCTTGTCACATTGAGTTGTGCAAGCTGAAAAGGAGAGGGAAATATCTCAAGTGAACCATAAGGAAAAGAAATGGAAACAAGGTTTTTCACAAAATTGCCGGAGGGATGGCAGCTTTTTCATCGTCACACAATGAAACTATACCTAAAGAAAACCCAACAAAGTAACAAGGAATTCATCAACTTCACATGACAACGAGTGATCTAGTTTGACCAGCCTAGGCTAAAACAAAGATGTTTGCAAAGTAGACAAAGATAACAAGCTAAAACATTAACTAGGATAAAAGAAAGGAAGGTAGATGTTCTTCAACACAAGTATTCTTGGAACTTGCTCTCAGTATAGTAATAATTCAATTAGAACAACATACCGTTTAAGTGGGTGAATGATGACACGTTAACAATCCGAGATGGAACAGGGCTATTTCTTAGGAGTGGTAACAGAAGCTTCGTTAACAAGACTATGCCGATGTAATTTGTAGCCATCATTCTGAAAAGCAAGGGATAACTACAGTCAAGTATAGTGAAGTAAAAAACATAGGTCAACGAAGACAATTGGCTAATGGCTAATCAACTAAAGCAATGCATCAACATCACAACGAAGCTGACGATACTAAAACTTTTTATCGAGAAGGGGCAGGTGAATGAGAAAGGTGCATTTGAATTTTATCTGGCTCTCAGAAAGAAAACTCCAAAATCCAGTTTATATAATATATGCAAAACAATTGATTTTTTTTCTTTTTTGCCAAGGAGCAATATTCTTGTTTTCAGTTGGAGCTAATATATAAATACCGTTAAAGAGAGATAACTGGTGAAGGACGCATAACTAAAAAAGAAATAGGACTTTTAGAAGAGAAAGGAATTAAAATTGGCTGCCAGAAAAGATAAATACTGATCATATCCTTCGGCAGAAAGTCGGGAAGATGTTGCTAGTATCCCAGCATTGTTAATCAAGAGTTGGATAGAAAGATGCATTTTTGACTCCAATAGCCACTCATGAAGTGAGTTTTTGAACTCCAATATTGATTGAAATGATGATACGTCAACCTGGAATGCTTTAAGAGACGCGTTCAAGTTGTCATGTTGAATCTCAGCAGCCATCTGGGATGTAAAAGAAAATGAGATAGTGTATAGTCAGCTTGAACTTGGATGGACATTCACAGACTGTACCTTGGACAACAAATGCGAAGACCGGCCCACTGCAGAACAAGGAACAAAAGATATAAATGCGAGAAGCAAACATGCTGGACAAGCAGCATCAAAATCTGAGACTAAACGATGATGGGTAAATTGAAGAAATGCAAACACACCAAGAACCACTGTGAAACCTTCTCTGGAAAGAGCCCGAGCAGCTGCAGCACCCAAGCCAGATGTGGCCTTCAAGCACGAGAGCGGAAAAACCTTAAAATTCAATTCCTCTAACAAGCAGGAGGACTAAACCTGGGCAGGGAAGGGGATTTACTTACGCCGGTGACAACACAAACAGGCCTGCGAGCAGTTTTTGCTGAGGCTTTCTGAGGAACTCTTTTAGCTTGAGGCATCCAGTTGATGAATAATCTCACATAAGACACCAAAAGCGAAAAGTTCCACAGCACAGCCATTATCCAGAATTCTATACAGAAAAGGAAGGAAACGATCTCTCCCAATTCTTTAAAAACAATTTTCAGCTTGGCAACCAAACTACTCCCGACCGAATGGAGACAGCCATCCCTACATTCTTAATCACGAGAAGGAAAACATTGTCTCTAGTTAATTTCTCCAAGACATAGCACATACCATGTCATTCGTAAAATCCCACTTCATATTCACAAAAAAACATCTATATCGAGCAACAATACCTCATATAACCATGAAAAAGTCTGACCAAACAACACACCGGAAGGCGGGAAATAACCATAATGCCGACCAAGTTACGATATCAAGGGCCACATTTCGTAACGAAACACGGGAACTAAACACCGTATCGGTCAAGAACTAACACTAGTCAGAATTTGCATTCATCCCACAGGTCAAGATCCCCAACCGATTCCAACATTTATACAAGCTGAAACACCCCCCCCCCCCAATGGTCCAAATACTTTCACAGTTGGGTGAATTGAACAAAATTGATGTGCCGTTAGTCATCCGAAATGGAATATGCAATAGGAGAACTTTTGGACTTCCATTGGCGGATACCAAAGGGGACATTAGACTTTACACACGCGGGAGCTCCGATAAGGAAAAAAAAAAAGAAGCCTAAGAAATCACAATGTTTCCGACTACCAAAACGCATCGTCGTCGTAGTCGTCGTCATCATCAAAATTGGGAAAGATTTGGGCGGGAATCAGGAAGAGGGATTGTTCTCACCACAAAGGCATGCAAGGAGGGAGGTGGTTCTCTCAGCTGTGCCTCGTCCAGTGCTCTTCCGTTCCAGCGATCGCAGCCCCTCCTTCCCTGCCATTATTTGTCATGGGCGTGTGGGAAGTGGCGGCTTTTCGATTTTGTAGTGGTCCGCCGCGGTTTGAAGAGGATGGGAATCCTGCCCCTGGGGAAAGGGAGAGGGAAATTGTCTTCTAAAAACTCCCCAATTCTAATATCTAATTGTTTCAAAACCAGATGGATTTTATTCCATTTTAAAAATTTTGATTCAGTTAATCATAAAACATAGAAATAAAAACAGCATCAATGATGCCTGAATACGCACATGGGATACGACATGGAGATACCTGTAAACTTCAAAATATTAAGACATGAATAAAGTTCGGACATGCATAAAAATTCGTAAATTACTAATTATCAAAAGTTATAATGTAGAATTAAAATGAAGTTAAATAATTTATGAATTGAAGGTAATTTCATATGATTGTTTTAATTTATTTTTGGGTGTCAACTATTTGGTTAAACTGAACCAAACTGACTGTTTGGATTGGTTTAATTGTCTTCCAAATTTTTCGGGTGGAAATCAAATCCAAACGAAATAATATATTCCGATTTGGCTTTAGATTTGTGCTCTATTGATCCTAACCAAATTGAAAACTGAACTACTTAACTTAATAGACTAAATCATTTTCGTACTAAATTGTAGAAAACACATAAATATTTAAAAAACATTGCATCTCTAATCCTTATCTAGATGACTATATATAACTTTCTATTTCATTTCTTTGTAGAAAACTAATTCCACAACTTTTCCTTGTACTAACAAATTTTCCTTGTTTTTAGCCAAACCAAATCAAAATTATTTAGTTAGGTTAAATTCCATTTCATATAAATTTTGCTTGGTTTGGTTTAAAAACTAAAAACAAAATCAGATAATAATAGAGATAGGTCGGATATGAAAAACAATTTACCGGACACGGAAAACTAAGTATCGGACACAAGTATATCACATATTTTAATCGTAACCAAGAAGTATCGAATAAATATTCGAGTACAAATATACATACTTGACCCTAAAATGAAGTATATGTGCACGGTATGTATGTTGGCATTTGAAGTCATACGAACTTATCGTGATTATGATCTGAATGGACATGGGTGTGCATGAATTATGGTCGCCAGTAAATTCAAGAGAAAGAACAATGAAGAAGAAGAACGCACTTACTTCCATTGATAAACATAGTATAAAGCCCAAAAGCGACAACCAGATGCCCGTATGTGGGGTCGGAAATGTTTGCCATGTTTTATTTTGATGCTAACTAAGACTATTTATACTAAACCTAAGACGATAACTCAAAAACGCATGTGGAAATTGAATGGAACCTCCTTTAGTTGCAGCGCATTACGGAAATTGGACTTCAACCGCCTTATCTACTTGTAATCGTCATTTTGTCAAACGCAACTGCTACCCTTTCATCCGGTCGACCAGCTGCTCCCGAGGTCATCCATTGTCCTTATTAAACTGGTCGATCTTAGAGCACTCGTCGATCTTTCCACTCCTTTCGACAATCTTAAGGTAAGTCCCTTTACCGAGACGATCCTTACCCTAGTAAACTTCATGGGCCTTAAGTTAAATTGGGTTTCCACCGCCTTATTCACTTATAACCGTTGCTCTATCAAAAGCAGCCGTTATCCTTTAATCTGATCGATGTACTTCTCTCGAAGTCTTTTATTGTTCTTACTAAACTAGTTAATCTCGTGGACTTCATTGACTTTCCAATCCTCTCGAAAACTTTAAGGAAGTCTCTTCACCGAGACGATACTTATCCTAGCAAGCTTCATGGCCTTAGACGACGGAGTTTTGTTCCATAATGACGTCATTTGGCGAAATATTTCGCCAAATGACGCATCTTGGAAAATAATTCGGCAACTAACCCACCAAAGTCGGCCTTACAAAGGCCGACTTTGGTTCAATTTTGTTGGTTCAAAAAATGTTGTCTTGAAGTATGTGTCACAGGTGTCTGATTGGAATCGAAGTTTATTTTTTTTAAGTTCGGAGGGAAGTCGACCTTACAAAGGCCGACTTCCTCTGCCATAAAATTTTTTTTTCTAAGTTACTCAAAGTAGGCCTTACAAAGGCCAACTTCCTCTGCCATAATTTTTTTTAAAGTTAGTGAAAGTCAGCCTTTGTAAGGCCGACTTTGCTCAGACTGCATTGAAGTCGGCCTTACAAAGGCCGACTTCCTCTAGTATATTTTTTTTTCTAAGCTAGTGGAAGTCGGCCTTTGAAAGGCTGACTTCGATTCTAGAAAACCAAAGTCGGCCTTACAAAAGCCGACTTCCTCTGCCATTTTTTTTTCTAAGTTAGTGGAAGTCGGCCTTTGTAAGGCCGACTTTGGTTTTATAGAATCGAAGTCGGCCTTACAAAGGCCGACTTCCACTAGCTTAGAAAAAAATATATACCAGAGGAAGTCGGCCTTTGTAAGACCGACTTCAATGCAGTCTGAGCAAAGTCGGCCTTACAAAGGCTGACTTTCACTAACTTAAAAAAAAATTATGGCAGAGGAAGTTGGCCTTTGTAAGGCCTACTTTGAATAACTTAGAAAAAAAAATTTTATGGTAGAGGAAGTCGGCCTTTGTAAGGTCGACTTCCCTCCGAACTTAAAAAAAAATAAACTTCGATTCCAATCACACACCTGTGACACATACTCAAGACAACATTTTTCGAACCAACTAAATTGAACTCAATTCAACAAAATTCAACTCAACTCAATTAAAATCAATTCGTAATGCCAGTAAAACAACCAACTAAAAAGAAAGTACATGGGAGAAGTCTAAATGATCCTAATTCCTTCGGGAGCACCTAGAGTAGAAGAATGATCCCCACCGTCGCTGAGAGTCCATCTGCGTTACCTGAGAAGAATCCTCTGCATCACGAACGGGTGGCTGATCCCTCCTACTCTTCCTTGGTGCCTCGGGAGTGGACGACGTAGAGGCATATAATGCCGGAGTCCTTACGGCATCAACGGGAGTCGGATCAATCACAAGAGACGGATATACCTCGTGCTCATGTGATTGCATGATGAACGCATCGACGTCAAACATATCAACGTCTCGATGCTCATCATGCTCCTCTTCCTCCTGCTGCTCCTCTTCCTCGTCCTCCCTCCTCTTCCTCCTCGTCATCCTCGGCGTGAGGTTCATCGGCTGGCTCAGGTTCAAACTCGTCGTCAGCCGCTGGCGCTTCAGCACGTCTATACAAGCGCATCAGGGTAAATTCTCGCAAGAAGTTATGGCCCCTGCGAGAAATACCGGCGATGTGCTCTAACTCAGAAGGGTCACCTCTCTCGGATCGGATAGAGATGTCCCTCGTTTGTTGCGTCTGCGAGGAAAGTATATCAGTACAATGATTTATACATTAATGAAGGTAAACAGTTATTGTACTTACCACTATACTCAGCATGACGCCCGTGTGAGATAAGTGTGGACGGGAGTAACACATGTACCATGTAGTATGCTCCTCGTCTTGTTCCCAATGTAAAGGAACGACGTGGCCACCCCAGTGATGCCACAGCTGGACGTAGTTCCCGTGAATGTGCATCTAATTGTCCGATGACTTGCCACGCATGTCGATCCGGTGGAAGCGTGTCTCAGCGTCGCATTTCCCAGGAATTATTTACTCGTCTCCAAATTGCCGAATGACTCTATCCGGGTAGTGCCATTCGACAATTGAGAAGCAGATCAGCGGCACACGTGCTCGCCAGCTTTCTTCACCGTCCAAGCAATAAGCAGGAAGTCTGGCACGGACATCATCCGTGTATGGATGCCAAACGACCTGTGAAACGAACAAACATAACCAACCAACCAACGACAATCACAAGAAGTTGAATCAACAGTAAGTCGAAGGAAAATACCTGGTGAGGACTCTGCCACAGCAGATAAGACATGCGTAGCCACAGCAGTCGTATCGAGAGATGCACCCCATTGATATGCAAGAGGCATTCCTTGCCTCTGTCTGCTCCGACGTCTTAAGGGAGATAACTGTGGGAATCTGTCCCACGCCCACGTCTGCAGCAACACTAAACAACCAGCAATCTGAGATGCTTTCTTGTCTGCTGCTCGACATAACTGTCTGTATAACCATGCTAGACAAGCTGATCCCCAGTTGTAACTACCACATATCTCGAAGTCCTCCAACAGAGGCAACCATATCAGATGCACTAGGTTGTCTGACTTATCCGGAAAAATCATCGATCCTATAAGCTGCAGTATGTATGCCCTGGTATGCATACGTACCTGCTCTTCCGGTGCATGTGGATCTAAGACGTCGAAACGGGATGCCAACCAACTCATCTTCACCATTCCCGCCTTCATCTGACTTCTTCCCGGGACGTCCCCTAGTAGATGAGCGCAAACCGCTTCGAAGTCGAAGCTGGTGTAGGAGATGACGGGGTCACCCTCAATCGGCAATCCGAGCTGAATCGCCACGTCCTCCAATGTCACGGTCATCTCTCCATGCGCCATGTGGAAAGTGTGAGTCTCCGGCCTCCATCGCTCCACTAATGCCGTGATTAGCGCATGATCCAGCTGAATGAATGGTAGCTTCGCAACTCCAAAGAAGCCAGCCTGTCGTAGGTATCTATCCATCCGGCGGTCTCGAAGGATCTTCTTTACACTACTTTCATGATGGCGACAATTGAAAACATTGTTCTGCATGAAAATGAAATATCAATTGATTAGTAACAAAACTCAAAATATACGAAATATTTAGTAAGATAAACATATCTCCGTATAAGATGAATCCCATACAACAGAAGAACGATGCTGCTCCTGGGAGTGCAGTACAGTCGGGTCCTGCAGTCCTGACTCCATAGTATAACCTGAAAAGACAAATGAAACATATCAAGTCCTGGGTCCATAGAATAACCTCCATATAATAAACGTAGAAATTAAACATATCAAGTATAATTCAAGATAACGTCCATATAACCTTACAGTTTCATTTATTTGGACAACTACGGCGATGATGTCCCTCAAGTTTAAGACCGCAAGTCAACTTCTTCTTCCGTTCCCTCACATCCATTTCATTGTGAATTCTAGTAGATCTAAGTCTCCCTTTCGGTCGTGCCCTTTCTGGGTTCGGAACGACATTTGGGAATGTATATGCATCCCAATCTTCTTTACAATCAAATGAATGCCATGTGGATGAGTAAATCGCCTTTTGATTAGCCCAAGTGTAAATATTGTGAATGGAATCCGAGCCATCCACATTAACATAGGCGAAACAAGCAAGGGCATGAGAACATGGTATCCGATAGGTTTGCCATTTCTTGCAGGTGCACCTATGGTGTCGTAGGAACACGTTCTTTGTCTTATAATTCCCCCGGGTCGTGACAACGAACGTACCTTCACCGCGATCCAAAAGAGTGACTTGGTGATTTCTGGCTTTCCTGATTCCTCTTTGAAAGCGATTCATGGCAACTTTAGTGAATTTCTCATCTTTCCTTATCACCGCATCAGCTTCATCATTTCTACTAATCCAATAAGTACAAAGGTTGTAGAAGGTCTTCCTCACTAAAGCAGAGACCGGAAGCGATCGAGCACCCCTTAAAACAGCATTGTAGCTCTCGCTTAAATTTGTCGTCATTATACCCCAACGGTGGCTCCCATCGTTACTGAGAGTCCACCATCTCGTCGAAAAACTCGGATGATTCTGGAATAGTTCTTAGAATGTGACGCAAATATTGTTTCATCTTCGGAGGCAGACATTTCCTTGCAGCAATAGCAAGGCAGTTCTTTCCACGTACATTCTTGTATCTCGCGTTGAAGTTGCTAGTTACATGGCGTATACAAAACCTCCACTGTGCAAAAGGTGGCATCCAACCTACTTCAACATCGTTTACCGCCGCTAGAATACCAGAATGCCTATCTGAAATCAAACATAATCCCTAACAATCATCGCCAACCACGTACCGTTTAAGGCATTTAAAAAACCATCCCCACGACTGGTAGCTTTCCTCATCTACGATTGCAAATGCTAGAGGCACTATATGATTGCTGCCATCCAAACTACAAGCAATTCATAACTTATGCTTGTATTTTCCGTACAAGAAAGTCCCGTCAATACTAACTGCGGGACGACAATAACGGAATGCTACTGAGGGACCAAACACCAGAATACTCTCTGGAACACAAACTGCGAATTACCAACCATGTATGAACCTCCCCAATCAACGCAACTATTAGGATTAGAGACACGAATCGCGTTCAGCAAATGTGGCATCTCGTTGTATGATTCATCCCATGAGCCATAACAATACGCAATAGCTTTCCTTTTCGCATCCCACACCCTTCTCCTTGGCACTTCGTATCCATATTTCTCCTTCACCAAGTTGCGAAGAACTTGAACTTTAACTTCCGGACTATCACTTATGAACATAGGTTCCATGAAATTTGAATCCAGACGTTCATGATCACGCGATAGTACGGGATTTACGCAACTATGAGGTTCACCAACTATTCTCACCTCAAACTCGTCATCCTCTTTTGGTTGTATAGCCCGTAACCTCCACTTACAGCCCTTCTCGAATTCAGAACAACATATATTCCACAATGTCTTCGTGGATTTGATAACCTCATAATTGCAATGCCGTAAAATATGAAAATTGTTCACCGTATGGATGAACATTTTCTTATCCTTGAAACGCATTCCCTTTTGAAATTCATCAATAAGGTCAGAAAAGTCCACAAGAGGATGGAAATCCCACTCCTCAACTCTTTCATGTACGTCATTCAGATATTCATTATAAAATGACAGAGGTTTCTCCTTCTCCTTCGATCGACTTCGCGAACTTGACCCTTCACCAGATTCAACAACCATAACCATATCATTGTCCACATTCTCATCATCCGACATCTCATTGCCGGCATTCACATCGTTAAAATACTCAGCATCAGTGTCGACATCTGGATCATAATTCAATATATCTTCATTCACATTGCCTTCATCTTCCATCGGAGGATTAGAACATTCTCCAACAGTATCATTACTCTCTACTTCAGCAACGACAATTTCGTTTCCAGCTACAACATCCATACGATGATCAACTTCCATCGGAATATTATAACAATGTTCGCCCGGAAAACAACGCTGCACTTCATCCTCAACCACAGGACGATCCACTTCCACATTAGTCTGTACGGCAAACATCCTAGCCTCTACAGTCTCAGTTTGACGACGAACACCCATATGACGATGGCGTTCCACATTACGCTCAACATCCACCCTTCTAGCTTGAACATGCGGCACCGGGGATGGAAGCACGGTCGGGAATGGAAGCACGGGCTCGGGGACGGAAAACTAGGGCGAGGGGGCTTCAATCGGCTTGGAGGCGGCAGGGGGCAGACGCTGGCGGCACGTTAACTCGGAGAGTTCTGTCTCCCCGAGTTTTGTTTTTTTTTTTTAAACCTAGCAAAGTCGGCCTTACAAAGGCCGACTTTGCTCAAGCCGCATTGAAGTCGGCCTTACAAAGGCCGACTTCCTCTGCCATAATTTTTTTTTAAGTTAGTGGAAGTCGGCCTTTGTAAGGCCGACTTTGCTCAGACCGCATTGAAGTCGGTCTTACAATGGCCGACTTCCTCTGGTATATATTTTTTTTTAAGCTAGTGGAAGTCGGCCTTTGTAAGGCCGACTTCGATTCTGGAAAACCAAAGTCGGCCTTACAAAGGCCGACTTCCACTAACTTAGAAAAAAAAACTGGCAAAGGAAATCGGCCTTTGTAAGGCCGACTTCCATTGTGGAAAACCGAAGTCGGCCTTACAAAGGCCGACTTCCTCTGCCTTACAAATGCCGACTTCCTCTGCCTTACAAAGGCCTCTGTAAGGCCGAATTATTTTCCAAGATGCGTCATTTGGCGAAATATTTCGCCAAATGACGACATTGTGGAACAAAACTCTTAGACGACGCATGGGTCCAAAATCAGTTTACATTTTAAGCAATATCTATAATTCATTTGTTATGTTTTTTTTTTTCGGACCAAAGCCAAACATTACATTAGTGTTTATTGTACTCAAATATTGAAAATCGTTAAGAGCATATATAATTGTTTAGATGATTTATTTAAAAATTTTCGAACTAGAATTTGACAAATATTTAATAAAAGTAGTATTTAGATGATGCGTGAGCAAATACTTGTCGCGTCACGTTTAAGCAACGATTTAATGTAATTACGTCTATCTCGAATCTCAACGTATGATTTAATTTAGTCTGGCAACATGGGATGCAACTTTTGGTGCCGGAAACGTTAATCTGTCCCACCTGAATATTTTTATTTCAAAGGTAACATATAAATGTAGTGCATGTCTCCCGTATTTTCCTTAATATATTTCTTGAAGTTTGTTACTTCGTATAGTTACTAGAAAAAGGAAATTGTTATCGACTGAAATTTAATGTTTAAAGAATTCCAAAATACAGTTAGATTGATAAGAGCAAGTAAGAGTTATTAAAAAAAATAAGAAATGCGCAAAGGGTATGCATATTAAGAAATTTATTGTAAATGAATGCCCATTTATTATAATTATTTATTATTCATTCGGTTATAATCCTTATATTCTTTCTGTCGTAAAATCTATATAAATAGAAGGGATGTCTATTGTATACGTATGATGATCTTGGAAATCAATAAGAAATTCTCCCCCTTTTTTCTCTCCATATTCTCTCGTTTTCCTTTTTCCATTTTCTCGTTCTTTGTTTTACAACACGTTATCAGCACGAAGCCAAATTCCCCTCCTCGTTCGTGGAAACTAAGTCGATTGAGGTAGACGGTGGCAACCTCGAAAAATTTTGGTTTTATTTTAAATCTCATCATTATTTTTTTTCTTATAATCATCATGTCGAATCTCACAAAATTGGAGTTCACGGCCCTTGACATTATCGGAAGGAAATACCTTCATGGATTTTAGATGCTGAAATTTACCTTGCGGCCAACGGTTTTGGAAAAACCATCAATAATCAAAACACGATGTCCGACCAAGATAAGGCCAAAGCAATGATGTTTCTTCACCGCCATCTCCACGAAGATTTAAAAATTGAGTATCTCACCGTGGAAGATCCCTTGGTCCTTTGGAATAATTTTTAAGAAAGGTATGATCATTTGAAAACAATCATTCTTCCAAAGGCTCAGTTTGATTGCCTGCATTTGCGCCTTCAAGATTTTAAATCGGTGAGCGAATACAATTTGGTATTATTTTGAATTACTTCTCAATTGAAATTGTGTGGAGAAACTATTACTGATGGAGACATGTTGGAACATTCTCCACTTTTCATGCATCGAATGTGCTCCTGCAGCAGCAATACCATGCAAAAGGTTTTGAGAAGAATTCTGAATTGATTTCATGTCTCCTTTTGGCCGAACAAAACAATGAGCTTTTGATGAAGAATCATGAGGCCCGTCCGACCGGATCTGCTCCATTCCCTGAAGTGAATGTGACATCATATGGAAGACAACAACGTGGTCGTGGTCCTAGTCGTGACTATGGAGATGGACATGGACGTGCTTATGGTCGAGGACGTGGTGGTGGTCGATCTTATTTTCGTAACAATCGTACCCAATATATGGATAGGGGAAGAGCGACAAAAAGATGCATGATGATGGTCAATTCAACAAGACAGTGGAGAATAAATGTTATCATTACGGCATGAAGGGCCACTAGTCACGTACCTATCATACGTCAAAACATTTGACCGATCTCTATCACGAGTCACTAAAAGAAAAAATGGCGATCGAGACGAACTTTGTTTTCGATGAAGGAAAAATAACTTTCAGTGATGATAAAATAGATTTTAGCTTTGATGATTTCTCCCAAATTGATATAGCTGACTTTCTTGTCGAGCATGAAAATAATAATAATGTTATTTAATTTTATTTCTCTTGATGTATTTGTTTATTTTTAAATAAAATTTTATGATTACCTAATTATACGTTTTGTTGTGCAAATTAAACTTTTAATTAAAAAAATAAAATTTTATAATATGGTTTTGGATTCTTTTTAGTATTGTTGTTGTTTTTATTTTTTTATGTGCTTTTGTATATTATTAAATTAATATTTTATTTATGAAGAAAATGGAGGTTTCCGGAAGCGAATTCTCGACTAATAAAAATTGCGACTGTCTCGTAGATAACGCATCGACGCATACTATTTCGAAAAGCAATAAATTCTTTTTCACCCATGATCTCCAGAGGAGTGGTGATATTGATGTTCAACAAATACGTTCATCAGACTGACAGATTTATTTACAAAGGCTTTGTCTACAATAATTTTTGAAAGGCTGGTGCATAAAATTGGAATACGCAAACTGGGACATTTAATGTAATCTTACTATGAGGGGGAGTAAACATATTGTACTCTTTTTTTCTTTACTATGGTTTTTTCCCGTTGAATTTTCCTGAAAAGTTTTTTAATGAGGCAGTATAGAATGGACATTCAAGGGGAATTGTAAACATAGTGTGAATGCCCAATAATCATTTATTATTCATCCTGTTACAATCTTTAGATTCTTTCTGTTGTAAATTCTCTATAAATAGAAGGGATGTCGATCGTATACGTACGATGATCTTGAAAATTAATAAGAAATTCTCCTCCCCTTTTTATGTCCATATTCTCTTGTTTTCCTTCTTCCTTTTTCTCATTCTTTGTTTTACAATAAAATTAAAATTTTTTTATGAGAATTATTAAGCCATGGATAGGTCAACGGCGAAGGAAGCCAAAAGTCTGTCCGATCAGGGCTGTGTGGGGATCAAGGATGACAAGGAAAGGGGTGGTGGAGGCGATAGGCTATTCGATCACAAAAAAAACACGTTTAGAATAATTTACCTAATTTACGTCACATTCGTGGTTTCTGATGTTGCCACTCAAATTTGTTAGCGAAAACTAGGAAAACAATTCCTGGTGTGAATATTGAAATTCCCGTCAAAGGAGGGATATACCATTCATCCTTGTTAAAAGAACATGCGAATTAACGCGGAATATTCAAGTTTTAGTCGAAAGAGGAATAAACCCTTCACCCTTGTTAGAGAAACAAGTGGATCGAAACGGTAAATTCAAATTCCAATCGAAAGAGGGATAACCCCTTCACCCTCGTTAGAGAAATAGATGGATCGAAATGATAAATCGAGTACTAAATCAAACAGTACTGAATGACATGTCAACACTTACAGACATGACGTGAACGAAAAAAAAAAACAAAAAGACTTGTGGACGGCTGTAAGGTGCTTCACGACGGTCGGCGACGGTCGAACAGCGATTACGGCATACGAAACTCCAAATAAGTACGCCATTTCATCCTCAAACGGATGGGCAGACGAAGCGTACGATACAAACCTTGGAAAATATGCCCCGAGCTTATGCACTTGGATGGAAGGGTAGTTGGGTTGATCACTTACCCTTGATAGAGTTCGCGTACAACAATAGCTACCATAGTAGCATTGGTATGGCGCCTTTTGAAACCTTATATGAGAGGAATTGTAGATTGCCGTTATGTTGGAGAGAGCCCGGGAAAAGAGTCTGGACGGACCTGAGATAATCAATGAGACATCGGATGCGATCCCAATAATAAAGGCACATATGAAGACTGCTCAAAGTCGGCAAACGAGTTATGCAGACCGACGAAGGAGACCCTAGGAGTTTGACGTGGGTGATGAAGTATTTCTCAAGCTATCCCCGATAAAATCGATGTTTCGGACGGGCAAAGTGCATAAGTTGAGACCGAGGTACATCGAACCATATCAAATCACGGAACGCATAGGGAAAGTGGCAAACCGAGTAGCCATACCTCCAGAGTTGTCTCATTGTCATGATGTATTTCACGTATCCATGCTTAGAAAGCATGAACCAGATCTGGAGGAAAAGATGGAGACCACAACCGTGAGTATAAATGAGGACATGAGCATCACAGTGGAACCGGTACAAATAATCGGGCAGAAAGAACGAGACACTCATAGAAGTAACACACCGTTAGTATGTGTGCTCTGGAAAGGAGCCGGCATTGAAGAGCAAATGTGGGGCTCGAGGAACATATGAGAGTAACATACCCTTACCTTTTCGAGTAAACAAATTTCGAGGACGAAAAGTCCTAAGAAGGGAGAACGTAATAACCCATAATATTTCTAGTTATGACTGTAAATGTGGTTGTGCATATGGTATGAATGTGTAATGAAAAGGAAAATTTATGATATTGTAAGAGTGAATTCGGAACGCCGAAAGGATTTTTCGAATATGTAAGCATGACTTGGTGCGGATAATATTCAATGATGATGTCCATTGTTCAAGGACACTTCCATGAGCTATATGGACAGCCTCCTACGTGAGGGAGTAATACTTCGAAGTATCTGTGTGAACGACGGGTTGACATTTTCGTTGTTATGACGATAAGCTTAGGGTTATTGCGGTTAAAACCTATCTATCTTCGAATTGTAAACCGAATTGATTAGAACATAAAATTTAATGATAATTTCAGCCCAAAAGATTAATGAAATGTGATAAATGCGGAGCACTTTCGTGCGAATTTATGGCTGAAATTTAGCCACAAACAAGTTTAGAAATACGACAAAGCTTGTCAAATAAGATAAAGTAATGATTAAGGAGTTGGATTAATTAATGTTAATCAAGTTGGATTATTAGCGCTAATTAAGCATGATTAATTGGTGTTAATCGGGGCCCAAGGCTTCTTCCACAAGCCATGGATGGTGGGGCCCACTTTTCATCATTTAGGGAACCTCATAAGAAGGCTCGAAGGACAGAAAAAAAGGGGAGAAAGGGGCTGTGGACGTCCATAAGGAGGAGGAGAAGAAGAAGAGGTGGGGGAGAAAAAAGAAGAAGAAGAATATAAAGAAGGGGTTGGTCCGATGGGCTAATTTGGCGAACAAAGCAAGGAGCAAAACGGAAGGGGTAGCATCAACGAAGCGTGAGGAGGCCCCTTCTGGCAAGGTCGCTCGGAGGAGGAAAGAATTGGAATGGTTTTGCTCCGGAGAAGAAAGGTACGGTACTAAAACTCGTTTTTCTTCTTTCGAAACGGTCATAAAACTTGTTAACCTTGAGTTTTGCTCGCTGTAAATGTATTGTTTGGTGAGGAAAAGGGGTTGGCCAGAGCCTTGGGATGGTAGGAGATAGCACTCCGGACCGTCAGTTATGCGACGGATGAGCGGATTCTTACAGCATGTGAGTTGGCCGGTGGTTCGCAGTTGAGCGTGTGATTCTGATGACAATCGTGTGGGGACAAGCCATGCGGGATCTCATCCGTATGCATGAGCTGGATGTTGTATTGAATTATAAATGGATGCTCATAGTGATTTTGGGCTGTTCGGGAGCGAATTTCCTGGTTTGTGTGTGTGCATTGTACTGAAAAATGGATTGTTTTGCATGTGTTCGTGTGGGTACGTGACGACGCATTCGGAGTGTATACCTTGTAATTGAGGCCCGGGAATACGGTAAATGGGAATGAACGGGTTGGTCCGTTGGTATTGAGAAAATGAAAGGTCGAAACTCCGAATGAGATAGTTGCGGACAAGCACGAACATACATGGATGTGAACATATGAATAGTGAACAATGTTATTAAATGAACATGAGCTGAAAAGGGGACTTGTTATGGTCATTCATAGCTGGTCCGGAGTTGATACTCCTGGTGAGAGGAGGGTTTATTAAGTGCGGAAGGCATAGATAAATGAAAATGATCGAACGTCCCACGTATCGTGGGCAGAATGGAAGTTTACGACGGTACATTAACACGCCCATGGGACTGCCTTATGAGGCAGATATGAGGAGGGTTTGGACAGAAAGAATCCACCCTTAGAATGCTGTATTGGACAGCCTAGTTGGCTGGAAAAAATTGGCGAAAAGCTAAGGCACGAAGGGAAGTTTCGTGGTTTTATGCACCCAAATGGGTTGATCCGTGGTAGCGGGATGTTGTGCTGCTGAAAGCATATGAACATGAGGCTGCCCATGGAAAGACAATAAAAGAAACGAAATAAAAGATAAGGGAAATAAAATAAAATAAATGATATGATCAGAAAATGAGGAAAGGAAATATATTATTTTCTCCCGACATGATCTGAAAAGATAAGGGAGCAAGGTAGTGGAGCAGTCCTTTGGGATGCTTGTTGCCGGGTTGCCTTTCGTCGCCTGAGAGACGCGTCACTTGGTGCTCCTTGTCGCCTCGCTTACTCGATGACCTGCAAGTTGAGACCTCAAGTAGGCGACGTTGGTTGAGGTGTAGGTGAAGCGACGGCCATCCTTGTATCACCATATCACCAACCTTGAACTATACGGCCCTCCGATGTTGGTCAGCATACTTCTTCATTCGCCGAGCAGCCATAGCCATACTATCACGCGCTTCCGCGATCATCTCATGCCGAACAAGGTCCCCCTGATCGTTGTAGAGCAACGTCTTGAGGACACAAGGGCTGATGTCCCATAGCAAGTTCAAAGGGACTAAATCCCGTCGATGACGACCTATGTAAATTGTAACAAAACTGAGCAGTATCAAGTAAATCCACCCAATTTCGCTGACTTGCAGTCATGTAGTGTCGCAAATATTCCTCAAGTAAAGCATTTACCCGCTCCGTCTGTCCATCGATCTGCGGATGGTTTGCCGTCGAAAATTTCAACTCTGTACCCATCAAGTTAAAGAGACGTCCAAAATCGACCAGTACAACGTGCATCTATCACTCACAATGTCTGACGGTAACCCAAAATACTTCACTGCGTTCTTATAAGACAGTTTCGCGGTCACCTCCGAGGTACAAATGTTAGATGCTGCAATGAACACATCATACTTCGAGAACCTATCAACAACCCCCAATATCGAAGATAAGTCTCTGACCTTAGGAAATCCAGAAACGAATCCATTGAAACCGACACCTAAGGTTTCCCCGCAATCGGTAACGGTTGGAGCAAACACGCCTCCTTCCGTCTGTCTGATTTATCTTGCGGACACACCAAGCACGTCCGCATATAAGCCTCACAATCATCATCCATGCGTGGCCAGACATAAGTTCTTTTCACCAACGCTATCATCCGCTCCCTTCTCGGGTGACCAGCCCAAGGGTAGTCATGCGATTCCTTCATGATTCGTTGCCTTAGTTCCCCACCTATAGGAACATATAATCTATTACCCTCACAATACAACAGATCATCATCAAGCCAATACCTCCCCACCGTACCTTCCCTAACTTGTTCCACCAATCTCATGTAAGCGGGATCATCCTTTGCTAAGTTACACACCTTATCCAAGATGTCCGACTGGAAGGTGGAGATAGCGGCCACTGTCGTCACTGGTTTCCGACTCAACTCGTCTGCCACCAAATTATGCCGTCCAGGCCTATGCTCCCACTCAAAGTCATACTCGGCCAGGAACTCTTGCCACCGCGCTTGTCTTGTAGAAAACTTTTTCGGCGTCTTAAAGAATGTGTTAGCCACGTTATCAGGAAACTTCGTACCTCCGAAACTTTCTTTGGTGCAGGCTCATCCCGAATGGCTTACACCTTTCTCATATCCATTCTCACGCTCCCACATCCGACCACGTGTCCCAATAAGCATATCTCCATCGCGCAAAATTCACACTTCTCTTTCTTCACGAACAGAGAGTGTTCCCTTAGTTTCTCAAACACAAGCCGAAGGTGTCTTAGATGGTCCTCTAAAGTCTCCGAATATACTACAATGTCATCTAAGTAAACCACAATAAACTCATCTATATATTCATTGAAAACATCATTCATCATATTACAAAAAGTAACCGGGGCATTGGTCAAGCCTAACGGCATCACAAGGAACTCATATGACCCATATCTCGTAACCATAGTGGTTTTGGACTCATCACCCTCCGCAATGCGAACCTGCCAGTATCCGGAATGCAAATCCAACTTCGAAAAGTATGAGGCCTTAGAAAATCTATCGAACAAATCAGCAACAAGGGGTACTGGGCACTTGTTTTTCACTGTGACCTTGTTCAGCCCACAATAGTCAACGCACAGCCGCAAACTGCCATTTTGCATGGTCTAAAACAAAACAAGTGCTCCATAGGGTGCTTTCGAGGCTAAATCTTTCCTGCATCAATCTATTCTCTCAACTCACTGAGTTCCTTAGGGGCCATCTGATAAGGTGCTTTGGCAAGAGGTACTATCCCCTGAAGGAGTTCTATGTGATGGTTCACTGCCCTCCGAGGCGGCAACCCTTTAGGAAGTTCAGCCAGCATCATATCCTCAAAGTCGGTCAACACTGGTAGCACCTCCCTAGGCACTACGTTGGACTCACTCTCGTCCACATCAAAAATAGCCGCAGGGAAAGTCGCCTCGCCTTTCTTCCAACATTTCACAAGCTTCATCGCAGAGATGAGTTTCGAACCACTGCCCTTTCACAAAACACGACTGAGAAAATTCTCCAGTAGATAACCTGCTCAAATGGGGTATCACTGCCACACAAGCCTCCACAAAGAAGTTGTTTCCCAGAATTATATCAAAATCATCAAGCTGAACAACCATGAAATTAACCGTACCATTCCACAAGCCGAGGGTAACCTTAACCTTTCTTGCCATCACACTGATAGGCTGGTTCTCCGAATTCACAGTCTTGATCCGACACAACTGCTCATCTGTCCTTAGTCCCAATCGTGACACTACACGATCAGCCACAAAGCTATGAGTTGCCCCTGTATCTACCATTGCCAACATACAATGCTCATTAACGGTCTGAGGAACATACATCAATCCCTTACTTACGCCTTCCTTTCTCATTCTCAAGGCATTCAGAAGTTGGAGAGGGGCTACACGGGTCGAGGTCGTCTCTTCCTCCGACACTATTGCATTTAATTTTTCTTTCCGCGGACAGTCCCTCCCTCTATGAGGTCCTTCACAAATGAAACAACCAGAAAACATTTTCGGATCCTTCCGAGTATCGTTACTTACATTGCTAGACTACTCTTGCGACAAACCACGGGCTTCGCTCCATTTCGTCTTCGTCTGCCCTTTCTTTTCACTTTTCAGAGTTCTTTGGGCATCGATCCTTTCTTTATGGCCCGATCATCCTTCGTATGGTCAATTGCACCTGCCCAACGAAATCCTACAAGGGCATTAGCAGCCGCAATAGCGTTTGGGAGATCCTTCACCCCGTCCCGCCTCAATTCAACTTGAGCCCATGGTTGTAGCCCATACATGAAATTGAAAAGCCTATCTACATCCAACATATCAGTGATATCCAACATCAAAGAGGTAAATCGTTTTACATAATCCCTCATTGTACCAACATATTTGAGGCGCTTCAAAGCCTCCCTCGCAACCCAACTCGTATTGCATGGTAAGAACTGATCCATCAATTCCTTCTTAAGGGACTTCCGCGTATCAATTTGAGGACGCCCCGCATTGACGTCCTCCTTGACTCTGGTCCGCCACCAAAGTTTAGCATCACCCGAAAGGTACATCGCGGTAATTAATATCTTCTCGTTCTTGGGCACTCTTGCGGCGGGAAAGTATTGCTCAACATCCCATAAAAAATTCTACAATACCTTTGCGTCACGACAACCATCAAAAAACTGGGGTTTGGGAACCCTCACCTTAGAACGCGAATCACCACCAACCACCGGAGCAGCGATTGCCCTCTTGAGGACAACCAACTTGCTCTCGATATCATCTTGTAGACTGCAGATTCTATCGACCGCCCCATTCAACGAAACAAGAGAGATTTTAGATGAGCCATCCCTGCTTGAAGTTCCTCCAATATGTTGAATATCGGAATGAGATCGTCGGACGGGGGATCACCCACAAGCCTCTTCAAGCGACCAAACCTCTCAGTGATCGGCATCGCCATCTGCACACAAAACCGTGCTCTGATGCCAACTATCAAATGGGTAATTTCCGCTATCAAGTAAACCACCCCGTGGCGTCGTGTCTCGCCCTCGAGCACGACCAGCTTATGCACAACGGAAGCCTACAAGTGTTTCACTAAGAATCCCCGAATACAAGTTATCTTCCTACGCCCTTTTAGAAGCTCTCTTATAGGGGTCGTGGCTCTACACTAAACATTACAACCTTTCACTAAGAGGCATATGGATTCAGGGGGCGCCCAACGCAACCGCCCTTAACCGCCCCTGAAGTCCCCCTCTTTCGGAACGGGCGCCCCCTTCCCAATAGACATGACCCTTCAACACATCAATGATCCTCAGACAACCCGTGCCTCCTCACGGACACACCCTTTCGCGACCCATCATGTCTGTTTGTTCCTCCCCCACGAACGTTGCTGATGGAGCCTTCCACGAGGGTGCCTTCACCGTCTCATGCCCTCAGGCATGTGACACCTACTATCCCATGTTTCCGTTTCTCCTCATTTCCCTTCTCCTTCCGGAGGGCGGACCACCCATACCTGTCCCATCCATTCAGCATCTCCCGAGAGTGGGATTTCACTCAACCCATCCCTTACTTATTTTCTCAATCACCTGTCACACACACATACGAAAAGAAATTAGTATGAAAACAACACCACAATCATGAACCCTACTATCCCTTGTTTCTATTTCTCCTCATTTCCCTTCTCCTTCCATAGGGCAGACCACACCCATACTGGTCCCCTTCCTAAGGACGAACTTTTTGTCGCCGATGCACCGAAGGTGGAATTACACTCAACCCATCCCTTTCTTATTTCCTATACCTTGGGCGGGATCTTATGGACCGGTCCCCTCCATGGCATTTACCCTGAGAGTGGGATGGTTATCAACCGAACCTCTCTAAGACATACATACTAGAGAGCTGGATCAAAGTCCATCTGACCTCTCATTATTCCTTCATCCATCGAGGGTGGGATTAAATCACCGGTCCCCTCCATAAGGCGCATATGCCGGGAACAGGAGCAACTCGATCGAACCTCCCTACTTTAGTTACCGTGGGTGGGAACATGTTCATCGGTCCCCTCATTCGGTTCCTTCCGATGGCGGGATCTAGTCATCGGTCCCCTCCATTTTATTCGCACGCAGCGAGTGGGAATAAGTCACTGATCCTGCCTAGTTCGATTTCCACCGAGGGCAGGAATGTGTTCACCGATGCCCTCTATGCACTATCATGCCATGCACAACCGTGAAACCCCTAAAGGCGTCACCTTTTTCCTTTTTCCTTGTCATCCGACACACATACTTCCAAACAATCCAAAATCACTTCACGTACTACCTTCCCTACAAGGATCCGGAACGATCTCACCATTCCTCACCCGGCTCAACCATTCCTTCATCTCCCACAACACGCGCATGCACACAACAACATGGATCATAACCTTTCCGCAATCATTCATAAAAGAAACAATGCAAGGCTACAATATTATAGTCGTTTAGATAATTCTAAGTGCGGGGAAGGGTTAAAGCCCGCACCATTCTACTTTTCCGCCACAAAGCGCCGCGAGTCCTCTTCTCCTTCGCATGATCCCGCTCTGAGACACGTCCTCCCTCTTCTCTGCTTTCTGAATTCTCACCCTGTGCCGTGCGTCTTGCAAGGAATGCTCACCTTAAACTCTTGGGGAATGCCTCATCTTCCGCCTTCTCGATGCTCCCCAATTCTCTCTTTTTTTCTTCCTTTCTTTTCCTTCTTTTTCTCCAAAATATCTATAGGGAGATGTGTGTGGGGAAACGAGGACACCCATCCCTTCTTCCTCTCTTACTCTTATCCACTTAAGGGCATTTTGAAATTATATATTCTCAGCTTGGGGCCAAGTCTCCTCCTTTTGGGCTTCTCTCTTTGAGCCCATTCAACTCAATTGGATTATCCAAAGTCTCTCTTCTCTTCTTTAGTTGATTCACCTTACTCTCCCTAGTGGTCGACAAGAATCGCTCATATGGCGATTTTTCCTTCATCGTTTCCTTGGCCATTTATGTGCCTCATTTTGTTCCAAGTCTGTCCCTTTACATTTTACTTTCCTCAACTTTGATTGAGATTATCTTCCAAACCATCGATCATCTCAAGAAAATATTTACCCCCGAACATCTTCTAACGATATTCTTAATCCCATGGAATTATTTATTTTAGTATCCATGACGATCCCTTTTCGACCGATTTTACCCCGAAGTTACCACATGCCTATCCTACTCTCATCTTCCATCACGCCCCGTGGGCGTCCTTACCCTATACTCCATCGCCCCGTGGGCGCTTCTCTCTCTTTATCATTCATGCCTTGGGTGATCCTATCTCTTCACGGTTTAAGTTTTTGACAAATGATGGGTGATACAAGCCGCTCATCCACCACCAATGTCATTCGATTCAAAAATATGTCCAATCCTCTTATTTATTTCTCAATAAGTTCTTACATGAGTCACCTTACTGCATGTGGGAAAATCAATAAAAGTCAGGTCCTTACATCTGGTCTGGAAGCTAAGGCTGCCAGAAGGTACGTGCGACTATGTCCACGGAAAATGGACGCCAAATTGGGAAGGCCATTTACAGGTAATTGAGGCAAACCTTGGGAACTCATATCGCCCAGGGGACTGGGCGTATCCATGCACGATCTCAAAATCAATGGCAAGTACATGAAAAGGTATAAACAATTGATTTGAAAAACACGCAAAAATAC
This sequence comes from Melastoma dodecandrum, assembly GCA_029817715.1. Taxonomy (NCBI): domain Eukaryota; kingdom Viridiplantae; phylum Streptophyta; class Magnoliopsida; order Myrtales; family Melastomataceae; genus Melastoma; species Melastoma dodecandrum. Next base: position 466,707 of record JARUPY010000606.1, read on the forward strand.
CATTGCTAAGAGGTTTCCTGAGATATGGGAGAAGATACAAACGTAGCTATTCAATCAGTCGGCAAAGAGGACAGTAGGCGTTTCGCTAGGCTCAACACTCCGGCCGCCACAATTTCTTTCGCCTCTACATCTACAACCATGTCCCAATCTCCTTTGTACGTCTCTCGCTCCTGGATGATGGCCACATGCTCAGCTGCCTTTGCCGCTCTAACAGCATCAAGAGCTTGATCGTTCGCAGCAATGTGCACAGCTGTGGCATTTTGCTCTTCCTGGAGACGACGGATAGTGGCAAACAGCTCCTTGCTTCCTACGGAGTTGAACCCCCTCAAGAGATAGCTCATGCACTCGAGGAGCAGATGGAGGCGGTAGGGATCATACAAGCTCCTTCTCTGCCAACCTTGCCTTAACCATGAAGTCCTCTTGTCTCTCAGCACACGAGCGCTGGAAGGACTTCCAAAGGAGTGAGAGTATAACTCGCAGCTCGCGTGAATCAGAACTCACTCGCCCCAGCTCGTCCATCACGGACGTTAAGGCGACGAAGTTGTCCTCGATGCTCTTTCCATGCTCGAGGGCAGAGACAAAGGAAACGAGGAGAGAGCGTAAAGACTATCATAAATGCACTTTGATCAAGCACCAATCAGAGTGCAAAATATAACCTTCCACAAAACGAAGCTTACTTTCTTATCTTGGTCTCTTGAACTTGGGAACCTTGGGGAACATCCCTCACCTCACCTGAGTTATCCTAGGTGACAGGGAAGCTGTCAAGCGACGGACCTGCGGCGTTGTCTCCCAAGACTGATATAGGGACTCTCGCTCTGACTTCGATTGGGGACTCCTTCGTGCCCAGGTTACTCTCACCTGCAGCTACCTGGCTTGGGCGCTCGCGACTACCCAACCATGCAGCGATCGGGATATCATCAGGGGACCTCTCATTATCAATGATTTCAATTGTGGGGGAAGGACCAACAGTGCCTACATCAAGGAAGATGACATTATTCAGCTGAAACGTTTGCCACAAAACGAAGCATGCGAGATGATTTGGTACATGGCGCATTGACAGAAGTATCTTCTTTTGGGGCAATAACCCCAGCAACATCCCACGGCAACGGTGAAGGGAGAGCGTCCATATGAAACGGTCCATGGGACACCTTCTTCCTCAAATGTCCTTCTTGTGAGAACGAACCAGTGAATAAATTTTTGCCCCCGGCATATTTCATCTTCATTTCTTAGTTCCTGCCATATGAAGAAAGTGACCTATTACGGACTGACCATAAACAAGGAGGTCATTACCTAGTGATCAACAGTATACCCATAGAGGACGATTCATCACCTGATGACCGCCTCTTCGAAGGCTTCCTACTCGGGCAAGGGAGGTCTCATGAGGAGGTCAAACTACATTATTCAACAAGCCCCTCCAAATGAGTCGAGGCCTCCAACAATCTCCAAACATCGAACCAAGACCGAGAGAAAATGGGAGAGCGACCACCGAACACCTTCGCTTGAAGGTTGACTATGGGGAGGTTCGACATTTAGAAACGTGCTGTCGACCCAGGGTCAACAGGGCGCACCACAATGCGCTTGTCCAATGGGTAGTTCATGGACTCAAAGAAGGGGACTGCCACAGACTAAGTATAGCCCAGCTGACGGGCACAGAGATGAGGGTTGTGGACTTCAAAGATTTGGCCAGCCGAGTCTACCCCGATCCAGTCTCGAGCGAAGAAATCTGGCTGGAAGTAATTCAAGTCTTCCAAGAGGAATCCTCCCACTTTGGAGAGAAAGGCTGGCAACAGAAAACTACTCCTACACTACCATATGCGCGCCCATTTATTAGGGCCTGAATATAGTCAGTAATGCTAAGGGGGGACCAGTACTCGGACATGTTGGCTGAGATAATGTCGCTTGGCTTGAGCATCGGGCCGGGAAACATTGTGTACCCCGGGAAATACAAGATAAACCAAAGGTATACAATCCACAAGGAACCATTCGTTGGGCTCCCAGGAAAATTGGCCAGGTTGGCCGTCGCTTTGTAGAGGCCATGGTAAACCAAACTCAAGAGAAAAGGTCCAAATGCCAGGGCATCCATGTTGTCCGCATTGGCAGCGTCAACGAGGCTAATGGCCGCCCCTACCATGAATTGACTGGGACGTTTCCCTCGGTTGCAGAAAATATGCTTGGATAACCATTCCAAGTAGAACTCGAACTCCTCCTGGGGTCCCCACTAATCAACAGGAATGGACAAGTGTTGCCCGATCACCTTTCCAATGCGCTCTAAAGACTTGAATATCAGATCGAAACGCCGGTGGTCAGACCAAAGGGGGGCTCCAAAGGGAGGACACCCAGTCAGGAAATATATAGCCTACAAGGTCCCCTAGGGAGATAGAAATATTTGACAATGGAGTACTAGAACGATAGGAATCCGACGCACACTCGCAGATTAGACTCAATCAAGGAACACGAGACGTTGATCAGGGTCTTTGTCCCGATCACCTCCCATGCATCACGTTTCTTGGTCATCCACCTGGACATCCACGAGTCGTACTTGGCCTCGCTCCTCTAGGACGGGAAGCAACATAGATTTGCCCGTACTAAGGAGCTGCTCCATCCCATAGGTTTGAAATTGCCATGAGCAAAGATGGCGCACAACCTGCTAGTGAAAAAGAACGATCTTTCGACCTCTGAGAGGTGATGGAACGTGAATGCAGGATAAAGGGACCAGTGGTTTGTTGATCCGACATCGGTAAGCCAAAGTCCGACTCTGTGTCATAACTGAGGAAGATATGGAGCTTCGTGGTCACGATGACACACGGTAGAACACTGGTCCATCGCCTTCCTCATGGGTCGAAATAGTTGAGTCGGATTGCGTCGAAGGAGTACAAGCCATGGAGGTTGAAAGGTTCCTAGGGTTTCAGGGGTGTGAAGCAAGGAAGACGGACGGTTTCTGAATGCGTGAGCGAGAAAGCTCACCTCGTTTAGGATTTATAAGCTAGAAACCGACAAACCACTTAAGGCCCAAAAAAGCGTCGCTTTGCCTGGAAACTGATAGCGGTATGAATGTCGTTCAAAACAGGTGGACAGGCGAAGATATTCAAAACCTACATCAGTTTCATTCAAGTTCACAATTCATTACATGAGTTTGTTTAAAAGCTAGTGTACCAATATATGAAAAGGAAACATAAATGACACGGTCGACGGCACTTCTTCTTCAAGACGGTGTGCTCCGTGGTGAGGAGAAGAAAACCCTTGAGCTCTATGAGCTACGCAAGGGTTTATCCCAAGAAGGGGGGGAGGAAGACACAAGGACCTTGGTCCGTTCCCATGGGTAGGAAGATCCTTGGCTGCAAGTTGAAAGCTTCAACGCACAGTGAAGATTTTTATTGTGGCTAGTCTTTTGAGCCAGGGAACCCTGGTCTCCCCATCTAAATCCACATCAGACCCACCAGAGGTCGTGAGGTTGGGGAATTGAGCTTTTGGCAACGGCCTCATTCATGGTGTTCTTGGGCCCGAAGAGGCCGGGAAGGTTGGTTCAATCAGAACACAACCCGGTGCTAAAAATTGCACAGCGACTTCGCTCGTGATCTCTCCCCTTCCCTAGAAAGGACAAAGAGATTCTATGAGGTGGAGCACATCGCTTGCATAAGGTGGTAGATATAAGCTCTCGAGCAAAGTAAGGTGATGGACATAGGTTCTGGGTAGAAGGCGAAAAGGCTGAAGAATCATAATTCTAATGTTTTCCAAGGTGATGCTTTGCGATTGGAAAGTTGATCCTGATTTCATCATTTATAATAAGGCCAGGAAGAAGTTAAGATCTCTGACAGAAGATATCATGGTGAGATTTCGAATATTTCAACAGACATCTTGGAAATCTCAGCCGATATGTTTCGAGGATATCAACGGTTGGGGATTAATTTATCACCTGCACATGTTACCAAGGAGTAGGAAATAATTACTTGGTTTTTTTCAAGAAGACCTAACTCCTTCTTCCTTCAAGGGGGCTTATATGTCAAATCGCAAGAGGCCTTTCAAGGAGGTAGCTGTGGAAACACATTAGGCGAAGCCTTGCGAACGAAATAGTTACTAAGCGACGGAGCTACCGGGCAACGAGGGTTGCTAGGCGAAGACAAAATGATCAAGCAACAGTCAGCTGGGCGAGCAAGGAAACTCTACAGCGTAGGCGAGTGGGCGATACGATCGATCAGTGGCTGTCATGGGAACATTTCGGACGATCTCGGAACATGGAAGGATATAATTGCCGAGACTGCTCGGATGGAAAGGAGATATTCTACAAAGACCAGCAACATGGACGTGAAATATATGTATAATATTTTATTTCCACAGTCACGTGTGGCTATCACAGTATAAATAGTTGTTCTTAGGCATTGTACACAACAACCTCTCTACAGATGGACACATAGTCTTTTTATTCTCAAGTATTGAGGCATTCAAGCATCCCGGCATTCTCACGATCTTGCGCTCCGGCAATCTTGTTCTCTCCGAAGGCACCGTTGATGGCAACCGTAAGTGTTTCCGCTTAAGGTGTCATTCCGCTGCCTTCTTCTTTCTTCTTTCATTCAAACGGTGACCAGACACATTCAACGAACCTCCGAGTACCAGTTACTCGTAGTGCCAAAGATTTTCGAAGTGATCGGATCCGGCATGTCCAGCGATCACTTCTGGAGCGAACATTCACGACCATTAAGTCATCAAAAATTGTCTCACATATATCGCAAATTGTCTCCAATCTGTCACAAATGTTTTGCAAGTTGCGCCGACATTTTGCATTTCATCACAGACTTTATGAAAGTTTTCGTCCCGTTTTTCAATTCTTCGGCACAAGGACTCAAATGCTTTGAATCCATTGCGTTTCTCCCACTTGTTTTGCATAGGAGAACGCGGGCCGCTGAGCACTTGTCGGAGCGTTGGAAAATCAAACTTAGTAAAACATTTTGGTCGTTGTAATTTGTAAACAACGAGAACAATAATGTCAATCACGCTTTCATTCACTGGAAATAAAACACTTACAACTATCATTATGCGGAAACTGAGTACAAAATCAAAAGAAAAATGGTAGAAAGCAAAGAAAATGATGGAGGACAAAAAGTACCTTCTGTAAGGGTTATGGATCGTGTCCTAAAAATAAAACAACAACACCTACTTATAATAGATTAATAAAACAGCTTGTATCTCGTGGTAGAAACCGGCAAAGGTTGTGCAAGAAATCTGGAACCGTCAGGGATCATTGTTGACAGCCAAAGGTCGTGGGTAGAGGCTGAAAACCAAAAAAAATGCACACGTGTATGTGCATTTTTTTTATAATCTTGATCGAATAAGTGAGAAATTATTTGCCTTTTCTTTCTCTCTAAAGCATTTAATGCTCGTGAAAAAACTTTTACTCGAATAAGAGAGAAATGTGTCTCTTTTCCTTTCTCTAAAGTAGTCAATATTTGAGCCTAATTCCATGCTCGAGTAAGAGAGAAATTTGGTTGGCTATTTTCCTTCTTTGGAACATTTAATGCTCGAGTTCAATGAGTAAGATAATAATATCACCTTCGAGCAACTCTCCTTCGATTCTCTCGAGCACCAAATTCGAGGCGACTTCATTAGACTAAAATTATGTCTCGCCCTTCTTTCCTCAAACAATAATTTTTGTAAAAATCTTTGGAGAAAGAATGTACTGGTCGTTTTCAAACTTCTCGATTACTTCTTGATCGAGAGCTAAAATCTTCTTATGTGTATATAGACATTGAAGAAAAAGTGAAGGAGGCTTGGAGTGAAGGAAGGCCGAACTCAAGATGCTGAAGAAAAGGGGAAAGGGTGGCAAAGAGAGTGATTCGAGACAAGGAGGAGTTGAGGACGTCGTCCCAAGCTAGATTACCTTGTGGTGAAGTCTTGCTGAGGAAGGAGCTGGGAAAGCTTGGCGGAGATTCGAACACAAGCTGTAATCCCTTCCATCTTCCATTCGCTTTCACTTTAAAGGCCAAAAGATTGCAACCCCTAGTGTGTTGTTGAATGTATGGTTGTGTCGAGATGTTGGTGTGTGCGTGTCACTCAAGGGCTAAGGATGTCTCAGCCTTGGAGTGGAGGGTGAGTCTCTTGCTCTCTTAGTTGGTGAAGGATGGATGGAGTCCCTCGGTGTTAAAGAGGTCCATTCAGAGCCCGAATAGGGAGGGACACTCTCATGGCTTAGTGAAGTGATTCTCAGTTATGGTCCATAACAATGAGGAGTTGAATGTGTTATTGTGGATGGAGCATGTGTATTTCGTATTAATGACGTGTTGGTGTTGTCATTTGAGAATGAAAGTTAATGAGGGTGAGATTGGGAACGTCTTTCCTCTAAATGGAAGGGAAAAGGATGACTTAGAGGTGGAACAAGACCTCTATGTCGGAGTGGGATGAATTGATAAATCCCCGTCAGTTGGACTAAGAAACTCGCATAATAATGCAAGGTATTGAGCTGCCTTTGAGGCACCGAGTCGAGCAGGGGCACAAAAGGTATCGTTACCTCGGAATGCTCGGTTTTAAAGCCTTAAAGGCCGGTTAACATGGCCTGGAACGCTAGGATGGCACCTTTAAGTGTAGTAAACACGTGTTTAAATGTGTTTAGGACGACGGTTACTTAGATTATGTCTATAAATAAGTCGTCGTTAGTCAATTGTAAAACATAGACAATCATTTTATGACTCCGAAGGGCTGCTTGATTGTCAACCTTACTGGTAGAAATCGTTTTAAGTGTTGCAAGATGGCTGTAAGTTTTCTTTCCTTATATTAGTGAAATTCTTGACTTCAATCTTTTCTTTTTTATTATTGGCGATCACATTACATTCAACACTTTAGTCCCCGTTATATCGTGACGTGTTTCGTCCGCAAATAGTAACGGGTCACATGCTCAGTGTGTAGATTCGTGGTCATCTGACTTCCTTGCCCACATTCATCTAAATAATTATTTGTAAATGTTGTGTTGCAATTACTTTTACAAACCTAGAGCTTATTTCTGACCACTAAAAGAAATTGTAAAAAATAACTAATGTTTCGTAAAAGAGGATTGTTGAATTAATTTTGATGATGAGTCTTGACCTTCTGCGCAACAGAAAGTCAACCATCCACGAATTATGGTACCAATTACAATAGGAATTATATTTTCCATTGAAGAAAATATATTACCTATTTATGGAAAGGTTTTGTCCGACCTTCCGTGACCCTCTCTGGATCCTTATTATCCACCTGAAGGGAATTGTTTGCGCAACCATTCATCCCAATCGTCCGGATTAAATGTATCTATGGCTTGGAATGAGGGAAAATGATTTTGAAAAGAATTTTTTAAATATTTTAGATCACAGCAGGTTGACGATCATTTTAGTCCAGAATTTTATGCAACTCATTATTTTTGGTAATTTTACCAAATCATTATCCAATTGATATGATTTTGATTCCCAATGAATATTTTTCTAGATAACGCATCTTGTAAATATAGAATATTAATATTATCAAATCATTTGTTGACTTTCATGTGTGCAAAAGATCGTTTTGTCATGTTTACCCTCTATGTTTAGTCTAGAACTTTTCTATAGAAAAGGGGATATTCGGCCACATTTGTGTAAGTTTACCATAGTGTAATTTCCAAACGGAGTGTACTGTGAGCTTGTGCTCTTATATTTCTTGTTCGTTTTAGAGTTAGTCACACATAGGGACGTGAGCTACAGAAGGTTGTAGCGACGGTGAAGTGTTATGGGAAAGTAACATGGGGGCCACGAATGTCTCTTAGTTGGATGATGTGGGATCATTGGTGGAGGCGTGCAACTGTTTGTTGGCTTGGTCAACAGTGCAGTGGGCCGGAGAGAAGGGCAGATACCCAAGGAGCAGAGAAGATGAGTGACTGACAAGCTTCTGGGGTCCGTTCTATGTGCAAGATAACATTGGGCAGAGGTATTGTGTCTGCTTAGTCGCTATCTCGAGGTATCACGCAAGGGTAGTCGCAGCAGGTTGTTGTGTAGTTAGGGACGCCACCGGAGTGAAATGTCCTGTGGAAGTCGTAACGAGTTGCTTGCCCCCGGAATGTAAAGTCTCGAAGGAAGTCGTAGCAGATAGCTGTGCAGGTGAGGACACCTCCAAAGAGAAATGTCAAACAGCTTGGTTACAATTATTAGTCACGTTAATGTGCAAATCAGTCATCTTTGGTGGAGAACCTTTTGGTCCATGCTGTAGAGGGAACGAGTCACCTTTGGTATAGAACCTGCCGGTATGTGCTGTAAAAGGATGATCACGTATCGTCTTCTGTACATGGTTTAGTGATAACATCCAAATTCTAGGTAAGAGTGACCTTAGGCAAAGCTTGCTAAACCACTATAAATATCCTTGCGTCCGTTAAATCAAAATGCAATCATATTCATACAGTCTGTGTTACATAAACCTGTCTTTAAGGTTGTGTAATACATAAGCTTTCTTCTATTGCAGGGTTTGTTGGAAAAAAGTAAAAACTAATTCATCCCCCCTCTTAGTGTAAATATTAGTAACATAGCAGGTTTCAGAAAAAGCTTAACTGCGTGTTATAGATCCCACAGAAGCTCGTGTCAGCTACACATTATACATTGTTGTAGCTTTCGTCTCTGCATATTGTCTAAGCAGATTACATCAGTATCTATTTGGATTACTTTAATTGTTATTCTTGTTCTGGTTTACAGAAACTTGATTATCTTAAAGAACTAGAGTCACTTCCACAAAGCTTTAAGCTCTGTGAGAATTAAACAGCTATTATTTTGTAGAAGCTTATATTCTATCAAAATTCAATTCATATTCAATAGAAGCTTACACTCTATTGGAATACAACGATTGGTATAAGTGTTCTTAGAAACAGTGACTAAATTGTCTTGTTGAGATTACACATAAGCTTATACTTTCTATGCGGTTACCACTCAACATAAGCTTACGCTCTGCTGCTATAATTCTACAGAAGCTTTACACTCTCTTAGAAACCAACTATTAGTATAAGATTTTTGTTCAACAGAGGCATAATCGCTTGTTGAGATCTTACAAAAGCTTCTACCGTTTATACGCTCTTTCATGGTCGGCATCTTAGCTTTGTTCTGCATAAGCATGTACCTCTGCAAGAATTCAACAACTGCTACCGAAAAGGAAAATTTAAGACTAGTCATATTGAAACTCGTGCTCTAGTTAACATATACTTTACTGTCGGTTTGACAACTGATTTCTACCCTACAGAATGTGGAAGCTTGTTGAGGTTCTACGCTATAATCGTCAAAGTTATGTTCTATAGAAGCGTAACACTCTATACGAATTGAACTAATGGTTGATAACTACCATATACCAAAACCACATGTTGGAAATCCTGCCATATTTGATGGTTAGAATTTTGCCTATTGAAAAATTCTAATGAGTGCATTTGTAGATGCTATCGAAGATAACTTGTGGCCCTATAAAGAAGATGGTCCAAAAACCTTCTATACTAGAGAACTAACAAAATGATCGAGATGGTCGCTGATTCGAATGATGAACTTGCTATGATAGCTAAACACCTTCTACAATTCGCCTTCAAGAGACATTTCAATAAGAGAAGCCAAAATCGTGATAAGTAAATTAATCCTAAGTTGGTCATTTGCTTTGAATGTAACAAGAAAGGGCACTACAGAATAGAATATCCTTTACTTAAAGAGAAGGAAAAACCTTCTGTACAGTCTAAGTCCAAGAAAGCAATATCTGCTTTGACAGGTCTTGATTATTCTAATGTTGAGGAGGAAGAAGAACTAATGTGCCTCACTACTCACAAACACCCAAAATGAAAGTCATACTTGCTTTCAAACAGAAGCTGTGGAAAATGAATGGTATCTGAACAGCGGATGCTCTAGGCACATGACAGGAGATCCATCTAAATTTTCTTAGCTAACCACACCATTTGCGTTGGTTTATGGGCGGCCACCTCCTCATCTACTATCGTATACGACCGGTTCTTCTCGTGTTGAGGTTGTAGATCAAGCACTATTACAACGTGATCAAGTCGTCCAAGATGTTCGAGTGCATCTTCTACAAGCTGAAACGGCCATGAAGGTTCGTTACAATCGCTCTCATCGTGACATTTAATTTTCTACTGGTGATTTAGTTTTGTTGCGGTTATATCCATATCGCCAATTGTCGCTGGCCCATCGTAAGAATGCAAAGTTTTTACGGGCCATTCCGTGTTGTTCGCCGCATCGGCAATGTGGTGATACAAAGACGGACAACAACTTATCCCCGTCGACGCGCAGCAAGAGATGCGTCACTCTGCTCGCTTGCGACTGAGCTACAAGTGCGACTCAAGGAGGTGCGACTTGATATCATCAGCGACTTGACGAGTGCGACTCAAGGAGGTGCGACTTGATATCATCAGCGACTGAGCAACGAAGAGTCGGCCAAGCCAAGAGCCTCGAAGAAGCTGAATCAATTCGCATTCCTCATTCATGCATTTGTCATTCATGCTTTGCATTTACTTTGTTGCATTTCCAATAAGCCATTTATGGCTCGTCCATGAATCTTGCCTTGCATACATCTAGCCTAGGTTCATTTCGTGCATTTAAGTTCTTCTTCAGGTGTTCCCTATGTAATGGGCACCTTGTACTCATTTGGATATTAGTTTTTGAAATCAAATTATAACCCTTATCAGACTTAGTGTCTTTTATCCGAAGCGAGTGGATTCTCCTTCAAACCTCGTTCTTCATTTGGTGGATTTCCAAGTGCGGATTGAGTAGAGCGTATCAACCGGTGGTGGTGTATCTGTATCCTCCGTGTTGTGCCTCGGCCTCGTCTTGTTCGTGGTGGTGTATCTGTATCCACGGCCAAACGAGTTTCAACCTATTTATCCCATTTCCAGCCGCACCCATTATACACTACCTTCCGTCCATACCCAACGTCACCCATTCCCTATCATTCTGTGGCGTTCCCCTTATTTTTGGTTTAGGAATCATCTATTCCTTGCCGTTCCCGTATCATCTTGGTATCAGAGCCTAGGTTGTCAATGGCCGGAAGATTTCAACGCGGTATGTCTCTAGACGAAGCACAAGTTGCTCGGCTTGAGCAGCAAATCGCTGATCTTCAGCAGCAACTACAGTCATTGCGAACCCACCATGCATCATCTTCTCGTAGCCGCGAAGAGAGCGATCATGAGGAGAACCCATGGTGTGAAGAGTCTCAACGAGGATCTTCACCGGAATATCGGAGACAGGAGAGAAGAGCGCCAACCGTGAGCATTCAGATTCCGGAGTTCGAAGGAAACTTGGACCCCAACGAGTTCATCGATTGGATGCACACCGTGGAGCGCATCTTTGATTACGAGGAAGTGCCCGAGGATCGAAAGGTGAAACTGGTTGCCTTGAAATTGAAGAAGTACGCGAGTTTGTGGTGGGAGAACACCAACCAGCAGCGCCATAGGGAAGGGCGTGATAAAATTCGTACGTGGTCAAAAATGAAGAGGGCATGACGAAGAGATTTCTACCGGAGCATCATCGACGAGATCTCTACCTCAAATTGCAGTCGCTACAACAAGTCTCAAGTGTATCGGAGTACACATGGGAGTTCGAGAGACTGTTGCTGCAATGTGATGTCCAAGAAGCCCCAGAGCAAACCATTGCCAGGTATCTTCGAGGACTTAAGCCCCAAATCGCAGATGCCAATATTGGAGTTTCAACGATGTGCGAGCTTTGGCGCACAAGGTGGAGCAGCAGCAAGCGAGGAGAGCGACTACCCGCCCATTTGTGAGGGTCGCACCTTTCAACAAGGGGAGTAGCTCCCAGGCGAAGCCGCCGTCAACAACAACATTGAAGAGAGCCCCGCCGTCGACTACAAGACCTGAAGTCAAATCGCACGAACGAAACATCATTCGACGATGTTTCAAGTGCCAAGGAGTTGGGCACATGGCTTCTGAGTGTCCGACGAGAAGGAACGTTGTCATCAGAGAGTTATCTGATGAAGAAGAAGAGTTCGAGGAGAACGCTGACCCTGTTTAGGATGCCGAAGAGATAGAGGAGTATCCGGACGAAGGAGAGCTGTTGGTCGTCCGAAAGGTTTTAAGTGTGACACCGGCGAAAGAGGAAAGTCAAAGGGAGAGCATCTTCCATACTAGGTGCACGGTCGCAGGGAAGGTATGTTTGGTGATTGTGGATAGTGGTAGCTGCACCAACGCCGTGTCAAGAACGATGGTTGAAAAGCTGAAGTTGCCCATCGAAGCGCACCCACATCCCTACCGTCTACAATGGCTCAACAAGGAGAGCGACGTTCGAGTCACCCAGCGAGCGCGAGTTCCATTTTCCATTGGGAAGAGCTACCAGGATGAAGTCGCTTGCGACGTCATTCCTATGGATGCATGCCACCTACTATTGGGGAGACCGTGGCAGTTTGATCGACGCGCGCAACACGACGGGTATCGCAATACCTATTCCATCTACGTCGAAGAGAAGAAGGTCACTTTGATGCCCCTCACTAGTCAGCCTACAATCGCGACCCAGGATCGACTTAGCGACCAGCCTCTCAAGGGAGTTCAACTAGTTCGAGCGATTCAAGAAGGTGAGAAGGCTTATTTTGTGGTTCTTGTCGAATCCGTCTTAGGTGAAGCGACAAGCCATCCTCAGGCCGCTTCCATTCTTGAGGAGTTCAAGGACGTATTTCCAGAGGAGCTACCAGTCGAATTACCACCGATGCGGAGCATACAACATCAAATCGACTTGGTTCCAGGGGCGTCGCTACGAAATAGACCAGCCTATCGATGCAATCCAGAGGAGGCAAAGGAGTTGCAGAGACAAGTCGACGAGCTTGTCAACAAGGGATCAGTTCGAGAGAGTTTGAGCCCATGTTCGGTTCCAGCCATATTGGTGCCGAAGAATGATGGCACATGGAGAATGTGCATGGACAGTCGAGCGATCAACAAAATCACAGTAAAGTATCGCTTTCCTATCCCTCGACTGGATGATATGTTGGATGAGTTGCATGGAGCGCAGGTGTTTTCCAAAGTGGATTTGCGAAGTGGTTATCACCAGATCCGGATGAAAGAAGGCGACGAGTGGAAGACAGCCTTCAAGACTAAGTACGGGTTATACGAGTGGTTAGTGATGCCATTTGGATTGTCAAACGCGCCCAGCACGTTCATGCGACTAATGACCCATGTCTTGCGACCATTCATGAGGAAGTTTGTGGTCGTCTACTTCGACGATATTCTTGTCTACAGCCGGAGCAATAAGGAGCATATCAATCATTTGCGAGCTGTGTTCAACACACTTCGGAAGAAAAAGCTATATGGAAATCTCAAGAAATGTGAGTTCTTCCAACCTAAGGTAATATTTCTTGGATTTGTCGTCTCAGCAGAAGGAATTAAGGTTGACGAGAGCAAGATTGAAGCGATCAAGGAGTGGCCGACTCCAAGGAGTTTCCACGACGTTCGCAGCTTCCATGGCTTGGCGTCATTCTATCGGAGGTTCATTCAAGGATTTAGCTCAATCGCAGCCCCACTCACCGAATGTTTGAAGGGAGACAAATTCGAGTGGACACCAGTCGCACAAGCTAGTTTCGAGCGACTGAAGGAGTGTCTAAGCGCAGCCCCAGTTCTAGCTTTACCCGCCTTTGCGAAGATGTTCGAAGTGGAATGTGATGCATCGGGAGTAGGAATTGGAGGAGTTTTGCTGCAGGAGGGAAGACCCATCGATTATTTCAGCGAGAAGCTCAATGGCGCCAAATTGAACTACTCGACATATGACAAGGAGTTCTTAGCAATTGTTCGAGTACTCGAGACTTGGAGTCATTACTTGCTGCCCAGAGAGTTTGTGTTGCACACCGATCTTGAAGCTCTCAAGTACATCAATGGTCAGCACAAGCTTAGTCGCAGACATGCGAAGTGGGTAGAGTTTCTACAAGCATTCAACTTTGTCTTGAAGCACAAACCAGGCGCGAAGAATGTAGTCGCAGATGTTCTCTCGAGGAAAATGATTTTACTATCTGCGATGGAGACAAAGCTGATTGGATTTGGGTATTTGAAGGAGTTGTACAAGGACGATGAAGATTTTGGAGCAATCTTCGTCCAGTGCGCCCAGCAAGCCATCGATCGATTCCACCAGGTGGATGGATTCTTATTTCGCGACTCTAAGCTTTGCATTCCAAGGAGTTCGACGCGAGAGCTACTTATACGAGAAGTCCATGGAGGAGGAATCGCTGGACATTTTGGAGTTGACAAGACGCTGGCAATGCTACAAGAGCATTTCTCTTAGCCTCGAATGGAGAAGCAAGTGCGAGGACTAATCGCGAGATGTGCGACTTGCCAGCAAGCGAAGAGCCGTGTCCAACCTCAGGGTCTCTACACTCCATTGCCCGTCCCAGAGCGACCATGGGAACATGTGAGTATGGATTTTGTACTAGGATTGCCAAGAACGCAACGAAGAAAGGATTCGATCATGGTAGTGGTCGACCGATTTTCGAAGATGGCACACTTCATCCCATGTCAGAAAACGGACGATGCGACCAACGTAGCAGATTTGTACTTTCGAGAAGTGCTAAGGTTGCATGGATTACCCAAGTCGATCGTTTCAGATCGCGACACGAAGTTCCTAAGCTACTTTTGGAAGACACTGTGGCACAAGTTGGGAACGAAGCTCGTGTTCAGCACAGCTTATCATCCGCAAACCGATGGACAAACGGAGGTTGTCAATCGCACTATGGCTGCAATCCTTCGAACCTTGGTCTCGAAGAACCAGAAGGATTGGGACATCAAGCTTGCTCATGCTGAATTCGCATACAATCGAGCCCCAAGTTCGACAACGAAGTCATCACCCTTCCAGGTAGTTTACGGACTCAATCCTTTAGTCCCTTTTGAACTAATGCCTGCGAGCGATATGAGATCAGTTAGTCGAGATGCTGAGGAGCGCGCTAAGGAGATGCGATCGCTCCATGAGAAGATTCGAGCGCAGATTGAGAAGGCCAATCAACGTTACACGGAAAGAGCCAATCGCGGAAGAAGAGTGAAGATATTTCAGCCAGGAGACTTAGTTTGGATTCATTTGCGCAAGGACCGATTCCCAGGCAAGAGGAAGAACAAGCTAATGCCGCGCGCAGAAGGACCATTCAAGATCATCGAGCGCATCAACGACAACGCCTACAAAATTGATCTTCCAGGTGACTATGGAGTTTCTGCCACATTCAACGTCCAGGATCTCATGCCATTTGTGGAGGATGACGACGACGAGAGTTTGAGGACAAACTCTTTTCAGCAAGGGGAGGATGATACAAAGACGGACAACAACTTATCCCCGTCGACGCGCAGCAAGAGAGGCGTCACTCTGCTTGCTTGCGACTGAGCTACAAGTGCGACTCAAGGAGGTGCGACTTGATATCATCAGCGACTTGACGAGTGCGACTCAAGGAGGTGCGACTTGACATCATCAGCGACTGAGCAACGAAGAGTCGGCCAAGCCAAGAGCCTCGAAGAAGCTGAATCAATTCGCATTCCTCATTCATGTATTTGTCATTCATGCTTTGCATTTACTTTGTTGCATTTCCAATAAGCCATTTATGGCTCGTCCATGAATCTTGCCTTGCATACATCTTGCCTAGGTTCATTTCGTGCATTTAAGTTCTTCTTCAGGTGTTCCCTATATAATGGGCACCTTGTACTCATTTGGATATTAGTTTTTGAAATCAAATTATAACCCTTATCAGACTTAGTGTCTTTTATCCGAAGCGAGTAGATTCTCCTTCAAACCTCGTTTTTCATTTGGTGGATTTCCAAGTGCGGATTGAGTATAGCGTATCAACCGGTGGTGGTGTATCTGTATCCTCCGTGTTGTGCCTCGGCCTCGTCTTGTTCGTGGTGGTGTATCTGTATCCACGGCCAAACGAGTTTCAACCTATTTATCCCATTTCCAGCCGCACCCATTATACACTACCTTCCGTCCATACCCAACGTCACCCATTCCCTATCATTCTGTGGCGTTCCCCTTATTTTTGGTTTAGGAATCATCTATTCCTTGCCGTTCCCGTATCATGTGGCCTACAAGTTAGCTTTGTCGCCAACGGCTCGCCTGCATCCCGTCTTCCACGTTTCGTGTTTGAAGCCTTTTCATGGGAATAAAGAAGAGGTGGAAGCTGTCCTTCCTGAAATTGTGGACGGTCATCCGGTTCCAACCCCACTAACTGCTTTAGAGTTTCGCCGTCGCGGTCGTCATCACGAAGTGTTGGTTCATTGGGCTAGTCTTTCTCCAGCGGAAGCCTCTTGGGAGTAAGTATCTGATATGGAGCGGCGCTACCCACAATTCCTGCTCGAGGCAAGCAGGTTTTTCAAGTGGGAGGCGATGATACAATCGGTCAACCTTCGGAAACTTATGTGAGTGCTCGATTTGGAAAGACTTACCAGCGTAAGAGGAGGGAGTGAAATCAGCTGAGAGGATCGGATTTTTAGATAATATTTTCTATTATTGGAAATAATATATTTCTTTCTCTCGTCGCAGGTTGACTTGGCCGTGAATCGCCCGTGGACCAGATCCTTGACCCGGGACCATATCAGATCCCTTCTCCTGAATATGTTTCATTTTATTTAGCAGGCGAATTTCTGGGTTTGGAGGATGGATTCGAGTCTCCACGGGCCGAACAACGACGAGTCTAGCCAATAGAAATCCTTCTGTTACTCGCCTAAAATCTCTGATCAACTTGTGAATGTATTGTTTGTCAGGCATGCTCCACTCCACTCTGGATCGCCTTCTCTATCATCATCGGCGGACTTCTGTCCGCTAGATGTGCCGATATCCATCACACTGGGTGTTTCCACTCTTCCGGTGACATCATAATAGGTACCCCAGCGAAAACAAAAAACTAACCCGGGTACTGTTTTGGTCGGGTGGTTCTCACCATTGTTTTAATGGTTGATTTTCTTTCTTGAAGGGGTTACAGTGGTGCTAGGGCTGGGTACCACCTTCCGACTCGCCCTCGAATTGTGTCACGAGTGGAGCTCGAGAAGGGTACCCGACAGGGTCGAAACAAACATGAATCTCAGGTTCGCTGCTGCATGAGCTGCACATGGCCGGGACCGACATGAAGAATATTGCACTAGCATACAAGTGTGGAATCGGACATCTGGTCCCCTTACACAACATTCGACGAGGATTTCTGACTAATTTGACGTCTTTGAAACGAGAAAATTCGTCATGTTCCTAAAATAAGTAAATAGAAGTTCTTGTAATTCACATGCTGTTTATTTTTATATAATTTACATAATATACCATAATTGTAGCACAATTATTATGAACTATCTAACTTACTAAATGTTTTAGTGTTGCGTCTTTAAAAATGTTTTTACGGAAAATTCTGATAATAAAGTTAAATAATCAACAATTTACAACATTGCATAGTTCTTCAAGAGCATTGAAGATGTACTGGATTCAAGACGTTCATAGTTCAAAGTAATATATGTCGTGTCTTGAATATTAAATTGCATATCCTTCTATGATCTAGGCCAAACTAGTACTCCCCGAGTATTTTCGTACACGATACAAGGAATATAAACAAATTCTCGATAGCGATTTATACAACCGTAACAACATTAGGATAAGCATGAGATATCAACTTACCAAATGCTCAACAATTATTCTAATACTTTGAGATTCACTTTCATACTCCTTTTTATACTAATGAAGCATGAACCTCACTAACAACCACTTAAAGAATGACTACCAACATTCCAACACTAAATATGCTCGACATGAAATGTTATCCGATTTGTCCAGGACTTTGTCGAATCATTTGATTACCTTCAAATTGTTGAATAACATGTCATTGATGTGATAATAGTGATTGTGAGACTAATTAAAACAATTTTTCTTAGAGCAACACGTTACTGGGGAATGTATCTCCTCCACGACTTAAATTAATTAGTAATATTCAGTCAAGCATAATCATTTCCATCATATAACTTAAAGTCCTTTGATTTATATCACAATAAGTCTCCGCATAGTTATACAATACATTAGCCTAAGAAACGTGACAATTTCGTCACTGTCCTCGCATTGCTATTACGTAATTATAATAGGAATTCAATATAGGTAAACTAACAAATTTTAACAACAATTTATAATGAAAAAATATATTAAAAAATAAAATTATATTATATTTTCATTAGATAACTCCCTGTTTAGCAAAAGGTACAAATTAAAGTGAAATATTATAAAGTTATGAGAAACGAATGAGTAAGTGAACTTGTTTTCACGAAAAGGAGTCCAGATAATGAAATACAAATTATTTCAAAACATAAAAAATAAATTATTCAGAAATGATAAAAAAAATCAAATGAAAAGAAGTTGAGTTTTACCAATGCAGCAACTCGTACCATACAATATGCAAGAGTGATGATTCTAGTAAAAATTTACTCGATAATGGAGTAAAAAATTGTTTAAGCAATTCATGTAATATTTATAAGTAAAATTTTAATAATTTTTAAAATATTAACTAACACAGTAATCATGTTATCAGTTTTTTGGTAAGAAGGTGAAATGCGCGGTA
Organism: Melastoma dodecandrum; assembly: GCA_029817715.1. Taxonomy (NCBI): domain Eukaryota; kingdom Viridiplantae; phylum Streptophyta; class Magnoliopsida; order Myrtales; family Melastomataceae; genus Melastoma; species Melastoma dodecandrum. Next base: position 485,217 of record JARUPY010000606.1, read on the forward strand.
ACTAGAGCCTTCCTAGGTTCACGCTGCTGCTGTAATTACACATGGACGACCTACCTCCTTCCTCGTACAGTTGTCGGATTCCCATTGGCTGTATTTTCCCCAGCTTGCCTTTCGTTTTCCCCTTCTCCCTTCACTTTACTTTCGTACCCATCACTAGGCCGAACAGTGTCTGAAAGGAGGAGACGACTTTGGACTTCCCGGAAGAGTCAAAAGTCGAGAGCAAGCAACCAAGCACAAGAGCTCGAAATCGACATAGAAATCGGAATCTGATATCGGGAGTTCGGGAGGGGCGAAAAATGGCTTTTTAATTTCTCTCCGCGGATGGCTTTTGATTCATCGGGTTGGTGGAAATTGTGGCGTGTTTTTGTTTGAGGGGTGTTTAGGGTTTTGGATTGGGATGGGGGTTGTGGCGATGGATTCGTTGCCGTTGGGTTTCAGGTTCCGGCCCACCGACGAGGAGCTTATCAGTCACTACCTGCGTCTTAAGATCAACGGCCGCCACTCCGAGGTCGAGGTTATCCCCGAGATCGACGTCTGCAAGTGCGAGCCCTGGGATTTGCCTGGTAAAAAGATTCAAGTACTCGTATCGGATCGTGCACCGACTTCTCGACTGTTTCTTCCGGCTTTTGGTTTAGTGGGGAATTGGTTCGGTGTATTTATCTCCTATTGAGAATCCTCATTGAGTGCCTTTTGAATGCGTGATCTTGGTATGCCTGCTTTATTCCCCTTCCCCCAATTCCTAAGATTCTATCTACGAGAGGAAACGTGTGGGGTTGAGGTTTTCTATAGCTACTTTTTACATTCTGATTTCTTGACAGTCATTATTATTTGGCTGTTGACTGACTCCCCGATTAGCTTTGAAACTGTACTTCGTGTTGATTGAATCTATAATATATTCCTTTTGTGTGCGTCGTTCAGGGAGTCGGCCGTTAATGTTGTGCTGATGATTACTTGTGTTGGTTGATTTTCCACTTTGATATGATTTGTAGATCGATCGGTTATAAGGAGTGACGATAAGGAATGGTTCTTCTTCTGCCCACGCGACAGAAAGTATCCCAATGGATCGAGATCGAACAGGGCGACTGATGCTGGGTACTGGAAGGCCACTGGAAAGGACAGGACCATCAAGTCGCGGAAGTTGGGATCTGGGGCTAGCCAATTGATCGGAATGAAGAAGACACTCGTTTTCTACAAAGGTCGTGCTCCCAAGGGTGAGCGGACACGATGGATCATGCACGAGTATCGTCCTACTGAGAAGGATCTTGATGGTACTGGACCTGGTCAGGTATAACATTATTTTTTTAAGGCAAATAATACTAATGAATTTCATATCACGCTTTGCTGGTGTTTGATGTCAATGCTGTAATATGAATCCCCTCATTTATGTTTTTCGCAATTTTGAGGTTGTGCTCTTTGTATGGTATTACACTTGTTTCTTCTGCTATTTAAGAGCTCTGATACTCACTTGTCTACGCCAGAATTTTTTAGTATCTACGCCATTCCTTGCTATTTCTTCTCTGGAAGTGTAGAGGTTTGACGAGTATTTGGGTGAAACCCGTTTGAGTTTTGCCTTGTAGAAATTTGCGGGCCTTTAAGTTGCTGAAGAATAAATGTAATTCTTAGGTGTCTTGCCTGTGATTTGTGGTACATTTCTTTTCTTGATCTTACATGGAAGAATTCAGAGAATAAAGACTAAATTCTTATGGGAGGAATCAAATGTAGAGCTTATTGAATGTACCATATATATAATTCTTGTGCTTTTAGAATTGGATGGTGTTATCTCATTTTCACATGTTACAGGATCCCTATGTTCTGTGTCGTTTGTTCTTTAAAATGGAGGAAAAGGTCGAAAAGAAGGATTCAGAAGCTGAAGTGTCTGGCTTATCTCCAGCTGCTAAAGATTCTCCAGATAATGCGTTTTCGGATATAATACAAGAAATTCCAGGTCTGGATTTGGAACATGATCAACCATCAGAAGAAATCCGGAGGCGGTTGACCAATACAATGGATAATCTGTCTCCCACTGCACATGGAACTGGAGGAAGCAGCACCAACAGTAACATAGCTTCTGATACTGAAGCCGGGGCTGCTTATAGAACACCTTCAGAGGTACGAGTTGTGACTTTTGGGTGAAGTGAGTGCTTTCGGCTGTATGAAACAGTTCTAATTATTTCAATCTTTCTCAATAGGTGCATCCACCGACAAGCAATGATTCAGAGTTCTGGAATTTGGACCAAGTTAACTGTCTGCTATTTTCTCCAGATCAGTCACAGCATCCAACAGAAGCGACACCTTTTGACTCCCCTTTCAGAAGTAACTTTGGTTATGGAGGTGAGTATGATGGACTGCACTTTCAGGATGCCATGGTGGATGTCTGGGATAAGGTCGATGCTCAGGACGACCCTTGTGAGGATCTGAGCTGTCAGAAAAATTTAGTATTTGGAAGTGAGCCACAGCAAGCTGGGAATGACTACAGAAGCACAGATGTGGCTTGGGCACAGGTAAGAATTTTTTTTCCTTTGCCTGAAGACTCTAAACCATAACATTTGTCATTTTACAGCTAAGAAACAGTTAAATTCAACTGGACCGCTACTTCTTTTGGTGCACCAAAAGTACTTTGTTATTTATTGTTGTCATTTGCTTGGCTTTATTGTCCTTGTAACAACAGAATCCAGAAATGGGAACTTTCTGGTTGGATGACCCCGTTGCTCGGAATGAGATATGGAATGTACAGTCTCACCTAAATGCATCAGCCCAAGAACAAGAATTTGCAAGGGGCCATTTGCATGAGGCGGAGAACAAATATTTCCTAGAAGATTCCTTCTCTGCTGCTTATGTTGCTGGTGCACATAATCTCGAAGGATCAATAGATTGCTCTTTGAACACTGGAAGCATTGTTGGGGGAATAAAAATACAAGCACGGCAACCTCGAGTCCCATCAAATTCTGAAAACATTGTGGCTCAAGGCACAGCTCCAAGGAGACTTCGCCTACAGGTCCTCCGTCCATGTTGCGCAGTGGGCAATGAGGAGGGGGAACATAATGCATGCGATGTTGGAGAGGTAGACTGACACGTTATATCATGGCAGGGATAGTTTTTAGCTCTCGACTATTCCGTTTCTTCTGCATTGGATTCTCTAACGACGGGGCATGTTCTGCAGACTAGGGACGCCATTGGACTTGATGTTGATGCTGCTGATGAGAATGGACAGAAGATTGCCCCATCCACTTCTGAAAGTTTTGCGGAATCAATTGTTGACAAAAATTCTGTAAACCAGGAAGATGATGTCCTTCTTGTATCTTATCCTCGGATTACTGAAGCTGAAGCTCTTGCAAGAACTCAGTTGTCCTATCCGAGGGATGATGAAGGGAGCTCTTTGGCCTCTGATGAAGAAGTCCAATCTGCTCCTACCAAGGTAGTGTTTATCAGCCGCATTCCTGTCATCTGAGGGTCTGTGTCTGGGCAAAATTCGAGATTAACTGTAATAATTGCAGGAGGATGAAACTGTTGAAGATCTGCAAGTCTTTGATCATCCAGAAAATGGAAGTCAAGTTCTTAACCCTCTCAAGAGCTGGAAAGTTGTCAAAGAATCTTCTAATTTGAGGTCAAGGTCGAGGAAATGTGAGGATGACTCCGAAAGGGTGTCCACACAGTCGGTGCCTCTGGGAAGACCTCGGAAGCTCGCTGTTTCTTCTTCCCTCCTGCCTCTCACGTTGGCTGTGACTCTTGTCATGCTGGTCACCATGGTCTTCTTGGGGTACAGAGATACACAGGTGATGCTGAGCAGGGAGTGCCTTTAGTAAAGGTTATAAGTCTAACCCTTTCTGTGTTTCAAGCTGATCATTCGATAAATACCCAGCTTGCTTCTCTAGTGCACATGATCCGTAGGGCAAGTACTTTTGCTTTGTTTTACCCTCCAGAAAAGGAAAAAAGAAAACAGGTGTTCCCTTCTTTAGAAGATAGGCTGAGTTCTTCTAATGGTCATATCATGATATATACCTAAGTAGATTATGTGTAGTTTTCTAATTGGGAAGCCAGACGCCGGGGGGACATCGGACTACCCTCTTGATATTGTATTTATGTTTCTGTATATAAAAATATTATGGGTGTGTGATCGTAGGAACAAATTTTCAGGTGAGGGGTGCGGATTGATGTTGATGGAAAAGAGTGAGGGGGTGAGAAGCAGGAGGAATTTTGTTGAGCGGGGTTTGTGTTGAGCTTGTTTGGAATGGATAATGTCGAAGGCAACGGTGCATGTTGGCCGAAAGAAAGGTCTTTTCATCTCCCTTGTATTGGATAAAACAAGCAATTTGTTGTGTTGAGTGTTGAGCCCCAGTTTTTGGAGTTATGTTCTAAATTAACTTTCCTCGTAAAAAGTATTTCGTTAAATAAAATAATAACTTTTAATTTTGTCAAATAATATCTCGAATTTAAAACATTGAATTCGTCTGGGTAAAATGTTTGAGTTTCTAACTGTTTTCGGTATCAGTGAACTCTTAGGTATTATTTACTGAATTTTAAAACTTAATATTCTATTGACAAAATATCGATATTTGGCCCAATCAATTCAAAAGTTTTTAATTTTGCCTTATTTTAATTTTACTTTTCAATTTGGTTATATTCGTAACGACATTTACGATTTCGTTGTTAGCGTTAATACATGTCATTTGTTTTTTGTACGTAACAGTGATAATGAAATAAATCAAAGGCAAAATATCAATATTTGGCCCAATGGATTTGCCAATTTTACATTTTGGCTTAACGTTTTAAAAGTTTTCAATTTGGCCTTAAATTAATTTTAATTCGAGGACCAGGAACAAAAAATCTAGAAAAGCGGGAATCTACCTCATTGACAACTGGACTATTATCCTCATCTTGTTTTCGGCTTTGTTTCTCTCTTTACCTTTGTCGATATTGGCTGATATCTACGCCATTAGTTTCATTTTTTACTTGTGAAATGACATAAGGGATTTACGTTTGGGTCGTGTGTAGTCTGCTTTTGCTTTAGTCCTTGCCTTTTCTTCTCTTCTCAATGAACATGTCTTGAGGCCTCGCTCCCTTCCCCTGTTCCGTGAGGGAAACCAAGTCGTTAGTAGAATAAGAGGCCCGTGGGTCAATCATGGATGGATATTCTTTGCCCCTAGTTGGCGTAGGAATCAATAGTGCAGTTGTCACTGAGGTGGACTACTGCTTTTCTGGGTTTTTGGTTCTTGTTCCTCGAATTTCTCCTGGAATTAAAATTGATTTCAGGCCAAATTGAAAACTTTTATAACGTTAGGCCAAAACATAAAGTTGACAAATTTATTGGGCCAAATATCGATATTTTGCCCTAGATTTATTTCATTATCATTGTCACGTAGCAAAAACAAATGACACGTATTAACGCCGTTATGAATACGGCCAAATTAAAAAGTAAAATTGAAATAAGGTTAAATTGAAAACTTTTGAAATGATATGCCAAAACGTAAAGTTGGCAAATTAATTGGGTCAAATATCGATATTGATATTTTGCAAAATATTTTTCCAATTAATGTTATATTGAAACAATACTAGATTTTCGGCCTAAAGATTGCAAGTGAAGTAGATGCTTGAACAGTAGCACCACTCTTGGTGTGTGGTTGATTATCCTCTATTTATTTAGAAAAATAAAAATAGTGGTTAATACCGAATGCTGCTGGGTTGATATACTGGAACAATCCTTGGGTGTTTTAGTCGTGACCACCACACTCTTCTTGTCTTCCGATCGTCACCCCGCCTTGTCCCCCTTCCACACGACGTTTCTCGCAGCACACCACCTACCTCTCCTCGTACTTTAGGAACAAAGAAAGACCCACATAGTTTGAAAATCAAGGTCTCTCTACTCGTTTACGAGTGCCTCCTGAGAATTGTTCCTCGCCAGCATTAGTTCACAAAATAATTTAACAAATAGGTCGGTCAAACATAAATTTCGTCAACTAACGTCGATAATTATGAGTTTTTCGTCAACTAATGTCGATAATTATGAGTTTGTAACTCATAGTTTATTTTATGAACAACTCTGAGTTACAAACTTAGAGACTTCCTAAGACTTAAATAAAATTAATCCCCATGCCCAAAACAAATATGTAGGAGTGAAATATCATTTTGCAGGTTCATTTTAAAGTCTCGTGTATCTGAGTTTTAAACTCAGAGTTTAAACTGCATGAACTCTGAGTAAACTCAGAGTTTATCCAGGACGCTTCGAATTCTGAGTTTACAGCTCAAAGTTCTTTACAAAATAAATTCTAAGTTATAAATTCAGAGTTATTGACATTATTTAACGAAATCTAAGTTTGACCGACCTATTTTGTAAATTATTTTACAAATAAACTTTATCATGGAACAAAGCTTCCTAACGTGAGAGTTTTGTTTTGAAATTTTAAATTTTAGAGAGCGGTCGAATAATTTTTTGTTAAATAACATTCCTCAACGCTTAAACCTCGCCAATATTTAATCTCTTAATTGTGAAATATTCACCTCAAATTATTTTTAATCCCCACCCAGCCTACCAATAAAAAAATTATTTGTTATTGGTACCTTTGCACCCGCCGTCCTCTTCTGCCATCGCCTCCACAGACCCTGTTCCTCGTCGTTCCCAGCCCTCGCGCCCACCCTCTCGTGCCACCACCGCATTCTCCGATCGTCCTTGGTCCCCTACACCCACCCCGTTCCGACCAATTTTCAGCTGCCTTCCCTACCCACCGCTCTCCTGTTCGATTGTCTCAGTTATTTGACTTGAGGTGGTGCTTATTCTATCGGTCGTCGGTCTGGGATGATTTCTTTTTTGTTTGGTTGATTTTTACAACGAACTAGCAATTAGGTAGGGCATGATTTGGTTAAGTGATCAGATTAATAACTTTGAGGATTGTTTGACATCGGATTCCAAATCAGGGCAAAGTAGCCATCAATCCCCGAGGACAACAACTCGGACAACTTTTGGGAATTTTGGCAGAAACTAGACGTTTTAATTAGCATGAATAATGGTTATCTGGCTCGCTTGAAATTTAGCCACACCCGCACGGGGAGAAGACTGAAAGCAAACTTGCTGAGTTGACCCGGTATGACTGTTCGGTCAGAGATTGTGCGCTTGTACACCATGTACAGAATTGGAACATTGAGATGCTGAGAGTACCTGTTGTTGGATGGATGATTAGGGTTATGATGATTGAGATTTCAAAGTGTGATTACTTATTTACAGAAGCTGTGGTGGATGTGGCGTAATATTTTTGGTTAGGATGGAGATCGATGATGGATTTGAGATTTGAGCACAAGTGACATTGTTAGGAAGGGCGTGCAATGAAGGTTGTGCGGTTGGATATCTATCTGAGACATCTTGAAGTAGCTTAGGTGGTCAGGCGGAGGTAGTTTCTGTGGACCATTCAGAATGTCTTGGTCTTTGTGCCTGATTTAATGGTTTCCCTGAACTGTGTGTCCATTTGGGTTTGACTCACATCAGATTCTATGGGAACAAGTTATGACATTTTGGCTGATACTGAACTCATAATAGTCTGAGATTGCACTACTTTGTCATTTGGCAACAGTATGCACTTCCCCTGTGACTGAACTTCCCATTGTACTATGTGTTTACTGTTTTTCCAGTGTTTGTTGTGTTCTTCTTGAGGACTGAGTTTGATGTTCCATTGAGGTTTTGTGGCATTGAAGATGAAACAGGTTATATGTTTTCTTATAAATAACATGTTCTAATGAATTGAATTTATAGACAAGGTGGGGTGATGTGTATCTCATTTCAATTTTTGGAAATGAACTTAGATTAGAGACGGTAGGTTGTTGCTAACCCCCTCATGAAACATCTTCTTAGGTTTAGGTCCTCGGGAAGGTGAACGGTTGTTGAAGTAGCAGAGGTAGGAAGTATTTTCGACGTCATATAGGTTATTGTTTTTGTATTCTGTTGGATGTGCTTGTTGTGTATGTGATTGGCATCCTGCAGATGACCCGGGGGTTGTTGCCTAATGCTGATTTTTAGTTACTGGCGTTCAACCGTAAATGAATGTTTCTGTTGCTCTTTGAATCAATTAGTATGCTTCTGAGTTATCTCCCTGCCCCTAAATATCTCAGTAATACTTATTAAAGAAAGTTTTGGTAATTTGCCTTTGTTGAGAAATGGGCAGCAGCACTGCACTTACATTAAAGCGATTTTTTCAAATGCTTTGCTGGTAAAGCAAATGGAAGTGTGGCTTTCTGCAGCTAGTATCTTTCAAGTGTTTAATTTTCCCTTTCATGGTGCAGTGCTGGATTTGCCGGTTGTTCGAGCGGGTTCAAACTTTTTAAAGTAAGGTATGCTTACATCAGATTGAGCAATAGCTCCTGGATTTTCTTCAGCTAGACTTTCACTTCGGACCTTCTCTTCTTCTCCAATTCTCTTTCTCTTTTATGAACCCTATTTGTGAGAAAAGCATTGCAGCCAGGAAATCCTCAGAGATTAGAGCGTATGTCTAACATGGATGAGTCGAAAGACCCTTTCAAGGGGGTGGACTGGAAAGCTGTGGGCACCGACATTCAAAAGGATCCTGGTGCCAAGCTCTCCGTAAGAAAGCGGCTCCCAAAGAAGATTAGGCAAATCCCTGAGTTCTACTTCCTGCCGAAACGATCCCTACCAGTGACCTTGGGTATCTACGGGGCATGCATCGCTGGGGGCATAGGTGCGGGAATGGTCTTGGAGGTCTGGATAAATAAGAAGGTGAAAGAGGATGGAGGGGTCGTGTGGGAGTTTGGCAAATAGAGCAGTCTGAGGTCGGTTTAGAAGGATGACTACTTTGTAAACTGCTCAATTATAGCACGGGTCGCCATGACTTGCCTTCAGATGAGTATAATGAATTATTGTCGTGTTTTTTTTTTTCTGGGTTGGGGGTTTATGATGGGATCTTCGAATGTGAATTTGGGCTCACTTTTTGTGCATAAGCTGCCGAAAGCAATAGTTTGGAGCGATATTTGGGTTTGCTCGTTATAGTTTCAGCCGTGTTAGTCATCTCCGGATATATATGATTTTAAAATGTTTACGACATAAAAGGAAATTATTATTAGTTTTCTTTAAAAGATCGCATTGCATCTGAGATATTTAGCAATTTGGTAGATAAAATAGTACTCGGGACAATTAACATATTCTGTAACGATTCGCAAATTAATCACATTCCTTCAGAAATGATATTTTAGGGCATTTATGGAGGATTGTACGTCCTTGGTTTAGAGACATTTTTTCAAATACGGAAACAAGTTTAAAAATTTCTTCGAACATAAGTCACTATAAGGAAATAAATTACAATGTTTGGATAAAAACATGCTACTTGAAGCTACGAGGTCATGGTCATAGGGAAGCGGCTAACGTTACGTAGTTTACTAAATTTCATCATTCGGTTAGTAAAATTTACTAAATTTTTTAGTAAATTTTACTGAACAGTGACATTTTTTTTAGTAAAATCGTTAGTAATCGGATACTAACGGGGTTAGTAAATTACTAATGAAATTTACTAACCCCGTTAGTATCCGATTACTAACGTTACTAACCCCGTTAGTATCCGATTACTAACGTTACTAACCCCGTTAGTACCGGATTACGAACGTTACTAACCCCGTTAGTATCCGATTACTAACGATTTTACGAATGAAGACCGATTTTTTTGTAAAAACGTTAGTAATCGAATACTAACGGGGTTAGTAACGTTAGTAATCGAATACTAACGGGGTTAGTAACGTTAGTAATCCGATACTAACGGGGTTAGTAAATTTCATTAGTAATTTACTAACCCCGTTAGTATCCGATTACTAACGATACTAACCCCGTCAGTATCCGATTACTAACGTTACTAACCCCGTTAGTGTCGGATTACTAACGTTTTTACTAAAATTGTTAGTAATCAAATACTAACGGGGTTAGTAACGTTAGTAATCCGACACTAATGGGGTTAGTAACGTTAGTAATCGAACACCAACGGGGTTAGTAACGTTAGTAATCGGATACTAACGAGGTTAGTAAATTTGTAATGAATTTTACTAACCCCGTTAATATCCGATTACTAACAATTTGTCTAAAAAGTTACTGTTCATGTATAGTAAAAAATTAGTAATTGTATTTGTAAAAGTGCGAAAGTTTTAGTAATCATTTACTAACATTTGGTTAAGATTTAATAAATTACTGTTCAAATTTAGTAAAATTGTTAGTAAATGTCCGCTAGGTTTAGTAACGCGTTACTAAATAGTTTAGTAATTTACTAAACGTAACAGTGAACTCCGAACCTAATTAGTAACCTTTGGCCGATGTGAAATTACGTAAATGCCCCCGTTCGTTTTTACTAAATGTTTTACTAACCTAGGTACTAACCCATTGTTTTGCGTTGGCGGGAGTCGTTGGCATCCGTCGTCCTCCCCGTGCGTGCCTCCCATCCGACCGTCCCCTCCGAGCACATTCCTTGTCGGCGTTCCCTCCGAGAAGTTTCCCTCCGACCGCATTCCTCTCGGCGGTGCTGCACTCTCGGCGGTGCTGCAGTTGCCTCATTCGGAGGAAGCATGAGTAACATAGTAGGAGATGCGGGTGTCTCGAAGGCGGATGCACCAGCTGTGGTTGTTATGGAGGATGCAGCAGCTGTGACACGGTTGTGATCTGTCGGATTTTACAGTGAAGGATGTTTGCAACTCCTCGATCCGAATACGGCGACGGTTGTTGCTGATAGGAAGATCCGCCTGTGTGGAAGTTATTATGCCGGCTGTTGCGGTAAAGTAAAAGTTGTTAGGTTTGATTTCGATGGGAAGTTAATGCCGTAGTGAAGTGTGCTGCCTGCCATTCCCAATGTGTTAGTGAAGTTAGCTGCGAAATTCACAAGTGTGCTGCAGGTGATCTGCAAGTGTTGACACTGAATGCTGCTAAACGAATGATCTGGATCAGCATTGGCTCATAGCAATTTCTATTACCTTTGATTTTTTTGCAGCCACTAAATGACGAACAAGATGTGTGCATATGTTCGAATGAGTTGGTGGATACATTCAACCTAGGATGCAAGGGTGTCGAGTCGCATTCCACTCTTGAAGAAATGGAATTTGCTTCAACCAAGAGCACGCAACATTCGGTAAATGCTTTCTTACCTTCATGCATATATTTGCTTGATTTGCAGCCAAGTGTTTGGGAATACTAAATGCAGTATATGTCCCTTAATTTATGGTATGTGTGTGCAGGTGAGAAGGATACAAATGACTTCCTCAATATACTTAGGGATATGAATGAAGATCAGTTGATGAATATGTCATTTCGTACTGATGAAGAAGTTGAAGAGTTCATTAAAATGTACGCAACGGTGCATGGATTTTCAATTAGGAAAAGGGATCGTCAGAAAGTGAGAAATGGAGAATGTGTCATGAGAAAGTGAGTTTGCTCAAGGGAAGGTGTATGTTCTGATTCAGCTATGTTGACGGCCAATAGTCGGGTGAGGGCGTCTATGAGGACATCTTGCAACTGTTTCTTCAAAGCTAGAGTTGACGAGACTGGAGAATGGAAGTTTGTAGCTCTTCAGTTGAAGCACAATCATGAAATGGTGAGTAACGGGCTGTCTTATTTCATGCTAGAAAGGCGGAACATTTCAGACGAAGATATGACATTTATAACCCGAATGCTTGATGTTGGGTTTAGACAGTGTGATATTATGCGGCTACTTGTACACGTATCTGGTGGACATCCGCGTGTTGGTTTCTTAATGAAGGACCTCAATAACAGGAAGCTTAAGGAAGACTCAGTTGGGAGTACTGGCGGTGGTGATTCTGTGCTAGCATATCTTCTTTGTAGGAGAAATAGCGACACGGGTATGGCCTTTTACACATTTGTCGAGAAGAATGAAGGGAGTCGCATATATTGGGCGGACAGTACTTCAATAGCTAATTACCAAATTTTTGGTGATGTCGTGGCTTTCGACTCTACTTTTAAGACGAACAAATATGGAATGCAAATGGTCATCATCGTGGGTGTGAATCATCATCATCAGACAACCGTATTTGGGGCTGCCTTGATGGCTTCAGAAACCACTGCTGATTATACTTGGCTATTGCAGACTCATACATTGGTCATGGGAGGAAAACACCCGATAAGTGTTGTAACTGACGCCGACAAGGCGATGATTGCTTCCGTGAGATAAGTGTGGCCAATTGCTAGTCATAGGTTATGCCTTTGGCATTTCAGCAGGAACATTACGCGCCATGTACAGGATGCAGGCATGCGACGACGTATATCCTCTTTCATGTATAACAGTAGACCATCCGAAGAAGTTGAAGAAGAGTGGAATTCTTTAATGACACATACAGGTACGATAAGTACCAGATGGCTACAACAGATTTATGATTGCAGACATATGTGGTGGCAAACGTATCTTCATGGACATTTTTGGGCGGAGCTTAGAGGCACTCAACGGTGCGAAAGGATGCACCGATATATGAAGGAATATGTGAATGTAAATCATAAGCTTTATGATTTCGTACACAATTTTGAGCGTGCAGTTGAAGATATTCGTCACAAGGAATATGAGGAGGACTTCAAGTCATCTCAGAAATCTTTAAGGTGTATTACCATGCTGCGCCGACTTGAGGAGGATGCGCGTCGCATATATACAATGAAGTCTTTTCGTAAGGTTCAGGCTGAGATACAGAAGGAATCAAAATTTTATGTAGAAGAAGTACTAGACGGAAACATTGCCATGGTGTACACTCTGTCGTGTTATGATGGTGAGCAACGGTGCGTGCAATGTACATCCGCGAAGTCTTCTATCCAACTGAGATGCAGTTGCTTACATTTTGAGACATTTGGTTTTCCATGTTCCCACCTATTCCACGTTGCCAAAATAGAAGGGTTCTTGTCCATACCTAGTCATCTGGTATAGCAAAGGTGGACAATGGACGCCAAGAAAACAAGTGATGCTCTATTTTCACATCAGGATAATGGTGTGAACGTTGATGATTTGCGCCAGGGTATATTGATGACATCTTGCAGACGTATGTGCTTCTTGGCAGGAAAATCAGACAACTCATTCCGTAAATTGCGGAAACAAATTGAAAGTTGGACGGCGGAGTTGGAGCTTAGTTGCGGTGATGATGAAGGTAAGAAGACAGATGATGATGGCAAAACGTATGTTTTTACCTCATCCAAAATGCGCAGTGTTTTCAGCAATCCTCGATCTCCTAAACAATATGGTGTCAACAACTTTTGTGATGTCAATCCGCGTAGTGAAGGTACATCGGAGCAGATTTGTAATGATAACTCTGTGTTTGGTGTGTGGAATATGTAATCTTGAAATTCATCCCTTCTCATTGAATCAGTGATGAAAGTATTACATCAATCTGGCATGACATCCCCTGTTTTTACAGAAATTACATCCCCTGCTGGAAACAAAATGCATGCCCCTGGTTATATATAAATGCATGCCTATGGTTACAAGTCATCCCCGGAAACGTTAGCCGCTTCGGAATGTGCCCACATATGAACTACATTTCCACGTAATCTACAAGGATATAGGACCTAACAGCTTTGTACAGCGGACCCAAATCAAAAAATTAAGGTGCATCTGCGTTCGCTGAGTAATTGTTAGGCAGTTATGTTGACGGCCCCTGTTGTGGAGCTACTGTCATCCTGGCGTTTCCTCTTGATTGTGGTATTGTCTTTCACCCTTTGATATATAATCTTTCGAATGTCATTTCCAGACCACTTTATCAGGGATATTACCAGCTTTAGCCTATCTGTAACACCTACATTCTAAGGTGTGACAACGCAATGAAGTTAGTTATGCAAGCAAATTTGGGTAACAATAGGTATAGACGGCGTTACCATACCACAGTCTCAGCTCCTTTCGGTGGTTCGGGCAATGACATGAATTTCATGACATATAATCCACAATCATTGCTGAAAACATCAGAACATACGAACGTATATGTAAGTATGTATAACTACTGATTTCGGAAGTGTATGACAGACTCTACTTACGGGTGACCGGCCGCCATTTGGTCAGGCACATTTGTTGGATAAATTATAGGCCAGGAGCAGATGTCCGGGATTTGAAAACCTTTCATCTTGGATTTCACCTGATTTTCTTGCATGATGACAGATAGAAGTTTAATAACACGGCGATGTTGGTCTGCTCTCCCATGTAGGTTGCTAAGCTTGTTGTTAATTGTGTCTAATATGAACACTTCGGATGTCCTGAATGAGAGAACTTGTAATGTCCAGTGTGTTTCGGATATGCAAACCAGAATATATATCTGCAATCATCATAACAAGTTATATGGCAGACAGAATTACAACTCTAATGTATAATTACAAACAACATTTAGTAATATTCAGTACAAAGATCTTTGATAGAATGATTACCCATTCAACTTCATTATTCCTCCCGATGTATGCCCTATAATGTGAATATAGGTTTGCCGCATCTGATTTTGAAATGTTGGGCATGTTGTAACCACTGTATTGGTTGGCTGCCAGATTCTATTGCAGAACAAATCATTGGACATAAGATTCTTTAAAACAGTGCAAATGCAGATGTGTCTTAGGATAAGACAAACTAACCCCTAACCAACTCGTGAGATACCAATATTTCTTCTTTGCAGGATCCACATCTCTCTGGAGCATCATCGCGTGGAAGTCGATGATCTGTGTCGGCAATTGCAACTTGTCATAACGTGCATCCCGCAAAATATGTTCAGTGATGTATAAGTAATTCTTACATCACTGTCTATCCAAGCATTTGGTTTGAGTGTCAGTATGGATGATCGATTGACATGGACAAAGTCCGTGGTACACAAACATTCACTGCATTCAAACAGGAAATAAAAGTTGGTAGCTTACAAAGAAAACTAAAATAATAATCCAATACATGAAGCCTAAAGTGAATGAAACAAACCTATGATCCCTGCCCTCATTCCATGCATACTCTAAGATATTCCATTGAGCTGGCGTAAAAGTTTTCACCCCACTCACGGGCATATCCGTTGGAATGATCTTTTGAATTGCCTAAAAAGGAAAAATTACAACAACATATCAAAGCTGCTGACTTCACGCTCTTGCCCCGGTTACATGTTTCCATTCAGAGGTAATCCGTTGTTATACCTCAGGTACTGCTGTGCCTTTGCGTTTCCTTGTTCGCGTCAGTGGTTTTGGTGGCACGAATGGTGAGCTCTTGAAAGCTGAGGGCTTCCTCTCCGCCGTACGACGTGTAAGTCTTCTGTTGAAGACATTTGTGGTAGATGAACCACTTTCCTGTAACCAATGACCACATAAAATAGGAGCTTAGACAGGTATCCCATATTCTTGATCATAAATGCTATCCAAATGTGACAACAGTACTTACCTTTACAACCACAATAGATTCTTCTCCTGCTATGTTACAAACTTCATCTTGAACCAACACTGGCCCAGGCAGCGTATCTGGATCTCCAATCTCGTCGTTCGCTTTGTCATCTTCACTTACTTCTCCTTCTCCTATCTTCTCTTTGCCTTTGGGTGCAGTGCCAAGATTTTCATCTGTCGATACATCTCCTGTTTCTTCAGGTTTCATCTTTGGCCTAAAGTAGAACTTCACCTCTTCCTCGGATTTTGTCATTTCAAAGTCAGATGTACACTCAGGAACGTTTAAATTACCCTTGCCCATCATTGCGCCCAACTTGTTCAGTGTCCGCGCGAGTCGTAACTCACGAACATCTGAGTAATCGTCACTACCCTCCGGGAGTGGCTGTCCTACCTGAGAAGGTTGGAAGGGCACCAGCTTCTTTCGGATACCATCATCGATCCCACCTCACAGACCTGTATAACCTCCCTCGGCTTCTCTAAACCCCGAGCAGTAGGTGGCGAGGCAGTCTCTTCGACAGGTGATGGCTCATTTGATTGATCAACACCTATCTCCCCGACATCACAATTCACTGGATCATCTACATCATCACCTCCCCCTTCGCCATCTTCCACATTTTCACTGGATGCAGGACTCAGCCTCTTTTCAGGGTGGGGTTGACTCTTTGGAATATCAGAATCAGGTCTGATTCTTCGCAATTCGGTAAGAATTAGACCTAATCTTCGTAGTATGTCGATGTTACTGCCTTGCAGGACTCTAACAGCGAATTCCAAACTCTGTTTACAGCAAAGGTCTATCTTACACCAATGTAAAAGGGAAAATCATTGACATTTAAATTATACATCGCGATGACTTTCAACTTACCTTCAACTGCCGCATTACAGCAATCATAGTCTCCGAGTCGTGGACCAAGTCGGCTTCTTCATCTGCCACATTCGACAATTCGTTCGCATCCTGTTAAGTGCATTAACATCAGTATACCACGGAACGAATACAACTATACAAAACAATTCAGGTATTGTGCCTCGAAATGTAAAAATAATTGGACTAAGAACTTACAATATATGTTGCTTCAACATTACAGCCTTTGAAAACGCATTTCAGCCGATCGTCGTCCCAATCTTGACAAAGTGGCAATGATCTGTTCTTCTTTCCTAACATATCGGTAGCCTTGGACACTTTACTAGCATAGAATAACTGCATTATACACAACATGAACGCTTGCTGGTTGAAAGAACAACGAATGATGATGAGTTCATTAACATCAGTGGGCAGAATATATTAACAAAGTCGTATCATACAAATGCTCACCACAAGTATCTGCACGCAACCCCCGGTGTATCTTGCTTCATTCTATTGATATGTCTTAACTTGGGCACACAAGTTATCAAGAACATGAGTTGCCCAATCAAATTTGCAGATTGCATTCACATCGCGGGTTGCAAGCAAGTACTCCTCGTGGATATCGAAGCTCGTTGTTGGGCACAAATAGCAACCTATGATGAAAATGACTACCTCTACTCTCCACAACTCGTCCGGAGCAGTTCTTGATAGCAGACTACTCTCAACAGATTTCAGAGAAATTTTACCTCGTCTTAGGTGTCCCTTTAGCTCTTCTCGTACGGTTTCCATGTGACCGCTAAATGGGACACCAACCTTTGTAGATGGTATGCCAATTAGGTCATGTACATCAGTAGAGAGCAGGGGTTGTTTCACACCATCGATCACCATAACCCTTTTATGTGGATCGAACAGCTTCAAACACAACTTTACTGCGCTGTGATTCACCTGCCTACTTGCCAGACGAAGAAGACCATCAAAACCTAACTCTTTTAACGCTGACCTCCTCTCCTCATCGAATGTGTCCAGGACCGACATTAACTTATTTGGACTACATCGAGTATACAGGTAATCCTGTAATAGTAGAACCACAAAATGCAGACTAACACCATTACAATTAATGACAGGAAAAATCAAGAAAACAGGGACAGGGAACACTAACTTACCAGACCAACACGTACTCTTCTAGCCTTTTTCTTTTTCGAACTCTCAGGAGTGTTTGCATTTCCAGCGGCCAATTCAGCATCTCCTTCAATCTCTGCCGTAACAGAACAGAAGCGGATTTCAACAGACCACAAATCAAGAAATCCTAACATACCAACACCTTAACACAATGAAACCACAATCTTCAACCATTTACAGAAACTAAATTCCTAATAATCACTCTCCAATCGCAAACGGAAAGAGACGGGTCGACGGTGATGATTAGGGTTTCGGGATACACGTCAATACGGAGACGACAAACACAATGAAATCTCACCTGACGCCATCACTTCTGCCGGACAGCACGTAAAATGTGTAATCGCGAGTATTACGGTCGAAGGGTCCGGTGGGAACGGGCGATCGGAGGGAGGACGACGCAAAGGGGGCGGGGAGGACGACGCAAAGAGGGGCGGGGAGGAATGTGCTCGGAGGGGACGGTCGGAGGGGACGCCGAGAGAATGCAGTCGGAGGGGACAGTCGGAGGGGAGGCACGCACGGGGAGGACGACGGATGCCAACGACGCCCGCCAACGCAAAACAATGTGTTAGTACCTAGGTTAGTAAAACCTTTAGTAAAAACGAACGGGGGCATTTACATAATTTCACATCGGCCAAAGGTTACTAATTAGGTTCGGAGTTCACTGTTACGTTTAGTAAATTACTAAACTATTTAGTAACGCGTTACTAAATCTAGCGGACATTTACTAACAATTTTACTAAATTTGAACAGTAATTTACTAAATCTGAACCAAATGTTAGTAAATGATTACTAAAACTTTCGCACTTTTACAAATACAATTACTAATTTTTTACTATACATGAATAGTAACTTTTTAGACAAATTGTTAGTAATCGGATACTAACGGGGTTAGTAAAATTCATTACAAATTTACTAACCTCGTTAGTATTCGATTACTAACGTTACTAACCCCGTTAGTATTCGATTACTAATGTTACTAATCCCGTTAGTATCAGATTACTAACGTTACTAACCCTGTTAGTATCCGATTACTAATGTTACTAACCCCGTTAGTATTTGATTACTAACAATTTTAGTAAAAACGTTAGTAATCCGACACTAACGGGGTTAGTAACGTTTGTAATCGGATACTAACGGGGTTAGTATCGTTAGTAATCGGATACTAACGGGGTTAGTAAATTTAGAAATTTACTAACCCCGTTAGTATCCGATTACTAACGATACTAACCCCGTTAGTATCCGATTACTAACGTTACTAACCCCGTTAGTCCCGGATTACGAACGTTACTAACCCCGTTAGTATTCGATTACTAACGTTTTTACTAAAAAATCGGTCTTCATTCGTAAAATCGTTAGTAATCGGATACTAACGGGGTTAGTAACGTTCGTAATCCGGTACTAACGGGGTTAGTAACGTTAGTAATCGGATACTAACGGGGTTAGTAACGTTAGTAATCGGATACTAACGGGGTTAGTAAATTTCATTAGTAATTTACTAACCCCGTTAGTATCCGATTACTAACGATTTTACTAAAAAAAATGTCACTGTTTAGTAAAATTTACTAAATTTTTTATTAAATTTTACTAACCGAATGATGAAATTTAGTAAACTACGTAACGTTACGTGCACGTAACGTTAGCCGCTTCCTGGTCATAGTTCACATAAAATCGCAGCCTTCTCGTTAAAAAAAGTACCAAAGTGTTATTCTTTTTTAAAAAAGAAGTCGCTACTTTAATATCGACATTTCTCCAAGTAAATTAAAGAGAATAATTAAAAGGTAAAATATTCACCCTTGCCTTAACTTTTCGGCCACTCTCTTTTGGGGAATAAACTTTGAAATCGATGATTTAATTATAATAATTTGCTAGTTATTCCGAAAAATTCGATGTGGCCCAAACCTTTTTTTACGACTTTTTTTGCGACTTCCTAAGTTGTCCGGACGTGAACATGACAACTCGTAATACGTGCTTGGAGAGCGATCTCAGAAAATGGAAGTTGAAATCGCTGAGTCTACACTCATTTTCATGCTCTCACTATAATTCATTATTGATTCAACAAAAAATAAAATCGATATCCAAATTTCTCTACACCTCCCCTTTTCCCTATATTGAGATTGAACTAGAATTTTCTCATCCAACCATATTTTAAGGGATATATCATATAAGAGCACACAATGACCCACGTAAGAAATAACAATGTTAAAATATGACACGATTTATAATTACGGACTTCAGGACAAAATCGTAGAGGTAGTGCCATTAGAGTAAGGGTCATAAAGTATTCAAAACATTGAATTACTATAAAAAAGAAAGAATACCTTAGGCAACAAAAGAAAGTTAGCAAAAGATTTGGTCAACAAATCAATATAAAGTAGATTCGAGCTCTTAAGAATAAGGTCACAAAAGATTCAAAATAAAAAGAAAGATTTCAAAATTTATGATAGAAAAAAATAGACAAAAATTTGGGCCTGATATTTTACCTAAATAAATTTGGAACTAAAAAATCAAAGTATAATTCATTTCTGAAAAGGAAAGTACTTAGTTGAAGTAATTATTTTCTTTTCTTTAAATTAAAGATATAGATAATTATAAGGAAGAAAGAGTGAGGAAGTTTTATTATTAAAATAAAATTACAAATAAAATTGAAACAAAAAAAAGACTTATATTTTATATTTAAGTCGGTTAAAATACCGATTTATTTTTATTATATTAACCTCGCTATTTGAAATATAATTTTACGTGACGTGTTCAAAATATAAAGATAGTAGGAGGATGGTACGGTTTTATAGTTGGTTTGAAAAAAATTGCCAAAATACGATCATAATTAAGGGAATTACCAATTTACTGCCCTATGTTACGGTTCAAAACCACCGATATATTGATTTTGAGGGAAATACACGATTATGAATCGTATTCAAAAATATTTTTAAGTAATCCAAAATCACGGTTTGAAATCGAAAACTTTCCTTAATTGTCGCGATTCCAATCGCGATTTTTAAAATAATAGAATAAATAATTTTTTAATAGAAAATTTTAGAAATTATGATTATATTTTAATCAATTTTTTTCTAAATCAAAGAATTCGTACAAACCTCAACCAAGTAGGTGATTTAAGTAGGAGGACTCTAATTCTTGAATTTTAAAACGTTCTGCCAAAATCCCTTTTGGACTTTCTGTATTTCTGAAAAGGATGTCGTCTGCCCACATCAAACTAAGCGGCGACGAAAACTTGACGTGGTGGTGGTGGGGGGCCGGGCGGAGGATGGTGTCGGAGTTGATTAACGCCAACCCCGTCGTGTACGAGAACAAAGTGAGGAGGGTCAGGAATTTAGTTCCTCCCGCCGACGTCAACGAGTACTCCTCCGAACCCATCGATCACCTCGAGATTTTTGGTTGGTTCTCTTTTTTCTTTTTCCAGTTGATTGTGTGTTTCTTGGTTTACTTGTGCTGACACTATAGAAAATCTTGGGCCTAGTTCTGACAAAGCCCACAAAAGCCCATAACCGGGACAAACATATCAGGCTTGCGCCTATAGGAGGAAGTCTACAGAGGCAGATTAGTAACCTTATAATCAAGGGCCTGCGCCTGGGACACGAAGTTTACAGGCTTGCGCCTGCGACACAAAGTCTACAGGCTTACGCCTATAGAGGATATTAAGACTATAGGCCTGCGCCTGCAAGGGACACGTGTCAAAGGAAAATGGTTCCACGGCCCCGAGATGATTGGGACTTGTTACCCACGCATAACACTAGCACTCGTCTTAAAGATAATCAATTAAACCCGAAGTCAGAGGACCTGATCCACGATCAAATAAGTGAGAGTCAGTTAATTCCGAGATTCTTGGGGTGAGTTGAGTCTGGACGATCTTTAGAAGGTCGTAACAGACCGAGTATAAAAGGAGGAGATCTTCCCCCGAGAAAATCACGATCAAAACAGCCAACAGAATCTTATTTTGCTCGTCACCCCTTAGCGTAGTTATTAGGATTTCCCGATCTGGGCGAGACCCTTAAGGTTTCACTGGTCTTCACTTCCACCATCAGAGTGAGCAACCGTATCCCTGATAACAACCCTCCGTCTTCGCTTCCACCATCAGAGTGAGCAACCGTAGCTCTGATAAACCCTCTGCCTTCGCTTCCACCATCAGAGTGAGCAACCGTAGCTCTGGTAACAGCCCTCCGCCTTCGACACTTCCGCCAGGGCAGATCACCACAGCCTTGACACCCACGTCCGTCCCAGCACTTGACCGTACTCAGTCCACCAAGCCCAGCAGCCAAGTTCTGCCACCCGAGGAGCACAAGCCTGCAGCGTTCCACCATCAAGTCTACTACAATGCTCCAAGTCTGTGGAGCACTGTAGCTAGTCTACGTCTTTACCACCATCCTTGGTTTACTTTTATGGCTGTAAGCGTTCTTTAATTGTTTGCATTCAATCAAATTCTTCAATTACTTACTGGCGACCACATCTATAAAATCCCTGTGAGTCTTATTACCAAATATTTTCGACGTGATCCGTTTCCTACGCGAACAACTTGATTGATTCCTTGTTCCTTCGATCATGGCGTGGCTTTGTGGATGTGAGGGGGGGGATTACTTTGTTCGTATCTTCTCCTTTCGTGATAGTATTTTGAACAGGGGAAGCGATTTCTTCTTCTCTTTGTTCCTATTGTTTGAGACTTCGTTTTCGATTCTAGGGTTCTTTTTGCTACTGTTCGATGATTAGGATTACAACTTTTCCTGGTTGTGGTGGCCGAAGCCTTGGCAGTTCGGGTCCTAAGGCTCCGGTCACTCTTACTTGGCCTATCAGTCAGACGAGACGAGGCGACTGCCCTTCAAGGGATAGTACACACCGAAGCTGACATTAAATTGGGAATTCGCTGTTTAACTCGAATAATGTTTCTGTTCAAGATTATCATTTTGTACTTTGAAAGCTAAGGTTATTCTTAACTGAATTTGATTAGATGTAATCATTAGACATCTCCAGTTTGTAGAGCTGTTGCGATCAGTGACTACTTACGTTGTCTTATCCTAACAAAAATCTTTGTGAAGATTGTACCTTTTTTGGCTGATAAGATGGCTGTGGTGATAAATGTTGCCAGTTAACTCCTTTTAGCTATTTCTTTTTCTTTTTGTACGTGTTTTGAACGAATCTAGAAGCTTCCCAACATAGCTGAAGATTTTCCCAGAAGATTTGATTGAGGTTGATGACTCAAATAGCTTTGTCAAATAGTTTGAAGAGTAAAGTTTTATATTGTATGAGCCTAAACTGCACTATATATATATAAAAGAGAGAGGGTAAAATAAAAATAAAAATACAGACAAAAAAAAGTAGAAGAAAAAGTAAAAAATGGAAAAAAAGAGATCTTCGTGTAATACTCTAGGCCCGTACGAGTATAAACTATGAATGGCTAAATAAAATGTAATACTCCTGGCTCGACCATTTTATTAAAGGAAAAGGATTATTATAGTCCGACATAACAAGGGAAATCAAATTCCAAAGCATAAATTAACTAGAAAAAAAACCTCAAGGCTCTAGAGTAAATTAAATCATCGGCCTTTGTTATAACCTTCTTGAGAATGTCTTCCCGATCCGTCTTAGCCTTAATACAATCAGATAATTGTCGTTGGAGCTCTTCAATCAGAATCTCATCTTTAGCAACCTGGCCCTCTAAGCTGGTCTTCACCATCATGATACTATTCTCTTCAGCTTCGGCTTCAACAAGATAATTTCTTATCAATGCCAGCTCTTCATCACGATTTGCGGCACTCATCACTCCTTTAGTAGTAGTTGCTGAGTCTGAGTATCGCATGTAGCTCTCTGTGTACTTCTTGATTAAAGAGTGAATGGGAGTTAGATCAAAATGCTCGCATTTATCGATGAGATTGAGAGCATCCTTAATTTCCTCGGCAATAGCATGTCCTCTACTAAAAGGGGTCCTCGAAACCTTCTCCTTATATCATCCCAAATACTAGTCGCAACCTTCTTATATGCTCGCGAGGCTTTAGAGTCGAAGCAGAAAGACGATACAGCGGGTGTGGTTGAGACTAGATCAACAAAATGAGGAGGACCGTTGTTTCCCTTAGGTCGGATCACTTCCTTCACGGCATGCTTATCCTTGTGAAACGGCTTTATGAGCTCCTGACCAAGAGGGCTCAATGCAGAAGGCTCACCATTGTCACCCATGAAATCGACTAACTCATTCGCAAGCTACAATAGCAAACAAAGCCAAGATAAGGCGCAGATCATTTAAAATATGTACCTAAATGATATAAGATGTTCACCAACTCATTGCCAGCCAGAACGATGTCATCCGGCATTTCTTCGACTACATTGAGGTCCCCGGATGCATGCCTTGAACGCCTTTGCCTCTTGAAATATTTGTTGTCATCTGGAGTTTGTGACTTTTCAGAATATACAGCTGTCGATGAAAACAAGGCATGTTCATTAACAAGGTAAATCAAAATGAACAAAAGAAGGATACATGTGTTTATAAATACCTATATTTGGTGGTACATGCATTTTCTTTTGGGTTATACCGACTGGCTTGGCTGGCTTCTCTCGAGTATCATCGTCTTTACGTAGAGGATGACGTATCCCAATAATCAGTGCCTCTATCCCTCGTTTGAGGAACTCATCATGCTTTTTTCTCCACCATTTAGAGTACCTCTTCGTACAATATGTGTTCAAATCAGTGTGAGAAACGGGAGCATTAGGCACGTACAATCGAGAATTAGTCTTGTTTCGCACCGAGAGACGCCACAATATATGTCTTTCATCTAATGAGGAGGATCGTATATCACGCGTCAATTTGTGTGGAATGTCTTGACAAAACCCAAGCTGACGGCTGAAGTGTGGAGGATAATAAGGTTCCACAATAAAGGAGTTGCCGCGCCTTAATGTCAAATAACATGATCAGATACTTTTGAAAAAGCTCAAAGAGTTCTCATCTGAGTTAGAAGAATCCTCGATCCAAAGACCGCCCTTCCTGTGGAGAAGTTATGACACCAATATACATTCCCTCCATCATGAATAAGTTCTCGAGCCGCACGGGCATCAAAGTAACGTGCCCCACCTTCACCAAAATAACCAATCATTTGAGGGCCAACAACGGCCTTTGGAAAGGGAAAGTGAGTCTGAAAATAGAACGATAATGATCTGTACACGTAATGCACTGGAAAACAGACTTTAGGAGCCCCGGCAGGAGTAGAGTTGCAAATCTCATTCATTCCTCGGTATATGATAGCCAAAACAGGAACCGCAAGGCTACAACATTTTCCCACTGCCATCAAGCTCGCTACCTTGAATGTTTCCAGACGTATATATGCTTCGTCGCGCGGGAATACAAATACGCATAACCAACAGGCGATGAAGGCAGAAAGATAAGTCTGCAAACAGATTTCTTCGCTAATGCCCAAATCCTCAAATGCTCCTGCTTCCTTGTGGCTCCAGGGAGATGGGTCTGCAATTGGTCCTGTAGGATTATGAGATTTCTTTAGACGAGTTGATTTCTTCGGCACGCGCCTCGGAGGCCTAATATGTTTTTCCTCTCCCCTGAACCAGAACTCGATCCAAGATGATATAGGAATGACCCCCTTACTCATGATATCTTTATTTTTCTACCTACTTCGGTCATCCTTAGTGTTTTGTTCTAAAAGACGAAAAAATGCCACAAATAGATATGTGCAGCTCTTCGAAAGAAATCTGCATCGAGAGTTTGAGCCATTGAGTTTTTTTGAAGAAAGGGTTCGTCTCCTCATACATTCTGGCATGAATAGTAAGCCCACCAAGCTTATAGAGATCCCAAAGAGAAATTGAAAAAGCTCCACGTGATGTTTCAAGGACATTAAACTCCATACACTAAGCTTTACAGAAAGCCTTCATGACATCAGAGTTACGGTAATAACTGTAGCGAGACAAACGTTTGGCATCAAATATGTTGCCTTTCTGATAATTTCTTCATCACAGAGACTGTGATTTTAAGCCAATTCCCAATATTTTGAAATAAAGCCGAATTCACCACGAAAGCTTACAAAATGTACCCACTCATACTTTCTAGCAATGACGTTCCTCCCTAACGAACGTGAAGGCGTTGGCTCTGCCATGCATGAGTGAGGGAGGGACTTTAGGGACCACATGTCCAACAAGGAGGTCTTAGATATTTTTTGCGACCACTGACTTAAATTATCACGATTCTCATCCAACTTGTCACAGGGTGAGGCAAAAAAAGTCTATAAATGAACGATGAACTACTAATTCCACTCTGTTATGGAGGTTGCCTTCATTTTCAGTAATACACAAATACTCGCGCCCAGAAACGACTTCTTGATAAAATGAACCATGGCACCAACGAATCTTGTCAAGTAAAGGGATAAGTGAGTAAAGTGGAATATAAAGCAAGTATCCTGTGTATGGGGAAAGCCAAGGGAATATCCGGCGACGGTCCCATGCGTACGGGGAAGGCCGACGGAATATCCCGCAGTGGTCCCATTTGTACGAAGGAAGGCTGAGGTAATATACAGCGGTCCCAGTTTTACTTCTTAGTGTTTGGACATTTGGATAAATGTCATTTTATGGTCCGAGAAGGTAATGTCTTAGGTCACAAGATTTCCGAGAAAGGAATTGAAGTGGATTGAGACAGGTTGAAACTATTGAAAGGCTGCCCCCACCAACTTCGATCAAGGGAGTACGAAGCTTCCTAGAACACGTGGAATCTACATATCTTTCATCAAGGATTTCTCGAAGATCACCAAACCATTGTGCAATCTTCTGGAAAACGATACATCATTTATCTTAGATAGTAAGTGTATGGAGGCATTCTTAGAACTCAAGAAGAGGATAGTTTTTGGCCCTATAATTATTGCCCGGACTGGTCTTTACCATTCGAGTTAATGTGCGATTCAAGCGATTTCGCTGTGGGAGCAATTTTAGGACAGAAACGAGACAAAGTCTTTTACGCCATTTATTACACTAGTAAGACGTTGGACGGAGCACATGTAAACTACATAACCACTAGGAAGGAGATGCTCGCAATAGTCTATGCTTTCGATAAGTTTCGCTCATATTTGATTAGTTCCAAAGTGATAGTGCATACTGATCATGCAGCTATTAGGTACTTGATGCATAAGGCGGATGCAAACCCAAGGTTAATCAGATGGATTTTGTTGTTACACGAATTTGACCTTGAGATTATAGACAACAAATGAGCAGATAACCAAGCAGCCGATCATCTATCACGCTTGGTAGGTAATGAGCGACTTGCGGCCACAACGATCATCAATGCTACTTTTCAGGACGTGCAACTTTTTGCGTTTGAAACAATAGTGCCCTGTTACGCTGATTACGTCAACTACATTGTGGCTAATGTAATTCCTCCAGAGCTGACATCTCAGCAAAAGAAAAAATTTTTACATGATGTTCGCTACTATTTGTGGGATGAACCACTGTTATTCAAGAGATGTACAGATCAGATGATCCGCTGGTGCGTACCAAATCGGATGTTTCGGGCACACTCAACTTCCAGATGAGATTACCATGCATTCGGTGACGTAATGGCATTAGATTCAACCTTCAAGACCAATGCCTATAGCTTTTTAATGGTGGTCAGCGTTGTTGTGAATCATCATCTTTGAAGGGTTGTGTTCGGCGCGACCCTCATTGCTACCGAAAGAACATAAGACTATACCTGGTTGCTGAGAACGTTTACACGTCATCGGAGATAAGGAGATGATCAGCGTTGTGACCGGTGCTAACAATGCGATTATCGCTATCGTACGAGAGGTGTGGGCAAATGCACGTCATCAATTATGGCTAATGTAGTTTTGTCGTAACATAGCTCGTCATTCATGTACAACACAAGACCAACAGACGAAATGGAAGAAATGTGGGTTAGTGTTAGATGGCTCGATCAGATATACGCATGTAGGCACATGTCGTGACAGACTTATAGCTAGGGTCATTTGTGGGTGGAGCTAATGAGCACGCGTAGATGTGAGAGGTTGCACGTATACATGAAGGGGTTCATGAAGCTAAACATAGGTTACACGAATTCATCCATCATTTCGAGCGAGTTGTTGCTGATTTAAGTAAGGAATGTCCTACGATTCCCACCAGAAAAAATACCAGCCAGGTCGGAGGCTTGAGGAACACGCTATAGAACAATACACATGCTCATTTCGTAGGTGCAAGCGCAAATTAGAAGGGAAGCTTTGCTTTACGTGATAAGACTCCTGGACAGGAGCATCAATCGGGTGTATCGGTTAGGATGTTATCAGTTTACCAACACAAAAATTGGTATGTTACGCAAGAATGTGAGAGATGACATGTTCCTGAATGCACTTTTAAACATTTGGATTACCTTGTGGCCAAATTTTCCACATCGCGAAGATTGAAGGATTGACATCAATACCACCATATCTTGTACGTAAGAGGTGGACAAAGGCTGCAAAGTCTTGTTTGACCTTGGATACAAACAACGAAGCGTATGACATTTCTATGAAGGACGTAAGGCAAGGTCTTTTGCTGACAGCATGTCGTCGTTTATGATATCTTTGTGGGAAATTAGACAGTAGATATCACAAAGTTTACCAATCTATTAACGAAATGACCGATCACATGGAGAAACTTTGCTGGGATGAAAAGCTCGCCAAGATTGGGCAGCACGCTATAAACCATCCTGACAAGGCTGTAACAAAGAAAGGTAAGTTTGTCATTCAGTCCAACCATCCAACATACGATTTGAGCAATCTACGTGAGGACAAGTCATGCCAGCAAAGCCGATTCTGATAGGCAATGTTTCTAACTCAAGTGCCTCTTACTATGATATAGAACATGGAGATGTTGATAGTTCTGAGTGCGGACAGTAGGACATGAACTGAAGACTATTTAACTATGTTAGACTGTGCAAGTCTGAGATGGATATTTGAAAAATGGTGACCAAAAGTATATTGACAACACAACACCTTCCTGACACGATAAGTGTTGAAGTCAATACCAAATTTCTTACAAGAAAAACTACTCCGTCTTGACGGTGACAAATGTCGTTGAGTGAGCAAACTATTGACGATGTCAAACTGTCGGATAACGTACGGGCCAAGAGCAAATGTTGGGTATCAGGGAAACGTATAGGCTCAATTTATACTCGTTGTCGGTGTCAAACTGTCGGGGTACGTTCGGTGGGTAACGTATAGGCCAAAAGCATGTGTCAGGTAACGGTGGCCCGTCATGAGCTGACCTGCTATTGTTTTCCTCCAAATTGCAACACTAAGTTGTACGACACGGTTGTGCATATCCGCTTTTAATGTAATTTGTTGGACTTGTTGTTCGTCTTGTCGAGAATGAACACCTCTTAAGAATTGAAGTTAACAACTTGTAAAGTCCAATGGGACTCCGCGACACATAGTAGAACCAACATTTGTGAGGAACCAGACATTGTCAGTACAGGTTCATAAAAATAAGCGAAACAAGTACTTGCTGACATACACACAACTCCCATACATGTTAGTAAAAATTACAAACATGTACCATATTAAGGAGGCAACAAAATATCATTTCGACGTCCTCATTCTTGTTGTGCTGAATAAAGCTTGTACAAATGTTGCTTACTATCATGTGAAATCATTGGCATATTACGTGCACTGTATTTTTTTCCCGCAATCATCTGTGTGTGATAAGCCACGATCGCGTTAGTCTAGCCTAAACGCTAATAGTTGAAGGGCTTCATGAACAAATACAGGCCATGACTAACCCTAACCAATTTGTGAGGAACCACCTTCCTTTTTGGAGAGGTATGGCACTTGAAGAAGCTTCTTCGGGATGATCGAAACTTTCCGGAGTACCTCATCAATCGTACCCTCCGCCTTCTTAACACGATTGTCAACAGACTATGGAAGCCACAATTTAAGTAGATCCTTGGGTAGCATCGCTAAACCATTCATACGCCATAGATAAAATTTGAGACATACCTTAAGATGACACATTGCCCATTGCAGTTGATCACCCTCTATCTATACGGTGGCATCATCATTCTCAAATGGTGTAATTTGTACGCTTCTTCCCACAAGGAGATGCACGCAGTCGATGTACCTTTATCGGCGTCCTTGGAAGCTCCTAATGACAACACATAGGTGATCCAGCATGTGTTGCCCATTCGAAGGTGCATATCGCTCCTATGTCACGTGTGCCAACAAGTACTCCCTACCGATGTTGAACAACGTGCCTCGCCATAAGTAGCAGCCAATAAGGAAGATGACAAGCTCCACTTTGTAGTTTTCATCAGCTGTACCACACGCTCGCAACTTTTTCTCCAGAGAGGACATTAATACCTTTTCGTTAATCAAGTGGGTAAGAAGCTTCGGATGCACAGTGTCCATCGATCCAGTTAATGGGACCGCAATTCTAGTACATCGTATGCCGAGAATGGCCGCAATGTCGCTAGGCATGAAAGGGTGCTCAACAGTCAAAACCAACACCCTCATCACTGGATTGAAGTACCTTAAACACATCTCCATCGCTTTTCGGTTCACGTCCTTCAATGCAACGTGAAGTAGTCCCTCGAAGTCTCACTCATTCAATGCAAACTTCTTAGCCTTGTTAAAGGTGTTAAGTAGTTGTGACATCTTCCTTGGACTGCAGCGCTTGTAAATATAATCCTACAACAACAACAACAATAACATCAAGTCAATCTTATTCTGTCTTTTTCATTTACTTCATCGTCGGCATCAGTGTCCTTTGTATCCATCTCGGCTACCACAAAAATTTCAAACACATACACTTACCTTGGCTTCAATGATGCATTCGCACACACCAACCTCTGTACATAATCCAAATCACAAAGAAAACCCACTTTTACCTGCTACCCTTTCTTGACACTTTTCTGTCAACATTTTAATTTGCTACATAAAATTATTCGTATGTTTGCCTTATACTTTTTTCTGACCAAATTCGGACTGGGTTAGGCGGGCGTCTGACCTGGACTTAACATAGTCCCACATGGGCGTTGACAACAACGGATAGCAGACGAAAAGCAAATACATGTTGACAATAAATAACATGTGGACAAAAAGGGTTTTGAGGAATCGTGGGGTTAAATTCCACTTCCCCAGATTAGAGCAAACCCTAAATGGAGAGATTTGGGTTTGACAAATCGTTGATCTCCACAGCATTGGAAGACCTAAGACGACCATCGCTTGAAGAGAAAGGGCTAAGAAAACAGGCGACCACGCCATCCCCTCCTTGGATGCAACTTAGTCAGCCTTCTCTGAACCGCGTTGAAAGACCCAAGACGTCCATCACCCGAAGAGAAAAGGCGAAGGAATCAAACGACCATGTTGTCCCCTCCTTGGAAGCAACTCGGACAATCATGTCTAAACAGCTGAAGGTATGTTCCACAAACTCCTTTGAGGCATTTTATGTAATTGTGAGTTTTAGATGTTGATTTTTTACATTGTTAGTTTGATGTTGTTAGCTCGACCCACATATATTATGACGCAGGATAACATTAACTTGCATGTCGGAGTAGGATGTCTTTGTCTGCCTTATGTTCTTACAACTGAGGAAGGGTTGTTAAGTATGGTGATGTTGATACCAACCTTCTAGGCTATTTTACTATAGTGGGTCTTGCCGAGGGCTCAGGGTTGTCAAGGGTGCATAAAATGTGGTATGGGTTTCCTGATCACAGTTTGTCTAAGTTGAGGGAAATCATAGGAGATGCAGAGGTAACGAAAATGTTAGAAGAATATGATGACAGTGGGAAAGTTGATGTATTTTGTGAAGATGAGGAAGGAAATGGGCTGATGAGTTAGAAGAGGAGGAGGATGAGGAGAATGGGCATGAGAGGGCTCTTCGCAGCAACATCCATCTTTGCAGCCATATTCATCTTTGCAAATGGATGTGCATATGGCTGCAGACTGAGATAAAGAAGCTTCTTAGATTCCTAGTCACCGTAATTTGCTAAGATAACTCATTATTTTGATGTTTCAGAGAGTGTTATGTGAATGACCTGCAAAATTTGTGGAGTTTAAGAACATAACAAAAGGACATGCAATAGACAAACCACTCAATCACAAAAAATTTCACCTACAGAAGATCCAACTTTGAGCCAACAAACGATAATATCTCCAAAATCAAGACACAAAGCACCTACCCAAAGAGGCAGGGGAAAGGCAAATAAGAGGATAGCATAAGAGGTTGTCTAGGCATGTATACTCATACTGATGCTTGTAAAGCATAACTTTCGATTTGTTTTTTGAACCTACAACACACAGCCTGTGGAATGACTAGAACCTTGTTCTTTTGAAAGTGGGTTGACTGTCATGTTTTCTGAACTTGCGGCATACAGTCTCTAGATTAGCTGTCATGTGCATTTTTTTGCAATAATAGTAAAATGAGCTTTTCTACATCTATTTTATGAGAAATCTTTACAAACCTTGCCACGCTTACAGATCTTTTAACATTTTCAGACAACATTTACAGCCGTGTTTTGTAACAGTAAATCCCAGCATTTGCAGTAATTAATAAGCTTTTGTTAGCCACATTTTATAATATTCTTTGCTCAAAACTTTAAAGAGCATGACTACAAACCAACGTTCCGACATTTGTTCTTCCAACCAACAGACATTTGTTCTTCCAACTAAGAGAAAAAATGAACCAAAACAAACGCCACTAAGCAAACTACTAACAATCGCATCACTTTAATTTTAGCCTTCATTTTATCAAGAGTCGTTGTATCCATCTTCCCTTCCAACTTAGTTATATGCTCTTCCATCGCTTGACATTTCTTGTGCATCAAATTTATCTTCTCCTCCAAAAGTTTCTTCGACTGCAAAAGTTGTACGTACCATCATTTCCTTCTGCCTAATTGGAAAATCCTCGTTAACCAAGTCAAAGAAACCACAATCATCTTTCTGATGCTAAAAACAAACACAAAATCCAAATCAGATAATACTCGAAACACATCCTAATCACTACCTTCCAGGATTCGAAACACATCCTAATCACTACCTTCCAGGATAGACATATATAGAAACGGCGGCTTGGGTTGCTCTTACTCCAGGATGTGTACAACGCGACCCTCCTACCATGATTGGAAACTTGTTCACCCACGCTCGAGATCGAAACAATATACCCACCGGAGATGTCGTTGCATCCACCTTTGCACATTTCTTTCTCTTCGACTTGGGGAACTTCTCAAAGATTCCAAAGAGGGGACAACGACATTTGCAGTCTGATTCCGTGATCTCCTGTTCCTCAAACCCAAATCGTCTCTAGTTAGGGTTTCATCTAACTTGGGGTAGTGAAATTTAGCCCCCATGATTCCTCAAACCATTTTTGTCCATGTGTAAACGTATGGACAATTTTATATAACAAATTAAAATGTTGACCGAAAAAAAGTTATGTGAATGCTTAATACTACAAACATATATTTTGACGATTATTAATACCTTTAACTTTTAGCCAACTAATAAAAATTAAAAGAAAAAGGAGGGGCGTCAAAACTCCCGTTCATTCTCCCGCTTTGGCCTCAGCCCCTTCTCTCGCCAGAAAATCTTCGATTTTGCTTTCCGTTCCGAGGATGGGTGAACTCGACATACAGTCTGTTCAGCCCCAATTTCGCAGGGTGAAAACATTATTTGATTCGTGGAGAGATTGACATGTCGGGAGGGGAGGGTGGTTTGGGGTTGGGGTTACACGTGATAATTATTTATCATTCATTCATTAAAAGCCCTATTTTTCTAATGTAGCTCATTCATTAGACAGATAATTATTTGGAAGCCATAATTGAGGAGTACGACGTTGAGAGTTCCCCCACCCCCAACCCACCCCACCCCGAGTCGTCGGCTTTGATTTCCACCATTTGGGATGCGTCCGTTTCTGCTTTACATCCCCTTAGTTCGCATGCGAAACATGTTACGATATATCGGAGACTCAAAGTGTTGAAAGAAAATGTGGTCGCCAATAAAAATAAAAGAAGAACGAATAAAGATTCACTAAGTATAAAAAAAAAGACTTACGGCCATCGTACAACAAAACTTTAAACGATTACGAACATATAAGTTGACAAACAAATAGTCCTTTGGGGTCATGGAATGATTGTCGTGTCTTTACAATTGACCAGGGCTGACTTATTTATGGACACTAACTAATAACTGCCAACCGACACATATTTAACATGTGCTAATTGCCTTAAAACTAACTACTACTTATCTACTAAGACAATTCCATCATCGATACTTCACGAGCGATGGCTTCGGGTCTTCTTATATGTCATCGATGCTAAAAGCATTCGACAAAGCTTTACCTTCGAGCATCCTTTATGGCGAACTACACTCCCTCAACTTGTCCATGACTCCAACATCAATCCTTGTCCTAGCAGGACGATCGAAGGTCGTGCAAAGGACGTCGATCCTGGAATTCATCAAAGCCCATCGCAGAAGTTCAAACTGAGGTTTGCCACGTAAACACCCCTCATTGTGATGGTTGAGAAACTCAATTCACAAACCGTATTATTGTCAAAGGTTAGTCAATAAATAATGCCACACTTAAATCTTGTGTGATCATAACAGGGTTTCTGTGTGAATAAACCGACGTTTCGAGGTAGCCACGACAATATTTTCATACACGTATGACCATAATAATACTTCTGTACGTGACTGGCACCTCGGTCCTCACCGAAACTTGGCGACACCATCATTAACACAAATATCCGGAGATCCCTTCCCCTCTAATGAAAACGAGAATGTTAATCACCCGCAGAAATAAGCATATGACTTTTCGCTTTCGAAGGGAGAGGGGGTAGGAGCCGCAATAATCGACTGATTGGGTGGTTTGTTTTTGGTAGTACATAAATGATGTCATTGGTCCTAAATTTTAAAAAAATAAAAATGACATCCCATCTCAGAGTTGATGGAATGTTAAAGTCCTACCAGTCTTTCCCTCCCCTCCCTTTTCACTTTCTAGCATTAATAATTCACTTAACCCGGAGTTATTGTGATTGTGATTGCTGTTAATTCATCAATCGTTGTCACTATGATTTTGATGTTCGGAGTGCTCTTGGGGGAGGTTATGTATATATAAGAGAAAAGAAACCGGGAAAGTAGAGGAAGAATAATTTCAAAGGATTTGGTTTCATAAACGACTTACTTAAAAATATTGTATGTTTAATTAACGTCTAATAACGATGTGTCTGAATTACCTGTCGACGAGACGACGTTGCCAGTGAATCTATTGGCATTCGTATCTCTGCACATTTGGCGTGTGATGGAGATTATATATATCAAAAGGCGAACTTGAAACCCGTGGCCAAGGATGTTGTGGTGCGGTACAAAGTATTGGTCAGTTTGATCGTCGTATTCTTTATGACATGCCCACACCAGAATCATGACAAGAGGATTCAAGGTCTGAAGATCAGGATAACCCTTCTTTGTTTGCTTTTAATTATTTTATAGAAGGTGGAGTTGTCGTCTTCTCGGGAGACGTCTCGTCTCATACTTCTTTGTATTCTCGTACCGAGTATTTTCTCCTCGTAAACATTCCAATTAATCAAACCAAGGCAAGGCACCACCATGTTCTTCTTCTATTCACTTCTTTTGTTTTTAGAAGAGAATGAAAACAATACCCACTTGCACGTATCAACTAAATCCATCCTAATATAGTATTGGATTAAAATCCTTCGTATCATCAGGGCAAGATGCCACCGGCGAGCTATACCGGACAAGCGCCAGAGTTGCTGCTTCCTAGGTCGAGTTGAATAAGGAAGGTGGAATTAGTATGATCAATAAGAATCAGTTCAATTTATGTAAGTAGTGATTATTTCTATAGATGAGATGAAATAAGGTCTCGAAAGCCACATGAATGAAATAAACCGACGTTGACTGGACCCATAAATGAAGCAAGTAGCTCAGTATTATGTAAACTATATATATTTTTTTTATTAATTTCGGGAGTAGCTGCATATAACATTCAAGAGCCAGACTTCTAAGAGCGCAACGAAAACACGCGGAAAGATCTTTCAAGCGATTGTCTGGCAGCATAAGCCAAGTAAATGGGCGTGGGGATGAGGTTGCAGGAGGCTAACGCAGGTTAAAAGAACCATTCATCGGGCCATTTCCAGCCATTCATAAGCCCCATTACCATACATACCGTGTAAGAACGAAGGGACGTGTCCCATAGTTCTAAGGTCATTCAGCTTCAACTGCGGGTGCGAGTGTCTCAAACTTAGAGGGCATGTTTTTAATGTAAAACGTTGGAGGAACGAACACCAAAAAGTTCAAAATATACTATGCTCTCTTCTTATCTCCACTCCCACCAGCGTGTAACTCAGCCTCGCAACCAGACTCTACAAACGATGATGGGAGACTAAACAAGGTCACGAGCCAACCGTAAAACTATGAACACCACAGCTTACTAGCCACACCAAGAAGATAAAAGAGAAGAGGGTGTGTCTATATATATGTTGGGGAAGGTGGATCAGGTGAAAGGAGGGGGATTGAGCTCAGTTCCCAGGAAAGCGCGGAGCCCGAGGGCGGACCGGCGTCTTCGACGGGCTAATCCTGGAAAGTTATACGAGAACGGATAAAAGCACCGATTAAAGGACTAATCCGACAAGCAATGAGGCAATCATCTTACCCACCTTATAGGAAGAGATCCCAGAACAACGCCACTGCAGTTAAGGGCAGCAATCGCGCTTTCAGCCTGCAATAAAAGCGACGCCCCTCAAGTTAATGAACCTAGGTAGTATTATAATCAACCACATCAATTTCGAGAAAAACACCAGTTGTGAGTAGAAGTAGGGATCTGGGTATGTGAGTAGTCTGCACATTGACTAGAATTCAAAATGCAATACATGACTGGAATTCTAGATTTGGGAGCTTCATTGAAATAAAAGGCATATTCATTGGGAAAACCATTAATGAATATCGAAGCAGAACACAAGTCTGCGATAGGTGTCGCACCATTACAAACTCAACAAAAGCAATACGAGTAGAATGGTGATGGTCTCCTAACAGCCTCAATCGATAAACCTGCACCAGACAAGCTCCCTATGAAGATGAAAAGGAATAGGATGATAAAATGTATGATTCAAGCGGTAAAAGGAGAGCATCAGAAAAGAAGATGACAGCTACAAACCTCTCCGCATACAGACTCGAAGAACAGCTTAACATCTGATTGAGTAACCTGGAAGTTTAAAAAAAATGCTAAGGGAAATCTGCACTACAACATGTAAATGACCCGCATATTGTTACACACCATTCTAAAAGTGATTACCTTTTTGTCAATATTTGTACAGTAAATGGTTCGTGTGCACATCTCGCGCTCATCTTCATTCTGTATTGCAATTGACCATCAAAGATATATTTGGGATGTAAGGCGGCAGTCTCCAAAAAGGTAAGAAATATAGCGCGCCCAGGAGGTGTTCGCTCACCCTAGGTAAAAAGGTTGGGTTAACTGGTGCAATAGCAGTTTTTGAAGGAAGCACTCTAACAGGATAGAAACCAAGCATGGTACCCGACAGATTCAACGCAGTCCTAGCACCATCTGCATTAAGAATGGTGTAACTAGGAACTGGAAAGGAAAAAAGAAAAGGAAATCCAGAAGACCTTTTTTTATATCTAATATTTGAATGACAATACCTTCATCTGTGAACTCAATAAAGGCAAACCGGAGGACAGAATTAGGGTCACCACAAATACGGCAGTCCACAACCTTCACATACGAAAAATCGGATAAGCCCACAACAAAGAACTATGAAGAGCTCGTCACAGAAGCAGCCCAAGTCAAAATATGAATGAACCGGCACCTGCCCACAGCCAACAAATAGAGATGCAAGTTGCTCTTCAGTGACCTGTCATAGAAAGAAGGCAAGTATCAACATACTAAGGACATCTGAATGACAAAAATGGCAGGAAACTAGGAAAGCAAAAGGAAAGGAGAGGAAGACTAAGCAATTTGAAAAAGATTTCAGAACCTGATGGTCAATGTCAGACACATAGATGGTCCTCCGTATTATTTCGTCGCGCTGGGCCTGACTTGTGCGACTATTCAGCCTTCGTCTCCCTTGAGCTTGGTTCTGCTTCTATGTCGTGAAATATAGCCAATTATTAGTCTTCATATTGCATAGTCATGTACTATCACAGATTACAGGGGGACACACCTCCAGCTCATTTGAAATACCGTTGATGCTAACGGCATTTAAAATCCAACAACTTCACTATAGTTGAATTAGAAAGTACATAAGACAGTGAGAAACGGTAACTGACAGTTTCTCCATTTGTATATGATAAACATTGCACTCAATAGTATGAATAATGCTCATAATTCATTAGAAGCATTGCTCACTTGCGAAAAACAACTTCAAAAGCAAGGTAATTAATTATATAGGAAATCAACACTCCTGCCATCTATAACTCTTTTTCTCTAAAATAAAAAGAGAGACCTTTATTTTATCAGGTTAGAATAAGTAAAATAGAACCAGATACCTTAACAAGTTACTAAATCTCCCCTCCGGGTAACATTAACAACTTGTTTAGTTGTGATTTTTTGCATCATTTAGACAACAAAAAAGGACATAATTAAGCTAACAGGCACAATCAACTAAATGCCAACATACTAAAAACCACTAAAATAGTTTCTCAAGTTCGCTCATCCTCGGAGATGGAAGTTACAAAATAATTACACCCACAAAGCACCCATATAAACACTTCGGGATATATATACTTTGACAAAACAGGGGTATGAACATACCCGTCGTAGGGTAGCACCGTTGATAAGCCCATTCCCTCCACCGTTAAGACTCAAGAACCCATTTCCATTTCCGATGTCATTGCCATCAATCCTCCCCATTAATCCACTGCCCCTGGTCCCATTAGCATGGGAAGGAGGGACAAACTCCTTGGCCATAGGATTCAGCTTCATGAACAGCTCCTGCAGTTGTCTAATTTCCCGCACACCCCCGCCACCATCCCCATGTCCCCTGCCGTCATTTCCGGAGCCCACCAACCTCAGGTCCCGATCACCGTGTTGAAGCTGCACCTGCTGGAGACCACCCTTGTTCTGCACAAAGTTACTGAAGAAGGCCCGGCGGGCACCCTCGACCTGGGCAGGATCCATTGACCGAGCAAGGGTAGTAGTCTGCTCGGGGAGCCGGATTATACCTCCCTGACGATGATCTGGGAGCTCATCGGCGGAATTCGCAGATGGGTGGTCGTCGAGTGGGGACGGCGGCGTGGTCCCCCTCCCTAAATCAACACCCACCCCACCATTCCCACTCTCCACAACAGCCATGGAACAAAACAAAGACCGAAACTTTACTCCTCTACCGTCATCAAGGAGACAACTTAACCATCAAGGATCACTCAGCACGAACTGGGTCGCATCCCCAAGCAATTGAAAACAAAGGATCATCCCAACAAAAACGCTAGGAAACCCATAATCTACCTATAACAACAGCAGCAGCAAAAACATAAATCACTGACCCGGTTACAACACATTGAACAGAAAAAACAAAAAAAAAGGGAAAAAGAAAAAGAAATGGGAGTTGAGACAGATCGATTTAGGGAGGAATTCTAACCGGAGGAGAGGGTGTCTGGGGTTGGTGGGGTCCGCCCGATTGTTAGGACCGACAAGGACCTGCCGTGCCCCCACCCTACCCCGACTTCTTTTTCCTTTTCCTTTTTCTAGTCAAATTATTCAATTACATCTTAATTTCTTTTTACGATTTAGTCTTAACACTTAAAAAATATAATCTATCGTAGCATCGAGAGGTTATCTTAATTATATACTACATAATTATATACTACAATCTCGGAGGTTTATGTGGCGCTAATATAACAACTAACATCGTCCCCAATACATTTATTCGAGGTCAATTATCAAATATATCATAAATTTTCTCAACTTTAGATTTATCCTAACATTTAGAAAGTATCTTCGTGTAACCCAACGTTAAGACGTTATTTCAAAATTATCCTCCATTATATCCGACCCTGAACAACGTTGACTTGGCGCTAATGCGTACCTTACCTACCGTTTAATGTCATTTTTATCCAAATGTCAATTATGTTTTCCCAAATCACAACCAGACTAAAATCAATCAACAAATTCTAACTCACCTCGTCACTTCCCACCCTAGCCCTAACCCTAGTCCCCTCCGAGACCCGAACTTTTCCCACCTTAGCCATGACCCTAAGCAACATGTTTCTTTTTATTTAAGGGTTTTACATCCTCTCTTGTTTTGACTATAGAATTTACAATGACTATACCTAAAATCAATCCTTTTGAAAGTTTGGTTACATTCCTTTGCTCTTATTCTAACCTTCTCTTCTTGTTCATTTTTTGTTGGGTCGGTGAGGAACTAAGGGTCGGGGTTGCTGTGGGAAAGAATGAATGTGGGTTAGGGTTTATTGATTGCTTTTAGTCTTGGTCCTAGTTAAGAAAACCTAATTGGCCTTTGGATCTAAATGACGTTTTAAGATAGCTAAGTTAGGCACATCAATGCCAAGTCGAACCTCATTAGAGGTCGAGTCTAACAGAGGCTACTTTTGAGATAACTTCTTACCATTAGGTTATACGAAGACATTTTCCAAATGTTTGGATAAATTTGAAAAAAGTGGAAAAGTTTAGGATATATTTGATAAAGTGGCCTATGTTAGTGCCACGTAAGACTTGTTAGCGGGAACAACTGACGAAGGATATAATTGATATAATGTGTCAACGTTTGAATGTAACACGATATTTTTCAAATGTTAGGTTAAATCGAAAAAAAAAAGTCAAAGTCTAAAATATATTTGATAATTTGACATTATTTTTCTTATCTTCGGGAAAGTTGGATGGATCGTATTTTGCTACAAAAATATCAATAATATGCTAAAAGGAAATGAAATTTGTAAATATTTAATAATATAGAACAATTCTAATTGGAATTATTTGGTAAAATTCAGGTAAAGAAAACAAGATTTGGATGGGTAAAAGAAACATCGTTGACGGCAAATCAGTCTTATGTATAAGTAGTCTATCAAATATCCCCTATTTATGTCACTTCTCTTTGGGAACATGCACTTTACTCTGGTCAAATAAAAAATACTGAGATGAAGATCACTTAGTATAATATTAAATTTTGCTTTTCGTTTTCTTTCTTGTTTTTGCAAATATAAAGCACATCTCGAAGTTGATCAAGCTGCCCTTGGGTTTGTGCACTTGATGCTCTTTTTCATTCCTTTAACGGTCTTTCTTTTAACAAATTTTGATACTTAAGATAACGAATTTGATAAGATGATGGGTCATGATAATCTTCAACTTCAAGTTCAAATTTTATCTCATTGTGGGAATACAAATGCCATCACTGGTACAGACATTTTGGAATCCTTAGAACACAGGTAGAATATTATTATAGGCCAAATACCTGACGAGATATTGAAAAGTTTTCTCATGCTTAGTAAAGTATTTGTAGCACAAAAGGTTTGAAATTTAAAAAAAAAATAGAATAAAATTAATTTAAAAGAATTTGCAATGTAGGATTATATATTGTTTGGTGTGCTTAAAATAAATTTTTATCATGGAAAATATAATAAAAGTTCTAGCAAAAAATACAATAAATTCCTCTTCTTCTCATCCGAATCTTAAATTTTAGAAAGTTTGTCTTGAAAGCTCTCTTAGAATTCTATGTTCAAATTTCAAACAATAATCCAACAAAATCTAATCCATGTTTCTTGACATTCTATATATTTTTCAACACGTAAGTCTAAGAAATAATCCTTAACCAACCGCTGGCCCTAGCGATTTGGCTTAATTTTCAGCGCAAATGATTTTGGTGGGATTGTTGGATGTGTATTTGCCAGCGTGTAATGGGCTCAATGGAATAGATGGTCTCTCTAAGTACAGAAGGTGAGGGGTTGACCTGGCACAGTAACAACGTTATGTTGTGTGTGTGTCGGAACATCTTGACAGGAATTCAAGGGATATTCGAGAAGGAGCCGAGGGGAAGTCCTCATGGGAAGTGGAGCATTAGGGGCGAGAAGTCGAGGGATTACTTGGTGTGGAACCAAGGTTTCAGTGAGGAGCTAAGTAGGTCAGGACGTCGCCGCTGTGAAACGTCCGTGCCTGAAGGTATTCGAGGAGTTAGTCACACTAACCCGTTCAATTGGTTATTATTGTTAGTCATGTTAACACGTGCAATCGCTTACTTATGGAAGTGCAATACCTTCTGGTGCATGTATTATAGATGGTTGATCTTATATCACCTTATGAAACATTTATACGTTCTAATTAGTGATAATCACTTCAGATTTTGGGCAAGAGTGAATATAGGCAGTCTTTATCGAAACACTATAAAATCATGTCTCTTTCTTTTTGTTTGTTGACCATTTTTTTTATAAGTAACCATGTCATAAGCTCTTATTGTGCATAAGCTAGAAATAGAAGGAGAACAATGTAGACACATAAAGATTGACTGATGTGTTACAAAAGGTGGTCTTATACAAGCATATTTTCTTTAACTAGAATCTTTAAGGTTTTTCTATTGATTTGATTAATGTAACATAAAGGTAAATCACTTCGAGCTTTGTCTAGTAACTTATGTTACAATTAAAAAGCCTCACAATGTTTTTGCTCTTACCGAAAGTTAAGTTTCTCCGTTAGGGTTCCGTGGAAATGGTCAAAGCCTCTGTTCAGACGTTAAGACTAATTTACCCCTCATAATCATAATCGAAGTACAACCATAACTTATGCAAATTCGCATGAGATTGAGACAAAAAAAAACAGTGTTATAATTTTGTTGATACATGAATTTTGGGCTTCGTTCTTAATGGGTCGAAGAGGTAAGGCTCGAGATGAACATTTCTCGAGGGGTGCCTCTTGGGCATGAGCCCAAGATTAACGTCACTCGAGAAGTGCTTCTCGAGTAGCTTACAAATAACCTGATATAGCTCAAGACTCGGACAATCTACCATGAACCCGTAATATCTTGAGTGGACTTACACGAAACACGTCCGGTTACGTCAATGGAACATGACACGTGGCAAGCTTAGAGAAGCCAATTGAGACATGACGTGCATGGTTCCTATAAAATAGGGATCTAATCGTGCACACATCTAGGAAGATCGTGTACTACCTAAATAACCGTAACTACAAGATTATGAAAGCATAAAAGACAGAATAAACGATGAGGAAGGAACGATCAACTCCACAAACCCAGAATTTGTCTAAGTTGGACTACAGTTTTTATTCTCCTTACCAGTGTCCTTAAAGAGTCCTTAAACAGTGTCCCGAATCCACCATCACCTTCGTTACATCCGACCACTGATTCATCATGGTAGATTCTATTAAAGAAATCTATTGTAGCCATCGTTCGTTTGCCGCCGTCCATTTGGAACACCCCGTCGTTATTTTCAAGTCACTTTTGTTGTATTCTCGTTCACTTTATGTCTGTAAGTGGTGTAGAATCTTGAACTTTGTAATTCAACACAGTTTTATCAATTCAAGTATTCATTTCCTACTCCGTTTACTTTTTTTTACTTTACGGCGACCACAAATCACTGTAAAATTCGATACATGCTGCGTGGAACATATTCCGCGCTAACACGTTTTTTGCATGGGAGGAACTTTATTAAGAATTCACAAAGCTTTTTGAAAAGATGCCTCGTGCTAAAAGTGGAAAAAATCCTAGAGAGGTCGACCCTAATGATATAGTAGAAACTAATGAAAACCAGGCTGAGGGTAATCAAGATGTGCTCATAGGGCCTCTAGATACCCCTTGGCTTGCTTATTCTCCTACTAGTTTTGTAAACAGAAGTTTGGTAGCGCTATAAGAGAATTGAAAGTGGAATTAGCAGAGAGTCATAGGGAACCAAGAATGCAGATAGATGAAAAACCTGAAGAACTCATAAATATGATAACTTTTCCTAGGAGTGATAAATCTGAGAAGAAGAATGAATCCTTAAGGGAAAAGCCATTTATAGGAGACGCTAGGGCTGCTGGAAAGTAGAAGATTAATGGAGGTCTTTGTAATGAGCGTGCTGAGTCACATCTTGGGAATTCTAATGGAGCGTTCGGAGTTGGTGTGGATAGTTCGAAAAGTCCAATGCCTGAGCCTAACAAGA
Source organism: Melastoma dodecandrum (assembly GCA_029817715.1). Classification (NCBI taxonomy): domain Eukaryota; kingdom Viridiplantae; phylum Streptophyta; class Magnoliopsida; order Myrtales; family Melastomataceae; genus Melastoma; species Melastoma dodecandrum. The sequence continues at coordinate 528,670 of JARUPY010000606.1, forward strand.
ATGTAAATACTACGTTCGTATATCTTGAACGTAATGTATTCCCAGCTTATTCACCTCCAGGTCGACGCAGGGAAGCTAAGTGTTTCTATTATAAACCTAAGGAAAGTGAGATAAATCCAAAAATAGGTCCTACCCTTGTTCCCGACTTGAGCGGGCAAATAGCTCGAGTTGTAGCCTAGATGGTTCCAGGTATGGACTGAAGAGGAGTGCCTGTATTGGAGTCCAATTCTTGACTATATAGAACGAGGGATAGAGATACCTTGAGGATATAGGATTCCTAGCTTTACCTTGTTCTCGAGAGAAGTTGAAATGACTACTTAGAACATATAACTAGATTTACTCATCAAATGGGGGAAATGTCAAACAATGATATGTTAAAGCTTAAACTATTTCCTAATTTCCGAACTGGGGACGCATTTGGCTGGTATTCGAGACTTCTCCCAAATTCCATCTTAAATTGGGTCCAGATGCAAACTCAGTTCCTCAAAGCATTTGATAAATTAGATTAAGTGACTTCTCTATTAGAGATCATGAGAACGAAACAACTACTCGGAGAAGGTCCCGCTTTGTTTCTAGTAAAATTTAGGAGAAATATACTAAAGTGCACGACAACATTGGCTGAAAGAGATCAACTCGAGATAGCGGAGATTGTTCTGTCACTTGAGATAAGAAAGAAACTCTAGGGAAAACGTTTTCGAGACTTCCATGATCTCTCGAAAAGAGTAACTGAGTATCATAATCTCTTGTTAGAAGAGTTCCATGGAGTTAGAAATTGTCAAGTGGAACCTTGGGCGGCGATTGATATAGCCGAGTTTATAAAAGAGGAACCAATAGTGTGTGAACCCTTAGTAAAGAAAAATTCTAAAGCTCGAGTTTCTCAAACATTTGACTAGGAAAGGAAATTTGCTTTTCACATAGATTAGATGGATAAAATCTTTGATTAGTTGAACTAGAAAGGGCGCATAAAACTTAGGCCTTGGCATAAGTTGCCATAGAATGATCGAGAGAAGAGTACGAAGTATTGTAAATGGCATGGAACTTTTACTCATGCGACTCAAGAGTGCATCCATTTTAGAAACCTGATTCAGGACTTGATTGAGTCAAAGGTATTACGATTTGCTGAAGGCTATGAATCGAATATCGTAGATGATAATCCCTTTGGTGATGAGCCTAATCATATGTATTATATCGAGTCTGAAAATAAGTGTGCTGAATGTAATACTAATGAGGATACTTCTGCATTTTATATCGAGACTGACGTCCGTAATACATTGCATGGAATAAAAGTGTTCGGAGAGACCATTGTTGCCAATGGGCTATTCAAGCGCTTGGTCGGGAAGAAAGTGGTGAACTGTCCGATTTGAGACATTCACGATGGACATTGCCATTGGCATGTGGATTCCACCCACACTATAGATAAGTGCCGCAATTTTCGTAGGTATTTGCAGATGAACAAAGAGAGTTTGTGGTTAACCCAACTCGATGAGGTGGCGATGGGAATGGTGCAATCGTATTCTCACTTCGCCCCGAGGAATCCTTCAGGGAGCACCTCATCCGGGTCTTTTGGGCATGAATGTCGACAGAGGTATTATGATGATGGAGATCAAGTCAGTAGGCCTCGTGTGCGCGAATGGATGAATGATCCCGAGAAAATTGGACTTGACATTCAAGAGCAGGTTTTAGACAAGCATTCGAGGAAGGATGTCCTGGCTCTTAATTCTTGCAAAACTAATAAAATATTTGTTGAAGCAAAAGGGAAGGAGATAGCCCAAATCTATCTAAAGATGATTCAGGAATGCCCGCAAATTGCTCGCTTCCTCGAAGAAGGGATGCTCTGTGTGAAGTGTAAGTTGATTGCCTTGAATAAGTTCCTTATTCCACAGATATGCACCAAATGTTGTGCAGTGTACTTCTTAGAGTTGTTTCAGATGTCGACCAATGAAGAAATCGAGATCAAGCTTAAAAGCGAGATCATAGGTAATCTTACCACAAACTTTATTGATGCTATGGTGATTGAACTCAACGTGCAGGAAACTCGGGTTATGATCTCAAATAGAAAAACTTTGTTTACTTAAAACGTCCTGTTAAAAGTCTTGGGCGAATTGTAGGAGAGCCTGCGAAGGACCCATAATCAAAATGGCAACAAGTTTGTAGGAAAACGATGATTTTGAAGTGAGCACGCAAGAGAATTCTAAGACGCACTCAGAGAGAAATTAAGAAAAGCAAAAGTGTTTTGCCAAGAGAGGCAAGCGAGCTTCAAGATGGGGTGCAACAAGCAGAAGGCGAGGTAAAGGAAGATTATAATGAATATGTGGATTATACACCAATACAAGAGGGGTCTCCTTGTGAACACCAAGAAGACGGAGATCCCATGGTGACTTGTAATGTGGTTGAGCTACATGTCTGCTTCTCGAGAAAAGGTAAAAGAATCATGCTTGCTAATGACATTGTACGTAAGGTTCCTAGGTCGGGTGCTAAGTACCCAAAGGGATCCCCACTCCATTGGTTTGAGAAACCTTCTCTTGGGATGAGGCAACACATTCATTATATATACATCACGACATACTTCGATGGAGTAAAGATGAATAAGGTGCTAGTCGAAAATGGAGCTATGGTCAACATTCTTCCTTTTGTAACTTTTCTTGCAATGGGCAAAAAAATGTAGTAACTGACAGACACGAGGATGTCAATCACTACCTTTAAGGGAAGAGGTCAGAATGCATGGGAGTGTTTTCAGTGAACCTCCAAGTCGAGAGACATGAAATGGAGACAACCGTTTTCGTGCTAGATATATCCTTGGCTTTCAACGCTCTCCTAGGTTGAGATTGGCTCCATAAAGCGGCGGCCTTCTACTATGCATAAAGTGTTGATGATATGGCTTGATGGTGAGATAGAGCTTGTACGGGCCGATAAGAATTATTGTTCTTGTGAAACTAAGTCTATATATTTCATTGCAGAACTCGAGATAGAGAAACAAGAAAAGGACAATCATGAAAACCAGTTGTTGAACAGTGAAGTTGAGAAGGGCATCATCATCCAAGCTGAGGCAACAAGAGTCGAGCCTCCCATAGTCTAGACTGGATAGGGAAGCATAGAGGACGTCCCTTGAGAGAGAGACTTCACACCACTGTTCAAGTTTACTGTGGAAGCTCCTAGAGATGAAGAGCTCGAGAACAACCCAAGGGTGTTTGTACCTAAGGAAGGAATTCCCATAACTTGGATGGGTGCAAGACCTCAAGGAATGCTAGAAGGGAATATTATCCTTACTCAGGCTGAAATCAGGATTGGTGATATTGAGGTCGAGGACGAGAACCGCTCAGTTCAGAATGAAGAAGGAAACCAAGATCGAGGTGATGTGGAGTTGAGGCCCGATAAACTCCTACGAGAGGGCACCTATGAAACTTGAAGAAGAAGAAGAAGATCTGGTCGATGTGCACCAAGAAGTACATCCCTTAGTTTGTTTAAGTTGTGATGAAAAAGTTTATCGTATCACACTGTTGTTATTTTCTTTCAGTTCTAGGCCATCTTCAGGTGTGTTTTCTTTGCAACTAGACGATCATAGTCGGGAAACTCTACTTTCAGCATCAGATCCTTTGGTTAGTGCTAATCGTGGTTTAGAAGAGAATCCTCGACTCACTTATATGAGTGTTATTCTAAACAATAAGTTAGCTTCTGCCTTAAGAGAGGTGTTATGCGAGTTTCGAGATTGCTTTGCTTGGGATTACATGGAAATGCTAGGATTAGATAGAAGCCTGGTAGAATACAAACTCCTGATTCGAGAGCATGTTAAACCTGTCCAACAAGCCCCACGGAGAATGGTGGGAGAATTAAGTAAGCTTGTGTATGAAAAGGTAAGAAAACCTTTTCAAGTTGTGTATTTTAAGACATCTCGATACACGGAATGGATCTCTCTCGAGTATCTTCAAAATGATGAAGAAAAATGGCAAAATTCGAGTATGCATAGGTTTTCGAGATTTAAATAAAGCAACTCCAAAAGATGAATATCCCATGCTAATAGCCGATGACCTAATTGACAAAACAGCAGGAAACGTTATCATGTCATTTATGGATGGTTACTCAGTTATAACCAAATCTTTATTGTGGAGAAAGAAGTTTATAAGACAACCTTTCGTTGTCCAATTGGTATCTTCGAATGAGTAGTAATGTCATTTGGATAAAAAAAATGTTGGAGCCACTTATCAGAGGGCTATGAATGCTATTTTGGACTCTCTAATAGGAAAAACGGTGGAAGTGTACAATGATGATGTAATTGTAAAATCAAGAATGAATGACTCGTGAGGATCTTCGAGCTGCGTTCCTTCAAATGAGAAAACATCATTGAAAGCTAAATCATTTGAAGTGTGCATTTGGAATCCAAGCTGGACAATTCCTCGGATTTCTTGTGCATCAGAAAAGGATTTAAATTGACCCGAGTAAAATCAAAGAAATACAAGAGTTGCAGCCTACGAAAAACAAGAAAGAATTACAAGCTTTTCTTGGATGAGTCAATTTCTTGAGAAGGTTCATCGGAAATCTAGCAAAAAAGTTAGAGGTTTTCACAACATTATTGAGTGAAAAGAACAAATACGTCTAGACAGATAAACATGAGCAGACGTTCGAGAAGATAAAAGAGTATTTGACGAGGCCTCCAATCTTAGCTTCTTCCCAACTCGGGAAACTTTTCATCTTATATGTAGCGGCAAACGCTGTCCCGACTCTTGAATCCTACTGAAACAAGGTACACAGCTTCAAAGAGGTGGTGTTTATTGGTATATTACGTGGTCATGAAATTGAGACACTATATAGGAAGTAGCGAAGTGTATGTGGTTACAAAAAAACATTTTTTGAGAATCCTTTACTTATTGGAAGAGTTAGCAAATTGAGCTTGGTACTTTTTACATATGACTTGAAATTTAAACCTCAAAAGGCTGTTAACGGACAAGTTCTACCAGATTTCTTAGCGGAGTGCACAAGAAAAAGAAGTGTAAGAACTATGGGAAACTTGGTTTGACGGATCATCGACAAGCCTAGGAGCTGGAACTGGAATTGTTATAAGGTCACAGCAGTTTTCGAGACCAAGTTTACCTTTAAGTAGGCCGAACATGCAACTAATAATGCTACTGAGTATAATGCACCCATTGTTACATTGGACACCTAACTCGAGAGTGGAGCAAAAATGTATTAATCAAAAGTGATTCACAATTGGTTACAAACCAAATAAATGGTTTGAGTCAATGTCACACTCAGAAATTGAAGAAATACCTTATTATGACTTAGCTGTTAATTAAGAAATTTCAGCAAGTCACCCTAGAACATGTGGGTCGACAAGATAATGTAATGGCCAATTCACTAGCCCAACTAGCATCAGGATACAAACTGAATGATGCATTTAAAGGAGAAAGAGGAGGGGTTATTCCTGAGTTGATCTTCCCTATCGCTAAAAAGGAAGAAGGTAAGACCACTTTGAATCATAAGGTAGATATTATGAAGGCAGATGAAGATTAGAGGGTTGTCGTACATCAAATTCTTTGAGAATCTTAATTCACAAGTCGAGAGAAACATTAAATTGGCAGCCAGGCGATATGTACTCTTGGATGGCCAGCTATATAAGAAAATTCGAGAAGGCGTTTGGTTGAGATGCGTCGATATGGATGAAGCCACACCAATCATGTTAGAAACACATGAGGGGTTGTGGGAAACTCACTAGTCTGGAGTAAAGATGCACGGGATGATTCAAAGACATGAATTTTATTAGCCGTCTATGAAGAAGAATTGTATCGAGATGGCTAAGGGTTGTAGGAAGTGCCAGAAGTTTGGACCTATAACTCGAGATTCCACAATAGAATTAAAACCAATAACGCAGCGATGGCCATTTAAGTCGTGGGTTTAGATATAATTGGGTTGATTAGACCCCACTCGAGCAAAGGAGACGCCTACATATTAGTAGCCACATATTATTTCACTAAGTGGGTGGGGGCTAAGGCCTATCAAAAAATCGACCAGAAAGTGGTAATCAAGTTCAACAAGGCGAACATCAGTTCTCGTTTAGGGCTTCCAAACAACATAGTAGTGGATAATGGAACCTTGTTCAATGGAGAGCAGATGCAGATATTCTCGAGAGAATTCGGATTTATCATCAACAACTCTTCACCATATTATTCATAATCTAATGGTCAAGCGGAATCTACAAATAAACTTATTAAGAACGTACTCTAGAGAATGATTGAGAATAACCCTAGGAGGTGGCATGAAATTCTCCTCAAGACACTGTGGGATTTGAGAGTCACTAAAAGAGACAGTACTGGGGAAGCGCCTTACATCTTGGTGTATGGACAAGAAGCTATTGCACCCATCGAAGTAAAATATAAATCCTTTTGGGCTAATCAGGCAAGTCAAAACATGGGTCGAGAAAATAACACCCCTCAAGAACATGAGTATCTCGAGGATCTACGCACAAGAGCAGCGGACAAAATGAAACTTCAAAAGAGAAGAATAATGAGGTATTATAACAAGAAAGTCCATCCTAAAAATTTCAAGGCGCATTTTGATCAAAGTCGTTCGGGAGCTTATCGGGCAATGAGTCTGGATATATATTTGCCCTTTCTTAGGTCGAACATATCCTTTTAAAGATGTGATTGTCTGAGCCATTTTCGTCAGAGGCCTATTGAGTTCTTTCGACACCAATATTTCTGCAACATGGTCGCTCACGAAAGGCGGTTTCCCAGCTTTTTGGAGGGCTCTTGGGATATAGCGCAAAATCGGTCTTTTTGTTTCATCCTACCAGCCATCCTCACATCTTCAGGTGTGGAATTAGTTGATGGCCCTTCGCAATGGTTGAAACGTTTATGCTTGATTTCTTTGAGATACTCTTCGCAATTGGCTCAAGCTTTGGAACATTTTCCTCAATTTCACCACTTTTGTTCAGATAAAACTTGGCATCAGCAAAGTATGACTCCACTTTCATAAAGAGTTTTACATCTGCCCATATTGTGTGGGTTGCCCTGTCCTTCATAAATTTGAAACATTGATGGAGTGTAGATGCAGCAACTTCGTATTCACGCAGCCATGTCGGACCCAACAACATATTATAGGTAGTCTTAGAACCGATGACGTAGAATGTCGCTCCAGCTTCCATATTCCTTATGGTGAAGGAGAGGCAAATGTTCCTAATGACTCGTTCTCCCCCCTGATTGAATCCTTGTATTATTAATCGGCTGCTTGATAAGTCATCAACCCCTAACCAAATCTCTTTCGGGGGTTTCAATAAGATATTGACCGTCGAACCTGGGTCACTCAAGATTGATTAACCTTCATACGATAAGCATAACCCGATATAAATAGCGGCTGATTGGGAGATTTATGACTTATAAGAAGATCTTCATCGGAAAATGTGATTGTTGCGTCTTCTTCTCGTGCCTTTACGATGTTCATCACAGTGGAGTTCTCTGGGGTGCCGTCCTTTATAGTCGCCCATTCCTTGTAAGCATCAATGTGATGGCATCTTCTAAATAAATCTGCATGTTTTCAAAAACGTTCCGGAAAGAAATCCCATAACATGGCTGAAGTTGTCTTCTTTGAGGTGTCATCTTGTGAACCCTCTTCTCTCACCATCTTCCTAGAATCCCCTTGCGAACACTTCGCGGATGAAATATCAGCCTATAAATTGTCGTATGAAAAAATATAGTAGTTCTGTCTCTAGTCACAAACGATGCACAAGAGTCTTCTCATTCGATCCTCGAAGAATAATGGTTAATGGGTATAATCCCAAACTCTGACAAAATATCAGCAGAACTTCGGAATAAAATATTAACGAAGTTGTCGGGACTTATGGGCGTAATCCGACAACACGAGCCTATGGGTGTGATCCGGTTGCACTTCGGTAGCTTGATCAAGTCGTTGGGGCATATGGCTTGATTCGACAAAACCTCGGGACGCGGTGTAGACGAACACTGGGGCGATGGACGTCGGTAAAGTTTCAACGAGTGGGAGGCAGTGAGAATCCTTGAGAGCCTCTCCAAGAATATTCTCTCCACCTGTGTAGTATGTATATGTGTGTCCATGAATTGGATTATGGATGCATCTATTTATAAGACTCCAGGGCCCATATATATTACAACCTCTTTTCCCAGTGTTTATTTTAACCTAAACCTCAAAGGTTCTATAAGTTATCAAAATCATTCCTTTGGTGACATTAACGACGTATACAGTTAGATCACTTTGGGCTCTCTCTAACAACTTCTGTAGTAAGCGAAACCACATAAAGGTTATGTCCTTAAAAGGGTAAATCTTCAGTTGTTGAGGTTGTGAACTCTAAAATCTCACGGACGAAATATCATCCTACAAATTGTCGTGTGAAAAATATAGAGGGATCTGTCTCTAGTCACGGACAATGCACATGACTCCTCTGATTTGATCCTCGAAGACTAAAGGTTGACGGGGCTTATGGGCATAATCTAGCAACTCTTCGGTAGCTTGGCGGAGTCGTCGGGGCCTATGGACATGATCTGGTCGCACTTCGATAGCTTGATGAAGTCGTCGGGGCCTTTGGGGTTGATCCGTTAGAACCTTGGGATACATTGCAATACAAGGCGATGGACATCGGCAAAGCTTCAGCGAGTGGGAGGCGGCGAGAATCCTTGAGAGCTTCTCCAAGAGTATTCTCTCCACCTATGTGTGTAGTGTGTATATGTGCATCCAGGGCCCATATCTATTATGTAGCTTCTTGTGGACCGAATTATGGGTTTGGCTTTAACTTGGGTTGGTTTGGCCAAAAATATCGTTGTTTGGATTGGACATATGTCCTAGTAATTACCAAATAAGTCCCTCATACGTGGATTGAGCCCATAGCCTTCATTTATGACCCAAAATGTATATAATCTCACAAATTTGGATCTTGGCCCATTCATATTCAAAGATTTCATTGATGATTTGACCCATTTGTATATAATAGAAATTGGAAAGGCTCAATATATTATTCTTGATATGAAACACGTGACATGTTAATATTATAAACAAAAATATAATGTGTACAGGGTTATGTAAAAAGGAGTTAAAAGAACCTATTTGGCTTTGTCATTAATTTACCTCCTCTTGGCCAAACAAGAAGTATTCAAACTTTGTTTAATATTGAAGTATTTTGACTCTTCATTTTTTGGCATTCATATTTTTCGTACCAAATATTGAACATAGTGTTCATTTTTCAAATATTAACCACGTGTTAGTCTAACACCCATCCGTCATCATTTCTTGTCAAAATGTAATGGTTGGTTGGGCATGAAAAAATTATTTAATGCGGCCAAAACGGAGCGTGCCATTAGATAATGGACTCGTATACATCCCCAATTGTTATGCACGTTATCATTCGTTGTCAATATGTTTGCCGTTGATTTTTATACTCCGACTCTTTTGTTTTTTTAACCTTTTGAGTTAATTGATTTGGATTTCCCAGGTCTCCCTCTCCCACATTTCTTCTTCATTTTAAATATTGAAAATTTTCCGACGATAATAATAACAGGAGAAATATACGGGATTGATTAAAATAGAGAATATCCATTATTTTCTGAGAAAAAAATAACGCGACACCAAGAGTTACAGAGTTTTTTTATGGGCATTATTAAATCATCGGTTGATCCATCCTCAGGTAAACACAAACTTTTAACAGAGCTGACCGTGACTTTCTTTTAATGCCCACACGCGCGATGTTGATACGAAATTTTACTTCGGTTAGATGCCGGAAATCATCGACGAGGCCCTGGCAGTAGTAGGTGTTAGTAGTTGTGTAGGAGGTTTGGAGAGCAGGGTGCGTTGCTGTTCACATGTCGATATCTGTAACGACCCGAAAAATTTTACTGTAATAGTTATATACGAGTCAACTTTTGACTTAGTCCGAATCCGACGTGGACATGAGAATCTAATATCCTCGTGGTCAGCTTATATTATTAGCAGGACATTTCGGTAACTTGGATTCGATTACGTGTGATTACGTCACACAGGAAAGGGGATACCCCGACCTAAACGTGATCGGATTCGGGTAACGAATCTTGTTCGCATGCTACGTCGAATTCTTCGACAAGAATTAGATTTCACAATAGCAAATTCATAAAAGAGAATACAAGTAATAGAGAAGAGATTGACCGTTGACTCATATATCATCACTCTTCTAATTATTGGTTGAAAACTTGACTCGAAATGAGTCGTAATCTTCGGATTACAAGAAGCTTCCCAAGCAAGCTTCATCTGGGGACAACGATGGGGACGGGACATTAGATGGGACACCCCACTTGCCCCATTGTGGGTCTTCCTTCGTTGGGGAGAGGCATGATGTTCACTATCTCCCGGGGATGAGGAATCGGCCGGAGAAAAGATCCCCTTCCGTTTCCCCCGCTTCACCGCCTTGGTCGCGAGCTCACCGATTGCCGTCGTCGCCACAGGCAGGGACAACCAAATCAATCGGAGAAGAAGCGCAGTGTAGACCCGGTGTGCGCCGAAGAGAGGAAACCCTTGACTGACGGGCTCGGGAACGGAGAAATTTATACGTCTCACCCCCTCCCCTGACTGCCCTTGTTTGTTTCGATACTTGAGTGTGCGCTTGGGTTAGTAGTCGCCAGGGGAGGTCGGGTAGGTCTGTTGTGCCGTCCTTGTCGTTATGGGTCGGTGATATGGGTCGTTGGGGTCTTGCATATGTCCTAAATTCCCCGCTGGATTTCTGGGTGTCGTTGTTGTTTACTGGAGTAAGTCTGTCTCGCACGGTGACTGTATCAGCAAGACCATATGGTCTTCTAGCTGTGGTTGTGGCTGGTGTGTGTGTGGATGATTGAGATAGTGATACTAGCCTCTTGATTTTTGCGGTTGTCTTGAGGATGCTGAAATCTGTGAACTCTCTTCTAGCTATGGTGATTAAGTCAACCGATTGTCCCTCACTGGAGGGTAAGCATTAGGATTTGAATCTGGTTCCGAGGCTAATACTTTGGGCAGACTTATTCGTTAATTCTTGCCGATGTCTTTAGCTTGATGAAAGTTATTGTTGAAAATCGAAGATGATTGATTCCCCATCATAGATTTGGATTCTGCTGGGATTAGGGAGTGAGACTGGTTGTCTTGATGCCTGCCCGTTAGGTAACATAATGACGCCAGGCCGTGAACTTCTGATATATGTTACGAGATTTCCCCATCTGTTCATGCGTGAGAGTGAAATACGAATGAGAATATGTCTCGTGGTCCTACAGGGGAATTGCTTCTGTACCCCGGGTAATCAAAGAAGAATTACCTTGGGGTCTTACAGGAGAGTTGCTCCTGTGCCTCGAGCCAGCGAGAGAGATTGTGATGGGGTATTGTGGTTTCCCGACTGTGTGTCGGAGGAGAACGGAAAGGTTGTGACCACTCGCGGTTGCACCTGTCGCCGTTTCCCGGGCGCTCCCGGAGGAGTGGATGGGGACGCACTGTAATGGCCCTGGCATCCGATGGAAGTGTTGTTATGGTGAGGAAGGATCCAGGGAAGTCGTATTTATTATTTTGTGATTGTTAGTAATTATTGTTATGCGTACTGCTTTTACGTGTGATGAATTTAAGTTGATGTGTTCCTGCTGAATGATATTATTTATCCGCATCGCTCTAATTCCTGTGGCTTGGATGCATAGTGGCAATAAACTGTTTTTCGAAAGGATGCACGCTAGGATGATGTTAGGGGTCACACGACCTTTCGCATGTGCATTGGTAGGGCGTACCAGCGTTTATCGCTGATCCCCCCTAGTTCTTTAGCGCAGGTAGATAGGTACACTTTGGCACTGAAGGATTGGAGAAGAGGGATCGAGACATTCGCGGGTGAGGACTTTAAGTTGTTGGCTTCCGCTACGCTGACTGGTCAAGAGCAGTTAAATAATTTGCAAAATTTGTACTAATGCTAGTCTTTACAGTTGGTATGAGAGTGCAGTTAGTTGGAGTAATAAGGAGAAATAGGATGCGCATTAGGGTTGATAGACAGAATAGTATGCTCACCCGTGATACAAAATGACTAATGAGAGTCGTGAATTGTTAAGTCAGAAAGGACTTGTCATTTGAAATAAATGAGTTCTTTATGAACACTTGTGGTAGACATGGTTGTGGTCATTGACCCAATGCAACATTTCTTACTAAGTTTCAACGACCCTGTTAGTATTTCCGTCACCTTCCTCTCCTTCGATGCTTCTTGTCGTTTCAAAGCCTGAAAACCTTGGATTCATTTTCCTTATCGAGAAGAATATTGTGGGCTTTCAGATCTCTGTGGATAAGAGGATTTCCAAGAGCCATGTCGAATATTAAAGAATCAAAGATTTTATTTGGCATTTATTCATATGTATTAGCATTCTCCTTTATTCTTGAATACAACATTCTAGAAACTTAGCAAGGTTCCGATGCTGAAGCTTCGATTTAGAAGGTACTACATTTTTGAGTTCATAAAGACCTTGTCACGAACCTTTCAGGAGCCTTTTCTTCTTTTTCCTATATGATGTTTTCCTCTGGATCTATTTTCCTTAGCATTATCCTCACCTTACCAACATATCCTGTCGTAATACATTCTTGGAGGGTAAAATATCATAGTTCTACCCATATAAGCCTCCACTTCCGGTCTTAGTAGTGAATTGGACTCTTTGTTCTTGTTAGACTATAATCTCTTGATTCAAAATCATCACCTTCTGCCTTGGTCACCATCGCCTGATATATACCTTTGTCAACCAGAACTTTGGAATTCACAATTGTTGATGCTGCCTCAGACTCCTTCCTGCATCAAACATACATTTTGTTCTATTTCCTCCTTGAATAATTATGTTGTTGGTATTTCAGCCAATAGTAAGCTGTAAAGGACACGAGGTCCGATAGTTGTTCCACAATCGTGAAATCATGTGGCCGGTCTCCTCAATTGCATCGTCCATCCCTTGTAATCCAAATGTCATATGTATGAGCAATAGGTCCTCTATTTCCTGTTTCTGACTTAATCATTAATTGTTGTTTACCTTTCCAGTCTTGGCACGACGTAGGAAATTATGCTACCAGAGCCTTGAGTTTCCAGAATTATTGTTTGATGTCTTCTCATAAGACAGTAAAACAAAAAAAAAAAATATATATATATATATATATGCAGAAAATATTTTCTCTCATCACAAGTGATCAATAGTTATGAACACAAGCAAATCGATGATTTCGCTGAGAACATTTGGATTCCTCTGGCTTTAAAGCTAATCAACCGTGTCAATTGCTTGCCTTCTTGTATAATGGTGGAGACGTTCGTTTATTGACCTGGTTTATGGAAACTAGCTCAGAACATCACTTTGAGATGTATTTACAAATGCGAGGTCTAGGATCATTCTCCCATGTTCCTTAAGTAAGCACCTGATTGATAGGCTAATCTAATGGGCCAATGTTGAGTAATACTTGAATTGATTCCTTATTGTCAACTTTGTTAAAAAAAAAGAGAGCCTCGGATGTGTCTGAATGACAATAAGGACGTGTCATGAATTACCTCAAGGTTTCCTGTTTGGTTACACGTCTTAGAGACCTACCCCTCAGGGTATTACTTAAAGGAAATAAATTGTTGGCAATTATCTATCTTCCTTGCTAAAAGTTGGTGTACTGGAGTGCAACTCTATAAGCTTCTTCTGTCAAGGGTAACCTGAGAGACACACATAAATGAAAACACCCCACACGGGGATCCGAGTTAGGTGAGGGACATCGGGAGATGGTTGCTGGTGGATTGATAATCATGCTGGTAGTGAATTATTGCTGCGCGTGTTCTTCTGAGGAGTGGTTCTTAGTGTCATGAGTTCTTCCGATAAGTAGATCTTGGGAGGAGTGAATTTGGTGAGTGCGGCCTTTGATCTTTGAATCTGGCTGACGAATGGGGACTTGGCTTTTAATCATGCTTGGGTCGATTAATACAATATTGCTTCGGGTGTTGGCCTTCTGACGGGTTCGTGCTACTCAAATTCTGTTAGTATGCTTAATTTCAAACTTTTTGTTAGTCCCAATTTGCTTCTCCTCAGTTCACTCGGCCCTTGCCTTTCTGTGGCAACCTCATTGATTTTCCTCAACGTCATTACAAATTCTTCTGCTAAATTTTGATGGACCTCTGTCCATCGTGTCATTAGACTGGGCCTCTGTAGGAAATCACCTGTGAAATTTCAGGAATCTAGTTGTGGATATCAGTCCCTCGCCAGGCTAGTTTGGAAAATCATGAGGGCAGACGATAATAAACAGAATCTCATTATTCTAACTTACAATTAATCAGACTACAGGTGCATTCGATGAAAGTTATCCCTAGTTATGGTCGTGAAAGGTTCCTTCGCTACAATATTAATAGGCAAGAAGGAAAAGATCTCTAGGTTACGTTACCCTGTATCTATTGCTAAGACCGTCTGGGTTATTTTAGGACAGCGTTCCTACTCTTAAGGCGGAAGCTCTATGATGTTGGCTGTCTTTCTGGAAGCTTCCTGAGTTCTCCTTATTCTCCCTAATTCCATTAACACTTGTTCCCTTCCCCTCTACTTCCAAAAATAATGAACAAGTACGATGTGCATCAACCCTGGTTCAAGCATTCAATAGCTAAGCCTTTGAAAGTTCTTATCTTCCATGCCAGAGGCATAGTAGCAGTGCAGTACATCAACATTTCCAATCTTAAGCTCTTCAAGAGCTTCCTTTACGATCTTCCCATCTTCATTCTTCCTCCAATTTTATCCATCCTCTGTAAAACATGTAGCTCCTTCCGATAGAAAAGAAAAATGAATCACTTATTGGCCTGCTCGGAGATTCCGAGACAATCTGAAACCTCTGGAAATTGCAAAGAATTTCACGAATTCTCACAGACTTTAACCATCGAGGTTGTGCCTTCTACTGTAACTGCTTGATGTTTAGCCGGGGTTCAGGCCAAAAGAACAGCGCTGAACCTTGACCCCGAAATATGAACCAGGATCGCACCCCCTCAAGAGAGTTTGATGGAGATCATCATTCAGAATATTAATAATAAGATAGAGCACGGTGATATTGAAAGATAAGCATAGCCCATCTCAAATGTTAGGGAATGGTATGTAATATCTGAGCATCTCCAAGTTAATGTCTATTTGTCTCTCATGTTATTTGGTGAGGGTGGTATATGGAAGTTGAGTCCGTGTATGAGACGGATGCTTTTGAATCATGCTGCGTTATATAACTGCATTCCCCTACAAATTAAAGTATAAGGGTGTGAATTATTTGGCAGTCTGTTACAATGCAGTATCTTTAGAGATGGTTTTTCCATAGTAGATTATGGAAGTTAAGTGTATATAAAGTGTTTATATACTAACACGCGTGTTTTGAAGTTCCTTTTTGTGCTTGTAGCATTGTGTCTTACTTTTATGGCAGAAAGCCCATTTATTCTTGTTATCTACGATAATGTTTTATGTTCTCTTAGTTATTTTACAAGATCGTATTTAATAATGCTATTGAGCATTTCCATTGGACAGTTGACATCTAAATGTTGATCTGAAGTCACGTTGGACTCATCTGTTTGGCAAGCTTTCGATTCCAGGGCCATATTCTAGTGGTATACTGACTAAACATTTGTAGCCTTATTTTATAGTTGGTGGAGTCAGGTTAGCATGGAGAGTCATTAGGATCAAGGTAGATGTAAATTTCTAGGAGTGATCATCCACTATGACTTTATTCTTTTGCGTCTCTATACATGTCACTTACATATATGAAAACATCTTAATGTTTTAGATCTGCACGTGCCAGCAGGTGTTGTAATCCTCACAAATAAGGTAAATCCCCCAACTGCTTTTGCATAGCAACAGACTGTAGAAATATTTCAGTAGAAATAGTTCGTTAGAAATCTTGGGGCAGTTGCTGCTACTTCTTTTCGAGTTTGTTCCATATTAAAGGATCTTTGTTCCTTTCGATTTCCTGCTTGTACAGAATTAGATATCCAACATGGAAATCCATTTTCTTTTTCCTCGTACTTGTAACACATACACTCTCTCATCACTACCGCATATATTACAACTGCATTGGGGATTCAAATATTATTGTCTGGTTCTGCATCACACTCCATTAAGTTCATATTTGGCCAGGAATCGTACAGCGCAAAATTGCATGCTGACACAATTTCTCCTACTGTCAAGTAAATCTAGTTTTGCCCAAAGCTTTCGATGAGTTTCGACTTCTCCAACTTCTTTATTTCCTCACTTCTCGGGTTTGCTAGAACAAGGTGAACATGGGTGGAAAGCTCCATCTTGGGTTATTGTTGCAGGAGAGGAGAAAGGTGAAAATCAATTTGAATTTAGTTTATGAGGAACTTTTGTACCCTAGTTTTCCTTATCTGGAGTCCCTTCCTTCTTATATTCCTGTTGACTTCTCCAAGCATGCCGATCCCACTCTTGTCTATACTCCCACGGCTGTAGATGTGGAAATAGGGATACAAGTATTAATGTCATTCTTGTTCTCTTTGGTTTATGTTTGAGTTTATCCACAACGATGAATTTGTCTACAGATTGTTAAGAACATACTGCTCGGGTCTAGCATGACATACCGCAAGCTATTTTTCCCTGTAGCCTTGATCATGTCTTCTCCCTCGTAAATGCTTCTCGAAATTCTGCAACAAAGAATTTCAAAATCCGGATTACTAAAGTTGGTTGTTAAATGCAACTCAGAGGAAACCAATGCATGTGACTTGTGTACCTTTCTCTTAAGTAGTTTGAGTTAGCGAAGTAAATAGGAGAATCGATCTGAAGAATGAGGATTGCTGGAACTCATTCTGCATTAGGGTATTGATCAACGCTTCTCTATATCATGGGAGTTGAATACCGAATGAAAGGAACACATTCCTACTTAGGTGGGAAAGGTAATAAAGAGATTTTATTACTAATTAAATTTCGAGGACGAAATTTGCTTAAGGGGGGTGGATTGTAACGACCCGAAAAATTTAACTGTAATAATTATATACGAGTCAACCTTGGACTTAGTCAGAATCCGACGTGGACATGAGAATCTAATATCCTCGTGGTCAGCTTATATTATTAGCAGGACATTTCGTTAACTTGGATTCGTTTACGTGTGATTACGTCACACGGGAAAGGGGACGCCCCGACCTAAACGTGATCGGATTCGGGTAACGAATCTTGTTCGCATGCTACGTCGAATTCTTCGACAAGAATTAGATTTCATAATAGCAAATTTATAAAAGAGAATACAAGTAACATAAGATAGAGAAGAGATTGACCGTTGACCCATATATATCATCACTCTTCTAATTATTGGTTGAAAACTTGACTCGAAATGAGTCGTAATCTTCGGATTACAAGAAGCTTCCCAAGCAAGCTTCATCTGGGGACAACGATGGGGACGGGACATTAGATGGGACGCCCCACTTGCCCCATTGTGGGTCTTCCTTCTTTGGGGAGAGGCATGATGTTCACTATCTCCCGGGGCAGAGGAATCGGCCGGGAGAAAAGATCCCCTTCCATTTCCCCCGCTTCACCGCCTTGGTCGCGAGCTCACCGATTGCCGTCGTCGCCACAGACAGGGACAACCAAATCAATCGGAGAAGAAGGCGCAGTGTAGACCCGGTGTGCGCCGAAGAGAGGAAGCCCTTGACTCGACGGGCTCGGGAACGGAGAAATCTGTACGTCTCACCCCCTCCCCTCGCTGCCCTTGTTTGTTTCGATACTTGAGTGTGCGCTTGGGTTAGTAGTCGCCAGGGGAGGTCGGGTAGGTCTGTTGTGCCGTCCTTGTCGTTATGGGTCGGTGATACGGGTCGTTGGGGTCTTGCATATGTCCTAAATTCCCCGCTGGATTTCTGGGTGTCGTTGTTGTTTGCTGGAGTAAGTCTGTCTTGCATAGTGACTGTATCAGCAAGACCATATAGTCTTCTAGTTGTGGTTGTGGCTAGTGTGTGTGTGGATGATTGAGATAGTGATACTAGCCTCTTGATTTTTGCGGCTGTCTTGAGGATGCTGAAATCTGTGAACTCTCTGCTAGCTATGGTGATTAAGTCAACCTATTGTTCCTCACTGGAGGGTAAGCATTAGGATTTGAATCTGGTTCCGAGGCTAATACTTTGGGCAGACTTATTTGTTAATTCTTGCCGATGTCTTTAGCTTGATGAAAGTTATTGTTGAAAATCGAAGATGATTGATTCCCCATCATAGATTTGGATTCTGCTGGGATTAGGGAGTGAGACTGGTTGTCTTGATGCTCTGCCCGTTAGGTAACATAATGATGTCAGGCTGTGAACTTCTGATATATGTTACGAGATTTCCCCATCTGTTCATGCGTGAGAGTGAAATACGAATGAGAATATGTCTCGTGGTCCTACAGGGGAATTGCTTCTGTACCCCGGGTAATCAAAGAAGAATTACCTTGGGGTCTTACAGGAGAGTTGCTCCTGTGCCTCGAGCTAGCGAGAGATATTGTGATAGGGTATTGTGGTTTTCTCGACTGTGTGTCGGAGGAGAACGGAAAGGTGGCGACCACTCGCGGTTGCACCTGTCGCCGTTTCCCGAGCGCTCCCGGAGGAATGATGGGGGACGCACTGTAATGGCCCTCGCATCCGGTGGAAGTGTTGTTATGGTGAGGAAGGAACCAGGGAAGTCGTATTTATTATTTTGTGATTGTTAGTAATTATTGTTATGCGTACTGCTTTTACGCGTGATGAATTTAAGTTGATGTGTTCCTGCTGAATGATATTATTTATCCGCATCTCTCTAATTCCTGTGGCTTGGATGCATAGTGGCAATAAACTGTTTTTCGAAAGGATGCACGCTAGGATGATGTTAGGGGTCACACGACCTTTCGCATGTGCATGGGTGGGGCGTACCGGCGTTTATCGCTGATCCCTCCTAGTTCTTTAGCGCAGGTAGATATGTACACTTTGGCACTGAAGGATTGGAGAAGAGGGATCGAGACATTCGCGGGTGAGGACTTTAAGTTGTTGGCTTTCGCTACGCTGACTGGTCAAGAGCAGTTAAATAATTTGTAAAATTTGTACTAATGCTGGTCTTTACAATATCTCACGGGGTAGCCACGTTTTCTGGGGCGAGCGGAGCTATCTCTTCCCCTTCGACTCCGGCCTCGCTGCCAGCCACCTCCAGGCTCAGCAGCATTTTCTCCCACTGTCTCGCTGGTTCCTGCATTACGGACCCAAGCCAAAAATTAAAACACATCCCCGTCACGGGACTAGTTTCTCCTTACGTTTTCTTGAGAACTCGGATGGCTTCAAGGACCAGACCTTCCACGAGAGATCCTGAGCCATGCAGTTCACGATCATCTCCTCCATTGCAAGGGTTCCGTAAACCGCGAGGGCTCTCACGACAGTCCTCGCTACGGCAGACACGTCGGCCGGATCGACTGCCTCACACTGTAGAAACAAGATAACAAATTATGCGTGGATCGAATCTCGAAACGAGGCAAAGTACACTTCCGTTTACTTACATCAACGCTAAAGCTTCCAATCTGGAATCCAGTGAAGCCTTCCTTGACGGTATCGACGAGTCCGCCAGTCGATGCGACTATCGGGATCTGCGTGCGATAAATATGAGACTGTGACAACATTCTCAAGTGGCTGAAAGATCAGAGAACCTCGAGGAAACCTCCATAATCTTACCGTTCCATATCTCATCGCCTGCAGTTGAATGAGACCGCATGGTTCAAATCTGCTCGGGACCAAAAGGAAGTCGGCACCGGCTATAATCTTGTGGGCGAGAGGAACGTTAAATTTTGCCACTCCCCTGGCCTTTTCAGGATATTTGATCTCGAATTCCTCTAGTTGCTTCTCCATCTGCTTCTTCCCTGTGCCCTGCCGAAATGAGTTTCTGATGGTTAGAACACCATCGCCAATTTTTTATCCTAAATCGGGTACCGTTTGTATAGATGACTACTCACAAGTACGACAATCTGAACGTTTTGATCAATGAATTCGGGGATCGCAGCCGCCAGGATGTCGGAACCCTTTTGTTCCTCCAGCCTGCCGATGAAACCAATCACCGGGATCTTCCTATCGACGGGCAGTCCTATGGCTGCTTGGAGAGCTTCCTTCAGGAGAGGCTTCGCATACATCACAGTCGTAGCATCATAATGAACGCCGATGTATTTGTCTGTCTCCGGATTCCACTCCTGCACGTCCATTCCGTTGATGATTCCGGTTATCCCGGTTCTGCGGAGGACATTGTCCAGCTCGACACCCTTGTCAATTCCGGAGATGAGTTCTTTGGCATAGTTTGGGCTCACAGTTAACACCCGGTGTGATTCCAAAATGGCGGCCTTCATCCAGTTGATCTTCCTCCCCTTCGCGGGCTTTGTGTATCCGTCCATGAAGTCAAAGGAGCTCTTTAAACTATCTGGCAGGCTAAGAAGAGAGAAATCTGAAAATGCGAATCTGCCCTGGTATGCGATGTTGTGGATGCAGAAGACAACCTGCCAACAAAGTTATGGCCCGAGTGAGATCAACCTGAAACCCGAAGATCACTCACCAAGCACGATAGACAACAAATTGATAGTGGAGAACTCTACCTTAGCATTCATGTAAATACCCCTCGATTGGTACAAGGTCTTGAGATAGCACGGCACCAAAGCGGTGTGCCAGTCATTGGCAATAAAGATAATATTTTCACCTGAAATTATCAAAAATGAGCCGAGATTATGGATTATGTCGAAGTTAACCACGGCATGAAACACCACAGAAATGGATGCTTTTACCATATGGTCCAGAGAAGTTCTTGTTGTTGTTCAAGTTCAGAACTAAAGGCGCCTGAAGAGCTGCCTGCAAAATAAGATAAGAGAAATATTTTATGGTGTGTTTGATTTAAGGATTCGCTATGGAATGGAATATACTAATAATGTTATTTAGTTTCTTTCTCTTAACGTTTTTATTTCATTTCTTTTCTTTTTGTTCTATTCTATTTCCTAAATTTTAAAGAGAAATAGAAAGAATGGCCATTCCTCCCTCATTATAGGAATGCTCGTTCCATTGTCCATTTCATTCTCTTCATCTTCTTCTTTTCTTTCTTGACTAAACATACCATTTTTTTAGACAACTTCCTCTCAAATTACTACTCTTTTTCTCTTCTCGTTCCATTTCATCTGAAATTCCTTTCCGAAAACCAAACACAATTATTGCGGATTTCTGATCCTTACTATAAATGCGGCAATTGTCACAAAAGTCCATTTGGCAAAACAAGCTAGAAATGTTTGTCATCGATGGATCGCTCACCATACAAAACAGGCTGAATCGTAGTTGGTTGTCCTTGTAATCCAACCCTGCATTAGGACCGTAAATCTTCGAACCGGTCTTGCCCCATACCTTCTCAAGGAACATGGGGTGATCCACAAATACACGATCAACTCCACGCTTGTAGCAATGGAAGTAGCGAATGGTCTCTGTTTTGTTGCCGACCTTTAGCTGAATAAGCAGAAAAGATTACGTCCCATCCCCAACTCAACGTCCATCAAATCTCCACCATCAACGTCCATCTCCACCATCAATAAAAAAGAACAACCAACCTCAACGACCACGGAAGTGTCCCATCCATCTTTGTATTGATCGTAGCGCGGAGCGATGGTCATAACACGGTGTCCTCTCGCCTGACAAGACACAAGTGGGGAGCACTCGTAAGTTGATTGGTTTAACACTACCACAGCCTTACTTCCCGGCTACTTACTGCCAATGCTGGCGGCAATCCCCCGAGCACGTCCCCAAGACCTCCAGTTTTGCTCCAGGGAGCGATCTCCGTACCGATGAAAATCAAGGGCATCCCTCCACTGCACACAATCTTCCCGGCCAACTCACTGCTACTCTTGGTTTTTCTTACAACTTTCCCAGAGGCAGCCTTAGTAAGAGTTATAGTGTGGAGCATGTCCAGCTTGTTCTGGGATCTCAACCCGCAATTTGTGAGACTGATCTGCCAGAAGTTACTCTTGGCTTCTGTAGAGGAACCGACATTGCTGGATGGTTGTGAGCTCCTCCACACGAAGTGAGCAGTGGTCACCGAGGCCATTGAGAACCCCTTGCTCTGTTACACACGCACACACACCAGCAGCACAACATCAGTAATCTCTTCCAACCTCTTTAATACTACTTTTTCCTCTTCTCATTCCCTAAGCTTTCTATCCTTAGTACCATCGAATGGCAAACTAACGGACAGCCAGAAGAACAAAGCTTGGGAGAGCTCAAGCCGAAATCACATCCCAGAGCTGCAACACAACGCGAGGATCGCTCAAGAAAAGTATTTGAGAGGGACAATCGCAAACACACCAGAGCAGACGAAGAGGCTCGAGTCGGACTTGGACACGAACTCTTCCCGTCAGATGAAACTTCTGGTGCCGGAAGAGCTGCGAATTTGTAGGGGGCTCC
Organism: Melastoma dodecandrum; assembly: GCA_029817715.1. Classification (NCBI taxonomy): domain Eukaryota; kingdom Viridiplantae; phylum Streptophyta; class Magnoliopsida; order Myrtales; family Melastomataceae; genus Melastoma; species Melastoma dodecandrum. The sequence continues at coordinate 551,021 of JARUPY010000606.1, forward strand.
CAAGTTGTTGGCACGTGGCGTGTCCTCATTGGCCGGGGGTCTTAGGGATCATGCAGACCCTCTCGTTTTATAATTATCTTTTTTCTTCGTGAAAAAAATTTTATTTTTAGTAATTAATTTTATATGGTGTGAAGTAGGGGAGGCTTTTGGTTCACTGAATTATTTGTGTCTTCTTTCCCCAGGTCACGTGAACTTGTGAGGGAGAATTGAATATATAGAATATGCCCTTTTTTTTTTTATAAAACTGAATAGACCACCCAAGTGGTTTTCGTTTTTGTTCTGGTCGTTTCATTTTTAGAAAATCAAAATTATTACATCAATAAGATTAATAAAAGAAATATATTAAAAAATAGCACATCATTTATTTTCTTGCGGGGAGTGGGTTTAAAATTTGTTGTATTATTTTTGTAATTTGTTATAATGTACTACTACTTCATTCGATGAAACCAAAGAAATAAACATCATGTTAGATTTTTATTTACCCAACCTTTCCATTCCAATATCAATAACATAATTTAAAAATTTAGAGTTGTGGACAAGCATTCATCCCATCTAAGAATTTATTTTATTTTTATGAGGAGGTCCTTTCTCCCTGGACATCCATGATGAAAGAACGATGGGAAAAAAGAAAGATGTCGGTGGTCGGCCCGATTGTAGTGCCTGGTGGGGTGGGGTGAGGGGTGTCAAGAATGGTTTCCACAGAGGTAAAACGGAAAACGATGGACAGATGGAGTCGAGGGTTCTTTTTAGTGGCTCAAACTTATCGAACGTGAGTTTAAATTCGTGGTTCGTGTTATCCCCCCCACCCTCAACAAAGGTCATGTTCATGCCATGCATCAACGTATCCACGATGATGTCGACTCCGACCCTCAATCACACCCATAATTCCTTTTCTTTTTTTTTCTTTTCTAAACATTGAAATTTCACTCGGACAAGTTCATTTAATTTATGTATGGCGGTGCTATTCAGCTTTTGAGTTTTGATATATCCTTCTTCTTCTTCTTCTTTAGCGGACTCGAGTATGTTGACGCGCCTGACATGCTTGAACACTATAGCTACACGTTATATAGCCAGCCACACACGTCCCTTGTTTCTGTATGCCTTGGACGAGTGCGGCTTTTCGACGTGTCCACCAGCCGGACCATTGTATTCTTTACAAGGAAGAATGGTTACCATGAACATGTGTTTGTAAGCTGTCCGATGCTTTTTGGTTTTGTTTGTTTTTGTGGGGGCAACTTGCATAGAAACGTTTAAGGAAATCTCCGGTGGCTACACATTTCTGTCTTCTCCTCCTCCATAACTAGAGGCTAAGAAATCTCATTTGCCCTTCTTGTTTTTTTGTCTGGCTGATTCTTCAACTCATGGAGGAAAAGTAGCCCCACAAAAACTGCCGAAACAAGGAATTGAGGCATAGGAGCAGCAGCATTCCCCCTAAGTATGAAATGAAATGTATGGCAGAATCATCACCTGCTATGCATGGAAGCCATTTTTTACCCGCCATTCGGATGCCCCCACCTCCTCTCCGCAGTTTATGCCGGCTCGCATATATAGCAGAGACTGAAACCACTTAGAAGCATTTGTGCAGGCCAGTTTCAGTTTTTGTGCTTCGGCATGTCATGTATTCTAGAAACAAGGATGATGCACGCAAAGGTCCCAGATGTTCACACATACTACTGGTATGATTCCAATACTTTCCACCAAGCATATCCCTCAATTGCTATCACCGACAGGTCATTCTGTGGTAGGAAACTTTGGGAGCTTTGGCATGGGAAACCCGGTGCCCTGAGGATTTCCTACATCGTGACACCAACAGCAGATGACAAAGGTGTAGAGGATGCTTTAGGGAATATCTCCATGATCCAGAAATGCGATCAATCCAACATTTTGAACGTGCAATTGACTATCAAATTACAAGTAAGGTGAGTTTTGGGAACAGAAGAATGAGATCAGGTGACAAAACTGGAATAAAAGCCGACATATCCCTGTCTGCACAAACCGAAAAGCCGAAACGCCAATCACCACCACAACACTCTCCTAGAACACAGAAAGTGAAAACGAAGAAACAGTCTCTACTTCATCCCACAACAACTCGTGAATCCACCTTGATTCAGATCTGTGGTTTCGATCAATCATTAGCGGTGAGCAGTCACCAGTGTCTCAATAAACCTCAGCCCGTCAAACCTTGGGGCGAATTTCTCCTTCTCCATGGAACTCATGACGCCATTCTTCCCCTTCAAATTTTTAGTATTTGCCTAAATTTGCATAATGGAACAAAATCAGCAAACAAGTAATCAAAGAAGAACGAACCAACAGTCCACATCAACAGCAATTGCAACGGAGTCAGGCAAAAAGCATTCAAAATTCTCAATCCATTCTCACCCCTACCGATCGTATCATGCAAAATTAGGGGTATGAAGGCAATAACGACGCCGAAAAATATAAAAAAAAAAATGGACGCCTCAAAGAATCGGTCAATTATATCAAGAACAATGACGAAGGAGCAACGTGTCAAGGCATGGGGAAAAACCCTAATCGAACAGAGGAAAGCCAGATTCGTACTCCTAATCGAACGGGGAAACCCAAACAAAGCAGAAATCGAGCCTAAGGAAAAGACGAAAAAGTAGGCAAAACAAATAAAGTTCCCGGAACCTCGTTCGATAAGGCAGGACAGAAAGGTCGGCCGTGGGTAGGGGATGCCGATGGGGAGGAGTCGGCGGCGGAGGTGGAGGTGGTAGCAAGGGCAGCCGAGGTAGCGGCCAAAACAGAAGCGGCGAGAGCGCAGGAGGCAGCCTTCATCGTGGTGGATCTGCAAAGAGGAGGCAGGGGACGGAGGAGATTGGAGATTGAGGAGGACGACGGAGGGGGGAAGAAATCCGACGAGAAATACAACCTCGCCTCGCCGGATTCCCTCTCACACCCGCTCTTCTACCCTTTTGGTTGGGAAGACGTTACGCCATCCACTTGTTTCCCACCTCTCCGAAACAACCTCCAAGCGGATCCGGGTTTCTCCTTCTTATCCCTTACTCGAACGACGTCACGTTGTAATTTTTTATTTATTTTTAGTTATAATCAAATAAGGCGTATAATAATAATAATAACGTGAAATAAGCAGGCAGCCAGTGAAAATGATGTAAGTGCATACGTACAACGGAAATGCTTAAATTCGACGCAGCCCCTGCGAATTCTGAATAGTCAGTCAGTCGGAGCGTATGGATAACGCCCTCCCTCCTTTTAGATGTAATTAATATGTTTTAAAAATTTTTGTATTATTTATATTTCTTAAAATTATATATATATATATATATATATATATTCCATTAGTTCTATCCAATTTGACTATAATACCCATCCCCTTCTATCTCCATTGATTTCACTTTCCACCCCTCCCACGCGTGTTAATTCGTTGGTTACTTCCACCTAATCGAATTAAAATATATAAATATTTAATTTTATTTAACATATTCTTAAAAGAAGTAATCTAATACTTTGCTTTATTATTAAATATTTACAATACTTATTTTTAATTCCCTATATGAGCTTACTTGTACCTCAATATCATCTTCATCCTCATCTCTTATAATTTTACCTTAATCTTTTGGTTCATGTAAAATCCTTTATCTATAAAACTATACAATGAATATAAAAGTAAGATATACTAAAAAAAAAGTGACTAACCAAACTTTAGATGAAAATAAAAATTATATTACTTATTTACACTCACAAGAGCCGTATATTCTTGTTACGATACCACAAAATCAATTAAGAAGAGGAAGATAAATATGAAAACAATCGTCCATAGCGATTTGAATGACAAATACTCAAATATATCATAAACATTGACGTTTTTTTCTAATTTAGCCTAACATTTGAAAAATATATTCTTACATTCTAACATTCGACCGTTCTCTCAACTATATCCTCCGTTAGCCGTCCCCGCTAACGACGCTAACGGAGTCATACGTGACGCTGACATGGCAATTAACGCCGTCAGCGCCACGTGTAATCTATTTTTCTCAATAATAAATGATCAAATATATCCTAAACTTTGACATTTTTTCCAATTTAGCCTAATATTTGAAAAATATCATCTTACATCTTGACGATGAGCCATTGCCTTCATTATATTCTATGTTAGCGGTCGACGCTAACGGAGTCTTGCGTGACGTTGATACGACAATTAACGCTTTCAGCACCACATTTTTTCTCAAATTTGAACCATAAACCTCGAATAAAGCTCCAAATGTATTTTAATCTCATTCTTAACGAATATTTTATTCATACTTCTGACTAATTCTACACCGGCACCCGACCACCCCGAACCTTAATCCCCAACCACTATCCCACCCTAACCCTCGACTCCCAACCCCAAAAAGTTGACATCTCAATAATGTTGGTTTGGAGTTGTGCGTTTGTATAACAATGTTGACATATTTTTACAGTGTTATTTGATTGGATAATGACCATGTGTTTGCCTAGATAATGTATGACAATGTCTTTGCGTGGGCATTTCCTGAAATTTTAGAAATCCTGGATATGTTTAAAACATTTAACTTTGACTCTAATTAGAACAACTACAATTTATTCATAATAGCTAAAAAATCTATTACAATATTTGTTCGTATTGTGAACGACTACGGATTATATGAAGAGATAACAGTCCAATGTTGGGATGCAAGAGGATATTTTTTAAAAATGTTACGCTAAATTAGAAGAAGTGACAAAGTTTAGGGTATATTTGATAATTTATCTTGAAGATAAAATAGATAAAACGTGGCATTAACGACGTTAATTGCCACGTTAGCGCCACGTATGACTTCGTTAGCGGGGACGGCTAACGGATGATATAATAGATATGATGACCCAACATTAAGATGTAAGAGGATATTTTTCAAAGGCTAAATCGAAAAAAATTGTCAAATTTTAGGATATATTTAATTATTTGACCTTAAAAGAAAGATTAGTTTATTTTTCACTTAGTAAAAAAGAAATAATTTAAAATAAATATTATATGGATTTATAAACATGCTCAGTTTAGTCATTAAACATAAACCCCTACTTCTCCGTTTCCCCTTCTGGACGACATCCGTCTCTTTCAGGTGATGTTTGTGCCACGCATGGGCTGGGAATGAGAAATACTTTTTGCCCGTAATAGGCTCGATTTATATACATTAATTTTCTTCATTTTTAACCTTAAAGCTATTAATTTTAATATTTGTGCACAACCACTCCCCCCCCCCCTCCCCCCATCCCATTGATTCCTTCCAGATTGAATTATTCAAGTTCTATAACATCTTTACTCCCTCTGACATTTTAACTAAAAATATAATGACAAGTTGGTAGGAATAATGGTCACAGATATTTTGTCTCTTTCCTCACTAATTGTTATGCTGATAACGAAATAACCGGCATGAATATTTTAACATCTGCTATCCACTAGAATCATTAGAAATAAATGGTTAATAACAGGAATATAAATTGAAATTGGGAGTGCTTGGCAGTGAAATGAGTAATTACACGATTATAGTTAATTAATTCATGAATTCTAGAAGTGAATTGAAATTTATTTTTAAAAGATATGTTAAAGATTCACTGCACCGCAAGTTTTTCGGTTGGTCGGCTGATAATTATTTTATAAGTTTTTGTGAACTAATCCGTAGTATTTTTTTTTGTGTTGGGTTATAAATGTTCATAATTTTAATCTAGAATAAGAAAACATATTACTTACAAAACATAATAAATGCTAAATGGCTGAATTTTAAGAGCATTAACTGCACCTTAACGAGGGTACCCGCTAACAAAATCCTTTTTTATTTTTATTCCAACGACGAGATATGGGTTCATAGTATTAGGGCCGATCTAGCCCAACGGTCCACCCTAGGCGGGCTTAGCCCAGTCTTTCCATTGGCGGGTCGATCATGGACTCTTTTTAATGCCGCAAAAAATTCCTTTCCCCCACAAAATATTAGTGACAATGATATTAACAATTCCTTTAATCCGGGGAAAAAATTTCTAAAATAACTATAGAAAGTTACCTAAACCATGCATACATGCTAGTAATATTTAGACAAATCAACTTTGAGTCAACTTGGTCAATATTTAATCGAGGGAAGCCTTAATAAATATTTTTCATTTATCGATTAAAAAAGAAAAACTGAAAATAATAGAAAATAATATTGGAACCTCTTGATTTTATTTATTTTTTTAATAACCAGATCAAGTAAGTTGGAAGCTAAAGTTGGACTATAGTTTTTTATGTTGTCAAGAATACGTAAAATCAATGAAGTTCTGATGAGGCGTCTATTCTGTGGTTTGTAGGTAAGGTGGACGATGAGGTGAAAAAACACATGAACGAGAGGTTGGAGATCTACTATTATGGGCCGTTTAGTTGCCGGAATGGAAATTCCAATGGAATGGATTGAGGTAGGAAGTGGGATGGAAATGGTAATGGAATGGAATTGTAATTCAATTACACTGTTTGGTTAATTAATATGAAGCGAGACGGAATGAAATAAATAAAAATTATAAAATTACTATATTATCTTACAAAATTATTATTATTTGACTAGGTCTTATACATGATTTGTACTTCAACGATTAAATAACGGGGTATTATATCGTGGATTTTGTGGCCACTTGTGACATTAGGGAATGGCAGCCAGATAGGGCACTGGTTCATTGACAGGAAAAGGAACAAGCTTTCTCAAGGAGAATACGTTGTTGACAAAAATATACTCCCGAAAACAAGATCAAAACATCAGTGAGTCGGACAACTCCCCCAAAACAAATGCATTAACTCACATCGCAGTATTTCTTTCATGAGAAGGAAGATTTTGTTACATCGACTGCAGATTGTGTCTTGGAATTCATATGACTGACTACATCTGCAAGAAATCTGGAACAATCCCAAGCCTTTTTATGAAGCAAAAATTGCTACCCGGACAAATGCAAAAAAACATTAGATACTGTAGGCGACAACCATCGGCCAATATATAAACCAAAAAGAAAATGTAGTATAATACAAGTTCATAGCACGAAGCAACAAGGACATACAATCCTCATTCCCTAGTAACCATCCTTAGTTCACCGGAAACATGACATTTCTCTCACATCACCAAATAATATCACCCAATTCTTATCCTAATTTAGCAAGGTCATATATAGGTCGTCTTACTTGAACCCAACAATCTTAGCCTTTTCACCCAACACCAAAGAAACGAACTTTCTCAAGCATAAAATCTTATTTGCACAACCAACCAGATGAAAAAGGCGGTATTTTAAAATAAATAAGAAAGAACATATACTTATGGTCAATGAGGAGGGCGGAGGCGGAGAACGTCTTTTATATATGATTCATATATTCTTTTTAAGAAGAGATTTCACCCAAGCTTCTTTATCATCATCTTCATACACATGAGATCAACATCACATACAATTCGACGAGTTGTTGTATGGTGTTCTTCCATCGTTAATCCATCATTATTTTTTCGCTTCTAATCACTTCCTAACTCTTGATAGCATCTTTAGAAATGTTTGCGGCATTTCTGATAGCAACTCCAAGTGTATCCGTTGCCTTTTCAATCATACTCGAGGTCTTTTCTAAAGCAACAATATCTTCCTCTTGAGTTAAAACTTTTCTCTTCTTTTTACTGATCAAATTTGCTTTACACTTCACATTTCTTTCCACCAAGCTCGGTGAGGCTAAAACTGAAATTTCAATATCAATACCTTCATTGAGAATATTCTCATTTATCGCTTCCTCCCTGTTAATATCCACCTCGCAGCCACAAAATCATCTGGCTCATTTCCTAGCACGATCCACATCAAAAATGGTACGGAGCTCTTCATAATATGGAAACTGTTTTTCTCTAAATTTTGCTGCCTTCGTGTGACTCTGAACAATAAAAGAAATTATAGTCTCAATATTCATATGTATAAGATAAAATAATGTAATAAAATAGCATCACATTAATTTGAGAAAATAATAAAAGTGGACTTACTTGAAGATACTCATCCCATACATTCATATGTTGACTCTTTCATATCGAGAACGATATTGAAATGATCTTTCGACGTCTTTAGTCTTGACTTGAATGTGGTCTTACTTTAATACCACTCACAGGAAAGCTTTTTCCCCATTTCTGGTTCAAAAACATAAAAAAATCTAGGCTTGATACCGCGATAAGCTTTATACTTACCCTGATTGTGCAAATCACGGAAGATATCTAAAAGGATGTGATCTTCTTCACTACTCCAACCTCTTTTATTTCTTCCTGGCCCTCTACTTCTTTCACTTTCCATTTGATAGTTACCGAATGCTACTATTTGCCTACACTAATACACATTTCAATAAATGCAAAACACTATAGCATGAACAATACAAACAAATATGAGATCCGTGAGACATGTTGCAAATGGAAATATACATTCATAACCATGATTCATACATGCAAATGGAGATCTGTCAGGCATCTATATTGGTGGCCAGACGTACGTGAAAAGCAATGTCATAGGCCGGTCGGTTTGACGAGGTACGACTTCCATCCCATATCTCCACCCTCACCCGACAGGCTTTTTTATAGGGAATGGGTCGGATGGAGCTTACCTGGACGTGTTAGTTGGTCGATGGTGGGGTACTGTTCACCATGGGACCCTGAAGAACCTGCTGCATGTGTGGTACTCTGTGGAAATGGCTAAGGGACAGCACAGAGGTGAAAGCATTTGATGATTTCTCCCTGCCAAAGCATCTTTCAATAATATTTCTAACTGAAGAATCCCTCATATTGAAATATTTAGCAACAGTGGCTGGTTGATGTCCACATCTCCAATCATTCAACGATATTGTTGTCCTCTATATGGTGTACGAAATCCTACACCATTTGCATACCCAGCATCCGCTAGGTAATATTGCCCTAAAAGGAAATGTATTATATGTAAATATCAAGATTTAACTGAATATTTATGCACTACAAGAAGAATATTTCCTACCAATGGTGATATAAGGACCATCGAAGCACCATCGATTAGAGCGGTCAGCTTGCTCATCATCGACTAACTCATACTTTAGATAAGTCGAAGTAGAAGCAACCTCACATTGAAGACGAATTGAATTCCAAGACCACTCATGCCTCTACTACCTTGCATTTAGTTGCATTCATTCTCAATAAGTCATTATGGCTAGTATTAAGTTCTGCATGCATTTAGTTAGATGTTGTCACATTTAATTTCTTTTCTTTCCAAGGTCTATATAAGGTGCCTTTGTAACTCATTTGAAAGAACCTTTTTATTAAGATTTCAAAACCCACCCGAAGTGAGTGGATTCTCCTTCAACCTCTTTCTTCATTTGGTGGATTCAAAGTGCGAATTGAGTAGAGTATTCAACCGGTGGTGGTGTATCTATATCATCCGCACGAGTCTATCCGCGTCTTCTGTCACGGTGGTATTACTGTATCCGTGGAAGTTGTTCTCAACCTTTCCTTCACCTATTCCAATTCTGTTCCATTTTCAGCCGCACCCATAAACACAACCTTCCATCCATACCTCACGTCACTCCATTTTGCAACTTTAGTGACGTCCCACTTCGTTTCGGTATTGAAATCATTTATTCATTTCCGGTTCCGTATCAAATGGATATTTTTAAACCATTTGGCCTAGAATGCTTCACGAAGCACTTTACCATTAGCAGTTGATCTCCCCAACCAGCTAAAATATATGTGAATTGGCCGTCATGCGAACAAGCTGCCAAGACATTGGTAGAAATCTCCTCCTTATGATGTCTATATCTAGATTTATCTTCTAAAGGCACCGTAATCTTCACGTGTATTCCATCTATTGCTCCAATTCAATTCTAAAAGAAACAAATATAAATAAAATAAGATAAGCATAAGACTTATCAATAAAATAAGTAAAATTAATTTATGTAATTACCATTTGCATTTTTAATCATGTGAGTCCTTAGGTATTGGCTCAGGCTTCTTAATTAATTCTTCATCCAGATGTATGACATTGTTTGACGTATTACGAAAGTATTGACTTATAGTTTCTCCAAAATAATTGAACCTTAATTTGATAACACATGATGTGCTAATATGTACAAAAACAGCACTACTTGCTCATCTACCATCATATGTTTCGTATCATCTAACTTCCCCACATTTTGAAGCATCGAACATAAAGACTTGAATTTGCGAATATTCATCATCAATTGTTCAATGCGTGTTTGATCATGTCAGTATACCAAATCATGCATATGTTCTCTCCTAGAGTAGAAATCAACCATGTATCTTCTTCCCAATTATTGACTATTCAATTGTGACATCAATATTAGCAATGACTGGCGAAAATTTGATGTAACAAGTGTAAGATATTCAGTTAATGAGTTATTATAGTTACTCTTCTCATGTTGCTTGCAAGTCTTCTCCTTATCAAAGGTAAACGGGCCATTACTGCATAAGATAATTGTAACCAAAACTAATAAGCCAACCCAACCGACACTAAAAACAAAACAACATTTACATAGGGAATTAGAGGCATCTTGCTTTAGCATAAAGAGCTAAACTTCAACCCAAGAGCGAACAAAATAAACTAAACTACCTAACAAGCAACAAACCTAACCTCTTTATAAGATTTTTTTTCAACTTCACCTACTATGAGAATTAGGAAAAGAACGAAATAAACAGATGATGATAGTAAACCACGGACGCACACCCAGACTATGAGCTAATTCCACAAATCAATCCCATCTATGAGGTTCGACGTGGTGCTCATCTCGCGTTACCTTTGGTTAACGTCCCAGGACGAAAGACAAGATTGTTTAAGGCATGTATCGGGTGGGTATATGCAGTGGGTCTATTGATACTAAGAAAAATTAAGCAAAAAATAGATAGAACAAGGGTGGATGGGGACGACCACTTTAAGCTTCATAAACACTGTGATTAAGACAAGAAGGAAGTGGGGAAATAAAAAACCTAACCAAAAACTATCGACCAAACCTTGTTTAGGGAAAAATGCCAAAAACTATCTAGCAAACTATGTTTGGGGTGAAGTATCAATTTGAACATAAAACCAAAATCACAAGAGGTAGCCTTCCCCAGGGAGAGAGATGACGAAGAAACTGAAAAAATGCAATAAAATCCTAAACTATGGAATGAAGTGGGCGAAATGAGTCCAGGAATGAAATGGGCTTTCCGGAAATAAAAAGTCATACCAAACAACATAACGGGCAGAATGGACTAAAATCCATTCCATTCCGACTCAAATTCCTAAAAAGACAGTTATATGACACGAGTCAAACTATATTTAGGCTTGATTTGATTTTCGCATGATTAAATTAAAGATTAGCCAAAACCAATATTAAAACAAAAGTTGGTGATAAAATTATATAACAAATTAAGTTAATGCTAAAATAGAAAGTTGCCCCAAAATTAAAGTCATAAACATATATTCTTACCTAAATTTATAAATATTGCAACCTAAAATTGAAGAAATAAAACAATGATTCACTTGAATTTGGTGCCTCCTCCCCTTCACGCAGTCCCCTTATCGTCCCACCAGAAAATTTCATCACGTATGAATTGTTGGGGTTGTTTGGAAAGCGGTACATTGCTGTGTCACAGGAAGGGTTTACAGAACTACTACGACACAATGAAGTATTTCTGGAAATAAGGAACAAGGAAATTTGGAGAGGATAATTTGGTTAACTCCGGAGCCTTCTTTCTTTTCTTACGACCAGAATGCTTTCTTGGTCTTTCTCCACTCTCTTACATCATTTGGAGATTATTACTCCTCATATAGAGTCCTAGGAAAGATTTAGAGCAAGCATTTACTCTACCCTAGTTCCTATGACATTAACTCCCTTCTAGTTCCTAGGCCATTAACATCACCCAACTTCCAAGACTACTAACACACATAATGAGATTACAAATTACAATGACATTTAACACCACCTCTTAATTTATAATCTTCATAAACTTCTTGAACAACTCGAGCTTCTCGAAATTCATGGCCTTTGCTAGAACATCAACAGGCTGGTCCTGGGTATGAATAAACTCCATAGTGATCTCCTTTTTTATCACAATTTCTCCGATAAAGTGGTGGCACAATTCAATATGCTTCGACCTTGCATGAAACACAGGGTTCTTCGTCATAACAATGGCTGACTGATTATCACAGAATACTGTTGTTGGATGAGCAACATTCTGCTGTAACTCCAGTAATAATCTTCTTAACCATACTGCTTCACGAATTGCTTCATTTGCTGCAATGTACTCTGCTTCAACTGATAATAACACTATAGTAGCTTGCTTCTTCAAACTCCAAGAGATGGATTTTATTCCAAGATAGAAAAGATATCCCGATCATCAATATTTCTTGCCTAATCACTACCACATATCCTACATGGTTGTTGTTTTCTTCCTTCATGTACTTCAAACCAACATTCTTTGTTCCTTGAAGATAGCGTAAGACACGCTTCGCTGCTGTATAATGAGTCTTGGTGGGATTGTTCTTGAATCTTGACAACATACTTACACTTTGAACGATATCTACCCTTGTGTGGGTGAGGTAGATCAACGAACCAACCAGGCTTCTATAAATCTTCGATTCAAACTTTTTAGCACTATCATCCTGTTACAGCTTCTCATTAAGAGCCATTGGAGTTGCTATAGCTTTGGCTTTCTCCATGCGAAATTTCTTCAATACGTCAGCAACGTACTTCTCTTAAGAAATAATAATCTCTCATTTGCTCTATCTCACTGCAAACCTAAAAAATACTTTATTAATCCAAGATTCGTCATCTCAAATTCATCCATCATTGTTTTTTGAACTTCTCCTGTAACGCCTTGCTGGTGCTAGTGTAGATGAGATCATCCACGTAGAGACATGCTACTAGAAAATCAGCATCGCACTTCTGCACATAGAGAGACAGTGCTACCTAACTTCTTTCAAATCCATTCTTCTGCAAGTAGGAATCTATCCTAAAATTCCATGCTCTCGGTGCTTGTTTCTGTCCATAATAAAGAGCTTTGTGAAGTCGATACACTTTGTCTTCCTCTTCTAACACTACATTGAAAAAGCTGACTTCACATCAAGTTGGAACACTTCAAGTTCCATTTACACATCGAATAGTCTCCATTCTGGCTACAGGGGCGAATGTCTCTGTGAAATGAACTTCAGGCTATTGTGAGTATCCTTTGCTATGAGACGAGGTTTGTGCTTCTGTACATTTCTATCTTAATTGAACTTTGTTTTGAACACCCATTTCAAGCCAATCGCTTCTTTTCCCTTGGGAAGGCCTACGAGGGACCAACTATCATTATTCTCGATATTGAACATCTCTTCCTTCATGGCATTTCTCCACTTTTCTTCTTTTTCAGACTCTTCAAAATTCTACAGCTCAAACGTAGCAAGTGCAAAGTTACCATGCTCGTAAACTTCAGTTAATGAACGATACCTCATTGGTTGCATCATCATCATAAACTTCATTCTTTGAATTTATTCTTGAGTAATTAGCTGCTGCTATATCCGTGAGATTTGAGGAAGGCACTACTGCTGGTGCTTCTGGATAAGAAAACGTTGGCTGAGTCTGAGAAGACTCGTTCTCACACATTCACACTGCATTCTCATCGATTATAACATCTCTTGAAATCACAAGATTGTTAGTTTTTGGGTCAAACAATCGATAACCTTTAGATTCCTCGTTATAACCAATAAAGATTAGCTTCTCACTATTCTTATCAAACTTCTCATTCTTCTTCATCAAAAGAGTATATGCTACACATCCAAATACCTTCAAGTTTATCAATCACGGGTTTTCCTCTTATACCATGCTTCATAAGGCCTCTTGTTTTGAACAGCTTTCGTTGATGATCGATTGAGAATGTAAGCCGTTGTATTCACAGCTTCGACCCACAATGAATTTAGAATACCCTTGCCTTTGAGTGTACTTCGAGCCATCTCAACAATAGTCATGTTCTTCCTCTCAGCAACACCATTCTGCTGAGGTGAGTACTTCACAATAAGCTATCGTTGTATACCTTGCTGCTTGCAATAATCTAAAAACGGCTTGTAAATGAATTCTCCTCTACGGTCAGTCCTCAAAGTCTTTATTTAATATCCACTTTGTTTCTCTCCATTGGCTTTGAAACTAAAAAAAATAGTGAAAGCCTAAGATTTGTTTCAAGATATTATACCCATATCATACGAGTATAATCATAAAAATATATGAGAAATTATCTTCTGTTACCGATCGTTTGAGTTTGGGTTGGACCACAGATATGAGCATGCACCAACTAAAGAGGACCTTTAGCTCTCCAAGAGGTATTAGGAAAAGGAAGACGATGTTGCTTCCCATACACACATCCTTCACAAACGCATGTTGCTGTTGGCTGAATTTTTGTAAGACCTATGATCATATTCCTTTCTCTTAACAACATTAGGCCCTTGTGATTCAAATGTCCATATCGTAGATGTCATATCTGAGCTTCATCAACAACTTCACTCTTCAATGCAATATTTAAGAATGAATTCATCTTCAATAGAAATATGTTATTCGCCGTCATCATTACTACAGCGATCATCTTCTCATTTTTGTCAACGATCTCACATTGACCATAAGCAAAGGTAACCTTATAACCTCTCTTCATCATTTGTCCCACGCTAAAAAAATTCTGAGCAATGCTGGAGAATCAAACAAATCATTAATCCGCTTTTCTTCACCATTTGTTGCACTCACGGCAACGATTCCCTTTCCTTCAATATTTATCTTTTTGTTGTATCCAAGCTCTAACAGCGAGTTGTAGTTGTTGTCGATCTCCATAAAGTTTTCCTTATTTTCTGTCATATGTTTGCTACAACCACTATCCAAAAACCACACTTCATTCATATCTTGCATTGCATTGAAACAAAAATAGAATACATTCTTCAATTTTTCTTCTTTTGAAAAATTTACCAAATTTTGAGAAACATGTTGCTGCGGCTGCTGCTGCTGCTTGCCTTTAAAATAAAAATCTCGTTCTGAATGATTTGGAAGTCGACATCTCTTGCACTTGAAATAGCAATCAATTTTGCCTCATATCCAGCCTTTCTACAAATATAGTAATTATCTTCTTAACTTCTAGATCTACTCCAGGAAAGGTCTTATCTACTACGGAACTGGCTTGCTGTACATCATCTGCCTCTTCCTCGAGAACGACCATAAAACTCTCTGCAATTGTTCACATACATTCCTTGTGCTCCGACTTTTTTTTTGAAACATTTAACTTCATTTGAAAGGCTTGTTCAATGGGAGTTGAGTACTTACTTACTCTTCTTTCGTGGGCTTCAAGAGAACCCATTAGTTCATACACAGAAATTTCTTCAGATTCTTCGCTTCTTCAATTACAACAACAACGTGCTCAAACTTCTGCGGTAGGTTTCTCAACACTTTCTCCACAACCTTCTTGTCGGAACTTCATCACCGCAACACTTGATTTGATTCATGATTTCAGCAACTCTCGAGAAGAAATCTTTTACCGTTTCGGACTCCTTCATAGCCAAGTTGTCGAAATCCCTCCACAAGCCTTGAAGCGTGATGGAAATCACTTTCTCTGAGCCTTGAAACTCTTTCTTTAGTACGCTCCATGCTTCTTTCGCCTTCTTGAGACCATAAAGCCTCAGATAAATCGTCACGTATGGATCCCCTTTTACCTGTATGTTTCGAAGGAAAAGTTGCATCATGTACTCATTGAGATAAATTAACAATCTTTCCTTGTCTCCAGAAAGTTTTGCACATCCGGCTAATTAACCTGTTTGTTCGAAAACAGGCTTGCACTTTGGGCAGAGGATCTACTTTAGATTGAAATTGGAAATCAAGGACACTTGGCCTTTTCTTGACAATGATTTGTGGAGATGATGTCCTTTCGTTAGCAGAACCCGCAACTATAGAAACTCCCGTACTTGGAAATTTTGCCCCACGACTGACATATCCATGCCTTTGAACTGCGTTTCCACGTCCGATCAATTTGTTATGTCCTTCCTTGTCGTCTTTCCAACATATACCGAGTCCACCATCTTTGACATCCGTCAGGTCATAGTACTTCCCTCTTTTTTGCATTCTCACAAACTTTTTGAAAATATGCACTTGTCTGTTGGATGTGACTCATCCATATGCTATCAACAGGATGTGCTTTTTCCATTATCCGTAGGCAAAGCCGAGTTGTTCAACACTCCGAATTTGCTCAATCGAATGTATAGTAAGTTCGCCACAATGGTGTCACAAGCACTTAACTTGTTTTCCTACACTTGAGAACTAGAATTATGCCTCACCCAATACAATTAATTCAAACATATTTATCTCACATAAATTCTCAAATGAGAATTTATCAATTGGCACGGTTCCTTATTCTCAGGAAACACTATATCTTTGGCTTCAATAAGACCTTTGATAGCATTTCTTATGGTAATACAATCTTGCGTGGTATTAGTAAAAGAACCATGCCAATTGCAATAGCCCTTTTTCCTTTCTCGATTGGTCCTAGGGACGCGATGACCATTTTTTATTTTGATTCTTCCATTTTTTAAAAGCCAATAAAAAATGGCATCTGCCTTTGTAAATTCAAAGGGGTATTTTCTTTCTTCGCTTGTTCTTTGAGAGATCTTTACTCTTGTATTCTTTTGGATTAGCGACTCGCACACCATTAACTCTGCCACATCCACCTCGATGGGATGGACTCGAATGAATAAAATAATGTGTCACATAATTCCTACCTGAGAAGGGCTTCATATCTTGTAGCACGTCGAGATAACTCCAATAAATCTCTAAAACGTTATTCCTCAATTTTCTTTTTTATTTTATTGTCTAGGGCATCGCGAGCGATATTGACAAGCTCATCTTTAGATATTGAAGTTCTGCAATGCATTCATGCTCGCCTAAACCTCTAAAGAAATTGATGAGCAGCTTCTCCGGGCTGTTGCCTGATCTGAGTGAGTTCGATTAAGGTTACTAGATATTCCAGTTTTGCAAATGACATTGAAAATTGTGTTTGTTTATATCGCTAATCCGAAAATGAATTTTGGTGGTGAGTTAATAAACCACCCGAAGGTTGCCCCGGTAAGAGAGTTTGGGAAAAGCCTCACCTTTAAGAAATCACTATTAGCGACTTCTCTTACTTAGTTAGTAAAGCGAGCTATATGTTTCATCGGTGTCATCTCATCCAATCTAGAGAATCGTGTAAAATTGAGCACACGATATCCCCGGGACATGGGTAGTCTCGATCAATATTCTCTGGATATGTGGAGAAATTCTTCTCTTCGCACAAGATTCGGCCCAAGACTTCTTTGAGTGCTTGGGTTATCCATCCTCGATATTCAACAGTGTCCCCCGAGGTAGCTCCCTGTGCCACTCCTCGATTTCAGCCATCATACATTATTGGAATTTTGGAGGGGCATATAAATTATGTTGACGTCGATGGGATGCCTCATAATTTCCAAAGAGACCATGATAGTCCATCGAGAGATTGTTGAAGTCGAATTCTTCTCCATTCAATGCATTTTTCCTTATATATGGTATCTTATGTTGCCTTTTAAGTCTTCCTTAATTATGTTGCGTCCTCACAATCTCTTCATGATGCAAAGGATTGGACCACAAATGTCAACATGCACCAACTCAAGAGGGACTTTAGCTCTCCAAGAGGTATTGGGAAAAGGAAGACGATGTTGCTTCCTATACACACATTCTTCATAGACGCATGTTACTATTAGGTGGATTTTTTGAAGACCTGTGACCATATTCCTCTCTCTCAACAACGTTAGGCCCTTGTGATTCAAATGCCCATATTGCAGATGCCATAACTAAGCTTCATCAACAACTTCACTGTTCAATACAACATTCAAGAATGAATTCATCTTCAGCAGAAATAAGTTATTCCTCGTCATCTTCACTACAGCGATCCTCTTTTCGTTTTTGTCAACGATCTCATATTGACCATCAGCAAAGGTAACCTTATAACCTCTCTTCATCATTTGCCCCACGCTCAAAAGATTCTGAGCAATGCTTGGAGAATGAAACACAACATTAATCATCTTTTCTTCAACATTTGTTACAGTCACAGCTGTTGTCTATCTCCACAAAGTTTTCCTTACTTCATGTTACATGATTGCTACATCCACTATCGAAAAATAACACTTCATTCATATCTTGCATTGCATTGAAACTAGAAGAGAATGCTTGCTTCGATTCTTCTTCTTTTGAAAAATTTATCGAATTTTAAGAACCATGTTGCTGCGGCTGCTGCTGTTGCTGCTTGTCTTTAAAATAACAATATCGTTCTGAATGATTTGGAAATCAATAACTCTTGCACCTGAAATAGCAATCTTTTGACTCATGTCTAACTTTTCTAAAAATATACAACTACCTTCTGAATTTCCAAATCTACTCAAGAAATGATCTTCTCTACTGCGGAACTGGCTTGTTGTTCGTCCTCTGCCTCTTTCTCGAGAATGGCCTTCAAGTCCACGACCATAAGACTCTCTGCTGTTGTTCATAGTACGCTCCTTCTGCTCCGACTTCCTTTCTGAAACATTTAACTTCATTTGAGAAGCTTGTTCAATGGGAGTTGAGTACTTGCTTACACTTCTTTCGTGTGCTTCAAGAGAACCTATTAGCTCATATGCAAAAATTTCTCCTAGATTCTTCGTTTCTTCAACCACAGCAACAACGTGCTCAAACTTCTACGACAGGCTTCTCAACACTTTTTCGACAACCTTCTTGTCGGGAACTTCATCACCGCAACATTTGATTTGATTCATGATTTCTACAAGTCTCGAGAAGAAATCTTTCACCGTTTCGGACTCCTTCATGGCCAAGTTGTCCAAATCCTTCCACAAGCCTTGAAGCTTGATGGAAATCACTTTCTTCGAGCCTTGAAACTCTTTCTTTAATACGCTCCATGCTTCTTTCGCCTTCTTGAGACCATAAAGTCTCGAATAAATTGTCTTGCTTACGGATTGGGCAAGATCCGCAACGCCATCGCATTCTTCATCACGTTTTCTTTTGCCTTATTTTCTTGTTCTCCAGCACCTTCTTCCTCACTTGACAATTTGTCATCTTCTTCAAAGCCTTCATCAACGATCCTCAATAAATCTTGTAAGAGAAAGATAGTCTCCATTTTCAAACTCCAACAATCATAGTGCTCTTCATCAAATATCGGGATTTGATTGGGAGAGTAGGTAAAGAGCATGCTGCTGGAAGACGTAGCCATGATCTACTGTGCTCTGATACCAAAATTTTTTGGGGTTGTTTGGAAAGCGGTGCTTTGCTGTATCATAGGAAGGGTTTTATGAAAATGCTACGACACAACGAAGTGTTTCTGTAAATAAGGAACAAGGAAATTTGGAGAGGATATTTTGGCTAACTACGGAGCCTTTTTCTTTTCTTACGACCACAATACCTTCTTAGTCTTTTTCTTACACTCTTTTCTCTCTTACAACATTTGGAGATTGCTTATCCTTTTATAGTGTCATAGGAAAGATATAGAGAAAGCATTTAACGTACCTTAATTCCTAGGTCATTAACTTCACCCCACTGCCAAGGCCATTAACATCACACTTAATGAGATTTCACACCACCGCACTACCACACTTAATGAGATTGTAAATTAATACGACATTTAACATGGCATTTAACATCTATTTGGATCACGTGAAGAGGATTCTATTACAAGAATGTTAAATATTGTAGTTGATCGTTGAAAAATATATCAGCTTAGATCGATTAGTGGTTTCAGCTAGTAGAGAGTTATTCTAACAAACTAAAAGAGCAAATTGTAGTTAAAAGTGAATTTACAGGATTCTTTCTTCAAACTAAATGATGTTTGGGATTTACGGCTAGTTCAAGATAATCCAACAATTACTTAAGGCTGGTGGAAGGCTAAAGTAGAAGACAATAAGAAAAATAGTCATATGTGATGCGAGTTGGATTGAGCAAGCCCAAGTCGGGAAAGAGTCGAGAGGAACAGTCGAGATGGGGACTATCTTCATGGAATTGGAAAGGTCCAATTAATTCGTCAACTCGGGATCAACTTGAGAAGACAGGGGTTCGTCTCGAGATCAGCTTCACTAGATCAACATCAACTCAAGACTAGAGCAATTCGAGATCATTTTAGTCAGGACTTATCTCAAGACTAGAGCAATTCGACATAACTTTAGTCGGACTTATCTGATTCGAAATCACTTTAGTCTAGACTTATCTGATTCGGGATCCACATGCCCATTTTTTTTAATTAATAATTTTATGACTTTGTTTTAATTAGAGTTTGGGATTTTTATTTAAGGCCTATTTAGGAACTAGGTTTAGCCCATCGATTGGTAGATTTCTAAGCATGCCGAGAATTATCCGAGTATTCCCATAATTGGTGGTGTATCTATATCAAGTTGTGTGGCGCTCAACTCTCGTGACAATCCTGGTTGTGCGTTGGCTGTAACCGTGGCTATCCGAGTCCTGTTCCTTTGGTTTGTTTTGTTGTGTTTATTCCTTTTCGTCTATGCAATTGCCGTTATTCTTCATTTCCATTAGCGAACACACAATAACGCGTCGGTCGGTATCAGAGCGTAAGGTTCTTATGATGGCAAATAGATTTCAACGTGGGATAACGTTGGAAGGGATCCGTTCGACTCGCTTAAAATAAGAGGTTAAAGAATTTTGTCAGGTGCAACAACTCCTCGTAGGAATGAGGCCTCATGAACCGCAAGTTCTTCGACAATTTGAGGAATAGGAGGAAAATCCCTCCGTAGAAGGATATGGAGACGAAGGGAGTCCCATGAGACAATCTCAAGAACGTCAGTCCCCCCCGCACTATTAACATATGAGTGGACATTCCCCCATTTGATGGAAAAGTAGATCATGGGGTGTTTCTCAATTGACTCCATTCGATTGAATGTGTGTTTGAATATAGATATTCCATAGGAGAAACAAGTAACGATGACAGTGCTTCGACTTCGTAAGTACGCGAGTTTATGTTGGAGAATATGAATCATTAGCGTTGTCAAGAAGGAAGGGAGAA
Source organism: Melastoma dodecandrum (assembly GCA_029817715.1). Lineage (NCBI taxonomy): Eukaryota > Viridiplantae > Streptophyta > Magnoliopsida > Myrtales > Melastomataceae > Melastoma > Melastoma dodecandrum. The sequence continues at coordinate 572,053 of JARUPY010000606.1, forward strand.
GATTCGTTCGTGGAACAAGATAAAAAGAGAGATGAAGAAGAGGTTTTTACCAGAGCGGTATCGACAAGACTTGTTCATCATATTGAACTTGTTACAAGAGTCTTTGAGTGTTTCTGAATACACTCGAGAGTTCGAGTAAGTGATGTTATAGTGTGACTTATTGGAGTAACTCCAATAAGGCTGAACTCCCGGAGCAGACCATTGCAAAGTATATTAAAAATTCGAAACTCACGTAGTGGATGCTATTGAGTTGCAATCTTATTGGAGTTTTGCGGACGTATGCAAACTTGCCCATAAGGTCGAGAAACAACAAGCTAGGAGAACGCTTATAGGAGCAGCGATGAGGAACACTCCTTTTAGCAAAGGGAGTTTGCCCTCGAGATCCATTATCTACTAATAGCAAGGACAAGGCTAAGGTTGACACTCGACCACCTCCAAATACTACTGGTGCAACAAAGTGTTTTGAGTGTAAAAAAGTTGGTCATATAGCTTCCAAATGCCCAATTCGACGAACTATCACTATTATAGAGTTTTCGGATCATGATCAGGTTGATGATCGGGATGGAGAACCCATTTGGGTTGTCGAAGAAGAAGTGGTGGAGAAACCCGATGAGTGTGAGTTGTTGGTTATTCGAAAAACCCTTAATACAAACGTTGTGGCAGATGATGTCGACCATCGTTAGATGATTTTTTAGACTGGGTGCACCGTACAAGGAACGCATGCTACCAAGCCACATCCTTGACCTTACAAGCTCTAATGGTTGAGCGAGGAGAGTGACCTAAGAGTGACTAAACATGTGATAGTTTCATTGAGCATTGGTCAGAACCAAAAAACACAGTGACTTGTAATGTAGTACTCACGGATGCGTGTCACTTGTTATTGGGAAGGCCGTGACAATATGATTGACAAGCAGTTTATGATAGGTACAAGAATACATATTCCATCATTCTCGATAAGATGAAGATTACTCTTCTTTCCTTAACCACCCAAGCATTAATCAAGTCGTCGCAAGGAGATCGAGAACTCAGTTTGAAACTTGTTGAGTTGATTCGAGTTATTCGTGAAGAGAAGCGTGTATACATGTTGATGGTGTTTGAGGGAGGAGCGGAACATGCTTCCACCCCATCTCCTCGAGTACAACAACTTCTACGAAAATTTGAGGACCTGTTTCCCAAGGAAATGCCGGGAGGACTTCTTCCATTGAGGGACATACAACATCATATTGACCTCATTACTGGAGTGTCGTTAGCAAATGGAGCTGCCTATCGATGCAATCTGGAAGAGGCTAAGGAACTCCAACGCCAAGTCGACGAGCTAATACAAAAGGGGTATGTTAGAGAGAGTCTGAGTCCTTGTTCTATACCTGCAATCCTCGTGCTAAAGAAGGATGGCTCATGGCAGATGTGTGTTGATAGTCAAGGAATCAATAAGATCACAATCAAGGACCGATTTCCCACTCCTCAACTCAATGATGTGTTCGATGAGTTGCATGGATTGACAGTATTCTTGAAGGAGGGCCTGCAAAGCGGTTATCATCACATTCGGATGAAAGACGTAGATGAATGGAAAATGACATTCAATACTAAATTTGGGTTGTACGAGTCGATGATTATGCCGTTTGGGCTCTCGAACGCGCTGAGCACCTTCATGTGGTTGATGAACCAGGTGATTCATCCTTTCATTGGTAAATTTATTGTTGTATATTTTGATGACATCCTTGTATATAACTATATGAGGAAGAACACATCGGTCACCTTAGACAGTTGTTCGAGAAGTTGAGGGAGCAATGTCTCTTTGGGAACAACAAGAAGTGCGAGTTTTTTGACGTCCAAGCTTGTTTTGTTGGGGTAAGTCATTTCGAAGAATGGCATTCAGGTCTATGAAAGCAAGATTGCTGCTATTCGTGATTGACCGACTCCCAAGACAACTCATGATGTCCGGAGTTTTCATGGACTAACATCGGTATAGAGGAGATTCATCAAGAAATTCAGTACTATTGCAGTCTCTATGACAGAACATTTGAAGGGGACGACTTTAGAGTGGTCGAAGGCTGCTCAATCTAGCTTTGAGTTGCTTAAGAGTCATTTGTCTTAGGCGCTCGTATTGATACTCTCTGGCTTCGAAAAGGTGTTCGAAGTCGAGTGTGATACCTCTGGTGTTGGAATTGGTGGTGTACTATTGCAGGATGGTCGACCAGTCTCATACTTCAACGAGAAGTTAAATGGTTCTCGACTAAATTACTCGACCTACGATAAGGAGATTTACGCAATCATTCGTGCACTAGAGATAGGGAATCACTATCGGATGCCCAAGGAGTTTGTTATTCATATTGATCATGAGGCCTTGAAGCATATAAATGGGCAGGTAAAGCTCAATCGACGACATGCGAAATGGGTGAAATTTCTTCAATCATTCACCTTCATCTTGAGGCATAAATCTGGAGTAAATAACATCATAACAGATGCGTTACCCAGAAAGTCAACTCTTGTGGCCATGACGGAATCGAAGTTGATCGGATTTGAGTTGTTAAAGGAGTTGTACTCAAGAGATGAAGACTTTGGAGAGATATGTAAGGAATGCTTGGAGAAGCCTAGTGGGCAATATCATCTATCCAACGGATTTCTGTTTCAAGGAGTTAAGTTATGCATTCCTCAAAGTTCCACTCGACTGGAGGAGGACTCGCTAAACACTTGGGAGTCCAAAAAACTCTCATGATGCTTCAAGAGTATTTTTACCAGATTCGGATGACTAAAGACGTCCACCAGTTATTCCGACGATGCATAACCTGTCAACGCGCTAAGAGTCATGTCATGCCCCCAGGCCTCTACACATCATTACATGTGAACGACCTTGGGTTGCCCCGAACACAATGACAGAAGGACTCCATCATGGTTGTTGTGGACCGATTCTTGATAATGGCTCACTTTGTTACACGTAGAAAGATGGATGATGCTTCTCCCATGGCAAACCTTTATTTTTGAGAGATCGTTCACCTACATGGGACACCGTCATCGATAATTTTTGATCGAGATGCCATGTTTTTTAGCTATTTCTGGAAGTCACTTTGGCACTCATAATAAAGCTCCTATTCAGCACGACTTTTCATCCACAGACAGATGGATAAACAAAGGTCGTGAATAGGATTTGGGAAGCCTATTTCGAGCAATGATGTCCAATAATCGGAAAAAATTGGGACATCAAGCTTTCACAAGTTGAATTCGCTTATAATTGAGCTCCTCTTTTGACAACTCGAGCAACACCATTCGAGGTAGTATATGGTGTTAATCTGTGAATTCCAATCGAGTTACTACCAATGCCCCACCCAAGGTATTCTCGATAAAGATACGGTTCGACGAGCGGAAGAGATGATGAAGTTTCACAACAGGATTCGAACCCTTAATGAGCAGCAGAATGAGAAATATCCGTCTAAAGCGAACCGAGATCGAAAGGAGCCGGTATCCCAACCAGGAGATCTTGTCTCGATTCCCTTACGAAAGGAGAGGTTCCCAGCAAGGCGAAAGAATAAGCTTATGCCCAGAGCTGATGGTCCTTTTCGAGTCATCGAGAGGATAAACAAGAATACTTATAAGATCGGCTTGTTAGGAGAGTATGGAATGTCGAGAACTTTTAACGTCCAAGATCTCGCATCGTACAAAGGTGATGAAGAGCCCCTTGATTTGAGGACAAATTCTTTTTCAGCAAAAGGAGGATGATGCGAGTTGGATTGAGCAATGCTGAGTCGGGGACGAGATGAGATGGGGACTATTTTCACATAATTGAAATGGTCGAGTTAATTCGTCAACTCGAGATCAACTCGAGAAGACAAGAGTTCGTCTCGAGATCAACATCGACTCGAGATTAGGGAAAAGCGAGATCACTTTATTCAGGACTTACCTGATTGACGGAAGCCCAACCTGTGGACAAACCCATTTTCACATTTGGCTTGTTATATAAGTCTTATTAAGGAACTAGGTTTATCGCATCTTTTAGTCCACTATAAATAAGATATCTATGTTTATGGTTAAGAACAACTTTGGAGGAACTTTTTCTAATAAATGGCCGTCAAGTTATCTCTTGAAATTTTGATTACTTTTTCTTATCGTTTAGTGAATTTCTAAGCGTGGCGAAAATTATCTGAGCGTTCTCATAAACGGCGATGCATTTATATCCGATTGTGTGGCGTTCAACTCTCGTGACAGTCCCAGTAATGCATTGATTGTATCTGTGGTTGTTCGAGTCATGTTCTTTTCGTTTGTTTCGTCGTGCTTATTTCTTTCCGTCTTCCACCGTTGTCGTAGTTCTTTGTTTCCGTTGCCGTTTATCTCGTGTGTTCATTTGGCATCAAGACCTCTTAGGTAAAATTTCTTTTTTACAAAGAGATAAAAATTTAGGTTTTAATTGAAAGAAAGAAAAAGTAGAATAATGAGATAACGTTAAAATCGAAATTTATTTTTTGTCCGTGGATATCGAGGGCGGGGGCCGTCACCACACCACCAAATATGGCAGGAATACGACAAATAACGAGGGGGGAGACAATATTATTGTTTTATTATGTGGGACAGTGTGAACGTGAAGGCGACGGCACAGTGAGACAGAGAATAGCTCAATTTCGGGATGGGAAATATTTTATACCACTCCCCATTCAAAAAGTCTCCGTGATTGACCAGGATATGTACACAATTACTTAACGTTGGCGTCCTTTTCTTTTGTTGGGGGGGGGGGGGGGGCGGGGAGAGGGGAAGAAGCTTGGGTAGTTGGATCAGCACGCTAAACCGTATCGCACGGACTCCAACTCCCTCACTTTTTGCCCCTTTTTTCGCCTTCCCCGGGCTCACGTGCGCTGCACGTGGTATTTGATTATATGTGTGATATTATTATTGTTAATGACCCCATGAAAAGCGGATTACTAAGACAATGAGGGGACTAAGATGTTACGTTATGGATTTCAAAACCATTGGTTTTAGTACACCCTGTAATACTAATACTGGTGGTAATACCTTGTCATTGCTATTCATTTGAGAACCATGATCTTTACAAGGGTATTATCACTGATCAATTTCATTTTATCTTTCTGAATCGTGGCTGCTTCATTTTTTAGTTACGATTTTAAAGAAGCGTCTTTTGATAATTCAATTGTTTAATAAATTAAAGTAAAGGGAAACGTACAAACATATTCTATTAATCATATTATAATCATATGAAGGTTCTATTCCACACTTGACCTGACAATTGTTTTGATAGATCCAAGGTCATCCCAAGAAAAAAAAAGAAGGGTTTTCCAGCTCTTTTCCACCTTTGCACTGAATTCCATGCCATCCCTCCACATAATTTTATATATATATATAACCAAATTGTTCTTAAAATAATAGCCTTGTTATTCATGTTGCCTTTTTACTGATTTCAGGCTCGAAATAGATTTGACGAGTTTGTTTCTGAAGTACATTTATCAAAACTGGTTTACGGCAAGATCATAGGATTGGAACCCGAGGACATTCAAATGGACATCCACCCACCTTAACTCTATCTTAGGTAATAACCCCACGCACTGGGGTTGGTGCTATGGAAAACTTTTATCTAGTAAATATTAGCCAAAATAGAGTTACTTTACATTAAATATTTACGATTACGATTATGATTATTATTCGTTTTTCTCCGACTTAATAGACAAAAAATCCTTCGTATCATGATGAATCAATTTCGAATTGGATTTTCGGGTTCACACGCGGTTTTTCCTTTACGGAAAAATCCAAGAGAAGGGCGGGGGGTGTTGGTCAAGCGCCGAATGGTGTTAATGTTTGACGGAATATGGAGAAAAGGACAGAGAGCAGGGCCGGAGCATATGACCCGGTGCTGTGTTGAACACCATAACCCTCTCCTTAGAATAGGGGGACTACCCTTCTCCCTCCCTCCCTCGTATTCTACACTCTTTCTCGCGTTATCTACTTACAATTCCCGACTCCCCAAGCTCCCCTCATAACCCTCCTGTTTATTTTCTTTCCCCATCACGAATCCAGATTTACAGGCGTCTCATCTTATCTTCCTTAGTTCACGTCTGCCGACAGAAGCGAACGAAAGAGATGATGCAACATGAACACGCTCAGCAACCTTTGTCGGTTCCGCCAGGGTTCCGGTTCCATCCCACGGATGAAGAGCTCCTCTCCTATTACTTGAAGAAGAAGGTTTCATATGAGGCCTTCGACCTCGACGTCATCAAAGAAGTCGACCTCAACAAGCTCGAGCCTTGGGATCTCAAAGGTTGGGGTTTTTGGCTCAACTGTTGATTTTCTTTTCTTCTTCCAACTTCTTTAGCCCAAGACATTTCCTTGAAATCCTTTTCAATCTTTCTCAGACAAATGTAAGATCGGTTCGGGCCCTCAAGATGAGTGGTACTTCTTTAGCCACAAGGATAAGAAGTATCCGACAGGGACAAGGACAAACCGAGCAACCACGGCCGGGTTTTGGAAGGCCACGGGGAGGGACAAGTCTATCCACCTCAGTAACGGGGGTGCATCAAGGAGGATAGGCATGAGGAAGACTCTTGTGTTTTACACAGGCCGCGCACCTCATGGCCAAAAGACCGACTGGATCATGCACGAGTACCGCCTCGAAGACGAACATGGCTTTGCTTCTGATCTCCAGGTTAGGAAGTCACCGTCGATGGAAAAATTGTTTGTTTCATTGCGGTTGCTGTTGCACCCTAATATTTTCCCTATGTTATCCTGCAGGAAGATGGGTGGGTCGTTTGTAGGGTCTTCAAGAAGAAGAATCAGAAAGGATACCAAGCAGAAGCTGCCGAAGAACTGGATCAGTACATGTACCACGCAAAGGCAGGTGGTGTATCGACCAAAAACCACTTAGAGTCAATGATTCCTAGCAATTATGGCCTAGACTGTTCCATGCACCTACCGCAGCTGTTCAGCCCTGAGATTGCAAATACATCAGCGTTTCCCACAGGCTCGTTCATCGGCACCCTCAACATGGACATCGAGTGTTCTCAGAACTTGTTGAGGCTCACCTCAGCTGGCAGCTGCGGCTTCAGCAACCTCCAAGACAGGATTGGAAATGATTGGTCATTCCTGGACAAACTCCTGTCATCGTCATCGTCTCATCACTGCCTTGATCAGCAAACCCAGAGCAGATGCTACAACAGCTATGGCCCTGGTTTCCATACAGCGAATGACATCAACGGCACCTCTTCTCAGACCAAAATAGGGCTGTTTCAATATCTCGGGGGAAGAAATGTGCAAACATCCCAAGATAATACGGGGGAGAACCTGGCCGATGCTAGGATCGTACTATGACCACGGAGATGGTGACTTTGAAGTTCGAGAGAGGTTATCTCGGAATGTGTTTGTCAACTTTCCTTATTTTTGTCACCCCATGAAGTGCTATTTTTTTTGTCGCTAATAAGGTAATTTTCCATTGAATTCGCTTTCAGAGCTTCATGTTGTTGCATTTCATACAATAGCATATCATAATTATTCATTGATCGCTAAATTCGCACACCGCAAGTATACGGATCGCAACAAGTAATATAGAGTTGAGTAGAGTTATCGTTCCCACGAGGATAGCAAATACAACCTTTTTGCATACACAATTGCAATGGAATTCAATCAATCAGAAGAGCGTAGAATCACGTATCCCCTTGTTTCGTTAAACCTATATCGCTATAGTGAATTACGAAGGCAAGAAACACATTAAGAATCAATCCTTTAATGGTTGCATGGAAGTATATCTCCCGATACTACTTAATAGCTAATTCGCTCCCGCGATATTAACCAAGGGTATTTCGTTCAAGTTCTCTCCTAAAATTCCTCTCCCGAGTTTAAATTATGATAACAAATCAATATAATTTGTTGATCAGACAAATTGCATGCATTAAGATCAAACGAAATAAATAAACATCCAAAACACAAATTTGTTCTAAAATGAGTTCCGAAAATTCAACTACGTAATTCGGTTCAATATAATTCTAGCAAAGAAAGTTTAGCCAAGCATCGTTTTCGGAACACAAATACAAGAAAAGAAAAGCATCCTAAATGATAGTCTAACTCGCTTGTTTTCCTTGATGAACGTTGTCCTCCCTTCACAAGAGGTGAATAAAGTCTTTTAATAAAGCCTAAAAATAAAACCTAGAGAATATAAGAAAATATGAAATAAAATTTTTTCCTTCCGTTCGTGCCCATGAACGTCATTCGACACCAAAATCCTTTTCAGCTGCATAGAATCTTCATAAATACGCCGAAACCTTCTTGTTTCCGTTTTTATTATGAAATAAAACCAAAATTCGACAGTATCCAAACTTCTCGGAAATAATGTGAAATAACAAGAAATATTATGCAATGAACACAATATCTCGCAAATCTAACAAAATCTAGGTATGAAATCGACATAAATAACCCTACTTTCATAGAGTACCATTTGTGGTTGGTCATTCGGTTGATTCTACCAAGTCTCTCTGAGCCTACGTATCCTGGCTGGTCGTGTAATTTCTCCACGTCTTCACTCTTTTCTTCATTCAGGGTTGAATGTGCAGGCTATTGAGAAACTCTATACGCGAAAAGCGTCACACTTATTAAATTGTGCAATTAGGATATGTGCTGTGGCCAGCAAAAGAATATTAAAAAAAAAAAAAAAACACAAAGAAACTGAACGGAGAATCACTCTATGTATGAGTGAACACTTACGACCATTACAAAAAGTAAGTAAATGGAAACGGGGAACCACACAGCCGAAATGGGGAATACAACAATGACCACGACAACCTCATCTGTTGAAAGGTAACTTGGGGCGACGACGAACGGATGTAAACAAGGCCTCTGGACACAAAAGGGGTATGGAGAGAGAGGAAAGCAAAATCGTATTTTGTTAGAACGAAATCAATCTCTTTGTTATTGCCTGCTGATAACTTTATGAAAGTAGTTTTTCTTTAGTACTCTTAGTGGGGTTGCTAATATGAGTGTTCATAATATGTTTTTATATTTTTTTATCGTATTTTAGTTTAGTTTGGTGCTAAGTCGGTTTTATTCTTTTATTAGATTTTGGGTTTATTTTGAGATTAAACTGAAAGATGCTATTTTAGATATGTTTTGATTTGGTGCAGGTAAATAAATAAATGCACAAATGAAACTGTGATGAAAGATGATAAAGTGCAGAAAATCAATTATTACAGAAACACGTGTCCTCCGATTTCAAAGACGTAACCTTTCAAGATCAGTGCATCACAGAGAGCAGAAGGACATGACCGTTGATTTGAAGGACGCATCCTTGGGAACTCTCCTGAGAGGACACATCCAAGATCTTGCCCAACTACCGAACTTTCCTCGAGATGGAGATTTGAAGAGATAGAGCATAAATGAGTTAATCATTTTAATCCTCTTAGGTTACTTTACTTTATTTTAATTTTTTTAGACTTATTAAGATCTTTTAGAATATTAAAAAATCTTTAAGGAGACCATATATTTCCTAGGTTTATTTAGAGATGAGGAAAAATTAGGTCACGTTCCATTTTTTTTTTAGGTTTTAAACTTTTGATATGAAGAGAACGAGGATGAGACGGCTAGGATTCGAGTGAATAATCGGATGAGGCGATAACAAATCGGATCAAGAAATCGGAAGAGCATTCCTTATCTATTTTTCTTGATTTCTATGTCGTTGCTATGTTTTACCTGGATGTTTTCTTATTTTAGAATGAACTAATTTTCTTATCTAGGGCGTTAAGTTTGTGAGGTTTGTCGAAGTGATTTTGAACGTAATTTATTTTATTGAGAGTCTGTTGTTCTTTGATGTGCTTGAGTGTTTATTCTTCTGAAATACGATTGTCGGTTTCTAAATTAACTCAAATTACCTTAGAAACCGGAGTTGTAAGATTGATTCAAGAGGAAAATCCAAGCACAGGTGAATAAAAAATGTAGATAGCAATATCACAGTTAATATTAATTGGATTGACTTTTGATAATAGATTAATATTAATTGTAGATAGGGATATCACGGTTAATGTTCATTGAATTTAGTGGGAGGAGTTAATTGATTATAGATAGTAGGGATTCGTCTAAATTATATGAAATCTTATTTAAAATCCTCAGACAATTTATCTAAGTATTCAATTGATCAATAACATGTTAAGTAAATTTGTTGTCCTAGATTCTCTTAATTGGTATTTTCGTATTATCCTTGCCGATTTTACTTTCGTTATTTTGTTTTCGTTCATCGTTTAGTCGATTGGTCTAGATAATATTTAAGAGTTTGATTTGATACTCAGAAAACAATTAGTCCTCCTGAGAACGATATATTAAGTGTTATAACTGATTCGTGTGTATGCTTGCGCACAACATATTTTTAGTAGGACACTTGCAATAATCATTGGATGATCAAGGACGTAGATCTAATGTCCATCGCATGCACAACATTACCACGTCTGAATTTTAAACTGTGGTCTCTCTTTTGTAAGGATCGTGTTAAGATCGTGGCTGGGTGGTCATCCTTTGGTGGAGATTATCTCGACCAAATGAGCCTCTTCTCGAGTTTTTTTGTCCGTTGCCAACCATCTCAAACGTCGTTGTAGACACTCTTCCTCGAGTTCTTCTCTGGTTATTATTGACTCTTCGTATTCTTCTTTGAGTTTCCCTAACGTATACTTATCTCGAGTTACCATTACCATTTTTGCCACTTGTCTAAACTTAAGAAAACTCAATATCCACTGCATAGTTTATTTTACCATGAGTTCAACTGGGTTTACTCTAACACATGTGTTGGTATAGGATTGCACTAAGAAGGGGGGGTTGAATTAGTGCCGTAAGAGTTATGACACTTTTTCGCTCACAGAAGCGTGGTTCTGTTAGGTCACAGAGGCTGGATCTGATAAACAGATTCCCAGTTCTGAGACAAGTTATCTTTTGTGTAAGACACAAAGATTTATAGTGGTTCGGCAAACAATGCCTACGTCCACTCTCCCAGCTCTCACCCAAGCAGGGCGTATTCACTATGATTGGAATGTGGGATTTTACAGATGCACACTTCTGCCAGAAATGTGACTAACAAATTGCACGTTATCACGTGTCTAACACAACCCGCACGCAACGTGTCTGACTCCGGCTCCTCACTGAGCCCAACGTGGCTTGACGGCTACCACCTGCCCAACGAGGCTTAACGGCTACCTCCTGCCCAACGTGGCTTAACGGCTACCACCTGCCCAAACGTGGCTTGACGGCTACCACCTGCCCAAACGTGGCTTGACGGCTACCACCTGCCCTTGCACACAACCTGTGTGACTAACAACCTGCACGAGACAAGATTAGCAACTACAGCACAAACTCTCTGCAGTTACAGAAGACGCTCTCTGTCAGCGGTGATCGGCTCGGTGAATGCACGGCGGACGCTCTCAGCTTTTGCAACGGTGAAGGCACAAGGATTCTAGTAAGCTTTTTGGTAGAACGGCGACTTGGAATCGTTGCTTCACACTTGCACTTAAGCTTGTCCGTAGAACGAAGTTTCCCAATCAATCCCAACGGCTAGTTGATTCACTTGCCATATTCTCCATGATTTAATCCTGTGGGAAAACTTCCAAAAGCATAAAGCATTACCCTTAGTTACGTTAGATAATAATTAAACAAAGTGATCGCTCAATAAGAGATAACGACTTCTGCTCAGAAGCTGTTTGCTGCGACAGCAGAACCAGCACTCTTTCTCATACGAATTTGGCATTGGGATTATAAGTTTCCATAATATGAAAACATTCCCTTCGTAGAATTATTCTCACCATATAGGGAGATCATAACCTGATAAGGTCATTGCCAAATTACGTAAACATAAGATCACGTTAGTTAAGGAAATAAATATTTCCAAATAACTTAAGGTCCAAAGATGAACCTAGACGTGATCCTGTGTGAGATAAATATCTCACGTGCTCGCATATAGGACAATCTCCAAGAAGGAAATCGTCACTCACAGAAATACCATTCTGTAAACCATAGCAAGTACTCCAGCAAGGAGAGTTATAGCAACTGTGACACAGATGCTCATCTCTGTAACAGAGATAGTGGATTCGATAGTAGATCTTATCCTCAGAACTCCATTTCTGATGGCTAGATCGTTTCCCCTGTTGAAGTACTCCACCTAACTCTTTTACGTATTGCACGAATGACAGAGACCAGCTTCTACACCCGAAGACCTGTTCTTCTGTACACTTAAATAACACATTAGCAATACATAACCTTTGTCATCATCAAAACCAGATTATATCAACAACATGAACTCTCGAGAATCTATATTTTCTGAAAAAATATGCTTATTTCGAATAACTTTAATCTCTTTATGCGTTAAATATAAACCATCCCATTCATGGTCTTCTCATGATACCCATTTGTCTTATGGCTATTATCTTATATTCTTCACTGGCCAACAAATTTTTATGTCAAACATTTTCATTCTTTCTCAAATCTTCATTTTTAAATGAAAAAGTGAAAATGTAACGTGCAGTAAAATATTGTTAGGAATTTTATCAAAATCAAAATTCTGAAAATTGTTTGACAAATAAATATGATGGAATGTTTCATGTAGTCTTACCAAATAATGAAAAATATTATTACTAGGCAAGAAATATTGTTAGGAATTTCATTGTCAAAGAAGATTTGTTAAGTAAATATGATTCAGATATTTCGGGTGATATTACTAAATATTGTCTTTTATATTATTGTTTATTTAATAGACATAAGCCTATACTTAGGTCATGCGATTTGGGACACGAGTTTCGTCTTTTCCCTAAACAATTCTAAATACGACAGGATAAAGGTATATATGTTTGAATTCAGTTTATAAAACTAGACACGTTTCTAAATATATAACCCATTTGATGTATAATAAAAAATTAATTTATTTTATAGTTAATCTTTGATGTATATGAATTGATCTAAAGAGGAAAGTTATTTTATAGTTTAATAATATATTTTTTTATTTTTATAATTTATAAAAGAGTTGAAACTTACTACGCGTGTTGCCAATCAAAATAACTCAACCCATATATACGTTTCTTGGTTCGCTAACCTCGCATCCAAGTTCAACTTAACTAGGTATCAAGGGAGGGAGGATCAACCCCGATCTTTGACGTGTCGATCGAAGAACATTAGGCCGGAAGGCGTACGTTTAATAATATATTTCTATTAATTAAAAAATTATATAATCTTTTCCTCAAGCCAAAACTATAATTTATAGTAAATAAAAAATGCGTTAGGAAAAATAGGCAGAAATCTACTGTACAATTGCTGAAAATCAATTATTGAAAGTAAGAAGCAAATCCTATAAAGTTAATCTACCGATCAGTTTGGTTACCAGAATTGCAAAACATAACTCATTTCAATGTTTGATTCCGTCAAAAGAAATTAAAATTACATTTCATTTTATCACATCAACCATTTCGTACATTCCGCTACGAAATGGACATTCCGCTATGAAATGGACATTCCATTCTATTATGTTTCTTATTTGATTCCAAAAACCAAATAATCGATTAGATATTTAAAAGTAATTCACGCAACCTGATATTCTCTAAACTCAACTCTCAAATTCGATTAAATCTTCTCTGGACCAGATAAGCCCAAAGATAAACATTTGGCCCATCATAAATACTCATGTTTAAATATATAAAAATGAAGAAACAATGATAAATGATTAGAATCTTTTAGCTATTAACATAACTCAATTGAGAATTTTATTTTAATAATAAATTATTGACACATAAAATCTCGAAGTTCTTACAACTCGAGGATTATTTGTGTAGACATGGAATCTCGAAGTGCCCACAACTGGACGATTGTTCGTGTACACATAGAATCTCGAAGTGCCCACAACTCGAGGATTGTTCGTGTACACATAGAATCTCGAAGTGCCCACAATCTGGGAGTTGTCATAAAGCAAAAGACTTGAGTTCGAGGGAGTTATATCTAGACGCATGATTGACTCAAATATAGAGATTTTTATCAAGAAAGTCTAACCCGTGTCCCTTAGAGCAGGTCCTCGAAGCGGAGAGATGGACTCAGAAGTGGTCACGATGATGAAGGCACTTAAGAATTACTTAAGACGATACAATCCACATATAATCCTCGTAAAAGAAAACTGCTGGTTTACCATTACGTTATCTTCGTGAAATTCGCTTGTGCAACATAAGTTACTGTGAGATCCTTCTCCGATGTTCAACTCGATTGTTAAGTTGGGTGGGAATGTCTACTAAGCATCCCAGTGTTGCGAGATTTCGTATGATATTACAGTGTTTAATCGCACATGATGATCGTTATTGACAGTCTAATTTATTATTTGTATATTGTTAATAGTCTTAAGATCTAGTGTTTGTCTTGAGTATGAAGGTTATACCTAGTTTGTGTGCCTCATATGACACCATAAAGTTCTTGGAAGATTTTGTTTTGAGACATACAGAGCATTAACGCTCAAATTTATTTCGTCCGGTTTCTTAAAAACGTAAAGGTTTATGGATGTTTACTTTAGATTCACTAATGTATAAGGTTATAAAGGTTATTCTCTAACCTTGGTAGAATATAAGGTGATAAACGTATTTTGATTTTATTTGGTTTCTTAGAATATAAAGGTCGCAGATTATTCAGTTTATAGAGAGTTCTCTCCAATATTGGTGGAACGTTAAGTTTGATTAGAACTTTAAATGACTACATCTAGCTCTTTTGAAGCATTCAGGTTCATGATGAGTAATCTGATTTCTCTAAAGTATAATAACTTACGGGTTGTGCACTCCGACTTGAGAGAAATGTAAATGTTACAAAGTTACTATTATTAAAGAAAATCTTGGAACTTGCTGCATAGTCTCGAGTAGGACGATATTGTCACTAAAGGTTTTCTCTGCACCATAAAGTTTGCGCGCGTTAAGGTATATGAGACATATAATGGAGTAATTTTTGTTCAAAGGTCATTCTGACTCATTATGAGCGTAAAACTATAGAAAGATGATGATCAACTAAAATAGCATCAAATTTGATAACATGCGGGATGCTATTTTGGCTACACTACCTCGTTGACCCGTGGTGGCTTGATTGTTTGGTGTCGTGATTATGGTTGTCGTGCATAGTTAATTGATGCTTAATGATCATAGTTCGATTCTAAGTGATTTAATTGGTCGGGGTTGTTTGAGATGTTGTCTTTATATTAACCATATTTATGTTACAAAGTAATTTTAATGATTTTTTCAGATATAATTAATGTTGCACAAGTAGGAAAATATTAGAAAATTTTGTTTGGACTTCTATTAATTGTTTAAAATGGGTTGTAATGTAAGACGATGCATGTAATCTCACTAAAGTATTGTGATCGTGAAAGTTCCCGAGATATGCACATCGCATTTTAATTAATATGGTTTACAGCTGGGTGTATGCCATTTTTACAACTTTGTTTTAATATGATATTCGTCGGGCACTGGATGCAATAATTATTTACATATGAACAACTGTTTAGTGTCGTAAAAAAATACAACTCTTTTGCTGGTTTTATGAGATTTTTCTTCATTTATATTTCAGATTTAGATTCAGAGAATCCGTTCGGTACGTAAGTTTTGTTAAAATTTTTCGTAAAGTTAATAAAAACATGGTACGATACGAAAAATTCGCTGCAACGTGTGAAATCCAAAGTCAATTCATTGATTGTCTAAATATTTGGTTAAAAGATTTCGTAAGATTTGATAAGATTTGGTGAGATTTTTTGTGTTGTTTTTTTTTAATTTGTAGATTCTGTGTGATTTTTTTCTTACGAAATAGTTGTTGTTTACCGATAATCCGTTATATTTAGGATTACCGGATTTCTTTGAAATGTGGCAATCCGGTGAGAGTTGTTGATTTCTTCATAAAGGGACCGGATATCTTTCAAACATGCATTTGACCGGCAATCCTGCTTGTTCAATGGTTGATTTTGGCTAAGTGTCGAGACAGATAATCCAGCTCAAACCGAATTGCCTGTAAACTTGCTACTATAGGCAATCCGGTCAAAAACGGATTTTTTTTTCAGTAGTAATTTCGTAAAGGTTGACAAAAACTTCATACAATACGAACAATTTGTCTAGAAAAATTTCATACATTATGAAATTTTATCTAGTGTTTTGGGTTTAACTTTTTGATCATTTGTCAAGATTGAACGAAATCAATTGCATTAGATTTGTACCTTAATTATGGATCTAACGAGATTAACCAAGCATGATTTGGATATTTGTTGTATTTTTAATTAAACGGCGACTTTTCCGATTGTTTTAGTATTTCGCGTACCTACATTGTTCTTTTCCTTACCGAAATAATTTGAACTTACTAAGAATTTATTGTAGTACGTTACCCTATCAGATGGGAGGTTAAGAGTTGATATTTAGTAAGTTACATGCTTTTATTAAGTGATTTATTAGTTATTCGTCCTGTTTTCATTCTTTTTCATTGTATTCGGTCGGTTACATGTGTCGACATTCACCATTTAATTCATATCTTCCATTTCACTACTTGTTTTGGTATGAAATTTGTCTTATTAGTTTCAAAACTTGAGTAGTTATATTTTGGTAACTATAACACCTCTTTTCATGCATGTGAACTCAAGTTATACCTTGTTCTTATATTTTGTGTATTATTTCGTGTTTAACTTTTTGCCCGTTTGTCCAAATTGAACGAAACCACTTGCATTAGATTCATATTTAAATATGGATCTCACGAAACCAACCAAGCATAATTTGGTCACTAGGAACTTGTCGTAATATGTTACCCTATCATTCGGGAGGTTAAGAGTTGATATTTAGAAAGTTACATGCTTTTATTAAGTGATTTAGGGGTTCTTTTGTCAAGTTTTCGTTCTTTTTCATTGTTTTCAGTTGGATGCATGTGTCGATCTTCACCATTTAATTCAAATATTGTATTTCGCTACTTTTTTGTTTGAAATTTGACTTCTTAGTTTCAAAACTTGAATAGTTACATTTTGGTAACTATAGCACATTTTTTTCATGCATTTGAACTCAAGTTATGCTTTGCTTTTTTATTACATGTAGTATTTCATGTTCAACTTTTTGCTCGTTTGTCCAAATTTAACGAACCACTTGCATTAGATTTGTATCTTAAATATGCATCTAACGTGACCAACCAAGCATGATTTTGTAACTAAGAACTTGTCGTAGTATGTTACCCTATCATATGGGAGGTTAAGAGTTAATATTTAGAAAATTACATGTTTTTATTAAGTGATTTAGTGGTTTTTTGTCCCGTTTTCGTTCTTTATCATTGTTTTCTGTCGGATACATGTGTCGACCTTCACCGTTTAATTTGTATATCGCATTTCGCTGATTGGTTTGGTTTAAAACTTATTTTTGTTTGTTTCAAAACTTGAATAGTTACGTTTTAGTAACTATATCATCTATGGTGCATATACCAAACTCAAGTTATGCCTTGTTCTTTTATGGTTGCTAATCTACCGAGAATTCCATTCTCAACTACATTGAAGTATTAGAATCCAAGTCTTGTTTATATTTCTTATTTCATCATGTTTACTCTCTTAATTTGAATCTTCTTGACTACATTGAAGTTTAGGGATTATCATTTATATCATGCTTTGATAATTTATTTATTTTCACACATGTGTGACAATGCACTTACATTTGACATTCATAAGTTTATTTTTAAGATGATTTGTCTATGCCACTATACCTTTCATGAAAGTTAAGGTGCTTTCTTGTTTTTTTTCATGTCTTGTTTGGGAATACTTGGACTTAAATCGAATAAAAACCGACATTCGAATCATACTACACTAGGTGTATTATTTCGCGTTTAACTTTTTGCTCACTTGTCCAAATTAAACGTAGCCACTTACATTCAATATGTATATTAAATATGGATTTAACAAGACCAACCAAGCATGGTTGGATAGTTGTGCTAGGATTTTCAAAATTTTTAATGAAATAGTGCCTGTCGTTATGAGTATTTCGTGTCTTCTGTCATTCGGTGTATTTTGTGTACTTACATTAATTTTTTCCTCTTATGAACTAATTTGAACTTACTAAGAAAGACTACGGGTGATCCTACCAAGAAAAAAAACAAGTGAGATACGAGGACTCCATGTCCACAAGGCGGATGATAGTCTTCTTGCCCTCATCGCGAAATTTCTCCAAAGCCGGCGGCTCCGCCATAGTCGCCGAGGATGGTGCAGGTGGGTTGGATCCTGTTGACGAGTTTCTCGAGAGCCACCCAGGAGAGGGAGAATAGGCCGATAGTGTACCTGCAAGATCTGCGGACTTGCTTGCACCATGGACCTTAAGGCTTGAAATTGAGAAGAACAGAAAGGAGAAGCACTATTACAAAAATTAAAGATTGACCACTACGCCAGATTTGAGCAAGTTCGACTATACTTTATTCGCATCCACAAGACTACTAAGTATGAAGAATCGATGGATTGTGGGCAAAAGCCATCGCATAACAGTCACAGAATGTCCCACACTAGTATACCTGCTGATTGTTTCTAAGGAATTCGAGTGTTCCAAGACCACCTCTGCCACCATCAGAGACTTGTTCCTACAGTAATTTCTGATTATTGAGAATTCATACGAGCATGAAAGCTTCCCAAGGGATCATTTTTCCATAATCAATGTCCCTGCGGAAACAAGTTGAGTGGAGCAGTATTAGGCGCCAGACACGGGACCATCTGGTGCTACAGCCATTTGATTCACCTGACCAGCAAAATACTGAGGTGCTGGAACAGCTAATTCAGCTGCTTCAGGAATACCCTGGGAAGTAAACAATTGACAAAATTTTTATTACCATATTAAAAGTTAAAAGCTTGGTTACTCGGCAATCATTTGCCATTGGGACTTACAGAGTACAGATAATCAACAGCCCTCTCCGGGTTGTTATAGGCTGCTCGAAGTGCTCGCACAACTGTGTCTCTGTCCCAAGTTCCCCCACCCATGTCCATAATCTGTTGTATACTCTCCTCCAGATTATTGCCAGCTACTAAATGTGAAGCAGCTTGACTGTATGCATCTGCAGGCACACTGCACAACCACATCATCCATTTACATGTTCAGTGAAATTAAATGAACAAAATGTGTTTCACGTAGCCATCAAATCCGTAACAGAGGCCATACCTGCATATCAAATGTCCTGCCTACACTGGCCAAGAAGAACCCAAGACGAACTGGACACCATCAACAGGAATTTCTTCTGGGGCTCATCCGAAACACAGAAAAAACTACACCTAGTCAACTGGAATCAAGTCACTAAACAAAAAGAAGAAGGTGGTTTGGGGCTATTTAAAGCTAGAGATAGGAACAAGGCCCTTCTTAGTAACTTGGCGTGGAGGTTCAAAACAGACAAGTCAGCACTGTGGCAGCAGGTCATTACCAGCAAATATGGGGAAAATCTAGAAAAAAGGAAATCAGGATCCAGCATTCTCAAAGCCCTAAGATCAGGGGACGACCTGCTTAATAAAGGATTAAGATACCAAGTGAAAGATGGAAACCAGACCAACTTCTGGAATGATGATTGGCTAGGATGTGGGAGACTAAGGAACATGATCATAGGGCCTCTACATATCCAGGAAACTAACATGAGAGTGGCTGACTACTATGATGGCACTAAATGGATCAAAACAGGTGCAACAGTTTGGCTGCCACCAGAAATATGGTCACGCATCACAGGACTAAAACTCCTTAGCCCTTTGACAGCCCCGGACAACATAACATGGAAACTCTCTTCAGACGGAGACTTCACTCTATCATCAGCATACAACCTATCACACTTACAGGATGCAGGCTATGCCCAGGCGAACCTAACATGGTTGTGGAAACTACCCATCCTCCCAAAACAAAAGACCTTCCTATGGCTGGCTTGGCTTGAAAGGCTCCCAACAAAAGATATCCTCCACTCCAGGAACATCACTCAGGATAGCCTTTGCCCATCTTGCGAATGGGAAGCAGAATCGGCATTACACATCCTCAGAGACTGCCCTATATCTCAAGGCACCTGGAGCCTATTTCCCCAACCTAGCTCCACCACAGCATACTCGATTGAACCCATGCAAAAGTGGCTTCTGGGAAACTTAAAACCAGGAACCCACACAACTTATAGAGGTATTCAATGGCCAACTCTCTTCACCTCTATCCTATGGCACCTCTGGAAACAGAGGAACAAAAACATCTTCAGGAACACCACCACGACCATTTCACAACACTCATATTCTGGAAAAGGCGACTGAACTACAAGCATTACTTGGAGGCAAGAAGAAATCAAGACAACAAGACAGCCACAGGCCCCGACCAACACCTCTCCTCCCCCACACGGATAACAGAAACAAGGACCAAGAAGACCAAGAGCAGCAGATAAACCACCCGCAAAAATGGGAACCACATAAAGATTTACCATACACTTTGAACACAGATGCATCTACAAGGGCGAATGGATTCTACATAGGGCTAGGAGCTGTACTGAGGGACCAGCAAGGCAACTGGATAACTGGACTATGTGCTAAACACCCTAGCACAAACTATCTAATCGCTGAAGCCTTTAGCAATCAAAGAAGGACTCAGCCTGGCACTAAAACAGGGAATCAAGCACCTAGCAATCCAAACAGATGCAGCAGTTTTAATCAGCTACCTTCAGGGCACCCAGCAACCAAACTCATTAACTAAGCCTATTTTGGATGAATGCAGGTTGCGATTATCTGATTTGGAAGCATCATCACTATCATACGTACCAAGGGGGAGCAATAGAGTTGCTGATAAAATGGCAAAGACAGCGCTAAACCAGGAGGAACTCTATCTATCCTTCCTTTTTCCTCCGGATTTCATTTTAGAAACTCTGCATGCGGACACCCATGCTACTCTGGATCTGTAACCTAAAACTCTACTTTATGTTCTGAATGAATCCATCTTTACTACCAAAAAAAAAAAATGTGTTTCACGCCACAAACTACAATGCTTGTGGCACAGAGATAGTTTTCTATCTGATAGATACTCCACACTAAGCCCAGGAAAACAAGGGTCTTTTGGAAAAAAAAATACAAATTAGTGGCACAGATGATCGTGAAAAACACAGCCAAACAACATTCTCAAACTTATTATCAGCTTATATATTTCTTTCACCAATTTAATATTCTCATTTTTATATTTCCTTAAATACAACTCTTATATTCAGAGAGAGAAAATTATCCTAACTTGGAAGATGCTCCAGCAGCAGAGGATGCGCTCTTAGTGGTGCTGGAATTCAAATAAGTAGAATACAGGAAAAAATCGTGCATAAAAGATAGCCTAAAAGCAAATACACAGGCAAGCCTGTAATATAAGTTTGCTAAACATTCTTGGAAAAAAAAAACTTATAGTGATTGTGCTGGGACATCAGCCGTGCGAGATGGATTTGAAACGAGCACTGGAGCAGCAGGAACAGCCGGGGTGGTAGAAACAGGCTGCACTCAGAGCAGGGATTTCAGAGAACCTCATATCCATCACACTAGATGCAATACAGCTGCCGGTGGAAGAGTTTTAACCTGATTGGAGGAAGTACCTGCTGAGCTGGAGATTTTGCTCTGAAGAAAAAAGACATAATAGGCTATTATAAATAAAAACGAATTGGCAAGATAACATTGCAAGAAAATCAATAATAACATCAGAAAATATTCCACAGATTGTGAAAATGTCAACCATGCTCAACATAACAACCAGAAATCCATCTTCCGACACTATATTGTTGGCCAATGTCGTCTCATCCTTCAGAACCTTCCCGTTATGAATCAATAACTGCTTTCCGCAAGGATAATTGTCCTTTCCCTGTACATCTTCAATCTTCTTCTTCACCGCCATTATCTAACAACAATAAGAAAGGACCCAACTGAAAACTGTTTGAAACACTTGGAACTGAATAAACAGACATTTGAGGCCAAATCCTGATCCAGGGAGCAACACAAGCCTGGCACAGATATCTAACAAAGTGAAGTGTACATAAAGTTTCACATCTACCTCCAGCCAAGTCTAGATAAAAATTTCAAACCCCACCGTCCTAAGATTAACAAGAAATTTCCCCAACAATGGATCAAAACAAGTTCTGCAGTCCTTGAATCACAAGTAAAAAACAACCAGGGGATACATCAAAATCTCCCGAGAAAGAACGTGGACCACCTCCCATTTGAGAAGCAACTTCTCCGCTAACTCATCCCAGAAAGTGTCTTTGACAGGCAATAACAAGACAACACAGGACGACAATAAGCAAACCCACAAAACAAAACCCCAGAAGGAGTCACGACCATCTCACACAATTCTTCCATAGGCAGAGACCTTTGAAGCGACAACGGAGCGTTTCCAAGATACCAAAACACAAAAATAAAAAGACGCAAAATTGGAGGAACTCCGAAAGATGCAGATCAATCCAACGCCGACCCACGTCGCGAATCGGACCCAGATCAATCATTTGGGGTGGGAGCGACAATGGTCCTGACTCTCCTATCCCTTCGAAGGATGTTTTGTCCTGGAATTCTTCCGGGCCTGGTCGTGGGAAGGGAAAGGAAGACAGGGTGAAGGTTGGTTCATCTCTCATCTTCCACTTGTAGTCGAAGCGGGGTGGGGTGGGTGTGGAAGAAGAGGAGTGTGGTGGACTCAGTGGGTTTGTTTGGGGGTGGGGGGAAGTGGAAGAGAAAGAGAGGAGGAAGTCTTCTTGTCGGGAACCAATTTGAGATGGGTTTACCTGGGTTTGGATTTGGGTGGGGCATCGGGCGACGCAACAAGGAGGAGGACGGCTCGTCGTCGGGCGACCCAACGGAAGAGGAGGGTGTAACTTATTCTTAGTGACTAACTTTAGCAACCTGTCGCCGGTAACGGTTTTAGGCTGGAGCTTAACAGTGTGAAGTTATCATCAGTTGAAAATACGAAAATAAATATTTTTTATTTATGTTGTTTATTTTAGTTTATCTCACATTATTTGTTTGAATGTCTAAATTCACTGAGTTAGTAATCTCATTAGGTAATAAAATATCGTGAGATTAACTTTTAAAGTTTATAGTTGGAAACAAAATATTTTTCTGATATCCTGTAGCACTAATAGGAGAAAGTATTAAATCAAATATTTTTTGTTTATCATAATCGATTAGATAGGATTATGATTGGTTTATACAATTTAGAAATAAATTATTTGGGATGAGGTAGGAAAGTTACTGTTAGGAACTTACTCTCTGTAGCACAGCGACCGTTTGAGCAGACCGTTGCTTAGGGTATGTCCGCAACTTTTGGTAATAAATCACGAAGATTGTCTGGACATCTTCTACGCCTCTTTCTCCTTTAATAATCAGTATAGGACGACAGATCCATTGCCTTTGTGCGTATGAGTGGTCTAAGTGGTCTGAGTGGTTCCAAAGCTTGAGTGATCTGAGTGAAGTTTTGATGGTCGACGGAGAATGGAAGGTGCTAAGTGTCTTTTAGTTCTTATCTCTTGCAAGCTGCGTGTGAGAGTGTCAAGGGCGGAGGTCAGACCTTGATCATCGTGAGAGGGACTAGGTGTCCTCGGTGTGTTCAACGAGCGATTGGCGAATCATTTGAGGGAAGCTAAGTGTATACTTGTTCTGAATTCAGTAACCAGTTGCTAACCCATCGGCAAGAAGCCGTTCTTGTCGTGTCTTTTCGCAGGGAAGTCTCGAGCCTACGGAGTTTGAGCAGTTAGACACGGACTTGCGGGTGTATGTCAGAAGTCTCGTGCCTGCAGGTAGAGCAGGAATTGGGAATGCCGCCAGAGTGGAAAGATGTCCTCCCGAGTACAGGGGTGCTGTGCAGAAGTCTCGACCTCCTGCTGACGGACAGCAGGTTGCGTAGGAGCCGCCGGAGTAGAAAATTCTACCCTAAGCATTGGATGTGGAGTGCAGTGAGTCAGGTTGTGGTAATCGTGCACGTCCAAAATGAGTGTAGGACGGATACCGCGACTTCGCTGAGTGAGAAGTTAGGTTCCACTGAGTGAGGAACAAAACCTTTTCTTTCGTTTTTCTTTGTGATCTAAATGGTTGTCTCTTGAGTACTTAAAGGCTCATCTTGAGAAGAGACAGAAACCGTGTGGCAATCCTCTGCTGAACGACTAAGTGCTGAAGCATTCCTCTACTGTGAATCAGCAACGAGCTGCTCTCAGAGAAGTCGTTCTTCACTGTAAGGAATCATTTGTGAGGATTTATACTTTAACATAACGTTGTCTTTGCGCTTTGATAGACAGGCTTACGTCTAAGCAACAACGTGCTGTGTGGAAATCCTTTGAGCAATCAACTGCTGAGCATGAGCAGTCCACTGTGTGAGGAGCTGACCGTTGCCTAGGAGTGATCTGTTATTGTAAAGGATTCTAAATCTCAGTTTGTGAGAAATCGAACGCCTAGTGTAAGGGCTCTTTGCACCCATTATATTATATTGTGAAATCACCTCGTTGGTGGAAAGTGGACTTAGGTCGATTTAGACCGAACCACTATAAACTACTGTGTCCCTTACGATCGCGCAAACACTCGTACGAAAACCTACTCGACAAAATCGTAACGGTTACAGCAAAGTTGATCTCACTATGAGAAACGCTCTGCTGTGGTACAGTACGCTTCCGCTTACACTGAGAAAGGGCGAAAAAGTTACAAACACTAATTCACCTCCCTCTTAGTGTTTCTGAACGATCCAATAGAGGGCTTGTCAAGCAACCCATGGCGTAGGAGTAGGAGGGCTTATCGAGCGCAACGGAGGAGGAAGACGACCACTTGTCGGACAACGTTGAAGGGAGACAGGCACTTGGCGGGCAACGGAGGAGAAGGAGGTAGAGGGCTTGGAGGAGAATGCCTAGAGTTGGAGCAGGAGAAATGAGGGTGAGAAGAGAAGGTGGGTGTTTTAAATAATTTTGCTTTGCAATTCTGTTTGTTTAGGATTGTCCATTTTTATTTATATTTGACAATTCTTTAAGTACTGAATTGCCGGTAATAAAACTCTCTACACACCCCTAATGAGTTATATAATCACTATAAAAAAAACTTTATCATATAACTAAACTCTAAAAAAAAAAATGTTACGAAAGTAAGATTTTCAAAAAAAAGTTTCAACATTAACTCTCACTCACATAATTTAAAAAGCTCCCCTATTTCGTGGACTAACGGTTTAGTTTAGGTGGCCATTCATCACATCTTAACGAGCATTATTTACAAGAATATAGTGAAAAAACTATCAAAGGACATGGGTCCGGTTTGAAAACCGTTAAGGAACGCTGGTTGAGCGGGAGTCGTCACACAATTTTGTTCTAAAATTCGATAATAAGGGCACTACAAAATCGCACTTGATTTGCTACAGACTGCTTGAAATCTCAGACTCAATTTGATACGGAGGACTGCTGGAAACTGTAATGCAACCTATCGTAGACCATGGCTGCCAACTCGAACTCGACTTGTTGTAGGTGACTATTAAAAGCTTCCAGCTTGATCATATTGTAAGCGTGTCCCACTTCAAGGAACTAGCATCCACGAATTCCTCGCATCTTCATGCCATTCTGAACTCCCTGCCTTAGGCACGATTTTATGGGCTACAAATCTCATAAGCCCAAAATTTCATGTGTAAATAATGCCGATTAATAATAATAGCGTGAGTGCTTGAACTTAATTCGCCTAGTAACGAAATTAAGCTACTTAGGTATTCTCTTAACGTGAGCTACAGAAAGCAAAGCTCACGCAGTTTATTTACCATAATATGTATGTCTAGTCTTCAGAGTCGAGATAAATTGCATGTCTCCACGAGAATCTTCTCCAGCTCTTCAACTTAGCTCTTCCTAAAATAAGTTTCGACTTCTCTTTTTCATGAAGCATTACAAGGTTGGCATGAATGTGGAGGTTTAAAACATGATAAACACAACGATGGTGAAAGTAGCATACTTCGAAAGCCGGTTTATGGAATGGCTCGAGACTTTGGATCCAGGCTCTATTAAAAGACGGATTATCAAAAGAAATTGAAAAGAGATTTATAAATTTAAAATAAATACATCTATAATGCAATGCATCTATCTATAGATGTTCTTGGCTGATGGGCTTTCCATTAAAAAAAAATATGAGGATTTACTATCATTATTAGCCCTCAAAACTTGTTTTTTGGCAACGATTTTAGTTTTTTTCGTTCATGTCCATAACTTCCATTTTAATTTTCTTTGTGTCGTAAAGCCGTTATCCTCCGAATCCGCCGTGGACTAACGACATCCCACGTGAATTAAAATTTGTCATTTATGATTAGGTTAACGAGATAAAATGAAATATGAAAGTAGACGTAAATTGGAACCCTAATCAAGTGTTCTTCCCCATTTGGAACCCTAGAGTAAATTGGAACCCTAATCAAGGGCTCATCAAACCCCTCGCAAATAGATGTCAACTTGACCGCCATTCTCACATGCGTTTACCATTTCCACAACCAACTTGTCCTTGTTAATATCCTTCACTAGAGACAAACCATGTCCGGGAAATCCATACCACATTTTCCTCGCACAAAAGTCATTATCTTTTACAAATTCAATCAATGTAAAATAAATGATTAAATCGCAATCAACAGTCCCGTACTTAACTACCCTACCACCCTTGTATGCAACCCTTCCAGAAAGACACGTAGCCCCACTGAGATGCATCCATACATTGATTCTCTTCATCCATAAATTTGATTGGACTCAACCTATACTAATTCAGAAAGTTTTACTCACCTAACCCTAATACAACCAAATATTCACCCAATCATTAATTCAGAAAATAAAATTACATGAGCCTTTCATACAAGCGACCCTAGATAATCATTACGCACAATACCAAAAAAAAAAAAAAAAACCCGCGACTAACCTGAAAGTTCCACTTCCTGCCTTCCTCTGAGTTTTCCCTACCCAAACCTCGACCCGCCCGAAGTCTAAATCTTCCGTCCGCTCACTTACCCAAACCACGACCACCCCCGTGTTCTTCCCTCGACTTACCCACTTTATCGCCTTGTTGCGATGTCCCCCTCGACTGGTTAGATTTTGGGACTGAATTGGTCTTTTAGACTTTTAATTTATATTTACTTACGTAAGTTATCCACGTTGGACAGAAAAATTAAAAAATAACCCCCCGTAGATTTGTAGTAGATGACAAAGTAGGATATAGTTAGTCCACTTCGGATTCGGAGGATAACAGCGTTATGAAAATGGCACAAAAAAGAATTAATATGAAATGAACATAAACGAAAAAAATTAAAATTATTGACACAACGGAAAGAGTTGGGATATAATTATAAATACATCCATCCGTATATTTTGCCTTTTTTAAACTTCCACGGAAAGAGCACGAGAACGTAATATCAGTGAAGGACTTGATTATGGGATGGATTTTGTGGGTGCTTGTGATTTTGGGGCTACATTTTGATCTGTCAAATGGATTAGTGATGGGCCGATCTTCATTACCTAGATGGGTTTAGTCCATTTCTTTCAATTAAGGAGATTCGTGCTCCACGATTATTTTTATGCATTTATTAAACGAACAAATTATGAATTTTTTAAATTGTTTTTATCTTAATCGTACAACTTTACACTCAACACGAAAGTTAGGGGTAAATCTCATGTCAATTGGGTCGCCGTCTTTTGTGACCATCACAACACAAATTCCCATTTATGTGTATGTGATTAAACCATCCTTTCTTCGTCCATATTGTCTCATCCGCACTCATAATCATCCAAATGAATGTTATTTCGGATCTGCGAAACTACCACCCCCCCCTCCCCCTAAATATTCTTTCCAAATTTTTTTAAAAAAGTGTGTGGTATTTGTAGTAACATTTAGTACTAACATTTTTTGTAATCATTAAAAACCTAAGAAGGCGTGTATAACATGGAAGAGAGAGGAGAGATGATGGCAACTTAAGATTTTAAAAAGATAATTTTTGTGTTGATATGGGAATCGATTAAGATTGAAAATGCGTTTCGGGGTTAGTAAGTAATAGACGGCCAATATCCCGATGAAGGAAGGGCCCGGCAAAGCTCATCATCCATCATCCGCAGGGACAAGGACAGGTGGACAGTTTGGAAAAGGGTGGAGGACAACTTGTATTTGGAGGATTGTACGGTTGTACGGTTCGTTTTTAAAAAAATTCGTCAAAAACCGTTCGAGTTTGAGAAATTACAGAAATACCGTTGATGGGGCGCGTTTTTAAAACGCGCCCCCCGAATAACAAAGAGGGCGGGTTCTCAAAACCCGTCCTCCGTGTAAAACTATAGGGGCGGGTTTTGAGAACCCGCCCCTATGTGCCTGAAACAATGCCGCATAAGGGCGCGTTCTCAAAACCCTCCCTACATGAGGGCGGGTTTTGAGAAAGCGCCTTTTAAACACTTAGAAAAATTTTCACCAAGCGCCAGGCCGACTGTGCCATGTCCAAAAGGGGCGGGTTTTGAAAACCCGCCCCTACCTTATGTCCACCGGGGGCGGGTTTTGAGAACCCGCCCCCCATACATATCCAAAAGGGGCGGGTTTTCGGGTTTTGAGAACCCGCCCCCGACTAAATTATACAAGGGGCGGGTTTCGAAAACCCGCCCCCCATCCGACTAAAAATCCTAAAGTCGACCGGGGGCGGGTTTTGAGAACTCGCCCCCCCATATGTCGGGAGGAGGGTCGACTGGGGATTTTTAGTCGGATGGGGGGCGGGTTTTGAAAACCCGCCCCTAGCCCTATTACACAGGAGGCGGGTTCTCAAAACCCGCCTCCGGGTTTTCGAAACCCGCCCCCCATCCGACTGAAATAACCCCAGTCGACCCTCCCGACCCATCCTCCCCAAAAAAACCCTATTTCCGACCCTCCTCCACCGTGCCGCCTTCCCCGTTGATTCGCCCCGGTCTCCTCCTTGCCGTGTCGCCCTCCGTCTTGCCTCCCCATCTGCCGTGTCGCCGTCGCTCCGTGCCGCCGTCCCTTGTTCCGTGCCGCCGTCCCTTCGTGCCGCCCCTCTAGTCCCGGCCGGCACCTAACACCCTCCTTATCCGTCCTTCCATCCGCGTAAGTGTTATCGTAAAATGTAGTTTAGTTAAATTAGGGTTTAGTTCAATGTAGGTTTAGTTTTAATGTAGGGTTAGTTGAAATTAGATTTAGTGAAATTAGTAGGTTTAGTTGAAATTTGGATTAGTTACATTCGTAGGTTTAGTTAAATTAGGGTTTAGTTGAAATTAGGTCTAATTGTAATTAGGGTTAGATAAATTTCGGCGAGAAATGAATAATGACACGTTTTTTAAATATTTGTAGGTATTTGGAAGTCTGACGAAGCAGCTATTCTTTATATCGTAAGTATCATCTCACGTTTCAATGTCGTATGTACATTTACTGTTGTATGGAAATGGGAAGGTGATTCATAATATTGAAGGAGTTGCTTACAATAGGGGTCCTGTGAAACGTTTAAAGGTAGCGGCAGAAATAAATTATGTGCAATTAGAAAGGGTTATCGCAAAAGCGATGAGAATAAACGAACGAAGTAGGTTGGAAATATGTCATAGGTATCCCGTTCAGTCATATACTGCGTCTGGCAGCATTAAGTTTGTGTTAGTACCTATTACTGATGATGATGATGTGAGATTGTTGTGCGACTTTGCGGTGTGTAATGGCGATCGCGTTCAAGAAGTATATGTCACCTCAGTTGGTAGTAACTATGGCAATGAAGAAGGGGCAGGAAGTTCAAGAAGTAAGCATGGTGATATCGTGAGGAATGAGATCGTAGGAGTGGATGTGAATGCGGGGAGCTTTAATGTTGTGCATGATAACCCTAGAAGTAGTAATGTGGGTAAAAGTTTTCGTCGGTTGTCTCCGGTGATCGAAGGAGCTAGCGGATACGATGGTAATGAGGAGGATGGTGATAATGAGGAGGAAGATGATAATGAGGGGGATGATGGTACTGAGAATTATGGTGGTGATGACTATGGTGATTATGAAGATGGTGACCCGTTCGAATGTTTAGAACGTGACTTGGGCGATCAAGCTTTTCTAGACGAAATGATGTATGTGCAATATGAAAATGATCTTGTTGAGTCTATAGAAAATTCTGATAATGACATTGATACTGATGAGGAAATGTTTAAGGGTGTTGATTTGGGAAACGATGAGGAAGGTATGAGGGAGGCTGGTCCATCTAGGAAGAGGTTGGAGAAACCTCTACCTTTCTATCTCGAATGTGGCGATACTGGGAAGGTAATTGTGGAGGACGAAGATGTGCGTGTTACGGACGACCCAGAATCAGTGGTTGAATTTCGTAAAGGGATGCGGTTCAAAAATAAGAAAGAACTCATTACGACGGTGAACACATTCTGCATCAAGAACCACTACAATTATGAGGTGATTGAGTCGGATAAGATTAGGTGGTACGTGATTTGTTCTGAAATGGTTGCAAGTGGAGATTACGCGGGAGGCAACGTTCTGGTGACCATGAGCTTGAAATAACAATTGTTGGTGAGCCTCATACATGTTTAGATGCAGTGCTTTCCCAAGACCATTCTCGAATTGACTGTAACTTTATGGCTCCATGCTTTCGTACTTTTGTTAGAGAATCTCCTTAAGTTAAAGTGTCATTCCTACGGAATGTAATTAAGGAGAAATTTGGGTACGAAGTTAGTAGGAGACGTGTATGGGATGCAAAGAGGAAGGCAATTTGTCTTGAATACGGTGATTGGGATGAATCTTATAATGAGTTGCCGCATTTGCTTAATGCAATTAGAATTGCCAATCCCGGCACAATTGTTGATTGGGGTGAA
The DNA here is from genome assembly GCA_029817715.1 of Melastoma dodecandrum. Lineage (NCBI taxonomy): Eukaryota > Viridiplantae > Streptophyta > Magnoliopsida > Myrtales > Melastomataceae > Melastoma > Melastoma dodecandrum. The sequence continues at coordinate 602,788 of JARUPY010000606.1, forward strand.
TGTTGTAATGTTGGCGAGGTGGAGGAATTCTACTTTCGAAAAGTGTTCTGGGCGTTCGGTCAGTGTATTGAAGCATTTAAGCATTGTCGACCGGTGGTAAGCATAGATGGCGTTCGGTCAGTGCTATCAGTCATTTCTACTCATACGAGTGTCAGAAGGCCGTATATGCTTCTCGATGGCATTCTTTTGATTCCAAAGAAGAGTGGACAGAATATCGTTTCCCTAGAGTCAATCCTGACCCTACAAGAGTGAGGCCACATGGGCGTCCAAGGTCATCCCGTATACATAATGAAATGGATATCCGGGTTCAATCACGTCGAAGTAGTTGCGGATTATGTAGAAAGGAAGGTCATAATCGACGTAGTTGTCCTAATAGGAATCTTTGTAAGTATTTACTCTATATGTTTAAATGATATGTGTTATCATATATAACTTCATTTAATTATTAAATGTAATGTTGAAATGATTGTATCACAGGAAATGCGTCCAGGGCCAAGACGGACATATATTCTTACTGCTCAAGGAGAGCATCGGTCCACGGCTGTATGGGAAGCAGGATATAATCTGGTATGTGTACTTCTTAAATTTCATTAAAAAATCGCTTTATGTATTGAGACCTTATTCGGTCAAGGGAGTTGTTGGCGATCCAAGAATGGATGTTTACCTCCGTCAGGCGGGGTTTTACGGAGTAGCGAAGCTTCCCTTTATTTCTTTGGACTGGGCGCTTATAACTGCTTTGACGGAACGGTGGAGACCAGAGACGCTTACATTCCACATGGTGCACGGTGAGATGACTGTCACCCTACAGGATGTTGCCATTCAGTTAGGTTTACCTGTAGATGGTGATGCAGTGATAGGAGACACCTCGATATCGACAGTCGAGGTGTGTCTACAGTTCTTAGGGCGAGTACCTACGGGAGACAACATTAGGTCAGGACGGATTAAACTTAGCTGGCTGGCACAAAACTTTTCTGAGATTCCGATTGATGCCACTGAGGAAGTTGTTCAGATGTACACGAGGGCGTACATACTACAGCTGATAGGTGGAATGTTATTCACCACTAAGTCTGACAACTTAGTTCATCTATTCTGATTGCCACTTCTAGCTGACTTTGAGAAGACAGGGCAGTATAGCTGGGGTAGTGCCTGTCTAGTATGGTTATATAGGAGCTTGTGTAAGGCGTCTCACCATAAGGCTTCACAGATCGAGGGCCCTCTCATATTGTTACAGATTTGGGCATGGGATAGATTCCCACACATAGCTCCCTTGAGACGTCGTACCCCATTCATACCGGATATGGTTCTTAGCTATCGCTGGGCCGTTGCGAAGGATGTGCGCACGGTCGCTACCCATGTGCTTTCATCATATAGAGAGGCCTTTGACAGGCAAAGCATTGATCAGGTACATCTTATGATTCAATAAAGCAATTACTTTTGATTGTATCATATATCCCTTAATCATTTTCATTTAAATATGCAGGTGATTTGGCATCCATACCCGGAAGAATTGATAGCTATGCTTCCAGCATATTGTCGATCGGGAGAGATGATTTGGCATGCTCGAGTCCCTCTCATATGCTTCTATATCGTGGAGTGGTATTTCCCAGACAGAGTGATCCGGCAGTTTGGCGATAAGCAGCTGGTACCTGATCAGTGCGACACCAGCAAGGCCCTTCATCGTATTGATCTACGAGGGAAGAATATGAATAATTGGAGGGAAATCCACCGACAATATGTTGACATTTGGGAAGATAGGTTGAACAATGTCGTGCTGTTGGTGTGGGAGTCTCGCAAGAAATACTCCAAATGGTACGCGAGCCACAGTAGGCAATACATATCTCACACCGGCTCCATGCTGGGCAAGATGGTTAGTAAATTACTTTTATCTATTCAATTTTTTTTAATAGCATATATTCATTTACATCTTCCTTATTCTGTGACAGGTGAAGAATTTCAGAAAGATTAAGCTTCAATCTGACCAGCCCGAACTCGTCTCTCTTGCCGAGGACTCAATGCAGATGATCAGGGAATACGGACCGCTTCGATTGTATGGTCGCGCTGGCGGGTTAGAAGACCAACCTCCGTTTGACTTCAATGCACCGCATGATGGACAGCCCATTCACGGCGATGAGGAGATGCCACATCATGGACAGCCGTTGGACGGCGACGAGGACATGCCACATGATGGACAACCCTTGAACGGTAATGAGGACATGCCACCGGCGTATGACGATCCTTTATTTGACGAGGACGGTCGTGAAGTGCAAGAAGGCACGCTTATCTCGCAAATTTCAGAAGTTGATGCCGAGTACTGCACACCACACTTTGAGGTTGGGTCCAGTTCGACTCCGGGTGCTCCGATGAAAGGAACGACAGAACGCGGGTAAGTTGAATACAACTTCGAAGTTCGTTAAAGTTAAACTAAACTAATATAAGCTTCTCAGGTACGACCATTCCCAAGGCCCATCTCAACTGACGCAATTGTACCAGGACGACTCGTCGGACCAGCCTCCCGTTATCATGCCTTATGTGAGGAGGAGATCGACTAGGCGTAGAGGGAATTAGTCATCTCTTTGTAAACAATTAACATCGTTTACGTTTGATTTGAGAATTATGTATGGAACTTCTTAAGTTTTATGTTATTCTCCTCCTAGCAGCCTTCCATTATCACGCCTTATGATTATGAGATTGTTTCTTTCGATCGAACAGGGAGTGAGAGTTAGACCTGCTTGCAGTGTGTTTTTTAGTCGGATGGGGGGCGGGTTTTCGAAACCCCCCCCTTGTATAATTTAGCCGGAGGCGGGTTTTGAGAACCCGCCTCCTGTGTAATAGGGCTAGAGGCGGGTTTTCAAAACCCGCCCCCCATCCGACTAAAAATCCCCAGTCGACCCTCCTCCCGACATATGGGGGGCGGGTTCTCAAAACCCGCCCCTGGTCGACTTTAGGATTTTTAGTCGGATGGGGGGCGGGTTTAACCCGCCCCTTGTATAATTTAGTCGGGGGCGGGTTTTGAGAACCCGCCCCTTATGTAATAGGGTTAGGGGCGGGTTTTGAAAACCCGCCCCTTTTGGATATGTATGGGGGGCGGGTTCTCAAAACCCGCCCCCGGTGGACATAAGGTAGGGGCGGGTTTTCAAAACCCGCCCCTTTTGGACATGGCACAGCCGGCCTGGCGCTTGGTGAAAATTTTTCTAAGTGTTTAAAAGGCGCTTTCTCAAAACCCGCCCTCATGTAGGGCGGGTTTTGAGAACGCGCCCTTATGCGGCATTGTTTCAGGCACAAAACCCGCCCCTATAGTTTTACACGGAGGACGTGTTTTGAGAACCCGCCCTCTTTGTTATTCGGGGGGCGCGTGAAAACGCGCCCCATCGACGGTATTTCTGTAATTTCTCAAACTCGAACGGTTTTTGACGAAATTTTTTAAAAACGAACCGTACAACCGTACAATCCTCCTTTTATTTGTACCTTTGAAATTTATCAATAAAAACTCCCAGTTTCTCCTCCTTCCTTACTTTTGGCTTTGCTTCCTCCCCCAACAATGTCCGCCGCCCTCTCGTCCCTCAGCCTCATTCAACCCCACGACCAGCTCTTCTCCCCAGCCCACTTCCTCGCTTCCCCCCGGAATTTCGGTCTCCCATCCCTTCGCCTCTCCACCTCCACCTCCTCCTATACTAATCGCAGATCTTCCGTCCCCGGCGTCGCGGCTTCCACCTCCAATGCCGTCAAGGAGAAGCACGCCACCAAGTCCCCCTCTTCTTCCTCCAATCCGGTATTTGCTGCCCCCTCCCTGTTTATTTTGTACTTACTGATGATTTATTTGAATAGTTCGTGTGGGGGATGTCTGTGGGTCGGATCTTTTGTATGCTCGACCTTGAGTTTGTTTTGGCATTTGGTAGATGTTTACCGGGGGATGGATTTAATTGGGCTGTGTTCCGCAGTTGATCACAAAAGTGGAAGGTCTCATTCTCTACGAGGACATGGTGTTGGGAAGGGCATTCGAAGATATGTGCGCCCAGATGTATTATCGCGGCAAGATGTTCGGTTTCGTCCATCTTTACAATGGCCAGGAAGCCATTTCTACCGGCTTCATCAAGCTCCTCAAGCAACAGGATTCTGTGGTCAGTACTTACAGGGATCACGTCCATGCTCTCAGCAAGGGTGTACCTGCCCGTGCGGTGATGAGCGAGTTATTCGGGAAGACCACCGGTTGCTGCAGGGGCCAGGGAGGGTCTATGCACATGTTCTCCAAGGAGCATAACTTGCTCGGGGGCTTCGCCTTCATCGGGGAAGGAATTCCTGTCGCAACCGGTGCTGCTTTTACTTCCAAATACAGGCGGGAGGTCTTAAGGAGGCTGATTGTGATCATGTGACGGTAGCCTTCTTCGGGGACGGTACTTGTAATAATGGACAGTTCTTCGAGTGTTTGAACATGGCCGCGCTATGGAAGCTGCCCATCATTTTTGTGGTAGAAAACAACTTGTGGGCTATTGGAATGTCGCACCTGAGAGCCACCTCTGATCCTGAGATTTGGAAGAAGGGTCTCGCATTCGGAATGCCTGGAGTTCACGTTGACGGGATGGATGTGTTGAAGGTCAGAGAGGTTGCTAAGGAGGCTGTTGGCAGAGCAAGAAGAGGCGAAGGACCGACTTTGGTTGAATGTGAGACATATAGGTTTAGGGGACATTCTTTGGCCGATCCTGATGAGCTTCGTGACCCTGGTATGCATTTCTTTTTGCTTCCTAAATTTGATGCGTGATGGTTGGTTGTGCTTTCAGTCATTTGATAGGTAAAACCTTTGCATTTGTAGTCCATCTGGTTTCTCACTCAAATCTATAGCGCGGATCTTAATGGGGGTATACTGGTAATGGTGGTCTCAATTTTTGGTGCTCCTGCCTCGACAACACTTGGCCTACGTCTTCTTTGGTCGATAAGTATTGGTGACAGATTAGATGCTGGGCTAGAATTACTACTAGAAGGGTACCCTGCATATCAAATCCATCAGACACTGGGGTGCTCCTCTTAACTCCTATAGGTCCTCAGTGTAGTTGCAGAATCAGTCTGAGGACATCGCTTGTATGCACAAGTAGATTGAATAGCACAAGAATGTTTGGTGTCTTCCAAATTCCAATCAGGGAAAATTATGATGCATTAAAGGTTAAGGATAACGAGAAAAACAAAACTTTCTTCGCGTAAACAGCAGTCCGAGGGAATCTTTCTTCCCTTTTTGATGCATGTAAATCTCAGCTTCTGGGCTAGTAGTATGCATATTGTCGACACTGCTCCTGAAAAAATTGATGCGAGGCTGAGAAGATTTGTTTCGTGTTTCTGTGCTTCGTAGAATGATTCAGGAGCAAGCTTAGCTAGTGGGTTTACTGTCATCATTCTCAAGGACTTGAAGAAAGTCCTTGTGTAGGTTTGGCCGGAGGAATCAGGTTCAAACCCCTCCAGTTTTCGTCTTCTAGAGAACTCTTGGTTTATGTCTGGTATGGGCAACTTGATATTTTCTCTATGGTAATTTGCTGTTGCATGGATTCTTATTAGGCCATATTGGATTGGTTGGATGATGTTCTCCGACTGGTGTTTTTATCCATCAATTCTTAAGCTGATTGCTTCTGACTATTATCAGTGGAGAAGGCACACTATGCGGCGAGGGATCCCATCACAGCCCTAAAGAAGTACATGCTCGGGAACAACTTAGCTACGGAAGCGGACCTCGAGGCGATCAAGAAGAATATCGACGAGGTTGTTGAGGACGCAGTGGAGTTTGCGGATGAGAGCCCAGTCCCTGCAAGGAGTCAGCTATTAGAGAACGTGTTTGCTGACCCAAAAGGATTCGGTATCGGCCCGGATGGGAAGTACAGGTGTGAAGACCCGAAATTCACGGAGGGAACAGCCCGCGTGTAGTACGGGTGGCCGCCTCCTGGACTTGTAAATTTTGGGTTGTGCTGCCGGTTTCATCTTCTTCGATGTTTGGTCGGTATATACTTATGAGTTTGTATGGATCAGTAATTTTATCATAATCTCACTGTTACACTCCCCCCAAGAATTGAAAAGACTTTCTCGGTTCGATTCTTTAATGGATTCAGTCAATATCAATATCCCCATCAACAGTTTTGTATTACCAAGTTTTTTGTCATGTATTTTTTTTGCCAGAAATCCCAGAAAAACACGACAAAAGAAAGGACGCCACTGTTTTCCTGGCACAAACAACAAAATAACAACTTTCTCTCCCCTCCGAGTTTCCCATTTCCCCTTTTCCCTTTTTCTTAACTGACTCCGAACGCACACGCATCTCTCCCTTATAACTGACTCCTCTGTCAAACCCCACTGGGACACAACTGGTGGGTTAAGCCTTCTTCGATGGGCCAAACTGGGTCAAGCGTCCTTCACTTGTCCAAGCTGCACCAAGGCCTCTTGTATCTTTAGGCCTGTCTCCACGAACACATCACCATGTCCCTGTTTACAACATAGAATTTTGGGTCGAGCAGCCCATCAATCAAATAAGCGAAAGGCCTAGAGAGAGGGTCCGGGCGACGCTGTTTAAGAACGAAAACTAAGCAATCCGGATGGCGTCAAATGAGCCATTAAGCCGCAGACAATGACTGTGCCGACTGAGCGATGAACGACAAGTTGACTTATGTTAGGAGGCACGTGGCAAGTAAACTGGGACGTGGGCAGATTCCGGCGGATTTTTAGGAGTTAATTTAGATTGCTGGGACTATAAATTTATTTGTTTTAAGGTTAGTCAGGGACGAAATTACAAACACATAACCTTTGTTTTCATATTGTGTATTTATTTTCCTTTGAGATCAATAACATTCGTAAAATATGAGCAAAGCACACGACATTGCTCCCATCAGTATTGGAGCTATGTTAACCCAGGAAGTGGAGGGAGCCGAGCGAGCGATACACTACATGTCTCATTTACTCACAGAGACAGAGCAAAAATACACATTGAACGAGAAACTTTGCTTCTCCGTGTAATATACAGTCACGAAACTTCAACACTACATTGGATAAAGCGATGTTTATGTACTCGCTTAGTCAGCTATAGGTAAAAACGTTCTTTGATAGTCCCATGCTATCGGGACGAATCGGTAAGTGGAGTTTAGTCCTTTCCGCCTATAATATATATCATAAACCACATGCTTCCGTTAACGAAGAAACAAATATTGATTCAGACACACTTAAAGCAACCCTAGAGGACTGAACCATTTGGTTCGATGGTGCTTTTAACAAAGGAGGAGCAGGTATCGGCGTAGTGATAGAATCCCTATTGGGAAACAAGACAAAATTGGCAATACAGGTTAGAAGATGAAGCCACTAACAACGATGCTAAATATAAGGCGCCGATTATGGCATTCATAGTGGTTAAGGAGTGGAAATTTTCACGAGTGGTTATGCAAGGAGATTCCCAATTAGTTTTACAACATCTATGGGCGAGATCAAATGATCCTTGCCTCATCTTGAGCGATTTTCTTGAAATAACAAAAGGACTTGCAAGTGAATTCAAAGAAGCGATTGTGAAGCACAAAAAACGATAACAGAATTAAGAGGCTAATCATCTCGCTCAAATGGCTACTGGCCTGGTTTGCAGCGAAGAATCAGTTCTAGCAAACATTAGCATTGCAATAAAACCTTGGCCTTTTAGAACATGAACGATGGACGTGATTGGAGAGATTCATCCCCATTCTACCCGTGGTGTTGCTTATAATTTTAGTGGCTATCGATTATTTCATCAAGCGGGTAGAGGCTAAGGCATTTAAAACAATGATGTGGTGGACTTCATAACGGATACCATCATCTCTAGATATGGTTTTATTCAAGTTATAGTTGTGGATAATGCAAGTGTCTTTAATTGTGGGGTAATGCAAGAATTCACACAAGAATTTGATTTCAAGATTCTAAACTCATCATCTTATTATGCACAGTCAAATTGGCAGGCTGGAGCAACCAATAAGCTCATTAAAAACGTGATATAGAAAATGATAGAGCGAAATCCCATAGCTTGGCATAAATTATTACAAGAAACATTATGAGCATTACGGATTAGTAAAAGAAAGAGTGTTGAAGCGACTCCTCTTAACCCAGTATATGGACATCCTGCGATGTTGCATAACAGAAGTATTATATAAATCTCTACTATTTCTCAAATACATAGGAATATATCATCAGTATGAGGAAGATATGCTCCTGGAATTAGAGAATTTAGAGGAAAAGCGAGTAGCAGCTCTAAATAATCTGGTCACTCATAAGAAATGGGTTGCTTGATATTATAACAAGAAGGTCAAGCACAAAGTCTTTCCAAAAGGGGATTTAGTATGGAAAGCAAAGCTCCAAAAGAATATTTTTTTTGGAAAATGAACCCCAAATTAGGAAGAAGCAATTCAAGTGGTAGAAACATATCTAGGTAATGGCTATAGATTAGCAAACTTATATGGAAAATGTCATAAATTAAAAATTAATGGTAAGTTCTTAATAAGTTATCATTATTAAATATGGAAAGCTCATAAATAAAAACTCAATGAGCGATGCCCAGTGTTAGTCTTGAACAATGAGGATAACAAAAAATCCCTCGCTCGGTTAACTATAATCTCTTTAACGGCAGCCTTGCGTCAAGCTCGTCGGCCTTCTCTTATTTATTAACTAGGATGTCTCGGTCCACCACCTTAGTTAACTCCTATACAATTCGGATGTCTTCAGGCTCCTCCAGACTACGAGCAGTCCGAGTGATCTCAACTAGCAGACTAGCTGAATAAAGAGAGATAATTGTCGTTCTTCGACACAAAGTTCATCCAGCTTGGTCTGGAAGTCTTGGACTTTAAGCTGCGTAGCTGTGTTGAGCTCATCCTCAGCAGAAATGGGGGGAGCTAAGGTCTTACCATCGCTGCGAATAATTCTTGTGAATGAAGGACAACAACTGGCGTATCTTGAGCGACGAAGGCTTCAATCCTGTCAACTGATAGATCACTTCATCAAAAGCCTCAAAATGCTCATCCTCCGTCATGCTGGTCCCCAAATCGGATAAAAAATTCTATAGACAAACCTCAGGGAACCTAGTTGTAGCAAGTTGCGTGGAACAGACTTGTCCCAAGATAGGAGACTTCCTCCTAGCGACCGGCCTGGCAAAGGTGCAAAGTAGCACATGAAGCCATATAGATTGCTAAAGAGGAGTTGTAAGTACCTAAGAATTTTGCACCAGTTTCTACCGCTTGATGCTACAACAATTGACAGACTGTTTGTTCTCCTCCTCTGAGTGGGTAGAGTCATCATGCTTTGTGTGAGGTTTGCCTTCAGATAGTCACTGGAGTCGTCGGGATGACTAACATCCCTAGCGACTATGGCCTTACCCTTAGCATCCCATATTGTGGACTGCCTTTTGGCAATTGGGCTCTTCGGAACAATTGGAAGATGAGGGTTAGCTATGGGATCTCCTCAGCCTACATTATACTCCTCTCTCGTACATCTAATGAGTCCTCCGACTCATGGTCAAAAAGACCTTCTACAGTTGGAATCTAGCTCGTAGCAGTAGGACTAGGGCATCGTCTGGCTTGTGGTCGTATGAAAGGGCATCTTTAATCCCTCCATAGGTGGAGAGTTGGGCTTTGCATCTGGAGGGACTTCCGAGAGCAAGATTCCCTCAACCACCTCAGGGGTAGGCTCTATCGATGCGGAAGCTGCCTCAATCGCTAGTGGTGCGTCTAGAACCTTGTACGCGTGCCTTCCGGCCTAGCACGGGCGATGGCGGTTCGGGCAACCCGAGGATCCGGGCCCGCTCCACTGCGAGGCCCAGTCTGGTCGACGTTACGGCTCGAACGCCGGACGCTGCGGAATGGGACTCAGGGTTGGGCCTTCCCTTGATTTGCGAACGGATCTGCGGGACGTTTCGCCAACCATCTCCAGTTCCCTGAAGGTGACGAGCGAAAAGCTGCGTAAGACCTCGCTCACGAATTTTGGGGAGGGTTTAAGGAGCGGCTCGGTCTGCCGTCACCTCATCCTAAATAGCTCCGAAAAAAGGGTAGGGTTTAGTTTTAGCTTTGGAAAACATTATTCGAAGTCGCCACCGACTTAGTTTAAAAATGGTGTGATTTAAGTCGGAAAAATCAGAGTTTGGGTTCGAGGATTCCTATTTACTAACCTTTGTATTCTAAGACATGCGAAAAGGGTGGCGATTTGTCCAAAAATTTAACTTTTGATTGACGGGTGTTGGGCCCGATCCGAGAGTAAGCCGGACTCTTATCGACGTTTTAACGGGTATTGGGCCCGACTTTAGGTTGGTTGGATTAAAAACCAAGCATGCGACATCAATCCTAGAAGCCTAGACAAGCGCGCAACCACAAACAAGTATTTAGATCAAAAGGGGCGGGGAAGGGCGGTGATTGCGGGCCTATACACTTGGGCCCGCAATCCGTTACAAGTGGGCTTTAAATAAAATTCGGGGAGGCCCGCACCTCCCCTTTGTACGTTTGATTGAAGGTTGGGGTCGCTTTAAAACTTCGAGCCCACGGTTTTTTAGGCCGGGGTGGATCCACGCGGTTTGATACACGCACCTTCGAGTTAATCTTTGAAATTGTTGGAGTTGACCTTCGAGGATTAAGCGCTCGATGTGCATGCAAAGAAAACAAAGAAGTGGTCAGAAAGTCCTAATTTAAATCGAAAGCAATGATTAGGACTTAACGAGGTAAGAGCGATACTTACGGGGCGTTGTGAGCCCGTTGATGTCGATCGTCCGCGTCGTCGAAGGATGACATTCCTTGGTAATAAATTCCTCAGTGTTTACATGTAAAGTAGAGGAAGAACGAATGGCATGGCAAGCCATTAATATCGATCAAATTCAAGTTCAATTGAATTAAATTAGTAACACATGTCTTCCCGTATGAATCGGAGATGTGCACTTGGTGTGAATCGTCGATGATATCCGAGAAGTTTAGCCGTGTTTTACATGCAAAACAAAGAAAGAGGAATGTTAGTGATCCACGTTGAGTAATAATTCACAAGAATATAATAAACTTAAGCAACAACGTAACAAGAATTTAAAAAATGAATAGTCCAGATTGTGTTCAATTATAAGTTGTTAATGAAAATCGGAAGAGAATAATTGATTTTTAAAACAAAACGGTTCGTCAAAACCTATAATAATTTAATCAGAAACGGATTTATTAAAAAGGGAAATTTTCTTACCATCGAAGTTGAAGTGCCGTAACTCACAAAAAGGGGTGACTTTTATCTTCACTTCGAAACCCCCGAATCAGATATAGGTTGAAGCTGGTCGAATCGCCGTTGGTCAGGGAACGCAAAGGAACTTGTTTTGACGCTCCCCTGCTGATGGATTTCCGTTCCCGAAGTTCCTCGAAACCGTCGTGTTGAGGTTGGCACCGGAGGAAGCTCGCAATCTGCTGCTAATCCCGGGAAGGTGAGAGCTTGCGATAGAAAGCCGCCTTGGGGCTGAAGCACTCTAACGGAAAGATGGAAAGCCACCGTGTCTGAAGGCACCGGGGTGGAGAGGCAGATCCGGCTTCGGGAGGAGACTCCTTGGTGAATTTGGAGCTGGGGCTGGTCGGGAGTCCGAGGCGGTTGGGGGATGGCCAGATCCGGGGTAGCACCGGGGAACAGGTTGCCGCTGGGGGTTCTGGGCACCGAGACGAAGGTGGGTCATTGATAACTCTAGTAAAATAGAGTTATATTATCACATTTAGGCTTAATTCTAGTTAGTTTCGAGAATTTCAATTGTTATTGTTTGCCAATTGAGCTTAAATTGTCATTCATCACGTTTGCTTTGTGATCGTAGGAAGTAAATGAAGGCATGACGGAAAACAAAGCAAAAGGGTGAAGGATGAAGAGGAATAGAAGGCGGAGGACACGGTGCAGCTGCAACCAATCTTCTTGCAGCTGCACAAGTGAAGCAGAAGGATGACAGAGAGGCTCGTGCAGCTGCAACTCCAAGCTCGTGCAGCTGCACGACGAGAGGAGGAATTGATCAAGGACATCAGACTGGTCGTTGCAGCTGCAACGCCAGTCCCTTGCAGCTGCACGAGTGCGACAGGGCAGATATGAAGAGAGTTCAGAGAAGTCGTTGCAGCTGCAACGAATTCATCTTGCAGCTGCACGACGTAATATTGCCCGAAAATTAGATTTTATTTTTTCTAGATTTGTTTTAGGTATAAATAGGTTGGATTTTAGGTTTTCGGTGGCACCCCTTATCTCTTCTCTTCTGACTTTGGTTTTGGCACCCGACGACGGCTAGGAACAAGGAGACGAAGACGTTGATGGAGACTTCGACGATTTCTCTTTTCTCTTTGCTTTTTGTTCTGTTTTCGATGTCGAACTAAACATCTTTTCTAGGATGATGATGAACCGACTCGTGTAGTTGGTTATCCACTCTTTCGGAATCAATTTAAGAAGATTTATCATTTACTTGTGTTTCTTCTGTGTTTAATGCTTACCTATCGGGTTGATCGCCGGTTCGTATGAATTCTTAGTCTTAAGTGAACTCGAGAGAGACTTAGGATTAGAAGAGAGGAGACATAACCTAGGTTAAGGCCGAGAGATTGGTTTAACTAAGAGGAGAATAGAGATATACACTCGTAGGTAATCGAGAGAACAATTGGATCTCAAGGAATTCTGATTATTCGTGATTCGCTATAGAAATATAGGTTTACGGGTGATTAGTAATTCACAGTTACAGCCTCGAGAGAGGTGTAGCGATTGTTAGGGAATTGTGGTTAGTAAACGGTAAAACGGATTGAATTGAGGAAGAGAGAGTGCGATAATCTACGAATCGATAGGGGATTTGGAGTCCTAGGCTTTTATTATTCGATTTACAACCTTGCTTCTATATTTTTTTTTATTGCGATTTATTTTCTTGCAACCCAACCTTTCATCACTCAACCTTCTTGACTAGAATTTGAACTCAATAATTGACTATTGGCAGTAGATTTTGTCTAATCAGTCCTCGTGGGAACGACTTTTCTCATCACTTTATTACTTGGTGCGACCCGTTATACTTGCGTGTGCGTTTTAGCGAACAAGTTTTTGGCGCCGCTGCCGGGGACTGAAATAGAATTATTTCAGTCAGTTTTCGGTTATAAGTTTTATTCTAGTCACTGATTATCTTTTCATCTTTTGCAGGTGTATGCGACATCGCAAAAGTGATAAAGAGCTACTCTTTGACCCTGAAATTGAACGAACTTTTCGGATTTTACGAAGAGGTCAAAGGGACACCATGGCAAACGCCAACAACAACAATAATGTTGTTGACATTGCGGCGCAGCAACAGCCGAGGACGATGAGGGACTATGCACAGCCGACTCCACAAAATCATGCTGGTTTTCTACGTCCTGAAATTCAGGCGGATACGTTTGAAATTAAACCTTCAATTATTCATATGATTGAAAATTCCAATTTCGGAGGTTTAATTAATGAAGATCCACACTGGCACCTAACGCGTTTTGAGGATTTGTGTGGCACCTTCAGGTATCATGGCGTATCGGCAGAAGCAATCAAATTGAGGCTGTTCCCGTTCTCGCTTCGAGACAAGGCCAGAGCGTGGCTATATTCGCTGCCTGGAGAATCAGTCAGCTCATGGGACGACCTTCGCAAGCACTTCCTGTCCAAGTACTATCCGCCGAGCCGAACTGTGAAGATACGGAACGACATCACCTCATTCCGCCAACTCGCTGGCGAATCCATGTACGAAGCGTGGGATCGATTCAAGGAGCTGCAGAGGCTATGCCCCCACCACGACATCCCCAAGTGGATGTTGGTTCAGAGCTTCTACGACGGGCTAGCGGAGCAACTCCAATCTACTATCGATTCAGCCGCAGGAGGTACCATAATGAACAAGACACCGGATGACGCTCTGGATTTGTTCGAGGCGATGGCGACAAATGGTCAAAGGAGAGCACCAACAAGAGGAGGAGGACATCATCAGATAGACGCTATCACCGCCCTCAGCGCTCAGCTAGAGACACTAACCAAAGAGATGGCGGCATTGCGTACGTCGACTCAAAATGCTAACCCTCCACCTCGTTCTAATATGCAGGTTATGGAGATGCAGGAGTCGGAAGAGGCGAATTACGTGGGAGGCAACAACAGGAACAACCCGTACTCCAATACGTACAACCCTGGATGGCGCAACCACCCCAACTTCTCGTGGAGAGGAAATCAGGAGCATCAGGATGCCGGGCCTCCACGACCAAACCAGCCACCGGGATTTGCACCCCCGATGCGACAACCTGTAAGTGAACCTAAGTCTAGTGTTGAGGATTTATTGAGACAGGTTCTTGCTAGCAATGAGGAGGTCCGGAAACAACAAGAGGAGACGAGAAAGCAACAGGAGCTCATACTGAAAGATCACGCGACCTCAATCAAGCAACTGGAGATGCAGATGGGACAACTTGCAGGATCATTAGTCATGAGACCTCATGGAACGCTACCGAGTAACACGGAGCTCAACCCCAAGAATCGAGAGAACTGCAGCGCAATTACCCTTCGAAACGGGAAGGACCTTGAAGAGGAGTTTGAGCGGCAAGAAGCCGAAAAGGAGCATGCCAGGGCGCAACGACAGGCCAAGGTACGTGAGACGGAGGCTGGAAAGGACTCTGAACATCATAGCTCAGAAACACCGGTACGTACCAATCCTGTGCCTGTAATTCCCGTCATTCCGCAAGTTCCTTTTCCGCAAAGGTTAAAGAAAAACACTGATGAGCAACAGTTTAAGAAATTTCTTGAGGTTTTTAAGAAGTTGCAGATTAACATACCTTTTGCGGAGGCACTCGAGCAAATGCCAAGTTACGTGAAGTTCATGAAGGACATTCTATCGAAGAAGCGGAAGCTTGGAGGGCACGAAACGATCTCGTTGACTGAGGAATGCAGTGCGATCGTGCAAAGAAGACTCCCACCAAAACTCAAGGATCCGGGTAAGTTCACTATCCCGTGCCACATTGGAACGGATTTTTTTGGTCATGCTTTATGTGATTTAGGGGCGAGCATCAACTTGATGCCATTTTCAGTGTTCAAGAAATTGAACATCGGCGAAGTAAGACCGACGTCTCTGACTTTGCAATTAGCTGACCGATCGTACACGTACCCTAAGGGTATTGTGGAAGATGTTTTGGTGAAAGTAGACAGGTTTATCTTCCCCGCGGACTTCGTCATCCTGGATTACGAGGAAGATCGAGAGGTCCCCATCATCCTAGGACGACCGTTCTTAGCAACGGGGAGGACACTAATCGATGTCCAGAAGGGAGAGCTTACCATGAGGGTCCACGACCAAGAGGTGACATTCAACATGGACAAGGCTATGAAGATGCCTAACGAAATTGATGAATGCAGGTACGTGGACATACTTGAGGAAGTTGCCATCGAGACATTCCTAGAAGCATTTGAGCTACAGCCGGAAGAAGAATTGCCGAAGGAAGATGCATTACAAGATGAGAAGTCTGAGGAAGAGGTGGCCTTTGTGCGACAATTCCAAAGGGTGGAACCCCTCGACCGACCTGCGACGACCACTAAGCCGTCCATTGAAGAACCCCCGAAGCTGGAACTAAAACCGTTGCCTGACCACTTAAGGTATTCCTACCTGGGTAAGGACAATACTCTTCCGGTTATTATTTCATCGTCATTAACTAACGAACAGGAAGAGATGCTGCTACGAGTGCTTCGGGAGCATAAGACAGCTATTGGATGGACCATCGCGGACATAAAGGGGATTAGTCCAGCAATTTGCATGCACAAGATTGTCCTGGACAGTGACAAGAAGCCATCAGTCGAACATCAAAGGCGATTGAACCCGCATATGAAGGAGGTGGTAAGGAAAGAAGTTATTAAATGGCTTGATGCAGGTATCATTTACCCGATCTCGGATAGCTCATGGGTGAGCCCAGTCCAGTGCGTGCCTAAAAAAGGAGGCATAACGGTGGTCGAGAACAGCAAGAATGAGCTCATTCCGACAAAGACGGTCACCGGGTGGAGAATATGCATGGACTACAGGAAACTCAATGCAGCCACGTGCAAGGATCATTTCCCGCTTCCCTTCATCGATCAGATGTTGGACCGTCTCGCAGGTAAGAGTTTTTATTGTTTCCTGGACGGATATTCAGGTTATAATCAGATAGCGATCGCACCGGAGGATCAGGAAAAGACCACCTTCACTTGCCCCTACGGTACGTTCGCTTTCCGTCGTATGCCATTTGGATTATGTAATGCGCCTGCCACGTTTCAGCGATGTGTGACAGCGATTTTTTCGGACATGATTGAGAAGACCATTGAGGTATTCATGGATGATTTCTCCGTCTTTGGAGTGACATTTAAAAATTGCTTAGATAATCTTGCGGCTGTTCTTGCGCGATGTGAACAGACTAACCTGATTCTGAATTGGGAAAAGTGTCACTTTATGGTGCGCGAAGGCATTGTGCTTGGTCACAGGATTTCGGAGAGTGGTATTGAAGTGGACAAGGCCAAAGTGGAGACGATCGAGAAGCTACCCCCTCCAACATCCGTGAAAGGAGTTCGAAGCTTCCTGGGACACGCTGGCTTCTACAGGAGATTTATTAAGGACTTCTCGAAGATCACCAAGCCGCTATGTAATCTCTTGGAGAAGGATGCACCATTCCTTTTTGACGGTAAGTGTATGGAAGCATTCCTTACACTAAAGGAGAGGTTGGTATCATCCCCGATTATTGTCGCTCCTGATTGGAACTTGCCTTTCGAATTAATGTGCGACGCGAGTGATTTAGCTGTAGGAGCTGTGTTAGGACAAAAGAGAGATAAGCATTTTCGTGCTATTTACTATGCTAGTAGAACACTTGACTCCGCCCAGGTTAATTACACGACAACGGAGAAAGAAATGTTGGCGATTGTGTTTGCTTTCGATAAGTTTAGGCCTTATTTGATTGGATCTTCAGTGATTGTGCATACTGATCATGCGGCCATACGTTACTTGATTTCTAAGGCGGACTCAAAACCGCGACTAATCCGTTGGGTCTTATTATTGCAAGAGTTCGATCTTACCATCGTAGACAGGAAAGGTTCCGAGAACCAAGTGGCCGATCACCTATCCAGGTTGGAGGAGGGAATGGCGAGCACACCTTCAACTCTGATCAACGATTCTTTTCCTGATGAGCAACTGTTCGCTGTGGAGGTAGCCGCGCCTTGGTATGCCGACTATGTGAACTACATAGTCGCAAATATTTTTCCTCCGGACATGACAAGCCAACAGCGGAAAAGGTTCGTCCATGACGTTAAATTCTATATGTGGGATGAACCTTTGCTTTTTCGGAGATGTGCAGACCAGGTCATTCGGCGTTGCGTTCCGGAGGAAGAAATCAGGCTGATCCTTGAGCAATGCCATGCTGCCCCGTACGGTGGACATTTCGGTGGTCAGAAAACCGCAATAAAGGTCTTACAATCAGGTTTCTACTGGCCCTCATTATTTAAGGATGCTCACACTTTTGTAGCACAGTGCGATCGCTGCCAAAGGGTAGGAAATATTTCACGTCGTGATGAAATGCCCTTAAATAATATCCTAGAAGTCGAACTGTTCGATGTGTGGGGGATAGATTTCATGGGGCCCTTTGTTGATTCTTTAAAGAACAAGTATATTTTAATGGCTGTTGATTATGTGTCCAAATGGGTAGAAGCTGTCGCCTTACCCACTAACGATGCTCGTGGAGTTTTGAAATTTCTTAGACAGATTTTCACGCGGTTCGGAACACCACGAGCCATCATCAGTGACGGTGGAGCTCATTTCTGCAACAACAAGTTCACTACACTGATGCGGAAATATGGAATCAAGCATAAGGTGGCGTTGCCCTACCATCCTCAGACATGCGGCCAAGTAGAAGTGTCCAACCGCGAAATCAAGAGGATCCTGGAGAAAACAGTAAGTACTAATCGAAAAGATTGGTCCACCAAACTTGATGATGCACTATGGGCATACAGGACGGCCTTCAAGACCCCGATTGGGACATCGCCGTACGAGCTAGTATATGGAAAAGCCTGTCATCTGCCGGTGGAGTTAGAGCACAAAGCTTATTGGGCGGTCCAAAAGCTTAACCTGGACCCAAGCGCAGCAGGAGAGCAGCGATTAATGCAGCTGAATGAAATAGAGGAATTCCGGAGAGACGCATACGAGAATGCTCGCATTTACAAAGAAAAGACCAAGGCGTGGCATGATCGTCGACTTAAAGAGCGTAAATTTTCCCCTGGTCAATTAGTACTTTTATTCAATTCACGGCTTCGGTTGTTTCCAGGGAAACTCAAATCGCGCTGGTCAGGACCCTTCGAAATTACCCAGGTACTACCATTCGGTGTTCTCGAATTAGTAGGTACTAATTCTTCTGACAGGTTCAAGGTGAATGCGAGTCGGGTCAAGCCATACTTTGGAGGTGTTGTCCACCGGGATCCGGGGACACTAATGATGAAAGACACGTAAAGGATCAGAGCGTCAGGCTGACGACGTTAAATCAAGCGCTGCTCGGGAGGCAACCCGAGTCAAATTTTATTTCCTTTTCTTGGTTTATTTGTTTTCTTTTAGTTTTTGAGTTTGATTTTGGCTAAATTTTCTAGGGAGCAAAAATTACGGAGCGATAAGATCACGGGACTGGTGTTGCTGAAAGGAGAAGTCAGACATAATGGTGCAGCTGCACCAATATTTCGTGCAGCTGCACCAATATTTCGTGCAGCTGCATGGGGGACAGAGGAAGATGTCTGCCTGGTCGATGCAGCTGCAACGATCCCCTTGTGCAGCTGCATGAGACCCTCAGTTAGAGTCAAGTCACCAACAACAAGCTTCGTGCAGCTGCAACCAAATCTCTTGCAGCTGCACGCTTATAATAGGGGGCTGTCTGACCGGTCGTTGCAGCTGCAACGACCTCTCGTGCAGCTGCACGAGGCCCCCAGAAATTCAGCACGGATCATCCGACAGGGTCGTGCAGCTGCACGACCCGACCGGTGCAGCTGCACCGGTTCGGATTTTCAGAAAAAAATAAAAGAGGGGGCCGGCCGCCCCCAACCCTAAATTCATTTTTCCTCTCCTTCACTTGCAGGTCTTCTTCCCCAGACGCCCCACCACCTCCGGTGCTTGACGATTCCGCCGATTTCAGTCGTCCACAACCTTCCCCGGGGTAAGTATCGTTTCTTACCTCCCGAGCTCAAGCCACCTCGTCCAAATCTTTTCGCTCGGAACCCAGGTGCGTTTTTCTCCGTCGTTTCTCCGGCAATTTCGTGGGTCTTAGCTGTTAGATTAGGACGTGCGTAAGTGGAGATTTGGATAGATGGCTCCGAAGAGACAGAAATCCGGTGCCGGGTCATCCTCGGGTCAAACCGAGGAAGATAGGATTAGGGAAGCGGCAATGACCCGCTCGATCATTGAGGAGCGAGGGATCAACGCTAATGAGCGGTATCTCGAAAATTTCCAGTACATAATTGATAAGCTAGGATGGGTAGAGTTTTGCTGGGAACCGGCTCCGGCTAGTATACCTTTGGTTAGGGAATTCTATGCGAATGCGCATACCTATGACCGGAACGGTGAAACGATTCGAGTCAGGAATAAGAAAGTGGTATTTAGCCCGGATGCAATTGCGTCACTTTATAACTTGCCTCGTTATGAGACTGATGGCTGGAATGTGTATCTCGCCGAATCCTTTGATGCCCAAGCAATATTAGAGTTATTAACTAGGGATCGGGCAGGAGCACGGTGGATAATGTCGACATCTAACGAACCCATTGCACTCCAGGGTTCAGATCTCCATGCGACGGCGAAGATGTGGCAACTCTTCGTCTCCGCACGACTTATCCCAGGAACCAACGTCTCCCGTTTAATAAGGAAAGGGCGGCGCTGATATACTGCATATTGCAGTTGAAACAGATTGATGTAGGAGTAGTGATTAATGGTATGATTCATCGCTGTCTTCGTGAACTTAATCTTGGATTATGGTTTCCCACCATAATCACTGAGTTGTGTAGACAGGCAGGAATTAGGGTGGATCCGAAGGATGGGCTGCTCCAACCTCAAAAATCGCTCAACAATGCATCATGGCTCAGGATCCAGCACGAGATCACGGCCAAGGCGAGACGCGACGGGGGTAGAGTCCCGGTTCAAGCTGCTACGGGAGGGGAAAACTCCCATCCCGACCCGACTCCGGTACCGCGTTTTCCCACTGAGGAGGATCGATGGGCTCAGATGACGACGTTCATGCAATCCACGATGGACTTCCAGCAGCGCGCCTTGGCATTTCAACAGAGTTCCTTGGATTTTCAAGCGCGTTCGCTAGCTTACCAGCAACATACCATGGACTACCAGAGGTATCAAATGGATTGTCTCCGTCATCTCGGTGTTTCTCATGGCGTGGATTTTTCTTCGTTTCAGGAGCCCGTTTTTCACTATCCCCCTCCTACGGAAGACGCAGCGGATGACCCTATCTCTGAGGATGAGCAGCCCGGAGACGATTGATCAGGGAGCACCCTTTTCCCTTTTGCATTTTCTTTTCGAGTTTCTATTACGGAGTTATGTTTGCACCGAGGTCGTTGCAATGTTTAGGTTTGGGGGTGGGGTGTTTGTCTGCTTGTGCGTGTTAGGCTCCTTTATGTTTGTTAGAAATTTGGTTTAGTTTGTTTTCGTTTTCGATCATTTTTAGGTTCGTAAAAGAAAAGAAAAAAAATAAAAAAATAAAAAAATAAAAATAGTTCTTAGATTCACGTCGAACCTCCTCAGGTAGCCTTAGGAATTTGAAAGTGAAGAGTCTGACTCTAGGATGATGCCTTGAGGTAGAGCACACCTAAGGAAGAGAAGGAGGTTGTTCTAAGTTAGCGTGTGGAATTTGAATAAGCAAAAAAAGAAATACTCAGTAGGGAGCATGATTAACAGTGAGAGCTTTACACCTTCCTTGAAAGTATAGCCACTGGGATAAGTAGGGGTTCTTAAACCAACTCTTGAAGCTAGCTCTGACCTTTGTTAAAAAAAAGAAAAAAAAAAGAAAAAAAAAAGAGAAAGAAAACGGTTGCCAAGGCTCTGAGCACCACTATCCAGGTTAAAAAATGTGTAAAAAAAAATTGAAAAAGAAGCAATGATTAGTGAGTAATGAAAAGATAAGGCCTGGATATGTGCTTGTGGTGTGAGTCTTCCTTGCGGCTCGAGATTTCGTCCTAGGGGTGCTTTATCACCTAGTGCCTTGGTCCAACTGGATCGGGAGACACTGACTGAGAACTCGTTACACGGGCGTTTGCGGGAATTGATTAGCATTTAGAGTCGTGCAATCGAGAAAAAATGAAACAAGAATGATTGAGTAGAAGGTTCATGAGTAGGTGGAAGGAGGCGGCAAGAGGTAAGTCCCTGAAAATTCTTCGGTGGCTATGAAAGATTCGAGGGTGTGTGGTAATCATTGTGAAAGGGTAACCTACTGGGATGAGTTTTAAAGCAAACTGTTAATAGCACACGCTAGCGGCGAATAGACTCTGACTCTGAATGAAGCGTGCGACCTCATCTGAGGGTGTTTAAGGACAATTTGCAATCAAAGGATTAAGGTGGTCTGAGGGGTGACGTTGAGTTGTGTTTGCTTCGCCTTGGCATGTGTTATTTTGTTTTGCTCGAGGACTAGCAAAGATTAGGTTTGGGGGTGTGATAACTCTAGTAAAATAGAGTTATATTATCACATTTAGGCTTAATTCTAGTTAGTTTCGAGAATTTCAATTGTTATTGTTTGCCAATTGAGCTTAAATTGTCATTCATCACGTTTGCTTTGTGATCGTAGGAAGTAAATGAAGGCATGACGGAAAACAAAGCAAAAGGGTGAAGGATGAAGAGGAATAGAAGGCGGAGGACACGGTGCAGCTGCAACCAATCTTCTTGCAGCTGCACAAGTGAAGCAGAAGGATGACAGAGAGGCTCGTGCAGCTGCAACTCCAAGCTCGTGCAGCTGCACGACGAGAGGAGGAATTGATCAAGGACATCAGACTGGTCGTTGCAGCTGCAACGCCAGTCCCTTGCAGCTGCACGAGTGCGACAGGGCAGATATAAAGAGAGTTCAGAGAAGTCGTTGCAGCTGCAACAAATTCATCTTGCAGCTGCACGACGTAATATTGCCCGAAAATTAGATTTTATTTTTTCTAGATTTGTTTTAGGTATAAATAGGTTGGATTTTAGGTTTTCGGTGGCACCCCTTATCTCTTCTCTTCTGACTTTGGTTTTGGCACCCGACGACGGCTAGGAACAAGGAGACGAAGACGTTGATGGAGACTTCGACGATTTCTCTTTTCTCTTTGCTTTTTGTTCTGTTTTCGATGTCGAACTAAACATCTTTTCTAGGATGATGATGAACCGACTCGTGTAGTTGGTTATCCACTCTTTCGGAATCAATTTAAGAAGATTTATCATTTACTTGTGTTTCTTCTGTGTTTAATGCTTACCTATCGGGTTGATCGCCGGTTCGTATGAATTCTTAGTCTTAAGTGAACTCGAGAGAGACTTAGGATTAGAAGAGAGGAGACATAACCTAGGTTAAGGCCGAGAGATTGGTTTAACTAAGAGGAGAATAGAGATATACACTCGTAGGTAATCGAGAGAACAATTGGATCTCAAGGAATTCTGATTATTCGTGATTCGCTATAGAAATATAGGTTTACGGGTGATTAGTAATTCACAGTTACAGCCTCGAGAGAGGTGTAGCGATTGTTAGGGAATTGTGGTTAGTAAACGGTAAAACGGATTGAATTGAGGAAGAGAGAGTGCGATAATCTACGAATCGATAGGGGATTCGGAGTCCTAGGCTTTTATTATTCGATTTACAACCTTGCTTCTATATTTTTTTTATTGCGATTTATTTTCTTGCACCCAACCTTTCATCACTCAACCTTCTTGACTAGAATTTGAACTCAATAATTGACTATTGGCAGTAGATTTTGTCTAATCAGTCCTCGTGGGAACGACTTTTCTCATCACTTTATTACTTGGTGCGACCCGTATACTTGCGTGTGCGTTTTAGCGAACAAGTTTTTGGCGCCGCTGCCGGGGACTGAAATAGAATTATTTCAGTCAGTTTTCGGTTATAAGTTTTATTCTAGTCACTGATTATCTTTTCATCTTTTGCAGGTGTATGCGACATCGCAAAAGTGATAAAGAGCTACTCTTTGACCCTGAAATTGAACGAACTTTTCGGATTTTACGAAGAGGTCAAAGGGACACCATGGCAAACGCCAACAACAACAATAATGTTGTTGACATTGCGGCGCAGCAACAGCCGAGGACGATGAGGGACTATGCACAGCCGACTCCACAAAATCATGCTGGTTTTCTACGTCCTGAAATTCAGGCGGATACGTTTGAAATTAAACCTTCAATTATTCATATGATTGAAAATTCCAATTTCGGAGGTTTAATTAATGAAGATCCACACTGGCACCTAACGCGTTTTGAGGATTTGTGTGGCACCTTCAGGTATCATGGCGTATCGGCAGAAGCAATCAAATTGAGGCTGTTCCCGTTCTCGCTTCGAGACAAGGCCAGAGCGTGGCTATATTCGCTGCCTGGAGAATCAGTCAGCTCATGGGACGACCTTCGCAAGCACTTCCTGTCCAAGTACTATCCGCCGAGCCGAACTGTGAAGATACGGAACGACATCACCTCATTCCGCCAACTCGCTGGCGAACAGTCATCTCTGTAGACCTCGGGGGCATCTGGGAAAGGCGAGTCTCCTGCTGCTAACTCCGGAGACGGCGAGGATTTGGGCTCAGAGAGGTGCCAGAGGAGCTCTGATGGAGCTTGCCGTTTCGCTGGGTCGGTTCTAGGAAGGAGTCGTCGTCGTTAGCTGTGAGCTTCATTGCCAGAAACCAGGACAGAGTTGCCGCCGCGGTTGCTGATAAGTCAATCCGAGGTTGTGTTTTGGTTCACGGCTCCACTTCTAGTTAGATGGTCATCGTCGTTTGTTGTTCTTGAGATCAGGGGAACAACTAAAGACCTGCGTACTAGAAAGAAAACATCAGTAATAAGGGAAGGAACCTCCGCTGAAGCCAAAGGGCCTTGGGAGGTGACTTCCAATGACTCTCTGTTCCCCAAGAGTGGATGGAAGCGGATTATCCTAGAGTTGGCCGCCTAAAAGGGGGAAGAAAGGAGCACGCCAAAGACTCCTGGGAGGTCGTCATCCTTTCCTCATAGCCGCCGCTGATGTTTGGAGCGTCGGAGAAGTCTGTTGAATACGGCTGGTCGTTCAGAGACTCGGCGGCAAGGACTCCTCCCGAAAAATGAATTCCACCCCCCCCTCCTCTCAGGTAATTTTTGCCTTTTGTATCCTCACCTCCCCCTCTTTGTCGTTTTTTTTCTTCTTGTTGAAGGCGCAAACCATTAAAGGAATATCGTCCTGTGGACGTGCATGCCGCGTCCAGGGTGTCAGGGGGCAGGGGGAATTTCAGTCCGCTGCCTGCAATCGTCCTTGGTGCGCTGCGTCCTGGTGGGTGTGCTGCTGGTGGGATTTTGTCGGGACTGCAGGTTTGGCTTTCATTCCCTCCTTTGGTTTGGGCTTGGGCCATGATATGTTTTGACAGATTTTGTCTGGCTTTTCTTTGGGTCGGGTTTGGGTTTGATCAACTCGGTTTTATTTTTCTTTCTTTGGTTCTCTTTGTTTGGGTTGTGGTTGAATTTGGTTCACCCTTTGTCCGGCCTCTTTGGTTTGGTTTTGGGGGTTTGGAAAATTATTGCGGGCTTGGCTTGGCCTCCTCTCTCTTTTGTTTTGGGTTGGAGTTTGGGCAAGTTAGTTGAAACTGCTGGGTAGAGGATGGGCAGCCTGGTTGGTGCCAGAATTCGCTGCCGAAGTTGCTGGTGTGGACGTCCATTCGATGCTGGTTTGGAGTTGATAGGTGGGAACGACTTGTGGTATATTTCATTGTTGTTGATGTTGATGCTGATGCGGCATGGACAGGTCGAAGGACTGCCGTTACTGATGTTAGAGTAGCCGCATCTGCGATAGTTGTTGATGGGTGCCTCAAGAATCGATGGAATAATCCCATTCCCAACTACGAAGAACTCATGACATGTTGCATCTGCAATGGGGATGCAGCCTGGACTTGTTCATTACTGGTTGAAGAGGTGGTGGTCTTTGGACTACCACTCTTAGATACGGATGAAGCCATGGGTGATTCGACAACCGCAGGCTGCTGGCGTTCGGATTCGAGTAGGAGCTCCTGCAGCTGCAGCAAGTTGATGCTGCTTCGGTTGGCAGCAGACAGCCTCAAACCGTCATGTCGGGGTACCAGCTGTGGCTGCTGCTTCTTCTTGCTAATGTTGTTGCAGGGGTAAGAGCCAATGGTACTGTAGATGAAGGTGGCTTGGTGACGTCTTGCTTCGAGCGACATCCGTCGCAACCGCAGCAGATTGCTGCTGCTTCTGAAGTTACGACCGCGTCTGAGGATGTTGTTGCTTTCGCTGCATCTACTGAAGCTGTTGTAGAAATAGGAGTTGCAGTTGCAGTTGAGGGAGCAGTTGCTGAGATGACTGAGGATTTGTTTTCAGCCTTGCTGAAATTTATGGCAATTGTACATGCCAGGGATATTGTAAATGAATAATTGATTCATTTGTTGTTAGTCAAACCCACTCAATGAATCTGGCTTTGGATTCCTCCGTTTTTTGGATACAATCTTCTTGCATGTATGAAGTTTGGTAATTGGCCAATTGCAGCATCTCAGGCGGAAAATACGGCTCTTGTGATACAATGTTTAGAACATCAAATGCGGAATGTACTCTCTCGCGGCCAATTTGAGGTATTATAGTTTGCCCCTCCTTGGGGAGGAATCTGAAAAGATTCTCTCACAAGGATATCGTTAATATCTCAAATTATTCTTTGCTGACATGCTTTTTAGAAACTCATCAAAGAAATCATTAGTCGCAACGAAAACAAAAATAGCTAAATGTACATGCACATTATGCTTCATTTTGTTCTCTCTTTAAAAGCTTGTTTCTAAGCGAGAGCATAGAAGGTTTGTCGATTTTTCTCGTGTTTCACTCTCATTTCTGAAAGCCATTTCAGTTGGATTTCGGAATTCCTTTGACATGGATGCTCATGTACTGGTCGAAGGAGTCTTTATTCGGGTTATAGTGTGGCTTTGGCATAAGGCCTTTAAATTGAAAGCTTAAATCAGTTGTTTGAAAGAAAGAGTTTAAGGACCTCATCGAAAGTTATTGGATCGTAGAGGTTCCACCATTCAAGCAAATTCTCCATCTTTCAGAAAGCTCACCAGTTAATGTGTTTTGTTGAGACGAACAGGTGGATTGCTAATAGATGTAGACGATCCACTTTGGGGAAAATTTTGTTTTTGACTTGCTCGAAAGATAACACCTTTGCTTTTGCGACCACCAATGTCGGCCCTGGTGCTTTATTTTTTTGCTCTTCTAATTTTCATTTTGCGCTTTCTTTTAAAGACTTTGGTCTTTGCGCTAATTCTTTTCTTTTCTTTGCTGAATTACGGGATTTGCCCCGCTTTATTTTCTGATAATTTTCTTTGGAATTTGTGTTTCTTGAGAAGCTCTTTGAGAAGCTCAGTCCTTGGGAACGACTCAACTGGTAGGCTTTACTGTCGATGATGCCTCTTTGCTTGAATTTTAAGGAAGTGTAACCTCTATGATCCGTTGCTTTCGGTTTCTAGTTACAGGATCTCGTTTTTAACCTCGATATGAGGCGGTCCTTAGACTTGTTGGGTAGAGTGTGTGTACAAAAACTTCAACTTTGGCTCGAAAGGGGTTAGCAATGGTTGATGTTCTGTGTTTGGGGTAGAGATGAAATGCTCGATCTCATCCCGGTTTAGAGCATCTTTTGTCAAAGGATTCGTCATCCGCCTGAAGGTTTGTGTATGAATCCTTACAGTGTTTACACTCATCACTTTGGGTAAGTGTTTAGGAATAGGTTTGCCTTCTCCACTCTCGCCCATAAACATTCTTATTATCAAAAATTTCAAATTATATGCAAATGGGCACACAAATGCTTAAGAAATGAACAAGTTTAGATACTCAAACCTCTATGGCGCTCTTGTGCAATCTTGCGTTCTATGTTCTTTTAGATTGAACTTGGAACGGCTTCCACCCGACCACCCACGCCGTTGCCTAGGAATTTGTTCCATACTGTACGGATGTCCATGTGCCTGCACAGTTGACAACGGAAGGAAATGAAGTTAGTTCATGTACTTTGACTCTCGCTTGGGGAGATGAAGTAAAATATCCGCTGGGGAGGCGAGATGGATATGTCCATCTCGAAGGTCGTTTTGACTCTATCTGAGGAATGACAAGAATTCCGTTAGAGAGCAAATGTAAGTGATACTCCCTTTTGGTATTGTTATCCATGGTGACAACAAAGGCAATCTCGAAGCTTTGGTTCGAAATTTTCCACCCAACCACCCGCGCCTTTGTCCGTAAGAATGGGATGCTCATGTACCTACATTAGGCAAAGGACAGACAACAAGTAAGCTCATGTAACTTATTTTCTATTAAAGTAAGAATGAAGTTTGTTCATGTAACTTCATTTATATGAAAGGTGAAGTAGAGTTTTTATACTTCCCTTTCTGTATGATTTCATCGTTGCATCTTCGTCCGATGGAATCGAAGGCTTGACGAAATTGTTACTCTTGCATGATGTCTGTTGTGTAAGGATGCTCATGTACCTATCAAACAGATGGCTAGAAACAAGGAAATTCTTGTAATTTGTTTCTGTTAGAGTAAGAATGAAGTTTGCTCGTGTAACTTCATTTGTAAGAAAAGTGAAGTAGAGTTTTGACACTTCCCTTTTTGTGTGATTTCATCAATGCAACTTCGTCCGATGGAATCAAAGGTCTGACGAAATTGCTACAAGATTTTGGTTTTGTATCTGTTGTATAAGGTTGTTCATGTACCTATCAAACAGACTACAAGAAAACAAGTGTCTTTGTGCAACTTGATTCTTTTAGAATAGAAATGAAATTTGCTCATGTAATTTCATTTATAAGAAAGGTGAAGTAATGTAGGGTTTTGGTACTTCCCTTTTGTAAGGTTTCGTCATTTCGTCTTCGTCCGATGGAATCGAAGGTTTGACGGAGTGGCTACTCTAGTTTTGTATCCGTTGTATAAGGTTGCTCATGAACCTATCAAACAGATGACAAGAAAACAAGTGCTTTCGTGCACCTTGATGCTTTTAGAGTAGAAATGAAATTAGCTCATGTAACTTCATTTATATGAAAGGTGAAGTGGAGTTTTGATACTTCCCTTTTTTGTGTGATTTCATCAATGCATCTTCGTCCGATGGAATCGAAGGTTCGACGAAATTGCTACAAGACTTTGGCTTGAAGCTTTGCCACCCTACCACCCTCGCCTTTATCATAGGAGTTTTGCACCATACGTGTGAGGAGCTCTTGTCCCTGCCCACGAGACAAAGGACGTAAGCGAAATGAGCTCGTGTAATTTCACTAAGCTTGATGAAGAGAGTAATATTTGTATGATTCTCCCCTTTCATGTGTATTGTCAGTGTTCTTTGCCCCAGTTGACTCCCTGGGGAAATAAAGAAGTTTGCTGACGAAGATTGTTTTG
This sequence comes from Melastoma dodecandrum, assembly GCA_029817715.1. NCBI lineage: Eukaryota > Viridiplantae > Streptophyta > Magnoliopsida > Myrtales > Melastomataceae > Melastoma > Melastoma dodecandrum. The sequence goes on from JARUPY010000606.1 coordinate 631,322, forward strand.
AAGTGTTGGTTTGAAACTTCATCGTTTGTCTTTGTTGTCTACTTAAGACGCTCATGTATTTTCATGTAATTTGTTGTCTTGTTCTCTTGTTGATCATGAGTGTTGTTTCGAAGCTTTGATTCGAAAGTTATCTTGATTGGCATGATAGGATGTTGTTGTACCTTCTCGTCCGCCTAGGTTGTTTACGTGCCTATGAGACAAGCCGAAGGGCAAAACAAGTAAGTTCGTGTAACTTGTTTTGTAAAGAAAGCATTTGTTAAGGAACATATACTCCCTTTCATGTTATTTGCCATTTTGTCAACTGAGAGTTATCCAAGATTGCTCAGTCTCGTCCCAAGATAGCTTGGAGATATGCCCCAGAGTCGCTCGGAGGTATGTCCATGATCACTCTGAGATTTGCCCCAGGATCGGTCCGGGATTTGCCCCCAGAATCGTTCGAAAATTTGTCACAGGATTGTTGTCGTGTTGTCGTCGTCATTGTTTTACCAACGAAGGCTGTCTCGAAACTTTGGCTCGAAACGTTTCCACCCTACCACCCTCACCTTCGTCATCTGCCTAGGATGCTCACGTACCTATGAGACAAGCCGAAGGGCAAAACAAGTAAATGTAACCTGTTCTGCAGAGAAAGTATTAGTTGAGGAACAAATACTCCCTTTCATGTAGATCGTCGTTTTGTTGACAACGAATGATATTTTGAAGCTTTGGCTCAAAACTGTTTCAAGGCTTTGGCTCGAAACTTTACTACTCTGCCACCCACGCCTTCATCAACCTGTGACAAGGGCTAATATAAGTAAGCTCATGCCACTTATTTTCATATATAGGGAAGTATTGATCAAGGAACGAGTACTCCCTTTCATGTGATTGTAACGTCGAAGAACGCCTACATCGATTGCTTATGACAGTTCTCTTCGTTAAGATGATTGATCTTCGGTTGAATGTCGTGAATGTGCAAAGTTGATAAAGCTATGCGGTGGGCTTGGGTGGGGATTGGCCACTCATGTTGTGGGCCGATGTGCTTGTTTTTCGTTAATGAGTGATGCGGTGACTGACCTTCTCCTTTTTTCTTTGGTGAGAGTCGGTGGTTGACTACTGTCGGGATGACCGCTTGGGTGTCATAGGGAATTCAAATGGAATTGCCCCCCCAGTCAAAGTATGCGTCGTCGTTTGGTAGACATCATGTTCTTTGGTATTGGTAAGCTGTTGCGTGAGCCTTAGACGAGCCATCTTGTACTAGTTGCGCTATGTATTGGTAAGCTGTTCGTCGTCGCTTGAAGAATCTGGTTCATGTTCATGTTTTTGTCGTTGGGATGCTGTGAATCCGGCATTCGTCAAGTTCTTGTTGTCGGAGAAATGATGAGGTTGAATGAAGTGTTCGTATTTGGGGGTTGATTGCTCGCAGCTGTCCTGATCTCGCGATGCCGTTGTGAATGATGGGGTTTGCCCCTTGTGCTGGATTGTGTTGTTGAGTTGTAAGATGGGGAATTGCCCGTGTTTGGAATGATCTTTCTGTTGGTGCCAAAGTTATGGCGATTGATGATTAGGGGCGTGATGTTCCCGGCGTGTCTGATCTGAGCATGTCTGTGGATATGGGCTCGCCATTAGCTCCGATTTTTACTGTGATTGGCCGGTGAGATGTAACCTCCTTGAGGTTTTCATGTTGTTGTAGATTTGGCTCTAGACCTTGACAGCCGTTAAGGGATCCTTGGTCTTCATGTCGTTGGATTGTAAGATTTTGGGCCTTGGTATCCGTCAATGGATCTCGTGTTGTTGTATGTCTGGTTATGACTTTGGCCTTTGATAGCGATCAGGAAATACTTGGTCTTTGAGTTGTTGTTCATCAGGTTTTGGACTTTGGCAACCATCGAGCATCTTTGGTCTCCATGTTGATGCAAGTAGTTTGGTAGCCATCGAGTACTTATTGGTGTTCTTGTATTTGTAAATTTGTAATTTTCACATCTTGTCCCTAGTCCCGTTCGATGATCCGTGTTGGAGAATTAAACCTTGAAAAGAAAATAGAGAGAATGTTTGAATTAGCATCATGCAACAGTGTAATCGATCCTTGATAAGTTTGTGATGTTGAATCACTCCCGTATATGCATAAGAATATGCATTACGTAATAGCAATTGTAAATGAGACGTAGTGATGTAATGGAGCAGAACTGTGGATGACATGATAATGTAACTACTGCAATCAAACATATACACATGTGGTCATGCGAATGTATGAATACAGTAAGCAGTAAAATAGGTAGGGATAGGAGAAATGAAGGTTGTTGAAGCCCATTGTAATAAACTCCACCCAACTGCAAAACGAGCAGTGTTAATTTTACCGTTATAGCAGAAAAAGCGTACCTGAACCTGTCCCTGCACGAGTAGCAGTCACTTAGTAACAAGCAAATGCATGTGCGGCGTCTGGTACCTGTAGTGGGCAACCAATTCTAGACTCGGATGGAGGTTTCTAAGACCTCCCTCGGACTAAGGGAGGTGAGTCCCGGTCCATCGCCTACTAGCCGCAGGAAGCAGCGAGGCCGTGCCTTTCGGTGACCCCTAAAGATCCTAGTCCCGGGTATAGGGACTTACCTAAGTATGCCTAATAAAGCGGTAAACAAACACAAGTAGGAGATCGTACAAAGGGCACCGAGCCAATTAGTTACATGCGCAAACAAATAACTCCCCTCCGCATGTGGTTTGTAAAAGGTTTTCGGTAGGAATCCACATGCGAAGTGTCCCCAACGGAGTCGCCATCCAGGATGTACGCGCGCCTTCCCGCCTAACACTCGCGATGGCAGTTCGGGCAACCCGAGGATCCGAGCCCGCTCCCCCGCGAGGCCCCGTCCGGTCGACGTTACGGCTCGAACGCCGGACGCTGCGGAAAGGGACCCAGGGTTGGGCCTTCCCTTGATTCGCGAACGGGTCTGCGGGACGTTTCGCCAACCATCTCCAGTTTTCTGAAGGTGACAAGCGAAAAGCTGCGTAAGACCTCGCTCACGAATTTTGGGGAGGGCTCAAGGAGCGGCTCGGTCTCCCGTCACCTCATCCTAAATGGCTCCGAAAAAACGGTAGGGTATAGTTTTAGCTTTGGAAAACATTGTTCGGAGTCGCCACCGACTTAGTTTAAAAATGGTGTGATTTAAGTCGGAAAAATCAGATTTTTGGTTCGGGGATTCCTATTTACTAACCTTTGTATTCTAAGACATGCGAAAAGGGTGGCGATTTGTCCAAAAATTTAACTTATTGACGGGTGTTGGGCCCGATCCGGGAGTAAGCCGCACTCTTATCGACGTTTTAACGGGTGTGGGCCCGACTTTAGGTTGGTTGGATTAAAAACCAAGCATGCGACATCAATCCTAGAAGCCTAGACAAGCGCGCAGCCACCAACAAGTATTTAGATCAAAAGGGGCGGGGAAGGGCGGTGATTGCGGGCCTATACACATGGGCCTGCAATCCGTTACAAGTGGGCTTTAAATAAAATTCGGGGAGGCCCGCACCTCCCATTTGTACCTTTGATTGAAGGTTGGGGCCGCTTTAAATCTTCGAGCCCACGGTTTTTTAGGCAGGGGTGGATCCACGCGGTTTGATACACGCGCCTTCGAGTTAATCTTCGAAATTGTTGGAGTTGACCTTCGAGGATTAAGTGCTCGATGTACATGCAAAGAAATCAAAGAAGTGGTCAGAAAGTCCTAATTTAAATCGAAAGCAATGATTAGGACTTAACGAGCTAAGAACGATACTTACGGGGCGTTGTGAGCCCGTTGATGTCGATCGTCCGCGTCGTCGAAGGATGACATTCCTTGGTAATAAATTCCTCAGTGTTTACATGCAAAGTAGAGGAAGAACGAATGGCATGGCAAGCCATTAATATCGATCAAATTCAAGTTCAATTGAATTAAATTAGTAAGACATGTCATACCGTATGAATCGGAGATGTGCACTTGGTGTGAATCGTCGATGATATCTGAGAAGTTTAGCCGTGTTTTACATGCAAAACAAAGAAAGAGGAATGTTAGTGATCCACGTTGAGTAATAATTCACAAGAATATAATAAACTTAAGCAATAACGAAAAATGAATAGTCCAGATTGTATTCAATTATAAGTTATTAATGAAAATTGGAAGAGAATAATTGATTTTCAAAACAAAACGGTTCGTCAAAACCTATAATAATTTAATCAGAAATGAATTTATTAAAAAGGGAAATTTTCTTACCATCGAAGTTGAAGCGCCGTAACTCACAAAAAGGGGTGACCTTTCTCTTCACTTCGAAACCCCCGAATCAGATATAGGTTGAGGCTGGTTGAATCGCCGTTGGTCAGGGAACGCAAAGGAACTTGTTTTCACGCTCCCCTGCTGATGGATTTCCGTTCCCGAAGTTCCTCGAAGCCGTCGTGTTGAGGTTGGCACCGGAGGAAGCTCGCAATCTGCTGCTAATCCCGGGAAGGTGAGAGCTTGCGATATAAAGCCGCCTTGGGGCTGAAGCACTCTAACGGAAGGACGGAAAGGCACCGGGTCTGAAGGCGCCGGGATGGAGAGGCAGATCCGGCTTAGGGAGGAGACTCCTTGGAGAATCTGGAGCTGGGGCTGGTCGGGAGTCCGAGGCGTTTGGGGGATGGCCAGATCCGGGGTAGCACCGGGGAACAGGTTGCCGCTGGGGGTTCTGGGCGCCGAGACGAAGGTGGGTGATCTCTGTAGACCTCAGGGGCGTCTGGGAAAGGCGAATCTCCTGCTGCTAACTCCAGAGACGGCGAGGATTTGGGCTTAGAGAGGCGCCAGACGAGCTCTGATGGAGCTTGCCGTTTCGTTGGGTTGGATCTGGGAAGGAGTCGTCGTCGTTAGCTGTGAGCTTCATTGCCAGAACTAGGACAGAGTTGCCGCCGCAGTTGCTGATAAGTCAATCCGAGGTTGTGTTTTGGTTCACGGCTCCACTTCAGTTAGATGGTCATCGTCGTTTGTTGTTCTTGAGATCAGGGGAACAACTAAAGACCTGCGTACTAGAAAGAAAACATCAATAATAAGGGGGAAGGAACCTCTGCTGAAGCCAAAGGGCCTTGGGAGGTGACTTCCGACGACTCTCTATTCCCCAAGAGTGGATGGAAGCGGATTATCCTAGAGCTGGCCGCCTAAAAAGGGGGAAGAAAGGAGCACGCCAAAGACTCCTGGGAGGTCGTCATCCTTTCCTCATAGCCGCCGCTGATGTTTGAAGCGTCGGAGAAGTCTGTTGAATACGGCTGGTCGTTCAGAGACTATGCGGCAAGGGCTGAAAGTGGTTTTCGCTGTCCACGTTGAGGTAGGTTGAATCTGAGTTGTCCGCCAGCATTATCTTCTCCTATTGTTGATGCTGAGTTTGAGTCGTCGCGGGAGGTTCCACATTGTTGACTCCTTTACCTTGGCTCAGGATTGTCGGATGATTGCAGCGGAGATGACCATAGAAGTAAAGAAAATTGAGAGGATTCCCAGAAGAAGAGCTTTCTCTCTATTTTTTAGGTAAGGAAACTCTCTCGCTCTCGCTACTCTTTGGGAACAGGTCTCCTGAATAATAAAACTCTCCCCCCCCCCCCCCCCGAAAATCAAGAATGAAGAAAGTGTCCTCCCGAAAAATGAATTCCACCCCCCCTCCTCTCAGGTAATTTTTGCCTTTTGTATCCTCACCTCCCCCTCTTTGTCGTTTTCTTCTTCTCTCCCCTATTGAAGGCAAAAACCGTTAAATGAATATCGTCTTATGGACGTGCATGCCGCGTCCAGGTGTCAGGGGGCAGGGGGAATTTCAGTCCGCTGCCTGCAATCGTCCTTGGTGCGCTGCGTCCTGGTGGGTGTGCTGCGGGTGGGATTTTGTCGGGACTGCAGGTTTGGCTTTCATTCCCTCCTTTGGTTTGGGCTTGGGCCATGATATGTTTTGACAGATTTTGTCTGGCTTTTCTTTGGGTCGGGTTTGGGTTTGATCAACTGGGTTTTATTTTTGTTTCTTTGGTTCTCTTTGTTTGGGTTGTGGTTGAATTTGGTTCACCCTTTGTCCGGCCTTTTTGGTTTGGTTTTGGGCTGGGTTTGGCAAATTATTGCGGGCTTGGCTTGGCCTCCTCTCTCTTTTGTTTTGGGTTGGAGTTTGGGCAAGTTAGCTGGAATTGCTGGGTAGAGGATGGGCAGCCTAATTGGTGCCAGAACTCGCTGCCGAAGTTGCTGGTGTGGACGTCCGTTCGATGCTGGTCTGGAGTTGATAGGTGGGAACGACTTGTGGTATATTTGATTGTTGTTGATGTTGTTGATGTTGATGCTGATGCGGCATGGACAGGTCGAAGGACTGCCGTTACTGATGTTAGAGTAGCCGCATCTGCGATAGTTGTTGATGGGTGCCTCAAGAATCGATGGAATAATTCCATTCCCAACTACGAAGAACTCTTGACATGCTGCATCTGCAATGGGGATGCAGCCTGGACTTGTTCATTACTGGTTGAAGAGGCGGTGGTTTTTTGACGACCACTCTTAGATACGAATGAAGCCATGGGTGATCCGACAACCGCTGGCTGCTGGCGTTCGGATTCGAGTAGGAGCTGCTGCAGCTGCAGCAAGTTGATGCTGCTTCGGTTGGCAGCAGACAGCCTCAAACCATCATGTCGGGGTACCAGCTGTGGCTGCTGCTTCTTCTTGCTAATGTTGTTGCACGGGTAAAAGCCAATGGTACTGTAGAAGAAGCGGGCTTGGTGACGTCTTGCTTCGAGCGGCATCCGACGCAACCGCAGCAGATTGCTGCTGCTTCTGAAGTTACGACCGCGTCTGAGGATGTTGTTGCTTTCGCTGCATCTACTGAAGCTGTTGCAGAAATAGGAGTTGCAGTTGCAGTTGAGGGAGCAGTTGCTGAGATGACCGAAGATTTGCTTTCAGCCTTGCTGAAATTTATGGCAATTGTATGCATGCCAGGGATATTATAAATGAATAATTGATTCATTTGTTGTTAGTCAAACCCACTCAATGAATCTGGCTTTGGATTCCTCCGTTTTTTGGATACAATCTTCTTGCTTGTATGAAGTTTGGTAATTGGCCAATTGCAGCATCTCAGGTGGAAAATGCGGCTCTTGTGATACAATGTTTAGAACATCAAATGCGGAATGTACTCTCTCGCGGCCAATTTGAGGTATTACAAACCTCAATATGAGAGGCGGTTTGAATATCAATACCTGATATTCATGCTGCAATAGAAAAATTATGCTAGGTGAAATGCATGTAAGAAGAAAAATGGGGGAGGTAAATACTTCGAGAAGCAGATGTCTCCGAGGAGTTCTCCATTGAGGCATCTTCAGAAGTAGAGGGTGAGCTCTCACCACTTCCTTTCACCAAGCGTTTAAGATTCTTTTCGCCTGTGATACATAGTATTAGAATTGAGCAACATTTATAATGAGATTTTAAGCTAACAGTGTTTACCTTTAGTTTGCACTTGCGCGCCCGTTCGTTTCCTAGTCACTATCCCCTTTGTGCGCATGCCCTTCCGGCCTAGCGGCGCGCGGCGGCGGTTTCGGCAAGCCCGAGGATCTGGGCCCGCTCCCCCGATGCCCCGTCCGGTCGGCGTTACAGCTCGAACGCCGGACACTGCGGAAAGGGGCCCCGAGTTGGGCCTTCCCTTGATACGCGAACGGGTCTGCGGGGGGTTTCGCCAACCGTCTCCAGTTCCCTAGAGGCGGCGAGCGAAAGGCGGCGTTAAGGCCTCGCTCGCGAATTTCGGGGAGGGCCCAAGGAGCGGCTCGAGTAGCCGTCACCTCACCCCAAATGGCTCCGAAAAAGGGGTAGTATAGTTTAGTTTAGCTTTGGAAAACATTGTTCGGAGTCGCCACCGACTTAGATTTAAAAAGATTGATTTAAGTCGGAAAAATCAGAGTCTGGGTTCGGGGATTCCTATTTACTAACCATAGTATCCTACCACATGCGAAAAGGGTGGCGATTTGTCCAAAAAAAATGTTTAACTTTTGATTGACGGGTATTGGGCCCGATCCGGGAGTGGGCCGGACTCTTATCGACGTTTTAACGGGCGTTGGACCCGAACATAGGTTTGTTTGTTTAAAATCAGGCATGCGACGTATAAACCTAAAGCCTAAGTCACACACGCAACCACAGACAATAATTTAGATCAAAAGAGCGGGGAAGGGGCGGTGATTGCGGGCCTATGCACTTGGGCCGGCAATCCGTCACAAGTGGGCTTTTAAAATGAAATTTGGGGAGGCCCGCACCTCCCCTTTGTACCTTAGATTGAAGGTTGGGGCCGCTTTGTCTTCGAACCCGCGGTTTTTTAGGCCGGGGTGGATCTACGCGGTTTGATACGCGCGCCTTCAAGTCGGTCATCGAAAGATTGGAGTTGATCTTACGAAATTGCGTGCTTAGTGTACATGCAAAGAAAATGTAAGAGTGATTAGTTGACTTTCATTTTCAAAGTCCGAAACAACAATTCGAAATCAAAGAAACGAGCACTAGTTTCAACTAAATCAAAATATGTAAGATCCAACCGCACATTAAGTAAACCGGTTAATAACAAGCATGTTTGTCAAATATCAGCAAAATCCAACGGTGAAATTGTGAATTATGCACACGCAAAATCAGTCGTAGCATAGATGAGAATGCAGCATACGCAGGTTTGGAAATAAGAGCATAACTTCACTTAGAATCGTCCGATCTAAGTGAAATCAAAACCTACAGATCTGTATCTTGATAAGAAATCAGAATATAAAATTTCAAACGAATCCAACGGCGGGATCTCATTATAGAAAGCAAAGAATGTAATTCAGTCTCTTGCATAAGCAATCCCTGACCAGCAGAATGATGAGAAAAGAAAATTTCATAACTCTTCACTCGTTCGTCAAAAAAAAAAATGAAATTTTGTCCCATGCTAGATAACTCAATCATGATTTAGCATGAAAAATTTTAGGAAAAATGGATCTGTAGTCTGCTGCCAGCGTAGTGGAGAATCTAGACATTCGAATGGAATGTGTTTCAATCGGCCAGCATCGCAGATCAAGTTTGACCATGTTTGACTGTAGGCTGAACTTGTTCAAAATAAAAAGTGTAAAACAAAGAAATTGTAGTAAATTAAAAGATCTAACTCTCGGTTCAATTTTAATCCATTCAGAACTCAAACGAGTAAATTACGCTATCTGGTGCGCGAGATACTCATGCTGCCGCAAAAGGGCAAGAGACATTAGAAGTCTTCGTATTTTCTGAATGTTTAGACTAACCAGATGATCCCGAAAGCAAAAACTCAAAGAATAAGATTTGTAGAAGGCTCAAATATGGTTTCAAAAGAGCTAATTTTGTAAAATTTGGGCACGTGATGAAAGAAATACGAATTTTTTCGTATACTAGTATGAATCTGCCCTGAAATGCGATAGCACATCTGTTCTATCTGCATTCCAACAGCGATTTAACCAGGATGTGTATGTTTAACAGAATATTATATAACACAAAAGTTTTAGAAAACTTAAAGAGAAATCCGTTCCAACCAATTTCAGGTGAGACGGAGCTTTGATGTTCGAGTTATGTCCGAAAAACAGAGGCAGCTATTCCACTCATACACAGAAACAGGCTGCCTTTTTCGAACAAACAAAACTCGATCAAGCAAGTGTCAAATGGAGTAGCTTAAAGCACGAAAGTTGTAGAATAGCCAAAAAGGGAATGAATCCAAGTAGCTTTAAGCAAATCTGAGCTGTACAGTCGAAACTAAGCCTGATGGAGTGCAGCTGCACATTCCGCGGATGCGCAGAACAGGGCAGCTGCATTCTCTAGCATACGAAGAGAAAAAACATTGGTAAAACGAGTCTGTTTGAAAAGAATTTCAACAGAGAAGTTGTTCTCCATCGAGAAAGGAAGCCAAGGAGTGAAAAAACAGATCAATCCACGCACAAGACAAGGAGTTATGCTGGAAAACGTCAGAAACATGCGGCAGCGAACAACATTCCAATTTCAGCATGCGTATATCCCAACAATCGCAGATAGTTCGAGCAGTTTACAGCACAAACAAGTCCCAGAAGCTATTGACGAAGTCACAGAGGAAGTAGGAAGGGAGTGGACCTGATTTCGCATAGTTTTGAGCTTGCTAGCTCCGGTTACGATGTCTCGAAGATGCCGCAGCGTGTATTCATGCAAACAAGAACAATAAATGAGGTTAGATTTGTCTAAGGAGCTGTAAAACGTAGAGAAAACAGATGGTGAAGGAGACTCACCGAGAATGCAGCTTTCTTAACATGGATTTCGGAGATGTTCATGGGAGGGAAAGGCGCTCGCGATGGGAAACAGCCCACCCCCACACCTCCCGAGCACGCACGCTCGCGATGGGAGACTCGTGTGCGCGTCGGGAGGGATTTCTCCAATGGATACTCGCGATGGTGCTGGAAACTCTTTGCTGCTTTTGGAGTGAAGAGAGATTGTTGAAGCTAGAAGTGTCTTAAGCTTCTTGTCACACCGATGGAGCCTACTGGGATTGGGATAGGAGATTGTCTCCTGCACAAATAAAGTAAACCAACAAAGTCAAAAGAAGCTCCCTGACGTACATGTGGGGGTCATGGAAACTTGGACGCTGTTCTTCGTCGTCAACACTAAGGAGCGTAGCCAGCCGAGCCATTTGGAAAGGTGTTTCTATTGTTCTGGTGAGGAGGTGCCACCATTCCCGTCTGTCATGGTCCGAGCTTCTCGGATTGTCGCAGCCAAGGGCATGGGAATCCACCGTCACTACCGAAGAGGTTTGGTCTTGCTGAAGTTACTTCAGTTTGTTGGTGTAGACGCTATCTCCAGTTGTGGCCGACGACAGTTGGGCTTGAGTTGGTCGAGAGGGGGGTTTCCTCTTGTTTTTGTTTACCTTTTGTTCGAACCCCGTAGGAGGATAGTGGTGATGGTGAAGAAGACCGCCCCCTGGAAAAATGGAGGATCCTTTTCCAAAGAAGGTAGAGGAGCCCCCCAAAGAGAAAAATCGATTCCCCAACCTTTTTTTCTTTTTTTTAATTTTTTTTGGATCCTTCCCCCCCAAAACCGTTTTTTTTAGCCTCGGTCTACGTTGAGGGGGGAATCTTCCCTGCGGGTCATCCTCCAGCCAGTGATATACTGCCAAGTGGCAAATTAGTTTGCCTCCCCGCACATGGCATTTTCGGTCTCCGTTATACCGTTGAGAAGTGATAATGTCAAGAATAAAAAAAATAAAAATAAAAATATGGCTGGGCTTGGGCTTTGTTGGGCTTGCATTGTTAGAGCCGGGTTTTGGTCTTTTTTCGGAAAGGTGGGCTTTGGGCTTTTAACAAGAACTGGGCTTTGAATGCAAAATTGGGTCGGCCCATTAATTTAAGGCATTACAGTTTGCCCCTCCTTGTGAGAGAATTTGAGAAAGTTTTCTCGTAAGGATATAATAAATGCCTTAAATTAGGTTTCAAAGTTGTCTTTGACCAAAATGTATCCTGAGAGCTCATCAAGAAAAATCATTAGCCATGACAATGACTTTATGAAGTAAAGAGTAATCAAGCATGCATGATTACGACATCCATGTATGTCTTGTTTTATTTATTGCGTTATTTTATGAGATTTGTTAAAATTGCTTCAGAGCGAGATTAAAGAAGGGCTTCTGACCTCTCTCGTATCCTACTCGCATTTCTGAAAGCCATCTCCGTTGGATTCTAGAAGTCCCTTGACTTGGATGCTCATGTACCGGTCAAAGGAGTCTTTGCCTAGGTTGTAATACGGTTTTGGCTTAAGGCCTTTATATTGAAGGTTTAAATTCATCATTTGAAAGAAAATGTTTAAGGACCTCCTTGAAAGCTACTGGATCGTAGAGATTTCACCATTCAAGCAAATTCTTCATCTTTCAGACAGCTCACCAGCTGACGTGTTTTGTTGGGGGATGAATAATTGGTTTGAAAAAATCCACTTTGGGGAAAGCTTTTGTCTTTGAAGGGTGGCACCTTTGCTTTTGCGACCATCAATTCGGCCCTGATGCTTTATTTTGCTCTTTTGATTTTTATTTTGCGCTTTCTTTTGCAGACCTTTGGTCTTTGCACTAATTCTTTCTTTTCTGAATTACGGGGATTTGCCCCGTTTTGCTTTCTAATATTTTCCTTTGGTATATTTGTCTTTTTTGAGAAGTTCTTTGAGGAGTTCGGCCCTTGGGAACGACTCAACTGGTGGGCTTAATTGTCAATGATACCTCTTTGCTTGAATCTTAAGGAAGTGTAGTCTCTACAATCTGTTGCTTCCGGTTTCTAGCTACAAGATCTCCCTTTAATCCTCGATGTGAGGTGGTCCTTAAACTTCTTGGGTGTAGTGTGTACGAAAACTTCAATTTTGGCTCGAAAGGGGCTAGCAATGGGCGATGTTTCGTGTTTGGCATAGAGAAGAAATGCTCGATTTCATCCCGGTTTAGAGCATCTTTTGTCAAAGGATTCGTTATCCACCTGAAGACTCGTGTATGAATCCTTACAGTGTTTGCGCTCATCACCCTGGGAAAGTGTTTAGGAATAGGTTTGCCTTCTCCATTCTCGCTCAGAAGCATTTTTTATTGAAGATAATTTTAAATTATATGCAAATGAGCACACGAATGTTTAAGAAATGAATGGGTTTAGATACTCAAACCTCTGTAGTGCTCTTGTGCACTTTCGAGGGTAGAGTGTTTGCACTTTCATGCCCCAGTCATGTTCTTTGAGATTAGGATCAAACGGCTTCCACCCGACCACCCACGCCGTTACCTAGGAGTTTGTACCGTACTGTGTGAATGTCCATGTACCTACACAGTTGACAACGGACATAGACGAAGTTAATTCATGTACTTCGACTCTTGCTTGGGCAGTTAATGAAGTAAAATTCCGCTGGGGAGATGAGATGGATATGTCCGTCTCAATGATAATCGAGGAATGCGATGCATGTAATCAGCTTGAATGAAGGCAGGACTCCAGCTGGGGAAACGGAGATAAGATTCCACCTGGGGAAATATGAGAAATTTTGTTAGAGAGCAATGCAGATGATACTCCCTTTTGGTATGGTCATCTTTGGGTGACGACAAAGGCAATTTCGAAGCTTTGGTTCGAAATTTTCCACCTAACCGCCCGCGCCTTTGTCCAAAATGTGGGATGCTCATGTACCTACACTAAGCAAAGGACAGACAACAAGTGAACTCATATAACTTGTTTTCTTTAAAAGTAAGAATGAAGTTTGTTCATGCAACTCCATTTATACGAAAGGCGAAGTAGAGTTTTGATACTTCCCTTTTCTATGTGTTTCGTCATTGCATCTTTGTCCGTAGGAATCAAAGGATTGACGAGATAGTTACTTTTGCTTGACGTCTGTTGTGTAAGGAAGCTCATGTACCTATCAAACAGATGACGAGAAACAAGGGAGTTTATGCGACTTGTTCCTGTTAGAGTAAGAATGAAGTTTGCTCGTGTAACTTCATTTGTAAGAAAGGTGAAGTAGAGTTTTGGTACTTCCTTCTTATATGATTTCGCCATTGCGTCTTCGTCCGATGGAATCGAAGGTTTGACGAAATTGCTGCAGGACTTTGGCTTGAAGCTTTTTCGCCCTACCGCCCTCGCCTTTGTCGTAGGAGTTTTGTGCCATTTGTGTGAGGAGCTCTTGTACCTGCCCACGAGACAAAGGACGTAAACGAAATAAGCTCATGTAATTTCATTTAACTCTTGATAACGAGAGTGTTGTTTGTATAATTCTCCCTTTTCATTTGCTAGCATCTTTGCTCTAATCGACTCCCTGGGGATATGTTGCTTTGGAGTTCTTGGCTTTGACGCTGCTTAGGTGTAGTATCGTCGGAGAGCATCTGCGTTGATTGCTTGTGGCAGGTCTCCTCCGTCCATCTTTGTTAAGATGGTTGCTCCTCCTGAGAAGGCGTGCTTAACGACGAATGGTCCTTCGTAGTTTGGAGCGAACTTCCCTCGTGGATCCTTGACATTTGGTAGGATTCTTTTAAGAACGAGGTCACCTGGTCTGTATCTGATCGGCTTGACCTTTTTGTTGAATGCTCTAGACATGCGTTGTTGATAGCATTGCATGTGGTGAGCTGCAGCAAGTCGTTTCTCATCAATGAAGTTGAGGTGGGCGAGTTGATGGTCGACCTTCTCTTCTTCTGTCATGTTGCTTTGGGATGATACCCTGAGAGTCGGTAATTTGACTTCTGCTGGAATGACTGCTTGAGTGCCATAGACAAGCTCGAAGGGGGTTGCCCCAGTTGAAGTGCGCATTGTCGTTCTGTAGGCGAGTAACGCAAAAGGGAGCTTCTCGTGCCAGTCGCGATAGGTAATTGCTGTTTTCTGAAGAATCTTCTTCATGTTCTTGTTGGCGGCTTCGACTGCGCCGTTCATTTGTGGACGATATGGTGAAGAGTTGAGATGTTTGATCCGGAATTCTTCGCATAAGGATCCCATCAGTTTACTGTTGAAGTTTGAACCATTGTCTGTGACCAATAGCTCCGGAACTCCATATCTGGCGATGATGTTCGCCCTCGTGAAACGTACGACATTGTTTGCTGTAACTTCTTTGAAGGATTGGGCTTCAATCCACTTGGTGAAGTAATCGATTGCGACCAGCAAGAATCAGTGTCCGTTTGACGCTTTGGGATTGATTGGCCCGATTACGTCCATGCCCCACATTGAGAATGGCCATGGCTCAAATAGCGGGTAGAGTCTTGTTGGAGGCACATGTACCTTGTCGCTGTAAATTTGACACTTGTGACACGCTTTGACGTATTTGATGCAATCGGCTTCCATTGTGAGCCAATAGTACCCTTGTCGCATTATCTTCTGGGCGAGAGCGTATCCATTCATGTGTGGTCCGCAAACCCCTTCATGTACTTCGACAATAAGAGCATCAGCTTCTTGCTTGGTGACGCATCTCATGAGGGCCGTCGTGAAGGATTTCTTGTACAATGTATCCCCGTCCAGGAAATAGCTTTTTGTTATCCTCCGTATGAATTTGCGTTCTTTCCCTGTGCTATTTTGGGGAAATCCTCCTGATTGTAAATAATTCTTGATGTCCATGAACCAAGGTAGAGCATCTTCTGGTTGACTTTGTTCAACGTGCATGCAGCTCGGATCATCAGCGATATTGATGCGTAGAGGCTCGATGTTCATTTCTCCAGCTAACGGAATCATCGATGCGAACACTGCAAGAGCATCAACAAATCGGTTATCAGTTCGTGGGAGGTAGTTGAATTCAATGTCAGTGAATTGTCGGATTAGCGTTTGTAGATAATCCTGATATGGAATGAGCTTTGGGTCTCGAGTGCGCCAAGCTCCATTCGTCTGGGAGATGATGAGTGTCGAATCTCCATGAACGTCCAGGAGTTTAACCCGCATGTCGATTGCGCGAAGTAGGCCGAGGATGCATGCTTCATACTCGGCAATATTGTTCGTGCATGGAAATGTGACTTTGGCCGCTGTCGGGTAATATTGTCCATCTGGGGAGATTACAACAGCTCCTATTCCTGATCCTGAGGAATTTACTGCACCGTCGAAGTACATCTTCCATCTTGATTCCTGTTCCATGAGCAGGATGTTCTCGTCCGGCAATCCGATTTCTAAAGATGAATCATCCGTTCTTGGATATTCAGCAATATGGTCAGCGATCGTTCTCCCTTTCACTGACTTCGTGGAGTGGAATCGAATGTCGAACTCGGCAAGCTGTAATTGCCACTTAGAGACTCTTCCCATCAGTGTTGGCTTGTCGAAGAGATATTTGAGTGGATCATTTTCGGATACTAACAGGATCTCATAGTGCAGAGTATACTGTCGGAGTCGGTGAAGGACCCAAATGAGAGCACAACAAGTACGCTCGGAAGTTGTGTATCTCGACTCACAATCCGTAAATTTCTTGCTGAGGTAGTAGATCGCGTATTCCTTGGCACCCGGCAATTGTTGGGCGAGCATGGCCCCAAATGATTCTTCTCTGACTGTGAGATAAAGTGTGAGAGGATGCCCCGACTTTGGAGGGATGAGAACTGGTGGTTCTGTCAAGTATGTCTTGATTTGCTCAAATGCAATTTTGCAATCATCATCCCACTCAAACTTGACGTCTTTCCTCAGTTTCTTGAACAGAGGTTTGCATGTGTCGGCTAGGTTGGATATGAACCTTCCGATGTAGTTAACGCGACCCATGAAGCCACGGATCTCTTTGACTAACTTTGGAGCTGGGAGATCACGAATTGCTTTGATTTTATCAGGATCAATCTCAATGCCTTTATTGCTGACGACGAAACCGAGGAGTTTGCCTGAAGTTGCCCCAAACACGCATTTGGCGGGGTTGAGACGTAGCTTGTATTTACAAAGCCGCTCGAATAACTTTCGAAGAATGACAGTGTGGCTCTCATCTTGTTTGGACTTGGCGATCATGTCGTCGACGTAGACTTCAATCTCGCGATGCATCATGTCGTGAAAAAGGACCACCATAGCACGCTGATAGGTTGCCCCAGCGTTCTTGAGCCCGAAGGGCATGACCCGATAGCAGAATGTGCCCCAGGGTGTCGTGAAGGTTGTCTTCTCTTTGTCTACTTCGGCCATGCGAATCTGATTGTAACCAGAGAATCCATCCATGAAAGAGAATCTGTTGAATCCGGCGGTGTTGTCCACCAGTAAGTCGATGTGTGGGAGTGGGAAGTCGTCCTTAGGACTTGCTTTGTTGAGGTCGCGGTAATCGACGCAGACTCGGACCTTCCCGTTCTTCTTGATGACAGGGACTATGTTAGCGACCCATTGTGGATAGGTAGCCACCTCAATAAAGTTGACTTTCAGTAGTTTATCTACTTCTTCTTTGATGGCAAGGGCTAATTCAGGCTTGTATCGACGTTGCTTCTGTTTTATAGGGTGAATAGACGGGTCGGTAGGAATCTTGTGCTCCACAATCTCTGGATCTAGTCCCGGCATATCTGCATATGACCAAGCAAACACATCAGAGAATTCTTTAAGAAGGTTAACAATATCCTTGGCTTCATCATCTGATAAATCTACACCGATGAACAACTCCTTGGGGTCATCTTCAGTTCCGATGTTAATTGGAACTGGTTTTTGTAATGTAAGGTCCTTTGGTTCCTCATGTCGTTGAAGACCCTGCTCCAAACCGTAATACCCGTCTATAGATTTCGGGTCATTTATTGTTTCTCTGTCTTGTTCAGAGGTTTTCCCGGGTATACCCGAAGCGCCGTTCCTGAAAAGGAGAAGGAATTAGAGTGATGTATTCAAATGAGTTATTTGAAATATTGTTTCATGCAACAATTCATAATAAGGCATGCGCTTTTGACCAAAAGAAAATAATGTGGGATCAGGACTCAGCGGGTCCCTCATCGTTTTATCGGATTCGCTCTGAACATCAGCGGCCCGATCCCACAAACGCCCTAGGTATTGCCTAGGGGTCGCGTTACATATAAACAGCCTTGCTAGTCTGCGACCAGAATGTAGCAAGGAAACCTACTCTTGATTCTAAGTCAGAAAAATAAAGATGGAAAGTTTCACCCGTCGAGAGGCATGTCTGGCTCGGCCGGGATCGACGCTTCCATCATATAGACTTCTTCTTCGGACTCTTGCGTCCCTGTCTGCTCATCTTGTTTCCCCTCCGCTTCTTCGTTCGCCGTAGGGGAATCCACATGCCTATTCGGAGGCGGTACTTCAGTTCTTGGGGGAGTCCTGGGCAGCCTTGGTACCACTGGAGCTCGAAAGTACGGTGCCCCGACTTGTCGGATGGCAATACAGGGAGGTATGAAATGGGCTCTCATGCGAGGTCGGCGCCCATGACCAAGCCCTAAATTCACTTGGACAACATTGATATGTTCGACAGTCGTCCGCTCCCCATCAATTTCTCCGTCACTCCGGATCTTCACATTCTCCAGCTTCTCTGATAAGATTTCGCCTTCCATTGTCGCCGCAAATGAACGTACGAAACGGATGCCTGATTTGTTGCTGGTGTGATTGCCTTGATTGCGTCGCATTTTGCCCGTGAATCCAAGCCCACTAGTCCCTGCAGGAGCTGGAATAGTGATCGGATAAATCATCCCTTGTCCTCTGATTCCGAGTCCTTGGCCTGGTTGATATCCATGTCTGAGGAACTCTTTTGCGGCACTGATGTTGCCCCACGTCATCAAGGGATCTGATTTGTAATCGCGCCTCACCATGTTGACCACCTCCAAGGTCTGTGTTGTTTACGGTTCTTCGGTTGGCTCTCCCACGTATGGCATGTCAACCTCGTGGCAAAGCTCCATCGAATGTTCTCCCCGGACTGTGATGAGCTTGCCATCTGAAGAGAATCTGACCATCTGGTGCAACGTCGAGGGAACAGCCCCGGCTTGATGAATCCAAGGACGTCCCAGCAGCATGTTAAAGGACCCTGCAGTCTCGAGGACTTGGAACTGAGTAGAGAAAAGCGTCGGTCCAACTCTAATCTCCAGCGTAACTTCTCCATGAGCCTGACGTTTTGCGCCATCGAAAGCGCGAATGGTAAAGTTGGACTGTGGGAGTTTTCCAATATTGATGCCGAGTTTTTGAGCTACTGCCACTGGAATGATATTAACTCCTGAACCGCCATCAATAAGAACTTTAGAGATGGTGGTTTCACGGCATTTGAGCGTGATGAAAAGCGCACTGTTATGATCCTGCCCCTGCTCCGGTAGATCATCCTCTGAAAAGGTAATCACGTTACTTGCCAACATGTTACTCATGTATGCATCCAGTGCGGCGACTTCAACCTGCTCGGGCACATGCACCTCGGCTAGAAATTTCTCCAACATCTCCCTGTGCTTGTCGGAGGAGTGGATAAGGTCGAACAAAGAGATTTGAGCTGGCTGTTTTCTGAGCTGCTCAACTATGTCATAGTCACTTCCCTTCACTGTATAAATCACCTTGCGGATTTGTTCGTTCGATGGCGCTTTGGGCTTCGAAGATTCAGCCGGGGATGAGGCTTCAAGGGCTGGCACTACTCTCCCAGAGCGGATGACTAACTCAACTTCTGGGCTGAGGGGTGTGCAAGTGAGTCTCATCACGACCGGAATCCTTGGTTCCGTCACCGGCGACAATTCTGTCTGACACGCTTCAGATTGTGCTGATCCCAACGAAATGTAAACATACGGCGTCCTTGGCTGCCGATGGGCACCAGTGTAAATCCATCCGGCAAGATAGTGGGCTGAACACTTCTGCTGGATTGAGGCGCACGACCCCTTCCCCTACCTCGGCTGCGACCTCGACCTCGACCACGACCGGTGCTTACAACATTGATGCTCCTTGGTTGTGCGTAGTCGTATTCATACATGTTCACTTCCTCTTCATGTTCAGCCAAAACTTAGAAGAAGTTTGCCCCAATATAATTTACATGCTCCGGGAGAGGATTGTTCTTAACATTTGGGGCAGTCGCAGGCATGGAAAATGTAATTGCTCCTTCGTCTAACAGATTCTTAATCTTGAACTTCAAGGCAACGCAATCCTTGGTGTCATGCCCCATTGCTCCCGAGTGGTACTGACAAACCGCCTTGGGGTTGTATCCAAACGATGAGGGATTGCTGGCTTTGGCTTCAACGGGCTTGATAAAACCCATGTCCCTCAATCGAACAAACATTACATCCAGGGGATCAGGCGTTGGAGTCAAGTCCTCCAGCCTTCGTCGTGGACGCTCCACTTGCGCAGGCCTTGGCTGCTATTGTCCTGCCATATTAACGGGGGGTTTGAAACGAGTTGCTGCCGGTGCTGGAGGCCTAAGCGCGGCTGCAACATATGTCCTTGGCGCGTACGAAGCCGGGGGTGGAGTTGCCCTCATCGATTGCCTATTCTGCTCAGCAGTTGCGATAAGCTCTTTGGGCCTGGGCTTCACTGCCGGTTTTACTGAAGGGGAAGGGATTAGCCCTTCTCGACTTACTCCGTCAAGTTTGTCTGCGTTGATGACTGCTTGAGCGAAGGTTGAAAATGTCTGCTCGATCATGTAGGGCATGTATTCACGTGGGAGCAACTGGAGGAATTCATCGATAAGCTCTCTCTCCGTAAGCGCCGGTTTGATCTGAGACGCAATGTGTCTGAACCGGTACGCAAACTGCTTAACGTCCTCGGCGCGGGATCTCCTCAATTTCCGCAGATCCGAGATTGTAGGCGCCATCTCCACATTAAAGCTGTAACAATTGAGGAAATCGAGGGCCAGGTCTTTGAACGTCGCGTATTGGCTAACATCTTTGGTGTAGTACCAATGCAATGCTGACTCTGCCAAGCTTTCTTGAAACATGGCGATACGGAATTTGTCATCCGTCGGATACACAGCCATCTTGTGGCAGAAGTATTTCAAATGTAGTTCCGGGCAGCCATTCCCGCAGACCTTCTCGAACTCAGGCATTTTGAACTTTGGTGGGACTTGTATTTGAGGGATTTGGTAGTTGGCGTACTCCCAGTTATGTGCCCGATACCCCTGGATAGCGTTTAGGCGCTCTTACAGTTTCGCCATGCGGCGAGCCTCCTCCTGCTGCATTGAGGCAATCCTAGCCTCGAGCCTTGTCTCGAAGGCGCTAGCTTGTTGTTGTTCACCAAATAATTCATCGACGATTGCCGCATTGCGGGTTCGCGGGCTTGGTAAGGTAGGTTCCACATGTGGAGCTGAAGGGGTGGCAATTGGCTGAGGAATTCTGAAGGTGGGAGGTGTAGAGGTTTTTTGAGGGTAAGGAGTTGGCCCAGGTGTTTGCATTTGGGTGTGGGGAGTTTGCCCGAACGACATTGGGAGGTAGGGAGTCGGCCCTTGGGATGTTGGCTGAGGGTAGTATGGAGGTAAATATGGTTGTGGCATTGGAAGGGAGAGAGGTGGCCCACGCATGTATGGGTTATATAAGGATGCTACGCTTGTAGAGGTAGCGGATCCGGGTATGACCGGGTTGTAAGGAGGTACGGTGTTCGATGGGTTATAAGAAGGTAAAGTGTTCGGTGGAGTGTTTAGGCTAGGACAGTCTGGGTATGGTGGTGTTTGAGGTCCTGGCATGACAGGAGGAAGGTGAGGGTTTTGGGAGATGGTAGGAGCAGGTGTGGCTGCCAATTGTCGCTGCAGGAGCTCAGCCATCATTATCTTTAGGGAGGAGAGTTCAGCCGTAAGAGACTCAACCTTATCTCCCAGTGAAGAACTGCTTGCACCTTGGGCTGGCATGTTTATGTTAGGATTGAAGGGAGCTGCGGTCGATGGAGCAGTAGAGGATTGCATTGCTGGCGCTATCAAGGCGGCGAGTGGCGGTATGTACATCGGCGGCATTCCTCCGTCCAAGGATTGCCCAACAGCCAGTGTGGTCTAGGGCAACGGAGGGAACGCGGATGCTGGGAAGGGCATGGCAGGTTCTGCTGGTGTTAGAAATTCGGCGGCGATGGGTGGAGGAATGGCGATGGTGACTCCAGCAGTAGGTGCAGGTTCATCTCCCGCAGAGGCCTGAGCCATCACCACTCGAAGGGAACGGAATTTTTGGCGTCTTCTGTAAGGAGCAATTGTTCGGTACCTTTGTAGAAAAAGAACATTTGATCAATCTCACATGATGAAATACTTTGGATGCGTGACATGTCATGATGCATGATTGCACGTCAAATGCAAGGATTGGATTGTGATTATAACGAATTCAATCCAAGTGAAAAGAAGTGCATTAGATAAAATCCCAAAAAGGTTCATTTCACAATACAGTTCTTTAAAATAAAAACGAAAGATTGGATGAGCTCGCAGGCCCAAGGATTGGGAGGAGATGTCCGCTATCAAATGCGATCCCATGGAGTTATCCGTTTCTTCTGGAATCGTGCGGATCGGGCATCGATGTCAGCCTGATGCTGATGTGCCCCTCTGTCGTGAATAAAGTGGACACGTTCGCCGGAGAGATCTGAAGCAAGTTGGTGATGTATTCTTTCGGCTTGTCGAAATGAGGCAACGGTGATATTCCTGGGAGATGAGGAAGTCCGGAGAGGTGCCCGTATTCCTCGTAGAGTGGTGCGAGCTCCAAGGTACCGAAATGGAAGGTGTACGTATTCGGATTCCACCGGGCGATGAGGTGCTGTAGCATGAACCAATCGACTTCGAGTCTGATAAGATGGAGTAGACCTTTGAGCTTTAGCTTGACGAATTCCTGCTCTGAGGGTCTGAGTACTTTGAACCAATCTCGGAGTTTGTCATATGATGGAGTATCCGAGCGCAGTGCGATTGAGTCCATTTGATAAACCTGCATGCTTGGACGTCATTCAGTTGTAATAACAATCCAATCCAACTCCTAACGTGAGGTGAATTTGCATGCAAGTTTTCTCCTACTGGAACAATGAGAATACCTAACAAATGTAAAAGTGTTGATATATTGATTATTGATTAACAAGCGTTTGTGCAAAATGGATGTAGATGAGTATGATGACATAAAGAAAAAGAAGTAGGGAAGGGAGAAAAGAAACTCGGAACCCCCCTGTGACCAACCCAAACCTCTGTAAAACGAACAGGGTTAGTGCCACTATTATCGCATACAAAACGTACTTGAACCTGTCCCTGCACAGGTAACAGGCACTTAGTAACAGACAAATGCACGTGCGGCGTCTGGTACCTGTAGTGAGCAAGCAATTCTAGACTCGGTAGAGGTTTCTAGACCTCCCTCGGACTAAGGGAGGCGGGGCCCCGACCCAAAACCACACTGCAAAGAGCAGCACAGCTGGGCCTAACGGTGACCCCCCTAAGATCCTAGCCCCGGGTTCGGGCATACCTATAAATGCCTAAAAACAAACACAAAGAGGAGATCAAGAAAAAGGCATCGAGCCAATCAATTACATGCAAAACCAAGTAACTCCTCTCCGCATGTGGTAAGAAAAGGTTTTCGGTAGGAATCCACATGCGGAGGTCCCCAGTGGAGTCGCCATCCGGGATGGGCGCACGCCCTTCCGGCCTAGCGGCGCGCGGCGGTGGTTCCGGCAAGCCCGAGGATCCGGGCCCGCTCCCCCGAGGCCCAGTCCGGTCGGCGTTACAGCTCGAACGCCGGACGCTGCGGAAAGGGGCCCCGGGTTGGGCCTTCCCTTGATTCGCGAACGGGTCTGCGGGGCGTTTCGCCAACCATCTCCAGTTCCCTGGGGGCGGCGAGCGAAAGACTGCGTTAAGGCATCGCTCGCGAATTTCGGTGAGGGCCCAAGGAGCGGCTCGAGTAGCCGTCACCTCACCCCAAATGGCTCCGAAAAAGGGGTAGTATAGTTTAGTTTAGCTTTGGAAAACTTTGTTCGGAGTTGCCACCGACTTAGATTTAAAAAGATTGATTTAAGTCGGAAAAATTAGAGTCTGGGTTCGGGGATTCCTATTTACTAACCTTAGTATCCTACCACATGCGAAAAGGGTGGCGATTTGTCAAAAAAAAAATGTTTAACTTTTGATTGACGGGTATTGGGCCCGATCCGGGAGTGGGCCGGACTCTTATCGACGTTTTAACGGGCGTTGGACCCGAACTTAGGTTTGTTTGTTTAAAATCAGGCATGCTACGTATAAACCTAAAGCCTAAGTCACACACGCAACCACAGACCATAATTTAGATCAAAAGAGCGGGGAAGGGGCGGTGATTGCGGGCCTATGCACTTGGGCCCGCAATCCGTTACAAGTGGGCTTTTAAAATGAAATTTGGGGAGGCCCGCACCTCCCCTTTGTACCTTAGATTGAAGGTTGAAGCCGCTTTGTCTTCGAACCCGCGGTTTTTTAGGCCGGGGTGGATCCACGCAGTTTGATACGCGCGCCTTCAAGTCGGTCTTCGAAAGATTGGAGTTGATCTTCCGAAATTGCGTGCTCAGTGTACATGCAAAGAAAATGTAAGAGTGATTAGTTGACTTTCATTTTCAAAGTCCGAAACAACAATTCGAAATCAAAGAAACGAGCAGAAGTTTCAACTAAGTCAAAATATTTAAGATCCAACGGCACATTAAGTAAACTGGTTAATAATAAGCATGTTTGTCAAATATCAGCAAAATCCAACGGTGAAATTGTGAATTATACACACGCAAAGTCAGTCATAGCATAGATGAGAATGCATCATACGCAGGTTTGGAAATAAGAGCATAACTTCACTTAGAATCGTTCGATCTAAGTGAAATCAAAACCTACAGATCTGTATCTTGATAAGAAATGAGAATATAAAATTTCAAACGAATCGAACGGCGGGATCTCATTCTACAATGCAAAGAATGTAATTCAGTCTCTTGCATAAGCAATCCCTCACCAGCAGAATGATGAGAAAAGAAAATTTCATAACTCTTCACTCGTTCGTCAAAAAAAAAAAAAATGAAATTTTGTCACATGCTAGATAACTCAATCATGATTTAGCATGAAAAATTTTAGGAAAAATGGATCTGTAGTCTGCTGCCAGCGTAGCGGAGAATCTAGACATTCGAATGGAATGTGTTTCAATCGGCCAGCATCGCAGATCAAGTTTGACCATGTTTGACTGTAGGATAAACTTGTTCAAAATAAAAAGTGTAAAACACAGAAATTGTAGTAAATTAAAAGATCTAACTCTCGGTTCAATTTTAATCCATTCAGAACTCAAACGAGTAAATTACGCTATCTGGTGCGCGAGATACTCATGCTGCCGCAAAAGGGCAAGAGACATTAGAAGTCTTCGTATTTTCTGAATGTTTAGACCAACCAGATGATCCCGAAAGCAAAAACTCAAAGAATAAGATTTGTAGAAGGCTCAAATATGGTTTCAAAAGCGCTAATTTTGTAAAATTTGGGCACGTGATGAAAGAAATACGAATTTTTTCGTATACTAGTATGAATCTGCCCTGAAATGCGATAGCACATCTGTTGTATCTGCATTCCAACAGCGATTTAACCAGGATGTGTATGTTTAACAGAAAAGTGTATAACACAAAAGTTTTAGAAAACTTAAAGAGAAATCCGTTCCAACCAATTTCAGGTGAAACGGAGCTTTGATGTTCGAGTTATGTCCGAAAAACAGAGGCAGCTATTCCACTCATACACAGAAACAGGCTGCCTTTTTCGAACAAACAAAACTCGATCAAGCAAGTGTCAAATGGAGTAGCTTAAAGCACGAAAGTTGTAGAATAGCCAAAAAGGGAATGAATCCAAGTAGGTTTAAGCAAATCCGAGCTGTACAGTCGAAACTAAGCCTGATGGAGTGCAGCTGCACATTCCGCGGATGCGCAGAACAGGGCAGCTGCATTCTCCAGCATACGAAGAGAAAAAACATTGGTAAAACGAGTCTGTTTGAAAAAAATTTCAACAGAGAAGTTGTTCTCCATCGAGAAAGGAAGCCAAGGAGTGAAAAAACAGATCAATCCACGCACAAGACAAGGAGTTATGCTGGAAAACGTCAGAAACATGCGGCAGCGAACAACATTCCAATTTCAGCATGCGTATATCCCAACAATCGCAGATAGTTCGAGCAGTTTACAGCACAAACAAGTCCCAGAAGCTATCAACGAAGTCACAGAGGAAGTAGGAAGGGAGTGGACCTGATTTCGCATAGTTTTGAGCTTGCTAGCTCCGGTTACGATGTCTCGAAGATGCCGCAGCGTGTATTCATGCAAACAAGAACAATAAATGAGGTTAGATTTGTCTAAGGAGCTGTAAAACGTAGAGAAAACAGATGGTGAAGGAGACTCACCGAGAATGCAGCTTTCTTAACATGGATTTCGGAGATGTTCATGGGAGGGAAAGGCGCTCGCGATGGGAAACAGCCCACCCCCACACCTCCCGAGCACGCACGCTCGCGATGGGAGACTCGTGTGCGCGTCGGGAGGGATTTCTCCAATGGATACTCGCGATGGTGCTGGAAACTCTTTGCTGCTTTTGGAGTGAAGAGAGATTGTTGAAGCTAGAAGTGTCTTAAGCTTCTTGTCACACCGATGGAGCCTACTGGGATTGGGATAGGAGATTGTCTCCTGCACAAATAAAGTAAACCAACAAAGTCAAAAGAAGCTCCCTGACGTACATGTGGGGGTCATGGAAACTTGGACGCTGTTCTTCGTCGTCAACACTAAGAAGCGTAGCCAGCCGAGCCATTTGGAAAGGTGTTTCTATTGTTCTGGTGAGGAGGTGCCACCATTCACGTCTGTCATGTTCCGAGCTTCTCGGATTGTCGCAGCCAAGGGCATGGGAATCCACCGTCACCACCGAAGAGGTTTGGTCTTGCTGAAGTTACTTCAGTTTGTTGGTGTAGACGCTATCTCCAGTTGTGGCCGACGACAGTTGGGCTTGAGTTGGTCGAGAGGGGGGTTTCCTCTTGTTTTTGTTTACCTTTTGTTCGAACCCCGTAGGAGGATAGTGGTGATGGTGAAGAAGACCGCCCCCTGGAAAAATGGAGGATCCTTTCCCAAAGAAGGTGGAGGAGCCCCCAAAGAGAAAAATCGATTCCCCCCCTTTTTTTCTTTTTTTTTTAATTTTTTTTTTATCCTTCCCCCCCCAAAACCGTTTTTTTAGCCTCGGTCTGCGTTGAGGGGGGAATCTTCCCTGCGGGTCATCCTCCAGCCAGTGATATACTGCCAAGTGGCAAATTAGTTTGCCTCCCCGCACATGGCATTTTCGGTCTCCGTTAGACCGTTGAGAAGAGATAATGTCAAGAATAAAAATAATAAAAATAAAAATATGGCTGGGCTTGGGCTTTGTTGGGCTTGCATTGTTAGAACCGGACTTTGGTCTTTTTCGGAAAGGTGGGCTTTGGGCTTTTAACAAGAACTGGGCTTTGAATGCAAAATTGGGTCGGCCATTAGTTTAAGGCATTACACCCTTAAGTTGGGTGATGAAGTTGATATCAGTGATGAGAGTCCGATTCTCATAACTGATACTCAAACTCCGCTTCAACTAATCCCAAGAGTCTTCCCAAAATGGATAGAAGGTAGTAGATGCATTAGAGATTGGCTCTTTAATGTGCATTATGGGGGAATGGGTTTGAAGGTAACTTACGCCAAGCTACCCTGATCGAGGGGAATTGAGACCCTACTGGACAAGGGCTTGTTCATCAATCGATAAAATGGCACAACTAGCGACTGGACAAACCTGAGTTGTCGGACGCACATATGAGGATTATAGACTTAAAAATATACCCGTTGGAGTCTACAGCCACCAGATCCCTGCAAGTAACCGTGGAAAGCGGAGGAGCACTTTTGGCTTCTCTTGAGTAGTTCAGCATGTGAAGAGCAGGGAAAGGCCTCCAACAAGAAATGTGACAGTCGTCGTCAGGATCTCTACCAGATAGTAAGGTCGAGATGCACCCATAAATACCGAGCGTTGACCAAAACTTCTATACCCCCACTCTCAACAGCTCAAATGGATAGCGAATAGAAGCCTAGTCACACCAAATCAGCTCTGGGATGTATAACCCAATCCATAAATATAAAATCCAGAAAGGGCCATCCATCAGACGTGATGGAAACCTATCTCGAATTGTAATCACTGAATGCAATAATTTATACAACAAGCAAAGGAGCATTAGTCCAAGCGCCACAACTGACTCAGCTTGGACCAAGAAGGCACTTAGACCAACCATGAGCTAAACTAGTTTTTTGCTCCTGTTGTAGAAAATGAACATGGATAACCATTCTAGATAAAATTCAAACTCTTCCTGATCTTTCCAACTCCCGTTGGACTTGATGACGTCTCGTTTGATTACGTCCCCAATTCTGGACTTTAGGGTTGAAATTGAACAGCTCATCTCCCACAACATAAAAGGAAGGAGAGCCCCTTCTGCATTGCTCCAGTCATAAATCTGATATCCTCCAAAGTAATGGAAATAGGTGCTTGAGGTAGGTAAAAGTAGTTCACAGAAAGGCGAAGTAGGTTAGTGGGTTGAGTTCCATGAAAAGCGTAGATACTTCTATCTGATAATAAATACCCAACCGTTTCCACTTGTCTCATAATTTCTTTTGCCAAGCGGCCAGCCATTCATCAAAACCGATGTTCCCAATGGATGGAAAACTGTGCAGGTCTTTCTTCCTTCCGGGGTCATGCCAATCGATTGGGAAAATGGATTGAACTTGGAATATGATAGGATGAGGTTGCGTGTGATATAAAGAGATATCTGGAAGGTCCTTTGCTTTCTCAACATGGATGAATGGACTTAGGGTTTGCCATTTAGTTTTTCTTCCTTTGGCCGAATCCAGGTCGTCGGTGAAAGAAACCATTTGGGATATGTCTTAAGGGGCCAATGTTTCAAAAATGGCACCATTTTCACTATTTTGAGTACTGGAATCAAGCTTTGAAGTCTTCGGAGCCATCATTGGGGAGATTAATGAGGAACAAGAAAGGAAAGAGTTTCTTTGGCGGGAAGAGTGAAAGTCGCGTGAGGAAGGAGGAGGGCAAATATGTTTGCAACGCAGAATTTTGGTCCAGGCTTGTTAAGAAAATGCAAGCCCATCCATCAAATGAGCGAAAGGCTTGGAGAGAGCGTTCGGGCGACTCTGTTTAAGAGCGGCAACTAAGCAATCCGGATGGCATCAAACGAGCAATTAAGCGGCATACAATGATTGTGCAGACATAGCGATGGAAGACAAGTTGACTCGATTTTGGAGGCACGTGGCAAGTAAACGCGGGATGTGGGCAAATTCTGGCGGATTCTTAGGAGTTAGTTTAGATTACTGCAGGAGCATAAATATGTTTGTTTTTGGGTTAGTCCGGAACGAAATGACAGACACACGGATTGAAAACGTTTGCTTTCGCATTGTGTATTTATTTTCCTTTGAGACCAATGACATTGGTAAGTTCCACCGGAATTCTCTTGTCTTCATTGTCTTTCATTTTTCTTATTATACGTCGACCACATCTACAACTCGAAATCCAAACTTTGTTCGAGTCGAATATTCTCAACGCATTTGCTTGGTCAACAGTCCCCTTTATTGGTTGCTGCATCTATACCTCCCCGATGAAATCTACCTTGTCCTGAAGGGTGGCAGATGAGAACCTTGTATGCAAATCTTACAAAAACCCTAGGTAACCTCTTTGATTGGTCTATGCAGCCACTTCACCAACGCCTTAGTGGCTGCGTGATTACTATGCTTAGACATCATCCATTTTAGAAGTACTCCGGAACAGCATCCCGACTTACCCATGATGGAAGAATAGATGAGCTAGTATATGCATACCACACAAACTTCTTAAGCTTTGAGACATGGAATGTGAGGTGGATATGAGAATGGCCAGGCAGGTCCAGCTTGTAAGCGATAGTTCCTACTTTGTCCAAATCTTGTAAGGACCAAAATAGAGTAGGGATAGCTTATGATTTGTCCTTCCTTCAACTTAGCCCTGTTTATATGGCTACAACCATACATAAACAAACTCCCCAATTTAAAACTCTGTCATACCTCTTCTTATTGGCCATCTGATCATCCTATGTTGTGCTTTACGGAGGTCAAATTGAACATACGCACCATATCTTCCATTTCCTGAAGATCTCTGTCAGCAGCTCTGTTAGTGGACGTTCTTTTAAAGTAAGGTAAGTGAATCGGGGGAGCATAATCATACAAGGTATCAAAGGGTATTGTTTGTATGGAAGAGTGAAAATTTGAGTTGTACCACCATTCAGTAGGACTTAACCATTTGCTTCAATCACCCGGACAATTAGCTTTCACACATCTCTAGTACGTTTCCAGACAACGATTCACCACTTCTTTTTGCCCATCTGTCTGTGGATGGTAGGTCGTGGACGGCTTAACTCCACTCTCTACAGCTTGAATAGGGAATGCAAAAAAATCACTTAAGAAGATGGGATCGCGATCACTCACGATGGTGGTGAGAAGTCTATGCAACTTGAAAACATTGTTGAGGAAGATTTTAACGACACTTCCCATTGTAAAAGGATGTTTCAACACCATAAAGTGTGCATACTTAGTAAGCATATCCACCATCACCATTATTACCTCATGCCCTTTTGATTTTGGTAGCCTCGTAATAAAATGCATGGAGATATCTGCCCATACTACTGTAGGGATTGGAAGGGGCTGCAACAATCCTGGGGAAGCTATTGAGTCATACTTACAACGTTGGTAAATTCACAAAGTCTAATGAAAGTTTGGTTATCCTTCCCTAATCCATTCCAATAGCAAAAACTCGACATCCTCTTAGTTGTAGCGTGTATTTCAGAATGTTCTCCCCCCGATGATGCATGCAACAATTGTATTATTTGCTTTTTCAGTGCGACATCATCCCTGACCACCAGTTTACCATTTCTCTTCAAAAGTTCATCTTTTACTTCAAACCTGGTAGGTTGTTCGTCAACAATTTGTTGTAGGACAGAAATTAACTTTTGATCTTGCTGCCAATTACATTTGATTTCATTCAATAGCATTTCGAGCACTATAGACATCACCGTGGAACCAGGAACTCTTGACAATGCATTCACCATCATGTTTTCCTTCCCTTTCTTATAGTTGATTTCGAAATCATACCCGGCCAACTTGGACAACTCTTAAACTGAATTTCATTATGCAACCGTTGCTCCAATAAGTACTTCACCAAGCTTTGATGATCCGTCTTGAACACAAAGTGCTTTCCCAGTAGATACTGGCACCACTTATCGACAACATGCACTATGGGAAGGAGCACTCATACATCGATAAGCCTAAGTGCCTAAGGCTAAAGCCTTGCTACTGAATGCTATGGGATGTCCGCCTTGCATCAATGCTGCTCCAATACCTATTGAACTTGTGTATGTCTCTGTTATGCTAAAAATGTGTTGTACGCAAGTATACACACGAATCGATTATAGCACGAAAGATATCGTTCCCACGAGGATTAATTGTTTCTGAATACCAATTAAACCACTAAATATTATCTAGACTAATCGAATAAATGATGGATTGAACGAAAATTACTAAAATAAAATAAGCAAGGATCACGAGAAAATATTAATAAGAAAGTCTAGGGCAACTAAATTTACTTAACTTATCATGGATCAATCGAACGTTCAGATAAAATTGTTCGAGGATTTAAATCATGCTCTCCTATATATTAGACGTATCCCTACGATCTATATTCAATTAACTCATAGCATTTGATTCAATTAATATTAACCGTGATATCCCTATCTACGGTTTCTATTAACCTACTCCCAATAGTCAATCCAATTAATATCAACTGTGATATCCCTATCTCCAGTTTCTATTAATGTGTTCTTCGATTTTCCTATCAAATTAATCTTACACCTCCCGATGCTAAGGCAATCCGAGTTATTTCAGAAACCGACACCAATCGTATATCAGAAAAATGAACACGCAAGCACATCACAGAACATCAAACTTTCAAATAAAATAAATCACGTTCAAAATCACCTTGACAAGTCTCGCAAATTTAGCACCCTATATAAGAAAATTAGTTCATACTAAAATAAGAAAACATCCAAAGTTCAAAAGAAAATAGCGTTAACAAAAAGATCAAGGAAAATAGATAAGGAACGCCCTCCCGATCTCCCGATCTGGTTGGTAGTCGCCTCGCCCGGATCTTCTCTTGAACCCTAGTCGGTATCTCTCCTTTCTCATTAGAGCAAAAGTCTAAAAAAAACTAAAACTCAATGAAAAGCTCTCTATCCTCCTTAGGCTATCCTAGAGAATATATTGTTCCCTTAAAAAGATTTCCTAATATTCTCAAAGATTCTAAGAAGCCTAAGAAAGTAAATAAATACCAAAATAACCTAAGAATAATAAAAATAGTAACTAATTGATGCGTCATCGCTCTTCAAATCGTAATAATGAAGGAATCAAGTGATTTGGCGAGATCTTGTACAGATCGTCGAAGGTCGCGTCCTTGAGATAGAGGGACACGTCGTTCTGCTCTCTGTTGTCTACTGATTCCGTACGGTCGCATCCTTGAGATTGAAGGACGTGTCCTTCTGCTCTCTGTAACTTTTCAGCACTTTATCAATTTTCACTTGCCCAACTTATGATTCTCTTCATTTACCTGTAGCAAATCAAAACAAATCTAAGATGCATCAACTAGGTTCCAATTACTCTCAAAATAAGTTCGAGATTTAATAAAATAACAAAAGTAACTTAAAACTAAACTGAAGTAAAAACACGATAAAATCTTGTAAAACTTTAACATAAACTCGTCTAACAAGCCATGTAAAGCCCCGTTAAGAGTACCAAATAACTTTACTTTCATAGAGTTATCAGTCTCTAAAACAAACTCCTTAGAGAAATTTGGTAGAGCTAGAGTGGGCACAAACCGCATACACCATGGCCTCCTTCAGCTACCCAAAAGCTGCCTCAGCTAGAGAGCATTGTTGGAACTTCTCCTTTTTCATGAGCTGAGTCAAGGACTTGCTAATTGTCCCATATCCCTTCACAAATCTCCTGAAGTAACTAGTGAGTTCGAGGAAGCCCCTAAGTTATTTAACCAATGACGGAACCGGCCAAAGTTGTACTGCCATAATCTTCTTGAGATCGGTATATACCGCACCCCCTTCAATGAAATGACCTAAGTACTCCACCTTCCTCATTGTAAAAGAACATTATTGCCATTGGTGAAAAGACAGTTCATGTTCAACACCTCTAGCACTTTTGTCAAGTTTTCATCATGAATATCCAAGTTGTCGCTATAGTCCAGTATGTCATCGAAGAAAACCAATATAAACTTTCGTAGATAAGGGCGAAACAGTTCATTCATTAAACTCTGAAAAGTAGAAGGAGCATTGGTTAAGCCATAGAGTATGACCAAAAACTCGTAAAGACCCTCGTGGGTTTTTTAATGCTCTTTTCAGGATGTCCTAGTTCTTCACTCTAATTTGGTGGTATCCCAATCTCATGTCCAGCTTTGAGAACCACCAAGCATTATGCAACTCATCCAAAATTTCCTCTATCACCGGTATCAGAAACTTATCCTGGATAGTCCTCTTGCTTTACTCCCTATAATTTACACATAGCCTCCAAGAGTTGTCTTTTTTCATGACCAACACCACCGCAGAAGAGAAGGGATTGTTGCTGGTTCGAATTATTCCACATCGCAGCCTCGCCTGCACTATCTACTCAATTATATCCTTATGTGAACTAGAATATCGATAGGAATAGGCTCAATCCCTAAATCCCATCCTCTAGGGGAATGGTGTAATCATAGCTTTGAAGAAGTGGTAGCCCCTTTGGTACTTGAAAAATCTCCCCATACATGGCCAATACTTGTTTAATATTACCGAGAATGACTCCTCCCCATCCTCGGACTGATTGTTCTTAGGAAGGATCATTATGCCATTTCTCTACCGTCCGGTGAAAACACTCCTACCTTTACATTAGAAAATTCTCCTTCCCCTACAACCGGCCTCACCGGTTCCCCTTTTAAAGAAAATTGTGAAAGGTCCTAATGTTTCAATATTATAAGTTAAAATATATTTTTATTAATATTAACATTTTACACAAATTCGTACCGTGTTTAATTATTCTTGAATTGAGCTAAAAACAATAAATGCAAACAAAAACTCCCAGGACCAGTAAAACACAATGACAATTAGTCGATCGATCAAGTACGAACAACCTAAAGCGTCTACTCAAAGGTAGCCCTATCTCCCCTTCCGCATCGAGGTTAACCAAACATGTTCCACTAGTTCAACATATTCCATCGAACCCCACTTCATGTGAAAAGTACATTTCTCAAGTATGAACCGGCATCCAAGGACTTGCATAGCCATCCCCTCTCAAGTACCTCGCGAAAGCTTCACTGCTTTGCTTACCTCAATATTATCATTCCTTGATTGCGGATACAATCTACCCGATCAAATCACTGCGTTTCTTTCCATTTCCTTTTCCTTTTGGACCACGTCCGACCCCATTCTTTCCACTATTAGAGTTGACTACAAAATCATCCGGGGTCGGGTTTTTTCCCGATCAGAATTCCCTTCTTATCCCCCGATTCTGCTTCCTTAAAGGAGCAACTGAGTTGTCCGTTTAAACTAGTTTTTTTTCCAGCCCGAATGTATTGCTCAATCATTCCTGTGTACGGCCACGACGCAAGACTCAATGATTCCACCGCAAATGCCTTACGTTCCTTTCAAATTTATGAGGGAGAGCGTCTTAAGATTCAACAACTACTCTCAGAGATTCTTGAGACTTCTGTAAAGTTTTAGAAGAACGTGGAATGATACAGAAAAGTCCGGAAGCTCTAGAAAAATCAAGATAGGTATGGAAGATTTAGATAACTCTAGAATGTTTAGGATATTATAGAAGTATCTAGGAAGTATATAGAAGATTCTAGAGGATCGATCTTAGTCGTACATGTAGAACAACCCTAGCCGTAGGTTGAGGAACTAGTATAAATATGGGTAAGAGGACTCATTTGTAACAATCCTCCAAGAGTCCTAAGAAATCATTTTAAGTACTGAAGTGTGAGTGTATAAGTGAGAGTGTTCCTCTTTCTCTTTTTCGAGCTCAGGAGTTCGAAGGTAGCATTCGTCTTGATCAATGCTAAGTCAAGATCCAACATTTGGTATCAGAATGAGTCGATCGGGCCCGAAATTCTGTCGAAAAAAATTAGCAATCCGGGATTGCGACGGGCATTGGTCGGGGATCAGGCGAGGTGCGACGAGGTCGCCATCAACATGGCAAAATTCAACACCGTCGGAATAATGAGGAAATTAAATAACCAGAATTATAGCACGTGGAAGACCTGCATGGAATCCTATCTCTAAAGGCAAGATCTCTGGGAGATTATTGGCGCAAGTGAGATGACCCCACTAGAGGAGGAAATTGTCGCTCTAAGAATATAGAGGATAAAGGCAGGGAATGCCATGTTTGCCATAAAGCCCATCATAGAGGAGGAAATGCTAGAGCATATAAGGTATGTACGTCGTCACTCCAAAGGATGCGTGGGATATATGTTCGTTGAGTCCGCAAGTGCACGGGTCGCGTCAAGTAATATAGAGTAAGTAAAGTATCGATCCC
This sequence comes from Melastoma dodecandrum, assembly GCA_029817715.1. Lineage (NCBI taxonomy): Eukaryota > Viridiplantae > Streptophyta > Magnoliopsida > Myrtales > Melastomataceae > Melastoma > Melastoma dodecandrum. Next base: position 666,141 of record JARUPY010000606.1, read on the forward strand.
ACGAGGAGACGGTGTAGGAAATCTTGTCTATCGTCTGGCGGCAACGCTTTCAAAGTCAACCCGAAAGTAATGAGAATTGTAATTAAAACTAAAAACGAAAGCAAGTAAATAAAGTAAAGGCAAGTGAAATCAATAATAAGAAAACCTAGGACTATGAATCCCTCAATTGTTTCGTTACCATCCCTCGTCTCCCCTCTCCTTATCTCAATTCAGTGTTCGTCTACTAACCGAAATCCCTAGTTATCGTGCTCCTCTCGAAGTCTGCTAAACTACCAAAATAACCGATCCCTATCTCTAGGCTAACGATTAATTAGATGCGTTAAGTCCCGATTTCCCTTGGCTGCCTTCGGTGTATATCTCTACACCACCTTAAGTCCGCTCGCTCTCACAACACAAACCAGGCTACTTTCACCACTACTTTTTCTCTTAAGATCCTCTCTCGAGTTCACCCAAGAACAAGCGATCAATACGAACGTCGGCCACATGCACGCAAGCATTAAGAACGAGTGAAGTAAATAAACCAAACACGTAAAGAGATAGTTCAAAGGAATTCACTAAGAAAATAACTCCACAATCGAGATCGTCATATTCCTAGAAAAGAGATATTGTTCATGCTGAAAATAATCAAATACAAAACTAAAGAAATGGAAAACATCCTAAACATCATCCGAACCTTTGTTGAATGTTTTCGTGTGCGGCCCGACGTGATCTCTCGTTCCCGGCACACCTTTAAGAAGGTAGGACGTCCCCTTTTATACCTCCAAGGCTTAAACCCTAGAGGATCTTTAAAATCTGAAAGATAGAGAGAATCTAGGAAATAAAATATTTCCTCGCGTTCATATGTGCAGCTGCACCAAACATTTTGTCCAATTTTTGTCCACCCCGTGCGACTGCAACACTTTCTGCTGTATCTACACCAACTCTCTCAGCACTTTCTGACCCGGTGGCACAGCAGCAATGAAATCTGGTGCAGCTGCACCAACTTTCTCCAAAACTCCATCCGCCCTCCTTCCTTCAAAATTCACCTACAAAATTAATAAAACTACCAGCAGTATCCCAATCTAAGTAATATACCCATATATTACCACATACCTCAAGAATTTAATCCAACATCGCGCAATTAGCGTGATGAAAATATATATTTACAACAAGTTATCAATATACTATCAACTAGGTTCTCAAAGAAGAATGATCTGAGGCTACTGTTGCTAGAGAATGACTTGTTGGCAGTTAGACAAGGAGACTTAGGAATAAATCAGTTTTCAATAAAATAAAGTCAATCTGCCAGGAGATTTCAGAGTTAGACCCGGGATCAAGGATTAGTGATGATTATTATTCATGGGTTAAAGCCAAAGTATAGAGGATTTATTGCGGCGGTGCAAGGGTGGCCCACGCCGCCATCACTAGAAGAGTTAAAAAATTTGCTAGTTAATCAAGAGACGCTAGCAAAACAACTGACGGGCATAACCTCGAAAAATGAGGAGGAAGTGTTATATATTAACAAGGGAAGAAATTATAAACGGTTTGCTAAAGATGGTAAAAGAAACTTCCCGCGAAGTGGTAGAAATGGACGACGTGAGCAACAAAAACATGTCCAACCACAGGAGCAGAGAAGACAAGGAAGGCTAACTCAACGAAAAGATGAAGAAAGTTTCAATTGTAGTAAGAAAGGCCATTATGCAAGAGACTGCTGGTCCAAGAAGAAGAATGTGGAAGGAAATGCTGCCACATCAAGCAGTCAAGACAGAAACAAATCCGAAGAAGAGTAGAACTTAGAAGCAACCCTCACTTTGCTGGAAGAAGAGCAACCACTGAAAGACCAGGCTCTTAAATTGGTCCACAATAACTCTGTGTACTATGCGAAGAACTCGATATATGACTACAAATGCTCTATCACATCGGTAGCAATAAGCATATATGACTCGGCAACGTTTCCCAATCGCATCGTACAGGCAAAGGCAGTTTTGCCTTCATTAGTGGGTCACCATTCCAGTCGGTAGAGTCGAATGGAGAAGTGTCGTTCTCCTTATTTGAACTCCTACAATGGCAGGCGAAGGAGCCCTTCGAGCCCAAAAGTGCCGCCCTTGGTTGTCGTCACATCATTGTAACAAAAGTCGATTTTCTACGCCTTTAAGGCATAAAAGTCCGTTAGCTTCTTTGTCACAGATGGTGACAAGGCTGAACCAAAGAATTCGAGGGATGAGCTAAGAAAGGAGGTAGATAGAAAGGAAAGGCTTCAGCAGAAATCCAAATTGAAGCGCCTAGAAAGGAGACCGCAAGAAGAGTGGAGGAAAGTCCTTGCGAGGACACCCAAGTGGCGTAAGGTGGGTGGTGGGTGTTTGGAACCTTGTCATGATCCCTGGTTCGAACCCCATCACGCACACTCTACTTGAAAAATTAAGGTTGGTCTCCTGGGTGATGGCTAATAAAGCCAGAAGCCGCCCACCTGCTGGGCCTTTGGGCATCAACTGAAATTGGACCGACAACGGAGCAGGCCTCAAGTCGGGCCCAGAGGGGATGTAGAGGGGCCGGGCCTGAGGTTCGCAGGCTTGTAAAAGAGCCTCCGAACCTCGTAAGAGGGCTCGCAAAAAGTAAGTCCACCACGAACCCCGCTGATATAAAAAAAAAAGAAGAGTGGAGGAAATAATTCAGAAGAATGTCAAGAAGTGTTTATGCTCTGAGGAAGTTAAAGTCCGAGATAGTGTGACGTATAGAGATAAGCAAATTTATGCAATCACCAAAGAAAACTCATCTCGAAGCAGTTCGTCGGATATTGAGGTACATCAAGGGCACATTACACAATATGGTACTGTATAAAAGTGGAAAGGACTGCAAACTTGTCGGATATTGCGATGCAGACTACGCCGGATATCGCGATACTCGAAGATCAACTTCAGGGTACGTCTTCATGGTAGTAGGGGGAGCGGTATTATGGTGTAGTATGCGACAACCAACAATATCGCTCTCAACCACAGAAGCAGAGTATAGAGCTGCTGCGAAATACAACTCAGGAAGCTACATGGCTTATGCAGCTCATGAAAGATCTTCACCAACAAACTGGATATGTAGTTCCTTTATCATGCGACAACAAGTCAGCGATTCAGTTAGCTAAAAAGTCAGTAGTCCATGCAAGGACAAAGCACGTGAAGGTTCAATACCATCTTCTTATGAGAGAAGGTGTTACAAGGAGATATCAAGCTACAAACATTGAAACGGAAGGTCAAACAACTGATGTCTTCACTAAGGAATTTTAACAAATGCAAGCTCGAGGAGTTCCAAGCACAACTTGAAATGACGAAAAGAAAAAGTCAATGTTAATGGGGAGTGTTAGAAATGGTAGCACCTCCCAACCCAAGGCCCCCTCACCTTTCTCACTACTTCTAGAATTTTCTTATAGATTGATCTAGAGATATCTCCAATTGTTCGGGTAAGTAAAATTTGTGGCTAGGAAATTACTGGATGGATAGGTAGAATTTTTTTGGTAAAAAATCGTGAGAAGCATCATGAGAAATGTGGAGAATCCTTCTCCACATGTCATGCAATCCCTCTCCTATAGATTGGGGTGTCGGCTCCCATTTGTAGACAACCCAAATGCAACTTAAAAAAATAGAAGTCTTGTTCTCCTCTCTACTATCATTCATCCTCAGGTCTCCAAATATATCCATTGGCAATTTTTTTACTTTAGGGGTGGTCAAGCAATCTCGCGACATTGGCGACCACTTAACTTTGGTGTACGATGGTCGTTGTCCTACAGAGCGGCCCCATTCCAACCGTTCCCTGTCCACAAAACTCAACTCTGTCTCGAGAGCCAATTACATGCCCGTCATACGTGAACGCACCCATGTATACACACATCCTACTACATTAAGCACCCTACAATTTCAGCCAATTAACCACACGTTCCACACGTACAACAGTCACCAAATGATTTTTTAAATCGGAATTCAGCCACCACATGTTTGCTAAACGCCGTTCCCACCCGGAATCGGAAGAAGGCCATTCTATGACTATGGATACGGGATGCCACACCTCCCTCCAGAAGGGGCGGCCATCCCTCCGGAGGGATGGCCCTTCCCTCACCTCTCAAGGTTTAGAACATCCTGTCCCTGTCTACACACGTACACTCACAGATCCCCCAATATCACAGCAAACACATGTAAAGGAACAACAAAGCAACAATATTATGGCCGATGATTAGAGGAGGGTGAAGGAAAGAGGGGGCAGGGGAATCGACCTTGTTCCACTTTGTGCGTCCCTCCCGCTCGTTCCCGAATGAGAACAAGAAGGAGGACCGTAATCCTTCGTGGCTCCGTAAAAATTCGTTTGTCGCTTAACCTAGGTAAGCTAAAAAAAACGGAGTCGCCACCGACTTTATTAAAAAAAATAGTATAAAGTCGGAAAAACCAAAGAGGGTTCGGGGATTCCTAACTACTCACTTTCTCACTCAAACATGCGAAGAAGGGGTGGCCATACTTTTAAAAGAGTTCGTGGCTCCGTAAAAATTCGTTTGTCGCTTAACCTAGGTAAGCTAAAAAAAACAGAGTCGCCACCGACTTTATTAAAAAAAATAGTATAAAGTCGGAAAAACCAAAGAGGGTTCGGGGATTCCTAACTACTCACTTTCTCACTCAAACATGCGAAGAAGGGGTGGCCATACTTTTAAAAGAGGTTTCTGATTAATGGGTGTTGGACCCAATCTGGGCTTTTAAGCCCAGACTCATGTCATTGGATTACGAGCTTAGGCTCGATTCGGGCGTTGGACCCGAACTCGTATGTGATGATCACGTGCGCAATCACATACAATTATATAGATCAAAGTAGGCGGGGAAAGGCGGTGACCGTGGGCCTATACACCTGGACCCACGGCCCGTTACAAGTGGAAAAATAGAAAGTCGGGAAGGCCCACACCTTCCCTCATATACCTTAAACTTGACGGTCGAGGCCGCTTTAAAGTCTTCAATCATCGTGGTTTTTACACACGCGGAGAAATCCACGCGGTCTGTTACACGCGCCTTCGAGAATCCTTCCAAATGTGATGGGTCTCTAAGGATCGTCTTGTCAAGTCCTCGAACATGGACGGATAATGTACATGTAAATGAAAACAAAGAAATGAAATATAAATGTGATTAGTAAATTCTAATTGAAATGAATAAATCAACTAGAATTAATCGGTAAGTCGGAATGAGACTTACGTTGGTGATTTGCACCATTTGACCGTGAATGCATCCCGGGCGTTAACCGAATCGATGCGGGTCGGTTTTCACATGTGAAAACAATAAGAGAAGTATACACGGATTAGCAAATGAGGTCATGTATTCATAAGCTAGGTAGAAACTCGATTTAAAAAAAATGTCAGGGTAAATTATCTCAAAAAATCAATTCGTGAACGTAAAATGCAAACTCGTATGAAATTATGAACATAGAATGAGGTCTAAATGATCGAAACGTGGAATGAATGACAGTCCCGAAGCTTCAATATATTCACAAGAACTTATAATAATCATAGATGAAATCCGGAAGGCTAATCAAACAATGCATGAATCGAAAACTAACAATGACTAGATCAGCCACGAATTAGCTAAGAGTTAATCAACGTTAGCAACAAAGTTAGAAGCGAACGAAACAACAACAGAATAAATCAATTTTAGCAAGGACAACAAAAATTTTGCCGAGAGTAATAAAAATAAGTGGACATCAGCGGGAGGAATGTCAAGATGAAGAGAAGCACAACTAGCAATGTTGAGTACGACGGTGAGATAAGAAAAATTGTAAACGGGCATCCACATGGCAGCAAATCATTAAACTCATTAATGCTGGGTAAGTGGATTAAATCATCAGACAGACATATTATGCGTCTCTGAATAAAGTGAGGGACAATGAAATTGCAGTGAGATGAAGGCAAGAGACTCGCCAGCAAAAACTTAAGACAACGAAATTTAAGTTAACAAGATTGGCTAACCGGCGAAATTCCAAAAGTTAGGCGATAGGAAGTGTAAACAGACAGTAAAATTGAAATCAAGATAAAAGGGAATTGTAAACTATGGGTAAGATATGGTCGCACGAGAATGAGAAATAAAAAGGCTTTCCTTGATGAAATTGATGTCACCAGATTGGCTAAAAGACAGACAATCGGCAGAGAACAATCAGATGGAAGTGAAACTTCAGTTCTTTGAATACGGACAGATGAAACAGCATAATATCATCAAGATTGCAGCTGACACGAAAACAGATCAAGTCTCAAACTATACCAAATTTGCGATCGAGAAAAGAAGATCAAGTAATGAGATATACTACAAGACTTCTGCTGAAATAACAAATCGAAACAAAAAAGCTATCACAGGCATGAAAGGGACAGGAAATGGCAACCAAATCAAACAAGCAGGAGTGAAATTGGGCACGAATAACGAAATTAATAGGACTAGCCTCAACGACAGTATTGTAGTAAAAGAAAAATCAAGGGGTGTCTGGACGACAATATATATATTAGTAGTGTAACCAAAACAGAATAGTAAAGCGGTAATGGATTCCGATAACCAGCACCAATCATGAAATCGCCACAGCTATGAATTGACCAACGGCATAAGTCAACGATAAAACAGTAGCAGGTTAGATAGGAGGGATTCATTACCATGGATTAGCAGCAACAAAATTCAGGTTAACAACGAAGCAGACACGAATGGAATAGTATTGAAATCAAGCATGAATGAACTAAATCAAGCATGGATTGTGCCTGAGTGGACCAGTAACAACAGCAAGGTCATGGCAACATGGAGATGAATAGATCAATCGACAAATATTCAAAAGTTAAATAAATCGAAATACAAACCAGTATTAGAAAGAAATCACGTGAAGACATAACCGCATCCAAGGATTGCGCGACAAGATCTGATGCAAGAGATTCCGGCTTCATTCCAATAAGCAAAGTTATCTCCAAGTGATCAAATCCTTGGCATCTTGGATTCTGATCAGCCGTACTCAGAACAGCTCCACTGAGTTTTGACGACTCCTGATGACATCGGAGAGGTTCGGCCTGGGCTTTCCATGGTATTTTGACCTCACGTTGGCCGTTCCTAAATCCGTCGCTGCCGTAGACCTCAATGCTCCGTCCAGAGGGAAAAGAGAGCTGATGTTGATGCGGCGGGCACGGGAGAGGAAGGTCGGGGGTTTCCGCAAGGATTTCTGCTTACCTTGACTGGAGAGGGAAGAGTCGACTGAACAGGAAGCCGCCGGAGAATCGGAAGGGCTGGAGGACGTCGTTTTCTCGAGCGATTGACATGCCCTATGCCCCTATAAATAAGAGATGTTAGGGGGCTGGGCGAGACACATTGTAAGATTGAGTTGAGTAATACAATCTGTGCCTTCGGCCACATCCTTGTGTTATGGTGAGCGAGTCCTTGTCCTTGCGAGCGTCCTTGAGTGCGAGCGTGAGCGATACACGAGAGTACCTGAGCAAACACTTGTGAGTGTGGGCGGGGCTTAAGGGGGAATCCGAACGAGAGGGCTGGTCGTGCTTCCGAGGTGCCAAATCCCAAAAAAAAACCTCCAGGAGACGGAGTGGCACAACTCGGAGAAGAGGAGTGACCCAAAAAAAAATTGTTGCAACTGATTCTGTTTTTCTTTTTCGTTTTTGTTTTTTTTTGTCCCCCCCGCTCCCCCAAAAAAATTCTCTTTTTATATCTGACATGATTAGAGTGTGTTTGGGTAGGTAAAAAGTTGTTAGGTTGTTAGTTTGTTAAAATAATTTGTTAGGTTGTTAGAATAAGTTGTTATTAATTTGTTAAAGTGAGTTGTTACAAATTAATTTGTTAGAATATAAAATGAAATGAAAATTCGAATTAAATGTTAATGAAATGTTAAACTTTAATGAACTTTCGGAGAAAAATAAAAAGAATATGTTATTTTTGTTTGATTAATTATTTTAATGGGCTTTGTTGGATTTCAATCGTTTTCACCATACAATTAAGAATATAAATCCATGCACACGTGATTGGACTTTAAATTAAAATGAATGAGTTTGATCTAAATGACAAAAAGCTTTAAAATGTCATTTTAACTATTATTTTATCTTTATTTTTTTATGAAAAGTTAATAAATTAGTCTCATGTAACTAATTCTCAAATTTAAATTAATCATTAACCATGTAACATGAATTTAATCGAAAATTACAAAAAATTCAAAATTATTTCTTTTAAAGCCAAAGGTTAATGATTAAAAAAAAATCAAAAATTCGATTTGGGGTGTCTGCACACTTCCTTCACACAATAATTCAAGTTCTCGACGTCTCCGCACAATTTCGCTCCGGGTTGGACACTTCAACAGGCCCCTTCCTCGTGGTTCCACGCGGAAATCCATCTTCGACGGTCTCCGCATCCACCCCTCTCCGCGGCCTTCTTATCTTTTTTTCTTCCTTTCTTCTTCCACATTCCCCTTCCCCCTTCCCTCCGACTCCCCCTCTTTGTTTGTCCTGCATGGGCTTAGTGTCCCTTAACGATAGCTAAGGTCCCACCAGTTTCTGACTTATCTAATTAGTTTTTTGGACTTCTTAATTACCATCAAGTTTAGACCTAATAAGGTGTCTGCCATAATTGCGGACCAAATGATCAAGGTCCGTGGGGAGTTGTCCAAAATAAATTTTTTACTCTCCTCATTGTTCTGATCAACTCGGAATTGTGTTTTTGAATATTTTAAGCTTCTCTCCTCATGTTTACTCGTGTCCTAACGTGTTTGTTAGTGTACTAATTCAATTCGAACATGAAAACTTACTCATCATAAGTCTTCAATAATTTTCACATCTTACATTGGCATATTTATAATTACAAAATTTCGGGTCTTTACATTTCGTCCCACTTAGGAGATTTCGTCCCCGAAATCTTACTCCTCAAACAAGGAAGGGTACTTGTCCTGCTATTCTGCTTCATGTTCCCAGGTTCTCTATTCTCTTCCATCTCTGCTCCAGAGCACTTGCACTAATGGCACCCTCTTTTTTCGTAGCATGCCTTCATCTCGATCGGTAATTCGTATGACTTTTACTATCATGCTTAGATTGTCGTTCACTATTACTTCTAATGTCTCAACCTTTAACTCTGAGTCTGTCTTGTATTTGCGTAACATTGAAACATGAAAAACATCATGACAGTGGGAGAGTTCCGGAGGGACTGCCACATGATATGCTAACTTCCCTATCCGCTTCGTTATCTTATATGGCTCGATGTAACGAGGACTTAGTTTGTGAGCTCTCCTCGTCCTGAATATTTGATTTCATCAGTGACAACTTCTGGAACACCTCGTCATCAATATTAAATTCCAGGGTCTCCTTCGGAAATTAGTATAACTCTTTTGCCGACTCTGTGTAGTTGTCATTCGTTCATCAACCGTAGTCACCACTTCTGAGGTTTCCCGTATCAACTCAGGTCCATTGAATATTCTTTCTTCTGGTTCATTCCAGCACAATGGTGATCTACAACTTCTCCCATAGAGAGCTTCGAAGGTGCCATTCCATTACTCGCGTGATAACTATTATTGTATGTCACGTCGAAAACGTATTCACCACGCAAGTGCACGCGATCGTACAAGTAATAAATTGTAAGTAAGATATCGTTCCCACGAGGACTGATCTAAACTTCTCTCAATTATTAAAATACCTTCAATCTCTATTATACAACTAAGCGAGTTGAGAATTAATCAAACTAAATGTAAAGCTAAAGAAAACGAGTAAGTAAATTGAATTAAAATTCAGATGAGAAAAGCACCTAGGGCGACGATTTCACCGGACAATTAATCGCAAGTCCTATCTCAATCAACACGCTTAAAATGATCTGGTTGATAATCTGGAATTCAGTTATCTTCCTACACCCCTCCCGAGGTCATAAGAACGTACAACTCTGTAAATAGTAATCACTCTATTCCTAGGTAGATTAACTATCGAGTGCCCCTTAAGAATCAATTCCAATTCGATTACCTAGGACGATTGGGTATATTCCTATCCCGCTCGTTAATAAACCCGTCTTCCGACCAAGTTTACCCTAGGTTATTCCTCTTCCTGTGCTTAATCTAGGATTCCCCTTCCGAGTTCACCTAAATTCACTATTCAGTCCTGTTGGTGATCAGGCAATAAGAAAGCATTAAGAACGGACAGGAATAATCGAACCAAAATCATTCAATTGTGTCAAAAGAGATAGACCCTTGACTAATCGTCAAGATCCATCTTAACCCTAGGCAAAGAAAATTAGTTCATAACCAAATTAATCGAAAACATCAGATTCATCGTAGACAATGAAAACGACATAAAGGAAAAACTAAAAGAAAAACTCCCAAAGTCTTTGTTGACGGCTCCTTGTTACCAGCAACCTCTACCCCCTTTCTCTAGGTCAAACTACAATGTTTTTATAATCCCCAAATAAACCTAGAGAATCTCTGAAATATCAGGAAAGAAAATCTTCTAATTTCTCCCCATCGTAGCTTTTGGTCTTTACAAGAGCATCCAGAGATCTTCCATTTGCACGAAGTCTTCATAATTACGCCGAGGTCCTCTTTTCTTCATATTTATCCTGAAATAAACCAGAAAACTCGGCAGTAATCTATTTCTCGGGAATAATGTGAAATAACTAGGAATATTACGCCATAAACACAATATTTCACAAATCTAACAAAATCTAAGTAGGAAGTTGCCCTAAATAACTCTACTTTCATAGAGTTATCACACCCCCAAACCTGAATTTTGCTAGTCCCGAGCAAAAATGAAGAAAATGAAATTCAAAGACTCTCCTCAACAAACCCAAGTCACTCAAATGTAGAAACATCTTTTAGAACATTCTCAGAAATGGGTGCATCCTCCTCATGCATCTAGATTCCATTCACTACCTAACATGCTCAATTAAAGGCTTTAAAACACAATATCTTCGTCCCAGCAGGTTGTACACTCAGCATTAATAAGCATACACTCCAAATAGCTCATGTCAACCAGTAACTCGCAAAGATCACCACAAACATCTCTATTCATTCATCACAGGTTTTCCGACTTTTTAACAACTTCATCATTTTTTTTTTCAGATTGCACGACTCTAAATGTTTATCTGATTCCGGTTAAATCTTATGTAGCAAGCTCTCGACCAATGACTCCCGATTCAGTTGAACCAAGGCTTTAGGTGATAAAGCACCCCTCGGATCAATCACTCAAGCTAGCACGGAAGACTCACACCACAAGCACATATTCAGGTAATATCGTTTTCTCTATTCTTCTCTCTTTTTTTTTTCTTTTTTTTTTTTAAAAACTGAACATTGGTACTCAGTGCCTTGGCAACCTCATTTTTCTCTTTTTTTTTCTTTTTCTTTTTCGTCGAGATCCCCAAAGATGTCATTTCAAGAGATAATTCAAGCTACTCTACTCACCACTAGTCACCATGCATTCTGAGGATATGTAACCTGTTGCCGCTAAGCACACTTCCTACTGGGAGATCTTTTCAAAATTAAACGAAAAATTTTAGCATACTAAGCAAAGAATTTCATCTTTCTACACTTGAAGAATGCACCCCATATGCTCATCATTGAATAAAGACATTCCACATCGACTTCCTAATGTTACGTTGAGGAAAAACAACCTAAAAGACGAAAAATAAAGACAGGACTCACCCTAAGCACACATCACTTCCAAAGTCAATACAGCACACACACCCCCAAACCTAATCAGAGCAACGTCCTCGGTGCTTAAAAAAAATAAGAGTAGGAAGCGATAGTACCAAGATATGTCGGTGAACATGAAGCGCCAATGTGTACCTCCCGACTGCCCTGGTGTAGGACTAAACCGTATTGTCTGAATACGCATCTTCTTCTTCTTCAGCACCCATCGTCGGTGGAGTTGGTTGCTCGCCAAGGTCAGATAGATCCACATGTAATATTGACGCTATTCGCCTCTGAATTTCCTCCGACCTTTGATGGCATGCAATTGAGTACCCCATGAATTCGTTGTTCCTGGTCCAATGTTCCTGGGCAAAAGATGTGTTGGCAGTAGCAATGGCAGGACCACCGGCTGTGCGGTTACCCTGAGATGTGCCGGAAGGGGCGTCATCCTTGTTCTCCTCCTCCCGTTGAATTTTCAACCATATGGCATGAGTGATTGGTTTCTGTGGATGAGCAATCTCTTCGGTAGGTTCCCAATGTACCCCTGCCCTCCTACATAACTGAAATACTAACGAAGGAAACCACAAGCCCAAGTGAATATCCTTCAATGCCCTATGCAACATCTGATTAATCAGTTTTCCAACATCAATGTTCATGCGTTCTAAGATGCAAAAAATCAACGCCGCTCTTTCCTTTGTAACATTACTAATGTTCGTTCCCGGAATCAGTCTTGCCGAGATGAATCACACCCAAATTTTTGCGTCTACAGTGAGATCCTTACCGTATAGCGCCAGCTGTTCATTCTTGCGCGACCTCTTCCATGTGGAACCTGGTCTAGTTAAGCATTCAAGGACATCGTCAGCATGAAAATCATCAGTCAGGTTCGTAAACGCATCATGCTCAAACACGGGAAGATGAAACATTTCAGCAATTGTTTGAGCACTAAACACAACACTCTTACCCCGAACTTGAATACTTTCACGGTTCTCATCATAGGTGTGCGTATTCGCGTAAAATTCCCTAACTATAGGCACAACCACAGCTTCCGGAGTAGCACAAAATTGAGTCCAGCCCATATGCGAATTAAAGTCGAGTTTCCATGTACCTATGCCTTACCTCAAATCCTCGTTCCGGAATTAAGGTCCGACGCACCATAGAGTCCCGGTAGTTTTGGGCCGCTTCGTCGGTCAATGCTTGTCCTCTCCTAGTGCCGGAAGTACTCCCTACGGCCAATTTCTTCTTGGGTGCCATCACAACTTACTATTACGCACACAATTAGCACGTTCACAAATTAATTTGTACAAGACACTTTCACACCAAGAATGGATCAAAGGAAAGCGTGGTATCCGAACCTCGAGCTATGGGTGGTGGGTGTACGGCTAGAACTAACCCCCAATCTCCTCCTAAAAGAAATAGTCAAATACCTGGTTCGGAGAGTGTACCGGAATGGCGGACGGCGGCTGCGACTTTGGTGGGCGACGGCGGCGGTTCGTCTGTGACTCGAGATGGCGACGGCGGTGGTGGCTGGGATGTGGCGGACGGCGGCGGTTCGTCCCTGTTACAAGAAGAAGAAAAATTAGGGTTGGTCGAAAAAAAACGAAATGTTTTTGTTTTTGATTTTTTTTTGTTTTTTTTTTAATCGGTGCAGCTGCACAGAACTTTGATGCAGCTGCACAAAGTTTCTATGCTTTTCATGTTCTTAGCGGTGCAGCTGCACCGAACTTTGATGCAGCTGCACAGAGTTTCTGTGCCTTGAGGTTCAAGCGGTGCAGCTGCACGTGATTTTCCTGCAGTTGTACGATCTTGCTGCTTGCTCTTGCATCCCCCGCTATCTTTTCCCTAGTAAAACAAAAGAAATAAATAAAAACAACTAAAAGAAAATAACTTGGGTTGCCTCCCAAGAAGCGCTTGGTTTATCGTCCACGGCTCGACTCTTGATATCCATCACGTGTCTATCAATGTTGCCGCGGCAACTACCCTTTCAACGTTTCCTCCCCAATAGTGTTTCAGCCTCTGTCCATTGACCTTGAATCTGAACTTGGATTTCGTATTTCTACGGCTCCATAGGGGAATACCTGAACTACCTGAAATGGTCCAGACCACTGTGATTTGAGCTTTCCTGGGAATAATCTTAGTCTGGAATTGAATAGCAATACTTGTTGTCCAGGCTCAAATTTCCGCTCAATGATCTTCTTATCATGCCACTGTTTCGTCTTCTCCTTATAGATCCTCGCGTTTTCATATGCTTGAAGCCGAAATTCATCAAGTTCGTTCAATTGGAGCAACTTCTTCTCTCCAGCCTTCTCGAGATCAAAATTCAATTTCTTAATCGCCTAGAATGCTTTGTGCTCCAATTCCACCGGCAAGTGACATGATTTCCCATAAACTAGCTTAAACGGAGACATTCCAATTGGCGTTTTGTACGCTGTCCGATAAGCCCACAGTGCGTCCTCAAGCTTCAGTGCCCAATCCTTTCGTGATGAGTTTACTGTTTTCTCAAGAATTCTCTTTATTTCTCGATTTGATACTTCCACTTGCCAACTAGTCTGAGGATGGTATGCTAGAGCAACCTTGTGATTTATTCCACACTTGTTTAACAAATTGGCGACTTGTTTATTGCAAAAGTGAGATCCCCCATGGCTAATGATTGCTCTTGGGGTACCGAACCTTGTAAACACCTGCTTCTTTAAAAACTCAACCACTGTTTTAGCCTCGTTAGTGGGCAAAGCTTTCGCTTCAACCCATTTAGATACGTAATCCACAGCCATTAAAATATAACGATTTTTGAAAGACGAAACAAATGGTCCCATAAAATCAATACCCCTAACGTCGAAAATTTCTACCTCCAAAATGTTGTTTAAGGGCATTTCATGTCGCCTTGATATGTTTCCCGTTCGTTGGCATCTGTCACATTTAGCAACAAAATTGTAAGCATCTTCAAATAAAGAAGGCCAATAGAAACCTGATTGTAAACTTCGAGCAGCTGTTTTATCTCCTCCAAAATGTCCGCCGTAAAGTGATGAATGACATTGCCACAAAATTTGGTGCCATTCTTCTTCAGGTATGCATCTTCTAAGAATATGGTCTGCACATTGCTTGAACAAGAACGGTTCATCCCACACATAATTCTTAACATCATGTAAAAAGTTCTTCTTTTGTTGCGCATTCAATTCAGTGGGTAGGAAATTCGAAACAAGAAAATTAACAAAATCTGCATACCACGGTACTTGCGTGTGATTAACCGAAAGCAGCTGTTCATCGGGAAAAGATTCATTTATAGCTACCTGGTTGAGCTTGATGTCGCTTTGTCCATCTAGCCTTGACAAGTGATCGGCTACTTGGTTCTCTATTCCTTCTCTGTCCTTGATCTCGAGATCAAATTCTTGTAGTAAGAGAACCCATCTTATCAATCGTGGTTTTGCATCCTTCTTCTCAATCAAGTACTTGATTGCGGAGTGATCTGTAAACACTATGACTTTCGAACCCACAAGGTAAGATCGAAATTTATCGAAGGCAAATACAACAGCTAGTAGCTCCTTTTCAGTGGTCGTGTAATTTACCTGTGCATCGTCCAAAGTTCTACTAGCATAGTTAATCACATGAAAGACCTTATTCTTACGTTGCCCAAGCACTGCTCCTAAGGCATAGTCACTCGCATCGCACATCAATTCAAAAGGTAAAGTCCAATCAGGCACTATAACGATACGTGCTGTAACTAACCTCTCTTTCAATTTTGTAAACGCTTCCATGCATGCTTTGTCGAAGTTGAAAGGTATGTCTTTCTCCAAAAGATTGCATAATGGTTTCGATATCTTGGAAAAATTCTTAATGAATCGCCTGTAAAAGCCAGCATGACCAAGAAAACTTCGGATAGCTTTTACCGATGTTGGTGGGGATAACCTTTCGATGGTTTCAATCTTTGCTCTGTCAACTTCAATGCCCTTGCTCGACACCCTGTGACCAAGGACAACACCTTCTAGAACCATAAAGTGACACTTTTCCCAATTTAGGATTAGATTAGTCTTCTCACAACGTTCGAGTACACATGCAAGATTATGTAGGCAATTATCAAATGAGTCACTAAAGACGGAAAAGTCATTCATAAAAATTTCTAAATATCGTTCTACCATGTCAGTGAAAATTGATGTCATGCATCGTTGGAATGTAGCAGGTGCGTTACACAGTCCAAATGGCATTCTACGAAAGGCAAATGTACCGTATGGACATGTGAAAGTTGTTTTCTCCTGATCTTCTGGTGCAATTGAAATCTGATTATATCCTGAGTAACCATCGAGAAAACAATAATACTCCTTACCTGCCAATCTGTCCAACATTTGATCGATGAATGGAAGCGGGTAGTGATCTTTTCTTGTTGCTTTGTTCAGCTTTCGGTAGTCCATACATACCCTCTATCGAAGGTTTGTGATATTCCTCCAGGAGGATTTTATGCATGCAAATTGCTGGGCTGATTCCTTTGATATCTGCAATAGTCCATCCTATTGCCCTCTTGTGTTCCCTCAAGATTCGAAGCAATTTCTCCTCCTGCAACTCCGTCAATTCTGCAGAAATAATCACAGGGAGTTGATTGGTGTTTTGAAAAAATGAATACCTCAAATGTGTGGGTAAGGTTTTGAGCTCTAATTCTGGTGATTCTACGATGGATGGTTTGATGGTCTTTTCTGGCATCTCCAATGGATCGAAATCTCTCAGATCTCTAGGTATGTAAGATTTGCTCCCCATCCAACTAATCATTTCCTTAGTTGTTTCATCATCAGTTGCTTCCTTAGATGTTAATGCGAGTTCAAGCACGTCAGTCGTCTTTAAAATAGCAACTTCTTCGGCTATTATCCTGTTAATGATGTCAATAGAAAAACATTCATCAAGTTCATTTGGACATTTGATTGCATGAAGAATATTAAATGTTACCTCCTCGTTATTAACCCTCATGGTTAACTCACCCTTTTGGACATCAATTAAAGTCCTACCTGTGGCTAGGAATGGTCTTCCAAGGATGATTGGTATTTCACGGTCCTCTTCAGAATCAAGCACGATAAAATCCGCGGGAAAAACAAATTTATCTACCTTAACCAAAATATCCTCAATGATTCCCCTTGGAAAAGCAAGAGATCGGTCGACTAATTGCAACGTGACCGAGGTAGGTTTTACTTCCCCCAAACCCAATTCGTAAAATATTGATAAAGGCATTAAATTAACACTCGCTCCAAGATCACACAATGCCTTACCGCTAAAATTTGAACCAATAGAATAGGGTATAGTGAAACTACCTGGATCTTTCAGCTTTGGAGGTAACTTTTTCTGCAAAATAGCACTACATTCTTCAGTTAAAGCAACTGTCTCAAACTCATCGAGACGTCTCTTTTTAGATAATATATCTTTCATGAATTTAACGTAGCTCGGCATCTTCTCCAACGCTTCAGCAAAAGGTATGTTGATGTGTAGCTTTTTAAAGATTTCTAAGAATTTCAGGAAGTCCTTCTCATCATTCTGCTGTCTAGCTCGCTGTGGAAAAGGAAGAGGTGGATATACAAGTTTATCTTTTCCACTAGCAGCATTTTCCATACCTTCTTTTGGTTGAGAAAGTTGTTGGCTAGGCTGAGCAGAAGGTTTGTTCTCTTTTTGAGCAGCTTCTGGTGTAGTTGCATCGACGTGCTTGAACTTTGCGGCTTCAGGAAGTGTTCTCCCATTCCGTAAAGTGATAGCTTGCACTTTTGCATTCCCGTCATTCCTTGGATTCACCTCAGTATTGCTCGGAAGAGTGCCTTGAGGTCGATTATTAATTGCTTGTGCTAATTGTCCGACTTGGGCTTCCAAACTCCGAAGTGAAGCTGATTGGCGCTGCAAAAGAGTGTCGGTTTTGGAAATATATTTGACTAAACGCTCTTCAATACCTAACATTTTCTCTTGCGGTTGTGGCTTTTGTTGGTGAGGTCCTGGTGGAAGAGTTGGTTTCGCTGATTGTTGATTTCCCCACGAGAAATTCGGGTGGTTCCTCCATCACGGATTGTAAGTATTCGAAAGGGGGTTGTTCCTCGAGTTGGCTCCCAAGTAGTTGGCTGACTCGGCACCAGTGAAACATTGACCAGGAGCATGATTTTCTCCACACCTCTCACACGGATAATGAATGGGATGACTAGGACCCTTTAATGCATTTAGCTCCCTAGTTAACGCATCCACTTTAGCATTGAGGGCAGCAACTTCATCAACTGAATGTACTCCAGCTACTCCTCGGGCACGCGATACTCCATGACCGTTATTAGCCATCTGCTCGAATAGCTCCATTGCTTCCTCTGGCTGCTTGTTTAATATTGTTCCCCCTGCAGCTGCATCAATCGTTGAACGAAGTGCATCAGTTAATCCATCATAAAAAATTTGTGCCAGCATCTATTGAGGTATCTCGTGATGTGGGCACACTCGTAAAAATTCCTTAAATCTCTCCCACGCCTCATAAAGTGACTCTGTTCCATGTTGTCGAAACGAAGTGATGTCATTCCGCATCTTGATGGTCTTGCTAGGTGGGAAATACTTTGATAAGAATTTTCCGGACATCTCTTCCCAGTTTGTGATGGACCTTTCTAGCAAAGAGTAGAGCCATGCTCGTGCTTTGTCCCTCAACGAGAATGGGAAGAGTCTCATCCGAATGGCCTCGCTCGACACTCCATATATCGAAAGGTGTCGCAAATTTCCAGAAAGTTGGTGATGTGCCCATGTGGATCCTCCGATGGAGATCCTCCGAAACTCGAATTTTGTAGCATGGTGATAACCGCCGGTTTGATTTCAAATGTGTTGGCTTGGATGGTCGGCTTCACAATGCTAGAGCGTTCATGCACACGGGGCTGGGCATAATCCCGCATGATTCTCGGTTTAACGTCTTGATTGTTGTTCTCCATTGTTTGCCGGCGTGTGGCTTCCTTTTGCTCTCTTAGTCGTAACCGAAAGGTTCTTTCTATTTCGGGATCAAAAGGAATCAGTTCCCTACTGCGCATACAACGTTGAAATTTTTCCTGCAAGTAAATCGAAAATCAAGATTAAAGCTGAATTAATAAAGATCAGATTAAAAATAATATTGGCTGAAAATCTAGAAAACAGTCCCCGGCAACGGCGCCAAAAACTTGTCACGTTGAAAACGTATTCACCACGCAAGTGCACGCGATCGTACAAGTAATAAAGTGTAAGTAAGATATCGTTCCCACGAGGACTGATCTAAACTTCTCCCAATTATTAAAATACCTTCAATCTCTATTATCCAACTAAGCGAGTTGAGAATTAATCAAACTAAATGTAAAGCTAAAGAAAACGAGTAAGTAAATTGAATTAAAATTCAGATGAGAAAAGCACCTAGGGCGACGATTTCACCGGACAATTAATCGCAAGTCCTATCTCAATCAACACGCTTAAAATGATCTGGTTGATAATCTGGAATTCAGTTATCTTCCTACACCCCTCCCGAGGTCATAAGAACGTACAACTCTGTAAATAGTAATCACTCTATTCCTAGGTAGATTAACTATCGAGTGCCCCTTAAGAATCAATTCCAATTCGATTACCTAGGACGATTGGGTATATTCCTATCCCGCTCGTTAATAAACCCGTCTTCCGACCAAGTTTACCCTAGGTTATTCCTCTTCCTGTGCTTAATCTAGGATTCCCCTTTCGAGTTCACCTAAATTCACTATTCAGTCCTGTTGGTGATCAAGCAATAAGAAAGCATTAAGAACGGACAGGAATAATCGAACCAAAATCATTCAATTGTGTCAAAAGAAATAGACCCTTGACTAATCGTCAAGATCCATCTTAACCCTAGGCAAAGAAAATTAGTTCATAACCAAATTAATCGAAAACATCAGATTCATCGTAGACAATGAAAACGACATAAAGGAAAAACTAAAAGAAAAACTCCCAAAGTCTTTGTTGACGGCTCCTTGTTACCAGCAGCCTTTACCCCCTTTCTCTAGGTCAAACTACAATGTTTTTATAATCCCCAAATAAACCTAGAGAATCTCTGAAATATCAGGAAAGAAAATCTTCTAATTTCTCCCCATCGTAGCTTTTGGTCTTACAAGAACATCCAGAGATCTTCCCTTTGCACGAAGTCTTCATAATTACGCCGAGGTCCTCTTTTCTTCATATTTATCCTGAAATAAACCAGAAAACTCAGCAGTAATCTATTTCTCGGGAATAATGTGAAATAACTAGGAATATTACGCAATAAACACAATATTTCACAAATCTAACAAAATCTGTGTAGGAAGTTGCCCTAAATAACTCTACTTTCATAGAGTTATCATTGTACGCGAATTCTACTAATGGTAAATGATCAACTCAACTTCCTTTCTACTTAAGTCACACGCTCTGAGCATATCCTCCAACGTCTAGATGGTTCGCTCTGTCTGCCCGTCTGTTTATTGATGGAAGGCTGTACTCATCTGTAATCTTACATCCAACGCCTCCTGTAAGTTCTTCCACAGCTTAGATGTGAATCATGGGTCCCGATCAGATGTAATAGTATGGGGCATGTTGTGGTATCTCACTACCTCTTTGATATACAATTTAGTTAATGACTCCAACGACCAGTTGAGTCGAATAGGAATGAAATGTGTCGACTTTGTGAGCCAATCAACCATTACCCACACCGAATCCATGTTTTGGCCTCCTTTATGCAGGTTTGTCACGAAATCCAATGCTATGACCTCCCAATTCCATTCTGGTATTGGGAGTGGTTCTAATAATCCTCCCGGTCGTTGGTGTTTTTTTCACATGCTGACGAGTCTTGTAGTGATTCACGTATCTGGCCACGTCCTTCTTAATCTTGGGCCACCAAAAATCATTTCCCAGGTTTCTGTACACCGTTGTAATTCTAGGGTGCACGCTTTATTTACTATTGTGTGCTGCATCCATAAGTTTATATTTCACTTCTTTCACGTTAGTTATACATATACGTCCCTAGGACCTCAGCATCTCATCTGGTGCTAGTTCAAATTAGGCATACATTTTTTGTTCCGACCTCTTCTAGTACCACTCTCAAGTACTCATCCTAGGGTTGTGCGTCCCGGATTATCACTAACATTTCTAGTTCTACCTACCCTCTAGCCATACATAATCGTCCATCTGGCTCATCGAGGCACAAGTCGAAATTACTTAATTGTTCGATCATCCGTGACTCTTCCACTAGGAGACACATTAGTGAACAATGCTTTCTGCTCAAGGCATCTGCCACCACATTTGCTTTGCCAGAATTATACTAAATTGTACAATCATAATCCTTTATTAGTTCCATCCACCTTCGTTTCTCATATTCAGATCTTACTATGTGAATAGATACTTCAGACTCTTATGGTCTGTGTATACTTCAAACTTTTCTCCTTACAGATAATGCCTCCACAGCTTTAATGCATACACTCTAGCAGCAAGCTCTATGTCATGGGTTGGGTAGTTTTCCTCGTGTTTCCTCAATTGTCGAAAGGCATATGCTACCACCTTGCTGTTCTGCATCAATACACTACCCAATCCTTGAGTGGATGCGTCACCGTACACCACGAATCCTCCTGACCCACTTGGAATAGCAAATACCGGAGCACTAGTCAATCTCATCTCTCCTCGAAACATTCTTCACTTTTGCGCATCCAGTCAAACCGGACGTCCTTTCTTAAAAATTTAGTCATAAGGGTAACTATCTTAAAAATCCCCTCTACAAACCTCTTGTAGTAACTTGCTAATCCAAGGAAACTTCTCACTTTTGATATTGTTGTCGGTTGCGGCCGTTTTTTAACTGCTTCTACCTTCGTAGGGTCTAGTTCTACGCCCACAACTGAAATGATATGTTCAAGGAATGCTATCTTTTCAAGCCAGAACTCACACTTGCTGAGTTTGACATATAATTTATTTTCCCGTAACGTCCTATGTATGATAGTCAATTGTTCCTTGTGTTCTTCCTTACTCTTAGAGTATACAAGGATATCGTCAATGAACATTATCACAAATTGATCTAGGTACAGTCGAAACACCTGATTCATTAATCCCATGAATACTGCCGGTGGATTGGTTACGCCAAACGATATTACTCTGAACTCGTACTGACTGTATCTCGTTCTGAACGCAGTTTTAGAGATAACTTCTTCACACTCCAAAGCCTGATCTCAGATCGGTCTTGAAGTACATCATTAATCCCTGTAACTAATTGAATAGATCATCTATACGTGGAAGTGGCTATCGATTCTTGATTATACATTGGTTAAGCGACTTATAATCAATACACAGTCGCAGCGATCCATCCTTCATTTTTTACAAACAAAATATGAGCGCCCCATGGGCTTACATTAGCATGAATAAAGTTCTTAGTCACAAGTTCATGCAATTGTGCTGTTAGCTCTTTCAATTCTGGTAAACTCACACGATAAGGAGCACGAAAGATAGGGGTTGTCCCTGGTAACAAATCTATCATGAACTCCATATCTCGCTTCGGTGGCAACCCTGTTAACTCCTTCGGAAAGACATCCGAAAAGTCCTTCACCACTTTGATCCGCTCCAATATCTGTAGTTCAGCTTCCTTATTCAATTCAGTCGCCAGGAATGCTTCGTACCCTGCCTGTACAAGTCGACGCGCCAGCATTGCTGAAATCATCGAAATCTGGCCGCAACCTCCATGGCCGATGTACTCATGTGAATCTCCGTCTTCGGTGGTAATCAAAAATGCGCTTCCTTTCGCAGTTCATGTGAACCTCGTTCGACTTCCTTCGCATAACACTGCATGTAGTCGACGTCTTCGTACAATTTCGCTCTGGGTTGGACTCTTCAAAACGCCCCTTCCTCGAGGTTCCGTGCGGAGATCCACCCTCGACGGTCACCGTATCCACCCCTCTCCGCTTCTTTCTTATCATCTTTTCTTCATTTCTTCTTCCACCTTCCTCTTCCCCATTCCCTCTGACCCCCTTGTTATTAAGTAATCTTTCATTTTATTTCAAGTCACCGCTTCCAGCTCTCTTCTTTGTTTTTCTTGCATGGGCTTAGTGTCCCTTAATGATAGCTAGGGTCCCACCATTTTCTAACTTATTTAATTAGCTTTTTGGACTTCCTAATTGCCATCAAGTTTAGACCTAATAAGGTGTCGGCCACAATTGTGGACCAAATGATCAAAGTCCATGGGAAGTTGTCCAAAATAATTTTTTTACTCTCCTCATTGTTCCGAATCAACTGAGAATTGTGTTTTTGAATATTTTAAGCTTCTCTCCTCAAGTCTACTCGTGTCCTAACGTGTTTGTTAGTGCGCTCATTCAATTCTAACATAAAAGCTTACACATCATATGTCTTCAATAAATTTCATATCTTACATTGGTATATTTATAATTACAAAATTTCGGGTCATTACAAATTGCATGGTTAATTTTGGGAAATCCCATATCACGACCACTAAAGAATTTAACCATTCCATTCCTGTAAAGGAATTCGCTAGATACGGTAAAAGAAAGTTTGGCCAATTCCCAGACTATTTTGTGTAACCAGCCTTAGTTATCATTAGTTGAGTCGTAGTCGCATGTGACTAGATTCAAACTAATTGCAACGTAACCAAACAAAACAAGTTCAAGCGACATCTCGTACGCTAATGTTTAACTGCCGTAAACATGATTAGCATTGTCACTGTAAAATTAGTTTCAACGTTCAAAAGAATAATTAAAAGTATTCTAACAATCATCCGTGATATGACTAATTTAATGTTACAAATCGTATCCAATCTTCTGGGGGAGGGACCTCGCCAGGATGCCATCAAGAGGAAGAAAAGGGGTACAGTGACAAACGGCGGAAGAAAAGTAAACGGCGGATTGCCTTCTTCCCTCTTGAGCTGGGGCATTCACAAGGACATGACCTATAGCCCAACTTAATCCCCTATGTTCGACGGGAATTAAAAAAAAGAGGAGAAGAAACCGGTTGGGTTTGATGCCTCTTTGATTGGTCTGAAACTTTCATCCTTTGAACATTTTTATTCAAACAACATAATTTGGTCAAATCACTTGTGGAGTGCCGTGGACACAAAAAAGCCATTGCACTTTGTAGCAGACAAGTACTGTTGCAAAGAAAAATACGTATTTTTCACACTACGCATTGTAATTTTGAGCATTTACTTTCGGGTCCATCTGGTTGGTCAAAACATTTCAGGGAAGACGGGGTCCTCCCCTGCCCTCTTGCCTTCCAGCGGCAAGATGAGTAGTCTATGCACCATAAGGCATAACTTGGTCATATACACTCTCAATGGACTAAAATTGGATCCTGGAGTTAGCACATTAAATCTTCTACGACGTTTATGATTCACATGTTTCATTTTGAGCAACTTTAGCTCACGGTCAATGGAATTCAAAATCACCCGTGTGAGCTGTCCGACTGGAACATGTCCAGTTTGAACAGCCACATTCATCAGTTGACTGGCAGCACACAAATATTATTTTTTCTTAAAATTTGACAGGCTGAATGAAACTCAAGTTTTCTTGCTTTTGGTAAAATGTCACAAATTCGGGAGAAGACTACGAAAAATTATGAATTTTGAAATGATCATCTGTTTGCTGCGATTCCAGAAAATGATAGGAGATTGGCTGAATCACTCTTTGCATTATTGAATGAGATCCCACCGTGAGATCTTAGTGAAATTTGATAAACATGCTTGTCATTAATTGGTCTAATTAATGAATGGTTAGATTCTCATTCTTTTGATGGCATAACCACTTATGCATGTCTCTTTGGTCATATGTTACGAACATACTTTCGATATTCCAACGCTCTTGTAGGGTTCATAACATGTAAGGATCAACGGATTGGACATGGAATGACACTTTCTAGACATTTGGAGAAATTCTCGAAACGTCAAAAGTCGACTCGATTTCTCTCCATCAAACGGTAAGACATCCCTTACTAATGTAATTCGATTGAATTTCGTTCAAATTTAATCGATATTAATGGCATTTCTAATTTCTATAATTCTCTAGTTTACATGTGAAACAAGAGAGAATTCACTGCTAAAGGACATTATCTTCCGACGTTACGGAAGATCGGCACTAGTGGGCCACACAACGTCAAATCGCCTGACCTTCACGGGAATTCGACAAGACAAATCTTGAAAATCAAAGACTTGAAGGCGCGTGTAACAAACCGCGTAAGTTGGATTTCCACATTTAAAAATGCGTTGAACGAAGTCCAAAGCTGCCCCAACCGACATATAAGGTACAAAAGGGAAGTATGGTCCTCCCGAACCAAGTTACCTATCCACCTGTAATGGGCTGCGAGTCCAATTGCATAAGCCTGTAATCACTACCCTTCCCCACCGCCTTTTATCTCAATAATTGTGTGTGTTTGTGCGCACGTCGCTGGGCACAGAAGTTATTACCGCATGTTGGTGTAAATCAACAAACATGAGTTTAGATCCAACACCCGA
Organism: Melastoma dodecandrum; assembly: GCA_029817715.1. NCBI lineage: Eukaryota > Viridiplantae > Streptophyta > Magnoliopsida > Myrtales > Melastomataceae > Melastoma > Melastoma dodecandrum. The sequence goes on from JARUPY010000606.1 coordinate 691,192, forward strand.
ATCGAGTCCAACACCCAGAACAGTGACATGAGACCGAAGTCATGCTCGTATCAGTTCCAACGTCCGTCAACCAAAACAAAACTTTTAGAGCAAACGTCACCTCTTCGCATGTTTAGATGTAAGAGCTAGTAAATAGGATTCTCCGAACTGAACTATTTTTACAATAAATAGTAAATAGTTTTATTAAAAATAAGTTGGCGGCGACTCCGTAATAGGTTTCCTAGGCTAAGTAACAACAATCACTTTAAATAAGCCATCATGGATGAGAGAAGGCGGCACGAGCCGCTGATGTTCTCGAAATCCCTTTTGCGGATCATGCTCCGCCTATCTCCCTTCACCTCCTAAGGAGTATGGAGATGATCGGCGAGGGCTTGGGCAGGCCTGATTAGGAATTGAGGGAGGATCGACCTCGGTTTTCTTTGTAGCGCCTCGATGTTCGAGTCTAGGTGCTGTCCGGAGGACTTCAAGGGGAGCGGAACCGGATCCTCGTGTCGTACGAACCACCGCGAGCGTGCTAGGCCGGGAGGGCACGTACAATTCCCAATATAAGCTCCCATCCTCTAGCTAGCATCAGCAACGTGCCTGGTGTAAATGGAATTCCCTACATCTCCCATGAGAACTCCTCCACCATGGTGACAAAATTCTTTCTTTCCCAAATTTTGCAACCATCACTTTTTTGTTATGCACTACTTTGATCTTGCACCCTATCTATTTAGCCACGGACCAATCGAAGAAATTATGGGTGTTGTCCGAATCAATCAAAATAGTCAACCCTCTCTTTTCTTCCACCACAACATTAGTTAACCTCTTGTGTGGGAACTAATATGGTAATGCTCTTTCTTTCAATCCCACAGGTCCTTTCCTCCAACTTACCCTGATTTACCTTGGGATTCTACCACCGACCTCCTCCTCTTCCGAAAGGAACTACGATCATACCCCTTCTTCCCGACCAGCCATCTCCACAACTACCTCTATTATCATACTTCCTCGTCTTCAGCTAACTTCGGTAAGGACCTTCCTCGGATGATAAAGTTTTTCCGAATGGCTTGTTGTAAGGTTATGGGATTTAAAAGTAATTAGTCTCCTATTTTCCTTATTTAGACTACCAATGAATAGAGCCATCTAGTCTTCCTGTAATAATTCAACCTTCATGACCAACTACACGAATTCGTCCACGTACTCCGCGAAACTACTCCCCTCATGTAACTCTTTGAGCACAACAATAGGACAAGACAGTTCGTTTGGCATGAACCTTACCCTCACCACCGTTGAATTCATCCCAACTCACTGGACTAAGTATTTACCTTTTCTTGAAGAATGCATAATGCCAATCAATGGCGAGGCTGGTTAACTAAGCAGAAGCTACCTCACCTTAAGCTCTGCTGAAGTTCCATCCAATTCGAAGAAGCGATCGCTCTTAAATACTCATTCCTGGACTTTACTACCATCAAATACTAGGAACTCCATCTTAGCCAGATGGGTCCCTCGCTCTACTGACCATCCCAATGGTTTCTCCCTGTGAGAATGCGACCCAACATCCTCCTCCGACTAGTCCCTGAGTCTACTTTTGTGTTGAACCTCCATGGCTCCCAATCTCGTGTCAAACCCCTCCATCTTCCCCACTAACTCCTACAAAAACTTCGTCGTGGCATCCACCCCCCCGACTGCTTCTGGCTTCTTTCCGCCTACGACGGGATTCCTGGAATCGAGAAACTCGGTCGTGAAAGCTCTGATACAAAAGTATTGCTAGAAATACTTGAAAAACACATATCGGCTCTCTCTCCTCTATTCACCAAAAAACAAAAGAAATGTCGCTATTGCTTTCCAAGCACAAGCAATAAAATAACAACTTTCTCTTTGCTCTATGTTCCCTATTTCCCCTTTTTTATTCTAACCATTTATTCGGTTTTAACTCTAACAAATTAGCTTTTATCTTATTTTGGCTCGGTCGACATGGTTTTTTTCCATTATGCATTTCACGTGTGCATGCATTTATTTTCATAGCTCCATTGATACAAGGATGGTCGTTGCTTCGCCCACATGTCAACCATCGCCGCCTGCTGGAGGTCTCAACTTACTGATCATGAAGTAAGCAAGGCGACAACGAGCACCGAGCGACGCGTCTCTCAGGTGACGAAAGGCAACCAGGTGACGAGCAGCCCAAAGAACAGTTACAATCTAATGGCTCAGGTCTGACAACTTGCACCTCAAGAGTCGCTGCTGCTCCACTACCGTGCTATATTATCTTTTCAGATCTTGTTGGGGGGAAATAATATATTTCCTTCCTCGTCTTCTGATCCCATCCTTCATTTTATTTCCATTATCTTTAATTTTGCTTCCTTTAATGTCTTTCCATGGGCAGTATAAGCCCTTGCATTGTAAGAGTTACGATCAGATTATTCAGACTTCTAAATTAGACTTTTATCTTTCTATCCGAAGGTATGGATTTTCTTCCAACCTCGTTCTTCATTTGGTGGATTCCAAATGCAGATTTAGTAGAGAGTATCAACCGGTGGTAGTGTGCCTGTATCCTCTGTATTGTTCCTCGCCCTTGTTCTTGTTCACGGTGGAGTGTCCGTATTCGTGTAACAGGCGAGTTCTATCCGAGTCTTCTTTCACGATGATGTATCTGTATCCGTGGCGGTTGACCTCAGCCACCCATTCATACCCAACCATTCAACCATCCATTTCATCTTCTACCCTTCCGACCGTTCCCACGTCACTCCATTCTGCATCCTTACGTGACGTCCCCCATCGTTCGGTATTGGAATCATCAATTCCATACCGTCCCCGCATCATCTTGGTATCGTACCAAAAGTCTCCGGTGCCTTACCTGTATCATCCTAGTATCAACATTCACCCCATGCTCGAGGACGACAATGAAAGAGACAAGTAGAGAGCGCAATGGCTGCAATGAACGCGCTTAGGTCAGACAATGACTTAAGAGCGAATCACAAGCAAAGCTCAGAAGTCCTTATCAAAGTCGCCTGCACTTGTGAGCCTTGGGGGGCTTCCAAAGCTTCGCCTGAGAAGTTCTGAGCGACAGGAGTACCATCGACCAAAGAAGCTACGGCCCCATCCCTCGAATGTGGGGTCGAGGCTTCAGATGCAACCTCGCTAGGGGCTGTTCTCTACTCATACTCCTTGCTGGTTGCTCGGAGCGGCTTTGGCTGCCCAGCCAAGAGGTAATAGGGATATTGTCGGGGGCTTCTTCTTCGTCAACAATCTTCGTAGTTGGGGAAACACCAACGGCACTTTTACCAGGGAAGCTGGTGTTATTCAATGTAACCCTCTATCAGGAAACAAGGCTTGCAAGAAATGTGATACCTAACGCACCCGTGGAGGGCACTTCCTTAGGAACAGGGGACGTAGTGACATGCAGTGGTGGAGGGCACTTCTTCAGGTGGACTCCTTGTGAAGATGAACCTGTAGGAAAAGGCATCCCCTTTGACCTCTTACCTGCTACATAAAAGCGGTAGTCCTTTATAAACAGGCGAAGCATAAGTAAATCATTGTTTGAATCAGTTCGACATACCTGAGGAGGACGAGTCAGTGCCTGATTATTGTTTCCTCAAAGATCTCTCACTTGAACTGCGAAGGACCATAGGAAAGGCTAAGCTGTTCTCCTAGATCAACCTCTCCAAGTGTGAAGAGGCCTGCATCATTCCCCATACTTCAAACCGGGTCTTGGAGAAAGTAGGGGAATGACCACCAGACGGTTTTGCCTGGAGCTGAACCATGGGATGGTCTGGCAACTGAAAACGTTCGGCCAACCCAGGCTCCACAGGAAACGCAACACGCGTGCCAAACGGCCGATTCCTCAACATGAACACGGGAACTGCCAAACACTGACAGTAGCCCAGCTGACGGGCGCAGATGTGAGGATTGTATACCTCAAAAATCAAGCCAGTTGGGTCTACACCTACTAGATCTCGTGCAAAGAACGTGGGCCGAGGGTACTCGACATCTCTTGAGTGAGATTCTTCCCAACTCTGGGAGAAAGGTCGCCAGGAAAAGACTACATTTGCACAGCTTTCTATGTGCCCATCCATCAAAGCCTAGATACAACCAGTAACGGTGAAGGGAGACCAGAACTTGGACACGCTCGCTGAGATGACGACACTCCACTCGAGCATCGCACGAGGAAAACTAGTGAAACCCGGAAAGTACAGAACGATCCACAGGTAAACAATCCATAAAGGCCAGAGCTTCAGGACTGTCTACATTGGCAGCGTCATCGAGGCTTGAGGCCACCCCAACCATGAAGCGATCGGGATGGTTTCCTCGGTTGCAGAAGATATACTTGGACTACCATTTCAAGTAAAACTCAAACTCCTCCTGGGGTCCCCACTCTACATTAGGTAGAGACGGGTGGCGCTCGATCACTACTTCAATGCGTTCTGAAGGGTTAACCATCAGGTCAGTGCGCTCATGGTTGAATCGAAGGGGGGCTCCAGAAAGATGACAATCAGCTAAGAAAAGTATCCTCTAGGGTGATCGAATCGGTCCTCTAGGGAAATAAAAGCAGTTGATAGCGGGTTTCCAGAACGATAGGAATGCTACACACACCAGCAAGTTGGGCTCAATCGAGAAGCGACACATGTTGATTAGGATCTTGATCCCAATTACATCCCATACATCCCGCTTCTTGGTCATCCACTTGGAAACCCAAAGGTCATGCGGCTCACTCCTTGGAGATGGAAAGCAACGGAGGTTCGCTTGTACCGACGGACTCCATCCTGACAGCTTGAAATCACTAGGCGTGAAGATGGCCAGTAACTCAATAGTTAAAATGAACAACCTTTCCACGTTGGAAAGAAGTTGGGACTCGGCCACAGGAACGAACAGACCCAGCGTTTGCTAGCGCTAAAGTCTGACTCCGCTTCGTGACAGGGGAAGACGTGAAACGTCGTTGCTCCAGCATAGACCCGCCGAAAAACGACTCCATCACCTTCTGTGTGGGCTGGGGGTGTCGGGTTCCCTGGGATTGAAGCATTGGAAGCCATGGAGGTCGTAACGAAACTAGGGTTTCTAGGAAACAGGGGAAGAAGGAGAACGGTTTTTGATTGCATGAGCGGGAAACCTTGATCCATGTTATGCGTTATAATCCAGAAATCAACAAGATGGTTGAGGTCCAAAAAGTGCGTCGCTTGAAAACCGATGACGGTCCAACAGTTAAAGTTGGACGGGCAAAGAGGCTTAAAACATGCATTCAGTTTCATTCAAATTCATGGCCCATTACATGGATTTGTGTGGAGAAAAATGTATAAAAGAAAACATAAACGACTCAATATACAATGTTTCCTCTTCTTAGCGATTTTTTATTGAGGATTCCTTTGAGCTATGCGAGCTATATATGGGTTTACCCATAGAGAACGAGCATGGTTCCATATAGCACCCGGTTCGTCCTCAGAAGAAGAAGATCCATGGTTGTAGCCGACAACTCCACCGCATTATGGAGGTGTGGCTGCATCATGAATCTTTTCACCAGAGGGATCTTGGTCCACACATCTGATTCCACATCAGACCCACTAAGGGCGTGAGTTCGAAAGTTGACCTCCCTGGCAGCGCGGCCTTACCCATGGTGTTCTTGGGCCGAAAGAGGGGTGCAGCAACCTCCGAACGGCAAAAGTCAGTCCAATTAGGACGCGACTCAGGATTGAAGGTTGACCCATCGAAGCTTCGCTTAGGCCCTCTACCCTTCCAAACGAGCTCATTGTGAGGCTAAGTAGAGACGTTGGGGGGCGAGACACCACTAACGTAAGGTGTTGGACATAGGTTCTCAAGCAAGCTAAGGTAAGGGACATAGGTCCTGGGTAGGAGACAGAAAGATGGAGACCTCATAAACTTACTATTTCCAAGAGTGATGGTTTGTGATTGGGAAGCTTATCCGGGCATCGTTATTTATAACGGGGTTATGAGGGATATCAAATCTTTGACATGAAATATTATGACAGAGATTTCGGGGATTTCAACAGACATCTCAAAGATCTCAACCGATGTGCTTCGAAGATATCAATTGTTGGGGATTAATGTCGCCTCCACATGTTAGCTGGGTGCAGGATAATGATTACTTGGTCTTTTTCAAGGCGACACGGATTACAGTACTTGACTCTGTCTGCCTTGAGGGGGCCTATATGTTTAGCAAATTAAATTCTAGGACACAAATCACGGTGCCATCTATGGATCAACGGTCCATAATGCTGGCCCGAAGTACGAGAAGCCCAGTAAAGAGGTAGTTGTGGAAACACACCAGGCGGAGGGTTGCGGGCGAAGCGGTTACCAAGCAATGGGGCTACTAGGCGACGATGGTCAATGAGGTGATCAAGCAACAGTCAACTGGACGAGCAGGGAAACTCTGCGGCGAAGGCTAGCGGGCGATCCGGTCGATCAACAGCTATTATGGTATTCCGGACGGTCTCAAGACATGAAAAGAAATTGTTGTCAAGATTGCTCAAATGCATGAAGACTGACAACAAGGGCACGTAATATATGTAGAATATTTCATTTTCGTAGGTCTAGATATCTTCAAGCATCACGACGTTCTTGCGATATTGTGCTCCTACTTTCTTGTTGCCTTCCGAAGGCATCGTCGATGGCATCCGTAAGTGCTTTTGCTTGATGGTGTTTGTCTGCTGCCTTCTCCCCTCCTTCATTCATACGACGACCACACAACGAACTTCTAACTACCAGTTACACGTAGTGCCACAGGTTTTCGACGTATTTGGATTTGGTTTGTCCAGCGGTCACTTCTGGAGCGAACACTCTACAATTGCGACCATCTTCCTATGGCTTGACGGAATATGATTTTCAAATTGGCATTGCACGGTTACACATCTACATCACAAACTACATACACTATTCCTCGACAGATAAATGAGAGCTGAATGTCGCGTCATTTTCTTATGCTCTTCTTGGACCACTATAGGGAAAAGTGGGCGGCTAATCAAGATTGGATACTGACCCAAAGGATTGGTTCAGAGCCTACGAGAAGGCACAACGACGACTGCTTGGGGCAGGGTAGATAAGGCAGGTAATGACGGACTCAGTCCTTTGTTGGGAAATGACCACTATCTCAAATAAAAGAACACGGCTATGTTCATCATGTCTATTCAGTATATTGACAGCCTGAAACTAAAGAAAAGCCCCAACAATAGAGACGTGGATGATTATGTCGATGCGTCAAAATGCTTCGCCAGGAAAAATTACGGCGGCTCGGGATCGTACAGCTATCACTTCTTCTTTGGCGTCCGCGAAGGCTGCCGTTGTATTAATGCTTGAGCAGATAAAAAAAAGTGGATCGTTATGGGAGAAATAAATGAAGGTGATTTCGTGCACATCATATTTTATCGGGCGGACCTTTTTAGGTCCAGAACAGGTCAATGATAAATATATAATATGCCGATCCAAGGTCAGAAAGAACTTTGACGAAATGTCGAAAAATGGCACGATTTTTGGTCGACTTTCTTTTCTATCCCGACCTGTTAAATATTTTTTTAGGCCTACTTTAACTTAAGAATCCTATATGGCCTTATCGAAAGGCCGTTAATCACTCATCATTACGCCGCCACAGAATATCTTACGTGTTATTAATTAAAAAAATAATTTCATACGTGTAATAGTATTGACTTAGTATGTGATGCAAGTGACAATATAAAAGCATAAATTGAAGAAACATGCTTGGGAAAGGGGAGAGCTAACAGGAAACTAAACAACCCCCTTTTCATCTCCTTCGCCGCTGCTGGAGGGAAAATGGGAAACAAGGAGAAGAAATTGAGACACCAGAGGCACGAAAGAAGAGATTCCTCTCACTAGTTACTCGAAGCTCCTGAGGAGGTGAATGAGCACGCATTCGACTAAGAAACCGTCTCTTTATCCCCAAAGTCTCCCCCTTCCGATAGTGAACCCAACTTGGACGACCCGCAGAGGAGAGTGAACGAGGATGTTCCCTCGAAATTCCTCCTTTAGCAGCAATCTGTACCAGTTGGTCTTATCCTTTGATGTAAAGGTTGGATTTTTATTGGATTGGAAGGGGAAGTCAGGAAATTCTTTGGGTTGGTTTTCCCTATTTTTTCTTTCTTGGGTGTTGTGAAGTAGTTGTCAAAGGGGATATCGACTACTTTCTATTGACATGACAGAAAATCTTGGGCTTAAATTATCAGGACCTGTACGGAATTGTGTTGTAGCCCATTTGATAAGATGGAGGGTGTGGATCCGTATTAAGTCTACAAGGAGAAGCTGTTAAGTCTACTTGAATCTAAACTGATGGATGACATGAGTAAGGGCGTTGTCTATGAGGATCACACTGTTGCCGAGATTTATGTGGCCACGACATAAGAAGATATTCTAAGAATGTGGCGTACATCATAAGCACGTCAAGATTCAATATAAAAGGGAGAAGAGCTTCCTTAAATGGACACGACAATCATCTAAGGCCAATAAGTGTATTGATCGTCAACCCTTTTAGTTTTTAGTCTTCAGGCGTCCAGACTAGGGTGAGCTCGTAGGGCCCCTGGTATCCTTCCATCGTCAGAGTGTGCAACCGTAACTTTGATAATAAAACTCCGCTAGCACTCCATCGTCAGGGTGTCCTTCTGGGCCCTTGAAAACCAAATTCCGCCTTCACACTGTCACGTCGAAAACGTGTTCACCATGCAAGTGCACGCGATCGTATAAGTAATAAAGTGTAAGTAAGCTATCGTTCTCACGAGGACTGATATGAACTTCTACAAATTATTCAAATACGCCAAATCTCTATTATTCAACCACGCGAGTTGAGAAACAATTAAAGTAAGTGCAAAACTCAGAAAAATGATCAAGTAAACTGAATTAAAATTCCAATGAGAAAAGCACTTAGGGTAACGATTTCACCTGACAATTAATCGCAAGTCGTATCTCAATCAACTCACTTAAGATGATCTAGTTAATAGTCTGGAATTCAGTTATCTTCCTACGCCCCTCCAGAGGTAATAAGAACGTACATCTCTGTAAGTAGTAACAACTCTATTCCTAGGTAGATTAACTATCGAGTGCCCCTTAAGAATCAATTCCAATTCGATTACCTAGGACGATTGGGTATATTCCTATCCCGCTCGTTAATAATCTCGTCTTCCGACCAAGTTTAACCTAGGTTATTCCTGTTCCTGTGCTTAATCTAGGATTCTTCTTCCGAGTTCACCTAAATTCACTAATCAATTTTATTGGTGATCATGCAATAAGAAAGCGTTAACAACGAATAGGAATAATCAAACATAAATCATCCAAGAGCGTCGTAAGAGATAAACCATTGACTAATTGTCAAGATCAATCTTAACCCTAGGCAAAGAAAATTAGTTCATGACGAAAATAAACGAAAACATCAATTCAATCTTAAACATAGAAAACGACAAAAAGAAAAGCTAAAAGAAAAGTAATCAATGAAGTCTCTGTCGACGGCTCCTTGTCACGAGCAGCCTCCTTGGTTGACTCCCCAATAGCTAGATGTGAATAAAGTATTTTTATAATCCCAAAAATAAACCTAGAGAATCTAAGAAAATCTGAAAAGAAAATCTTTTCTTTTCTCCCCATCTTTATCTTCAGATCATGCACCGGTATCCAAATTCTTTCCCTTGCACAGAATTTTCATAAATACGCCGAGATTCTCTTGTTTCCGTATTTATCCTGAAATAAATCGAAAATTCGATAGTATTGCAATTCTCGGGAATAATGTGAAATAACTAGGAATATTATGCAATAAACGCAATATTTCACAAACTAACAAAATCTAAGTATGAAATTGCCCTAAATAACTCTACTTTCATAGAGTTATCACACCCCCAAACCAAAATTTTGCTAGTCCCGAGCAAAGATATGAAAAACAAAAATTAAAAGACTCTCCTCAGCAAACCCGAGTCACTCAAACATAGAAACATCTTTTAGAACATTCTCAGAAATGGTTGCATCCTTCTCATGCATCTATTCTCTACCTAACATGCTCAATTAAAAGCTTTAAAGCACAATATCTTCATCCCAGTAAGTTGCACACTCAACATTAACAAGTATACACTCTAAATAGCTCATGTCAACCAGTAACTCGCAAAGATCACCACAAACATCTCTATCCACTCATCAAAGGTTTTTCGACTTTTTAACAATTTCATTACTTTTATTTTTTTTTTCAGGTTGCACGACTCTAAATGTTCATCTGATTCCGGCAAAAGCTCATGTAGCAAGCTCTCGATCAATGACACCTGGTTCATTTGTACAAAGGCATTAGGTGATAAGGCACCCCTCGGGTCAATCACTCAAGCTGGCACTGAAGACTCACACCACAAGCACATATTCAGGTAATATCTTTTTCTGTTTTTTTTCTTTAACACCTGAACATTGGTACTCAGAGCCTTGACAAACTCATTTTCTCCTTTCTTTTTCTCATTTCAGCACATTGGCTAAAAACTTCGTTTCAAGAAATCATTCAAGTTATTCCACTTGTCACTAGTCACCATGCATTCTAAGGAGATGTAACCTATTGCTGCAACGCATAGTTCCTACTGGGAGATCTTTTTAAAATTCGACAAAAATTTTAGCACACTAGGCAAAGAATTTCATCTTTCCACACTTGAAGAATGCAGAACTTAAGCTCATCATTGGATAATTACATTCCACATCGACTTCCTAAGGTTACGCTGAGGAAAAACGACCCAAAAGATGAAACATCTGACCTAAACATGACTCACCCTAAGTGAACACCATTTCCAAACTCAACAAAACACAACACCACACCCGCAAACCTATTCAGACCAACCTCCTTGGTGCAAAAGAAAGTACGAGTAGGAATGGGTGTACCGGGATATGTTGGGAAGAGGGATGCGCCGATGTTGTTGTGACGATGGTGGAGGTGGCGACGTGGGTTCGTGAGCACTTCCCTACAACAAGAAATAGATGGATTAGGGTAAGAAGGAAAAAGGGACCGAGGTGTTTTTGTAATTTTATTTTTTTTTTTGTAATTTTTTTGTTTTTTGTTTTAGAATGCGGTGTAGCTACACGAAAATCTCGTGCAGCTGCACAAAGTTTCTTTGCATTTGAGGTCGCCGTGGTGCTACTGCACGAGATTTTGGTGCAGCTTCATGAGATTTCCGTCAAGCTGCACAAAGTTTCTGTGCATTCTGCGTTCCCGACGGTGCAGCTGCATGAAATTTTGATGCAGTTGTACAGAGTTTCTATGTAACTCTTTGTCTGCGGTGCAGCTGCATGGAGCTTCTTGCTATTGCACGAACTTGCTGCTTGATCTTGCATTCCCTTCTATATTTCACTCCTACAAATGGCAATTGAAAAACTTATTGAAATAATAACTAAAATAAAAGGAATCACACCCAATAAAACGAAACATGAAAAAGAACTTGGGTTGCCTCCCAAGAAGCGCTTGGTTTATAGTCTACGGCTCGACTCTTGAATCGATCACGTGTCTCTCAAAGTTACCGCGGCGACTGTCTTCTCAATGTTGCCTCCCTAGTAGTGTTTCAACCTTTATCCATTAACCTTGAATGTCTGTTCTGAGGTTGGACTCCTGAAACCTGAACTACCTAAAATGGTCCAGACCACCTCGATTTAAGCTTTCCTTGAAATAATTTCAGTCTGGAATTGAACAACAATACTTGTTATCTGGGTTCAAACTGCCGCTCAATGATTCTCTTGTCGTGCCACTGTTTCGTCTTCTCCTTATAGATCATCGCATTTTCATATGCTTGAATTCATAATTCATCAAGTTCACTCAATTGGAGTAACCTCTTATGTTCATCCTTCTCGAGATCAAAATTCAGCTTCTTTATCTCCCAAAATGCTTTGTGCTTCAATTCCACTGGCAAGTGACATGCTTTCCCATAAACTAGCTTAAATGGAGACATTCTGATTGGCGTCTTGTTAGTTGTTCGATAAGCCCACATTGTGTCCTCTAGCTTATGTGCCCAATCTTTTCGTGATGTGTATACTGTTTTCTCGAAAATTCTCTTAATTTCTCGATACGACACTTCCACTTGCCCACTTGTCTGAGGATGGTATGCTAGAGCGACCTTGTGATTTATTCCATACTTGTTCAACAAGAGGATGATGTGCTTATTGCAAAAGTGAGACCCTCCATCACTGATGATTGCTCTTGGTGTGCCAAACTTTGTAAACAGTGTTTCTTCAAAAACTTCACAACTGTTTTAGCATCGTTAGTGGGCAAAGCGTTTGCTTCAACCCATTTAGACACATAATCAACTGCAACTAAAATGAAATGATTTTTAAATGAAGAAACAAATGGTTCCATAAAATCAATACCCCAAACGTCGAAAATCTCTACCTCCAGGATGTTGTTTAAGGGCATTTTGTGTCGCCTTGATATGTGTCCCGTTCGTTGGCATCTGTCATATTTAGCAACAAAGTTGTAAGAATCATTAAACAAAGAAGGCCAATGGAAATCTCCTTAAAAAATCCTAGCGGCAGTTTTATCTGCTCCAAAATGTCCTCCATAACGGGCTGCATGACAATGCCACAAAATTTGGTCACATTCTTCTTCAGGTATGCATCTTCTAAGAACCTGATCTGCACGTTGCTTAAACAAAAAAGGTTCATCCCACACGTGTTTCTTTACATCATGTAAAAACTCCTTCTTTTGTTGCGCATTCAAGTCAGTGGCTATAAAATTCGAAACAAGAAAATTAACAAAATCTGCATACCATGGCACTTGTTTGTTACTAACCGAGAGCAACTGTTCATCGGGAAAAGATTCATTTATAGCTACCTGGTTGGGCTTGTTGATGCTTTGACCGTCTAGCCTTGACAAGTGATCAGCTACTTGATTTTCTATTCCTTTTCGGTCTTTGATCTCGAGATCGAATTCTTGTAGTAAGAGAACCCATCTTATCAAACGTGGTTTTGCATCCTTTTTCTCAATCAAGTACTTGATCATGGACTGATCTGTTAACACAACGACTTTCGAACCCACAAGATAAGATCAAAATTTATCAAAAGCAAATACGACTACTAACAGCTCCTTCACAGTGGTCGTGTAATTTACCTATGCATCGTCTAGGGTTCTACTAGAATAGTAAATCAAATGAAAGTCCTTATTCTTACGCTGGCCATGCACTGCTCCTAAGGCATCAATTCAAAAGGTAATGTCCAGTCAGGCACTACAACGATAGGTGCCGTTACTAACCTCTCTTTCAATTTTGTAAATGCTTCCATGCTGCTTCATCAAATTTGAATAGTATTTCTTTCTCCAAAAGATTGCATAATGCTTTCGATATCTTGGAAAAATCCTTAATGAATAGCCTGTAAAAGCCAGTATGACCAAGGAAACTTCAGATAGCTCTTACCGATGTTGGTGGAGATAACTTTTCGATGGTTTCAATCTTTGCTCTGTCGACTTCAACGCCCTTGCTTGACTCCCTGTGACTAAGGACAATACCTTCTCGAATCATAAAGTGACTCTTTTCCCAATTTAAGACTTACAACGTTCGGGTACACATTCAATATTATGTAAGCAATTATCAAATGAGTCACCAAAGACTGAAAAGTCATCCATAAAGATTTCTAAATATCGTTCTACCATGTTAGTATAAATGGATGTCATGCATCTTAGAATGTAGCAGGTGCATTGCACAATCCAAATGGCATTCTACGGAAGGCGAACGTACCGTATGGACATGTGAAAGTTGTGTTCTCTTGTTCTTCTGGTGCAATGGCAATTTGATTATATCCTTAGTAACCATCGAAAAAACAATAATATTCCTTACCAGCCAATCTGTCCAACATTTGATCGATAATGGAAGCGGGTAATGATCTTTTCTTGTTGCTTTGTTCAACTTCCGGTAGTCCATACATACCCTCCATCCCGTGATAGTGCGAGTAGGGATGAGTTCGTTCTTCTCATTTGTTACAACTGTCATTCCGCCTTTCTTGGGAACACACTGTATAGGACTAATCCAAGAGCTGTCAGAAATTGGATAAATGATACCTGCATCGAGCCACTTGATGATCTCCTTCTTTACGACATCCTTCATTTTAGGGTTCAATCTCAGTTGATTCTCTATCGATGGTTTGTGATCGTTCCCGAGGAGGATTTTATGCATGCAAATTGCTGGACTAATTCCTCTGATATCTACAATAGTCCATCGTATCGCTCTCTTGTGATCCCTCAAGGTTCGAAGTAATTTCTCCTCCTGCAACTCCGTCAATTCTACAGAAATAACCACAGTGAGTTGATTGGCATTTTGGAGGAATGAATACCTCAAATGTGTGGGTAAACTTTTAAGTTGAAATTCTGGTGCTTCTATGATGAATGGTTTGGTGGTCTTTTCTGGCATCTCCAATGGATCGAAAGCTCTCAGGTCTTTGGGTATGTAAGACTTGCTCTCCACCCAATTTACCATTTCCTTTGTTTCTTCATTGATAGTGGCTTCCTCAGAAGTTAATGCTAGCTCAAGCACATCAGTAGTCTTTAGAATATTAACTTCTCCGGCCGCTATCTTGTCAAGGATGTCAATAAAAAAAAATCGTCAGGTTCATTCGGACAATTCATTGTATGAAGAATATTAAAAGTTACCTCCTCATTATTAACCCTCATCGTTAGCTCAGTTTTTTGAACACCAACTAAAATCCTACCTGTGGCTAAGAATGGTTTTCCAAGGATGATTGGTATTCCGCGGTCCTCTTCAAAATCAAGCACAATTAAATCCGCGGCAAAAACAAATTTGTCTACCTTAACCAAAATATCCTCGATGATTCCCTCTGGAAAAGCAAGAGATCGGTCGGCTAATTGCAATGTGATCGATGTCCCCCAAACCCAAGTCATGAAATATTGATAAAGGCATTAAATTAACACTCGCTCCAAGATCACACAATGCCTTACCTCTGAAATTCGAACCAATAGAACAGGGTATAGTGAAACTACCTGAATCCTTGAGCTCTGGAGGCAACTTTCTCTACAAAATAGTACTTACATTCTTCAGTTAAAGCAACAGTATCAAACTCACCGAGACGTCTCTTTTTAGATAATATATCTTTCATGAATTTAACATAGCTCGCCATCTTCTCCAATGCTTCAGCAAAAGGGACGTTGCTGTGTAGCTTTTTGAAGACTTCTATTAATTTCAAGAAGTCTTTCTCATCATTCTGCTTACTAGCTCGCCGTGGAAAAGGAAGAGGTGGATAGGTGAGTTTATTTGTTCCAATAGAAGCATTTTTCATACATTCTTTTAACTGAGAAAGTTGATGGCTAGGTTGGACAAAAGGTTCGTTGCGGCTGCACAAAAGTTCTAGTGCAGCTGCACTCTTTGGTTTGTCCACTTCTGATGCATCCGTGCGGTTACGCTGTTTTTCTAGTGCAGCTGCAACGACGTCGTTGAACTTTGACGCTTCAGGAAGCGTTCTCCCATTCCATAGAGTGATAGCTTGGACTTGTGCATGTCCTTCATTCATTGGATTCATCTCCGTATTGCTCGGAAGAGCACCTTGACGTCGATTTTGAATTGCTTGTGCCAATTGTCCAACTTGGGCCTCCAAAATCCGAAGTGAAGCCGATTAATTCTGTAAAAGAGTGTCAGTTTTAGAAATGTATTTGTCCAATAGTTCTTCAATACCTTACATTTTTTCTGGCGGTTGTGGCTTTTGCTGTTGAAGTCCCGGTGGATGAGCTTGTTTTGGTATTGAATTCCCCATGAGAAGTTCAGGTGATTCCTCCATCCCGGATTGTAAGTGTTCGAGAAGGGGTTGTTGCTTGAGTTGGCTCCCAAATAGTTAGCTGACTCAGCACCAATGAAACATTGACTCGGAGCATGATTTTCTCCACACCTCTCACATGGATAATGAATGGGATGACTAGGACCCTTAAGTGTGTTCAGCTCCCGAGTTAACGCATCCATTTTAGCATTGAGGGCTGCAACTTCATCAACTGAATGTATTTCAGCTACTTCTCGGGCTCGCGATACTCCATGACCGTTATTAGCCATCTGTTTGAATAGCTCCAGTGCTTCCTCTGGCTGCTTGTTTAATATTGTTCCCTCAGCAGCTGCATCTGTTAATCCATCATAAAAGATTTGCACCAACATCCATTGAGGTATCTCGTAATGTGGGCACACTCGTAGAAAATCCTTGAATCTCTCCCAAGCCTCGTAAAGTGACTATATTCCATGTTGTCGAAATGAAGTGATGTCGTTCCGCATCTTAATGGTCTTGCTGGGTGGGAAATACTTTGATAGAAATTTTCCAAAAATGTCCTCTCAGTTTGTGATGGACCCTTCTGGCAAAGAGTAGAGCCATGTTTGTGCCTTGTTCCTCCATTGTAACGGAAAGTGTCATAAATTTCCATAAAGTTGGTGATCTGCCCATGTGGATCCTCCGATGAAAACCCCCCGAAACTCAAATTTTGTAACATAGTGATGACTGCCGGTTTGATTTCAAATGTGTTGGCATGGATAGCTAGCTTCACTATGCTAGAGCGTTCTTGCACATGGGGCTGAGCATAATCGCGCACGATTCTCGGTTTAACTTCTTGATTGTTGTTCTCCATTGTTAGTTGGCGTGTGTGCTCTCTTAAACGTAACCGAAAGTTTCCTTCTATTTCTGGATCAAAAGGAACCGCTTCATTATTGCGCATGCAACGTCAAGATTTTTTCTACAAATAAATCGAAAATCAAGATTGAAATTGAATTTAAAAAAATTGAACTAATAGAGATCTGATTGAAATTAATATTGGCTAAAAATCTAGAAAATAGTCCCCGGTAATGGAGTCAAAAACTTGTCACGTCGAAAACGTGTTCACCACGCAAGTGCTCGCGATCATACAAGTAATAAAGTGTAAGTAAGATATCGTTCCCATGAGGACTGATATGAACTTCTACCAATTATTGAAATACGCCAAATCTCTATTATTCAACCACGCGAGTTGAGAAACAATTGAACTAAGTGCAAAACTCAGAAAACTGATCTAGTAAATTGAATTAAAATTCCAATGAGAAAAGCACTTAGGGCGACGATTTCACCTCACAATTAATTGCAAGTCGTATCTCAATCAACTTACTTAAGATAATCTAGTTGATAATCTGGAATTCAGTTATCCTCCTACGCCCCTCCCGATGTCATAAGAACGTATGTCTCTGTAAGTAGTAACCACTCTATTCTTAGGTAGATTAACTATCGAGTGCCTCTTAATAATCAATTCCAATTCGATTACATAGGACGAATGGGTATATTCCTATCCCACTCGTTAATAATCCCGTCTTCCGACCAAGTTTAACATAGGTTATTCATGCTCCCTTGCTTAATCTAGGATTCCCCTTCCTAGTTCACCAAAATTCACTAATCAATTTTATTGGTGATCATGCAATAAGAAAGCGTTAAGAATGAATAGGAATAACCAAGCATAAATCATCCAAGAGCGTCGAAAGAGATAAACCATTGACTAATTGTCAAGATCAATCTTAACCCTAGGCAAAGATAATTAGTTCATGATGAAAATAAACGAAGACATCAATTTAATCTTAAACATAGAAAACGACATAAAGAAAAGCTAAAAGAAAAATAACCGACGAAGTATCTGTCGACGGCTCCTTGCCACCGGCAGCATCTAGTTTGACTCCCCCATAGCCAGAGGTGAATAAAGTATTTATATAATCCTATAAATAAACCTAAAGAATCTAAGAAAATCTGAAAATAAAATCTTTTTTTTTTCTCCCCATCGTGAGCTTTAGGTCACGCACCGGTATCCAAATTCTTTTCCTTTGCACAAAATCTTCGTAAATACACCGAGACCTCTTGTTTTCGTATTTATCCTGAAATAAATCCAAAATTAAGCAGTATTCCAATTCTCGAGGAATAATGTAAAATAATCAGAAATATTATGCAATAAACGCAATATTTCACAAACCTATCAAAATCTAAGTATGAAATTGTCCTAAATAACTGTACTTTTATAGAGTTATCACACTCCGTCAATAAGGTGAGCTCCTAAGTCCCTTAATATCCAAATCCATTGATACCTTCGTCCACACTCCGTCCATCTTACCTCCAGAGACCAGATTCCACCACTCCATCCCACAAGCACATGGTGTCAGCAGCAAGTCTATGGCGCCATCATCTCTTCATAATCAATCTTTTTTCTTTTTCATGGATGCAAGCTTTTTCTTTTATTTGTAAGACATTCGTTCGACATCATTTGTT
Source organism: Melastoma dodecandrum (assembly GCA_029817715.1). NCBI lineage: Eukaryota > Viridiplantae > Streptophyta > Magnoliopsida > Myrtales > Melastomataceae > Melastoma > Melastoma dodecandrum. Next base: position 709,372 of record JARUPY010000606.1, read on the forward strand.
AATACAATTTATCTATTTCATTTATTGGCAACCACATTCGAATCCCTATGAGTATTTGTGTTAAATATTTCTGACATGATCCGTTTCCTACGCGAACTGTTTTTGGCGACTATAGTGGGAGTCGAAGAATTTGACCTTTTAGCAAAGGCAAGGAATATCAGGAGTGCAAATGCGCAGGATCCCCCGCCTCCTCCATTAGATGAAGAGACTCAGGGATTGACATGATCCTTTGTTGAGGGAAATACGGCTCAGGAAAGCCAAGGAGTGACTAGTCAAACCCCCTACGGCTATGCACACACCGTCTGTGTTCATATCAAGGCTTGAGTTTCACAAAGAATTCAGTGATATGAAGAGGAACATGGGTAAAATGCACGAAAATTTGTTGGGTGTGTAGGGAGATTTGCGAGATGTGCAGGGAAGCCCACAGAGTGTGTAGGAAAACTTGCGTGATATGTAGGTACGCATAGACAGGCGTATGGCTGGAATGCATGAGGAAAACATTCGTCGCTCCACTAAATTGTAGGAAAATATGGATGCGACCTAAGAAATGGCAAAAATCTTTTTCGGGCCAACCTCTAATTCGAGGACAAGCGACCTGCTAAGAAAGATAATTCCTTCATCGGTGACGCTCGATGCGTGATTACCAGAAAGCGAGCTGTGTCGTTCTAGGAGGGCGATGCATGGGGAAATGTTAATCCAGGCATCGCGGACATGTATAACAGAGAGAAAACGCCTCCTCTTAGACTTTCTTCTTCTCGGTCACCTGTGCATTGTAAACCAGAGACAACGTATGTGACCAACCCGGTAGAAGAAGTTAGTGAGATGGAGGGTGACTCAAACAGAAATGCAAATTATGCTCCCCCTCGCCGTCACGACAAATCACCTTCGGAGGGAGTGCCACAAGTAGACAACCTGGTCTTGGGGGTTAATAAGACCGACCACCCCCGTGAGGAGAGCTTTTACGCAAAGATCCCGAACGAGCAACCCATTCCCGCCAACGAGCAGTTCGCATTCCCAGCTGAGGAATTGGTTCAAGGGTCTAATGGGCCGCCGAACTACAGTGGGTTTAACCAGCCCATACCACAGAACCTAAGAGAGCTAGTCCCTCATGTCGTAGAGCAGATGGTGCCAGGGATCGTCGGACAAGATAACCTGTGTTTATATTGAAGTCCCTACCCGGCGTATATCGATAGAGACTTCCCTTTGCTAAGAGGATATCGAGTCCCTGATTTTACCCATTTCTCATAGGAGGATGAGATGATCCCATGGAACACAAAGCTCGTTTTACCCATCAGGCTTGAGATGCCGCTGGTAATGTCTTCTGGAAGTTAAAGATGTTTCCTAACTCGCTAACAGGAGACGCCTTTACTTGGTATGCAAGTTTGCCTCCAGGATCGGTAGCATCATGGGCAGAAATGCAATATATATTCATGAAGGCGTTTGCCCGCCTTGGCACGCCTATGTTGATATTTGAAGTAATGCGATTGAAACAAGCAGTCGGCGAACCTCCTGGGCAATTCTTGATGCGCCTGCGTAATGCTCTACTCCGTTATAGACCTGCTATCCCCGAAAGAAATCAGTTGATGGTTGCGTTAATGGCATTGACTATTCCTCTCAGGAAGAAGTTACAAGGGGAACGATTTAGCGATTTTTATGATTTAGCCAGAAGGGTGACTGAACACCATCAGCTGCTAATGGAAGACGCGCAGTCTGCCTGAGCATATCAGGTGGAACCAAATAGTCTCGAGGTAGATATGGCTGAGTTCGTAAGGGATGAGGCTACTATCTACGACCCGTTAGCAAGGAAGAATTCAAAGGCAAAAGTGTCCTAGAAGCCTGGTGAAGACATGAAATATTCCTTTGATGTAGACAAAGCTTACGCGATTTTCAAGTTACTAGGACACAAGTTACCCCAGATCGAGAGAGAAATGAGCAGAAATTATTATAAATGACATTGGTCATTCACGCACACGACTAAAGATTGTCTGTCATTCAGAAACATAATTCAGGACCTCATAGAGTCAAAAGAGTTGTGTTTTCCTAAAGTACATGAAGTCACTATGGTCGATGATAAACCATTTGATGATGAAATTGCCATCCACACATCTGATATTTTTTATACTAGTGTCAACGTAAGAGAAGCTAATATTGTCGCGATTGCTCTGTTTCGGTGGTTGGCTGATAAGGGTGTAGTCACCTGCCAGGCAAGGGAGTCATCAACAACATGTGTTGGTGGGACATGGACGACACGCACACCACAGACAGGTGCCACACCTTTAGAAAGTATTTGCAGAACAATCAAGAAGACACTTGTATGATTTATCCCCACTTGAGGAAGTGGCCATGCGAATGGTTTCTCTCGCATCGCGTTTCGCTCCTTCCAGCCTGCAGAGGAGACAAACTCTCATTAAAAGTCCCTCGAGGGTGGATCAGAGACCTGCTATTCGGGGAGGAAGAGGCGGTACCCATGGCCGCGAAAGGACAAGAGAAATGGCTGGCCAACAGCTCCGTATCTTCGAGCGACCTTACTGCCAACTCAATTTTGATGAAAATTATGCCCAGCAGGGAGCAGGCCAAGAACCAAATAAAACGTATTTTACCGGTGAATCACGACTAGGAGAAGCTGGAATGACCGGTGCGCCTAACAAATCACATCAAGGGATCCCCATAAGAGGATCATCAAGCAAAACAATGGGCCACCCAAGGTAGACGTGCAAGCTATCCAGGCAGGTCCACCAATAGCTCATTTATTGGAGGAAAAGATGTTGTGCGAAAAGTGCAAGTTGATAGCTCATAACAAAATCAAGGTCTCACAATTGTGTACTCCTTGTTGTGTCAATCGTTGTCGAGTCAGTTCACCCGGCACCGTCAGGTATAAACGAAATTAATAATCATTCTCGATCACAACAGGTGTCGTCTACACACGCGGTTACTGGGTATGATCCGCATTCTGGCAAATTCGTGGAGGTAAGCTAACTTTCACTTGGTTCTAGGAAACCAAAGTTGCTCAAAGCAAGTAATCCTTCAAAACGTTGGCAGAAAGGTACGGGCAAAATGCCTTGCCAACCGAGAGGAAGTCACAAAAGAAGGGAGATACGTCTAAGTCACGTCATTAAAAGGCCTAAGCCTACCCCTTCGAAATTCCCTTCCCCTACCAAAGTCACTATGAAGGAATTGAAAGCTGAGCTAGAACGCGTGGAGTATACAGACTATTCGGGAGAACCGAGTTCCAGCTTTGATTACAACCCTCCTCGGAGTGGTGCACCAAGCGATATGGACGGCGAAGGGAAGCCTGTTGTGAGTTGCAATGCCCTTACTCTACTGGCGGACATTTTTTTTTTATAAGTCCAATGGACTTTGCCAATACTTGTAAGGGGGTGCCCGCAAGAGGTAAGACTTCTCCCTCTCACATAGCGGGCTGTCCACTAGGTTTCCCATTACATTGGTTTAGAAAGCCATCTGATAGCATAAAACAGCATACGCACTCTTTATATATTACCGCCACTTTTGACGGGACCGTGGTGAGTAGGGTTTTAATTGACAGTGGGACTACTATAAATGTGTTGCCGTTGTCCAAATTTAGATGCTAGGATACAACCCCTAAGAATTGGTTAAAAATAATATCTCCGTGAACGGCTTCAACGGGAGAAAATCTGAATGCCTTGGAGTGTTCTCTGTGCATCTAGGAGTCGGATGACAGGAGAAGGAGATTGTGTTCTTCGTTATAGACATAGTCCCTACTTTCAATGCTTTGCTAGGGTACGATTGGCTTCATAAAGCAGCAGCTATCCCCTCCACTCTACATAGAGAATTAATGTTGGGGCTAGATTCTGAAATTGAGATTGTTAAAGCTGATGAATATTCGTATTGTGATAAATGGATTTTCCATGCAGAGACAACCAAGACTATTAAAGACCTCACACTGGAATAGAGGTACGAGGTGGGTGATCCTACGGTTAGTCCCCTTGGTCAACCATTTGGGAAATTCGATTATATTTTTTCCTATGGGACGGTCGCATCCACAGCCCGCGATTGACATAGCTATTATACCATCCATGTGGGGAGATGAGCTCGATGCTAAAGACATATAAGAAGTCTTACAAGAAGTCTATTCTGGGGAGACTCTTAAAGAAAGAAATTCGAACGACCAGAGCAATGAGGGAGGTATAATCAATGAAGAGTCAGCCAAAAATCAAGGAAGCGCCATTATGGAGTTGGAGCCAGACAGACTCCTTAGGGAAGGGACTTATGAACCTAAGAAAGAAGGGAATGAGGCGATCGCTGATATGTTGCAGCGATTGCAAGTCTACAAGGGAAGTTACCATTGCCGTTGCGAACGATCTATGTCTTTGCTTTTAGTAAATCCTGAGACGTATAGTGCGTCTGATGCATGTAAGAAGTCAGTTTCTACTTGTTTAGGATTAAGTGAGGTCCAGGAATCTTTAATGATGCCTTGTGACAGCTGATCAGTGTCAATTTGGGAAGCGAGACTTCTTCTAGGTCTAAGTTTTGTTTGATGCAATTCGAAAAGTACTTTAGAAATTTAGAGATTGCTTTGCATGGGGCTACACCGAGATGCCAAGTCTTGATCAAAAACTCGTGGAGCATTCATTACCCATTATTTTTTTCACAGAAGAAGATGTGCATAAGACCGCGTTTAGATGCCCCTTGGGGATCTTCTAGTGGGTCGTGATGCTCGTTTGGTGTAAAGAATGCCGGCGCCACCTACCAACGGTTTATGAATGCAATATTTGATGCCTCCTTTGGGAAGACCGTGGAGGTGTATATTGATGACATAGTTGTTAAGTCTACGAATGAAGATTTACATGTGGATCATCTCCATAATGTCTTTATGAAAATGAGAAAACACCAACTTAAACTTAATCCTTTAAAATGTGCTTTTGGGGTTAAAGCAAGACATTTTCTTGGATTTTTGGTACACCAGTGCGGTATAGAAGTTGATTAGAATAAAGTCAAAGCTATTCAGAACCTAATTGCTCCAAGAACCAAAAGGGAATTGCAAGCCTTTTTAGGAAGGGTCAATTATCTTCGAAGGTTCATAGGCAATGTACTAGGGAAAACGGAAGTGTTTTCTACTCTTTTGAAAGGAAAAGGCTAGTACATCTGGATTACCAAACATGAAGAAGCTTTCAATGCTCTTAAGAGGTATTTTCGTCAAGTTCTCCAGTGTTAGTGCCTCCGCAATGCAGGAAACCGTTCATGCTTTACGTAGTAGCTACCATGACAACCAGTGGAGTTATGTTGGCTCAAACAGATGAAAATGAACGAGAAAGGGCAGTGTATTACCTTTCAAGATTGTTGTCACCAATAGAGACGAGATATACTCCGAAGGAGAAGTTATGTCTCTCCGTATTCTATGCTGTCACAAAGCTAAGACATTATATTGGATACAGTGAAGTCTACATCGTGTCCATGTCCCCTATCACTAAGTATTTTTTCAAAAGTCCACCTATAGTAGGGCAAATTAGTAAATGAAGCTTAATCCTTCCTCCCCACGACGTAAGATATAGATCACAACAATCGGTTAAAGACCAGGCGCTAGCCGATTTCTTAGCTGAACATGACTCGACCTTGTCTATCGATTAGGAAGAAGCGGATGAGGATACTTGGCGAGCATGGTTTGATGGTTCTTCTACGAGGAACGTAGTTGGAATAGGCATCCATATAGTGACGTCCATGGGGAAGGAGATTAGGCTGGCTTTCCGGCTTCAAACAATTCTAACAAATAATTCTACGAAATATGAGGCACTGGTAACAATACATAAAGAACTCGTGTCTCTAGGCGCAAAGCATGCCCAGGTCATGGGAGATTCTCAAATGGTTATAAACCAGGTCAATCAAAAATGCGTTTGTTCTAAAAACCTCCAGCCTTACCTCGAACTAGTGAAAGAATTGTTGACACATTTTGATCAACTAACATTCCAGTTCATAGGGCATGAAGCCAATATGGTGGCCAATCATTTAGCACAATTAGCTTCTGGCTACAAAGTCACTGTCAAGCAGGACAAAATCCCTGAGATTCATTCGCACTTGAACCAAGTGATAACGGTAATGATTATAGACATAATGGAACAAGATAAAGACTGAAGGGAACCTCTCATAGACTTCTTGTCAGATCCCAGCCAAAAGGCCAAACAACGCATCAAAGTCCAAGCGCCGTCTTATGTCTTAATAGACGGTGTTCTCTACAGAAAGAACGTAGACATAGTTTTATTAAGATGCGTAGACTTAGATGAAGCAACTCTAATAATGTTTGAAACTCATGAAGGGATCTGTGGGTCACATCAATCTGGGGTGAAAAAGTGTTGGGCCATACAAAGGCACGATTTTTATTGGCCGTCAATGATGAAAAACTGTATCGAAATGGCTAGAGGATGTCAAGACTGTCAAAAACATGGTCCGACAACTCGTTCTCCAACAACGGATCTGATCCCAGATATTAAACCTTGGCCTTTCAAAACATGGGCATTAGACATAATAGGAGAAATACATCCGCATTCCAGTCGAGGAGATGCATTCATTTTAGTAGCGACTGATTATTTCACAAAATGGGTAAAGGCAAAAGTCTACGAGAAAATATACCATAACGAGGTGATTGAGTTTTTGCGAATGCACATCATATATAGATTTGGGCTTCCTTTGAATATTGTGGTCGACAATGGGGCGGCATTAAATAATCTCAAAGTAAGAGAGTTCGCAGAAGAGTTTGGTTTTACAACTACTAATTCTACACCATATTACCCTCAGGCGAATGGGCAAGCTGATCGGATTTCCGCCAACAAACTAATTAAAAATAATATCCAAAAGATGATCAGATTTAACCCATGAAAGTGGCATGAAATTGTGGATGATACCCTATGGGCTTTACGAGTTGCTAAGCGAGAGAGCACTGGAGAATCTCCATTCGTGTTAGTATATGGTCACGACGCAATTTTTCCCATTTAAGTGCGGTATAGGTTGCTTCGTGTTAGTTAACCTTGGTTGCAGGACGAGGCAAAATACGTGGCTCTAGAGGAGTTAGAGCGAAAGAGATTGGAATTGACAAGATAGGGTACATAAGAAAAGAATAGCCAGACATTATAATAAAAAAGTGGTTCATAAACACTTTCTGCTTGGCGACTTAGTTTGAAAGATGGTATTGCCTTTGAAGTCAAAAGATCAAGTCCTGGGTAAATGGTCCCCAAATTGGGAGGGACCTTACCGAGTAATTAAAGCATACTCCGCAAATAGTTATAGACTGTCACCATCGAAGGAGTTAAGCAGCCATTAAATATTAATGGGAAGTACTTGAAGAATTATAGACAAACAATGTTGGAGTCTCACAAGAAGATTCGAAAGGAACGTTTCCCAAATCTTTTGGAACAAATCATTCAAAGGTAGTTCTGAAGAGGAGTCTATAAAACAGAGGATCGCAGAGGCTTAAAAGGAAGCATAAACAGTCAGGAATTCATACAGGGAGAGACTTCAAACAAAAACATCAAGTTTGGTTTTCAAGGACCATTTTCCTGGTCTATTTCATGACAACGTCATTCCTTTGACGGAACCAAGACATTAGATCTTATCGATCTAGCTTGGAGGAGTCATGAGCAATCCGATCAGCTAGCAATGTATCAATGACAACAACCCGGTCCTTAAGATCTCTTTCTAGAGCGATGAGTTGGGAGAGACGGGCCTGCACTTCTAAGAGCTGGGAAGATAGATCTGCTTGCTATCGGCGAAGGAGTTGGACTTCAGCTGCTGCTTCGGCTTGGGACTTTTTGATGTTCCGAATTTTTGCCTCTGCATCACTGAGTACGTTAAGATCCACCATGTAGGTAGACCATTCAGTCCAGAATTGATCTTTAAAACTCAGGCAGGCTGCAAGTAACTCGTCGGTCGCCCTGGAGATCTTCAATGGCCAGAACGCATGATTGAAGGGTCTTGAATTCCTCCTCATAAAATATATCATGTCGAAGGAGGTTGTTGATCTGATAGATGTTCATCAGGTGCTGGTTGACCTCACTAAGCTGAGGGACAGTTTTCTTTGTGCTTGAAGGACCTTCCCCTGATGGACCAACGAGTTTTTTACCAGTTGACAGATTAGAGGGTGAGTCAATTGGACTTACAACTGGCACAGTTTCAAGGATGTTAGGATCAATATCCTTAGTGCCAGAAGCCTCCTGCTCAGCAGCACTGATAACCTCCGTAACTGCGGTAGACTCATCATGGGACGTTTCTTTGTTTGAACTCTGCGACAAGGAGTAACAACCAGTCATATATAAAGGAAACAAGGAAATTAAGTGGTATAGTCAGTAAAAGGGTTTGCCCTAACAATTGGCTCCAGAATGATCGTAGACTCAGCAGGGAGATCTTTTTAAAATTCGACAAAAATTTTAGCACACTAGGCAAAGAATTTCATCTTTCCACACTTGAAGAATGCAGAACTTAAGCTCATCATTGGATAATTACATTCCACATCGACTTCCTAAGGTTACGCTGAGGAAAAACGACCCAAAAGATGAAACATCTGACCTAAACATGACTCACCCTAAGTGAACACCATTTCCAAACTCAACAAAACACAACACCACACCCGCAAACCTATTCAGACCAACCTCCTTGGTGCAAAAGAAAGTACGAGTAGGAATGGGTGTACCGGGATATGTTGGGAAGAGGGATGCGCCGATGTTGTTGTGACGATGGTGGAGGTGGCGACGTGGGTTCGTGAGCACTTCCCTACAACAAGAAATAGATGGATTAGGGTAAGAAGGAAAAAGGGACCGAGGTGTTTTTGTAATTTTATTTTTTTTTTTTGTAATTTTTTTGTTTTTTGTTTTAGAATGCGGTGTAGCTACACGAAAATCTCGTGCAGCTGCACAAAGTTTCTTTGCATTTGAGGTCGCCGTGGTGCTACTGCACGAGATTTCGGTGCAGCTTCATGAGATTTCCGTCAAGCTGCACAAAGTTTCTGTGCATTCTGCGTTCCCGACGGTGCAGCTGCATGAAATTTTGATGCAGTTGTACAGAGTTTCTATGTAACTCTTTGTCTGCGGTGCAGCTGCATGGAGCTTCTTGCTATTGCACGAACTTGCTGCTTGATCTTGCATTCCCTTCTATATTTCACTCCTACAAATGGCAATTGAAAAACTTATTGAAATAATAACTAAAATAAAAGGAATCACACCCAATAAAACGAAACATGAAAAAGAACTTGGGTTGCCTCCCAAGAAGCGCTTGGTTTATAGTCTACGGCTCGACTCTTGAATCGATCACGTGTCTCTCAAAGTTACCGCGGCGACTGTCTTCTCAATGTTGCCTCCCTAGTAGTGTTTCAACCTTTATCCATTAACCTTGAATGTCTGTTCTGAGGTTGGACTCCTGAAACCTGAACTACCTAAAATGGTCCAGACCACCTCGATTTAAGCTTTCCTTGAAATAATTTCAGTCTGGAATTGAACAACAATACTTGTTATCTGGGTTCAAACTGCCGCTCAATGATTCTCTTGTCGTGCCACTGTTTCGTCTTCTCCTTATAGATCATCGCATTTTCATATGCTTGAATTCATAATTCATCAAGTTCACTCAATTGGAGTAACCTCTTATGTTCATCCTTCTCGAGATCAAAATTCAGCTTCTTTATCTCCCAAAATGCTTTGTGCTTCAATTCCACTGGCAAGTGACATGCTTTCCCATAAACTAGCTTAAATGGAGACATTCCGATTGGCGTCTTGTTAGTTGTTCGATAAGCCCACATTGTGTCCTCTAGCTTATGTGCCCAATCTTTTCGTGATGTGTATACTGTTTTCTCGAAAATTCTCTTAATTTCTCGATACGACACTTCCACTTGCCCACTTGTCTGAGGATGGTATGCTAGAGCGACCTTGTGATTTATTCCATACTTGTTCAACAAGAGGATGATGTGCTTATTGCAAAAGTGAGACCCTCCATCACTGATGATTGCTCTTGGTGTGCCAAACTTTGTAAACAGTGTTTCTTCAAAAACTTCACAACTGTTTTAGCATCGTTAGTGGGCAAAGCGTTTGCTTCAACCCATTTAGACACATAATCAACTGCAACTAAAATGAAATGATTTTTAAATGAAGAAACAAATGGTTCCATAAAATCAATACCCCAAACGTCGAAAATCTCTACCTCCAGGATGTTGTTTAAGGGCATTTTGTGTCGCCTTGATATGTGTCCCGTTCGTTGGCATCTGTCATATTTAGCAACAAAGTTGTAAGAATCATTAAACAAAGAAGGCCAATGGAAATCTCCTTAAAAAATCCTAGCGGCAGTTTTATCTGCTCCAAAATGTCCTCCATAACGGGCTGCATGACAATGCCACAAAATTTGGTCACATTCTTCTTCAGGTATGCATCTTCTAAGAACCTGATCTGCACGTTGCTTAAACAAAAAAGGTTCATCCCACACGTGTTTCTTTACATCATGTAAAAACTCCTTCTTTTGTTGCGCATTCAAGTCAGTGGCTATAAAATTCGAAACAAGAAAATTAACAAAATCTGCATACCATGGCACTTGTTTGTTACTAACCGAGAGCAACTGTTCATCGGGAAAAGATTCATTTATAGCTACCTGGTTGGGCTTGTTGTTGCTTTGACCGTCTAGCCTTGACAAGTGATCAGCTACTTGATTTTCTATTCCTTTTCGGTCTTTGATCTCGAGATCGAATTCTTGTAGTAAGAGAACCCATCTTATCAAACGTGGTTTTGCATCCTTTTTCTCAATCAAGTACTTGATCATGGACTGATCTGTTAACACAACGACTTTCGAACCCACAAGATAAGATCAAAATTTATCAAAAGCAAATACGACTACTAACAGCTCCTTCACAGTGGTCGTGTAATTTACCTATGCATCGTCTAGGGTTCTACTAGAATAGTAAATCAAATGAAAGTCCTTATTCTTACGCTGGCCATGCACTGCTCCTAAGGCATCAATTCAAAAGGTAATGTCCAGTCAGGCACTACAACGATAGGTGCCGTTACTAACCTCTCTTTCAATTTTGTAAATGCTTCCATGCTGCTTCATCAAATTTGAATAGTATTTCTTTCTCCAAAAGATTGCATAATGCTTTCGATATCTTGGAAAAATCCTTAATGAATAGCCTGTAAAAGCCAGTATGACCAAGGAAACTTCAGATAGCTCTTACCGATGTTGGTGGAGATAACTTTTCGATGGTTTCAATCTTTGCTCTGTCGACTTCAACGCCCTTGCTTGACTCCCTGTGACTAAGGACAATACCTTCTCGAATCATAAAGTGACTCTTTTCCCAATTTAAGACTTACAACGTTCGGGTACACATTCAATATTATGTAAGCAATTATCAAATGAGTCACCAAAGACTGAAAAGTCATCCATAAAGATTTCTAAATATCGTTCTACCATGTTAGTATAAATGGATGTCATGCATCTTAGAATGTAGCAGGTGCATTGCACAATCCAAATGGCATTCTACGGAAGGCGAACGTACCGTATGGACATGTGAAAGTTGTGTTCTCTTGTTCTTCTGGTGCAATGGCAATTTGATTATATCCTTAGTAACCATCGAAAAAACAATAATATTCCTTACCAGCCAATCTGTCCAACATTTGATCGATAATGGAAGCGGGTAATGATCTTTTCTTGTTGCTTTGTTCAACTTCCGGTAGTCCATACATACCCTCCATCCCGTGATAGTGCGAGTAGGGATGAGTTCGTTCTTCTCATTTGTTACAACTGTCATTCCGCCTTTCTTGGGAACACACTGTATAGGACTAATCCAAGAGCTGTCAGAAATTGGATAAATGATACCTGCATCGAGCCACTTGATGATCTCCTTCTTTACGACATCCTTCATTTTAGGGTTCAATCTCAGTTGATTCTCTATCGATGGTTTGTGATCGTTCCCGAGGAGGATTTTATGCATGCAAATTGCTGGACTAATTCCTCTGATATCTACAATAGTCCATCGTATCGCTCTCTTGTGATCCCTCAAGGTTCGAAGTAATTTCTCCTCCTGCAACTCCGTCAATTCTACAGAAATAACCACAGTGAGTTGATTGGCATTTTGGAGGAATGAATACCTCAAATGTGTGGGTAAACTTTTAAGTTCAAATTCTGGTGCTTCTATGATGAATGGTTTGGTGGTCTTTTCTGGCATCTCCAATGGATCGAAAGCTCTCAGGTCTTTGGGTATGTAAGACTTGCTCTCCACCCAATTTACCATTTCCTTTGTTTCTTCATTGATAGTGGCTTCCTCAGAAGTTAATGCTAGCTCAAGCACATCAGTAGTCTTTAGAATATTAACTTCTCCGGCCGCTATCTTGTCAAGGATGTCAATAAAAAAAATCGTCAGGTTCATTCGGACAATTCATTGTATGAAGAATATTAAAAGTTACCTCCTCATTATTAACCCTCATCGTTAGCTCAGTTTTTTGAACACCAACTAAAATCCTACCTGTGGCTAAGAATGGTTTTCCAAGGATGATTGGTATTTCGCGGTCCTCTTCAAAATCAAGCACAATTAAATCCGCGGCAAAAACAAATTTGTCTACCTTAACCAAAATATCCTCGATGATTCCCTCTGGAAAAGCAAGAGATCGGTCGGCTAATTGCAATGTGATCGATGTCCCCCAAACCCAAGTCATGAAATATTGATAAAGGCATTAAATTAACACTCGCTCCAAGATCACACAATGCCTTACCTCTGAAATTCGAACCAATAGAACAGGGTATAGTGAAACTACCTGAATCCTTGAGCTCTGGAGGCAACTTTCTCTACAAAATAGTACTTACATTCTTCAGTTAAAGCAACAGTATCAAACTCACCGAGACGTCTCTTTTTAGATAATATATCTTTCATGAATTTAACATAGCTCGCCATCTTCTCCAATGCTTCAGCAAAAGGGACGTTGCTGTGTAGCTTTTTGAAGACTTCTATTAATTTCAAGAAGTCTTTCTCATCATTCTGCTTACTAGCTCGCCGTGGAAAAGGAAGAGGTGGATAGGTGAGTTTATTTGTTCCAATAGAAGCATTTTTCATACATTCTTTTAACTGAGAAAGTTGATGGCTAGGTTGGACAAAAGGTTCGTTGCGGCTGCACAAAAGTTCTAGTGCAGCTGCACTCTTTGGTTTGTCCACTTCTGATGCATCCGTGCGGTTACGCTGTTTTTCTAGTGCAGCTGCAACGACGTCGTTGAACTTTGACGCTTCAGGAAGCGTTCTCCCATTCCATAGAGTGATAGCTTGGACTTGTGCATGTCCTTCATTCATTGGATTCATCTCCGTATTGCTCGGAAGAGCACCTTGACGTCGATTTTTAATTGCTTGTGCCAATTGTCCAACTTGGGCCTCCAAAATCCGAAGTGAAGCCGATTAATTCTGTAAAAGAGTGTCAGTTTTAGAAATGTATTTGTCCAATAGTTCTTCAATACCTTACATTTTTTCTGGCGGTTGTGGCTTTTGCTGTTGAAGTCCCGGTGGATGAGCTTGTTTTGGTATTGAATTCCCCATGAGAAGTTCAGGTGATTCCTCCATCCCGGATTGTAAGTGTTCGAGATGGGGTTGTTGCTTGAGTTGGCTCCCAAATAGTTAGCTGACTCAGCACCAATGAAACATTGACTCGGAGCATGATTTTCTCCACACCTCTCACATGGATAATGAATGGGATGACTAGGACCCTTAAGTGTGTTCAGCTCCCGAGTTAACGCATCCATTTTAGCATTGAGGGCTGCAACTTCATCAACTGAATGTATTTCAGCTACTTCTCGGGCTCGCGATACTCCATGACCGTTATTAGCCATCTGTTTGAATAGCTCCAGTGCTTCCTCTGGCTGCTTGTTTAATATTGTTCCCTCAGCAGCTGCATCTGTTAATCCATCATAAAAGATTTGCACCAACATCCATTGAGGTATCTCGTAATGTGGGCACACTCGTAGAAAATCCTTGAATCTCTCCCAAGCCTCGTAAAGTGACTATATTCCATGTTGTCGAAATGAAGTGATGTCGTTCCGCATCTTAATGGTCTTGCTGGGTGGGAAATACTTTGATAGAAATTTTCCAAAAATGTCCTCTCAGTTTGTGATGGACCCTTCTGGCAAAGAGTAGAGCCATGTTTGTGCCTTGTTCCTCCATTGTAACGGAAAGTGTCATAAATTTCCATAAAGTTGGTGATCTGCCCATGTGGATCCTCCGATGAAAACCCCCCGAAACTCAAATTTTGTAACATAGTGATGACTGCCGGTTTGATTTCAAATGTGTTGGCATGGATAGCTAGCTTCACTATGCTAGAGCGTTCTTGCACATGGGGCTGAGCATAATCGCGCACGATTCTCGGTTTAACTTCTTGATTGTTGTTCTCCATTGTTAGTTGGCGTGTGTGCTCTCTTAAACGTAACCGAAAGTTTCCTTCTATTTCTGGATCAAAAGGAACCGCTTCATTATTGCGCATGCAACGTCAAGATTTTTTCTACAAATAAATCGAAAATCAAGATTGAAATTGAATTTAAAAAAATTGAACTAATAGAGATCTGATTGAAATTAATATTGGCTAAAAATCTAGAAAATAGTCCCCGGTAATGGAGTCAAAAACTTGTCACGTCGAAAACGTGTTCACCACGCAAGTGCTCGCGATCATACAAGTAATAAAGTGTAAGTAAGATATCGTTCCCATGAGGACTGATATGAACTTCTACCAATTATTGAAATACGCCAAATCTCTATTATTCAACCACGCGAGTTGAGAAACAATTGAACTAAGTGCAAAACTCAGAAAACTGATCTAGTAAATTGAATTAAAATTCCAATGAGAAAAGCACTTAGGGCGACGATTTCACCTCACAATTAATTGCAAGTCGTATCTCAATCAACTTACTTAAGATAATCTAGTTGATAATCTGGAATTCAGTTATCCTCCTACGCCCCTCCCGATGTCATAAGAACGTATGTCTCTGTAAGTAGTAACCACTCTATTCTTAGGTAGATTAACTATCGAGTGCCTCTTAATAATCAATTCCAATTCGATTACATAGGACGAATGGGTATATTCCTATCCCACTCGTTAATAATCCCGTCTTCCGACCAAGTTTAACATAGGTTATTCATGCTCCCTTGCTTAATCTAGGATTCCCCTTCCTAGTTCACCAAAATTCACTAATCAATTTTATTGGTGATCATGCAATAAGAAAGCGTTAAGAATGAATAGGAATAACCAAGCATAAATCATCCAAGAGCGTCGAAAGAGATAAACCATTGACTAATTGTCAAGATCAATCTTAACCCTAGGCAAAGATAATTAGTTCATGATGAAAATAAACGAAGACATCAATTTAATCTTAAACATAGAAAACGACATAAAGAAAAGCTAAAAGAAAAATAACCGACGAAGTATCTGTCGACGGCTCCTTGCCACCGGCAGCATCTAGGTTGACTCCCCCATAGCCAGAGGTGAATAAAGTATTTATATAATCCTATAAATAAACCTAAAGAATCTAAGAAAATCTGAAAATAAAATCTTTTTTTTTCTCCCCATCGTGAGCTTTAGGTCACGCACCGGTATCCAAATTCTTTTCCTTTGCACAAAATCTTCGTAAATACACCGAGACCTCTTGTTTTCGTATTTATCCTGAAATAAATCCAAAATTAAGCAGTATTCCAATTCTCGAGGAATAATGTAAAATAATCAGAAATATTATGCAATAAACGCAATATTTCACAAACCTATCAAAATCTAAGTATGAAATTGTCCTAAATAACTGTACTTTTATAGAGTTATCACACTCCGTCAATAAGGTGAGCTCCTAAGTCCCTTAATATCCAAATCCATTGATACCTTCGTCCACACTCCGTCCATCTTACCTCCAGAGACCAGATTCCACCACTCCATCCCACAAGCACATGGTGTCAGCAGCAAGTCTATGGCGCCATCATCTCTTCATAATCAATCTTTTTTCTTTTTCATGGATGCAAGCTTTTTCTTTTATTTGTAAGACATTCGTTCGACATCATTTGTTAATACAATTTATCTATTTCATTTACTGGCAACCACATTCGAATCCCTATGAGTATTTGTGTTAAATATTTCTGACATGATCCGTTTCCTACGCGAACTGTTTTTGGCGACTATAGTGGGAGTCGAAGAATTTGACCTTTTAGCAAAGGCAAGGAATATCAGGAGTGCAAATGCGCAGGATCCCCCGCCTCCTCCATTAGATGAAGAGACTCAGGGATTGACATGATCCTTTGTTGAGGGAAATACGGCTCAGGAAAGCCAAGGAGTGACTAGTCAAACCCCCTACGGCTATGCACACACCGTCTGTGTTCATATCAAGGCTTGAGTTTCACAAAGAATTCAGTGATATGAAGAGGAACATGGGTAAAATGCACGAAAATTTGTTGGGTGTGTAGGGAGATTTGCGAGATGTGCAGGGAAGCCCACAGAGTGTGTAGGAAAACTTGCGTGATATGTAGGTACGCATAGACAGGCGTATGGCCGGAATGCATGAGGAAAACATTCGTCGCTCCACTAAATTGTAGGAAAATATGGATGCGACCTAAGAAATGACAAAAATCTTTTTCGGGCCAACCTCTAATTCGAGGACAAGCGACCTGCTAAGAAAGATAATTCCTTCATCGGTGACGCTCGATGCGTGATTACCAGAAAGCGAGCTGTGTCGTTCTAGGAGGGCGATGCATGGGGAAATGTTAATCCAGGCATCGCGGACATGTATAACAGAGAGAAAACGCCTCCTCTTAGACCTTCTTCTTCTCGGTCACCTGTGCATTGTAAACCAGAGACAACGTATGTGACCAACCCGGTAGAAGAAGTTAGTGAGATGGAGGGTGACTCAAACAGAAATGCAAATTATGCTCCCCCTCGCCGTCACGACAAATCACCTTCGGAGGGAGTGCCACAAGTAGACAACCTGGTCTTGGGGGTTAATAAGACCGACCACCCCCGTGAGGAGAGCTTTTACGCAAAGATCCCGAACGAGCAACCCATTCCCGCCAACGAGCAGTTCGCATTCCCAGCTGAGGAATTGGTTCAAGGGTCTAATGGGCCGCCGAACTACAGTGGGTTTAACCAGCCCATACCACAGAACCTAAGAGAGCTAGTCCCTCATGTCGTAGAGCAGATGGTGCCAGGGATCGTCGGACAAGATAACCTGTGTTTATATTGAAGTCCCTACCCGGCGTATATCGATAGAGACTTCCCTTTGCTAAGAGGATATCGAGTCCCTGATTTTACCCATTTCTCATAGGAGGATGAGATGATCCCATGGAACACAAAGCTCGTTTTACCCATCAGGCTTGAGATGCCGCTGGTAATGTCTTCTGGAAGTTAAAGATGTTTCCTAACTCGCTAACAGGAGACGCCTTTACTTGGTATGCAAGTTTGCCTCCAGGATCGGTAGCATCATGGGCAGAAATGCAATATATATTCATGAAGGCGTTTGCCCGCCTTGGCACGCCTATGTTGATATTTGAAGTAATGCGATTGAAACAAGCAGTCGGCGAACCTCCTGGGCAATTCTTGATGCGCCTGCGTAATGCTCTACTCCGTTATAGACCTGCTATCCCCGAAAGAAATCAGTTGATGGTTGCGTTAATGGCATTGACTATTCCTCTCAGGAAGAAGTTACAAGGGGAACGATTTAGCGATTTTTATGATTTAGCCAGAAGGGTGACTGAACACCATCAGCTGCTAATGGAAGACGCGCAGTCTGCCTGAGCATATCAGGTGGAACCAAATAGTCTCGAGGTAGATATGGCTGAGTTCGTAAGGGATGAGGCTACTATCTACGACCCGTTAGCAAGGAAGAATTCAAAGGCAAAAGTGTCCTATAAGCCTGGTGAAGACATGAAATATTCCTTTGATGTAGACAAAGCTTACGCGATTTTCAAGTTACTAGGACACAAGTTACCCCAGATCGAGAGAGAAATGAGCAGAAATTATTATAAATGACATTGGTCATTCACGCACACGACTAAAGATTGTCTGTCATTCAGAAACATAATTCAGGACCTCATAGAGTCAAAAGAGTTGTGTTTTCCTAAAGTACATGAAGTCACTATGGTCGATGATAAACCATTTGATGATGAAATTGCCATCCACACATCTGATATTTTTTATACTAGTGTCAACGTAAGAGAAGCTAATATTGTCGCGATTGCTCTGTTTCGGTGGTTGGCTGATAAGGGTGTAGTCACCTGCCAGGCAAGGGAGTCATCAACAACATGTGTTGGTGGGACATGGACGACACGCACACCACAGACAGGTGCCACACCTTTAGAAAGTATTTGCAGAACAATCAAGAAGACACTTGTATGATTTATCCCCACTTGAGGAAGTGGCCATGCGAATGGTTTCTCTCGCATCGCGTTTCGCTCCTTCCAGCCTGCAGAGGAGACAAACTCTCATTAAAAGTCCCTCGAGGGTGGATCAGAGACCTGCTATTCGGGGAGGAAGAGGCGGTACCCATGGCCGCGAAAGGACAAGAGAAATGGCTGGCCAACAGCTCCGTATCTTCGAGCGACCTTACTGCCAACTCAATTTTGATGAAAATTATGCCCAGCAGGGAGCAGGCCAAGAACCAAATAAAACGTATTTTACCGGTGAATCACGACTAGGAGAAGCTGGAATGACCGGTGCGCCTAACAAATCACATCAAGGGATCCCCATAAGAGGATCATCAAGCAAAACAATGGGCCACCCAAGGTAGACGTGCAAGCTATCCAGGCAGGTCCACCAATAGCTCAATTATTGGAGGAAAAGATGTTGTGCGAAAAGTGCAAGTTGATAGCTCATAACAAAATCAAGGTCTCACAATTGTGTACTCCTTGTTGTGTCAATCGTTGTCGAGTCAGTTCACCCGGCACCGTCAGGTATAAACGAAATTAATAATCATTCTCGATCACAACAGGTGTCGTCTACACACGCGGTTACTGGGTATGATCCGCATTCTGGCAAATTCGTGGAGGTAAGCTAACTTTCACTTGGTTCTAGGAAACCAAAGTTGCTCAAAGCAAGTAATCCTTCAAAACGTTGGCAGAAAGCTACGGGCAAAATGCCTTGCCAACCGAGAGGAAGTCACAAAAGAAGGGAGATACGTCTAAGTCACGTCCTTAAAAGGCCTCAGCCTACCCCTTCGAAATTCCCTTCCCCTACCAAAGTCACTATGAAGGAATTGAAAGCTGAGCTAGAACGCGTGGAGTATACAGACTATTCGGGAGAACCGAGTTCCAGCTTTGATTACAACCCTCCTCGGAGTGGTGCACCAAGCGATATGGACGGCGAAGGGAAGCCTGTTGTGAGTTGCAATGCCCTTACTCTACTGGCGGACATTTTTTTTTTATAAGTCCAATGGACTTTGCCAATACTTGTAAGGGGGTGCCCGCAAGAGGTAAGACTTCTCCCACTCACATAGCGGGCTGTCCACTAGGTTTCCCATTACATTGGTTTAGAAAGCCATCTGATAGCATAAAACAGCATACGCACTCTTTATATATTACCGCCACTTTTGACGGGACCGTGGTGAGTAGGGTTTTAATTGACAGTGGGACTACTATAAATGTGTTGCCGTTGTCCAAATTTAGATGCTAGGATACAACCCCTAAGAATTGGTTAAAAATAATATCTCCGTGAACGGCTTCAACGGGAGAAAATCTGAATGCCTTGGAGTGTTCTCTGTGCATCTAGGAGTCGGATGACAGGAGAAGGAGATTGTGTTCTTCGTTATAGACATAGTCCCTACTTTCAATGCTTTGCTAGGGTACGATTGGCTTCATAAAGCAGCAGCTATCCCCTCCACTCTACATAGAGAATTAATGTTGGGGCTAGATTCTGAAATTGAGATTGTTAAAGCTGATGAATATTCGTATTGTGATAAATGGATTTTCCATGCAGAGACAACCAAGACTATTAAAGACCTCACACTGGAATAGAGGTACGAGGTGGGTGATCCTACGGTTAGTCCCCTTGGTCAACCATTTGGGAAATTCGATTATATTTTTTCCTATGGGACGGTCGCATCCACAGCCCGCGATTGACATAGCTATTATACCATCCATGTGGGGAGATGAGCTCGATGCTAAAGACATATAAGAAGTCTTACAAGAAGTCTATTCTGGGGAGACTCTTAAAGAAAGAAATTCGAACGACCAGAGCAATGAGGGAGGTATAATCAATGAAGAGTCAGCCAAAAATCAAGGAAGCGCCATTATGGAGTTGGAGCCAGACAGACTCCTTAGGGAAGGGACTTATGAACCTAAGAAAGAAGGGAATGAGGCGATCGCTGATATGTTGCAGCAATTGCAAGTCTACAAGGGAAGTTACCATTGCCGTTGCGAACGATCTATGTCTTTGCTTTTAGTAAATCCTGAGACGTATAGTGCGTCTGATGCATGTAAGAAGTCAGTTTCTACTTGTTTAGGATTAAGTGAGGTCCAGGAATCTTTAATGATGCCTTGTGACAGCTGATCAGTGTCAATTTGGGAAGCGAGACTTCTTCTAGGTCTAAGTTTTGTTTGATGCAATTCGAAAAGTACTTTAGAAATTTAGAGATTGCTTTGCATGGGGCTACACCAAGATGCCAAGTCTTGATCAAAAACTCGTGGAGCATTCATTACCCATTATTTTTTTCACAGAAGAAGATGTGCATAAGACCGCGTTTAGATGCCCCTTGGGGATCTTCTAGTGGGTCGTGATGCTCGTTTGGTGTAAAGAATGCCGGCGCCACCTACCAACGGTTTATGAATGCAATATTTGATGCCTCCTTTGGGAAGACCGTGGAGGTGTATATTGATGACATAGTTGTTAAGTCTACGAATGAAGATTTACATGTGGATCATCTCCATAATGTCTTTATGAAAATGAGAAAACACCAACTTAAACTTAATCCTTTAAAATGTGCTTTTGGGGTTAAAGCAAGACATTTTCTTGGATTTTTGGTACACCAGTGCGGTATAGAAGTTGATTAGAATAAAGTCAAAGCTATTCAGAACCTAATTGCTCCAAGAACCAAAAGGGAATTGCAAGCCTTTTTAGGAAGGGTCAATTATCTTCGAAGGTTCATAGGCAATGTACTAGGGAAAACGGAAGTGTTTTCTACTCTTTTGAAAGGAAAAGGCTAGTACATCTGGATTACCAAACATGAAGAAGCTTTCAATGCTCTTAAGAGGTATTTTCGTCAAGTTCTCCAGTGTTAGTGCCTCCGCAATGCAGGAAACCGTTCATGCTTTACGTAGTAGCTACCATGACAACCAGTGGAGTTATGTTGGCTCAAACAGATGAAAATGAACGAGAAAGGGCAGTGTATTACCTTTCAAGATTGTTGTCACCAATAGAGACGAGATATACTCCGAAGGAGAAGTTATGTCTCTCCGTATTCTATGCTGTCACAAAGCTAAGACATTATATTGGATACAGTGAAGTCTACATCGTGTCCATGTCCCCTATCACTAAGTATTTTTTCAAAAGTCCACCTATAGTAGGGCAAATTAGTAAATGAAGCTTAATCCTTCCTCCCCACGACCTAAGATATAGATCACAACAATCGGTTAAAGACCAGGCGCTAGCCGATTTCTTAGCTGAACATGACTCGACCTTGTCTATCGATTAGGAAGAAGCGGATGAGGATACTTGGCGAGCATGGTTTGATGGTTCTTCTACGAGGAACGTAGTTGGAATAGGCATCCATATAGTGACGTCCATGGGGAAGGAGATTAGGCTGGCTTTCCGGCTTCAAACAATTCTAACAAATAATTCTACGAAATATGAGGCACTGGTAACAATACATAAAGAACTCGTGTCTCTAGGCGCAAAGCATGCCCAGGTCATGGGAGATTCTCAAATGGTTATAAACCAGGTCAATCAAAAATGCGTTTGTTCTAAAAACCTCCAGCCTTACCTCGAACTAGTGAAAGAATTGTTGACACATTTTGATCAACTAACATTCCAGTTCATAGGGCATGAAGCCAATATGGTGGCCAATCATTTAGCACAATTAGCTTCTGGCTACAAAGTCACTGTCAAGCAGGACAAAATCCCTGAGATTCATTCGCACTTGAACCAAGTGATAACGGTAATGATTATAGACATAATGGAACAAGATAAAGACTGAAGGGAACCTCTCATAGACTTCTTGTCAGATCCCAGCCAAAAGGCCAAACAACGCATCAAAGTCCAAGCGCCGTCTTATGTCTTAATAGACGGTGTTCTCTACAGAAAGAACGTAGACATAGTTTTATTAAGATGCGTAGACTTAGATGAAGCAACTCTAATAATGTTTGAAACTCATGAAGGGATCTGTGGGTCACATCAATCTGGGGTGAAAAAGTGTTGGGCCATACAAAGGCACGATTTTTATTGGCCGTCAATGATGAAAAACTGTATCGAAATGGCTAGAGGATGTCAAGACTGTCAAAAACATGGTCCGACAACTCGTTCTCCAACAACGGATCTGATCCCAGTTATTAAACCTTGGCCTTTCAAAACATGGGCATTAGACATAATAAGAGAAATACATCCGCATTCCAGTCGAGGAGATGCATTCATTTTAGTAGCGACTGATTATTTCACAAAATGGGTAAAGACAAAAGTCTACGAGAAAATATACCATAACGAGGTGATTGAATTTTTGCGAATGCACATCATATATAGATTTGGGCTTCCTTTGAATATTGTGGTCGACAATGGGGCGGCATTAAATAATCTCAAAGTAAGAGAGTTCGCAGAAGAGTTTGGTTTTACAACTACTAATTCTACACCATATTACCCTCAGGCGAATGGGCAAGCTGATCGGATTTCCGCCAACAAACTAATTAAAAATAATATCCAAAAGATGATCAGATTTAACCCATGAAAGTGGCATGAAATTGTGGATGATACCCTATGGGCTTTACGAGTTGCTAAGCGAGAGAGCACTGGAGAATCTCCATTCGTGTTAGTATATGGTCACGACGCAATTTTTCCCATTTAAGTGCGGTATAGGTTGCTTCGTGTTAGTTAACCTTGGTTGCAGGACGAGGCAAAATACGTGGCTCTAGAGGAGTTAGAGCGAAAGAGATTGGAATTGACAAGATAGGGTACATAAGAAAAGAATAGCCAGACATTATAATAAAAAAGTGGTTCATAAACACTTTCTGCTTGGCGACTTAGTTTGAAAGATGGTATTGCCTTTGAAGTCAAAAGATCAAGTCCTGGGTAAATAGTCCCCAAATTGGGAGGGACCTTACCGAGTAATTAAAGCATACTCAGCAAATAGTTATAGACTGTCACCATCGAAGGAGTTAAGCAGCCATTAAATATTAATGGGAAGTACTTGAAGAATTATAGACAAACAATGTTGGAGTCTCACAAGAAGATTCGAAAGGAACGTTTCCCAAATCTTTTGGAACAAATCATTCAAAGGTAGTTCTGAAGAGGAGTCTATAAAACAGAGGATCGCAGAGGCTTAAAAGGAAGCATAAACAGTCAGGAATTCATACAGGGAGAGACTTCAAACAAAAACATCAAGTTTGGTTTTCAAGGACCATTTTCCTGGTCTATTTCATGACAACGTCATTCCTTTGACGGAACCAAGACATTAGATCTTATCGATCTAGCTTGGAGGAGTCATGAGCAATCCGATCAGCTAGCAATGTATCAATGACAACAACCCGGTCCTTAAGATCTCTTTCTAGAGCGATGAGTTGGGAGAGACGGGCCTGCACTTCTAAGAGCT
Organism: Melastoma dodecandrum; assembly: GCA_029817715.1. Taxonomy (NCBI): domain Eukaryota; kingdom Viridiplantae; phylum Streptophyta; class Magnoliopsida; order Myrtales; family Melastomataceae; genus Melastoma; species Melastoma dodecandrum. Next base: position 733,093 of record JARUPY010000606.1, read on the forward strand.
GGGAAGATAGATCTGCTTGCTATCGGCGAAGGAGTTGGACTTCAGCTGCTGCTTCGGCTTGGGACTTTTTGATGTTCCGAATTTTTGCCTCTGCATCACTGAGTACGTTAAGATCCACCATGTAGGCAGACCATTCAGTCCAGAATTGATCTTTAAAACTCAGGCAGGCTGCAAGTAACTCGTCGGTCGCCCTGGAGATCTTCAATGGCCAGAACGCATGATTGAAGGGTCTTGAATTCCTCCTCATAAAATATATCATGTCGAAGGAGGTTGTTGATCTGATAGATGTTCATCAGGTGCTGGTTGACCTCACTAAGCTGAGGGACAGTTTTCTTTGTGCTTGAAGGACCTTCCCCTGATGGACCAACGAGTTTTTTACCAGTTGACAGATTAGAGGGTGAGTCAATTGGACTTACAACTGGCACAGTTTCAAGGATGTTAGGATCAATATCCTTAGTGCCAGAAGCCTCCTGCTCAGCAGCCCTGTTAACCTCCGCAACTGCGGTAGACTCATCATGGGACGTTTCTTTGTTTGAACTCTGCGACAAGGAGTAACAACCAGTCATATATAAAGGAAACAAGGAAATTAAGTGGTATAGTCAGTAAAAGGGTTTGCCCTAACAATTGGCTCCAGAATGATCGTAGACTCAGCAGGGTTCATTCTTAAGAGATTTGTACTTGTAGAAAACAATGATTAGCGGGGAATGATTAGCAAGGGTTTAAGAAGGACTACTTATCGGCAGGAAACTCGGAGTCTAGTGAAAGATCTTCAGTCTACTTCGGAGTTTACTGAAAGATCTTCAGTCTCATCGGCAGGAAACTCGGAGGGATCAAATTCTAAGTCCTATATTTCATTCTTCTGAATGCGGAAGTTCAAGCTGCATTAAGAAAAATTGAGAAAAGCCATAGACTGAAATCTACCTTTCGAGGTGACATTTCCACATCCGAGGAAAGAACGCTAGTATCTTTACAAGTAGACTCAGGGGATAAGGTATTGATCGGAATACGAGTTTCGACACTAGGATCACCAGAGAGAGTAAGTCTACGTTGCTTAAAAGCAGCAGATCAAGGTTCTTCGTCTTCAAGATCAGAGTTTTCTGGTGTTGAATGTGCTGTTTTCTTGGTAGCTTTCTTTTTCTTGGATGGCTTGGGTTGGTCCTCAGCCTTGATTTGCTTGGCAATGGTTGCTAAACCCTGACGATGAGAATGAGTCATGCAGCCAGCAGGAGGAGGAGGACTATAGTCAGGAGAGGATTCTCCTGAGTAAATCTCAAGAGCTGGAATATAGAGAAAAATTAGCAAAAGGAAAATATATAAACATACAGAGGCAAGTTCACATATAAACGTACAAAGGAAATGAAGGGATTTTTTTGCTCTTGTTTCGAATTTTAGTCTGACAGGTGCTCAGGCGACATACGTCACCTCAGCAACAAAGGGGGCCTGTGTTGACATGACAGAAAATCTTGGGCCTAAATTAATCAGGGCCCGTACAGAATTGTGTTGTAGCCCATTGGATAAGATGGAGGGTGTGGATCCATACTAAGTCTACAAGGAGAAGCCGCTAAGTCTACGCAAATCTAAACTGATAGACGACATGAGTAAGGGTATTATCTACGAGGATCAAGCTCTTACCGAGATTTCTAGGGCCACGACCTGAGAAGGTATTCTAAGAACGTGTAATACATCCTAAGCATGTCAAGATTCAATATAAAAGAGAGAAGATCTTTCTTAAATGGACACGAGAATCATTTAAGGCCAATCAGTGTATTGATTGTCAACCCTTTTAGTTTTTAGTCTTCAGGCGTCCAGACCAGGGTGAGCTCATAGGGCCCTTGGTATCCTTCCATCATCAGAGTGAGCAACCATAGCTTTGACACCAAAACTCCGCCAGCACTCCATCGTCAGGGATGCCCTTGACAACCAAATTCCGTCTTCACTCCGTCACTAAGGTGAGTTCCTTTGGCCCTTAGTATCCAAAACCATTGCTACCTTCGTCCACACTCCGTCCCCCACACTTCCAGAGACCCAATTCCGCTACTCCAGCCCGCAAGCACAAGGTGTCGGCAACAAGTCTAAGGCATCACCACCATCCGCATCATCAATCTTTTTGCTTTTTCATGGCTATAAGCTTTTTCTTTTATTTGTAAGACATTCGTTCGACAAGATTTGTTAATACAATTTATCTATTTCATTTACTGGCGACCACATCCGAATCCCAGTGAGTATTCTAGCTAAATATTTCCCACGTGATCTGTTTCCGACACGTGGGAGGCTGCCCCTCCACCTCAAGGAGGATTACAGCAGCGCAAACCTCACACTCAAGATTGCCACAATCGTCTGCACAGATTCTCTCCTTTTCCCCTGTATGATTCTTCAATTTAGGATTTTTTTTTTCAAATATAAGAAACAATCTAATGAGCCGCATAGGATTTTTTGTATCCACGTACATCTCACACTAGGCCAAATAATATTACACGTATAAAATTATTTTTTTAATTAATAATACGTAAGATATTTTGTGACAGCGTGTCGTTCTGATAAAGCCATATAGGATTCCTAAATTGAATTAAGGCCTTAAAAGAAATATTAGAAAGATCGGATCAGAGAAAAAAGTCGACCTAAAAAACATGCCATTTTTTAATATTTTGCGAAAAACTTTTGAAATTTTTATTCCTCCTTCTGTAATCAGAAAGACGGTTAAAAAGATTAAACAGATGTCTTGAATTTCCTTAGCTATGCTTCAGGCATCTATCAAAAATCGGTGGAGGAAAAGTCGTGTAGGGGACAGAAACGATTTTGTTGTCCTGTCAAAGAAATTTAAATCTTTTGTGTTGTCCTGAACATTAGCCGAAAGAAGATGTCAGAAAATAAAGTTCTCGTTTGTCCTATCTAATCAAATTTCACCCCCTCCAGAATTATTAATTTCCAATCATGCATGCAAGTTGCACCTCGAACTTCCCGGGGGGAGGGGGTTCCTTTGGGTCAACTGACGGCAATTTTACATTTCTCAAAGACTTCGATTGGTGAGTCGTTTGATATTATTTATTTAATATGTTAGTTAATTATTGGTTCATCAAATGTTCCATGTCTAATTCATTTAAGTAAAGTTTCTGTACATTCTCGAAGGAAACTACGGTAACTGTTGGTACGACAAAAATCATAGGCCTAATTATAAGAATCCCATAAATCCAGGCCCATTATTGGAGAAACTCACGAAGCCATTTCGCTGATCCACAGGAAGTCTACCAAGACCATAATAGAAATTTTTGGTCCATTTTACGAAGCCCATAAGTCCAGGGTCTGTAAGAGTATTTACAAGCCACCGTTTTACGAGCCCGCCAGAGAAAGAACTAAGTCTACGAAGGCATAACCGTCAGCGTCAGAGGCCACTAAGAACATAAAAGATCTTGATTTCGAGATTTTAGGAAATCGGTTAAGGAGACCACTTTCCCATGATTTGGGGTGATTTTCAGGTAAAGAAAAATCTGGACAAATGTGACCCACGTCTCAGCACACCAGATTCAATATAAAAGAGAGGAAGATTCTCTCTAAAAAAACAACGACAATCATTTATGGCCAAAAAGTATATTGATTGCTACCAGCTTTCAGTCTTCAGTCTTTAGACGTCCAGACCAGGATGAGCTCCTAGGGCCCAGGGTGAGCTTTAGGGTCCTTGACATCTAAACCCCACCATCACTTCATCATCAGGGTGAGCTTTAGGGCCCTTGACATCTAACCTCCGTCGTCACTTCATCGTCAGGGTGAGCTTTAGGGCCCTTGACATCTAAACTCCGCCTTCACTTCATCGCTAGGGTGAGCTCGTATGGCCCTTAGTGTCCAAATCCATCGCTACCTTCGTTCATACTCCGGCCGTCATACCACCAGAGTCCATATTTCACATCCACAGTCCGCAAGCTATAAGCGTCAGCAGCAAGTCTACGGCGTCAGCACCATGCGCATCATCAATCTTTTTATTTTTTCATGGCTGTAAGCTTTTTATTTTAATTGTAAGATATCATTTGACATCGTTTGTTAGTACAATTCATCTGTTTCATTATTGGCGACCACATCCGAACCCATGTGAGTGTTCGTACCAAATATTCCCAACGTGATCTGTTTCCGACGCGAACAGTAACAAAGTCAATCTATATAGCTGTAGCATCCAATCACAGTGTTTTCCTTTTAAAAAATGGCATTCTGCATAGGTCGTAGAAACAACATATATGAAAACTCACCGTCCTCATATGATCACTCGAAGCAACATAATAATACAAACTTAATATTGTTACAAGGAGTTGATTTTATTAGAAACTAGAGTAGTGAGCACATGCGATTCATGTGCCAAACCGAAGAAATGAAATGTTTTGAAAATATAAGTTATCAAAATATAGTTATTAGATTAATCACAAAACCGAAATAAAAAATGGTAACCAAAATAAAAAAAAAAGGTTTATTTATTTTATTATTGACAAGTAATTGTGCGAAATTTATCGAAATAATATTAAGAATTCTAATTCGATTTTTATATTAACTTCAGTTATAATGATATAATATTTTTTTATTTAAATACTCGAGATTTCAACAATTATTAGGGCTCATCAAAGAATTCTTAATAGTAAACATGTACATGTTGAACCACTTTTTTTATAAGTAATAATTCATAACCCATAAAATAGTCTGTACAAAAACCACAGGGGCATACCCCTGGAAATCAAGCTATCACGAAACTAACGTATACAACATATACGTACCTAAAACAAAAAAAACAATCTATGTACGTGGCAATGACGCAAGAATAAATATAGCCAGTGTGTCCTAGGAGGCAACATACGCTCGCCTATGCAACGCTTATTATGTTCCATCCACACATAATAAACACATCCTACAAACATCCGAATGAAGAGCCGACGATGTCGTAGGGTAGCTCCGGCTGGTGTGACTAGCAAATTCATAATAGCGCTAAATCTACCTGAAAAATTCGGCACCACAAGTCGACCAAGAGTGTACTGCCATACCTCCGCTGAGTATGAGCATGAGAAGAATAGGTGGTCGAATCGCTCTCTTCTCAATCCACATAAAGCACAAGTCGAAAAAGAAGAAATACCCAGAGAAAAGAGCATATCCGAAGTGTATAGCCTTCTCCGAACGGCTAGCCACAGAACAAAGGAGAACCATGGCACCACAGCCTTAAACCAGACAAAGCTAGCCCAAGGAACAGTCTCATATTCGCTGCAAATATATCTCCATGCAGAAGCAATAGTGAAACCACCATCGGACCGTAAGGACCAGACAACCTTATCAGGTATACCTGGTGATGGGTAACATGTAACCGGGAGGAGCTCATATAGTCTGTCAAATCACGCTCGCCTATGCCGATGAATCCTCATATGATCGTCATCAACATAACTCCGCCAGCTCGGATCCAAAAAGAAATCTGCCACAAAAACCGTATGAGGAATCCATGATCGCTTGATCTCCTCACGTCCAAAGATGTCCATCAAAGGACCCAATGGTGACCAAGAATCATACCAGAAGGAAATCCTACTCCCATCACCCATACGCCACGAAATAAGTCGGCGGACAAGGTGCCTCAACGTCAATAATCGTCTCCAAATCCAAGAACACATATCCGGTGGTCTCACTTGCCAGAACGACTTGCCTATTAGAAGATATGTCCTCACCCAATGAGCCCACACAGAGTCCTCCGGATCTGAGAAGATGTGCCAAACGTGCCTCAACATCGCCGGTCGATTCCACTCTGTAACCCGTTTAAGGCCCAGCCCCCCCTGCGCTTTCGGCCTGCATACAGTACTCCACTCTACAAGCAATGGCATCAAGCAATGACGTGCAGTCCTCTGAAGATAGCTTCCAAGTAATAAGAGGCACACCCAGATAGCAAACCGGAAGCTCCCCTCGGACAAATCCAGAAGCCGCCAAAATTTGCGTCTACACCTCTTCCGAAACTCCACCAAAGAAAATCTCACTCTTCTGTTCATTCATTCTTAAGCCAGATTGATCCCCAAATCTCAACAATGTGTCCAATACACAACGTATGGACGACAGCTTTCCGCTAGAAAATATGAGCAGATCATCCACAAAACACAAATGAGACAGCCGTACCTTCCCACATCGGGAATGAAAGCCAAAATCCGGTGACTCTGTGGCCTTCCTCAACATGGAAGAAAGTATCTCCATGACCATCACAAACAAATATGGCGACAAAGGACACCCCTGATGAATTCCCCTGGAACTGTTGAAAAAGCCCTGCAGCTCACCATTGATACTAATGGAGAATCTGGCAGTGGTAACGCACTCCATGACGAGCTGGATGAATGAATGCGGAAACTGAAAGCACTCCAATACCACCTGCAAAAAGTCCCACTCAAAGCACACCTCAAAGCAGCTAGTCGTCTGCTTTTCTTATCTCAATCTTCAAAGCACACCTCGAAGAACTCCTCTCCGTATGATAGCCCCTAATCAACTCGTGTGCTACCATGATACTATCCACTATCCGTCGTCCAGGTATAAACGCCGACTGCTCCATACCGATGATCCCAGGAAGCACCTCCCTGACTCGTGTCGCCAGTATACGAGTGATGAACTTATAAATGGTGTTAAAACACGAAATAGGCCTATAATCCGTCAATGTCGTCGGGTTCGCCTTTTTCGGAATGAGCGATATGATAGTGGTATCCGCCTCGCGAAGAAGGCGACCACAAGCAAAAAAGTCCTCCACAGCCTTAGTGACTAGCCCTCCTACAACCACCCAAGAGCCCTTGAAGAATTCTGCCGTGTATCCATCAGGATCAGGTGCCTTATGGCGTCCTATCTGAAACATCGTTGTGCGCACCTCCTCCGCTGAAACCAGAGCCACCAAACCACCAATTTGGTCTGACGATATAGTCCCAGATATAACTGTCCTCACCATATCCCGATTAATCTACACCTCACGCGGTGCTGTTGTAAATAAGGAGCTGAATTACCGGATCGTCTCATCCCTCACCTCCGACGGATCAGATAACACCACTCCATGATCTCTCATCAGTGACATAATCGCGTTCCTATTGTGACGCCGCTTCAGCATACTGAAAAAATAAGCCGTGTTCCGATCCCTGAGCTGTAGCCAACGAACACGGGCCTTCTTGCATAAAATGCTTTCCTCCAGCCTAGCCAAACAATTAAATCTGGTTGCGGCAGCTCGCTCTACAAGGGATACCTCACCATGCGAACCCTGGGCTAACAACTCAGACTGAACCTCCTCGAGATGTGATCTCGCCTCGCCATCCAGCGTCGACAACCCACCAAGTTCATCCCGATTCAGCTTCTTCAATTTCGCTTTAAGTGTGGCAAGCCTCCTGTATAACACGTACATAGGCCGCCCATCATACCTCTTGACCACGCCGGTCGAACGAATGCCTCATAATGTGGGTGTTCCATCCAGAAGTCAAAGAATTTGAACAGAACACGACGCCCCTGTGATCTCTACATAAACCATACTATGCACGGGGAATGATCCGAGCAACGAGGAGCCAAAAATCTAGACACTGAATCGGAGAAGTCTCTCAACCACTGCATGTTCACCATCACCTTATCCAACTTCCGGAATACAGCATCTTCTCTACGATTCGTCCATGTAAAGAACTCTCCAGTAGACCGTAGATCCTCTAACTCCGCATCTTTAACAGCAACATCGAACTCCTCATCCTCACCATGCCAACTCAAATCACCACCCTGCCTTTCAAATGGTGTCTAAACAGCATTCATATCCCCAATTACACACCAAGGCTCCCCAACACATCGAGTTGAAGCATCTCGCAGGAACCGCCAGAGATAACGTCGCTCTCTGGCCACATTAAAACCGTACACAAACGTAATCTGACAAGAGATACTAGTCTCAACAAATGTAACCGTAGCATGCACCCACTGAGGATTCATATCGACCACGGTCAGCTGTACAGGAGCTGGATCCCAACATACCCATATCCTCCCAGTCATAGAGGCACCATGGGAAACAACATATCGCTAAGATGATAGAAAAGAACTTTGACTCCGTAATTCAACATAAGTCCGCACTCTAGTCTCCAACAGAGCAAACAAGGATAACCTATGAATGGAAATGAGCCTACGTACCTCGCTGAAATGTAAGGGGTCATTGAAGTCGCGCACATTCCAAGCTCCGAACATAGGCATCATAAGAAACAGAATAAATCATCTAGAAGTCCCGCCGGACTTCCCCAGAGGCACCTGTGACGGCGCCTGCTGAACCAACTCTTCCAGCCTTCCTTTCTTCTTCTCTTTCTTCGTCAGCTTCGACAAAGGACGAGATTCAGCATCGGCAGTATCATCTCCATAGGCTCGCATGTCCTCATAGAAGTCATAACTCAAGGATTTCTCCCTATTCAGAGCACAACTTCCCAAATAGTCAGACGTCTCTGCCTGTAAGGCAGGCCTCTTCCCCTTGTCAGATGGCGACTCAACAGTACAAATCGGGCCATCTATATACTCATCCTCCCCGGGTATAACAGCATCCATGTCCCTCTGTCCCTCGTACAACACAAGTGCCAATTTAGGATCTCCCACCACCCCGTCATGGGCGGGATCCTCAATCACATCAACCGCATAATTAATCAACTCTTCGAGTGGAACATCATGTCGTGTCTCTTCCTCCTCATGAATATCCTGCAGGACCTGAAAGGCATTCGCTGAACTCACATCCATCTGTGGTACATTCGGAGGAACTACCGTAGCGTTCTCAGCACGCTCAGTCTCTACATTAGTCCTCTGTGCACGGGCCCTCTTGGGTTTCCTCTCGCCAGGCCTGACAGTACGAGTAGCCGCCTCCGGGTTCTGCGGACAACGCTCAAAAGTATGACCAAATACACAACAAGACTGACAACGTGGAGGTCGAAACTCATACTCAAGCTAAATCTCCTTGCATTGTCCCTCCGTATCAGTAACGTCACAGACTGACGTAGTTCCAATGAGGCATCAAACTCAATCTGTACTCTCGCACTTCCCACACTGCCACATGAAAAAGACCTAGCATCAATGCGCAAAGGAGTCCCCAGGCTGCTCCCAATGTACTGCACTCCATTCCAGTGAAAGAACTCAACAGGGATACTCTTCATCTTCAGCCATAAAGGTAACATCTTCGGCTCGAAAGCCTCTACCGAGGTACCAGGCGTCCAATGTCGAAGCACCAACGGAATACCAACGACATGCCAATCACTCCTCTCCAAGATAGCATCAAAGGACTCATCAGAATGAAATCTCATAAGAAACATACCAGGCCCAACTCCACAAACATCCGCAAGGCCTTGTTTACCCCAGAGAAGGCGAGTTGTCCTGCTGATAACATCAATAGGCAAACGACGACCAATGACATATCCGACCAAAGTATTCTTCCACAAACGCTTGCCCGCCTCAGCAAATCTCTGAAGGCATAATTAGAGTCTCACCCGAGCCAAAAGCGACCTTAACTCGCCTGACTTCTGGACGGGAAGACCGAACAGTGTCTGGAAAGGATCTGGAAGGCAAGTCATGGTCAAAACCCGCCATATCTGACGCCGGAAGCACCCCAGAAGCAGGCCCCGGAGCATAGGAAGTTTGCTGAAAAGTCACCGGAAAAGTTATCGGTCGGCCTTTGACCGGTCTGGTTGGACCGGACCGGACCGGTCAATATGAACCAGGCCGGACCGGTTTGATTGGACCGGACGGAACCGGTTTGATTGAACCGGTTCGGTTGAACCGGTCCCGACCCGCCGTTGATCGGCACAGGCTCCCTTTGACCGGCGTATATAGATAAACCTCACGTTAACATAAACTTAGCTTAGTCTCGTGAATAAATTTAATTTGTAAGTGCTTTATTTTTCTCCCTACTAATAATTTATATTGAAAAAATTATCAATTGTCATAGTAGAACCATAGACAGATACATTTTTCTATAGACATACAGTTTGATAATCAGCATGCCTCGGGTAAGATATGAAAGACTTATCCCGGGTTATATTTCTATTATAATTATTTAACCCTTTAAAATATGATAAATGGAAAAATATATCTCGTTGTTGCTATATAACAGTTCGTGACAAAATTATATAACAAAGTAAGTTAATGATAAAAGAGAAAGTTTACTTAAAGTTGATGCCATAAATTGATATTTTGTCATTTGTTTATTATTGAAATGATATTGAAAGATATATTGAACGTATATTAATTTTATATTAAATTATTACCCAAAAGTGGTTAAAAGGAAAAATCGGTCCATTCATTTTCTTTAGTTAACGAAAAGAGACTAAATATCGAAAGGTGGCTATAACTTTTTATTTCAATTAATTGGTAGACGGTAGACACAACTTGATGGTAGACACGTTTATACATTTAATTAGTGTATTAGATTACCAGAAACCAATGGTTATTAATAATAGGGTACTGATCTTAGTATGTGTAAAATTTTAGAGCTCCCCTATGTAATAGAAAGATCACGTTTCAAACTAGATTAATCCGACACATAAATTTGAAGACGAATACTTATATAAGTTGAGTCAGTCCCGACACAGGAGTACATTATAAAGTGAGGTTGAATTGGAGACATGAAATTCTAGCTGCAAATTAGCATTATTTATCCTCCTAGTCTGATAAGCTTGGTGATCATATGCATATTGAGTAGATCTGTTCACTATATAAAATTAGAAGAAAGTACAAAAGCAACGTGGCGGGAATTAACTGGGCGTGGCCTTAACTTAAACGTATTGACAAAATTAAATTTAAAAAAAAAATTGGCGTAGTTGCTTGCTCCCAAGGAATCGGCCTTTCCTCTCCCCCTTTTAAGCTATACATTTTGGATTAATATTAATTAGTTAAGAAAATGTGAAATCCCAATATGTATTAAATTAATCCAATCATGGGCATGCCAAGCATTTTATGTCAACAAAAGATCAGAGCAAAATCGAAATCATCGTCGCTAATAATAATAATAATAATAATACTAGTTGTTGTATTGGAGAATTCCTGTCTGACTCGGTCGTAATCAATAATTTCGGAATACCCTGAAATCGTATTTTTATTTCTCCTACTTGGGGGGTGCAATCCATTACCCCAATTTGAGGGGATTTTTTTTAGGTAAAATATCGATTTTTGGCCTCAAGTATTGGCAAACTTTTCGATTTTGCAAATCGTTTAAAAATTTTTCAATTTGGCCTTAAATCGATGACACTTTTGTATGAGGCCTTATTTGTGACGGACGTTAGATTTTCGCGACGTGTCAGTTAGCCTCCGTTACCTTAGCCTACATGGCGTCCTTATTGGCCTACGTGGCAAGCGCTGGGATCAACAGGCATAGAATGCATCGAGGAAGGAAGCTCCCGCACCCTATACTCCCAAGAGAACACATTGCCACCGTCCTTGGACGAGCTCTCACTGACCGAACTGATCCCCAGCATAAGATTCGCACCATCCCCCATAACCTCGAAAAATTAACAGGATGCGCGAGGACCGGCTCGTAAGGCCTGTCCTCGCTGCCGGACTTCTGCACCCTAACCTCCAACTCCTTGGAACTAGCATCATAATCAACCCAAGATCTAAGCTTTTCGCCGCCACCGATCGCCAACCCGACGGACCCGAGATCCCGAACCACGGAAGGATCGACACTCCCGACGCAGACCCCGACATTGTTGGCACGGGCATCGAACACGACCCCGACGAGCCTCTCCTCCGAAGGGACGGGGTTTCCCGAACCGGGGCCGGATAAAGGAAGGAACTTTGAGGAGAAGAGGAGGAGGGCAAGGTGGGTGTGGGTGGCGTTGGGGGAGAAGGAGAAGGCGATGTAGGAGGAAAGGGAGGTGCCGGGGGAGAGCTTGAAGGGTCGGGAAGTGACGAGGAGGTTGTGGGGCTGGAAGTAGGGGTTGGGGATCAGGGTTTGGTTGGAAGCGGAGAGCGAAGAAGGCAGGAGGAGGAGGGGCAGCAACAGGTAAAGGGAAAGGGAAAGGGAAGAAAATATTAATGTTAATTCCTCCCACCAGGTAACTCCACGTAAGACAAAAAATATTAATGTCAATGTCACGTAAATAATTCACCAACATTTCCGTCAAAAATCTAACGTCCGTCACAAATAAGGTCTCATACAAAAGTGTCATCGATTTAAGGCCAAATTGAAAAATTTTTAAACGATTTGCAAAATCGAAAAGTTTGTCAATACTTGGGGCCAAAAATCGATATTTTGCCTTTTTTTTAATATGTAATCAATGCGTGGAGGGATATTCCAAGAGATATTATCCAGTATTCAATTGGGGCATGTAATTAAAGAAATGGGGGGGGCAGATAGATAATTTACTTGACTATTGTCGTACGGACACAGATGCGGCCAAAATACTAAAAAAACAAACAGGGAAAAGAAAATCGAATGAAATGGCGTGGCCCGACGGCAGACCAATCGATTTTGTTTGACGCGATTTCCGAAATTTTCTTTCGAGCCAATAGAATTCGTTTGCACAAGAGTTGTTGCGAAAGGGCACGACCAACTAACTAAAAAAGATGCTTTGATGCACATAGAAACTCTGATATTCCAAGATGGCTGTTTACGGAACTCGGAAAAAGATCGACACAAGAGGAGAAAATCAAAAGTTTTGTACAACTAATTCCTTACAAGGCCAGGTCATCCTAATTTAATTAGGCGAATTATTGGTCAATCTTGATAATAATTGTCATCCATCCCGCATAAGATCTGGGCCGCTCAATTTTTAGTTATTAATTTGGTCAATGTTTGAGGGATGGAGTAATATATTATCATAGCATTAACAATATAACCCAAAAAGAAAACAGATTTAAAAGGTCAATATCAGAAGGATACCTATTAAATTAAAACCGCCCACTATCTATTAAAAAACCCATTATGGGCACGTGAATTTCTCGGATAGTTCACTGTTTTATATCGAGTCTTTGTCGACTTAGGGTGATTTTCATTTATATATATGAGGATGGATTCAAAAAACAAGCAAACAAACAAACAAAGTACTTTATGGAAAACCAGAATTATTAACCCAAAAGATTAAACCTATTAAACCTTGCTTGATCAAAAGCTTGCTTGAACCTATTAAACCTTGCTTGATCAAAAGATTAATATTTCAGAAAACTAATCAACTATGTTCAGAAAAGGAAAAAAGTGGGACCCACTAATAAACAAAAAAGTTGGGCAACTTGTGGCTTAAATTGATACGGCATGCTTCACGGGGAGGTGGCAGTCCAAATACTAATTAGTTTTTTTTTATATATATAAATAACCCTACTTTCTGAAGGGGTAAATGAATAGTATATTATAACCCCATCTTGGAAACTTATCTTATTTTATCATATGGTCCCCCTTTACATTTACGATAATAAAATTGTGAGAGTTGAAGGTCAAGACTGTGTGCCCCTGTACTTGATTGAATGAACACACTCCTTGATTTGTTTAAAAGATCTAATATTTTTGGTATCATGTTCATCACCAGTAAATATCAGTTCGATATCTTGTTTTTTTTTTAAATTGTTATGGTGTATATACTTGAATTTAACAAGTAGAACTACATCAAAAAAATCTAATGAAATCTCAAACTTGAAATTTCCAAACCAAAAGCTCTTGTCTATTGGTTTTGCGAATATTGTTTTAAATGTGACCAAATTGTCAATTGGGGTAAAAACAATATACAAATCAAATTGAAGTGGGAAAACTGTTAGTATATTAATCGGCATGATGCAACAAACTTCAAGGCCAATTATTTATTGAGTAAATATTTGATTGGTTTCTTACTTTTTTTTAGCAAAATAATGGTGTCTTTTGTGGACAAACTGTGACCTTGTAATTTATTTTATAAAGAAATAAGACAAATGAAATGAGGCGCTCGTGCTACATACAACGACAGCTGGCCCCCCGAGGGGGGGTGGGGGGGTGTTCTAGCATAGCCCTAATAATAATAAGTTGTAGAAAAAATATATGGGGTTAACAAAGAAAGGTGTTTTTATTACAAGGACAGAGTCACACGAGCCAACCTGCGGAAGTAAGACAAGAACATAGACATATACAGGGTCCCCCCTCCCCCCAATCGTCCCCTACACACTTCTTCAAACATTAATACAAACATTTTATTTTCAACCATTATTCTTATTCTTATAAAGTCCAATCAACTTAGTTAGCCCCCCCAATTTGGATTCCTCCCTCCTTCCTGGCCTCGCCACGCCCTGTTGTATATCTGCAAGTCCCACAAAACAAAACCAAAAGGCAGAAACAAAGTAAATAATAAAAATAATTATGATATGAAAGGTCAACAAGAAGAAGAAGAAGAAGAATTTGGTTCATCCCTACTACTTCCTTCCTGTTCCTGTTCCTTCCCTCTCTCCCGGTTCGAGATGAAATCGGATATTTCCATTACCCTACGGCCATTGGTTGAGTCTGATGGGTCAAATTAACAAAGGTAAAACCAAAACACAAACAGACTTGCATCACTTCCTCCCACCGACCCTCAATTATGTGTTGATTTCAGACACCCTTTTCTTAGCCTCCCCACCATAATTCTTGCTCCCCAAATACTTCACACCTTGAAAAATCCTCACCACCCCTTCAAAAGAAAGAGGAAGAAAATTGTTTTTGAAGGGTTTCTAGTACGATTTTTTCTTGTCTACCTTTTTTGGGTTTTTTCTTTTGCCAAAATTGGCTCCAAGATCTGGGAATTGATGACCGAAAAATCAGAAAGGGTTTTTTGGTTTCCCTTGTAATTTGAAGGAAATGATTCAAGGTAAGTACTATTCTTTCTCCTATCCGACGGAGTCCTCTTCCACAAGAAATCTTATCCCAAGGACAAGTGGGGGTCAGTTGAAGGACGGGAGCTGCATTCACTTGGGTAATTCCGGCGGCTCTGGCCAAGCCGGGGGTGCCCGCGAGATGGGGGAAGGCCGTGGGATCTTGTTCATGGATCCTTTGAGACAGAAGGTGGAGGACCGAGGGGCTTGTTCCATAGTTTTCGAGAAGGAGCACATGTTCGACAAGGTGGTCACTCCGAGCGACGTTGGGAAGCTCAACCGCCTCGTGATCCCGAAGCAGCACGCTGAGAAGTACTTCCCTCTGGACTCGTCCAACAGCGAGAAGGGACTGCTCCTGAACTTTGAGGACCGCACGGGGAAGCCTTGGAGGTTCAGGTACTCATACTGGAATAGTAGTCAGAGTTATGTGATGACCAAGGGGTGGAGCCGGTTCGTTAAGGAGATGAAGCTGGATTCTGGAGATATCGTATCGTTCCAGCGAGGGATTGGGGATTTGGGGAAGGATCGGCTTTTCATTGACTGGAGGCGGAGGACTCATCCCCCCGAACCCCACCCAGTGGCACGGAATCACCTCCGCCTATGTCCTGGCCACCTCTCATTCGACCACTCAGTTCCGTGGGATCTGCCAGCACCGCAGGACTACATATTGCCCTCACGAACAAGCGAAAGGTTGAGTCATCCTCATCGATATGGATTCAGTAGCCCTGTCGGGCGTATCTATGATTATGGTTACAGCTATGGGTGTAGGGAAACTCCGATGAGAGTGGCAGCATCAAGTTACGGAGTTTACGACCAGTTCCATCATAGATCGAGCAGCTCATCCCCGTATATGGGAAGAGGAGAAATGGATAAACGAGGGAGAATCGGGGATGGGAGCGGAAGTAGGGCGGAGCTGGCTGTCCCAATATACGAATCAGTGCCGTTAGCTCAATTAAAGGCCGATACTACTACTACGAAGAAGTTCCGGCTATTTGGGGTTAATATGGAGTGTGCAGCCCCAGATTCCACTTGTGACGACAACTTGAAACACCCTCCACCGCCGGACTTAATGCTCTACGACGGCATGCCAGTGACGATCTCGACGGGATCTGTAAACAAGGGCGAGGATTCCTTGTCCTTGGACATGGAAATCTGACACAAAGAAGCGCCCTTTAAATTTGTTTGTAAGTTTCACTTCCGATATCATTTCCCGTTTCCAAAATGACACAGAAATCGTCGTCTTCATAATTCTATCGCAATTTAAGCAGCGTTATGTATAATTTAGGATTGGAATGGTCTATAGCCAACCAATCATCGTTTTGTATAAACGAGTGATCTTGAAACATCCCCGAGGCGCTAATTCTTGTTATATAAAAAGACCGAGATTGATCATATCTTTCCTTAGTAAATCGCAAGGGTCATCCCTAAATATTCACGCATCGAACTTCTGAAATCATATTAATTTAGAACCACCCACTTGCTAGCGCAAATGTATGTTAATTTATTGTATTATTATTATTATGAGTTGGCTCTGTGAAGTGTAGTCCCCCCCTCCCACCAAAATTTAGTCGCAAATATCTTGTTTTTTTGTTTTTAATGCTGTAAGTACTCGGGATGCTTATGCCCTGCTTCCGCGAAAATTATTGTGAAAAGGTACGCGTTAAGAAGCTGAGGAAGGTAGGAGGCTCGCTTCAAAATCTGTATCTGCGAATTATGATCGTCATCTTTTCCCTTAGATCACATGCTCATTGTGTTCTGTGCTGGAGTGGATAAGTTGTTTGATACGTATTGAAACCCTAGGGGATCTACTTCACCTTCATAAGCATATGGCGGCTCTCATCGAGTCAAGCCAAGCTGAGTTCACATCAACGCAAAACCCGGTAAGGTCGAGTTTTATGGAATGGGACACTGATGCCGGGATCTTCAACTCGGTGGATCTCAGATTAGGTTCCTTTTCGCGGTAGATGCTATAACACTAGAGATAGATCGTTGCAACACAACAGTAATATTCTTATTCGAGTTATTTGAGTTACAGCTGTAGTATAGATACCTTTTGTTACAGTACATGATTTTGTTTTGCACGGAACACTCCCTTGTACACGGGTGACAAAATATCCATTTTGAGGAGATAAAAGATCTCCTTGTTTAATAGCATTATGTTTTCAATGCTTAAAAATGATATTGCGGATTAAAAAGCCAGAGGAGAGGTGATTATAATACATAAACTTACGAGGATTACGAGAAAATAAGGTCCCGTACGCAACACCAGGAAAAGGGGAGGGGGATGAGGGAAACAAACTGTTGTAAGTCCTGCGATGGGAATGAAAAGGGCGGCAGATTTCGTTTTCATCTGAAATGGCATTGCCCTCCCACGCGTGATTTTTATTCTCATACAAAGTCGTGAATCCCAGCCGAAATGGCGGTCTAGACAGTTTACGGAAACAACATTTGCCGTTTCCTTTCTTCTTTTTGGTCGACATAAAAAAAAAGGAGGAATAAACTGTTGCCAAATCCATGGAATAAATCAAAGTGATGAAAAGATATCATAACCAGATTGAGTTTTATGGGGACCCCTTTTTGTTTAATTCATTTAATGTTGTTGTTTCCATATAATTCCACTTTTGAAACAAAATCGCTGGGAGAAACCGTATAAGATAAGCAAGCGTGGTTTGAGGTGCAAAATAGGGAAATGAATAAGTGAATGGTGGGGGGGGGGGGCGGGTGGAGGGATAGAATAGATGCATGATTAGGCTATTGTCTTGGTGATGTGAGGAGTGTAGGTTACCTGGTACATTGATTGTAGCTGGGGCTTTGATTGTGCGCCATGTAGAGGGGGCAATAATGAAAATGGGAGGGGGGGGGGGATTGAATAATGGTGGGGAAGATGCCAAACAACACATGCTACTCTTTCTTTTGAATTCATTTCCCCGTAGGCCGAAATTTTTGAGGTAGTTCAGCATCATAATCAACTGCTTTTTTGTATTAATTTCCCCAATTATAAATGCCTAGGGTTAGACGTCTCCTCCTAATTGAAAGTGTGGCTTACAAGTTAATATGAAATAATTCATTTATCATAACTTTGTGATGTTTTGATTTGATAGCCGTGCATAAGTCATGTTTTGGAAGCATGTTAGATTATAGTAAATACATCAAGTACTTTTTAGTCATCTTCTTATTTAAGGTTTTCACTGTTATTTTGTACGTGGCTTAAATTTGAAAGGAACGATTAGTGAGTTTGCTTGTAAGCAAACACGATCCACTAATTAAAACGCACAACGTCTTACGGTTAGCCAAGGTCCTAATTTGGTGATTGTTATAACGATAAGAAAACCAATTCATTTCGGATCAGAGGATAATCAGATCTACTTAGTAAGGCTTGGATTTGCCCGCCTTATATGTTTATAATGAGTTTTGCCCTGATAGCACAATTCGAGTTTTGTGTCCGATCCACGCAGCCTTTTCTAAAAACCCGAGTAAATAAATAAATCTTTTTCCCACCGTTGGAATATGATTCCCTAAACAACTTGTTAAATTTAAGATACTTGACACTTTTTTCGTAGTGTTAATATATTACAAAACATAGATTCAAATTACCTAAGTTGTATTTCTATATATATATATATATATATATCGGTTTGTTGTGCAGACATAAACACATGATGTAGACAAATAATCATACGTCCTCTTAACACTCCTCTAAGGGTGTGTCCACTGTAAGAAATCAATATCACTACGTGTTTGCTTTCATCCCTAATTTTATGATTGAGTTCGTCGACCGAAGCTTTTCAAATGAGTGGAACTGCTATATGATTTCATGACATGTTTGCCACGAATTGGTCGTCCATATAAGCTTCATAAAGATTTGGAAATATTCCTCTAGCGTCCAATTAAGTATAAACCGAATTAATCTAATGGTTAATAGTACTTTACTTCAAACAGAGGTGTAGTCTGTTTGGCAAACATGTATTTTATATATATGAGATTTGCTTTAGGGAAATACTTATTTCCTTAATTCGAAAAGTTCCGATCTTTATTTCCCATCTATAACGAAGATTACAGCTTGATCAAATCATAGCCAATTTTCATAAAAAAAACTTTCAAATAATTAAATAATGAACTTGGCAAACAAGTCATTCAGGATAAATATCCTTAAATGCTCACATATGATACGATATCTAAAAAGAGAATTGTTTTCTATAAAGGGTTTATTATGTAACATTTATGTGTACTCCACTAACGAGAGTTATAACTCCCGCAATACATATGCTTATCTCTAATAATAGAGATATTGGATGTGACTAATCGGTCTAGTTCACAATACCCCACTTTTGAAACGTAGACTTACTTTAAATTTATGCCCTCCACATGACTTTTTATTTATTGCTCTTCACACAAACTAACTTATACACTTGAAGACATGTTTCTCAAATATCACATTAGCAATATTCAACTTTTGTCATCATCAAAACTAGATTTAAACAAACAATCTCCCTTTTGATGATGTCAAAACTTGGAGAATAATAACTCAAAGCTTGAACTATCTTAGAGATTTCTTGTTACAAGCATAATGATGCAGAAGTTATATACTAAGATAACTTCCCCTAAGTACAAGCAAAAGTCTTATTCACTCATATCTATGTTAAGTTGAAAAAACGAACTTTAATTTTGAGTTTAGCTAGATTTTGCTAACTTAATTCAAGATTGAATACCTAAGTGACTTAATAAACTCAAACTTCAAGTTTGGATTTTAGTCGGAAAAGCATTGTGATGCTTTACAGAAGTATAATTATGTTGCCATCAATAGTAGTCCACAGGAAGTAACTCTTTAGAAATAATCTCAAACAGATACATTGTTTTGTAGAAAATTGTCAGAGCATAAACGAAATTCTATCGATAACCAATTTAGGAGGTCTCCTCAATTTCTTCATAATCTGCATTTGAAAAACAAACAAAACCTTCATGCACTCCAGAAACACTTCTCAAATGATGATCTTTTAGAATAACATATACCTAGATTCATTGTCCGAGAGAGATATTGGAATATTTTCTTCACATGAGCCAAATGAGATTCTTTTGGTGTAGATTGAAATCGAGCGCAAAGGCAGATGTAGAACAGAATGTTAGCTCTGGAGTAGAGCCTTATATTTGTTTCCTTACATGTCCCATCTTTCTCAACCTTAGAAGTAGTGTATGTGGGAATAGACAATTTTTTTTTTAGTTTTTCCAATAAAAATGTCTTCAAAAGTTGTTTAATACACTTTTCATGGTGTATGAAAGTACCTTTTGAAGTTATATGTAATCAAATGAAGATTAGCTTAGTCATTTCAAATTTATTCTTCACGAGTTCTATGAACTCAGTGAATAATTGCATGAATAATGCGTTGTTGGTAAATTTGAACTACTAGAAGCTCGATTTCATGTTTCTTTAAGAAAAGAGTCATATCCACATTTCCCTTTCTATAGCTCTTTCAATAAGAAAAGTGCTTAGCCTTTCATAACAAGCTCTAGAAGCTTGTTTTAGACCATACATAGCTTTCCTAAACCAATAAAGATGGTCGTGATACTTAGGATGCTCAAACCACATATGTTTTTCCACATAGACTTCCTCCTTCATATCACCATTTAGAACGACTCGTTTTATATCCATCTAGAATAGTTTGAAACCATTATAACATGTATAAGCAAATAAAAGTCAAATACTTCTATACACGCTATAGATGCGAATGTTTCATCATAGTAAATACCCTCTCTTTGAATATATCCTTTAGCTACAAGTTTGTCATTGTTTCTTACCACAGAGCTTGACTCATCTAGCTCATTATAGAAAACCCACTTGCTTCCCACAATTAAATTATCCCTTGGTCTTGGAACTAGTCCAAACCTCATTTCTTTCAAATTGATTTAGCTCTTCCTACATAGCAATGACCAACTTGAATATGCTAAAGCATCATCAATATTATTTGGCTCCTTTTAAGAAAGGAATATTGAGTGTTCACATAAAAGGTTTACCGAAATTCTCGTTTGCATTCCCTTCGGTATGTCCCTTATGATTTGTTATTGTGGTGTCTTTTCTTATATAAGTGACGTACTGTATTCAAGATATGCTCCTCAGAGTGTTGATTCTCTTGAATCACCTCCGAGTTTCTATTTTCTCATCCATCTTTGGTCCATTTTTTTGTAGAATCATCGTTAGGAGCTACATTGCTCTTAACTTGTTCCACAACATCATCATGTCAATGAGTAACTTTGTCTTCATCATTCATGATAGTTTTCACTGTATTTTGAGAGTCGTTGATGATCACTTTGATTGACTCTTTGACACTAAGAGTTCTCATGTGAAAAACTCGATATGCCTTACTGGAAATTGAATATCCATGAAATTTCCTTCATCCAACTTAGTGTCGAACTTTCCAATATTATCAATACGAGGTCTTAGCATGAAACATGGACTTCCAAAAGGATCGTAATATGTGACGCTTGGTTTTCTACCTTTATACAACACATTGGTGTTTTTGTTAAGTGTGTTTCGCGTATGAACTCAATTAGACATATATCATGAAGTGTGGACAACCTCATTCTAGAGGTTCTATGGTATCTTGCTTTCGTACAACAACGTTGTACCCATGTCCTGAAGAGTTCTGTTTAGCAACATAAATTCTGGGCCACAGATCTCGAGCTCATCTGTGCATCAACTGATCAGAATGCAGATCCAAAGTACAAGAAGCCCAGGAAGGAGGTAGCTGTGAAAACACACCAGGCGAAGGCTTGCGGACGAAGCAATAACCAAGCTACGGGGCTACTAGGCGACTAAGGGTCAAGGAGGTGATTAACCGACAATTAACTGGGAAAACGAGGAAACTCTGTGGCGAAGGCTAATGAACGATTCGGCTGACCAGTAGCTGTTATGGGAAGATTCCAGACGGTCTCAAGACTTGGAAGGAAATTGTTGGCAAGATCGCTTGAATGGAAAGAAGATATTCCACGAAGACTGGCAACAAAGATACGTAATGTATGTACAATATTTCGATTACCGTATATACGTAGGTCTAGCTTAGTATAAATAGTCGTTCTTAGGCATTGTACACACACACCTCTTTACAGACGGACATATTGTTTTTTCATTCAAGCATTCCAGCATTCATGCTCCCTTTGTGCTCCTGCATTCTTGTTCTCGAAGGCATCGTCGATGGCATCCGTAAGTGCTTCCTCTTAAGGGTGTTTGTCTGCTGCCTTATCCTCTTTTTCTTCATTCTTACGGCGACCACACATACATTTCAACGAACCTCTAAGCACCGGTTGCTCGTAGTGCCAGATATTTCCGACGTGTTTGGATCCGGCTTGTCTGCGGTCACTTCCGGAGTGAACACGCCTTTTGGCGACCACAATGGGTGGTCAGGCCAATAATGCTGAGAACTCGAGGTGGTGCTGAGTCAAACAACTCCGAAGACAAAAACTCCGATGGGGGAAATGACAATGATGGAAACAACTCGGGCTCAGCCATTGCTGGAGAGCTGTCTGTTATTATGAATACTCTCCAACTCTTAATGGAGAGGGTCAGTGCCATCGATCTGAAGCACGACGCTTTCAAGGAAATAATATTATCCAAAATGGAGCCCAGTTTGACTTGGGGGGGTGGTGATTTAGTGGCAGTAGGTGGCAAGGTTGCCTGTCTCTTAAAACCTGAAGACTATGTGAGGATTACCAGTGAATAGCCCGAGATAATAGGAAAGGTATCGGCCGCCAAACGCCAATTTGACTACAGTGCCCAGAGAGCCTCGATTGCTGAAGGAAGAAAATGTTTGACATGGAAGATGTCCCTATTGTCCCCGCAGGTCCTTAGTAGGTCATGCACAATAATCCGCCGCTCGTAATAAAGGAGTATAGGATGGTTGTGCAATAAAACCATCACGTGGCATATCAACCCCCATTCCGAAGGAGGGAGAATCTTAATTGGCCGGTCGAGAATGAATTCTTTCCTCGTAATGATAACCATGAACGTTCTGAATATTCTCCTCAGCCCATGCACGGAAGGGGAATACCAGCGCAAGAAGCGATGGCACCACCAGATCTCGCGCCCGAAGTAAGGGACTACGTAACTCGATTAGTCAAGCGAGCGATCCCTAGGTCAGAGGATATGAATGAGGTCCAGCTTTATCGGGCTCCTTGTCCTGACAACATTGATTAGGATTACCCTTTTCCAAGGGGAAACCGTGCTCCTAAATTCGCTCGCTTTAAGGCGAAGAGGGCATTTCGCCTGCACAGCACGTCGCCCGTTTTACTCATCAGGCAGGAAAAGCTGCCACCAATGGGTTTTGGAAACTTCGTCTGTTTCCTAGCACTCTCACAGGAGCAACCTTCACGTGGTATGTGAATCTCCCTCCGAACTCAGTGAGGAACTGTGAGGATATGCAGGTGCAGTTCACTCTGACATTCGCCAAAACTGATACGACAATAACCCTGCAAGACCTCAGTCACATGAAACAACAACATTGTGAACCTGTGGCGGTTTTCCTGAATAAAATCTGGAAAGCGAGGGTGAGATGCAAAACTTCCGTGTCCGAAGCTGAACTGATAGCCACGCCCAAGACTCTCTCCTCCTTCAACTTCGAAGAAATTAGAAGGAGAAGTATTCAGCGACTGGAATGAGTTGGCCAGGAGGGCCATTCGATATGAAAATCTCCTTAGAGAGAAAACTTAGGCAAAAGGAAGTTTGATCTCTAGGCCCTTGATGACCTATCAAGCAGAACCAGTGGCAGATGTTGACGTCACCTAATACGTAAAAGGACAACCCCTAACCTGCGATGAGCTGACTAAGAAAAAATACCGGGCTAGAGCCTCGCTTAAAACCCAAGAAGAGAGGAACTACTCTTTTGATGAGGCAAAGGCGGATGAAATTTTCAAATTCATGCTCCAGAGCGGGCGAAACCGATTAAAATCGAGCCATCGAATTCCTCGTACTGAAAG
This sequence comes from Melastoma dodecandrum, assembly GCA_029817715.1. Lineage (NCBI taxonomy): Eukaryota > Viridiplantae > Streptophyta > Magnoliopsida > Myrtales > Melastomataceae > Melastoma > Melastoma dodecandrum. The sequence continues at coordinate 756,829 of JARUPY010000606.1, forward strand.
AGAGAAATCTCGAAACTTCTATAAATGGCATGGGTCATTCACACATACAACTGGAGACTGTATTACATTTAGAAACATGGTCCAGGACCTATTAGAGTCTAAGCAAGTACGCTTCCCGGACTCGAGATAACAGGTATTAAAATAATCACACCTATTCGGTGACTTAGTTGACATAAATGCTTTTGATGTTAATTATCTACCCAAATCTCATTCATTAATGCAGCGAGACAAAGATCAATCGCTTGAGACTGGCGAAATGGTCATCGCAAACATGATGTTCAAAAGGCTGGTCGGCAAAAGGAAACTCAAGTTCCCCAGCGGATCTGAGGAATATACAACCTGATCACTGCCGCTGGCACATGGATACTTCGCATACTACCGACCGATGCCACACCTTTCGAAAATACTTGTTGAGCGAAAGAAAATTAAAATGGTACGACCTAAACCATCTCGAGGAGATGGCTATGGAAATCAACACTGGTCCAAAGGTCCACCAGTGCATGGAAAAGCGGCCGAAACAGAGGGGTACCCCACCTCCTAAAAACAGAGGGTTTTGTACTCCTGAAGAACTCATGAGACAGGGGGTCACGGGCGAAAGCGAACAGGTTCAGAAAGAGCCCTACACCAAAAAGCTCATCGAGCGACGTTTTGTGGATCGTCTTGGGCCTCAGCAAGCGAAACTAACTCCAGAGCAAAAAAACCACCCCCACGGCGATAAAGATGCAGTGAGGGAAGGGACTTCGATAGCTTAGTTTCAACAACCGATATGCTCTGTTACAGGTGAAAACTGATAGCAGCGCACAATGTGCTCATCACCCAGATGTGCCAACTTTGTTGCAACCAATACTTCCTGCTTTTGGCCGGTATAGGGTCTGAAGGGAAGATCAGGTAGAAAGGGTGGAACCGTCGTTAGGTAACATATCCGACTCTGAATTTACTTACTCTCCGGAGACTCCACTTGAGGACAACCTCAAAAAGGGTTATGACCCACATAAAAGGGAATTTGTTCCGGTTGATCATCGCCCGCAACTTCCTAAAAACTCACGCTTTATTCGTGTCCCTGTCCTACCAGCTACGAATACCTGGCAGAGGGTAAGCACAGGGATACAACCCCAGGTGCCTCCTGAAAAGACAAAAAAGCGAAAAGATAGGAGAGCGCGACACGGAGAAGCGTACCAAAATGGCGGCTTCCAACACTCAAAAAACTAAGGTGACCGGAGCTAGTAGCAATGTCCTCATGCTACCAGTTGAATTTGCTAAAAAGGACAACAGCCAGGTAAAAGGAGCAATAAAGCAAGTCAAGGAGATGACACTGAAACAAAGGTACGCGATGGGAGATCCAAACGTTGGCCCTCTAGGCGAAGCAGGCTACGATTTCTTGGTTTCGTATGACGGGCCACGTTTAGTATCGCCACAGAACCCAGTTATCCAAACTGGATGGGGCGAAAGCCTACAGCTTGAAGCCAGTGAAGACCTGATCCCGTTGGATAAAGACATGCACGCGGCCGGGATACAGAGTAACGGCGACACTAATCAGACAGAGACGGACTTGGAGCCCGATAGACTCCTCGACCCACCTTCGTCTATTGGTGACCGAAACAGCCAACCCGATATCGGATGTCTTAGATAGACTAACTAGCTATAAGACATCCAGAATAATTGGAGCATTATGTAACGTGTTTCCTTCGACATGCCAAGGCATGCCTGATATTCATTCGATTAACAAAGAAGTCCCTAATACTTCTGTTATCCCATGCGATCCTTTGAGTGAAATAAACTTGGGAACCGCTGATTCACCATATGTTACCTACCTTAGCTCACTCATAAGCGAAGGCGAAGCGCATAACAAAAGTGAAATCCTTCATACTTACAAAGACTGCTTTGCTTGGAATTACACAGACATGCCTGGTCTTGATCGAGCCTGGTTGAACATTCACTACCAATATACCTTCATTTTAAACCTGTGAAACAAACTCCAAGGAGGATGTCACAGAAAGTAGCAAGATGGTCTACGATGAAATTAAGAAGCTCTTCAAAGCTAGTTATATAAGAATGATTAAATATGTTGATTGGATTTCTAGCATAGTGCCCGTCGTAAAAAACGACAAGATCGGAGCGTGCATAGCTTTCCGCAATCTAACAGAGCGACACCCAAAGACGAATATCCCATGCCAGTCGCTAACGATGTCATAGACAAATCGGCAAGGCATGAGCTATTGTCCTTTATGGACGGATACTCTAGATATCAAATCTTCATCGCCGAAGATGATGTGCATAAAACAGCATTCAGAGCCCTCTCAAGATTTTCGAATGGGTTGTCATGCCTTTCGGATTAAAGAATGCTAGAGCCATATATCAAGGGGCAATGAACCTCATCTTTGGCCCCTTAATAGGAAAGACAATTGAGGTGTATATCAATGATGTGGTAGTCAAATCCAAGTGAATGCAAGATCATCACGCCCATCTAGGCGAGGCGTTCGAAAAGAATTCTGGAGTTTCTGCTCGGACATTTGCGTTGTGTTGGTTTATTTGTTTTTCGGTTAAGGTTTCTGCTGAATGCATAGGGAGATAACCGTTTGCGCAAAAAGTAAATAAGACACGTAAAGTTTATAATGGTTCGGCAATTGCCTACGTCTACTCTTCACCCTTATAGAATGCAATTCATTATTGAACACTTACAGCTATTACAATAAGGACAGAAGGTATAACAAACTTTGCAAAAGTTATTGTAGATAGCCCTTCGACTTTTCCATAGAGAATGTACTAATAGAAGGTACCGGGACACTTTTATAGTGTTGAAGATGATGCATATAACCATTCGGCTTTTCTACTCAAAGTAACCCGATGAGTTGTGATCAGTAACACTTCGGGTTGTGCACAGAGACTTGTGACTAACTCCAAAAACTCTCTAGTGGAGGTTTGACATTGAAGACAATGACTAACTCCACAATCCCTATTATTGGGGTTCTATAAAACGTGGCAGCTCCACGCAAGCACGTAGCCGCCCTACACAGGTGGACATCCCCTCTATCCAAGGATGGATTTTCCCTCGGGCTACTCCACAACCTGCTTAGCTCCTCACCAAAACTTTTGGGATGCTTGGTTCTTCACCAAGCATCCGTGGGGCTTCTCCCAAGCTTCCGCAGGTGTTTCCCTTCTACAGAAACATCAATGTCCGTGTTTTACCGTGATCCTTCTAACCGTGGTCCTTCTTCTACTCACTGTCTTGGCATGTATACACTCTGACTTCTCCCTAAGCCTGGTATACGTTCGCCACAACACAGTGCAACCAGATCCTTTGAGACCTCACTCACGCCTCGTACTGCTTACACCCTAGACATCAGCTTTCTGTACATATGAACAAATTAGTTACAAAACAACCTATACTAGTACCTTACTTGATTCCTCCAAACGTGGCCCTTATTCTGCTCACTGTCCCGACACGTATACATCCCGACTTCTTCTTAAGTCTGATGCACGTCCGCCACGCTACAGTGTAGCCAGATCCTTCACGACCTCACTGACGTCCGGTCCATCTTGTACCCTAGGCACCCCCACCTTCTGCAACCGAATGCTCAACCCCAAAGAGATCGGAAGCTCACAAGTCTCTGAAGCTATAATGTCGTATACACTATGATACAATCAATCTCCACATCCAGTTGACTAGCTAACAAATAATTATATCTTATACAAAATGCTAAGCACATATTTATAAGGTGCAACAGCTGATGGAAGGCTCTACAAAACAAGGAAACAAAGGCCAAATAAAATGCTTCCTCATTGTGAGAGATGGCCCTTATCATTTAAGGATCAATCATGTCATCTGATCAAAATTGGGTTCACGATTCTAAGAGATAGGTCTTGTAGAAGATTCAGACAGATAAGCTTCGTCAGGCTTCTGTAAATGGTTATCAGATAATCTTGATTTTCATAAGTGGTTGACAGATCTTTTGCATACGGACACATATGGGATGCGTCCATATTCAGATGGCTTGTCATTTGCCATGATTCATAATGAATCTGGACATGTTTAGGTGCAAGAGAAAAGGTTAATTGACCGTTGTATAGTTCCAGATCAATCTGCAGAACCTTGTATCTACATTTTCCATGTAGGGAGTGATTTATCCCTTGAAGAGAATGGATCAATCCACATGGAATTAAACAGTAATCAAAATTATTTTAAACCATTTTAATTTGCATAATATACCATACTAATATAATTAAATAGTCAGATATTAATTAAATAAATTATGGTGATGATTAGATGACAGAAGTTACGTATAAGACTGTCCCTATAGATTAACCTTCTGAAAAATAGTCTAAGCTTACTTTCTGCACAGCAGAAATTTACCTTATATATGGTATCATCAAAATTATACTAACAGAAACCTCCTAATTTTTCTTTTATGTCATCCACGTAATCTGTTTTGTATTTTATTCACATAATTTGATTTCTACACTTGAAAACTTACTTTTCAAATATCACAATAACAACACTATCAAAACACAGTTATGAGAACACCCACATGTTTGCAATGATTACATCGTTTCTTCCCCTCGTTTCATCCTTCGTAGAATGCAGAGAGAAAAAGAAATAAAATTATTTACTCGGAAAGTTGTTGCTAATTGTTTTAAAAAAAAATAAATTATCATTTCTTTTTTTACGTATAAAGAAACATTAAAAAGCCAAAATTATTATTCATCCTCGTTCCAAGTAGACCTGCAGTGGGATCTTTATTTATTTATAATATTTGGTGATAAGTAGATGTGAGGCCATATTTAGTGGGATGCATCTGTGGCCAGCACGTTGGTTTCAATTTATTTGACTTATGGTTACATTCATATTGGATAAGTCTCTACCACCAAACGTTACTGAGTAGTCGGATTCACGAGGCGGGCGTCCAGTTTCAAACACGTGCCTCAATCGTATTTAAAAAAAAAAAAACAGATGAAGATGACAGAAAACAAAAGTATTGGAAATTAAACGGACACGTTTCAGGATTGCCTTTTCTATGTATATAACACGTGTTTGCCTTGTAACAATAATTTAAAATATACCTTCAGATTTGTTAATATTTTATTTTATCTTATCTTTAATAGTCCAACATCTTACGTCAAATATGTATTTATATTTATTTTATTTTTTAAACGTAGAAGGGGAACCGAATTTTCTTAGCATACGTGTCCTTATTTTCGTCCAGTTGATTTTGTTGGGATGGAAAATAAACTGAAGAGACGGTTCAATTAGATGAAAATAATGGAGGTTGGTCCTGACTCCTACCCCCATCCAAGGACTAACCTTCAAAATTTTCAAAGATTTAGTTTCTCTTTAAAGTTCATTGAAAAAAGATTAGACAAACGCAAAATATACGATAATATCAAAAATTATTACAAAACTTTTTGTTTTGTCAAAAACTTAGTTTGTTATATGATTTTTTCACTAACTTTTGTTTCTATATTGATTTTTGTCAATCTTGGTTTTTACCATGAGAAAACCAAACATGTCTTAATCTATAAATTTTAATTATTGACTAAAAAAGTTAAAAAAATGGGAAATAATATTGAAACATTTCATGTGTTTTTTATTATAGGATTTTAATGGTTAAATTAAGTAAGGTGGAAGTCGAAGTTGGATTGTAGTTATTGATGCTGTTAAGAAACTGTAAAATCGAAGAAGGTCGGATGATGGCTCTATTGTGGGGTTACTACTACATGTAAGGTGATTTGCAAGACGATACAATGAGTGGTTAGAATTCAACTACTATAGGAGAAATGTTAGAAAATATTAAGGCATTGTTTAGTTTAATCATAGTAAAATCCAAGATTGGTCACAAAAATTTACAACTCTAAAGATAGTGATAGTATTATATAATAAAAAAAGATTTTAACAAAAAAAAATTAATGACATAATTTATGATATTATCATAATTCTTACGAAAGAATTTAAAAGTTTTAGTTTTTCTTGATATTTCGATTTAATAATAGTAGAACTAATGTACAACTTGAGTTTTTAGTGACGTGTACTACCTTTAAGAATTGTCATGAGTAACCGCCCCATCATAGCTAGTGTTGGGGGCAAACTGACGACGACCACTTCTGGTAAAGAATCAGTCGTCAATAGGTTTTCGGGTTACGATGACAAATAAGTGGTATCGAGAAAAATTGGATTGATGCTGATGCAGACTAGTGAAATGGCCATTTAATTTGACCAAAATTGTTATACCAAAGAGCTTTTGAAAAATAGAAAAACGTTCCCCCATTTGACTAAAGATGGACTCTGCATCAGACATGGATTCTGAGTCAGCAATGACATCTATACATGCTCCACATTAGAAATTTCAAGAATCATGATAAAATCAAATCAATAGTTATACATTAGATCACGACAACGTATTTGTGTTTCTTCGGTTAGAAAATCTTCAGTCGAAACTATTTAATGTTTTAGAAACCTGTTTTTATTTTCGTTAGTCAGTCGAAGGAGGCCGTCTTGTCGACAGAAACGGAAATTGGTAAGAGATTTGGGGCCCTCAAATCATATTTTTGTATGGAAAATGCCCTCGATTGAATTGGTAGAACATTTATAAGAACAAATATTTTCAAACTAAGATGATAAGCCGGAAAGAAAACCCAAGACGTTTAAATTCCAATCGAGAATTTCAACTTCGAAGTTTGAAAGCATTACTTCTCCTCCTGGGGCCGAATAGGAATGCCGTAAAGAGTGTCTTGTGATTCTCAATCATGGAAGTTCTTGTCAAAGGAAAAATTAAAGAGGTTAATTAGGGGATTGGGTTTGATGGGAAATTGATTGAGATTCCTACGCGTCTAGTAAATTCCAAATAAAAAAAGTGTTTCTCATTCCTTCTCAATATGGAAATAAGAATGAGCAGAGGCCTCTACCATCTTAATTATAGGAAAAGCCTGTTTCGTATTCTTGAAATACAGTCGTGCTGAATACTCTAGTATGAATGACTTTGCTGCTAGTATAATTTCATCATGCTTAAGCCAGATAAGTGTCCGGGCTATGCACAGAAAAAGGAAGTAACAAAGAGAGAAAGAGGGGTGGGGAAGTGGTACCACAACACAAATGCACGGATTAACGGCGTGCCGCTTCCTTTGATTTCGAACCCTAAAAAGGGAACTTTGCGTGGACCACTTTGATAATTGCATAGATTTTTGGGCGATGATATCACGAGTGTATGCACAATTCATGAATCTCTGGTTCCATGGCCGCATTCTTTTTCTTGTAAGGACATATAGATTAAAGTGAGTCGACATGTATTTTATTCGTGAAAATTCTCCATTCGGTGTTTGCAGCAGCTTTGTGTATCTACGTTAGCCCGACATGGAAAACGATTTAGCAGTTCCTCGTACCTCATTCACCTTATCGATCAAGCATCTGAGAAATATCCGACGCTGGTGTCAATAGAAACCCACGTACGATGCATTACCTGATCAAAAGTTGAACTTATTGACTCATTATCGTCCTGGCAACCAATTATCCTGTTAGCAGGCGTACCATTATATTATTTATGGAAACATTAGATCCGTAGGCGAGCAATCGGGTTACGATGATAAGTTTGGTGTTTCCTGGAGGGCAATAAATCGAACAAACCCAAAGTTGGAAAGAGGCAACCAAGAAAAGAGGGAGAAAAAAAAAAGGAGAGGCGATGGACCATACTAAAAGTAAGTGAGAAGAGTTTAGGACAGTGATAGGACATTTCTTTTCTATTTGTTTTGATGAGGGTCTGAAATTGTGCAATTGCCAGGCCCATTTCGTCGTCTTTTAACACAACTACAAAAAAAAGGTAAAAGGGGTTCGAAGGAAGAAACAAAAATGTGTGTCTGTGTGGGGTTGGGGGGGGGGGGGGGGGGAATAGAATAGAAGGTGCAAAGCTGCAAATTGCCAAACGACAGCATGGGTAACTGCCATATATGAACACACATTTACAACACAACAGCCTATGTTTTCTTGATGATAACCCTAAAACGATCTCTACTGTTTTTTTCCGTACTATCGCTATCCATCTAACTATCTAGATGGGATGGCAGACAGCCATCGGCATCATCACTATCGTAGGGCCCCTCCCATTACACTACTCCCTGTTTGACAATAAAAGATAACCGAGTAGAACAGCATCACAAATTTAAGATGCTTAGAGGTGGCAATATTTAAAGTCTTATGGAAAATGGATCTTATCAGTAATTAATTCATGTCCATCTCCTCCGATCTAGGAGTAGAAGTAATAATTATCAGGAAACTATCCAAGACATTGATATTTTTTTTTATGAAAGTAAGACTATCTTAATCAATGAATTCTGAAACGAGAGATTTATATAGCGGGGGGGGGGGGAGGGAACTGAATATTTTCTAACAAGGGGGTTGACAAGGACAACTCATTAAAGCCAATTCCAACCCCCCCACCCCAACAAGAAAATTACAGTGTTTTACACGACTCTCATGTCCAGTCCAATGAACTGAATGTGTGTAGGATTAGATCGTTGAGTGGATAGAGTACGAAATATAACAAAGCCTATGCAACCTTAGGAAAAAGCTGGAAATGACTGATGAGTTAATTTTCTCAATTTCTTTCTGGGTGTGGAAGGGAATGGGACAAAGTTGGGAAGACTTTTAGCGGGCGATGGCAGGCCTGACACTGGACCCTATCTTTCGTGGAGTAAATACTTTGTTTTCCCTATTGCATATTCATGTTACATAAATAATTATATCATTTTATTTTTAAATTTTTTAAAACGTTTTGTGAATTTATATTTTTTTATCACGTCATATCACTCCCAACATTTTATCCCCTGGTGTATGATGCCCAATGCATCTGGATAGTAAGCAATATGGGGAGCAAGAGGACTGGTGTCATGTTCATTCTTCATCCCAACTCACCTCACTCTCTCACGCCTTCTCAATAAGTGTTGCCCATAATAGAGGATGGGGTGTGAGCCTCTGTTAGCCCTCGGACACGACGTGTACCGGTCACGAATAAGATATGGCTATATTGTTCCGTGCCGCCGTGGGACATGTGAGTTATATTTGAGCGGTCGGGGCACAGATGCGGAAAATGTGCCCATCAATTCAATGGTTTGAGCCAAACCCCTAGAAGCTAAGCTTTTTGAGCATGACCTACTGCATAAAAAGGAGTGGAGTGGATGAGAATTGGGTGGGGGGGGGGGGGGGGGCGGGGGTTTCAGTTTGGTTGGACTCCTCAATCCAAGTTAGATCGAGGTCCCCCCCCCCCCCAAGGAAAAAATATTGAAAGAGAGAGTGGGGAGTGGCCTCACTTTCTCTTTTTCACTGAAGAGTTTTCCTGCAACACTTTGGCATCTACTAGAGATAAGTACCACCCCATCCCATAAAAGGACTTGTCGAATCATATAGTTCGATCATCCCTTGGCTTCGAATGATCACGTTTCCTTTGAATAATGCTTATGCCCTTAGTGAGAGATTCGAACCTAAGTACTCCAACCTTAACCTCGGGTTATTTGTTCCCTCGAAGACGTTGTACGTCATTCCAGTTGGGGTTTTTAATCCATAAAAATAACGTGGACGAACCTCAAAGTCCAATATTGCGTTGATGGAATCAAGTCAAAGGCCCAAATTTGTATGGGCCTTTACACCACAGATAAATTGTTTTGGTAAATTTATCATATTTTAGTCAACCATTCATCTCAAGAATCACCAAACTTCCAATTTCAAACCAAACCAAACATGGAGATGTTGCCGCGGAATTTGCCTTCTCGCAATACGTATCGAATTTTACAGTGAACGATGTGGTTGCCGTAAAGTAAAGTAAACGCAATACTGGAATTTAATACGACGGTACTGAATTTACAGCGTGTGGGGTTGAACACCGCAAACTAAATGGATGCAAGTATGACAGATAAACACAATATCAGAATTTAATGCGACTATAGCGAGCTTACAGCGTTACATTTACACACATAAATTGAACGGGAAACAACAGAAAAGGCCTGGTGAGGCTTCACGACGGTCGGAGGCGGATGAGTGGCGATCGAGGCAAACTCCTCTGCTGGAATTCACCCTTATGGAGCGGAAGAGTCGTTAACGACGGCGGAATTTAATGCGATGGCACCGAGGTGGAGCTCGACGTCAGAATTTAATGCGACGACGTCGATGGGCAGAGTTGAAGTGGTGGCAGGTCAACGGTGGTGGAATTTAATGCACGACACCGAGGATGGACGGAGGAGTGTCAACAACGTCGGAATTTAATGCGCGATGCTGAGGTTGGAGTTCATGACGCCGGTAAAAAGGAAAAGGAAAAAGGATAAAAGTCTTAGAGTCTGCTTGAGTTGTTATGTGTGTTGTTCGTAGAGAATCCAACTGAGATTTTATAGATGTCTTCAATCAACGGGTAAAATCACGTTTTCCTTGGCGATTGTTGATCTTTAAGCATGTTCTCCACTTTAATTGTTTAGGCAGAACCACGTACCTTAATTTGGGGAGAATCTAATTTGGTGAAAATATATTTTAATATATATTTTCATATTGGATATAATATTTATATTAAATTAAAGATCCTCTTGAGAGGCTCATCAGATCGACTGATTGAAAATATTTTAATATATTTTCACTTTGGATATAATATTTATATTAAATCAAAGATTCTCAAGATGCTTTCTCTAGGCTCTTCAGTCTTATCCTGATTGATTGTTTTTTTATATAAATTCTATGTATTCTCTCGTAATATATAGATTTTTTCGAGACTCTTCAATCAAATATTCTTTCTCGAGACGTTCTCCTCAACAGTCTCTTCAATTAAGATTTTTTCTCGAGATGATAACCAAAGATCTTTCTTGAGAGTGACTTGCTCTTATCGAGAATGGCCGAAATTTCCATGTGTCAACATTAAGCCACCCGTTTGTATCGTGATGTCAACCAATGTTTACATGGTTCGGCATCACGAATCTCAATGTTTTCAATACACACCCCTTCGATGTGGCCCTTAATAGATAATCTCGAGCGACGAAGTCTCGATGTGTATGATCTCGAGGAAGATAACTTCGCGCAATAATTTGATTATGACCCTCCTCATCTTGTATTAGGCAATTTACTTCTTTCGACAATTATTAAAATGACGACGAAGTTCCATTTGACTACTTAATTTCTGGGTGTGATGTAATCAAAACATTCGAACGATTTTCTCGACCCAATTGATTGGGAGAATAGAATGAAATTTCTTTATTTCCCTTCCATATAAGATGGTAATGAACACCGGGAGGAAAAATTATCTAATAAGCTTCGAAGACTTGGAATTAAGGATCTTATTAAGGCCAGGATAACGAGATTTCTCGCGAGTATTTTCCTGCATTGCCTTTATAAGCAAATAATGTTGCCTTCGATATTTCGTCTTCATCATGTCTCTTGAAAAGCTCGAGATAATAACCACACTAAGAAGTCGGATCGCTAACTCTTTGCTACTTAGGCTTTAAGTGCCCAAGATGTGGGTAAATTTGTGAAGGACGGGGTGACCCACACAATATGGGCATATGCAAAACCCTTTACAGAAGCGGAGTCATACTTTACCGATGCTAAATTTTATCTGAATAAAGGTGGTGAAGTTGAGAATAATGTTCCAAAGCTAGAGTCAATTGCGAAGTATATCTTAAATAAATCAAGCATAAACATCACAACCATTCAACATGAAGGGCCTTCAGTGATCCTACGCTTCAAGATACGAGGACGGATGATAAAGCAAAACAAAATGTGCCAATCTTGCCATATTCCAAGAGCTCTCCGAAAAGCCGGGGAACCACCTTTCGTGAGTAGCCATGCTGAGGACATAGTGGTGCCAAAGGAACTCAACTGGTCGGTGACGAAAATGACGACAATAGCTCAAACAAGTACACCTTTAAACGGTTTTGTTCGACCTAAACAAGGGGCAATTATCTGTCCAGATTCATTGCCTGACAGGCGCACCAATGAATTTGATCCAAATGCATTCATGTTAATCTCTGCAGCCGGCTACACGAAGGACTTGAAGGTGCTTGGGGCTGCCTCAAAAGAGGCTAATCCAGGAGGTGATAGTCAAAAGTCAAAATTTGGTCTTGTGCATGACATTCCTAAGCCCGTCAATCTCCCAGTGAAGAATGATTCAATTCAATACATCGAAGCTAATGATAAAACTACAACCCAATCGACAAGAACTTCGGTAATTGATCGACTTGGAGCCCCGTCTGAGCGAAGATCTATATTTGATAGGCTTGGCACTCAGTAAGAAGAGATTAAGGTTCAAAGAACGACACGATTAAGATTGAGTCAAGTTCCAAGATGTCGAATAGTATGGAAGAGAGTTGATAAAAAAGAGGATATCCCAATTATCATAGAAGATACAAAGGATCTTCGTAGCAAAGCTCCCTCTCGAATGAAGCGTCGAACGGTTGTTGAAGTGACTATCGGCGAAGTACTGAAATTGAGCACGAAGACATGGGTATTTACCAGTAGCAATGGGGAATCATCTCATGGTGATAACGAAAATGATGTTGTCACTTCCCACCACGTCACAATTACTAAAGCTGATGAAAATATTTCTCCTAAAGAGGATGATGCATAAGAGGCTCCAGAAGTATTCGAGGACCGAAAAAAGTCCACTGTTGACGAATTGAAAGAAGTCGATCTTGGGAAGGAAGGGGATCATCGCCCTACATTCCTTAGAGCAAGTTTAACCTTGAAGAAGAGGAGTTGTATGTCTAACTGTTAAAGGAATATAAAGATGTCCATAAAAACATGCCCGGCCTTGATCCAAAGATAGCAATCCATAGGTTAGCTGTTAAGCATGGAGTTAATCCCATAAAGCAAGCTCAACAACGTTTTCTCCCGGAGTTGATCCCATTGATAGAAGCCGAAGTCAATATCGAAGATGGATTTATTCGGGAGGTGAAGTATTCAACATGGATTGCAAAAATTGTACCCGTTAGGAATAAGAACGGTTAAGTCCGAGTTTGCGTAGATTTTTGTGGTCTCAATAATGCATGTCCCAAGGACGATTTTCCTCTTCCGATCACTAAGATAATAGTGGATGCGACCACTGGCTATGAAGCCCTCAGTTTTATGGATGGATCATCGGGATACAATCAAATCCGAATGGACTCGAAGGATGAGGAAATGACGGCTTTTTGTACTCTAGAAGGAATATATTATTATAAGGTGATGCCTTTCGGATTAAAGAATGTGGGAGCAACTTATCAATGAGTCATGCAACGGATCTTTGACGATACTCTCCACGAGAATGTAGAGTGTTACGTGGATGATCTGGTCATCAAATCTAGACAAAGACGCGATCATATTGAAGACTTTAGAAAAGTATTTGACAGATTACGAAAGTATCAATTGATTAATCACAAGCTTGGAGTCTCCATATACCCTCAAACTATTACTTTCTTATTCATGGCCATTTCTAGCCCGAGTATTAGAGCCTAATATTCCGTCATGTTGTTTGAGCATAATTGGGTGATGGTATATGCATAAGGGATGATATCTCCATCTGATGTGACGAAGACAACTCCAGATCCCGCACCTCGTTGTGTAGCTGACCCATCAAAGAACATTTTCTATGGAGAGGGAACATCAACCAATATTACTTCCTCATCGGGTAATTCATCCGATACTTTCCAATCATCTGGTATAGGATGATCTGCCAAGAAGTCAGCCAAAGCTTGTCCCTTTACAACCTTTTGAGGCACATACAAGATCTCGAACTGCTGAACATAAGTGCCCATTTCGCGAGAAGACCAAATAAAACTGGCCTTGACATTATATGTTTGAGAGATCTTCCCGTGATATGAGACGAACAGAGTGTGCCTGCAAATAATGTCGTAACTTTTATATGACAAATATTAAAGCAAGACATGTCTTCTCAATTGGAAAGTAATTCAATTTCACTCCGGTTAAAATCTTGCTCAAATAGTACAAGGCATTTTCTTTTCCATTGTCGTTCTCCAGATAGGAAAGCTTCTTGTGCCGCTATATAAAGTATGAGGGGTGGTCTTCCTTGGATTGGAGCATTTAGAACAGGATGCCTTGATAAGTAAGCCTTTATGTTGTTGAATAATTTTCCACATGCTTCATCCCACTCAAAAGAGGTACCCTTCCTCATAAGTCGATGGAAAGGATGACACCGTCCTGCTAAATTTGACATAGACATTCGAAAATAAGCAAGCTTCCCTTGAAGGCTCTTCAGCTCATATATATTTCTTGGTAGCTGCATCTTTATAATTGCATCTATCTTCAACTTACCAACCTCAATTCCTCGATGCCGAACAATGAATCTAAGAAATTTTCCCGAATTGACTCCGAACGCCCCACTTTAACGGGTTGAGGTTCGCAAGCCAGAGCTTTTACCTTATAATAACTATGCGGTTAAACTCGCAGGGTGGCTCTCGGACATTACAATAAGTCTTATACCGAGAAAGGAAAATGCACAAGTAGATGCCTTAGCAAGTCTTCCCTTTATTCTTACTTCGGTAGATAGGGAGGTCAGCATCAGATTATGTCAAGCATGGGTGGTTTCACCAATCTCTGACGAGGGGGAAACAGACGAAGTTAATCTCATATCCGTCTATAATATAGAAGACCAAGATTGGAGACAACCAATCATTGACTTTCTCGACCCGCGAAAAAAGTGGATGTGCGGAGAAGAACTCCTCGATTCATATATTTTAAAAATACACTCTATCGGCGGTCCTTTGAAGGAGTGTTCCCGCGATGCCTTGGAGTGGAAGAAGCCACCAAAGTACTAGAGGAGGCGCATTCTGGAGTTTGTGGGACTCATCAATCCGACCCAAAACTTCACTTTGAACTAAAGATAATGGGTTATTATTGGCCGACAATGGCAAAGGATTGTATGGAATTTGCAAAGAAGTGTCATGCTTGTCAGTTTCACGCCAACTTCATCCATCAATCGCCCGAGCCACTTCATCCAATTGTAGCATCGCCTGGGGGCTAGATGTCGTAGGGCCCATCACACCCAAATCGTCCGGAGGTCACTCATATATCCTGGTAGCAACTAACTACTTTTCCAAATGGGCAGAAGTTACATCCATACGTGAAGTGAAGAAGGAAACGGTGATCACATTCATTAAGAATAACATCATTTTTCGTTATCGTATGCCTCGCTATATCATTACAGATAATGGCCAGAATTCTCTAATAAGGCCATGGATAAATTCTATGAGATATTTGGCTTCAAACAGTATAACTCTTCCATGTATTATGCGACTATGATCGAGTTGGCAGAGGCATTCAATAAAACGCTATGCAATCTCCTAAAGACGGTGGTCGATAAAGCTAGAAGAGAATAGCATGAACGAGTCGGAGAAGCTCTATGGGCGTACGTAGGACGTACAAAATTGCGACTCAAATGACGCCATACTCATTGGTTTATGGTGTTGAAGTGGTCCTTCCACTTGACGACAAATACCGTCACTACGAATAGCCCTACAAAAGGGATTTTGTCAAGATGATACTGCGCGACTACGCTTACAGGAACTTGAAGCTTTGGATGAAAAACCTCTTAAAGCCCAACAACGGATTGAGTGCTAACCGGCAAGGATGTCGAAATCGTTTAACATGGAAGTACGACCTCGCTCCTTTCAGGTTGGTGACCTTGTTTTTGCAGTGCGAAGAGCTATAATTGTCACACTTGAGGCTGGGAGCAAATTCACATCCAAATGGGATGGTCCATACGTAGTCTAAGAGGCTTACACTGGGGACACTTACAAGATAGTTGATCAAGATGGAGTACGCATCGGACCGATCAATGGGAAGTTCCAGAAGCATACTACGCCTGAAGAATAAAGCTCCATGTCACATGATCCTAAACTACACGACATATATACAAAAAGAGAGGGCAAAATAAAAATAAAAATAAAAATAAAGGCAATAAAATAAAATAAAAAGAAGAAGAAAATAATAATAAAAAAAGAAAAAAAGAAAAAAAAATAAATCTTCATGTAATACTCCTGGCCCGCACGAGTATAAACTGTGAACAGCTAAATAAAATGTAATACTCCGGGCCTGCACGAGTATAAATTGTGAACAACATAATAAATTAATTATGAAATAATCATGATCCACACAAGCTCCGAACCACTTTATTAAAGGAAAATGATTATTATAGTCCGACATAACATGGGGGAATCAAATTCCCAAACATAAATTAACTAGAAAAAAAAAGCTCAAGGTCCAGAGTAAATTGTGCAATCTCCCCGCGCGAGGTCTCGGTCAACTCGCGAAGCTCTTCCAAAGACTGAAGATATTCATCATGGACCACGTTGACTCCCTCCAAAGCACGCATGGATTCTTTCAAGCCCTCAACCTTTGCAGCCCCCTCATCAGCGTTTCTTATAACCTTCTTGAGAATGTCCTCTCGATCCGCCTTGGCTTAATGCAATCAGATAATTGTTGTTATAGCTCTTCAATCCAAATCCCATCTTCAGCAAGCTAGCCCTCTAAGTTGGTCTTCTCTATCATGATACTCTTCTCTTCAGCTTCGGCTTCAACGAGAAAAGTTCTTATCAATGCCACCTCTTTATCACGATTTGTGGCACTCATCACTTCTTTAGTAGCAGTTTCTAAGTTTGAGTATCGCATGGAGCTCTTTGTGTACTTCTTGATTAAAGAGTGAATGGGAGTCAGATCCAAATGCTCGCATTTATCGATGAGATTGAGAGCATCCTTAGTTTCCTTGGCAATAACATGTTCTCTACAGAAGGTGTCCTCGAAACCTTCTCCTTGATAACATCCCTAATACTAGTCGCAAACTTCTGATATGCTCGCGAGCTATAGAGTCGAAGCAGAAAGACGATATGGCATGCTTATCCTTGTGTTGGATCACTTCCTTCACGGCATGCTTATCCTTGTGAAGCGGCTTTAGGAGCTCCTGACCAAGATGGCTCAATACGGAATGCTCACCATTGTCACCCATGAAATCAACCGACTCATTCGCAAGCTGCAATAGGAAACAAAGCTGAGATAAGACGTGGATCATTTAAACTATGTACCAAAATGATATAAGATGCTCACCAACTCATTGCCAGCCAGAACGATGTCATCTGGCATGTCTTCGACTACATTAAGGTCCCAAATGCATGCCTTGAATGTCTCTTCCTCTTGAAATGTTTGTTGTCATCTAGAGTTTGTAACTTTTCAAAATGTACAGCTGTCGATGAAAACAAGGCATGTCCATTAACAAGGTAAAAGAAAACAAACAAAAGAAGGATACATGCGTTTATAAATACCTATATTTGGTGGTATCGGCATTTTCTTTTGGGTTATGCCTACCAACTTAGCTGGCTTCTCTCGAGTATCATCATCTTTACGTGGAGGATGACATATCCCAGCAATCAGTGCCTCTATCCCTCGTTTGAGGAACTCATCATCCTTCTTTCTCCACCACTTAGAGTGCATCTTTGTACAATATGCGTCCAAATCAATGTGAGAAACGGGAGCACTAGGAACATACAATCGAGAATTAGTCTCGTTTCGCACCGAAAGACGTCACAATATGTGTCCTTCATCTAATTAGGAGGATCGTATATCACGCGTCAATTTGTGTGAAATGCCTGGCAAAACCCAAGCTGACTGGTCGCTCAATCCGCAAATGCGCGGGTCGCGTCAAGTAATGTGGAGTAAGTAAAGTATCGATCCCACGAGGAGACAGTGTAGGAAATCCCTTCTATCGTCCGGTGCCAACGCTTTCAAAGTCAACCCGAAAGTAACGAGAGCTGTAACTAAAACTAAAAACGAAAGCAAGTAAATAAAGTAAAGGCAAGAGAAATCAGTAATAAGAAAACTTATGACTATGAATCTCTCAATTGTTCGTTACTATCCTGTGTCTCCCCTCTCCCTATCTCAATTCCGTGTTCGTTTACTAACCATAGTCCCTAGTTATCGTGCTCCTTTCGAAGTCCGCCGAACTATCTAAATAACAAATCCCTATCTCTAGGCTCACGATTAATTAGATGCGTTAAGTCTCGATTTCCTTTGGTTGCCTTCGGTGTATATCTCTATACCATCTTAAGTCCGCTCGCTCTCACGACACAAACCGGGCTACATTTACCACTACTTCTTCTCTTAAGATCCTCTCTCGAACTTACTCAAGCACAAGCGATCAATACAAACGTCGGCCACACGCATGCAAGCATTAAGAACAAGTGAGGTAAATAAACGAAACACAAAAAGAAATAGTTCAAAGGAATTTACTAAGAAAGTGACTCCACAACCGTGTTCATCATATTCCTAGAAAAGATATTTAGCACATGCTGAAAATAATCAAACACAAAAATAAAGAAATGGACAACATCCTAAACATCGCCCGAAGCTTTGTCGAATGTCTTCGTGTTGCCCAGTACAATCTCTCGTTTTCGGCACACCCCTCTTCCTCAAGCAAGTCGTCCTTTTTTGCCTCCAGAGGTTGCAACCCTAGGAAATCTTCAAAATCTGGATAGTAGAGAGAATTTAGGAAATAAAATATTTCCTCATGTTCATACATTTAGCTACATGAAAATCTGGTGCAGCTGCATCAAACAATCTATCCAATTTCTGTCCACCCCTTTCGGCTACAACACTTTCTAGTGCAATTGCACTAACTCTCCGAGCACTTTCTGACCCGGTGACGTAGCGGCACCACCTTTCCGCATAACTCGATCCGCCATCCTTTCTTCCAAATTTTCCTACAAAATTAACAAAACTATCAACAATACCCCAATATAAGGATTTAGCCCAATATTACGCAATTAGAGGGATAAAAATATATATTTATAACAAGTTATCACACCCCCAAACCTAGATTTTGTTAGTCCCGAGCAAAACAAGCACATGATACTACTAGAAAACAATAACTTGAGGAATCATTATATATTATATGATCTCAAATATCAGCAAGAATACATAGACACTCGAATTTCAACCCTTTTCGTCAACTCATGCTTCTGCAGTCTTTTATACCCACACGCTCTGCTCACACGGCATACAGGCCACGACAATTCTATCACTCCATATACCTACTCAAGTCCATGTCATAGGACTAATTAGCATTAAGATTGCTCCCTCAAAAATTCATCAATTAAGCACTTTTTCTTCTCTTTTCTTTGGTTCCCAACACGACTCTAAATGCTTTATCAATAGAGGGAATGCTTAAAATTCCCCACGAATGCCGTCCTCTGATGGGAGGGGAAAAAGGAGAGAGGAACCTCTCCGGCACTTTGGAGGTGGGGGGACAAAATTTCCCATTCCCTCGGGGGGCTAAGGGACGTCCCCTCCCCCTTCTTCATCAGCAGGACCTGGTGGCAGTTCCCTTTAGGGGGGAGGTCTTCTCCCTTCGTTAAAAAAAAAAATCCCAGTTCCGAAAGCTGGATCAACCTCCTGGCAGCCTCACCTGGCTCAAGCCACACCCCGATGCTGATTCCCTATCAAGGACTATCAACCCCTGACGTTCCTTCCGACATGACGACGAAGTACCATGGCTACGACCAGCAGCGGTCTTCCTCACTACCCCGGCCGTAGACGACCCTATCCTCCCAAAACCACAGCAAACCTGACGTTGCAACTAACCTAGAAAAAGGTGACGGCTCCTCTCCCGGTGTCTTCTTTGACAATACCAATAGTTGATTCGCCGACAAGCGGCAGCGGATCTTCCCAGTTCTAGCTGCTCCAGCCGACATCCCGGCTGGCACGACGAGCGCACTACAGTCAGATTCGCGCTGTCATCGACCACTCCCTCTCCCTCATTGCAGCAGAGAACAACCTCTCCTGGTGCCACCTCCTACAAACCGGAGCACCAGCAGCCTTCAAGCTCTACATCACACCGCTTACACCGAGCCCTTCAACCCTAGTTCAACAGCAACCTGAGCAAAGGCCAACTCTTACCCCTTCTTCATGAACTTCCTCCTTAGACAGAGCTAAAGTCTCTTCCCACCATTTACTCTACCGCTTTCTTACTTAATTTCCATGAAAATCAACTGAGCTTCACGGAAATTCGACAAGATGAATTTCGAAGAGTGAAGGCTCGAACGCGCGTATAACAAACCGCGTTTGGTTGGATCTACCGCAGCCTAAACACCGTCGGTCTGAAGTGAAGCGGTCCTGACCGACATTTCAGGTACAAAAGAGAGGTGTGGGCCTCTCCGAACCAAATTACATATCCACCTGTAACGGGTTGAGGGTCCAAGTGCATAGGCCCGCAGTCACCATCCTTCCCCCGCCCCCCTTTATTTTAATTATTGCTTGTGCTTGTACGCATATTGTTAGGCAACTTAGGTTTATTATCGCATGTTGGTGTAAATCAGTTCTAGTCCAACGCCCGAATCGGGTCCAACGTCCGTAAAACAGTGACATGAGTTCGGAGTCATGGCCGGATCGGGTCTAACGGCCGTTAGCCAAAAGCCAACTTTTGGAGCCCTTCGCATGTTTAGAATGTAAGAGCTAGTAAATATGAATCTCCGAACCAACTGTTTTTCCGAATTAGAAAGTTTTAAAAATAAGTCGGTGACGACTCCGTAATAGCTTACCTAGATTAAGCAACAACAACCGATTTTACGGAGCCATTTTAGATGGGTAACGACGACACGAGCCGCTCCATGAGTCCTCACTAAAACTTTCAAACGAGGCCTTAACGCAGCCTTTTGCCCGTTGCCTTCAGGAAACTAGAGATGGTTGGTGAAATGCCCCGCAGGCCCATTTGGGAAACAAGGGAGGACCAAATTCAATACCTTTCCGCAGCGTCCGATGCTCGAGTCGCGACGCCGACCTAATTGGGCCTTGGGGGAGCGGGCCCAGATCCTCGGGTCATCCGAACATCCACGCGCGTACTAGGCCGGAGGGAGCGCGTACATCCTGGATGAAGACTCCGCTGGGGACTCCGCATGTGGATTCCTACTGAAAGCTCTTACATTCAATCCACATGCGGAGATGAGTTATTGTTTGTGCATGTACTTGATTGGCTCGGTGCCCTTTATATGCTCTCATGATTGTGTTTGTTTACCGCTTTCCTAGGCATACTTAAGTGAGTCCCAATAACCGGGATTAGGATTTTAGGAGGTCACCAAAAGGCATAGCCTTGCTGCTTTCTGCGGCTAGTAGGCTATGGAACGGGACCCGCCTCCCCTTGTCTGAGGGAGGTCTTAGATACCTCTTTTGAGTCTAGAATTGTTTGCCCACTCCGGGTACCAGACGCCACACGTGCATTTGTCTGTTACTGAGTGTCTGTTACATGTGCAGTGACAGGTGTCAGGTATGCTTTGTTTGTTATAACTATAAAACTAACACTGCTCATTTTGCAGTTGGATCGAGTATATAACAATGGCCTTTAAGAACCTTCATTTCACCTATCCCTAACGATTTTACAACTTACTGAATTCATACATCTCTGCCTGATTTGAGTAGTTACATTATCATATCATTCATAGTAACTACTCCATTGTATTACTATGTCTCATTTACGATTGCAGTTACATAATACATACTCTTATAAATATACGAGTGCGATTAAACAACATCACAAACTTATCATGCATCGATTACAGTGTTGAATGATATTAATCCAAACCTTCTCTCTACGTTCTTTCCGAGGTTTAATTCTCCAACATGGTTCCTCGAAGGGGATTAGGGACAAAGCATGACATTACAAATCTTCAAGCACGAGAATACCAAGGATTCATCGACGGCTACTAATGCCCAAACCCGAACATCTAACAACATGAAAACCAAAGTTTTCATTACGGCTACCAAGTTCCAAAGTCGTGCGTCAATGACATGAGCCCAAAGTGTTATCAATAGCTACCAAGTTACAAAGCCAGACATGAAGACCAAAGGTTACCCAACGGCTACCAAAGTTCAAAGCCGAATCTACAACAACATAAGAACCCCAAGGAGGTTGCATTTCAAAAGGCCAATCTTCATCAACATCAAGACTAATGACCAACCAAAGAGCTATTCACGGACATGTCATGATAGTGGAACATCACCCCCACTAATCAACAACCGCTCTAAAGAAGCAGAAACAATTATGCTACATCACCAGTTGTCGCAACTTCGGCACCAACGGGAACATCTTCCTCAGCTTCTTTCGCCACTGATATGAAGATTATATTTTTTTGCTCATCCAAGCCCATTAACACTGGGCAATCCAAACAAGGGGCAATCCTTTTTACGACTCAAGCTCTGATCGTCAACATCAGGCAACCAAACCAGGGGGCAATCCACCATCTCCAATTCAAGCCACGATCCTCAACGTCAAACATGCAAATAAGAGGCGATCCTTTGATATCAGGTAATTAGCAACGGGCAATCCTCTAATCGACGTTTCAAACATGGATCCTCAACATCGGGCAATCCAGCAGAAAAGGGGACAGATCCTCTGGCTTGCATCCTATTGTCGGCCTTCATCATCGCGCCAATGATCCAATTCAACACATGGGGGCAAAGCTTGGTCCCGACATTGACTTCCAAATACGAACATTTCACACCCATGGAGTTTCGGTGCTCATAGTCTCCCACACAACATGAACTTGGCGTATGCGAGATCCAAAGCATTTCCAGAATAAGAACATGAAACAACTCTAGCGCGATTGGCGTCAAAAGTTCCCTTTCGCGTTACTCGCCTTCATACAATTCCAAACATACATGATTGAGCCACTGGTATTCATCATCAACACGGGGCATCCATTTGAATCGTCCGGGGCAACGCTTACACAACAGCTTCACTCTACACCAAATAACATGCAATCTACCTAACGATGACACATACTCGGACTGGGGCAACTCCCATCGAGCTCATCCACGGTATTTAAGCAATCAATCTAGCAGAAATTCAATTACTGACTCTCTAGAGCTCGTCCCAAGGAGAAGATGAGAAGCTTAATCACCACCTCATTGACGAGAAACAACCACTTCAACTCACTACATTAATGACTTATTCGCCATCCTGGCCCACCACATGAGAGGCTAGTTGCTCGCCTAGACCCACCTCAATGGGCAATCAACAATGCACATCCAAGGATAATCGACTTGGGGACAATATTCTCAAATGGATCCTGTCAAGCGCCAACAATTTCAAAAGACATTTCTCTTCAAATTACTAAGGAGACATTCGCTATCAAGCACGCCCTTTCTAGAGAGCAACACCTTAACTGAGTAGAACTCCCACAAGCACTCAACGCAAACACTCTTCGAAATTACAAAACATGAAAGGAAGTATATGTTCCTTGATCAATACTTTCTTGCAAAAATAAGTTACATGAGCTCACTTATTTTAGCCCTTGTCGCATGTTGACGAAGGGGTGGGTGGCAGGGCGGTAAAGTTTCAAGCCAAAGCCTTGAAACAATTTCGAGCCACAGCTTCGAAATATTCTTCGTTGTCAACAAAACAACGGAACAACATGAAAGGAAATATTCATCGCCAAGTAAATACTTTCTTTGCAGAAAAACATGTTACATGAGCTTACATGTTTCTCGCCCTATGTTGGTCTCATAGGTACAGGAATACCATAAGCAGACAACAACAAGCACGGGCAGTAGGGTGGTAAAACTCCAGGCAATATTGGGGCAAAACTTCAAGCAATCTTGGAGAAATCTTTGTTTTCAAGACAACGAATTGCATAAAAGGCAGTATTCGTTCCTTAACTAATAATTTCTCCGCAAACAGTTTGCCTATTTTTCCCTTCAGCTTGTCTTATAGGTACATGAACATCATAGACAGATGACGAAGGCGAGGGTGGTAGGGTGGAAAATTTTCGAGCCAAAGTTTCGAAACAGCCTTCGTTGGCAAAATGATGATGCACATTAAGACAGCAACGTGAAAGCAATCCTCGGTACAAATCCCTGAGCGATCCTGGGGAAAATCTCCGAGCGATCCTGGTGCATACCACCGAGCTACCTCGAGACAAGACTCTGAGCAATCTTAGATAATTCTTAGTTGACAAAATGGCGAATAAAATGAAAGGGAGTATTTGTTCTTTAACGAATGCTTTCTTCGCAAAACAGGTTACATGAGCTTCCTTGTTTTGTCATTCGACTTGTCTCATAGGCACATAAACAACCTAGGCAGACAAGAAGGCGAAGGTTGCAAGATGGAAAAGTTTCGAGCCAAAATCTCGAAATAGGCTTTGTTTTCAAAACAACGACATACATGAAAGGAGTATACGTTCCTTAATCAATACTTCTTAGTAAAAAATAAGTCACATAAGCTCACTTGTTTTTGTTACTTAATCAATACTTCTCAGTAAAAAATCAATACTCTCTATGCATAAAAACAAGTTACATGAGCTTACTTGTTTCACCATCCATGTCTCATAAGTACATCAGCGCCCTAGGAAGACAATGAAGATAAACAATAAAGCTTCAAACCAAAGCTTCAAAACAACCTTCCTCAGCAAACTTCTTTATATCCCTAAGGAATCAACCGGGACAAAGAACACTGAAAAAAAACATGAAAAGGGATAATCACACAATTCTTACTCTTTTCATCAAGCTAGATGAAATTACATGAGCCGATTTCATTTACATCCTTTGTCTCATGGGCAGTATATGAACTTCTCACACGAACGGTACATGACTCCTAGACAAAAGCGAAGGTGGTAGGGCGGCAAAGCTTCATGCCAAAGTCTTGTCGCAGTTTCGTCAATCCTTCGATTCCTACGGACGAAGATGCACTGACGAAATTACACAAAGGGGAAGTACCAAAACTCTACTTCACCTTTTTTATAAATAAAGTTACATGAGCAAACTTCAATCATACTCTAAAAGAAACAAGTCACATAAACTCACTCGTTTCCTACCATCTGTTTGATAGGTACACGAGCACCCTTATACAACGAATGCTAGATCAGAGCATCATTTCGTCAATCCTTTGATTCCATCGGACAAAAATACACTAACGAAACAAATACAAAGGAGAAGTACCAAAACACTACTTCACATTTCTTATAAATGAAATTATATAGCAAATTTCATTTCTACTGTAAAAGAATCAAGTCGCACGAATTCATTAGTTTTCTTGTTTGATAGGTATATGGGCAACCTTATACAACGGATACCAAACTAGAGTAGCCATTTCGTTAAACCTTCGATTCCATCGGGCGAAGACGTAATGACGAAATCATTCAAAAGGCGAGTACTAAAACACTACTTCACCTTTCTTATCAATGAAGTTACATGAACAAACTTCATTTTTACTCTAACTGGAGCAAGTCACATACACTCACTTGAATCTCACCATTTGTTTGATGGGTACGTGAACATCCTTACTTGACAGACATCAGGCAAGAGTAATAATTTTATTAATCCTTTGATTTCTACGGACAAAGATGCAATGACGAAACATATAGAAAAGCGAAGTATCAAAACTCTACTTTACCATTCATATAAACGAAGTTACACGAGCAAACTTCAAGAGAAACAAGTTACCTGAGCTTACTTGTTGGTTGTCCTTTGCCTTGTCAAGGTACATAAGCATCCTACATTAAAGACAAAGGCGTGGGTGGTCGGGTGGAAAATTTCGAACCTAAACTTCGAAATTGTCTTTGTTGTCACCAAGGATGACTATACCAAAAGGGAGTATCATCTACACTGTTCTCTAACAAAATTCCCCAGAAGGAGTCATACCTCCATTTCCCTAGCTGGAGTCATGACTCCATTTCCCCAAGCTGGAGTCGGTTATGTAAACCACATTCTTTAACAAGAGTTGAATATACAACGGTAACACCCACAACAACTAAAGTAAAGCAGCAGCAACAAATAGGCGATGCACACCCCCAAACCTATCTAACATCGTCCCGATATTTATACAAAAGAAAAGAAAATAAAATAAAAGAAAAATGAGAAACTTGCCTGCTCAGTGGTCGATCTTATTGTAGTTGGGTTGCTTCCCAACAAGCGCTTGGTTTAACGTCCTCAGCTTAATGTTCCTCAGTTGCTATCCTTCACTTAATGTCATAGTCGATATGTTGCGTTCGACACCTCCTCCATGATAATGTTTGACCCGACTAGCGTTAGCCTTAAACCTTGTGTGGTCTTTCGGGTTCTCCAACTCCAATGCTCCATCGGGCAATACTTTTGACACTTTGAATGGTCCTGACCATCTTGACTTCAACTTACCTAGAAACAATTTAAGTCATGAATTAAACAGCAAAATAAGCTGACCTGGCTCAAAATGTCGTTCCTTGATTCGTTGGTCGTGCCAACGTTTGGTCTTTTCCTTATACATTCGTGCATTCTCATAGCCCTCATTCCGAAATTCTTCTGTCTCGTTTATTGCATGATTCGCTGCTCACTCGCGACCCTTAGGTCAAAATTCATTTGGATTGCCCAATACGCCTTATGCTCAATTTCCACCGGTAGTTGACATGTCTTTCCATAAACCAACTTGTACGGTGAGGTGCCTATAGGAGTTTTATAGACTGTCCGATATGCCCATAGTGCCTCGTCAAGCTTGCTTGCCCAATCCTTTTTGTTTAGACTCACGGTTTTCTCCAGGATACGTTTAATTTCACGATTTGATACTTCTACCTGCCCACTTGTTTGTGGAAGATAGACCAGAGCGATTCTATGCATCACACCATACTTTTTCATCAAGGCCATGAACTTTGAGTCGTAGAAGTGGGATCCTCCATCACTTATGATTGCCCTTGGGGCACCAAACCTTACAAAAATCTGCTTTAAAAATCTGACCACTACATGAGCATCGTTAGTTGGCAGAACAGTGGCTTCCACCCATTTAGAAATGTAGTCAACGGCCACAAGT
The DNA here is from genome assembly GCA_029817715.1 of Melastoma dodecandrum. NCBI lineage: Eukaryota > Viridiplantae > Streptophyta > Magnoliopsida > Myrtales > Melastomataceae > Melastoma > Melastoma dodecandrum. The sequence goes on from JARUPY010000606.1 coordinate 783,594, forward strand.
ATGTAACGGTTCATTAAACGTACCCATAAAGTCGATTCCCCAAACATCGAATATTTCAACCTCTAAAATATTTTGCAGCGGCATTTCATCACGGCGCGAAGTATTACCTACACTCTGGCATCGATCCCAGTGGGTGACAAAGTTATGAGCGTCCTTAAACATTGTGGGCCAAAAGAAACCTGATTGTAGAATTTTTTAGTGCAGTTTTGTGGCCTCCAAAATGACCACCATGAGGGGACGCATGACACTGCTGAAGAATCAAAGAACTTGATTGCATCTGGGTGTCTGGTTCAACCTTTTGCTTACGATTATTCATGTCCTTCATGAGGAATCCAACACTATTGCGACCTCCGAAAATGTGAACAAGCAGTCTCATGATGTCGCATTGCTTAAACCCAACATTAAGCATCCTATGTACCACTGTCATATTCTAGTTCAAAATCTTACGATGTTCACGCATAAAGCAGGATAGACCATTTGAAACCAAATTGTGATTGTGCGTACGAAATACTCCACGGCCACATTCCTCTGCACAAGTTTTTAACTCCATCGGGCAGCCTACTCTTCTAGATGCCTCGCATCAAATCGATACGGACATATTAGGTCATTGTCGAGGAAGCCCTCCGCAAGAGCGCACCCACTTCTACATAACGATATCCCCATTTCTTCGGCGCATACAATCTTGCTTTTGAACTGAGAATCCATGAACCAATCCGTGCATCTTGAAAAATGTTTCAACTTCTTCCACTGAGTTGAAGGACATGTCCAACAAGTCTTCATCCGTCATATTTGCTACAATCCCGAAGCATTCCGTCATGAAATCTGAATCCATACATGCACATCCACCAAACAGTTGTAGTGAGTAAGCCTCCCAAAGGAGATATGGACGTTCTCAAAAGGGTTATTATAATACATATGAAATCATGCTGTTCACATTCACAGAGAAGTCATCGCAACATTGATTGTCCGAGTCCAACCTGTGAACTCCATTTGTCATTTAAGTCTCTATCCATTACGTTACGCAATTATCAATACTACCTACATGCAATTGAACCTATTGTGAGATTTGGCCATTTTTGCCGCGATTACGGGTGGGATCGTGGGTAATTAAGTAAAATTTATATCTCCCCCTCGCACTCCTATCATGCCTAGAGGTGTAAACGAGCCGAGCCGAGTATGGACAGTTGCGGGCTCGAGCTCGATAAAGCTCGTTTATTTGAGCTCGAACTCAAGTTTGTTTATTTTTTTGGAGCTTGAGCTCGAGCCCGAGCTCGTTTTAGGCTCGATGCAAATGTTTCATTGGGCTCGATTGAAGCTCGAGCTTGATTTAGGCTCGATACAAATCCTAAACATTGTCGGGCATAACATTTTATGGTATTGAGAACCGGATACGAACAGATTAAGGTGACATCATCAAGAAACATATAAGATGTTAGAACAGCGATGAAAGTCCCAAGAAATCCCAAGTAATTTCGACAAGGGCTCGAGCACCACCAATTCCTATTATTGCCCGAGATGTTTCTGCCAATATGGAGATAGACTGCAAAGAAATGACGGCCTCTTCCTTTCCCTATAAGAAAAATCAAGACCCAAATCACAACGACGACACGGACGGTGGGACAATCTGCCACTAGGATTTTACTCGATGGTAACCCAAAAGAAGGAAAAATAAAATCGAAGAATAAAAATCCTAGCCTCGGAGGGAAAAAGGGGGGTGATCGGGAAAGAAATCGTGATTGTAGTTCGCCGAACGAGGACACCTGCTGAGCGTGCGACGAAACCCTAAGAAAAGGAAATTGATTTCTCTATAGAATAAGTAAAAGAAAAGTTGATCTGTCTGAAAGGAAAAACGAAGAAGGAAACATAAGGGGATAGGGTTCGAACCCCTTACCTTTTGTTGGTAAGGTCAAAACTCTAACCGTCTGGGATACTAAACATTATGTGCTCATGTAGGCTTGCGAATAACTTGAATAATAATTTTAAGCCTCAAGCTCGAGCTCGTTTGTAGTCGAATCGAGCTCAAGTTTTTCTCGAACCATTCTGATCATTTACATTCCTAATCATGTCCATCACTCACTGGGGAAGATGACTTTCATCATCTGTCATTTTATATTGAATTGCTTCAACCCCCGACATACCTTGTGAGCATCCCACTTTCCCTAAATCCCTTCATTACATGCCCGATGTGTCTGACTATATGTTCAAATCCAGCCAACCATGACATCTCAGTGGGGTGCACATCATTGCTATCACTCATAAGAGGAGTCTACAATCTAAAATTCCCTCACTATAGACGATATCCTGTTGGTATAGGATTGCACTAAGAAGGGGGTTAAATTAGTGCCTTAAGAGTTTTGACACTTTTTCGATCATAGAAGCCTAGTTCTGTTAGATTACAAAAATTGGCTCTGCATAACAGGTTCCCAGTTCTGAGATGAATTATTTTATGTATGTGACACAAAGATTTATAGTGGTTAGGCAAACAATGCCTACGTCCACTCTCCCAGCGTTCACCCCAATTAGGGCGTCTTCACTATGTTTAGAACAAGGGACTTTGCAGATGCACACTTCTGTCAGAAATGTGACTAACAAGTTACACGTGCACACGTGACTAACTCAACCCGCACGCAACGTGTCTGACTCCGGCTCCGCACTGAGCCCGTGGCTTGACGGCTACCACTTGCCCTAGGGGCTTAACGGCTACCACCAGCCAACGTGGCTTAACGACTACCACCTGCCCTTGCACACTTCCTCTATGATTAACAACCTGCATAAAATAAAATTAGCAACTACAGCACCAATAGTCTGCAGCTACAGAAGACGCTCTCTCTTAGAGTTGATTCGGCTCGGTGAATGCACGACGTACGCTCGCAGCTTTTGCAACGGTGAAGGCACAAGGTTTCTGGTAAGCTTTCAGGTAGAACGACAAGTTGAAACTGTGGCTTCACTCTTGCATTTAAGCTTGTCCCAATTAATCACCAATGGCTAGTTGATCCACTTGTCATTTTCTCGATGATACGATCCTACGGGAAAACTTTCAAGAACACAAAACATTATCCTTAGTAATATCAGATAACAATAAACCAGATTAATCACCCAATAAGAGATAATGTCTTCTGCTCAGAAGTTGTTTTCTGTGACAGCAGAATCATCACTTTTCATTATACGAATTTGGCATTGGGATTGATTTGTTTCCATAATATGAAAACATTCCCATCATAAAATATTCTCACCATATAAGGGAGATTTCAATCTGATTAGATTGTGGCCAAATTCCATAATTATGGGATCACGTTAGTTAAGGAAATAAATCTTTCCAAAACAACTCAAAGTCCAAGGAATGAACTTAGAAGTGATGCCAAAGTTAATTCAATAAGAATTAACTTAAGAACGTATGAGACAAATATCTCACGTGCTCGCATATTGAATAATCTCCAATAAGGAAATCGTCATTCACAGAAATACCATTCTGTAAACCGTAGTAAGTACTCCAGCAAGGAGAGATATAACAACTGTGACACAGATGCTCATCTCTGTAAGAGAGATAGTGGACTCGATAGTAGATCATCCTTAGAATATCATTTATGATGGCTAGATCATTTCTCCAATTGAAGTTCTCCACATAACTCTTTTACATATTGCACATATAACCGAGAACAACTTCCAAACCTGAAGACCTGTTCTTCTGTACACTTAAATAACACATTAGCAATACATAACCTTTGCCATCATCAAAACCAGATTATGTCAAAACCATGTTCATTTGGAGAATAATAATTAAAGAGTTCAACAGTCTTACGGATTTCCTTGTTGCGAGATGGTTGACACAGAAGTTACTTTCTATAGTAACTCCCCCTGAATCTAAGCGGATTAATTTCGATCGAAATTATTGCTAGCTTGCATCAGTGATTAGTTCAGAGATGAACTTTCGTTTTGAGATTAGTTAATGTTCATTAACCTAATCGTTCAGAGCGTTTGTATGATTTAATCAAATCAGCGCTCATGATTGCAATAACATGCATTATGGATAGACGTACAATTATGTCAAGGTCCCCCTGAACAGGTGAGTAGTTCAAAGACGAACTTTTAATCAGAGCTCAGAATGTCACACAGAAGTGATATTCTGACCAGAATATGAGTAGAGAATGTTCTCCAACTCCCCCTGAGTTTAAGTTGTTCTGCTCAAACCCAAGTTCATCTCAACCAGAAACATCGTTCTGGCGAGGATTTCTAAAAGCAGAAAATAATTCCACTGAGATCTGCAATGCACTGAGGAAATCTCCTCAGCGTCTTCATGACCTGCAAACAAACAAAAAGAAAGTGCAGAACCTATCCTAAATCTCACAGAAGACTACTTTTCCCCCTTTTTGCATTATCAAAAGTAATGCATGTCATAAAACTAAAGGCAAGTCACCAATAACTAAGCTTCAAACAGACAATAGAAACAAGCAGGAAATGTAAAAAAACGAGTTTTGAGATAACAGATCTAGATTTTCAGTTTTTCAGCTTCCAGATTCTCAGAGGGGACTGGTCTGTCACTTTCTTCTGTAGCAGGAGAGGAGGACGCACCATCCTTGCCCTTGATATATGCAGTGAGATCAGCAAGATCTACTAGCAGCTTTGTAATCAGGGTCTTAATCTCCTTTTGCTGAGCAATACACTTATCCAATTTGCGTGACTCTTTAGGATCAACAGAAGTGGATGCCTCAGAAGTGTGCTTCTACTTTGTATCAAGCTTCTTCTGCTTGCTGGTGTCAGCTCGACTCTTACGCTTGGAAGGTGTAGCAACACCTTTTCCTTTTGAGGAGGATAGTTCGCTATTGCTCCTCTTGTGAATCCATTATGACCCTGTAAAAGCAAAGCCCATATGATCAAGTGTCGTACCGTCGAAAGGCTCGACATGGATGGTGTCCTCATCACTCCTGGGACTCGTATCACAGGAGTAACTCTACAGGAGCTTCATGATGATATGACCATAGGGAAGTCCTGTAGCGACCCGACTTTTTATGATTTAAACTATGTGTATGACATGTACCTTAGTGTGGAAATGAACATGGCGTGTGAATATTTAAGTATGAACAATGTTTGAGTAGGGGTACGCGCGATTGGGTAAGGGGTGGATCGGGTAGGGGTCCTTCGGACATAAAAAATAGGAGGTTCTCGGATCGACGTGAGACATGTGCGGGGTGGTAAAGGACGTAAAATGAAGCTTTAAAGTGGGTGTCGGAATTTGGAGATGGGCCTTAGATTGAGTTGTCCGAGGGTCGGCGCGAGTTGGGGTTGGGGCGACGGCCGCTGACCTAGGGGTCGATGGTCGCTGCCCCTGGCACGCCCAGACACGCTACGGTGAAGAGAAAGAAACCCGATCACATGGTGACTTCAGAGGGGCGATGGGAAGGAACTCTCCGAAGCCTGAGGGTCGATGGAGGGGCGACAGTCGCAGCCCCTGGCACGTCTAGACCTCTAACGGTGAAGAAAGAGAAACCCGCTCACAGGGTACCTTCGGATGGGCGATGGAAAAACACTTTCCTGTGCCTTGGGGGCGATGAGGGGTCGATGATTGGGCGACGGCCGTTGACCCCGGACACGCCCACGACGCCATGAAGGGCAGCCCCGAGGGTCATTTCGGCCGAAAAATGGCCCGACCCGGAATTGAAATCAAACACTTTGGGGGTCTTAATTAAGTCATTAGGAGGTATTTAGCATGGATTACTTTTTGAAAATGACCCTTAGTTCGTAAGATAATCGAGGCCGACGGTGATAGCGGTGGGTCGTGTGAGTGTCGACGCGGATTGAGCGGGGGTCGACGGCCGCTGACCCTAGGGGCGATAGCCGCTGCTTTGGGGCGTTTAGGAGGGCGACAGCCCACCTACCCCCACTCGCCCAAGGGCTATCCGAGATAGGGATGGGAGCCGCCCTCTCTTATGAGTGGCGCCTAGGTGGCCCCTATAACCCTCCCCATCATTGATCTTAGTGACATGGAAGGGGAACTCAAGCATCAATTATAGCCCTTGGATCAAATGGAATGAAGACAAGGGAACACATTCCCTTAAATCATGGAAAGGGGAATTGATTGGTTGACTTGCATGATTGGAGGGATGGGACCAAATAAAATATTTGGAAAAATAATTTCCCCTCCGCGAAAAGAATCTTCGGACCTTCTTCCTCTCCTCATCCGAACACACACACGCACGCACACACTTGGTCTCGGGGAGGGAGAGAAAGAAGAAGAAAGGCGAAGAAGGGGGACGGCCGGAGCAAGGAGAAAGGAAGAAAGGCCGCCACCGTGGATTCTCGAACAAGGAGAGCTCGACGCCGGTTCAACTTGAGGCTAAGGGCCAAGGGAGGACAGCCCTCAAGCTCGGAGATCGTCCGTCGGAGGAGGGAGCTAGCTCGGTTGTGTGCCGGAGCTAACGGGAGGTATACCCCGCAACCCCTCTCCGATTTCCTTTCCGTTTCGCACTCCTATTGTTGGGATATTGCTGTTGTGTTTGGGCTGAGTTTGGCGAACTTAGAGGGCGTTTGAGTGGTGGCCAGACTTTCGGAAGAAACGGGAAGCCACACCGGACCCTCTCGGATGTTGTTGGAGTGGTGATTCGTAAATCGTCTCGATGACGGAATGTAAAGTGAAATGCGTGTAAGCTGACCTTTGGAAGTTGGAACTCGGCCCCTCGGGGCTGGAAAGTGTGGGAAAATAATAAGGAAAGGGGAGCATTAGAGCCCGTAGTGGTCGCGCTCCGCCACCTCGCTCTACGAGTGGAATCGCGAGACATATGTCTCGGAATTGAATCGGTCTTGGGGCTGGAATGCACGGACTGAAATGGAGTCCCATGTTAGGCTCGGATTAATCACGAGACATATGTCTCGGAATTTAATTGGGACACATATGTCTCGGATTAAGGCACGAAAGTCAAGCTCGGGGGTGGATGGGAGGTGAGACTGAACTAGATTATGTTCGATTAAAACGAGCGCAAGTGATGCGAACGCTTTGGCCAATGTGGGGTCGTTCGTGCGGGACGTTTAGGTGGGGTTAGGAGGCTAAATTCCTACCTTGGGAAAGGTTGAGAGGACGGCCGTGATCGGCCGGAACAAAACGGAAATGGTTTGACTATCGAAAGCGGTATGTGTAACAAATTGCACGAAAATGGTGCCGGGATGATCACAAGGTTGCGAGGGTCCAAATTTTGAGGATTTCTTCTCGTTGTGGCTGTATGCCTCGATCCTTTCAAGTCCCTTGTCAGACAGAGTCGCACATCTCTCCATATGCTCAAAGACAATCGATCCTAGATTAACAGGAAGTCCGTCAAGCAAATGCACCACCATGATGGCGTCTTTCGTGATGACACTGTCTGTGCTCCCAGTCCGAGGGTAGAGACAGTAAATAACAGCACGGTGGAGGATGTGAAGTTCTAGAGGCAGCTGCGTGCTCTCCAGGTAGACGCTGGACTTTGTTGGCTTTTCAGCCCCTGTCCTCCGATACGCCGATGATTTTGAGATCTCCATAAGCTGGAGCTGAGAGTGATATCTTGCACTGAAGGTCCGACATACATCAAGAAGAGAGAAGATATTGACATTCCCCTCTGTTACCACTTTTATCTACTTGATCAGCTTATCCACTCTATGAAAGGTGATGTGGCTATAGAATTCTCTAACCATACAGGCAGAGACAGGGCTTCTTTGCTCACGGAAAAGGTTTTCTAGCCGCCCAAGAGAATGCTTAGTAAAGAAACTAAATCTAATAAATCGACAAGGAACAATTTTCCTGTCCTTAAGATCTCTAGCGGGAAACTCAGAAGAATCCAACACAGCCGTAATTTCCTTGGCAGAAATGGTCTCTCCAATCTCCGGAGTAAAGATCAGAGTAGTACCTCTGGGCCTTTTGTTCTCCTTCTGCAGTGCCGCAGATGGGCGTTTCTGTGCTTTTCCTTTCTCCTTTACTGCGACCGCGGGAGGGCTCACAACCTTGTCCTCAGCACTAGACGAAGTTGGAGCCAACTTCTACATGGGAGGAGGAGGAGGAGGAGGAAGCAGAGTCTCATCGTAGGGTACAATGCCCAGGTAAAGAGACTCAGGAGGAGGGCTATCGTGCTGAGGTGTAGAAACCTCCTTCTCAGCTTGTCCTCGAGGAGAAATCACCATATCCTCGTTTTCTGGCTCAGAAAACTTTGGTGCAGGAGGATCCTCCTTCATGGATGATTGGATCACCTCTTGCTCTATATCCAGAGCCATGGAACTCTCAGAGGAAGAGTGCTGGGACTTAGATTTTGTCCCATTTGACGAGAGACTGACAGTCTCATAGTTGCTTCCCTGTAGTGAAGACTTGGTCTCCTGAGAGTCTCGGTCGGACAGAGACTCCGTGCTGAGTCTAGCGGAGCGCCTTGCCTTGGCCTTAGCAGCGCGAAGATTCCTGGTTCATGGTGCCTTGAGATCGAAGAAGAGAAGAGAGGTCAGGGTTTTGAAAAGAAGAGTGTGGTTTGGGAAACGTGGGAGAGAAGGAAAAAAAATGGGTTTTCAGGTTGGAGAAAAGATGTGTGTAGGGGGGTTCGTTTAAAAAGAAAGATAAGGGAGTGCAAATGGAGGGAAGATTTTTTGGAAGGAAAAGACTTTTAAAGATAAAATAAAAAGACTTTGAATATAGTTTCTAAACGTTAAAAAAATGGAAAGGAAATATTTTGCAAATCACAAAATTAAAGCATACGAAATGAAGATCAGTAAGATCCATTTAGAAGGGATAACAAATCCCTAATTCCATTCTTAATTTAGAGAATTTCTCGAAATTCAATGGCTGTGTGAAGATATCACAGAGCTGTGCTTATGTGGTCACAACTTCCACAGCAATAGAATCATTGTGAACAAGATCTCGAATGAAATGATTTCTTAGTTCTATATGTTTAGACCTTGAATATTGAACATGATTATTGGTCAGGTTTATGGCACTTGTGTTATCACAACGTATCGGAATATTATCAAACTTGAAATCATAGCCCTAAAGTTGTTGACGCATCCACAGAAGTTGTGTACAGCAACTTGCTGCTGCAACATATTATGCCGCTACTGTTGATAGTGCAACAGAAGCTTGCTTCTTTGAGTGCCAAGATATGAGCATATCTCCAAGTAATTGGCATGTTCCAAAAGTACTCTTCCGATCGATTTTGCGGCCAGCAAAGTCTGCGTTGAGTACCCTATAAAATCAAATGATGATCTCCTGGAATACCAAAGCCCTATATTTGTAGTCCCAGAAAGATACTGAAATATCCTCTTAACATGAGTTAAATGGGTCTCCTTTGGTGCTGATTGATATCTAGCACAAAGGCAGACGCTGAAGAGAATGTCAGGCCTGAAGGCAGTATGGTACAATGAGGACCCTATCATGCTCCTGTAGAGGCTAGAATCTGCGTCCTTTCCTGTTTTGTCTTTCTCCACAATAGCGTTTGTGCTCATGGGAGTAGACAAGTGTTTTGAGTTGCTCAACTCATATTTCTCCAGAAGTTGTTTAGTGTACTTTTCCTGATAGATGAAAGTACCTTCTGATGTTTGGTGAATTGTAAACCCAGAAAGAATGTTAATTCTCCCATCATGCTCATCTCAAATTCACCTTTCATGAGTTCTGCGAACTCATTACACAAGGTATAGTTCATGGATCCAAAGATGATGTCATCTACATAGATCTGAACTACCAGAAGCTCGGTTCAGTCTCCTTTAAGAAAAGAGTTGTGTCAAACTTTTGCCTTTCTATAGCCTTTTTCAATAAGAAATCGGCTCATCCTTTCATACCAAGCTCTGGGAGCTTGTTTCAAGCCATACAAAGCTTTATCAAGATTATAAACATGATCATGTTTCTTAGGATCCTCGAATCCTGGAGGTTGGTCTACATAGACTTCCTCCTTGATCTCACCATTCAGAAAGGCGCTTTTCACGTCCATCTGAAATAGTTTGAAATCATTATAACACGCATAAGCTAAAAGAAGTCTAATAACTTCTAGGCGCGCTACAGGGGCGTAAGTCTCATCATAGTCAATCCCTTCTGACTGAGAATACCCTTGGCCACGAGTCTAGCCTTGTTCCTGACCACAGAGCCTGATTCATCAACCTTATTACGGAAGACCCACTTGGTTCCAACAACAGAACGATCCTTCGATCTCTAAACAAGCGTCCAGACCTTGCTTCGTTCAAATTGATTAAGCTCTTCTTGCATGGCAATAATCCATTTCGGATATGCAAGAGCTTCATCGATGTTGTTTGGTTCCTTTTGGGAGAGGAACGCAGAATGTTCATAGAAGAGATTCACATAACGTCTTGTCTGTATCCCTTTCTGTACATCCCCAATGACTTGCTTCATGGGGTGTCTTTTCTTGTAAAGAGTGGGTACCCTGTCCAAGAGATTCTCCTCAGAATCATTATTCTCTGAGGTTCCCTCAGAGTTTGCATCATGTCCAATGATGGAATGGATTTGTATAGAATCACTCTTAAGAGGGACAACGCTCTCTTTTTGTACTTCAGCAGAAGTCAGTAGTGAACTTGGTCTGTCTGATAAGCCAGGTTCCTCTGTGTATTAAAAATCATTAATGATGACATTAATAGACTCCTCAACAACAAGAGTTCTTTTGTTGAAAACTCGATAAGCTTTGCTGGATTCAGAATAACCAAGGAAGACTCCTTCATCTGATCTAGCATCGAATTTTCCAACATTATCCTTAGGAAGTTTTAGTATATAACAAGGACTTCCAAAAAGATGAAAATATGAGATGTTAGGCACTTTGCCCTTAGACAACTCATAATGAGTTTTGTCAAGTGTATTTCGTGCATGTACGCGGTTAGACACATAACATGCTGTGTTAATAGCCTCAGCCCATAGATTTTGTGAAACCTTGCTTTCACACATCATCGTTCTGGCCATATCAAGAAGAGTTCGATTCATTCTCTCAGCTACTCCATTCTGTTGTGGAGTATAAGGAGCAAAGAAGGTGTGTCCTATGCCATTCATGTCACAAAAGGACTTGAACTCAAGGTTTTCAAATTTTGTACCATGGTCAGTTCTTATGCTTTTAAGAGAGGCTCCTCTCTCATTCTGCAGCTTTGTGACGAGGCTTTTGAACGCACTGAATACATCACTCTTATGAGCCATGAACCCTGAGTAGCATCCACAACCACCATACCATAGCATCTGTGGCCCAGACTCTATGCTCTGGTAGGACCAAACAGGTCCATGTGTAGAAGTTCAAGTGGTTTTGTGGTGGAAATGTAACCTTTGCTCTTAAAAGAAGCTTTGGTTTGTTTTTCCAAAAAACATGCTTCACAGAAGCGGTTTTCTTCAAAAGAGAACTTCGGTAAACCTCGTACCATCTCCTTCTTGGCAGTCTTAGACAATAATTGAAATTGATGTGTCCCAATATCCTATGCTTGAGATTTGTTTCATCCTTGTAGGAAACAAGGCATTTCTCAGAAGACAGTAGATTGTCTTGAGAAACGATGTAGACGTTCTTTCTTCGTTCAGCAATGAAACAGACTTTGCCGTCTGTGGATCCAGAACATCCTTCTGCGTTAAAGGTTATTTGATAACCCTTATCACAGAGTTGACTCACACTCAATAGACTATGTTTTAATCCTGCAACAAGTAGAACATCGTCTATCTGCATTGTTTGTGAACTACCGATAATTCCAATGCCTTTGATGTAGCCTTTGTTATCATCGCCAAATGTCATGGAACCACCGTTCTGTAACTTCAAGCTTGAAAACTTAGAAGGATCCCCGGTCATGTGGCGTGATCACCCACTATCCAAGTACCACTCATCCTTCCTGGCTTTAGTTTTCAAGCGTACTCACGATTAAGAACAAGTTAAGTTACAACAGGAACCCACTTTAAGCCGGTTCCATAAGATTGTGACTTGTTCCTAGAGAGAATCGCATTGGTTATGCTTATAGATTTCTTGATCTAACATTGTCCTATCATATGTCCAAGCATGCCACACTAGTGACATGATTTAACCTTTTCCGTCAATCCGACATGGTTTTTAATCATATATTTGTTACACTTCTGTTCAGAAGTATAACGTTTCACATACTCAGGTTTCTGCAACATCACAGACTTATGTTTCTGTGCAACTTTGGGACTGATCACAGAACATGCTTTCTGTGTCATATAGCATACTTCATCTGAACATTCTGATTTGTTTCTGTGACATTTATGAGACTGATTTTCAGGTAATAAACCTATGTTAGACTGATTTAGTGGAGAAACCACTTTGTCACGAACAAGCAGCTCGTCCCACACCTCAGAATGAGGTTCTCCGATCAGAGGAGATGCTTCTATGCAGAAGATCTTAGCTTCCTTTTCCATGGTAATCTTTTCTCTGTGCAGAGAAGTGAGCTATGACTATAGAACCTTGTTTTTTTTCACCAAGCGATATTAAGATAAATTAGACATAGTTGTAGAGATTACCTCTTCATGTGAATCAGATTCTAATTTGGAACGAGCCATGCAGCAAAAGTTTGCCTTATGCTCTTTCTCAGATTCAGATTCGTCGTCATCCTCATCGCTCCAAGCCAATAAGGCTCTTGTTTTATTTTGAGAGGGCTTTTGCCTCTCAGTTAACAGAGGACATTCATTCCTCATGTGTCCCAATTTATTACACTCGTAACAAACTGGTCCTTTATTTCTTTTAGGTTGGAAGACTTTAGTTTAAAACTTCGTTTGAAGCGTTTCTTGTAAAGAAGTTAGTTCAAACCCTTTATGAGCAAGGAGAGAGCTCCTCATCTGTTTCTACTTCTACATCATCTGATTCATTATCAGTAGAAGCTGATGCCTTAAAGGCAATAGATTTTGTCATCTGAGACACAGATGACCGTTTCTCTTCCTCATAGGAAAGGAGAAAACCCACAAGCTGATCCAGCTTAAGAGTTGTTAGATCTTTGGCTTCCTCAATTGCGGTCTTCTTAGCTTCCTAATTCATGGGCAAAGACCCGATGACCATTCTCACCAATTCAACATTAATGTAATTCTTCCCAAGAAGGGCTAAGCTGTTGATGATTGTATTTAGTCTATCATACATTTTAGAGATAGACTCATCAGGTTTCATTTTGAAAGCCTCATACTGCTTAACCAGCAGATTTATCCTTGTTTCTTAAACTTGATTCGTCCCTTCATGGGTTAGAACAAGTTGAACCTAGATCTCTTTTGCTATGTACAGGCAGAGATCCGGTTGTACTCCATTGGAGACAGAGCACAATGAAGAAAGTTGACAACCATAGCATTCAGCTTGATGATTTCAGCATCCTCATCGGAAAGTGAAATTGTGCTGCCATACTCAACTTTCAGATCTTGTCCTCTGTGAAGCAGAGGACCATTTCGGATGATTCCTAAATACTTCGGTTTACCGGATGCAATCCAGAACCCCATCATGTTGCGCAGCTGGAGAAGTTTTGTCCATCAAATAATGATGGACTGTTACTGTTGAGTCCAACAGCGTGCATGCAACCCATTTGCATCCTATCGGATTTCTCAACAAGCGGTTAAGCTTTTATCGTTGAGCCTGTTCTGATAACAATTATTGGTATAGGATTGCACTAAGAAGGGGGGTTGAATTAGTGCCTTAAGAATATTGACACTTTTTCGATCATAGAAGCGTAGTTCTGTTAGATTACAGAAACTGGATCTGCTGAACAGATTCTCAGCTCTGGGATGAATTATCTTATGTGTGTGACACAAAGATTTATAGTAGTTCGGCAAACAATGCCTACGTCCACTCTCCCAGCGCTCACCCCAATTAGGGCGTATTCACCATGTTTAGAACATGGGACTTTACAGATGCACACGTCTTTCATAAATGTGACTAACAAGTTGTATGTACACACGTGACTAACTCAACCCGCACGCAACGTATCTGACTCCTGCTCCTCCTCACCGAGCCCGTGGCTTGACGGCTACCACCTTCCCTCGTGGCTTAACGGCTACCACCTACCCTTGCACACTTCCTATGTGACTAACAACCTACACAAAACAGAATTAGCAACTACAGAACCAACAGTCTGTAGCTATAGAAGACGCTCTCTCTCATAGGTGATTAGCTCGGTGAATGCACGACGGACGCTCTCAACTTTTGCAACGATGAAGGCACAAGGTTTCTGGTAAGCTTTCAGGTAGAACGACAAGTTGAAACTGTGGCTTCACTCTTGCATTTAAGCTTGTCCCAATTAATCACCAATGGCTAGTTGATCCACTTGTCATTTTCTCGATGATACGATCCTGTGGGAAAACTTTCAAGAACACAAAACATTATCATTAGTAATATAAGACAATAATAAACCAGATTAATCACCCAATAAAAGATAAGTCTTTTGCTTAGAAGCTGTTTTTTACAACAGCAAAATCAGCACTTTTCCTCATACGAATTTGGCATTGGGATTGATTTGTTTCCATAATATGAAAACATTCTCATCATAAAATATTCTCACCATATAAGGGAGATTTCAACCTCATTAGATTGTGGCCAAATTCCATAATTATGGGATCACGTTAGTTAAGGAAATAAATCTTTCCAAAACAACTCAAAGTCCAAGGAATGAACCTAAACGTGATGCCAAAGTTAATTCAATAAGAATTAACTTAAGAACGTATGTGAGAAATATATCACGTGCTCGCATATTGAACAATCTCCAATAAGGAAAGCGTCATTCATAGAAATATCATTCTGTAAATCGTAGTAAGTACTCCGGCAAGGAGAGTTATAACAACTGTGACACAGATGCTTATATCTGTAACATAGATAATGGACTCGATAGTAGATCGTCCTCAGAACACCATTTCTGATGGTTAGATCATTTCCCCAATTGAAGTTCTCCACATAACTCTTTTACATATTGCACAGATACCAGAGAACAGCTTCCACACTCGAAGACCTGTTCTTCTGTACACTTAAATAACACATTAGCTATACATAGCATTTGCCATCCTCAAAATCAAATCATATCAACATATCCTGATTGAATAACTTCACCCACTAAAATCCTATGTCGGTAGTTGTGTTTTTTTTTTGTTAAATGGATCTGAAGTTAAAATAATTTGTGTTTCCACCTTAATTCCATCTATATAGGGAGGTGCATGAGCTAAGCTATTACACGACCACCATTCCTTTGCCCCCACCACATCCCTTCCATTATGTGACCATGCAAAACAGTGACAACTCTTCCTCAAACTACCTTGCACCAATACACTCCTCACCTGGCTACAACGTTCAGATTACATCCATTCGACTATGCCATATCCCCAGGCCATATGGCTGACGATCGAAATATGGTTTTGGGTTGGGAACTTTAAGAGACTTGCTTGCCTACGTTGTGAACTACGGTGCAAGAATGTCCAACGATCCACATTTAGAGAATCGCAATTGCCGTTGCATTCACGAGTTGCGTGGAGTGATTTCAGAGCACAAATAGTCCATCGACCCACTTAAAGAAATGATTTGTAACACCAACATCGAATTTGTCCTTCGAGCAATGAACATGTTGTTGGTCTATCAACTACAATCGAGTACAAATAAGTTCATAATGTCTGCCCGTATGTCGCGACTGCCCCTAATTATGTATTCCTCAGTGAGCCATATTTTCCAATTGTCTATTAAACTCGACATACATTAATCTATATTACTTTCTACAGTAATGTCTTTATACCTTCTTATTATCTTATAACCACTATAAGTGTTTTATAGTGAATCTCATTCTAAACGGGTGAAAAGTGGACGTAAGTTATGGCCAAACAACTATAGATTTTTTTTGTGTCCTAATTACTTTCTATATTAATGGTTCTCTAACAAATCCTTTAGCAAAAACCTTAAATGAAAAAGCAATCAATAGACACAACGCTACATTTGGGCAGAGAATCTAAAGGTCTTGCACCAATCCTCTACGACTGCAACAACCTTCTAGATTTTGGAGTTGATTCCACATATCTAGCTCTGGCAGATCGTTGCCTGGTAGAACAGATGCCTACAAGATTTTGTACCAACCTTTTACTACAGCAAGTACCTTTTAGGTCTTGGAGTAAACATTGCTGATTAAACTTAGGTTGATCAAATCTGTAGAGACTTGGTTGCAAAAATTTTAAGGTTCTGCATCAACCTTCAGTTAATGATGAAACATTTTTAGGACTGTAAAACCACGTTGCAGGTCATATTATAGATGGTCTTATATTCCTTAAGTAGTACACTTCTGGATCTACTATAAACCAGGGTTCTATAGTTGGGTTAAAGAACTAATCACCCACCTTTTGTGTAATTGTTACACCAACAATATGGCAATTTACGTAAAAGTTCAGGGATGTCAGGTAGTGTGATCGCCAGTAGATTTATCAACAAAATTGACAAAGCTGAATGGTGTACTCCACACGAGTCTCAGTGGGAGTGCAGATTGGGGTGAAGATAGTGTCAAATTCTTAGTAGATGAAAGGGGCATCTAATCCTATCCATGTTTCCGAGGACATTAATGTTGAACTCCTTAGCAGAATACGAGAACATGATGAAGGTTGATTCACGCTTACGTAAGAAGGAAGGCGCGATCATATGACACCAGTGGCGGTAAAGCGATAACAGAGTCAAACGCGAGGATGGAGACTCACCCTTTTCGATGATCACATTGCCTCTGAGGTTGTTAATTAATACTAAGACAAGGACCACTAAACACATGATTGCTTATCTGATGATGTGGATGGTTTCTTTATAAAGGTTTAATAAATGTCTATTTATACTAATATGGATACTTAATGCTAAGAATACTAAAAGACGCGTAATTATTACCCATTATGACTCTTAATGTCTAGTTAAAGGTGTGACTTGTGAGCTACGATAACCATTGAGCATTTATGATTATCAAGGCGGTTGTCATCATGGCATACATTCTAGGACGTGTCTCTTCGGCAGACCTTGATCTACTTGGACTCTTGAGTAGCTTGTGTTCTCGAGCAGTTGGTGTCTTCGAGCGGCTTGTACGTTCGAGCAGCTATATCTTCTGTTAACTTGTATTCTTGACTTAACAATCGAGTATCCACAATCTCCTCGATCGAGGTACAAAATTATCATGTGCCAATAGTTTTACCCTCATAATGATGATGATTTTTTCTTCTTACAGCAAAAGGAAGAATACCATGCACTTTATCCGAAAACCCAATTGTTCGTGCGTTGGATTACTCGGTCGATTAGGTTTCACAATTCCGCCGACATAATGAGCTACTGCTTGTGGGGCAAATTCACATGTTAATTCATCCTTACACTTTTTGACAAAGCTCTTTCATCTTTCACCGATGAAAATCGTCTCAAAAACTTGTTTCCCAAATGATTCCGACGATCGTGTTGTTATTATCAGTGCAGATTTATTTGCTATTGAATCAGGCTGTAATTTAGGGAGGGACGCATGTGGGTGTGTAAAATAATGTATCCATACCCTACTTGCTTTTTAACCAAAGATACGACACGAATTGACAGGAATAAAATAATTTCGAATGAAATGATTTGTTCGACATAATACAATGTGAAAATACACTATATAACCAATAACTATATCGTAATTTAGTATATTATGTAGAATTCAAAAATAAAAATTAATAATGTAACTTTGAAAGTAAACCAATTTATGTTAACAAAATAATTCAAAAACTTTCATATTCAAACGTTCACGATAATATTAAACTAACATGTAGTGTTCTTGATTATATAGTCAAAGGATTTGGCACCTAATAGTCGATTGAAATAAATGCTAAAGTCGAAAATATGTTTTGAATGTAAAATAGTTTTTTCATTTGGGTTCGATTCAAACACGAAAATAATTTAGTGGTGTTTATGTCATGTCTTCACGTCCGGAAGTCAAACTTAAGATTTTGAGACAAATCTCACTACTTTTACATCTGGGTCGTGTCATAGAACAATCTTTTATTGGAGAAATATGGAAGATGAAATGATTACTCACCAAGTGTATGAATAACATTCATCAATCAAGCATGCAATGTCTCTCATTTGCTTTTTTTTTTGTTTTATGCCAGAAAGTATTTAGAAAAGCTAAGTTAAATGTAAAATTATTCATCATGTGCCTTATAAGTTTGTAATGATTTTGATTTTCAATATATGTAAACAACATTTGAGCATTCTTGGAATATATTGTGCGTTTTACTTTCATGCATTTGGCGCACATCGACCTGGTTTCCCGTTTTCACTGCGTCAGTGATACATTATTTTTTTAAACGTAAGAGATATCTATTACAAATTTATTATCACATCGTGGTCATCTCCATTTGAAATGTGGATAAAACATGTTTCACACTAAAATGTTTTAGGACATAGACCCCTAGACAAGAGGGACCTATGGATAGACCTAGACCTGGTATACAGAGGTCACCTAATTTTCACCCAGCAGGACTCGTTGTCATCGCTTGTACTTATCCCTTCACTCTAAAGATCAAGACGTGTAATCACTCGCTAGATGAGGAGTATAATTGACGTGACAGCCAACAGCGAAAACGAGAAAAGAAAATGGCGGAGGCAAAATGGAATGCAATGGAAAGACGTAATCCAAACTAGGGTAAACAAATGAATGGGAAAAAACTCGAACCGCCGCTGGATACAGCCGAAGCCCCACTAGGACTGAACGAAAGGAATAGAACTCGGACCGCCGTTGGATACAGCCAAAACACCATCAGGACCACCATGAGGTTTGAACGCCATACAACCGGATACAGAAACACCACCGATTATGGGAACACTCTAAAAAAATCTCGCCACGCTTGGAATCCACAAATGATAAGATAAGTTGGGAAAAGTTCATGTAAGAACTTGACGGCTGCTAAGTTTTGGTAAATGTTCAAAAGATTCTTTTCTTAGACCTAAACACAAGAGTCCTATTTATTGACGACAAAAAATGCGCTAACCCTAAGTCCCCATTTGGCCCAAAATAGTTCCAAAAGCTAATTAAAACAAGTCCGAAAAGGAAAATGAGGAAACTAGGTCCTATGTCGGCTGGCCCTTCTTAAAGTTTTCTCGAGTTCCTGGAGAGATATGTTCTCGAGACACCCCTTCCACTCGGCCTGGAGATGAACTACAGTCTTCTCGAGATGGCGAATCAACTCAACCACTTCAACAACGTGAAGGCACTTCCCGTCTCGAGCGCTTCTCTCGAGTTGGTCCCAATTTGGCCTTGCTCGATCCAACTCGCATCATTCTCTCTTTGCTGATGAAGATTTGTCCTCAAATCAAGGGGCTCTTTATCATCCTCATACAATGCGAGATCTTGGACGTTGAATGTTGCTGACACACCATATTCCCCTGACAAGTCGATCTTATAAGCATTGTTGTTGATCAACTCGACGACTCGAGAAGGACCATCAGCCCTGGGCATGAGCTCATTCTTCCTCCTTGCTGGAAATCTCTCCTTCTAAAAGTGAACCCAGACAATATCCCCTAGTTGAAATATCTGTTCCTTTCGCCCACGATTTGCCTTAGACTGGTACTTCTCATTTTGTTGCTCAATAAGGGGTTCGAATCTAGCTTCAACATCTCTTCCGCTCATTGAACCGCGTTCTTCTTGAGAATACCCTTACAAGGCATTGGTAGCAATTCAATGGAAATCATCGGGTTGACACCATATACCATTTTGAACTGTGTAGCTCGAGTAGTCAAATGTGGGACTCGATTATAAGCAAAGTCAACTTGTGCGGCTTGATATCCTAATCTTTCTGATTCTTCAACATCATAGCTCGAAGTAGGGTTCCCATAGTCCTCACGACCTTAGTTTGCCGCTATGTCTGTGGATGGCAAGCGGTGTTGAATAAAAGCTTTGTCCCGAGTTTCAGCCAAAGTGTCTTCCAGAAGTTGCTCAAGAACTTGGCATCTCTATCCGACACTATCGACAATGGAACCCCATGCAAATGAACGATCTCTCGGAAATAAAGATCTGCTACGTGAGAAGCATCATCCGTCTTCCTATAAGCGATAAAGTGAGCCATCTTCGAGAAACAATCCACAACAACCATGATCGAGTCCTTCTACCGTTGTGTTCGGGGCAATCCAAGGACGAAATCCATGCTCACATGCTCCCATGGATGTTCACCTACTTGCAATGGTGTGTAGAGACCTTGTGGCTGGATGTGACTCTTTGCACGTTGACAGATTGCACAACGTCGAACTAACTTATGTACGTCATTAGCCATTCGAGGCCAGTAGAAATGTTCCTGAAGCATCTCGAGAGTTTTCCCAACTCCTAAGTGACTAGCGAGTCCTCCTTTATGTATTTCTCGAATAAGATGCTCTCGAACGGAACTTCGAGGAATGCATAACGTAACGCCTAAAAATAGGAAGCCATCGGACAAATAGTAATGCTCAATAGGCTTCTTGAGACATCCCTTATACACCACCCCAAAGTTTTCACCACTTGAGTACAACTATTTCAACATATCGAATCCAATCAACTTAGATTCCATTCTAGCCATAAGAGTTGACTTCTCGACAACGCGTATTCTACGGCATTCTTCACTCCCAACTTATGCTTCAAGACGAAAGTGAATGATTGGAGAAATTCCACCCACTTTGCATGTCGTCGGTTAAGCTTCGCTTGCCCATTGATATGCTTCAAAGACTCACGATCAATATGAAGAACAAACTCCTTCGGCATCAGGTAATGACTCCATCTCTCGAGTATATGAACGATAGCATAAAACTCCTTATCGTAGGTCGAGTAATTCAATCGAGATCCATTTAACTTCTCGCTGAAGTAAGAAACTGGTCGACCTTCTTGCATTAATGCGCCTCCAATCCCTACTTCTGAGGTATCACGCTCGACTTCAAACACTTTCTCAAGGTCAGGGAGTGCCAATACAGTTGCTTCGCACAAACGATTCTTGAGCAACTCAAAACTAGATTGAGGTGCTGGAGTCCATGCTAAAGTAGTCCCCTTCAAACACTCTGTCATTGGGTCTGCGATCGAACTGAAGTCCCTAAGAAATCTTTGATAGAATGATGCTAGGCCATGAAAGCTCCGGACATCGTGAGCTGTCTTGGGAATAGGCGAATCTCGAATAGCAACCACTTTACTCTCATCTACCTGAATTCCTTCTCTCGAGATGTCATATTCTAGAAAGATAAGTTTGGAAGTCGAGAATTCGAACTTCTTGCTGTTCCAGAATAGACGTTGTTCTTCAACTTCTTGAACAACTGTCTAAGGTGGTCAATGTGTTCCTCCTCCTTGCCGCTATATACAAGAATTCCTTCTCTCGAGATGACATATCCTAGAAAGATAAGTTTGGAAGTCGAGAACTCGCATTTCTTGCTATTCCCGAATAGACGTTGTTCCCTCAACTTCTTGACCAACTGTCTAAGGTGGTTAATGTGTTCCTCCTCATTGCGGCTATATACAAGAATATCATCAAAATAAACAACCATAAATTTGTCGATAAAAGGACGAAGCACCAGGTTCATCAGTCGCATGAAGGTGCTCGGCACATTCGAGAGACCAAACGGCATAACCATCCACTCGTACAAGCCGAATTTGGTTTTGAACGCCGTCTTCCAGTCGTCTCCTTCCTTCATCTGAATCTGGTGATATACACTCCGTAGGTCCACCTTCGAGAAAACTGTCGACCCATGCAACTCATTGTGCATATCATCAAGTCGAGGGATAGGAAATCGATACTTGACAGTGATGTTATTGATTGCTCGACTAGCGACACACATCCGCCATGAAACATCCATCTTGGGAACCATGATGGCGTGAACGGAACACAGGCTGAGGCTCTCTCGAACAAAGCTTCGTTCGACAAGCTCATCGACCTATCGCTGCAACTCTCTCGCCTCGTCAGGATTACATCGATACACAGGTCGGTTATGCAGCTGTTTGAGGGCGAAACACGTCGCAATATATCGGGGACTAAGTGTTGAATGAAAATGTGGTCGCCAATAATGTAAATGAACAAAAGAACAATCAGAATTTCACTGAATCAGAGAGAAAGAACTTACAGCCATTGTACAACTAAAACGATGGCGGATAGTCAAGTTGACAGTCAAGCAGCCCTTCGGGTCATAAAATGATTGTCTAGAGTCTTACAATTGACCATGACTGACTTATTTATTGACATACTCTAGGTAACTGTTGATCTGACACATTAAACACATGTAAATTGTCCTAAAACTAACTACCGATCAACTGCAGCGACAACCCTAATGTCGACAATCTCTCCTGTCGATCCTCATAGCATCGATGAGCCATTGAGTCAAAGTCGACCTCTTGCCTTGACGACCACGATTGATGCTGGATGCCTTCAACGTAGCATCGACCCTAAATGCTTTCGAAACAGCTTCGATCTTGATCACCTTCGAAGCCCATCATGCTAGACCCAAAATGTCATTTATCCTGTAAACATTTCCCCCCTTCCTTCGACACCTGTTCGCCTTTTCAATCTTCCTCTATAAAACCTTAGTTGTCTTCTTATCCGACTCCCTTCTCGCTCTTTACCTTCATTACTTCGTCTGTTTCTCCTTCTCTCTCTCTTTTTCTGAAGCTATCCTGTTGGAGTCAGCCATGGCCTCTTAAGTGTTTTATAACTATACACCATTGAAAGGGTCCTGGGTCTATTTTTCAGAGGTGGTTGTTTCAATTCCACCCCGGACAATAAGCAAGTACCCACCGATTACCTTCTCCCTGACCCTACAGTCATCCTCTGCATAGACAGTTTCCTCGACCTAGGTAATTGGTGTCGATCTCCTGACTCCGGCGATTCACCCCAGCACGGTTTTCCCACTACGGGCATAGATAGGTTCGCCGAGTAGATCAGCTTGTGAAGCATCGATGCGATAGGTGGGAAGCAATAGGGATTTATCACCTGGTTAAGATTTCGACAGATCGATGAGATGTAACCATCGCTCCATCACAACACTTTTTTCCCTCTGGAATGTGTCGACCAACTGCTTCTATCTCCTAGGAGGCCCTATGACCGTGACCATCCCAGAGTATCATTCTTAACAGGATGCTATCCTTATGGAAAGCATGTTAGGTTGATCGAGGCGAGTGATTTTTTCAAGTTTGAAAGAAACAATGCCTCGGGACGGTTATCGAAGCTCATCTGTCGAAGGACCCGAGAAAATGGGGTGAGGAGGAAGAGTATCAATTTATGATCGAGTGGCTTTTGAAGTACATCTAATGCAGCCACAACAAGCAGTCGCTTAAATTCATGGCACTAGTGGCGAATTTCTTAGTGAAAGCTACAGAACCAGTGGTGATGTCCCCATTCCTCCTCAGCCTGATCTATCGAGCTCACTTCGAAGCAGTCGTCATTGATCCGAAGAACCCAGGAGGATTTCCTTCGAGACCAATAATAGGTCCCTTATGGATTACCGTAGCATGGGCACATATGTACTTCCCTCATCTACACAAGTTCAAACTACCGACTGAAAAAAATCCATCCGCGTTCTATGGATTAG
Organism: Melastoma dodecandrum; assembly: GCA_029817715.1. NCBI lineage: Eukaryota > Viridiplantae > Streptophyta > Magnoliopsida > Myrtales > Melastomataceae > Melastoma > Melastoma dodecandrum. The sequence goes on from JARUPY010000606.1 coordinate 807,041, forward strand.
ACATTATCCGTTTCTTTCGATATGAGAAGTGGAGAGAGATACTGCCTCGGGATGTCTTGAATGACTCATAGTGACAAGATTATGAGCTTCGACGAACTTTGGGGTGGGAACCACTTTTGGGATTATGCACTGACTCCTAGAGATTTGGTCGCCAGTGACACTATTTTCGTCGAAGCTTACAATCCACAGTTCGTGGCACGACAGTTGGGGTTCACACAGAACTGCCCCTTTCCTTTCATAGATTCTTTCAATACGGACTTAGAGGGACGTGTCAGCATCAACTTTGGTTATGCAAACATGGTAAGCTTAATCATGAAGTACCTTATTATTTAACAAGTAATAACACTTTGATTTTCACGTAGACAAGTCCTCGACCGAGTAGTGTGGTCGATCGCCTTCCCGACACCACAGAAGGGTGCAATTTGACAAAGGCATTCGACTGTTCTTGGAAAAAGGCCTTTGGCAGAATAACGTCAAAGAATTCATTCCCCCAAAAGTCGAACGAACCAAAGCTGCAACCAGAAAACTTTCGTAGCCTCCTCACTGCAAAGCAGAAAAAAGCATTGATGCTAGGTATTACTGTACTTTCACCATACTTTTTGGTATCAATTCCAATAAAATCGATGTTTACAGGGGCACTGGACGTCATAGCGCCATCAGCGACCATAGAAAAAAGGAGGATGAAAAGGAAAAAGACACCATCAGTGGTCGTGTCGGAAAACCCTATTACTCGGGCATCTTCGACATGTAGAGATGAACCATCTGATGAAGTCTCAGAAGAGGAGAGTGCAGAACTCCGTCGGTGACCCAAGAAGACTGAGCCTGCCCCGATTTCTGAAGAAGATCTCCAGCACGAGGATGATATATTCGAAGTCGATCCTCCGAATGTCACTGACAAGGAGGCTCTTCCATCGTCGAAGGAAAAAACTCAGGCTTCTGATATGGTAAGTTTAAAACACATTTGAAGTGTAACATGTCAAAGTTCTGATTTCGTGTATATACGCAGGTTGAGTATCTACGTATAAACATGCTCAGTATCTGCCAAAGTCTCATGGATACGTTTTGGAAGTCTTAGGAGGACTTCCACGACCTGTCAGACGCCAGACAGTGGAAAGACACTTCCACAAAGCTGTTGAATCATGACTCTGTCCAACACAAGGCAATGGCGATTTCCTTTGAGCATCGACGTCTGACCGAGGAGCGAAGCAAAGTTGGAGACATGTGAGGCCTAGTTGGTTGTCCGGGAGAGAGATATCTGAGGCCGAGCTAGAAGTCGAAGCAAATCGTATACCCGTATACGAGATAAACAACTTGATCCCTTTCCAAAAAGCCGTCAACGTCCTCACCTTTAAGAATAGCATTCTAGTATACTTTGTTGATTTGTTAGCAAGCTTTTATACATTCTTGGTTAGTGATTTTGTTGATATTGCGCCATCGCCGTAGAAACATTCGTTATTTTTTTTATGAGTTTTGGAACAGTTGCTCCCGGAGTGGCCAAATAAGGTCTTTTGTCCTTTTTTTATTCTTCTTTCGAATGAATCACATATTCGGCCAAATTGCCTCATCAATTCACTTCATGGCCAAACTGCTAATCGACATAGATATAAGATATTGCAATATGACAGCTGGAATATTTTAATTTAATGAGACTATTACGATAACTATTGAGATCTTTCGGAGACTGTTGGGATTCTTTGTGAACGATGCAGCTATATACAACTGCATATAAATATTAAAGAAATGGACAACCATTAGTCAACATTCCTTTTCTCTCAATAATTCAGCCATAATGTATCGCCGAGGAACTGTCTTTCTAAAGCCATCATATTCTCCCCGTCCCATAGAGCCTAGGTTCTCAACCTTAGACCCCACGAAAGCCTAGGTTCTCAACCTTAGGCAAGGTATACTCTTCCGTTGTTCGGCACCATGGCTAAAGTATCAGCTTTAGCCATGTGAACTAATATTCACTCGAGATGACAAACGTCGCCTCGTGGTATCGGGCAACGAAGCCATTTGCGGCTTCCTCGAATATCTGCACTAACGTTGCTTGTTATGAAGGCTGCAACACTAGTGAACTTTCGAGGTACATCGGGTGCAAACGAAGGAAGGAAAACTTCCTTGGATGTAGATGCTTGTCGAACCCCGTTGGAGAAGGCCAAGGAGACGAGGATTAGAGCTTCACAACGGTCACTCCAGTGCCTGTGACAATCGACCATTGTATCCCCAGCAGTTTGTGGGAGAATCAAAGATCGATAATGCTTAATTTTCGATGGAATAAATGTATTATTTTATACATGTATCGATCCACTTGTGTTATTTCATAGCGAATCGACTCTTTCTATCGACTAAGCTTGTTCTATAACTTTGATTATCCCAATTAATTGTGACCAGAATTCAGGACATCGATACTGAATTTCCTTGGAATGTAAATCCCACAGAGTGATGGAGCTTCAAATGCTTGACATTAACCTTTAAGGCATGCGGCTCACCATTTAAAAATGATAAGTGGTATCCATTTTTATGATACACTTCATCGACCCTAAAAGGACCGTCCCATGTAGGAGACCACTTGGCCAAAAATAATCTCTTCTCCCAATCGGGAGGATCATCTTCCAAACTAAATCTCCTTTCTTAAAAGATTTCAAAATAACATTTTTGTTATAACTTCGAGCGACCCTTTCCTTTTGATCCTGAATTCGATTTAACGCTTGAAAGTGTGTCGACTCTAAATTTTCCAATTCAATGAGCATCAATTCTTCGTAATTGATGGGGCGATCTTTCTGATGAGCCAAGAATCGCATAGATTTATAACAAACTTTGATGGGAAGGATCGCATCATGTCCATAAACTAAACTATATGGAGTCTAACCAATACTTTCTCTTTTGTAGCTCGCATAGCCTATAGGACATCTAATAACATTGTATGCCAAGATTGAGGATTGTTATCGATCATTTTCTGAATAGCATTTTTCATAATCTTGTTAGTTGATTCATCTTGGCCATTCGATTGAGCATAATATGGCGAAGAATTTGTCAAAACAAACTCAAACTGAGCTGTGAATTCCTTAATCAGACTACCATTAAAGACAATAACATTATCGACGACTATATTCTGAGGAATACCAAACCTATAAATGATGTATGATCGAAGGAAACTTATCACATCATTTTGAGTAATATTCTTATATGCCTTTGTTTCGGCCCACTTAACAAAATAATATGTAGCAACAAGGATATAAAAATAACTAGGTCTTATTTCTCCAATAATATCCATAACCCATGATCGAAATGGCCACTGTTTGACTATAGGATATAGATAAATTGCAGGCGCATGTGATATCGGCCCATCCTTATGGCACTTTTCACATCATTCAGCCATGTTTATACAATCTTTCATCATCGATGGCCAATAGAATCCACATCTCTTAATCGACTAACACATATTTGGCCCAGAATGATGAAGACTGCACAATCCCTGATGTGCTTCTAACATTATGGGTATCGCTTCATCCATATCGGCACTTCTTAAAGCACGCCATCATTTTGCTTTTGATACAGCACGTCGTCGATGAGCGTGTAAAATCGTGCAGACAATTTACTTTGCGGGTCGCTCCCCTTCCCAGAATTGGACAGAAATTCCATGAATGATTTTCTCAAATCAGCTGTCGAATGAAAAACACTTACAACATTTACGTGAATGGTATCATTGGTCAATTCAGAGGACAATGATTGTATTTGTCCTCCAATTTCTTGTAATAATCGTGCATTTACTTCAAATCCGGAAGCATGTTGTGCCAATTCATTTGCCACAGAGTTGTCTTCTCTGTGGATATGTTCGAAACGAAAGTATCGCTAAAGGTGATCGAAAGTACACATACTCAAGCCCAAGACTTGATTGATGAAAAGCTGCGAGTCTCCCCGAACTATTGCATATGATACTTGAAGATCAATTATTGTTTTTAAAGAAAGGATTAAAGCCTCATATTCGACACAATTATTTGTTAACGAATCGTCAATCCTATAAGCAACTTTATGTCTTCCTTTCAAGGGCAAAAGAATATAGATCCCTACCCCGACTCCTTCGCTGGACACGGATCCATCGAACCAAGCTTCCCAAAATTGCTTCTGATCTTGAGAACCGGTTATACTGGAATCACTGTATTGGGCTAAGAAATCAGCTAAAATCTACCCCTTGATCGATGTCTGTGATCGATACTAAAGATCGAAAGGAGACAGAATAAGGCTCCATTTGCTTAACCTACTGGACAACATAGGACTGTTGAAGAGAAATTTTAGTACAGTACATACATTATACTGCTTTCGATATAATGTCGAACCTTCATCACTACATAGTACAACGAAAGGCATAACTTCTCATTATCAGTATACCGATATTCGATGGGAGATAGTATTCGAGACAAGTCCCGTTCTCTTTGTTGGTCATTCACTTGTACCAACATCGAACCAAGCACTAGTTCCCCCGCAACGATATATAATGAAATAGGTCGGTCATATTTTGGAGGAGCCAACATAGGTGGAGAGGTGAGATACTTCTTAATAGCTTCAAAGGACTCTTGATGAATACTAGTCCATTCAAAACTATCATGTCCGTGTAACAAGTTCGAAAATGTTGTTGTTCGATCGGCAAGATTACCTATAAACCTTCGTAAATAATTTACTCTTCCCAAAAAGGCCTGAAGTTAGTTCTTAGTTAATGGAGGAGGCTGTATTACCTTAATCTTTCCTGGATCTGTCTCTGTCCCTCGATAATGAACTAGAAATCCCGAGAATTGGCTGGCGTGAACACCAAAAGTACATTTCATGGTATTCAACTTCAAAGTTGTGCTTCCTCATCTGTCAAGGAAAGCCTTTCGAAGATCACCGACATCACAATCATCTATCAAAAGCTTTACCATGATGTCATTGATGTAAACCTCGACCGTTGACCCAATTAGTGAGTCGAAGATAAGATTCATCGCTCTTTGATAGGCTGCGCTAGCGTTTTTAAAGTCGAAAGGCATAACAACCCATTCAAAGATTCCAAAATGACAACGAAAAGTTGTCTTATGTATATCTTCTTCAGCGAAAAAGATCTGATTATATCAAGAATAATCATCCATAGAGGACATAATTTTATGTCCGGATGTCTTGTCAATAAGCTCATCCGCTATTGGCATCAGATATTAATCCTTTGGTGTTGCTTTATTAAGATATCTAAAATCGATGCAGACTCTTATCTTACCATTCTTTTTTCTACAGGAAAATGGAAGAAATCCATTCAGTATATCGAGAAGTTCTTATGTACCTAACTTCGATCTACTTCTTTACTTCTTCATAAACTTGTTGTCGATGTTTTGTTGGTAATCGACGTGGGGCTTGTTTCATAGATTTAAAGTTTATCTTAGTTGGTAAAGTATGTCCGTCTAGTTGTCGATCTGAACTAGGCATTTCAATATAATCTCGTGTGAAGCAATCTTATATTCTTTTAACAGTGTTAATATTGATTGAAAAAGATTGCCATCAATCGAACGGCTAATAATTGTAGGCCGTTGATCTTCATCATCACTTAAATTCACTGTAACAAAAGAATCTCGGAGCATCATCAATGTTTGTCGATCCTCAGGTGATTCAGCTATAGACTATCACATAACGTTGTTTTATTCATAGTAGGATGAAATACAACACCAGTCGAATCAATACACGATTGCAAGCCCAAACTCGACTCGTCCTCTTCAGCACGCTGGTCGAGACCATCCACGTCTAGCGAACTGGTTTCTAAACACAATTGAAGACTAACTTTAGGCCTAGTTAGTCTATACACTCGAAATCGCTCCATGATATCAACGATTAAGTCTTCCTTGTCTAAATCAAGCATTTTTGACCTCCCAGAGGAGTCTCTCGGGCTCCAAGTGTGGATTGCTAGGATAGGATTATCGACTATGAAGCGCGTGTAATGGCATTCCCTTCGACGATGAGGAGGTGCGTATGTCTATGGTTGTGCTGGTCCAGTCTTTCCTCATCGAGATCAACGAAATCGGGATAACGATAGGATCGATTAGGTGTGACATAGTCGCCTCGATCCTCATGCATAGTGGGCGACCTGCTTGGTTCAGCCCGTCGATAATCCTGTGTTGGATGAACAAGATCTTGGGTGGTCTCATGATCGAAACTCACCCCGCGCTTCTCGTCGCGAACTGTAGCCTCCTGGCCAAGGTTTCGGGAGAATAATCAGCATCGATCCTGGTAGTCAATCACGGGCGTTGTTTTTGTAAATCCAGGAAATTCTCTTGATACTTAGCCTGCATCTGTAGAAACATGTCCAAAGGGACAACCCCCGATACAATTAGCAAAACATTTGATGCAAGGACATTTTTTTGCTCTGGCACAAGAACATTCTGTTGTTCAGGATTCTGGGCATTTTGCTACCCATTTCGACGGTTCTGATGGTCGTTGGTATTCTGGCCTTGTCCGAAATTTGTCTTTGAGTCGATGAGAGTAAAGCCATTATGTTAGCTGCACTCCGAGAAGTTGGCATTCCGTGTTGTCACACGAAATTCATTTTTCGACTCCCACTATGGTCGCCAAAAACGTGTTTGCGGGCGAAACACGCCACGATACATCGGGGACTAAGTGTTGAATGAAAATATGGTCGCCAATAATGTAAATGAACAAAAGAAGAATCAGAATTTCACTGAATTAATGAAAAAGAACTTACAGCCATGGTACAACACTTAAAACAATTGTATATAGTCAAGTTGACAATCAAGCAGCCCTTTGGGGTCATATAATGATTGTACGGTATCTTACAATTGACCAGGACTCACTTATTTACAGACATACTATAGGCAAACTGTCGACCGAACACATTAAACACGTGTTAATTGTCCTGAAACTAACTACCTATCAACTGCTACGACAATCCTATTATCGACAATCTCTCCAGTCGATTCTCATAGCATCGATGAGCCCCTGGGTCAACGCGACCTCATGCCTTGACGACCACGATTGATGCTGGATGCCTTCAATGCAGCATCGACCCTAAACGTTGAAACAACTTCGATCTTGATCACCTTCGAAGCCTTTGTTAATAATCATCTTTATGTACACATTGTCTTTTTCTTTACTCTTTGTTTAGGGTGACCACATTATGGAATCAAATATCAAATTACCGCATTCATTTAAAAATTATTCCCGACATATTTGCTAGTTAACACGTCTTTGATGACCACAATGAAAGTAGGATGATACGAAACGGTGGTAAGGTTGGTTAAGTGACTATTGGCAAAGGGATTCCCGTAGTCAGACACATTGTGTAGTTTGCATATGTGTAGATTGTTTAGAGTTAGTTATTTTCCATTTTCAATTCCAAAAGCAAAACTAGATGCACATTGTAGTGATGAAGTCCACTACGATGATCCATACAAAATCGTTTTGTTCCTGGCGATCCGTTAATTGTCATTACTTTGGGGACAAATAAACATCCTCACATAATGTTCATTAGCTCATTATTGAGCAAAGATCTATCTCAACCTATTAAGAAACTTTTCCACAATTACCGAGATTGTTTTACTTATGATTATACTAAAATGTTCAACTTAGAACACAATTTGGTAGAACATGAGTTGCGAACGTATGAGGGGATCAAAACTGTAAACCAGCCCCTTGGCGGACGTCAAAGGAGGTAACGTAGTTAGTCTATGTTGAATTTAGAAATCTATTTGATGTTAGTTATTTTTTGAACTGCCAAGTATGTCGAATGGGTGTCAAGTATAATTCATGTTGTCAAAAATAATGGTAAGATAAAAATATACATTGGCTTTATGGACTTGAACCCAAAGATTCCAAATGACGAGTATCTTATGCCTATGGCGGATAGAAATGAGTTGATGTCCCTTATGAATGGTTATTAAGGATACAATCGATTCTTAAGTTCACGAACAATAACCATGTTTTTCATAAGAGTTCACGTATGTGTTAAAACACTTTGTAAAAATACGTGAATGATTATTAATGGAAGAAGGTTTTTATTGTTTATTAATTACTTTCTACTCGTAATTATTACAGTAAAGTCCCATAAACTGGTTAAGTCAATCTAAAATTCCTTGAGCGAATAAATGTTTAGAAGGGACATGAACTTCTAGATCAACGCTATGCATAACTCAAGTCGAGTTAAACATGACGGATGGATATGCAAGTTACTTGGGGGTTCCCGAGCTAAGCGCTACACTGTACACGAATCATTAATAGGAAATACCTCATGTTAAGCGTAATTGGTCACTTCTGTTATTGAACGAGTATAACTGATCATTTTACTTGAGACCTTTATTTATTATGTGTGAAGTTGCGCACTTGGATGCCGTTAAAAGATATCTTTAATCACATTACGAGTAATACTTTTATTGGGTGTCTAGCAAAGTGTATAGGTTATAGTATTGAGTCAATATATGATTCATCGTTTTTTGGATTAAAAAGTTGACATTTTAACTTTTTGATTAGGATCTTAGTGATTTCAAATGTACGGCCTCGGAGAAATGTTTATTATTCAAGTTAATATTTGTTATATCTCAGAAATCAGGTAAATGATTAACTAAGTGATGGTGCATGATACACAATAATCGGTTCACTATGTTTTTTGGTTCATTACCAATATTTTATTTTATTGGGTGTATAAAAATTGTTGTTAGACGGTTATCTTAGCCGTTGTATGATTATACCCTGCCTTATGTGGAGGGTCCTATGTAAAAGCATATCGGCACGGACATTCTATATATTAGAATAAAATAAATATGTATATACATATATATAACTTGTAAAATAGAAGTTATTGGATTATAAAATTATTCTGAAATACTGGAATCACTAAATCTTATTTTTATATTTAAGTTGTCGAATATATAAGTTATGAATAAGTATCACTAATGGTTTATAAATATGACACGTACGGACAAGCGTACGCAAACAAATAAGTGAATATCACTTGATTGAAAAGGCGGTTTCACCATTCAGATTTTGATTGAATTTTAACATCTGATCAAAGAGAAGAAAGATTGAGATTTAGAGATTTCGGTAGAATTGAAATTAAAAGATCGAATTGAGAATCATTACATAGATAAATGAAATTCGATCGATAAGAAATTCTTTCAAAGTTTATGAAAGAAAAGTTAACGGAGAATGCTAGCACTAAGAAGTAATTCGAAGTGTTTGTGTTGCGGCGTGTGTGGAAATGTTGCTAGAGGAGTCACACTTGGGACTCTAGAAGACGGTCGTGTTGAAACGTTCATAAATGTTTCAAGATTGCGTGGTATGAGTTATTTAATATAGATTTCCATTGGATTTATCTGTATCACTGTTGGGACTGTTTTGATGATGAACCGGATCCTCTGTACTACAGAAGGTCGAACATTCTATTCTACAGAAGCTTCTTATATTAAGGGATTTATGTAAGAATCATTTTATAATTAAATGATTAATTGATGATTATTTAATTATGAAATACAATCACATCGATCAAGATAATTATCTGATCGAATCATATTGATTTAGTCACCAAATAATCATAGAGGAGATAATATTTTTTAGGCGAATTATCGATATTTGACCTCAACTATATGCCAACTTTACGTTTTGTCATATCGTTTAAAAATTTTTTGATTTAGCCTTATTTCAATTTTAATTTTCGATTTAGCATTATTTGTAACGGACGTTACGATTCGGTGACGTGTCTGTGACTATTCCTTTTATTATATTAAATAATTTTGTTTTCATACGTGGACATTAATAAATCAAAAAATAAAAAAGGCTCTCCCCTCCCCTACGAAGCTTCGCCTCTCTCGATCGAGTATCCTTCTATGTCCTCGTCTCCTCCGACGGCACGTTCTCCGTGATTTTCTTCCCGATCAACGATAACCCCTACTCCTTCGCCGTCAACAGGTGGTTGCTGGAATTCGGGGTGGGGCAGGGGCGGGGTGGAGGGGGAGGGGGTGGGTGTGAGGGCAGAGAGGAGCTGGGGAGGGGGAGGGGCTGGGTGTGGGGGAGGGGAAGGGAGAGGGTGACGGTGAAATTTTTTGGGGAGGGGGAGGGAGTAGGTGTGGGGGCAGTTTTGAGGGCAGGGCAGGGAAGGGGCGAGGGTGATGGTGGGGGCAGGGGGGAATTTCGGGGGAGGGGGGAGGGGGGAGGGGGAGTGTGACCGTGGGGGGAAGGGAAGTTTTGGGGGAGGGGGTAGAAGTGGGTGTGGGGCAAAGGGCGGGGGAGGGGGAGCGGAGGAAACGGAGACGAGGAGAAAGTTACAGGGCCACGTAGGCATAATTTATAAGTCAGAAGACTACGTGGACAATAATATTATCGACGTTAGAGACACGTTATATTTTTGTAACGTCCGTTACAAATAAGGCTAAATCAAAAATTAAAATTGAAATAACGCCAAATCAAAAAATTTTTAAACGATACGACAAAACGTAAAGTTGGCATATAGTTGGGGCCAAATATCAATAATTTGCCTATTTTTTATAAAAGGAAATGTATCTCTCTATATATGGAAAGGTTCTACTAGATGGTCTAAAGGCTTCTGTAAGCTCTTACGACCTCTACATGACCGTTATTTGGATGCAAATCACCACCACATGTCCAGATACATTCTCACATGTGTCTTTATCAGGATGGAATGAATCATTACCCATATGGAAGTAAATCAACGATTATTTCCATCTGGAGAAGGTTATCGAGCAGAACCTTCTGCGATACCTTCTATGATGCAATATTCATGGAAAATATATCATGATCGTATTCTGATTTATTTTCTATCTGAAAACTTGCACGTGTATGTTATCATTCATTTTGTCTGCTAACCTTTAATTATTTATTTTGCAGATTGTTAATTTATTTTTTTCCTTTTTGCATTTTCTTCTTTAAACTTTGTGTATAAAAGGGCCACACCTTCTCAGTCAAAAATCGGTTTAGGGTTTATTATTCGAGTTAATATTTGTTATATCTCATAATCAAGTAAATGATTAATTAAGTGATGGTGCATGATACACAATAGTCGGTTCACTATGTTTTTTGGTTCATGACTAATATTTTATTTTAATGGGTGTATAAAAATTGTTGTTAGACGGTTATCTTAGCCGTTGTATGATTATACCCTGCCTTATGTGGAGGGTCCTATGTAAAAGCATATCGGCACGGACATTCTATGTATTAGAATAAAATAAATATGCATATACATATATATAACTTGTAGAATAGAAGTTATTGGATTATAAAATTATTCTGAAATATTGAAATCACTAAATCTTATTTTTGTATTTAAGTTGTCAAATATATAAGTTATGAATAAGTATCACTAATGGTTTATAAATATGACACGTACGGACAAGCGTACGCAAACAGATAAGTGAATATTAATGTTGTATTATATTAATATATTATTTAAATCACTTGATTGAAAAGGCGGTTTCACCATTCAGATTTTGATTGAATTTTAACATTTGATCAAAGAGAAGAAAGATTAAGATTTAGAGATTTCAGTAGAATCTCAATTAAAAGATCGAATTGAGAATCATTACATTGATAAATGAAATTCGACCGATAAGAAATTCTTTCAAAGTTTATGAAAGAAAAGTTAACGGAGAATGCTAGCACTAAGAAGTAATTCAAAGTGTTTGTGTTGCGGCGTGTGCGGAAATGTTGCTAAAGGAGTCACACTTGGGACTCTAGAAGACGGTCGTGTTGAAACGTTCATAAATGTTTCAAGATTGCGCGGTATGAGTTATTTAATATAGAATTCCATTGGATTGATTTGTATCACTGTTGCGACTGTTTTGATGATGAACCGGATCTTTTGTACTACAGAAGGTCGAACATTCTATTCTACAGAAGCTTCTTATATTAAGGGCTTTATGTAAGAATCATTTTATAATTAAATGATTAGTTGATGATTATTTAATTATGAAATACAATCCCATCGATCAAGATAATTATCTGATCGAATCATATTGATTTAGTCACCAAATAATCATAGTGGAGATAATATTTTTTATATAAGGAAATGTATCTCTCTATATATGGAATGGTTCTACTAGATGGTCTAAAGGCTTCTGTAAGCTCTTACGACCTCTACACGACTGTTATTTGGTTTCAAATCACCACCACTTGTCCAGATACATTCTCACATGTGTCTTTATCAGGATGGAATGAATCATTACCCATATGGAAATAAATCTACGATTATTTCCATCTGGAGAAGGTTATCGAGCAGAACCTTCTGCGATACCATCTATGATGCACTATTCTTGGAAAATATATCATGATCGTATTCTGATTTATTTTCTATCTAAATACTTGCACGTGTATGTTATCATTCATTTTGTCTACTACCCTTTAATTATTTATTTTGCAGATTGTTAATTTATTTTTTTCCTTTTTGCATTTTCTTCTTTGAACTTTGTGTATAAAAGGGCCACTTCTTCTCTGTCAAAAATCGGTTTAGGGTTTATTATTCAAGTTAATATTTGTTATATCTCATAAATCAAGTAAATGATTAATTAAGTGATGGTCCATGATACACAATAATCGGTTCCCTACGTTTTTTGGTTCATGACCAATATTTTATTTTGTTGGGTGTATAAAAAATGTTTTTAGACGGTTATCTTAGCCATTGTATGATTATACCCTGCCTTATGTGGAGGGTCCTATGTAAAAGCATATCGGCACGGACATTCTATATATTAGAATAAAATAAATATGTATATACATATATATAACATGTAGAATAGAAGTTATTGGATTATAAAATTATTCTGAAATATTGGAATCACTAAATCTTATTTTTGTATTTAAGTTGTCGAATTTATAAGTTATGAATAAGTATCACTAATGGTTTATAAATATGACGCGTACGGACAAGCGTACGCAAATAGATAAGCGAATATTAACATTGTATTATATTAATATATTACTTAAATCACTTGATTGAAAAGGCGGTTTCACCATTCAAATTTTGATTGAATTTTAACATTTGATAAAAAAGAAGAAAGATTGAGATTTAGAGATTTCGGTAGAATTGAAATTAAAAGATCGAATTGAGAATCATTACATAGACAAATGAAATTCGACCGATAGGAAATTCTTTCAAAGTTTATGAAAGAAAAGTTAACAGAGAATGCTCGCACTAAGAAGTAATTCGAAGTGTTTGTGTTGCGGCGTGTGTGGAAATCTTGCTTGGGGAGTCACACTTGGGACTCTAGAAGATGGTCGTGTTGAAACGTTCATAAATGTTTCAAGATTGCGCGGTATGAGTTATTTAATATAAATTTCCATTGGATTTATATGTATCACTGTTGGAACTGTTTTGATGATGAACCGGATCCTCTGTACTACAGAAGGTCGAACATTCTATTCTATAGAAGCTTCTTATATTAAGGGCTTTATGTAAGAATCATTTTGTAATTAAATGATTAGTTGATGATTATTTAATTATGAAATACAATCCCATCGATCAAGATAATTATCTGATCGAATCATATTGATTTAGTCACCAAATAATCATATTGGAGATCATATTTTTTAAAGAATGAAATGTATCTCTCTATATATGGAAATGTTCTACTAGATGGTCTAAAGTCTTCTATAAGCTCTTACGACCTCTACATGACCGTTATTTAGTTGCAAATCACCACCATCTGTCCAGATACATTCTCACATGTGTCTTTATCAGGATGGAATGAATCATTACCCATATGGAAGTAAATCAACAATTATTTCCATCTGGAGAAGGTTATCGAGCAGAACCTTCCGCGATACCTTCTATGATGCACTATTCATGGAAAATCTATCATGATCGTATTCTGATTTATTTTCTATCTGAATACATGCACGTGTATGTTATCATTCATTTTGTCTACTAACCTCTAATTATTTATTTTGCAGATTGTAAATTTATTTTTTTTCCTTTCTGCATTTTCTTCTTTGAACTTTGTGTATAAAAGGGCCACACCTTCTCATTCAAAAATTAGTTTAGGGTTTATTATTCGAGTTAATATTTGTTATATCTCAGAAATCAAGTAAATGATTAATTAAGTGATGGTGCATGATACACAATAATCGATTCACTTTGTTTTTGGGTTCATGACCAATATTTTATTTTATTGGGTGATACGGGGACGGCAAGGAATAGATGATCCCTAAACCGAAAACGAATGGGGACGTCACTGAAAAGGGTGCCGAATGGAGTGACGTTCGGTATGGACGGAAGGTGTGTGGGGTAGGCGGCTGAATGATGAAAAGGAAGGGTTGAAATCAACCTCCACGGATACAGATGCACCACCGTGAAAGAAGACTCGGGTAGGCTCGTTTGGCCGTGGATACAGATACACCACCACGAACAAGACGAGGGCGAGGCACAACACGGAGGATACAGATACACCACCACCGGCTGATACACTTTACTCAATCCGCACTTGGAAATCCACCAAATGAAGAACGAGGTTGGAAGGAGAATCCTCTCTCTTCGGATAAAAGACACTAAGTCTGATAAGGGTTTGTAATTTGATTCCAAAACTGATGTCCAAATGAGTACAAGGTGCCCATTATATAGGGAACACCTGAAAAAGAACTTAAATGCAGGAAATGAACCTAGGCTAGATGCATGCAAGGCAAGATTCATGGTCGGGCCATAAATGGCTTATTGGAAATGCAACAAAGTAAATGCAAAGCATGAATGATAAATGCATGAATGAGGAATGCGAATTGATTCAGCTTCTTTGAGGCTCTTCATCTTCGAGACTCTTGGCGTGGCCGACTCTTCGTTGCTCAGTCGCTGATGATGTCAAGTCGCACTCGTCAAGTCGACGTCAAGTCGCAAGTCGCACTCGTCAAGTCGACGTGAGTAAAGTGACGCCTCTCTTGCTGCGCGTCGACGGGGATAAATTGTCGTCCGTCTTTGTATCATCCTCCCCTTGTTGAAAAGAGTTTGTCCTCAAACTCTCGTCGTCGTCATCCTCCACAAATGGCATGAGATCCTGGACGTTGAATGTGGCAGAAACGCCATAGTCACCTGGAAGATCAATTTTGTAGGCGTTGTCGTTGATGCGCTCGACGATCTTGAATGGTCCTTCTGCGCGCGGCATTAGCTTGTTCTTCCTCTTGCCTGGGAATCGATCCTTGCGCAGATGAATCCAAACTAAGTCTCCTGGCTGAAATATCTTCACTCTTCTTCCGCGATTGGCTCTTTCCGTGTAACGTTGATTGGCCTTCTCGATCTGCGCTCGAGTCTTCTCATGGAGCAATCGCATCTCCTTAATGCGCTCCTCAGCATCTCGGCTAACTGACCTCATATCGCTCGCAGGCATTAGTTCAACAGGGACTAAATGATTGAGCCCGTAGACTACCTGGAAGGGTGATGACTTCGTTGTCGAACTTGGGGCTCGATTGTATGCTAATTCAGCGTGGGCAAGCTTGATGTCCCAATCCTTCTGGTTCTTCGAGACCAAGGTCCGAAGGATTGTAGCCATAGTGCGATTGACAACCTCCGTTTGTCCATCGGTTTGCGGATGATAAGCTGTGCTGAATACAAGCTTCGTTCCCAACTTGTGCCACAGTGTCTTCCAAAAGTAGCTTAGGAACTTCGTGTCGCGATCTGAAACGATCGACTTGGGTACTCCATGCAACCTTAGCACTTCTCGAAAGTATAAATCTGCTACGTTGGTCGCATCGTCCGTTTTCTGACATGGGATGAAGTGTGCCATCTTCGAAAATCGGTCGACCACTACCATGATCGAATCCTTTCTTCGTTGCGTTCTTGGCAATCCTAGTACAAAATCCATACTCACATGTTCCCATGGTCGCTCTGGGACGGGCAATGGAGTGTACAGACCCTGAGGTTGGACACGGCTCTTCGCTTGCTGGCAAGTCGCACATCTCGCGATTAGTCCTCGCACTTGCTTCTCCATTCGAGGCCAATAGAAATGCTCTTGTAGCATTGCCAGCGTCTTGTCCACTCCACAATGTCCAGCGATTCCTCCTCCATGGACTTCTCGTATAAGTAGTTCTCTCGTCGAACTCCTTGGAATGCATAGCTTAGAGTCGCGAAATAAAAATCCATTCACCTGGTGGAATCGATCGATGGCTTGCTGGGCGCACTGGACGAAGATTGCTCCAAAATCTTCATCGTCCTTGTACAACTCCTTCAAATACCCAAATCCAATCAGCTTTGTCTCCATCGCAGATAGTAAAATCATTTTCCTCGATAGAACATCTGCGACTATATTCTTTGCGCCTGGTTTGTGCTTCAAGACAAAGTTGAATGCTTGTAGAAACTCTACCCACTTCGCATGTCGGCGACTAAGCTTGTGCTGACCATTGATGTACTTGAGAGCTTCATGATCGGTGTGCAACACAAACTCTCTGGGCATCAAGTAATGACTCCAAGTCTCGAGTACTCGAACAATTGCTAAGAACTCCTTTTCATATGTCGAGTAGTTCAATTTGGCGCCATTAAGCTTCTCGCTGAAATAAGCGATGGGTCTTCCTTCCTGCAGCAAAACTCCTCTAATTCCTACTCCCGATGCATCACATTCCACTTCGAACATCTTCGCAAAGTCGGGTAAAGCTAGAACTGGGGCTGCGCCTAGACACTCCTTCAGTCGCTCGAAACTAGCTTGTGCGACTGGTGTCCACTCGAATTTGTCTCCCTTCAAACATTCGGTGAGTGGGGCTGCGATTGAGCTAAATCCTTGAATGAACCTCCGATAGAACGACGCCAAGCCATGGAAGCTGCGAACGTCGTGGAAACTCCTTGGAGTCGGCCACTCCTTGATCGCTTCAATCTTGCTCTCGTCCACCTTAATTCCTTCTGCTGAGACGACAAATCCAAGAAATATTACATTCGGTTGGAAGAACTCACATTTCTTGAGATTTCCATATGGCTTTTCCTCCCGAAGTGTGTTGAACACAGCTCGCAAATGATTGATATGCTCCTTATTGCTCCGGCTGTAGACAAGAATATCGTCGAAGTAGACGACCACAAACTTCCCCATGAATGGTCGCAAGACATGGGTCATTAGTCGCATGAACGTGCTGGGCGCGTTTGACAATCCAAATGGCATCACCAACCACTCGTACAACCCGTACTTAGTCTTGAAGGCTGTCTTCCACTCGTCGACTTCTTTCATCCGGATCTGGTGATAACCACTTCGCAAATCCACTTTGGAAAACACCTGCGCTCCATGCAACTCATCCAACATATCATCCAGTCGAGGGATAGGAAAGCGATACTTTACTGTGATTTTGTTGATCGCTCGACTGTCCATGCACATTCTCCATGTGCCATCCTTCTTCGGCACCAATATGGCTGGAACCGAACATGGGCTCAAACTCTCTCGAACTGATCCCTTGTTGACAAGCTTGTCGACTTGCCTCTGCAACTCCTTTGCCTCCTCTGGATTGCATCGATAGGCTGGTCGATTTGGTAGCGACGCCCCTGGAACCAAGTCTATTTGATGTTGTATGCTCCGCATCGGTGGTAATTCGACTGGTAGCTCCTCTGGAAATACGTCCTTGAACTCCTCAAGAATGGAAGTGGCCTGAGGATGGCTTGTCGCTTGACCTGGGACGGATTCGACAAGAACCACAAAATAAGCCTTCTCACCTTCTTGAATCGCTCGAACTAGTTGAACTCCCTTGAGAGGCTGGTCGCTAAGTCGATCCTGGGTCGCGATTGTAGGCTGACTAGTGAGGGGCATCAAAGTGACCTTCTTCTCTCCGACGTGGATGGAATAGGTATTGTGATACCCGTCGTGTTGCGCGCGTCGATCAAACTGCCACGGTCTCCCCAATAGTAGCTGGCATGCATCCATGGGAATGACGTCGCAAGCGACTTCATCTTGGTAGCTCTTCCCAATGGAAAATGGAACTCGCACTCGCTGGGTGACTCGAACGTCACTCTCCTTCTTGAGCCATTGTAGACGGTAGGGATGTGGGTGTGCTTCGATGGGCAACTTCAGCTTTTCAACCATCGTTCTTGACACGGCGTTGGTGCAGCTACCACTATCCACAATCACCAAACATACCTTCCCTGCGACCGTGCACCTAGTATGGAAGATGCTCTCCCTTTGACTTTCCTCTTTTGCCGGTGTCACACTCAAAGCCTTTCGGACGACCAACAGTTCTCCTTCGTCTGGATACTCTTCTATCTCTTCGGCATCCCAAACAGGGTCGACGTTCTCATCGAACTCATCTTCTCCATCAGACGGCTCTCTAATGACAACGTTTCTTCTCGTCGGACACTCAGAAGCCATGTGTCCTATTCCTTGGCACTTGAAACATCGTCTAGCATTATCTTGCTCGTTCCACTTAACTTCTGGTCTGGTAGTCGCTGAAGGAGTTTTTCTCGATGTCGTCAGTGGTGGCTTTGCCTGGGAGCTACTCCCCTTGTTGAAAGGCGAAGCCTTCACAAATGAGCGGGTATTCGATCTTCTCGCTTGTTGCTGCTCAACCTTGTGCGCTAATGCTCGCACATCGTTGAAACTCCAATATTGCTGTAGGTCAACGACATCTGCGATTTGGGGCTTAAGTCCTCGAAGATACCTGGCAATGGTTTGCTCTGGGGCTTCTTGGACATCACATTGCAGCAACAGTCTTTCGAACTCCCATGTATACTCCGATACACTTGAGACTTGTTGTAGCGACTACAATTTGAGATAGAGATCTCGTCGATGATGCTCCGGTAGAAATCTCTTCGTCATGGACCTCTTCATTTTCGACCACGTACGAATTTTTTCACGCCCTTCCCTACGGCGCTGCTGGTTGGTGTTCTCCCACCACAAACTCGCGTACTTCTTTAATTTCAAGGCAGCCAGTTTCACCTTTCGCTCTTCGGGCACTTCCTCGTAATCAAAGATGCGCTCCACGGTGTGCATCCAATCGATGAACTCGTTGGGGTCCAAGTTTCCTTCAAACTCCGGAATCTGAACGTTCATCGTCGGGGCTCTTCTCTCCTGCCTACGATACTCCGGTGAAGAACCTCGTTGAGACTCCTCACGCCATGGGTTCTCCTCATCATCGCTCTCAATTCGACTGCGGGAAGTCGATGCATGGTGTGTCCGTAACGACTGTAGTTGCTGTTGAAGATCAGCTATCTGTTCCTCAAGCCGAGCAACTTGTGCTTCGTCTAGAGTCATACCGCGTTGAAATCTTCCGGCCATTGACAACCTAGGGCTCTGATACCAAGATGATACGGGGACGGCAAGGAATAGATGATCCCTAAACCGAAAACGAATGGGGACGTCACTGAAAAGGGTGCCGAATGGAGTGACGTTCGGTATGGACGGAAGGTGTGTGGGGTAGGCGGCTGAATGATGAAAAGGAAGGGTTGAAATCAACCTCCACGGATACAGATGCACCACCGTGAAAGAAGACTCGGGTAGGCTCGTTTGGCCGTGGATACAGATACACCACCACGAACAAGACGAGGGCGAGGCACAACACGGAGGATACAGATACACCACCACCGGTTGATACACTCTACTCAATCCGCACTTGGAAATCCACCAAATGAAGAACGAGGTTGGAAGGAGAATCCACTCTCTTCGGATAAAAGACACTAAGTCTGATAAGGGTTTGTAATTTGATTCCAAAACTAATGTCCAAATGAGTACAAGGTGCCCATTATATAGGGAACACCTGAAAAAGAACTTAAATGCACGAAATGAACCTAGGCTAGATGCATGCAAGGCAAGATTCATGGTCGGGCCATAAATGGCTTATTGGAAATGCAACAAAGTAAATGCAAAGCATGAATGATAAATGCATGAATGAGGAATGCGAATTGATTCAGCTTCTTTGGGGCTCTTCATCTTCGAGACTCTTGGCGTGGCCGACTCTTCGTTGCTCAGTCGCTGATGATGTCAAGTCGCACTCGTCAAGTCGACGTCAAGTCGCAAGTCGCACTCGTCAAGTCGACGTCAAGTCGCAAGTCGCACTCGTCAAGTCGACGTGAGTAAAGTGACGCCTCTCTTGCTGCGCGTCGACGGGGATAAATTGTCGTCCGTCTTTGTATCATTGGGTGTATAAAAATTATTGTTAGACGGTTATCTTAGCCGTTGTATGATTATACCCTGCCTTATGTGGAGGGTCCTATGTAAAGCATATCGGCACGGACATTCTATATATTAGAATAAAATAAATATGTATATACATATATATAATTTGTAGAATAGTAGTTATTGGATTATAAAATTATTCTGAAATATTGGAATCACTAAATCTTATTTTTTTATTTAAGTTGTCGAATATATATGTTATGAATAAGTATCACAAATGGTTTATAAATATGACACGTGCGGACAAGCATACGCAAACAGATAAGTGAATATTAATATTATATTATATTAATATATTATTTAAATCACTTGATTGAAAAGGCGGTTTCACCATTCAGATGTTGATTGAATTTTAACATTTGATCAAAGAGAAGAAAGACTGAGATTTAGAGATTTCGGTAGAATTGAAATTAAATAATCGAATTGATAATCATTACATAGATAAATGAAATTCGACCGATAAGAAATTCTTTCAAAGTTTATGAAAGAAAAGTTAACGGAGAATGCTAGCACTAAGTAGTAATTCGAGGTGTTTCTGTGGCGGCGTGTGTGGAAATGTTGCTAGAGGAGTCACACTTGGGACTCCTGAAGACGGTCGTGTTGAAACGTTCATAAATGTTTCAAGATTGCGCGGTATGAGTTATTTAATATAGATTTCCGATGGATTTATATGTATCACTGTTGGGACTGTTTTGATGATGAACCGGATCCTATGTACTACAGAAGGTCGAACATTCTATTCTACAGAAGCTTCTTATATTATGGGCTTAATGTAAGAATCATTTTGTAATTAAGTGATTAGTTGATGATTATTTAGTTATGAAATACAATCCCATCGATCAAGATAATTATCTGATCGAATCATATTGATTTAGTCACCAAATAATCATAGTGGTGATAATATTTTTTATAGAAGGAAATGTATCTCTCTATATATGGAAAGGTTTTACTAGATGGTCTAAAGGCTTCTGTAAGCTCTTACGACCTCTACATGACCGTTATTTGGTTGTAAATCACCACCACCTGTCCACAAACATTCTCAATGTGTCTTTATCGGGATGGAATGAATCATTACCCATATAGAAGTAAATCAACGATTATTTCCATCTGGAGAAGGTTATCGAGCAGAACCTTCTACGATACCTTCTATGATGCACTATTCATGGAAAATATATCATGATCGTATTCTGATTTATTTTCTATCTGAATACTTGCACGTGTATGTTATCATTCATTTTGTCTACTAACCTTTAATTATTTATTTTGCAGATTGTTAATTTTTTTTTTCCTTTTTGCATTTTCTTCTTTGAACTTTGTGTATAAAAGGGTCACACCTTCTCTGTCAAAAATCAGTTTAGGGTTTATTATTCAAGTTAATATTTGTTATATCTCATAAATCAAGTAAATGATTAATTAAGTTATGGTGCATGATACACAGCAATCGGTTCACTATGTTTTTTGGTTCGTGACCAATATTTTATTTTATTGGGTGTATACAAATTGTTGTTAGACGGTTATCTTAGCCGTTGTATGATTATACCCTGGCTTATGTGGAGGGTCCTATGTAAAAGCATATCGGCGCGGACATTCTATATATTAGAATAAAATAAATATGTATATACATATATATAACTTGTAGAATAGAAGTTATTGGATTATAAAATTATTCTGAAATATTGGAATCACTAAATCTTATTTTTGTATTTAAGTTGTCGAATATATAAGTTATGAATAAGTATCACTAATGGTTTATAAATATGACACGTAAGGACAAGTGTACGCAAACAGATAAGTGAATATTAATATTGTATTATATTAATATATTATTTGAATCACTTGATTGAAAAGGTGGTTTCACCATTCAGATTTTGATTGAATTTTAACATTTGATCAAAGAGAAGAAAGATTGAGATTTAGAGATTTCGGTAGAATTGAAATTAAAAGATCGAATTGAGAATCATTACATAGATAAATGAAATTCGACCGATAAGAAATTCTTTCAAAGTTTATGAAAGACAAGTTAACGGAGAATGCTAGCACTAAGAAGTAATTCGAAGTGTTTGTGCTGCGACGTGTGTGGAAATGTTGCTAGAGGAGTCACACTCGGGACTCTAGAAGACGGTCGTGTTGAAAAGTTCATAAATGTTTCAAGATTGCGCGGTATGAGTTATTTAATATACATTTCCATTGGATTTATTTGTATCACTGTTGGGACTGTTTTGATGATGAACCGGATCCTCTGTACTACAGAAGGTCGAACATTCTATTCTACAGAAGCTTCTTATATTAAGGGCTTTATGTAAGAATCATTTTGTAATTAAATGATTAGTTGATGATTATTTAATTATGAAATACAATCCCATCAATCAAGATAATTATATGATCGAATCATATTGATTTAGTCACCAAATAATCATATTGGAGATAATATTTTTATAGAAGGAAATGTATATCTCTATATATGGAAAGGTTCTACTAGATGGTCTAAAGGCTTCTGTAAGCTCTTACGACCACTACATGACCATTATTTGGTTGCAAATCACCACCACCTGTCGAGATACATTCTCACATGTGTTTTTATCATGATGGAATGAATCATTACCCATATGGAAGTAAATCAACGATTATTTCCATCTAGAGAAGGTTATCGAGCAGAACCTTCTGCGATACCTTCTATGATGTAATATTCATGAAAAATATATCATGATCGTCTTCTAATTTATTTTCTATCTGAATACTTGCACGTGTATGTTATCATTCATTTTGTCTGCTAACCTTTAATTATTTATTTTTCAGATTGTTAATTTATTTTTTTCCTTTTTGCATTTTCTTCTTTGAACTTTGTGTATAAAAGGGCCACACCTTCTCCGTCAAAAATCGGTTTAGGGTTTATTATTCGAGTTAATATTTGTTATATCTCATAAATCAAGTAAATGATTAATTAAGTGATGGTGCGTGATACACAATAGTCGGTTCACTATGTTTTTTGGGTCCTGACTAATATTTTATTTTATTGGGTGAATAAAAATTGTTGTTAGACGGTTATTTTAGCCGTTGTATGATTATATCCTGCCTTATGTGGAGGGTCCTATGTAAAAGCATATCGGCACGGACATTCTACATATAAGAATAAAATAAATATGTATATACATATATTTAACTTGTAGAATAGAAGTTATTGGATTATAAAATTATTCTGAAATATTGGAATCACTAAATCTTATTTTTGTATTTAAGTTGTCGAATATATAAGTTATGAATAAGTATCACTAATGGTTTACAAATGTACGGACAAGCGTACGCAAATAGATAAGTGAATATTAATATTGTATTATATTAATATATTATTTAAATCACTTGATTGAAAAGGCGGTTTCACCATTCAGATTTTGATTGAATTTTAACATTTGATCAAAGAGAAGAAAGATTGAGAGTCAGAGATTTCGGTAGAATTGAAATTAAAAGATCGAATTGAGAATCATTATATAGATAAATGAAATTCGACCGATGAGAAATTCTTTCAAAGTTTATGAAAAAAAAGTTAACGGAGAATGCTGGCACTAAGAAGTAATTCTAAGTGTTTGTGTCACGGCGAGGGTGGAAATGTTTTGATGATGAACCGGATTTCCTCTGCACTACGGAAGGTCGAACATTCTATTCTACAGAAGCTTCTTATGTTATGGGCTTTATGTAAGAATCATTTTGTAATTAAATGATTAGTTGATGATTATTTAATTATGAAATACAATCCCATCGATCAAGATAATTATCTGATTGAATCATATTGATCTAGTCACCAAATAATCATGTTGGAGATAATATTTTTTATAGAAGGAAATGTATCTCTCTATATATGGAAAAGTTCTACTAGATGGTCTAAAGGCTTCTGTAAGCTCTTACGACCTCTACATGACCGTTATTTAGTTGCAAATCACCACCATCTGTCCAGATACATTCTCACATGTGTCTTTATCAGGATGGAATGAATCATTACCCATATGGAAGTAAATCAACGATTATTTCCATCTGGAGAAGGTTATCGAGCGATACCTTCTATGATGCACTATTCATGGAAAATATATCATGATCGTATTCTGATATATTTTCTATCTGAATACTTGCACGTATATGTTATCATTCATTTTGTCTACAAACCACTTTAATTATTTATTTTGCATATTATTAATTTATGTTTTTCCTTTTTGCATTTTCTTCTGTGAACTTTGTGTATAAAAGGGCCACGCCTTCTCAGTAAAAAATATACGAAAACAATTATTACTAATTCTTCTCTGACTGAAAGCGTGAGCTTTAGTTCTTTCATTCTTTCATTCGTTTAAGTTAGTCACACGAGGAGCACTAGCGACGGACGGCTGCATCGTTGGGGAAGCCTTCTAGGAGAGTGACTCGGGGGCTCGAGGGACTCGGTTGGAAGCTGCAGGAGACGTTGTTGGAAGTGTGTGTACGTGGGCAACGTGCAGGTGGCTGGAGAGAAGGGCTAAATCTCGGGAGCACAGAAGGTGAGGGACTAACCTGCTTCTGTTGTGTAGAGCTTTGTGTGCAGGAACCTCGGACGGAGGCTGCCGTCTACTTGCGTGGGGTTTGTCGCGTGCTTGCGCAGGGTCTGCTGCGTGCTTGCGTAGGGTATGCTACGTGCTTGCGTGGGGTACGCCACATAGTCGCTATCTCGAGGAGATCATACAGGTCGTGTGGAGTCCCCTGAGGGAAAATCCATCCTTGAATAGAGGTCGCTGTTCACTTGCGTAGGGTTTGCTACGTGCTCACGTGGGGTACGCCACAAAGTCATATCCTTGAGTGGATTACGCATTTGGTTACCTTTGATAGTCACACTCACGTGTGCAACTCTCTGTAGCACAGAACTCTACAGTCTGTGCATACATTTTCTTTGTCACTTTTGCTACAGAACTTTACGGTCTGTTTAGTAGAAGATCGACACCTCTTAACATAGAATCTTTCATATCTGTGTCTTTATAATTAAGACATTTCCTATACAGAACCTTCTGTTGTGGATTGACATTCTTGGTACAGAACCTTACGGTCTGTGCAACACTTTCTGTAAGATAGAGTCCTTGGATCTGTTCTATAGAAGGTTGACGCTTACAGTACAAAATCTCTTGATTTGTGCTATAGAAGGTTAACACATCTGACACAGAACCTTCTAGTCAGTGTCTTGCTTACCTTCTTCGACACAGAACCTTCTGGTCTGTGTTGTGCCTTACTTTCTACGATACAGAACCTTCTGGTCTGTATTGAGCCTTAGTTACTACAGTACAGAATCTGATACGGGGACGGCAAGGAATAGATGATTCCTAAACCGAAAACGAATGGGGACGTCACTGAAAAGGGTGCGGAATGGAGTGACGTTCGGTATGGACGGAAAGTGTGTGGGGTAGGCGGCTGAATGAAGAAAAAGAAGGGTTGAGATCAACCTTCACGGATACAGATGCACCACCGTGAAAGAAGACTCGGGTAGACTCGTTTGACCGTGGATACAGATACACCACCACGAACAAGACGAGGGCGAGGCACAACACGGAGGATACAGATACACCACCACCGGTTGATACACTCTACTCAATCCGCACTTGGAAATCCACCAAATGAAGAACGAGGTTTGAAGGAGAATCCACTCACTTCGGATAAAAGACACTAAGTCTGATAAGGGTTTATAATTTGATTCAAAAGCTGTGCTCCAAATGAGTACAAGGTGCCCATTATATAGGGAACACCTGAAGAAGAACTTAAATGCACGAAATGAACCTAGGCTAGATGCATGCAAGGCAAGATTCAAGGACGGGCCATAAATGGCTTATTGGAAATGCAACAAAGTAAATGCAAAGCATGAATGATAAATGAATGAGGAATGCGAATCGATTCAGCTTCCTCGAGGCTCTTCATCTTCGAGACTCTTGGCTTGGGCGACTCTTCGTTGATCAATCGCCGATGTCATCAAGTCGCACCTCCTTGCGTCGCGTCGACTTGCACCTCCTTTCGTCGCGTCGACTTGCACGTCCTTGCGTCGCGTCGACTTGCAACTCCTTTCGTCGCGATCGTAGCTCAGTCGCAAGCGAGCAAAGTGACGCCTCTCTTGCTACGCGTCGACGGGAATAAATTGTCGTCCTTCTTTGTATCATCCTCCCCTTGTTGAAAAGAGTTTGTCCTCAAACTCTCGTCGTCGTCATCCTCCACAAATGGCATGAGATCCTGGACGTTGAATGTGGCAGAAACGCCATAGTCACCTGGAAGATCAATTTTGTAGGCGTTGTCGTTGATGCGCTCGATGATCTTGAATGGTCCTTCAGCGCGCGGCATGAGCTTGTTCTTCCTCTTGCCTGGGAATCGCTCCTTGCGCAAATGAATCCAAACTAAGTCTCCTGGCTGAAATATCTTCACTCTTCTTCCGCGATTGGCTCTTTCTGCGTAACGTTGATTGGCCTTCTCGATCTGCGCTCGAGTCTTCTCATGGAGCAATCGCATCTCCTTAGCGCGCTCCTCAGCATCTCGGCTAACTGATCTCATATCGCTCGCAGGCATTAGTTCAACAGGGACTAAAGGATTGAGTCCGTAGACTACCTGGAAGGGTGATGACTTCGTTGTCGAACTTGGGGCTCGATTGTATGCTAATTCAGCATGGGCAAGCTTGATGTCCCAATCCTTCTGGTTCTTCGAGACCAAGGTTCGAAGGATTGCAGCCATAGTGCGATTGACAACCTCCGTTTGTCCATCGGTTTGCGGATGATAAGCTGTGCTGAATACAAGCTTCGTTCCTAACTTGTGCCACAGTGTCTTCCAAAAGTAGCTTAGGAACTTCGTGTCGCGATCTGAAACGATCGACTTGGGTACTCCATGCAACCTTAGCACTTCTCGAAAGTACAGATCTGCTACGTTGGTCGCATCGTCCGTTTTCTGACATGGGATGAAATGTGCCATCTTCGAAAATCGGTCGACCACTACCATGATCGAATCCTTTCTTCGTTGCGTTCTTGGCAATCCTAGTACAAAATCCATACTCACATGTTCCCATGGTCGATCTGGGACGGGCAATGGAGTGTAGAGACCCTGAGGTTGGACACGGCTCTTCGCTTGCTGGCAAGTCGCACATCTCGCGATTAGTCCTCGCACTTGCTTCTCCAGTCGAGGCCAATAGAAATGCTCTTGTAGCATTGCCAGCGTCTTGTCGACTCCAAAATGTCCAGCGATTCCTCCTCCATGGACTTCTCGTATAAGCAGCTCTCGCGTCGAACTCCTTGGAACGCATAGCTTAGAGTCGCGAAATAAGAATCCATTCACCTGGTGGAATCGATCGATGGCTTGCTTGGCGCATTGGACGAAGATCGCTCCAAAATCTTCATCGTCCTTGTACAACTCCTTCAAGTACTCAAACCCGATCAGCTTTGTCTCCATCGCAGATAGTAACATCATTTTCCTCGAGAGAACATCTGCGACTACATTCTTCGCGCCTGGTTTGTGCTTCAAGACAAAGTTGAATGCTTGTAGAAACTCTACCCACTTCGCATGTCGGCGACTTAGCTTGTGCTGACCATTGATGTACTTGAGAGCTTCATGATCGGTGTGCAACACAAACTCTCTGGGCAGCAAGTAATGACTCCAAGTCTCGAGTACTCGAACAATTGCTAAGAACTCCTTGTCATAAGTCGAGTAGTTCAATTTGGCGCCATTAAGCTTCTCGCTGAAATAAGCGATGGGTCTTCCCTCCTGCAGCAAAACTCCTCCAATTCCTACTCCCGATGCATCACATTCCACTTCGAACATCTTCGCAAAGTCGGGTAAAGCTAGAACTGGGGCTGCGCTTAGACACTCCTTCAGTCGCTCGAAACTAGCTTGTGCGACTGGTGTCCACTCGAATTTGTCTCCCTTCAAACATTCGGTGAGTGGGGCTGCGATTGAGCTAAATCCTTGAATGAACCTCCGATAGAAAGACGCCAAGCCATGGAAGTTGCGAATGTCGCGGAAATTCCTTGGAGTCGGCCACTCCTTGATCGCTTCAATCTTGCTCTCGTCCACCTTAATTCCTTCTGCTGAGACGACAAATCCAAGAAATATTACACTCGGTTGGAAGAACTCACATTTCTTGAGATTTCCATATAGCTTTTCCTCCCGAAGTGTGTTGAACACAGCTCGCAAATGATTGATATGCTCCTCATTGCTCCGGCTGTAGACAAGAATATCGTCGAAGTAGACGACCACAAACTTCCCCATGAATGGTCGCAATACATGGGTCATTAGTCGCATGAACGTGCTGGGCGCGTTGGACAATCCAAATGGCATCACCAACCACTCGTACAACCCGTACTTAGTCTTGAAGGCTGTCTTCCACTCGTCGCCTTCTTTCATCCGGATCTGGTGATAACCACTTCGCAAATCCACTTTGGAAAACACCTGCGCTCCATGCAATTCATCCAACATGTCATCCAGTCGAGGGATAGGAAAGCGATATTTTACTGTGATTTTGTTGATCGCTCGACTGTCCATGCACATTCTCCATGTGCCATCCTTCTTCGGCACCAATATGGCTGGAACCGAACATGGGCTCAAACTCTCTCGAACTGATCCCTTGTTGACAAGCTCGTCGACTTGCCTCTGCAACTCCTTTGCCTCCTCTGGGTTGCATCGATAGGCTGGTCTATTTGGTAGCGACGCTCCTGGAACCAAGTCGATTTGATGTTGGATGCTCCGCATCGGTTGTAAGTCGACTGGTAGCTCCTCTGGAAATACGTCCTTGAACTCCTCAAGAATGGAAGCGGCCTGAGGATGGATCATCGCTTGACCTGGGGCGGATTCGACAAGAACCACAAAATAAGCCTTCTCACCTTCTTGAATTGCTCGAACTAGTTGAACTCCCTTGCGAGGCTGGTCGCTAAGTCGATCCTGGGTCGCGATTGTAGGCTGACTAGTGAGGGGCATCAAAGTGACCCTCTTCTCTCCGATGTGGATGGAATACGTATTGCGATACCCGTCGTGTTGCGCGCGTCGATCAAACTGCCACGGTCTCCCCAATAGTAGGTGGCATGCATCCATGGGAATGACGTCGCAAGCGACTTCATCCTGGTAGCTCTTCCCAATAGAAAATGGAACTCGCGCTCGCTGTGTGACTCGAACGTCACTCTCATTGTTGAGCCATTGTAGACGGTAGGGATGTGGGTGCGCTTCGATGGGCAACTTCAGCTTTTCAACCATCGTTCTTGACACGGCGTTGGTGCAGCTACCACTATCCACAATCACCAAACATACCTTTCCTGCGACTGTGCACCTAGTATGGAAGATGCTCTCCCTTTGACTTTCCTCTTTCGCAGGTGTCACACTTAAGGCCTTTCGGACGACCAACAGTTCTCCTTCGTCCGGATACTCCTCTATCTCTTCGGCATCCCAAACAGGGTCGGCGTTCTCATCGAACTCTTCTTCTCCATCAGATAACTCTCTGATGACAACGTTCCTTCTCGTCGGACACTCAGACGCCATGTGCCCAACTCCTTGGCACTTGAAACATCGTCGAATGATGTCTCGTTCGTGCGATTTGACTTCAGGTCTTGTAGTCGACGGTGCTCTCTTCACTGTTGTTGTTGGCGATGGCTTCGCCTGGGAGCTACTCCCCTTGTTGAAAGGCGCGGCCTTCACAAATGGGCGGGTAGTCGCTCTCCTTTCTTGCTGCTGCTCCACCTTGTGCGCCAATGCTCGCACGTCGTTGAAACTCCAATATTGTTGTAAGTCGACGGCATCTGCGATTTGGGGTTTAAGTCCTCGAAGATACCTGGCAATGGTTTGCTCTGGGGCTTCTTGGACATCACATTGCAGCAACAGTCTCTCGAATTCCCATGTATACTCCGATACACTTGAGACTTGTTGAAGCGACTGCAATTTGAGGTATAGATCTCGTCGATGATGCTCCGGTAGAAATCTCTTCGTCAAGGCCCTCTTCATTTTTGACCACGTACGAATTTTTTCACGCCCTTCCCTACGGCGCTGCTGGTTGGTGTTCTCCCACCACAAACTCGCGTACTTCTTCAATTTCAAGGCAGCCAGCTTCACTTTTCGATCCTCGGGCACTTCCTCGTAATCAAAGATGCGCTCCACGGTGTGCATCCAATCGATGAACTCGTTGGGGTCCAAGTTTCCTTCGAACTCCGGAATCTGAACGCTCATCGTCGGGGCTCTCCTCTCCTGCCTACGATACTCCGGTGAAGATCCTCGTCGAGACTCCTCACGCCATGGGTTCTCCTCACCATCGCTCTCTATTCGACTGCGGGAAGTCGATGCATGGTGTGTCCGTAACGACTGTAGTTGCTGTTGAAGATCGGCTATCTGCTCTTCAAGTCGAGCAACTTGTGCTTCGTCTAGAGTCATACCGCGTTGAAATCTTCCGGCCATTGACAACCTAGCGCTCTGATACCAAGATGATACGGGGACGGCAAGGAATAGATGATTCCTAAACCGAAAACGAATGGGGACGTCACTGAAAAGGGTGCGGAATGGAGTGACGTTCGGTATGGACGGAAAGTGTGTGGGGTAGGCGGCTGAATGAAGAAAAAGAAGGGTTGAGATCAACCTTCACGGATACAGATGCACCACCGTGAAAGAAGACTCGGGTAGACTCGTTTGACCGTGGATACAGATACACCACCACGAACAAGACGAGGGCGAGGCACAACACGGAGGATACAGATACACCACCACTGGTTGATACACTTTACTCAATCCGCACTTGGAAATCCACCAAATGAAGAACGAGGTTTGAAGGAGAATCCACTCACTTCGGATAAAAGACACTAAGTCTGATAAGGGTTTATAATTTGATTCAAAAGCTGTGCTCCAAATGAGTACAAGGTGCCCATTATATAGGGAACACCTGAAGAAGAACTTAAATGCACGAAATGAACCTAGGCTAGATGCATGAAAGGCAAGATTCAAGGACGGGCCATAAATGGCTTATTGGAAATGCAACAAAATAAATGCAAAGCATGAATGATAAATGAATGAGGAATGCGAATCGATTCAGCTTCCTCGAGGCTCTTCATCTTCGAGACTCTTGGCTTGGGCGACTCTTCGTTGATCAATCGCCGATGTCATCAAGTCGCACCTCCTTGCGTCGCGTCGACTTGCACCTCCTTTCGTCGCGTCGACTTGCACGTCCTTGCGTCGCGTCGACTTGCAACTCCTTTCGTCGCGATCGTAGCTCAGTCGCAAGCGAGCAAAGTGACGCCTCTCTTGCTACGCGTCGACGGGAATAAATTGTCGTCCTTCTTTGTATCAGAATCTTAGTGTTTGTGCTACGTAACAAGCCTCTACGGTACAGAACATTCTGGTCTGGGCTCTGCCACTCAAACCTCTATAGTACAGAACCTTCGGGTCTGCTTTTAGTTGATATAGTTTGTGCAACTTGTACTGAGATACATTTGTGTGGAAACCATCCAAATGTCTGGGTGAAGAGTGGACGTAAGTAATTTGCTGAACCACTATATAAAAATCCTTGTGTCCAATCAAACAAATTGCGAACACACTTGAACGTTCTGCTATACATAAACCTATCTACGGTTCTGTTTAACAGAAGCTTCCTTCCGCTACGGGGTAAAACGAGAAAGTGTTAAAATCTGAATTTGGTAATTAACACTAATTCACCCCTCTCTTAGTGTAACAATCACATAGATCCGAGACCGATATTAAACAGTTTTCCTGAGATCAACTTCCTCTACGCTTGGCGAAAACCCAACGTAATAGTGATATAAGAGTCGATTTGTAATCTTATTGTATAAATCATTGTTTTCCGTTAACGAATTCCTAGTTGTTATTACTTTCGAATTTCATTGCGGTTACTTGATAGTTATTTTATTTAACCGTAAAAAGTCTAGAGGAACAAACTAATACGGTTAAATAGATCTTCTAAATTTTGCTATTTGGTTTGATGGTTTAATTATTTGTATTAATTCGTTTAAACAAATTGAAAACGATCGACCAACAATAATTCATTTCTATCATTACGAAACAGACTGACCCTAATAAAATAAAACATTTTGGGACTATAATGATCTACTAGGCTCATATCAAGGTAAAATTTGGCAAATGGTCAAAAGCACATCCATAAATCTAAAGCTCTGTCAATTATTATAATGAACTTTAAGTTAATTAAAGAGCGAATTCAAGAGAGAAATTAATTTCAATAACCTTATTTGGGTTATATGAATAAAACTATAATCTAATTTGGTCATAAAGAAGTGACAATTCGGCGAAGCGGCCCAAAAGAGTTGTCGCCCCATAATGATTCGATTTAGTCTGATTGTGTGAAAAATAGTTCGTTGTGGATTCAACAAAGCTATTTTGTAGAGACAATTAAATTAAAATCCCCTAAATTTACTACGCTTTATCTGCACTTCATTAATAATAATGAAAATAGTTGATGAACTCCGTTAATCGATACAACTCAGTTGTGGGCTCCTGTTATTACGAGTGTAGTTTTTAGTAATTTATCAATAAGTCAACTTAACATAAATTAATTGATTGGTTAGCTCAGCTAAGATCAATTGATTTGACGGGCGATGGGTTTGAGAAAAAATTAACCCAAGTAAAGTATTTCGAGGGTCTCAATGATTTGTTACTGGCAAGTAATGCCTACTTAATGAATAAGGTGTGTAGGTACAGCTCATTTGTATGCATACTATATGATTTAAATATTTGGTCTCCTTATAAATTATTATCAACTAATTCCCAAACCTAATGGTAGGGGTTATTTGGTTTGAGTAAAATAGTACGAGATTATAAAAGCCCTTTATTACTCTTTACAGATAGTGACCTCTAGTTTATTTGCTGTGGATGTCAACTAACATTTCATTGTGAAGTATTTTGAAAAAGAAAGTATCCTATATAGGCCAAATTACCTGCATTGATATAGAAGCCTCAAGATTGTACTGAAACAAGAAAAAAAAGTTTTCATAGTAGACCGTGAGCCACTGGTTGTGCCTAATGAAAAGAAAGATATTAAACATATTTTATATAAAATGTGGGTTAGAAATACCAATAAGAGAAAGAGCAAGGGGAAGTTAAACTGAAAATAAAAAAGATGTCAACTCAATTGGGCCAAAATTGAAAACTAAGAAAGGGCCTGAGACTCCCCAATATGATGAGAAATAATTAATATGCTTTCAATGTGGCAAGAAAGGCCATCGGAAGAAGAATTTGTATATCTTTCAAAAGAAAAATACCAGTCGGGCATGTGCTTAAGGTATTTTCATGATTGAATGTAATTTTTCAATTTCGTTCTCACGGGTCCTAGATTAAGGATATAGTTTTCATATCTGCGTGGACCTACAGGGGCTAAGTTGATGCAGACGAATGCTAAGGGTTAGATGGACCTATGACAGGTACTTGAGCAAGAGTTGTTGTATTAGTTATAGGGACTTTGTTGGATCGTTCAGGAACACTAAGAGGGGGGTGAATTAGTGTTTATAACTTTTTCGCCCTTTCTCAGTGTCAGCGGAAGCGTACTGTATCACATCAGAACGTTTCTCAGAATGAGAACTGCTTTGCTGTAACCGTTACGACTTAATCGTTGGATTCTCGTACTAGTGTTTACGCGATCGTAAGGGACACAGTAGTTTATAGTGGTTCGGCCTTAATCGACCTACGTCCACTTTCCACCGTAGAGGTGATTCCACTATTTGAAAATAATGGGTGCAAAGCGCCCTTGCGCTAGGCGTAAATTTTTCTCACAAAGTGAGATTTAGAATCCCGTACAACAGATGATCACTCCTGGCAACGGTCAGCTCCTCACACAGTGGACGTCTGCTCGTGTCCAGCAGAATGATGCTCACGCTCAGCAGTTGATTGCTCAAAGGATTCGCACACAGCTCGTTGTCGCTTAATATAAACCTGACTATCAAAGCAGAGAGACAACGTTGTGTTAGTATATAAATCCTCACAGATAATTCCTTACAGTGAAGAATGGCTTCTCAGAGAGCAGCCCGTTTCTGCTTCACAGCGAAGGAATGCTTCGGCACTTGTTTGCTCAGAAGAAGATTTCCACAAAGATTTCGTCCCTTCTCAGGATGATCCTGTCTATAAGCGCAAGAGAGACAACCACAAAGCTGATCAAATAGATCACCACAAAGATCACGAAGAGAAGAACCACAAAGATCACAAAGAGAACCACAAAGACCACTTAGAAGGTATCCGTCCTACACTCAGTTCGGACGTGTACGGTTACCACAGCCGTGACTCACTGCACTGCACACCCAGTGCCTAGGGTGGAATTTTCCAATCCGTTGGCTTCCACGCAACCTGCTTTACTAACCCTCTGTATCAGGCGTTCAAGACTTCTGCGCAGCACCCCTGTGCTCGGGAGGAACTCTTTCCACTCCGGCGGCGTTCCCAACTCCTGCTCTACCCTGCAGGCAAGAGACTTCTGGCGCGCACCCGCAAGTGCATGTCTAACTGCTCAAACTCCGTAGGCTCGAGACTTCCCTGCGAAAAGACACGACAAGAACAGCTTCTTGCCGATGGGTCAGCAACCGGTTACTGCAATCAGCACAGGTATTCACTTAGCTTCCCGCAGACGATTCGCCGGCTGCTCGTTGAACGCAGCGAGGACACCTAGTCCCTCTCACGACGATCAAGGAATCTGAACTCAGCCCCTTGACACCCTCGCACGCAGTTTGCGAGCAATAAGAACGAGGAGACACTTAGCATCTTCCGCTCTTCGTCGACCACTTAGACCACTCAGACCACTCAGCCCACTTAGAAATCGTTCAAAAACGACATAAGATTATGTGAGGGTCGTCTGGTATAAAAAGGAACGAAACAAATAATCGATTTCCCAAAAACGAATAATTTGTTTCCTAAAATCAGAATACAGGAAGCTGTAATCGTGGATCAGCAACAGGATGCTCAACGGTCATAATGACCAAGAAGGGAAGGAAATCTTTGATGATATTCCTTGCACGTATAATCTTATCAGATTAAATAATGATTATCAGATAATATATTTAATTATTAAATATAATTAGACTGCAATAAGCAAATCTGGAATAATAATTATTCTTTCATCAGCGCAATAACGCAGAATAGTTTTGCTGTAATGCAGCAAGGTCTTTCTTAAGTGTAACGACACATTGCTTAGGTTGTAGCGTAACATTGTTGCAGGATATCCAAGAAATATTTTGTTTCAAAATTAAACTTGGAAAGCTAATCTCGCAATATTTAGATGCCTAGACATTTATAATGAGATCATTAAGCTAGATTAAATGAACTTGGACACTCAGACGAATATTCTGAATTAGCCCAAAATAAAATGTGAATATTAGAAAATATGTTTCCATATTTTCAGTGTTTGTGCGTAAAATCACAGTAACATTTTACTGTAACGCAGCAAACTGTAATTGTTGCTTGCTGTGATTCAGCAACACATTTCTCAAGCTCATCACTAAGAATAAGCGAGGTGTTACAGCGACTAGCTTCTCAAGCTCATCATCAAAACTAGGACTAACAGACTTAAAATAAGTTTGCCCGGTGAAATTATTTTGAAACTAGAAAACTATTGTCTTTATTTTTAGTTTTTCAAATAACATCAACTCAGTGTCCAGTTTACACCTCAACAATTTTGGTTTTGTGTTTAACGACAAACTATGTTTGTTTCACTTAGATGATGTTTTCTACTCAAAGGGATCATTAAACAATGGTTTGGCTTTCTCCGTTCCGAAATGATTAACTCGCGGGAACTAATTGGCGGTGGTTGGCTTTGTCCGTTCCGAAATGAAAAAATTAAAGATGATTGTTAGAAACATATTCGTCGACAAAAAAAAAAAATTATTGTTTGATGGATGATGGACGAACCCCTTCTGTTGCGATCTGTTACGACGTTCTGATCGAATTCATTGTGTCTCGAAGTGGGATAACTTTGGTTTCAAGCAATGGACAGGGAGCTACAAATAATTCGGTGAAAGCTTTGAGCCTTTGACGATGGTGTTCAAATTCCAATACGACTATTCATTATATCTAAAACCTTGATTTACAAAATCATTTTAATGAAAAACCCTGTCAATTCAAACGGGCCAGTGATATAATCCTCCCCCCCCCCCCTCCTTTAATTGACGTGTAAACCAAGTTTAGTTTCTGTTTCTCACTTTTAAGGGTTTATTTTTTAGTGTTGATTTCGTTGTCAAAGGGTGACATTTAATTGGCAAACTAGATTTTAGGAGAATGGGGAAACTATTTGTGTATTTTTAACCAGACAAGGGATGCACCCATTTGGTTACTGGTTTTGGTTCCCGCGTCGCTGTTCCCAACGTGATGGGCATGGGCGCTTTTGTCCCGGATTTTTAGATTTATGCTTTGCAAGAAAATCCCAGGATTTATCTTCTTGTATTTTTTTTTTTTTTTTTTTTTGCTGTTGGGTAGTTTTTGTTTGTCATGAGTGAATTTTGATCATAAAATTATCTTGTAAATACTAAAATTTTAAATTATAAAAAAACTCAACCCTAGAGGTACCTTAGAAGTGATCTATAGATTGTTGTGTAGTTATATTTAGCATCCGCTTCCTGGTGTGGGATAAAACAAAAAACAAAATTAGAAGATGTGAATCTTTACAATTATTTCACCGACAACATCGAAGAATAACTAATAGTTGGAGGGTAAAGAGAGAGGAGATGATAGATGATGGTATCGATCCTTTGACGATTGTATCAGGGAATCAACCAACATTTTTTATCATGCAAACAATGAAGGAGGCCGAAAATGTCAAAAAAGGTGATGGCGAAGGAACAAAAGTAAGTGGGTGGGAGGAAAGGCAAAGCAGGGAGCGGTTGCCATGTCCACTTAATTACTGATCTCTATTGCCGTGATCTTCTCAGACGCCGCCCGACTATCATTCATTTCCCACTTCACCATCTTCATCATCATCATTACCTCATTACTTTCCGCACTCACCCCACACACAAAAGAAATGCGACCGACCTGAAAGAAATGATTGCCCCTTTTCTGTTCCAGGGCCTGCGTATGACAATTCATGTACATTGAGTTTTCATTAGCGGTAGTTATAACCTTTGAGATTTCAAGAAAGCACGGAAATATTTTTAACTGTGCATTCTGAACACGTGTACTTACAACTGGTATGCCCCTAATCCTGTCGTATTTTGATGTAGGGTGTTAGGGTTTTGATTCGAATTTGAAGTTTCTCACAACTTTGGTTGTTTGTATATCGTGTGCCATACCCTTGGGAGATGATTGTCCTAGACGTGGTAAAGTCAATCCAATGCTCACGATCATAAATCGGAGTGCCAAAGCAATGATTCGAGTTCTCGCACGAGTTATCCATACTCATAGTATGGTATAAATACTGAAATGAGAGGAAATCTGATAGTCCTTCAGATATAATGACGTGAAGCCCCCGAATCGCACGATTCCGTACATGGACTTTTGTTACTTGGTGTCACTTCATCGGTGAATTGATAACACTAGAAAATCACCAATGTAATTTGAGGTAGAATGGTAGAAAAAGGGGTACGAGTTTGGAGAAACGTTACTTCGAATAATGACATTTGATCTTATTGGTTTCGTAAAAGCTGAACGGGAACACCCCTACTACTCTGACGGACACACTCCTACTTCTCAACCTAAAACCCAAAAAAGGATTCACCGACTTCACTTTTTTATCGTTTCAATTATTTCACCAACATGGCCGACAACATAAGTGTGTTCACCATTTCCTCGTTGTTTTTGCCCGAAATAAAACACATGAAAAAATAAATTAATTCTCATCAGCCAAAAAGACAAGGAAAAAAGGCTTGTCTCCATTGCAACACCCTTCGCTTGAGGTTCTGTTGTTCCGGTGATTTTTTTCGCTGACAGAAAATCACATTAACTAGTTTTTAACAAAATATATCTGTGGTCGTTTCTGTATTCTTAAATGGTGTCATTAGAAAAAACAAGTAACATTGATCTGACCCATTTAAAAATGCTCCAAAACCCTTTTCAGACCCAATCATCATGGCATTTTACTAATATGATTCGTGGGTGGTTGTGGCGACTATCGCTCGCCGAAATTAAGGACTAGCATTCGACATTCCCAAAGTTTGTATTCCCACCTGTAAACGCAAGAATATTTCTAGAATATTTGTGCATGAATTAAAACACTAACATCGTAAGCCCTAAACATAATTGGATGCTTGAAGATGTCAAAGTTGTGAATACTTGCAAAGAAAACGTGAGAAAGAGCGGGAAACAATCCAAGTCTTCACTACCCTTACAGTGATTGTCATATCATTTACATTGCCCTTGCGGTGGAATTTATGCTAATACATTCATAATAACTGCCAAAGGATGTGTCTTAGGTCACATGTTACGTTTTCTTGTTTTGCAGACTTAGTGGAGGGACATGTACCAGGCTCTTTGCTCGCAGCTTTCACTGCATCCACGTTGTTGTCCCTTGTACTCTATCGACATCTTCTTAATTTACTCCTGATAAATCTATGAAAGTATATGTTTAATAGGTTTTGATGATCAGCTTTGACATTTTGTGTAACATAAGTCAAACATCTACCGCAAAGAAGCTACTCACGTTGAGAACTTTCTGTAAGAAGTATTTTTTTATAAAATAATTGTTTAATGATTAATTAGTCACGAAATAATAAGAATTTGATCAAGATATTAATCTGATCAAATTAAACAGATTACATTTCCAATTAACCCCAATAAGGATTATATTTTTCATATAAGGAAATATAATCTTCTATTTATGGCAAGGTTGTCTATAACCTTCTCTGATTTCATACGACCACCAAAGGACCATTATTTGGGATGTCAATCATTACCATATGTCTGGATACATTCATTTAAGTGTCCTGAACATAATGATACCGGTTTTAGTCAATACGGAAGTAAATCTTTGATTATTTCCATGTATAGAAGGTTGTTCACCAGATTCAGCCAGAACCTTGTGTAACGTAGTATTCATCGGAATTCTATGATATCTTAATCCTATTTGATATGAATGATTACCTAAACGAATATATACATGGGAGTGACGTTTTTAGAAATTATATATTGTATTATTATCTGATTGTTTCGTCTCCTTGTTTTGCAGAAGGATGATCGTACAATTACCTTCTACGTTTTTCACTTAGACTTTCTTGTATAAGACCATTTAGCCACGCTTCTGAAAGACTTGTGTATCAATCATTGCTGTAAAATCCAGAGAGCGTGTGCTGAAAGCTTGTTTCCATTCGTTTCGCTCGAGTTAGTCACACAAGCGGAGCGTTAGCCGTAGAAGGCTGCATCGTTGGTGAAGTCTTCTAGGAGGTTGACTCGGGGGGCCACGAGGGACTTTGTTGGAAGCTGCAGGAGACGTTGGTGGGAAATGTGCGGTTGATTGTTGGCGTGGCCAACATCCAGTGGGCCGGAGAGAAGGGCAGGAAGGTGAGGGACTAACCAGCGTTTGTGGTGTAACGTTCTGTGTGTGCAGGAACCTAGGACAGAGGCTGCTGTCTGCTTGCGTGGGGTTTGTCGTGTCTTGCGCAGGGTTTGCTGCGTGCTTGCGTAGGGTTTGCTACGTGCTTACGTAGAGTTCGCCACGTAGTCGCTATATCGAGGAGATCGTGGAGGTCGTGTGGAGCCGCCGGAGAGAAAATCCATCCTTGGACAGAGGATGCTATCTGCTTGCATAGGGTTTGCTACGTGCTCGCATGGGATACGCCATGAAGTAGTTGTCCTTGAGGGGATTGCACACTGATTACCTTGTCAGTCACATTAACGTGTGTACCTAATCACTGTAGTACATAACCTTACGGTCTGTGCATCAGTCACCTTTGGTACAGAACCTTACAATCTGTGTTTTAAAGGGTTGACACCTTTAGTACAAAACCTTATGGTCTATGCTGTGAAACCAAGTCATCTCTGGTACAGAACCTTTTGGTCTGTGCTGTAGAGGTTTGACACATTTGGTACAGAATCTTTTGATGTGTGCTATAGAGGGTTGACGCGTTAGGTACATAACCTTTTGGTCTGTGATGTGCAACTCAGTAACTCTAGTACGGAACCTTCTGGTCTGTGCTTTCCCACTCAGTTTTCTGTGGCGCAGAACCTTCTGGTCTGTGCTATAAAAGTCTATTGTTGATCACCTTCTGTAATTGTTACGAAGTTAAGTATGAGTGAATACCATCCAAATTCTTTGTGAATAGTTGACGTAAGCAAATTACTAAACCACTATAAAAGTCTTGTGTGCATCAAACAAATTGTAGTCACATTCGTACGCTCTATCTTACAGAAAATTGTCTCTACTGTTCTGTGTCACAAAAGCTTTCTTCCGCCGCAGGCTTTGTCGAAAAAGAGTTAAAAATCCTTAATTGGACTTTAACACTAATTCACCCCCTCTTAGTGTAGCAGTAGAGTTGTTTGAGACTCTTAATGGGACTTTACAATGACCATAGGGACACCCCCCACATTTTTGTAAATTTACTGCAGGGTAAAATAGTAATTTCACAATGACCATATGTTAGTAATTAGGTTCGGAATATACTATTTAGGTTAGTAAATTATTAAAAATTTTAGTAACTGTTTACTAAATTTTCATGAAAATTTCGCTCAAAAATTAGTAAAACATTACGGAAAAAAAAGGTCATTTTTAGTAATTTACAAATGATTTTACTATGTTCAACAGTATTTTACTAATTTTCCAAAAAAAATTAGTAAATCATTACTAATTTCGTTCGAAAGCGAACCCAAAAAATTATTAAACATTGAAATTTTACTAAATAAAATTAGTAAAGTTTATTAAAAATGAACAGTGATAAATTAGTAAAAGTTACGAAACTACAAGTAGTAAATCAAAGGATAAATTTACTAAAAAGTTTAGTAAGCATTTACTAAACTTGAACAGTGATATTTTAGTAAAAGGTACTAAAAATATGTGGAAATCACCGATATTTTTCGTAAATGGTTACTAAAATAATCTGAAAAATGCCGGGTAACTTTACTAAACGCAAATTAGTAAACTTTACTAACTGTGAATAGAGAAAATTAGTAAACTTTACTAAACACGGTACTAATTTTTACTAAACATTTTACCGATTTTTAGTAAAGTTTACTAAAAAAAAGTCGATTTTAGTAAACAACGTAAAAGTTACGTGCACGTACCGTTAGCCGCTTCCTCACCTTCCTCGACTTTTTATTTGCTTTTGTAGTTACATTGGAACCAAAAACAGTAAAGCCCGACAGAGACAGAAATGTTATCAACCTCACTGAAATGTCGGCATGTCATGATGAGGGCTTTGTACTTTCTAGACTTGGATAATAAAGAATAAGAAAAGGAAGTCTCGATTCATGTCAAAGTTACGAGCCTAGCGAACTTAAGTATGTTCAGGCAATATAATTAATTTGGAAGACGACCCATCCATTTTTTTTTTTTTTTGGGAGAACCACTGGCATGTCTTCATTGTATGTGGGGAGAAGGAGAAGACTCTGCAGAACAAGTGTGGTGCGATGGATCTCAACACTCGTTTGCCCCAAATATTCCAGATTCACGTTGAGTCGGTTCCTTGGGAAAGTAAGCTTTCCTTACATGGAAGTTGTGTTCAGTCCCTTCCCCTCCTTTCTTGCATCCTTTCTTGGATACCTCAAAAAGTGTCGCTCTTCTATTTATTAGTTCTACAACATGTCCAATCATAATATGAGAGAATAGTTATTTAAAAAGAAATAAATATCTGATATTCTTTTCGCTCGAAAAAACATGATAAATGACGTAATATGAACGAATAAAAGTTGGGGCAACCAGTAACTTCACAACGTTTCTGTCTGGTAAGGAGTTGGGAAGAGAGTAAAGGGTGAAAACAACCAGTTGAGTTCGCATTTGACTAAATGACGTGCGTTTGCTGTTTGGGTTTTGGTTGCTTCGACGCGAAAAAATAATGTTGTCAGGATATCCAGCAAGCGAACCCCCCCGGGTCATCCTTTTACTGCCGCCGACGTGGTGGTTGTGCAACACAGAGAAACAGACCTTAAACATAAACAATGCGTTAATAGTGGATGAATGAATGAAAGACAAAAGAATGAGAAAATGGGAGTTAGAAAGAAAGAAGGAAATGATGTTTTTAGGTGGTGGTTCGATTCTGTGGCTCCTCCATTCGAGTAATTTCATTACATTATATTAAGCGAGACGGGGAATGGGAGAGTCATCCAAACATTCTCCCGTTATTCCTGACCTCATGCAACACTACTTAAATATGCGTGGATTGAAGATGGTCGGATAATTAATTATTCAAGGCTGGGCTAAACTAAAATTGATTTTGGTGTACTTTTTGGGGGTTGATATATTGGCATTATTTCTTTAGTAATTTCATCATTTTTTCACCCTATTGGGTGTTTATTTTGATACGCTTATGTGTTTAAATTTAATTAATTAATTTTGTCTTATAAACCAACTTATCATATATTTATGAAATGGGTTGAAGTTGGAAAGGCAGAGTTATCATTATACTACTCCGTGGACTAATTATGACATCC
Source organism: Melastoma dodecandrum (assembly GCA_029817715.1). Classification (NCBI taxonomy): domain Eukaryota; kingdom Viridiplantae; phylum Streptophyta; class Magnoliopsida; order Myrtales; family Melastomataceae; genus Melastoma; species Melastoma dodecandrum. The sequence continues at coordinate 849,649 of JARUPY010000606.1, forward strand.
ACTCGCAAGAGAAAGGCATATGGAGTGTATTCTAAAAAATCTAAAAAATGTTTTATTTGTTGAAGGTAATTTATGATCAAAAAATTAATGGGGTATTAAAGTTAGTAAAAGAAATGTCATTAAGTGAGACATTTAAGTAGCCTATTAAATCTATCATTAAATATGTCGGTTTCTATTGTCATTTGAGTTTCCTATTCCTCCTTATATATAAAGGGACGTGTAGACATTTCATGTAAGAGAAAGTTTATGAGAGAGAAATCATTTCTGCAGCCAAAACACTCCAATATGCATTCCTCGTAGGTGCATCAGCTCAAAAGAAGATTTTCTGTATTCTACAGAAGGTCGTCAGCAGTACAGAACCTACGTTCTGCTAGCATTTTCTCCCTTCCTATCCAATCATATACACATAACCCCCAACAAATATGGTATCAGAGCGCAGAAAGTCATGTCTGCATCCGTTCGCAACATGTTCTTCACCTTTTCTCCCAACCAAATCCCCATTTTCGACGGTGAGCACTTCGACTATTGGAGTTCTCAAATGGATACCATTTTCCTTTCGCAAGATATGTGGAAACTTGTGGAGGAAGGCTACGAAGAAGTTCCAGAAGGAATCTCTCTCCCAGAAGGTGACAAGACTTCCGCAGAAGTTGTCATCAACCGCACAGAAGATGAGCAGAAAGCATACAAGGTGAACGTCATGAAGAATGCCATGGCTCTGTGAATTCTACAACAATCCGCGAGCAAGACCGTCTACCCAAGGATATTCGGCCTGAAGAAGGTGAATGAAGCGTGGGAGGTCCTAAAGAAAGAGTTCAAAGGGTCACAGAAGGTGATCTCTATAAAGCTGCAGAACTTTGGAGAGACTTCTACAATTTATCCAAGAAAGACGCAGAAAACGTCAATGACTACTTCTCAAGGATCGTAGAGATCGTCAATCAATTGGAGAGTTGTGGAGAAATCGTCCCGAATCGAAAAGTCGTGGAGAAAATCCTCAGAAGTTTGAGCATGTAGAAATGAATGATCTCACAGAAATTTTCATTTATGAATTGATGGGTTCTCTAGAAGCCCATGAGAAGCGGGTAAGCAAGTACACAACCCCAGTGGAGCAAGCACTTTTAGCGAAGTTGAATGTTTCTGAGCAGAAGCAAGAGAGTTTTGGAAACAACAGAAGGTCCTACAGCAGAGGATGTGGAGGCAGGTGTCATGGCAAAGGTAGAGGCTATTCAGAAGGAAGACCAGAAGGTCAGCACAAAAGCAGGGAAGCAGAAGCAGGATGCCGCATCTGTAGAAAGAATAATCATGAAACAAAATATTGTCATCTTCGATGTCGGAGATGCAAGTTTCTAGCTCATTCAGATTGTGATTGCTGGTATAAAGATAAAGAGCAACAACATGAATGGAAGCATGAGGACAGAAGCCGGTAAATTTCTCTAAGGAAGATGAACCTTCTAAAGTTTTCTACTCTTCCTCTAACACCGTGAAAGATATGAATGAGATATAGTTCCTTGATAGTGCCTGTAGAAACCATATCACAGGGATCAAGAAGAACTTTGTGGAGATTGATGAGAAATATAACTTTCTCTTAGAACTTGGAGATAGCAAAAAGTTAAATATAGAAGGTAAATGAGTTGTTTCAGTTTTAAGTACATAAGGTCAACAGAAGAGGATGTACGACGTCTTCTACACTACAGAAATCGTACAGAACCTACTAAGTGTGGGAGAAATGATGAAAAATGGATATAAGTTGGTTTTTGTAGAAGGTCAATGTGAGATAACGGACAAAAACGGACAGAAGGTCACGATCGTGAAGATGACGTCCAACAATTTGTTCCCCTTAACGATGACTCCTTGCAGCAATGTGGTTCTCAAAACTGAGGTTGTAAAGGATTCTCATCTTTGGCATCTCAAGTATGGACATTTGAATAGGAAAGGTCTAGCTCTATTGAAGCAGAAGGATATGGTGGTAGGACTACCTTCTATACAAGCTACAGAAGGTGACGTATGTGAAGGATGTATCTTCGGAAAACACCATCGCCTTCCATTTTTAGACACATCATGGAGAGCTCAAGCCCCTCTCGGCTGGTTCATGCAGATATTTGTGGACTGGCTCAAACTCTGTCTCTCGAGAATTAAAGTGGATTAAGACCTTGAGCACAGGTCGCGGAGGAGAGTTTCTCTCGAGACCATTCTTGGACTATTGCGAACAAAACGGGATACAGAGGCAGTTGACTATGCAGTATTTTTCACATCAGAATGGAGTCGCAGAAAGAAAGAACAGAACCATAGTTGAAATGGCCAGAAGCATGCTAAAAGGCAAAGGTCTACCCAACAAGTTCTGGGCAGAAGTTGTTAACACATCTGCCTATCTTCTGAATAGATCCCCTACAAAAGCAGTTAGGGACAAGACACTGTATGAAGCATGGCATAGAAGGAAGCCCGTGGTAAATCATTTGAAAGTATTTGGGTGTATTGGATATGCACTCACACCTTCTCAAGGAAGAGAAAAGTTTGATGAGAAATGTGAGAAGTTGATTTTCATCGGTTAAAATGAAGAATCGAAGGGATATCGTCTGTATATTCCGAATACTGACAAGTTAGTTCTGTCGAGAGATGTTATCTTTGATGAGCATGCAGCTTGGAAGTGGCAGGAAGAGACTTCAGTTACTCAGACGTTCTAGTATACAGAAGCAACAGTAGAAGCATATGTGCATAACTCTATCAGAACAACAGAAGCAGCAACAGAAGTTACAGTACTGAATCCCATCGGAACAACATAAGCTAGTTCCTATAAAACCATTCCAAAAGCAAAGGGTCTTACTGGAGATACACCACCGAGGATGTATCGATCATTCACTAAAATTTATGAGCAAGCTAACTTTGCTCTTGCTACATTGAGCCACAGAACTTTGAGGAGGCAGCCAAAGAAGAAAAATGGAGAAATGCCATGAAGGAGGAGATGATTTCTATAGAGAAGAATGACACGTGGTCATTGGTCGATCTCCCAGAAAGAAAAGAAGCTATCGGCTTGAAATGGGTCTACAAGACCAAGTATAATGAAGATGGAAGTGTCTAGAAGCATAAAGCTCATATCATAGCAAAAGGCTATTCACAGAATACCGGCGTTGATTTTACAGAAATTTTTACTATTGTAGCAAGGATAGAGACAATCCGTGTTGTTCTGGATGTTGCAGCACAGAAGGAGCTTGAAGTATTCCAGCTTGATGTCAAGTCATCATTTCTGAATGGAATACTAGAAGAACAAGTCTACGTAGAGCAACCACAAGGATTCGTGATGAAAGGCATAGAAGACAAAGTCTACAGACTGCATAAGGCACTATATGGTTTGAAACAAGCACCGAGAGCGTGGAATTACATAATTTATTCCTATTTATAGAAGAAAGGATTCTACAGAAGCTTAGTATAACCTTCTTTATACATACAGAAGGTTGCTCCTGATTTTCTAATAGCATGTCTCATGTGGATGATTTGATCTACACTAGCACTAGCAAAAGCTTGCTGCAGAAGTTCAAGGAAGCCATGATGGAAGAGTTTGAGATGACAGACCTTAGCTTGATGCAGTACTTTCTCAGATTTCAAGTAAAGCAAAAGAAATGAGAGGTTTTTTTTTCTCAAGAGAAGTACAAAGCGGATATGTTGAAGAAGTTTCGTATGAAGAATGCAAAGCCAATTTCTTCTCCAATGTCACTCAATGAGAAGTTACAGAAGAAAGATTTTACAGAAGGCTTTAACTCGAAGAACTACAGAAGCCTGGTTGGTTCTCTTATCTATCTCACTCACACTCGGACTGATATTGTTCATTCTGTGAATTTGCTGTATAGATTCATGAACAACCCCAGTGGAAATCATTTCACAGCCGCAAAAAGGGTTCTACGCTATCTAAAAGGTACACAGAAGGTTGGACTGAAGTATACAAAGAAGAATGACCTAGTGGGTTATGTAGATAGTAATTGAGCAAGAAGCTTGGATGATTATAGAAGCACATCAGGATACTTGTTCTGCATTAGAATAAAGCCCATTTCATTGAGTTCAAAGAAGCAAAGCACTTTTGCCCTCTCATTTATAGAAGCGAGTATATCGCAGCAAATGAAGCAACATGAGAAGTTGTCTAGCTCAGAATGTTACTTCTAATGTTATAACAGAAGGTGGACGAGCCAATAACAATCTTCTGTGATAAACAATCTGCAATTGCTCTGACCAAGAATCCCATTTTCCATGCAAGATCGAAGCATGTAGAACTTCATCATCATTTCATCAGAGAGATGGTTTCGCAGAAGGAGATATTTATAAAGTTCATCAGCACCCATGATTAACCGGCAGATGTTCTTACCAAGGCAATGTCTTCTGAGCAGTTCGAGACTTTCAAAGACTACCTGAAGATCATAAATTAAGAGGGGGTGTTGAAGGTAATTTATGATCAAAGTTAATGGGGTATTAAAGTTAGTAACGGAAATGTCATTAAGTGAGACATTTAAATAGCCTATTAAATATATCATTAAATATGTCGGTTTATATTGCCATTTTACGTTTTCTACTCCTCCCTATATATAAAGGGATGTGTAGACATTTTATGTAAAAAAAAGTTTATGAAAGAAAAATCATTTCCGCAGCCAAAACACTCCAATATACATTACTCGTAGGTCCAACAGCTCTATAGAAGGTTTCCTCTATTCTACAGAAGATCGTCAGCAGTACAGAACCCACGTTCCGCTAGCACCTTCTCCCTTCATATCCAATCTTACACACGTAACCCCCAATATTATTAACGGGTGTTTTATATATAAATAGTAAAAGTATAATTGTTAATGCTATTAAATATGATTATAATTTTAAGTTATTTTAAGATAAGAAAGAATATGATATACGAAGTGTATTAAATGTAAAAAATTACTAAATTTAGATTACATTAATTAATTCTTAATTGTTTTCTCAAGGCTCTCGTTATAACCTTCTAAAGATTACTTAAGAGTAGCCTCTACCCCTAAAAGACTACGAGGAATTCAATCATATGCCAACCATTACCATCTGTATTCATTTCGTCAGTAGTACAGTTATTTCGCGACAGGGATATCTTTTTTATCTAAAAATAAAAAATTAACCGTGGCTTAAACAGGGGATTCACAACAACAAATCAATGTTCATGTGCACCTAACGTTAATGTCTTCTTTTTCTTTCTGTATACCCAACTGTCTAAAGAAATTTCGTGCGTTAGCACGGGCAAATTACGAAAAAAAAAAAATAGGGAAAGCTAGTTCAAGTTAATGTTCCGTTCGCGTGGCGGTATCTCGATGCTTTCATTTTTAGTACATTGTCTTTATGTTTTGTAATGGTTGGTTAGTTCTTCAATAAGGTTTAGTTACCAACCAAACAAACGAAGTTTGAGACAATGAAACATTTTTGCCTTTATTTTTTTTTTCTAAAACTTTTCTATGGTTGTGTTAGGGAGGGGGGTCTTCAAAGTGCAAACACAAACACACACACAAGTACATTCTCTACAATTCAACCACCGTTATAAATAATCATTACACGTTCCCATTCCTCCTCGACTAAATTAATACCTAAAAAGAAAAGAAAAAGATCAAGAGGATTGATTAGTTTGCTACCATTTTTAGTGAACATGTCTCGAGGAATGAATCTGTCCATCAATGGCCAATCCCAGGTCCCCCCCGGTTTCCGCTTCCACCCGACGGAGGAAGAGCTCCTCCACTACTACCTCAGGAAGAAAGTTGCCTGCGAGAAGATCGACCTGGACGTCATCCGGGAAGTCGATCTCAACAAGCTTGAGCCCTGGGATATCCAAGGTAAAACCATCGGAGCAAGCGCAACCCTTTTTCCTCGTTCTCTCTGTTGTTTTGGGTAAAAAAGAGAGAGAGAGAGAGAGAAGTAGAAGAAAATATTATTGGGGGATTTTCACAGAGATGTGCAGGATAGGATCCACGCCACAGACCGACTGGTACTTCTTCAGCCACAAGGATAGAAAGTACCCGACGGGGACGAGGATGAACAGGGCGACCACAGCTGGGTTCTGGAAGGCCACGGGGAGGGACAAGATCATCCGCAGTGGGTCCCGGCGGATCGGGCTGAGGAAGACCCTGGTGTTTTACAAGGGGAGGGCTCCTCATGGCCAGAAGTCTGACTGGATCATGCATGAATACAGGCTCGACGACGGCGCGGCATCCAATAATGAAATTATCGTGAGTCGTAACGTCTTCCCTTTGATTTTTCTTCTAGTTGTGATTGAGTGAAATGTATCCATCAATTGCCCGTAAGTAGCACGTGGGATTTCGTGGTTGTTCAATTTTTTTTGCCGAGTTAGTCAAGCATTCATAATATTATCAATTATTGGTGAGACTAAATGTCATTTAAAAATTTACTTTTTTGTCACTTGTCTTTAAATAATGCCAATATTGACTCATCTATAGTCAATATAAAATGCCAGAATATTAAATTATTTTTTTATGAAACAAAATAGATTACTTTGTGTAACTGAATTTTTAAAGTTTAATTAAAAATATTCACGCATCATTTCAAATAATTGTTTCCTGGGAATGATGATTTTTCAGGGGGTGTGCCCGGCAGGGGATGCGATGTCCGAGGAAGGGTGGGTGGTCTGCCGTGTATTCAAAAAGAAGAACTACGTCAAAACCCTGGACAGTCCCCAGAGCCCGTCCGGATCCTTGGCGGAAGCGAGGCTCCATTCGTTAAGTGGAGGGAATAGCGCCATACTCAATCAAATCCTTTCGTATATGGGAAGAACGTGCGAGTCCAAGAGTGACTTGCTTGATAAGCTTAACGTGGTGGTCTCCGATGGTGCTAACCTGAACAAGTTGTCGTATCAGAGCAAGGATAACCTGAGTTCGAGGTTCACACACCTGCCGAGGCTCGGTTCTTCATTAGGCCCTAATGATCACAGCAACATCAAGCCTTCGTGTTACCAGTACCAGCCGTTTGACGATGTATTTCTGAGAGCTGATGAGTCACCGGCCTTCCAAGTCAATCAGCATGGGATGATCAGAGACTGGGCCACGCTCGATCGTCTAGTCGCCTCACAGCTCAATGGCCAGGCGGAGGTGTCCTTACAGAAGCAGCAATCTTGTTTTGTCGATGACCACAGCATGAGCACCAGTCTCCCGCCACATGATGACGAGAAAGTGCCATTCCCATCGCAGAAAAGGTTGACTAGACCAGAATCTCATCATGATCGTGATCACGATCATCAGCAGAATTTACACATGTATGGTTGCGACAACGACTTTTGGGGGATCACAACATCGACATCTCCATCATCACTGTCCGACGGTCCACTGCGCTACCTGTCAGCTTAGCCGATAGTGTTCGGGAACGCCAAAATACTGCGAACCACATATGCACACAAACAAGACCCCTGCAAGGTATATACGATATACTTATGCCGATAATGCATACACAAAAACATGTATACATATTATTATGAAATGTGTACGGTTTCGAAACTTCATGTTTGAGGCGAAATATTCTAATTAAAATAAGAAGGTAACTTTCTCGTTAAGTCATTTGCATTTTTTGCTTCGTAAGTGATGACATTTTTACGTGACACGTATCGAATTCTGCGATAAGGGTTTCTGGTCGTGGATTTGTTCACCGTAAGAATTTTATAAGATGAAAAGCAAAGAAAAGGACACGGAACAATTTTGCATTGATATAGCACAGTTTACACGACAAAGGGAAACTTAGAGAAACTTACAACCAGTGCAACGATTGGAAGTGGGAAAAAAAGATACAAGACTGCAACGTCTACGACTATGGCATCCTTCTCTGATGAAGACCACCTTAGAGATCACTGGGAACGAACGCACTGAGGGTTTTGAGGACACCAGGAGATCGGAGTCTGCAGAAGCAAACAGAGGAGGGAAGGGCAAGGCCGTCGATTGCCGAATTGGACGAATGATGTGTTCGTATTCCGAGTCAAAGCAAATTTTTTATACGTCAGCTTGGACTGCTGGACAACGACAGAAGTGGTGCAACTTAAAAGTTACAGTAAATCCTAAAAATGTAAGTCGCCTTCTTGCGGTCAAAAAGCATCCCAATAGACACTTTAAAAAATATCTTGGGCATAAATTAATTATATCTCATATAGAGTTGCCTGTAGTCTATTAGACCGAAAGGAAGGTATGGGCCGTATTAACTCTACGAGGGAAGTTGTAAGTCTATGCGAGTCAAAGGTAAGCGATGCGGATAAAAGTAATTTCTATCAAGATCAGGTTATTACCGAGATTCTAGAGAGTTAGTTAAGAAGGCCACGACCTGAAAAGATATTCTAATTAAGAAAAATATGAAACGTGGCACACAACTTAAGCACGTAAAGATTCAGTATAAAATGGAGAAAATATCTCTCGACAAGGGACGACAATCATTCTGAGCCAAACAGTGCATTGATCGTTAACCTTTTAAATTTAGTTGAACAGGCATCCAGATTAGGGTGAGCAACCGTAGCCTTGGTATTCACTTCATCGTCGAGGTGAGCAACCGCAGCCTTGACAACCAAATTCTGCCATCACTTCAACGTTGGGGTGAGCAACCGTAGCCTTGACAACCAAATTCCGCCATCACTTCATCGTCTAGGTGAGCAACCATAGCCTTGACAACCAAATTCCGCCTTCAATCCGTCATTAGGATGAGCTCGTAGGGCCCTTAGTAGCCAAATCCATTTACCTGTGTCCACATTCCGTCCAGACTCCGCTCAAAGCTCAGATTCCACCACTCCAGTCCGCAAGTCTACGACGCCAGCAGCGAGTCTACGGCGTCATCATCATCCGCATCATCAACCTTTTCTTTAATTTTCATGGCTGTAAGCTTTTCAGTTTATTTGTAAGACATTGTTTTAGCATCGTTGATTAATACAATTTATCTATTTCATTTACCGGCGACCACATCCGAACCACTGTGAGTGTTCGTGCCAAATATTCCCAACGTGATCTGTTTTTTATGCGAACACATTTTTGGAGATCACAATGGGAGTCGAAGAAATTGACCATTTAAAATGCCAAGGAATACGAGTGTAGGTGCTCTGAACCCTCCACCCCCTCTATTAGATGGAGAAGACCAGGGAGTGACAGGAACTGCAGATCACGAGAATACGGCTTAAGAAAGCCAAGTGAATATTTCTCAACCCCCTCTGGTAACACATACCCCTTCTGAGTTCATATCAGAAATGCAAATTATGCCCCCCCTCCCCCGCCGTGAAAGCAAGGCGCCTATGGAGGAGATACCGCAAGGGGAGACTCCGATCACGGGGACCAACAGGATAGACCCACCTCGTGAAGAAAGTTTCTACACAAGGACCCTGGTTAATGAGCAGTTGTCCCGCACAAACGAGCAATTCATATACCCTCCTGAGGGACTGTTTCAGGGACCTCCTATGCCGACGAGTCACGAAAGGCTAAACCAACCAGTGCCGCAGAATCTGATAGAAGTAGCTGCTGAATTGGCAGAACAGATGATGCCCGAGACTGTCAGGCAAGATGAAAAGTGCTTTTATAGGAGCCCATACCTAGTGTATGTCGACAGAGACTTTCCCTTGCCCAGAGGATAACGGGTCCCCGACTTTACCCGTTTCTCGGGAGAGGATGAAATGACCCCCATGGAACATATATTCCGTTTTACCCATCAAGCTGGGGACGCTGCTGCTAATGACTTCTGGAAGTTGAAATTGATCTCAAATTCACTTAGAGGAGATGTTTTTACCTAGTATGCGAGCTTGCCCCCAGGGTCGGTAGAATCATGGGTCGAGATGCAGTCTATATTTATGAAGGCGTTTGCTCGTCTTGATACGCCTCTATCGATATTTGAGGTAATACGATTAAGGCAAGCGGCTGGAGAACACCCTGGGCAGTTCCTGATGCGTCTACACAAGGCACTGCTCCGTTGTAGACTTATTACTCCCGAAAGAGATTAGTTGATGGTCGCATTAAATGCCCTAACGGTCCCTCTCAGGAAGAAATTACAAGGGGAGAGATTCAGCGATCTCTATGATTTGGCTAGGAGGGCGACTGAATACCATCAACTGTTAATGGAAGAGGCGCAGTCTACCCGGGCATATCAGGTGGAACCTAGTAGCTTCGAGGTAGATATGCCTGAGTTTGTAAAGGGTGAGGCCACTGTCTACGACCCGTTAGCAAGGAAGAACTCAAAGGCAAAAGCATCCCACAAATCTAGTGAAGAGAGGAAATATTCCTTTGACATAGACAAAGCGGATGCAATCTTTGACTGGCTTCTCCAACGAAAACAAATTAGGCTAAAGCCTGGCCATAGAGTGCCCCAGATCGAAAGAGAGAAGGGCAGGAATTATTGCAAATGGCACGGATCGTTCACACATACGACTAAGGATTGTCTGTCATTCAGAAACATAATTCAGGACCTTATAGAGTCAAAAGAGTTGTGTTTTCCTGAAGTAGACGAAGTTACTTTGGTCGATGATATACCCTTCGATGATGACATTGCCATCCATACATTTGATATTTTTGATGCTAAAATCAATGTAGTGGAGACTAAATTTGATGTCTCCGTGCAGGGAATAAAGGCCCCAGGGGAGACCATCATCACGAACGCTTTATTCCGACGATTGGCTGACAAAGTTATAGTCACTTGCCCAGTAAAAGGGGTCGCTCATAATATGTGTTAGTGGCATATGGACGACACGCACACCACAGATAGGTGCCACACTTTCAAAAAGTATCTGCAGAGCAACCAAGAGGACACCTGGTACGACTTGTCTCCGCTTGAAGAGGTGGCCATGGGAATGGTTTCTCCTGCATCGCGATTCGCTCCTGCGAGCCTGCAGAGCAGGCAGACACCCATTAGAAGCCCCCCAGGTATGGAGCAAAGACCAGCTGTTCGGGGAGGAAGAGGCGGTCCCCATAGTCGTGGGAGAACTAGAGAAATGGTCGGCCAACAGCTCCGCATCCTCGAACGACCGAACTGTCAGCTTGATTTTGATTGAAATCGTGCCCAGCAAGGAGCATGGCATGAACCGGATAAAGCGAACTCTATTGGTGAGTCACGACGTGGAGGAACTGGTACCCTTAATATGTCCTAGCAGGCGACAAGTCCCCAAAGGAGAATTGTCATACAGAACAATGGGCCACCCAAGGTCGACGTGCAAGCCATCCGCGGGGGCCCACAATAGCTCAGTTTCTAGAAGAAGATGATCTGTTAGAAATGCAAGCTGATAGCTAAGAACATGATTCTAATTTTGCAACTATGCACTCCTTACTGTGTCAACTATTTCCTCAAGCTGGTAGACATGTCATCGGAGGATGCGATCGTAGTCGAGTTGGCCCACTCAGCACCGTCAAGTATGAACGAAACTAACAATCATTCTCGGACACAACAGGTGCCAAATCGTGGAGTCACTGGATATGATCCAATTTCGGGAGACTTTATGGAGGTAAGACAACTCATACTTGGTTCTGGAAACCAAAGATGGTCAAAGTGAGTAATCCTTCAAAATATTGGCAGAAAGCTAGTGGCAAAATGCCTTTACCTCCAAGAGGAAGTTGCAAGAGAAGGGAGCGATGTCTAAGTCACGTCATTAAAAAGCCTAGGCCTACCGCTTCGAAAGTCGCTTCTCCTACCAAAGTGACCATGAAATAACTGAAAGCTGAGCTAGAACGTGTCGAGTCTATGGGCTAGGAGAACCAAGCTCAAGCTTTGACTACAACTCCCTTCAGAGTGGAGCACCAAGTGATGTCGATGGTGAAGGAAAACCTGTGGTGAGTTGTAATGCCCTCACCTTGCCAGCGGATTTCGCAAATAATTGTAAGGAGAAGCCTACAAGAGGTAAGATTCCTCTCCTCCATACGGCATACTGTCTGCTTGGTTTTCCAATACATTGGTCTAGAAAGTCATCTGATAGCGTGAAACAACATATGCATTCTTTATATATTACCGCCACTTTTGATGGCACTCTGGTGAGTAGGGTTCTAGTCGACAACGGAGCAACAATAAACGCGCTACCGTTGTCCAAATTCAGGATGCACGGGTACAACTTCCAGGAATTAGTTAAAACTGATATTTCTGTGAGTGGTTTCAACGGGAGAAAGTTCGAGTGCCTGGGAGTGTTCTCTATACACCTGTATTTTTCATCATAGACATAATCCCTACTTTTAATGCCTTGGTAGGCCGCGATTGGCTTCATAAAGCCGCGGCTATACCCTCTACTCTACGTAGAGAATTAATGTTATGGCTTGATTCCGAAATCGAGATCGTTAAAGCTTACTAGTATTCGTGTTGTGACAAAGGTATTTTGCATTCAGAGACAAGCAAAACTGTCAAAGACCTTACGTTGGAACAAAGGTATAAGTTGGGCGATCCCACTGTCGGTCCCCTCGGTTAACCGTCTGGGAAATTCGACTATATCGTTTCCTACGGGACATCACATCCAAAACCTGCAACTAATACGATCGCTTCGTCCGGATGGGGGGATGAGCTTCGTGCTATGGATATAGAAGAAGTCTTGCAAGAGGTTAATTCGGTGGAGATTCTTGACGAAGGAAATACAAATGGCCAGGTTGATCGAGAAGGGAAGAGCGGTGAAATCAATGAAGAGGCACCTAAGAATCAAGGAAGTGTTGTCACGGAATTGGAGCCCGACAGACTCCTAAGGGAGGGAACCTATGGACCATAAGAATGAAGCAAGCAAAGCAGTCGCTGACGTGTTGCTGCGATTGCAAGTCTACAGAGAAAGTCACCATTGCTGTTGCGAACGATCTACACCTTTGCTTTCAATAAATCCAGGAACATCTTGGGCACCTGGTGCTTGTAATAAGTTAGTTTCTACTTGTTTAAGAGGCAGTGAGGTTCGGAAATTTTTAATGATGCCGTGTGACCCCCTAATTAGTGTCAATTTGGGAAATGAAACTTCTCCTAGGACTATGTTTATCACCTCATCAGCTAATAAAGTTTTTTTTAATGCGATTCGAGAAATACTTGAGGAATTTAAAGACTGCTTTGCATGGGATTACTCGGAAATGTCGGGTCTAGATCGTAGACTTGTAGAACATAAGCTGCCCATTAAGAAAGATTTTAAACCAATCCAACAAGCACCTTGACGAATGACTAGAGAAGTGACGTAACTAGTGTTTGCAGAAGTAAAGAAACTCTTCCGGGCATGGTACATAAGGACGTCGTGATATATAGACTGGATTTCTAGCATAGTGCCTGTAATGAAAAAGAACGGAAAAATTAGAGTCTGCATAAATTTTAGAGATCTAAACCGAGCGACCCCGAAGGATGAATACCATATGCCTATTGCGGATGATCTTGTAGACAAGATGGCCGGAGATCAGGTCATGTCCTTTATGGGTGGTTTTTCAGGATATAATCAGATCTTTATCACATAAGAAGATGTGCATAATACTGCATTTAGATGCCCTCTGAAAATTTTTGAGTGGGTGGTAATGCCATTTGGTTTAAAAAATGTCGGTGCCACCTATCAAAGGGCTACGAATGAGATATTTGACGCCTCTATTAGAAATACCGTGGAAGTCTATATTGATGACATAGTTATTAAGTTTACGAAGGAAGATTTATACATAGATCATCTCCATAGTGCCTTCATGAAATTGAGGGAACACCAACTTAAACTTAACCCTTTAAAATGCGCCTTTGGAGTTAAGGCAAGACATTTTCTCGGATTCCTAGTAACACGATCGCTCCGTCCGGATGGGGGGATGAGCTTAGTGCTATGGATATATAAGAAGTCTTGCAAGAGGTTAATTCGGGGGAGATTCTTGACAAAGGAAATGCAAATGGCCAGGTTGATCGAGTAGGGAAGAGCGGTGAAATCAATGAAGAGGCACCTAAGAATCAAGGAAGTGTTGTCACGGAATTGGAGCCCGACAGACTCCTAAGGGAGGGAACCTATAGACTATAAGAATGAAGCAAGCAAAGCAGTCGCTGACGTGTTGCTGCGATTGCAAGTCTACAGAGAAAGTCACCATTGCTGTTGCGAACGATCTACACCTTTGCTTTCAATAAATCTAGGAACATCTTGGGCACCTGGTGCTTGTAATAAGTTAGTTTCTACTTGTTTAAGAGGCAGTGAGGTCTGAAAATTTTTAATGATGCCGTGTGACCCCCTAATTAGTGTCAATTTGGGAAATGAAACTTCTCCTAGGACTATTTTTATCACCTCATCAGCTAATAAAGTTTTATTTAATGCGATTCATGAAATACTTGAGGAATTTAAAGACTGCTTTGCATGGGATTACTCGAAAATGTCGGGTCTAGATCGGAGACTTGTAGAACATAATATGCCCATTAAGAAAGATTTTAAACCGATCCGACAAGCACCTCGACGAATGACTAGAGAAGTGACGTAACTAGTGTTTGTAGAAGTAAAGAAATTCTTCCGGGCATGGTACATAAGGACGTCGCGATATATAGAGTGGATTTCTAGCACAGTGCCTGTAATGAAAAAGAACGGAAAAATTAGAGTCTGCATAAATTTTAGAGATCTAAACCGAGCGACCCCGAAGGATGAATACCATATGCCTATTGCGGATGATCTTGTAGACAAGACGGCCGGATATCAAGTCATGTTCTTTATGGATGGTTTTTCAGGATATAATCAGATCTTCATCGCATAAGAAGATGTGCATAATACTGCATTTAGATGCCTTCTGGGAATATTTGAGTGGGTGGTAATGCCGTTTGGTTTAAAAATTGTCGGTACCACCTATCAAAGGGCTACGAATGAGATATTTGACGCCTCTATTAGAAAGACCGCGGAAGTTTATATTGATGGCATAGTTGTTAAGTTTACGAAGGAAGATTTACATGTAGATCATCTCCGTAGTGCCTTCATGAAATTGAGGAAACACCAACTTAAACTTAACCCTTTAAAATGCGCCTTTGGAGTTAAGGCAAGACATTTTCTCGGATTCCTAGTACAGCAACGCGGAATAGAAGTGGATCAAAATAAAGTCAAAGCTATTCAGAACCTGGTTGCTCCGAGAACCAAAAAGGAGTTGCAAGTATTTTTAGGAAGAGTGAATTATCTCCGAAGATTCATAGGCAACGTAGCAGGAAAACGGAAGTGTTTTCTACTCTTTTGAAAGGAAAAGGTGAATAAATCTGAACTGCCAAACATGGGGAAGCTTTTAATTCCCTCAATAAGTATCTATCACATCCTCTAGTACCTCTACAATGCGGGAAACCATTCATACTCTACGTGGCAGCCTCCAAGACAGTTGTTGGTTCTATGTAGGCCTAAATAGACGAAAACGAATGAGAAAGGGTCGCATATTATCTTTTGAGATTGTTGTCACCAGCAGAGACAAGATATACCCCGAGGGAGAAGCTATGTCTCTCAGTATTTTATGCTGTCACAAAATTGAGGCATTATATTGGAAACATCGAAGTCTACGTCATGTATCACCTATCGTTCACTACTTTTTCGAAAGTCCACTTTTGGCAGGACGAGTTAGCAAATGGAGCTTAATCCTTTCACCTTACGACCTAAGATATAGACCTCAACAATCGGTTAAAGGTCAGGCGCTGGCCGACTTCCTAGCTGAACACGACTCAACCTTGCTTATAGACCAAGAAGAAGCGAATGAGGATATTTGGCGAGCATGGTTTGATGGTTCGTCTATGAAGAATGGAGCTGGAATAGGCATCCACGTGATGACGCCCCTTGGGAAGGACATAGCTTTCTGACTTCAAACAGTTTTAGCGAATAATGCTACAGAGTATGAGGCACTAATAACATTACTTAAAGAACTCATATCCCTAGGAGCTAAACATGCTCAAGTGATGGGTGACTCTCAGTTAATCATATATCAGGTTAACCAAAAGTGCGCATGCTTGGATAAACGTCTGCCTTATCTTGAGTCAGTAAGAGAGTTGTCTACGCAATTTGAACAGATAACATTCCAATTTGTAAGACGTGAGGATAACATGGTGTCTAATAGCTTAGCATAATTAGCCTCCGGCTACAAGGTCACTACCAAACAAGACAAAATTCTTGAGATTCAATCACACTTGCATCAAGAGAGAATTATTTTGACTATAGACATAATGTACCAAGATAGGGATTGGAAAAAACCTCTTGTAGATTTTTTGTCAGACCCTAACCAGAAGGCCAAGCAACGTGTTAAAGTTCAAGCGCTGTCCTATGTCTTAATAGATGTTCTCTATAGGAAAAATATAGAGGAAGTTTTATTAAGATGCGTCAACCTAGATGAAGCAACTCCAATAATACTAGAAACTTATGAAGGGCTTTGTGGGTCACATCAGTCAGGAGTAAAGATGTGCTGGGCATACGAAGACACGGCTTTTACTGACCATCAATGATGAAAAATTGTATTGAAATAGCCAGAGGTTGTCAGGAGTGTCAACGACATGGCCCAACAACGCGCGCTACGGTGACAAATTTCTTCCCTGTTAAAAACCATGGCCTTTCAGGACTTGGGCCTTGGACATAATAGGAGAAATACACCCTGATTCCAGTTGAGGAGACGCCTTTATTTTGGTGGGGACTGATTATTTTACTAAATGGGTAGAAGCACAAGCCTACAAGAAGATCGATCATAACGATATCATTGGTTTTCTGCGAACTTGCATCGTATATAGATTCGGTATTCCTGTTGGAAAAGGTTTTGATGATGAGCCAGACCTCTGTACCACAGAAGGTCGAACATTCTTGGCTTTGATGATGAGCCTGACCCTCTGTACTACAGAAGGTCGAACATTCTATTTTACAGAAGCTTCTATTATTAAGGACTTGTTGTAAGAATTATTTTTGTAATTAAATGATTAGTTTTCAATTATTTAATTACGAAATATGCTTAATTTGATTAAGATATTTATCTGATCAAATTACCACAATTTGGTTTCCAAGTAATCATATTGGAGATATTAATTCTTGTAAAGGAAATATATCTTCTATATATGGAAAGGTTCTACTAGATGGTCTACAGGATTCTGTAAGCTTAATTGACCACTATACGACCGTTATTTGCAAACCTATCACTACCACCTGTCTAGATACGTCCTCCTATGTATCTTTAACAGGATGGAACGAATTATTACCCTAATGGAAATAAATCTTCGATTATTTTCATTTGTAGAAGGCTATCGAGCAGAACGTTCTGCGATACCTTCTGTGCTGCATTATTTAGGGAAACTATCATATTCTTATTTTATTTTGATATGATTTTCTTCCTTGCTGAATGTATGCACGTGTATATTATTTTATCTATTTTGTAAACTAACTTTTAATTTCTTGTTTTGCAGATTTCGTTTTTATCTTTTCCCATTTATATTTTCTTCTTAGGCTTTGTGTATAAAAGGCCATGCTCTCTCCCATAAAAAATATACATAACATTCATTTTCTCTTCTCCCATTCTGTCCAGAGAGAGCGTGTGCTTGAGCTTTAGTTCTTTCATTCGTTCGAGTTAGTCACACGAGGAGCACTAGCGACGGACGGCTGCATCGTTGGTGAAGCCTTCTGGGAGAGTGACTCGAGGGCTCGAGGGACTCGGCTGGAAGCTGCAGGAGACGTTGTTGGAAGCGTGTGTACGTGGGCAACGTGCAGCGGGCCGGAGAGAAGGGCTGAACCTCGGGAGCACAGAAGGTGAGGGACTAACCAGCTTCTGTTGTGTAGAACTCTGTGTGTAGGAACCTAGGACGGAGGTTGCCATCTGCTTGCGTGGGGTTTGCCACGTGCTTGCGTGGGGTTTGCCACGTGCTTGCGCAGGGTCTGCTGCGTGCTTGCGTAGGGTATGCTACGTGCTTGTGTGGGGTACGCCACATAGTCGCTATCTCGAGGAGATCGTGCAGGTCGTGTGGAGCCGCCAGAGGGAAAATCCATCCTTGAACAGGGGTTGCTGTTCGCTTGCGTAGGGTCCGCTACGTACTCGCGTGGGGTACGCCACGAAGTCGTTTTCCTTAAGAGGATTGCGCATTTGGTTACCTTGTTAGTCACGTTAAATCGTGCAACCCGCTGTAGTACAGAACCCTACGGGTCTGTGCATACATTTTCCTTGTCACTTTTGCTACAGAACCTCACGGTCTGTTCAGTAGAAGGTCGACTACCCTTGGTACAGAATCTTTTAGATCTGTGCTTCTCAACTAAGTCATTTTCCTATACAGAACCTTCTATTGTGGATTGACATACTCGGTACAGAACCTTACGGTCTGTGCTACACCTTCTGTGATACAGAATCCTTGGATCTGTTCTATAGAAGGTTGACGTCTCTAGTACAGAATCACTTGATCTGTGCTATAGAAGGTTAACATATTCGACACAGAACCCTCTGTGTTGTGCCTACCCTCTTCGACACAGAACCCTCTGTGTTGTGCCTACCTTCTTCGACACAGAACCTTCTGGTCTGTGTGGTGCCTACCTTCTTCGACACAGAACTCTCTGTGTTGTGCCTACCTTCTTCGACACAGAACCTTCTGGTCTGTGTTGTGCCTACCTTCTTCGACACAGAACCTTCTGGTCTGTGTTGTGCCTACCTTCTTCGACACAGAACCTTCTGGTCTGTGTTGTGCCTCATTCTCTTCGACACAGAACCTTCTGGTCTGTGTTGGGCCTTACCCTCTACGATACAGAACCTTCTGGTCTGTATTGAGCCTAAGTTACTATAGTACAGAACCTTCGGGTTTGTGCTACATAACGAGCCTCTACGGCACAGAACCTTCTGGTCTGTGTTCTGCCACTCAAGCCTCTATTGTACAGAACCCTACGGGTTTGCTTTTGGTTGCTATCACTTGTGTAATTTGTACTGAGATACATTTGAGTGGAAACCATCCAAATATCTGGGTGAAGAGTGGACGTAAGCAATTTGGTGAACCACTATAAAAATCCTTGTGTCCATCAAACAAATTTGCGTACACAATCAAACGTTCTGTCTTACAGAAACTTACAGGCTCTGTTTAACAGAAGCTTTTCATTCCGCTGCGGGGTAAAACGAAAAAGGGTTAAAATCCAATTTTGGAGATTAACACTAATTCACCCCCCCTCTTAGTGTAACAATTCCCTAGAACATTGTTATCGATAATGGGACGGCTTTTAACAATTTAAAAGTAAAGGAGTTAGCAGAGGAGTTCAGCTTCGCAATTACTAATTCCACAACTTATTATCCCCAAGCGAATGGGCAGGCTGAGGCCACCAAGAAGTTGATAAAAAATAACATTCAGAAAATGATCGGATTTAAACCGCAGAAGTGGCATGAAGTGCTGGATGATACCTTATGGGCCTTGTCAGTCGCCAAGCGAGATAGTACTTGGGAGTCCCCGTTTGCAATGATATACGGTCATGATGCAATATTGCCCATTGAAATAAGGTATAAGTCACTTCGTGCTAGTCAACCTTGGTTACAAGGTGAAGTCATGTACGTGGCTTTAGAAGAGTTGGGAAAAAAGAGGTTAGAAGTAATAGACAAAAAAGAAGTGCATAAGAAGAGAATAGCCCGGCATTGTAATAAGAAAGTGGTTCATAAACACTTTCGAGTTGGCGACTTGGTTTGAAAAATGGTATTACCTTTGAGAACTAAAGACCAGGTTTTAGGTAAATGGTCCCCAAATTGGGAAGGACCATATCAGGTGATTGAAGCATACTCGACAAATAGGTATACATTGTCGACTCTTGAAGGAGTCAAGCAACCACTGAAAATCAATGGTAAGTACTTGAAACCTTACAAGAAAACTATATGGGAATCTCACGAAAAAATTTTAAGAACACGATTCCTAGGTATTTGGGAACAAGTTATCCAAAACTAAATCTAAACAAAGGCGAATGGCAACAGTTCGGCAAAAACATTGGCAACCAGCCACGAAGATGGAAACAATATTGCAAGAAAGAAAATTAGTTTGTTTTCCCAAAGGGAGGACATCGTTCAGTTTCTCATAATCTAGAATCTGGGCATCGCATGTGCAGCATCCACAAAGAGCATAGTCAGAACCTTCTTCCTGGTCTACTTCATGATAACCTCGTTCCTTTGACAGAACCAAGACATTAGATCTTCTCGATCCTGCTTGGAGGAGCATAAACAGTCTGGTCAGCTAATAGTGAGTCCATGACAACAACTCGGTCCTTAAGGGCTTTTTCTAGGGTAAGGAGTTGGGAGATACGAGTTTGCACTTCTGATAGCTGGGAAGATAGGTCGGCCTTCTGCCGGTGAATAAGTTCAACGTCGGCTGCTGCTTCGGCCTGAGTCTTCTTGATCTCCCGAATTTTGGATTCGGCATCACTGAATATGTCAAGATTCGCCACGTAGGTAGACCACTCAGTCCAAAATTGATCCTCAAAACTCAGGCAGGCCGCAAGTAGCTCGTCGGTCTCTCTAGGAGATTCCTCAATGGCCAAAATGGAGGATTGAAGGGTCTCAAAGTTTTCCTCAAAAAATATATCATGGCGAAGAAGGTTACTGATCTGATCAATGTTCCTCAGCAACTGGTCAACCTCACTAAGCTGAGGAACAGTTTCCTTTGTGCCTGAGGGACCTTCCCCTGATGGGCCAAGAGATTCTTCACCTGTTGTAGACCAGGGAATGAGTCAGTTGGGTTTACAACTGGCACAGCCTCAACAGCACTAGGATTAATATCCTTAGTGCCGAAAGTCTCTTGCTCAGCAGCCTTAATATCCTTGGGACGTTCCTTGGCCCGGGTTCTTGGGAGGATCAATCTGCGACAAGGAGTAACAACCAATTATAAATGAAAGAAGTAAGGAAAAAGAATGGTGAAATCAGCAACTACCTCGTCATTAGGGACAATTGGCTCCAGGAAAACTGTAGACTCAACATGGGTCATTCTCAATAGATTTGGTCCTTGTGGAAGGTAACGATTAGTTAGGGATGACTAGCAGAAGTTTTTTTTTTTTAAAGGGAGAGAGTATTTACATCTCCTACTTCAGAGTCTAACGAAAGATCATCGATCTCTTCAACTGGAACTTGGAGGGATCAGTTTCTGAATCCTGAGTTTTGTCCTCCTGAGTGCAGAAGTTCAAGGCATATTAAGAAAAGGTAGTAGTTCGGAAAAAGCATAGACTGTAATATACCTTGAAAGGTGGCATCTCCATATCCTGAAGAGGAACGTCAGTGTCCTTGGAAGTAGACTTGAGAGGCAAGATGTTGATTGGAGCAGGAGCCTGGACATTTATATCGCCAGAAAGAATAAGTCTACGTTGCTTAAAAGTAATTGAGAGAGGTTTTTCTGCTTCAAGATCGGAGCCTTCTGGAGTTGAAGGAGCCCTTTTCTTGGAAGTGTTCTTCTTTTTGGATGTCTTGGGTTAACTTTGATTTGCTTACCTTTTGTGGTGGGGGCTATACCCTAACGACGAGGACTGTAGTCGAGATAGGAATTGTAGGGAGAGGATCCTCCTGAATCAACTGTGAGAGCTGAGATATAGAAATTGATTAATAAAAGGAAACATATAAATTTATAGAGGCAAGAGATAAAAGTATACCCAATGGTTTTTGGCCAGCCTTCAACATCATCTCCGAAGTGAGGTGAAGATCTGGCTCCTGAGAATTATCAAGGAAGAGCATCCGGGAGCGCAACTCATGAAAAATGACTGCCCATTGGACAGAGAATAATTCCATGGCATGACTTGGGGTGGTCTCTAATGGAAATTCTATTTGGCGAAGCTTGTTTTTCTCCGCAAGAAGAATAAGAGAGGCCTGGAAACTTTCTCTGGACAAAATGCTGTTAACTCTAGACTGCATAGGAATATTGAGGGAATCCACAAATGGAACTGCAGAGCTCTGGAAAAAGCTCGACTGCCTTGCGCAAAGTTGAGGATTGTAAACCTCGTAACAAAATTCGTTTCGATGAGCACATACTAGATCCTTGCTGATCAAGACGGTATCCCCGTACAGACCTTGGGTTAGTTTCTGTCTATGCTTCAAAATGAGATGAGCATAAGGAAAAGGGATCCAGTTGCGCCAATCGCCTCTACAGGGTCTGCCAAGTGGCGCATTTGGCCTATTACTGAAACGTGAAGCCAGTTGTCCTTTGAGCGGCAACAATAATTCAAGATGTAAGCACCATAACACTCGACCTTAGTGGCCCCCGAAGGCATCTGGAAGCCAGTCAATCCAGGCATCCAGATGCAAGACCACAGGTGAACAAGCCATAAGAGGCCACCTAAAGGAAATCGAGGGAAGGATTCGGTAGACGTACTGATCTCATGAAAACTTTGGTATACCAAACCCAAAAGAAAAGGGGCAAAGGCAATCCTGCTTGTAGCTGCGCTAAGGAAATTGACAATACCATAAATGAATTTGGCAACCCTCTTCCCAGTAAAACAAAATATGTACTTGCTAAGCCAGACGGAGAAAAACTCAACCTCTTGTGCCCCTTGTGCTTTACCCCAAGCATCAAGCTTATCGTCCTTGACCATTTTCAAGTGACTCTCTACGGTGCTTAGAATCTGAATCATCTAGCTCGGATTATAGTCATCGTCGGACGAGTAGAGACGGACAAGGGTACCAGATACATAGCAGTTTGTCAAGAAGACCATATCTTCTAGAGTAATCGACATAGGACCTTCTGGGAAGAAAAAACAGTTTATAGAATCATTCCAAAAGGGGAGCAGACTTGCACATACCCTGGGTCGCACTTCTTGGTGGCAATAGACAACTGAAAGAAATGCCAGAGATCACAGAGGCTCAATTTGTGTTCAAGTTTCTTGAGCCAGAGAGCAAACCAAATGTTGATAACAAATATTTCCACAGAAGGAAAGCACAGGAAGCCACTTTTGCCCTCCCAGTTCAAGGGGGTAGTAAAGTCGCCTCGACAGAGAGGTATGGGGTGTGCCGTACTAAGAAAATTGTGTGGCACAGGTTTAGGAAAGAGTCTTAGAGCGAGAACAGGCCAAAGGGTTAGACCCTCGCCACGAGAGTCGGTAATCTTGACCACGCCCGGAGGTCCGGCATGGTGGCGACGCCACTGAAATGTAGCATAGTCCGACATGGCTGAAGGAACAAGTTAGGGTTTTTGACGAGCAAGAGGGAGAAGGAAGGTTTTCTGGCAAAAAGGGAAACCTGCTAGGTGGGAATTGAAGAGATCTTTCGGTTTTATTTGAATGTCAGTTTGACAGGTGCTTAGGCGATTATTATCATCCGCATCATTAACCTTTTCTTTAATTTTCATGGCTGTAAGCTTTTCAATTTATTTGTAAAATATTGTTTTAGCATCATTGATTAATACAATTTATCTATTTTATTTACTGGCAACCACATCCAAACCACTGTGAGTGTTCGTGGCGAATATTCCCAACGTGATCCGTTTTCGACGCGAACATACCCCGAAAGACCTCATCTCAAAATACGCACTACAAATTCATTTCATCTTGAGTTAGCTTTTATACTCATCATGAATTCATGTTTATCTCGAGTCGCTTTCTGCATTCTTACATAAATCCCTTTCCTCGAGAATTTCTACATGTAAGCAGTTTGAACATTTTCTTTGTTTCTATTCCTGATGAACAAGTATTAATTAAAATAGTAATTAATTACCTTAAAATCATCCAATCTCAAATGCTTTTTATTTTTTAAAATAAACATCGTGTTCGAATCCCAACGAATGGACGAGAAATATTTTTGGATTTATAAAATAATGAAATATTTATAAGAAATAAGAATAGCTATGTGATCGATTATTTCAGCCACGAACAAATCTAAAATGATGAAAAAGTAATCAAATTACTGCATCCCCCCTCCCCCAACCACCGGCTTTTATAGGAGGAAGAAAATTTTTAGTTATCACAATTACTTTATATCTTAAAAACACGAGGTTTATTTTTATCACAAAAACTTAGTCATCTGATACAATTCACAAATAAAGAGATCTGATTATTTTTATTAATAATTATGTATAGAAAGGCAGGTGGTTTTAAAAGAGAAGAAGGAGGAGGAATGAGAACGGGTGAAATGTCATTCCATATAAAACCAACGACATCATTTCCTTTGATTTAAAAATAACATATATATTTGGAAAATGACATTGGCCCTTTCTCATCTAACTTTTATATAAAGCAAAAGATTATTTAGAATAAAAACGAGTTGAATAGTTAAAATCTTTTGAGTGATTTGTGTTGGGGAGGGGGTTGTTCTTGAATGGTGTATGATTTTGGTTCATTTAGCACGAGCTTCATGAATCTAAAAAATGTAACATCGATTGTCCTTGTCCCCGGAGAATAATAATAATACAAGGGGGGTTCGTACTAGTACTAGGAAAATTCCATCCCTTGGACTTATTGGACACAAGTAGTGACAATTACTTAGTAACATCACGACGAAGTAAGATCATCATGACCAAAGGGGACTATATCATTCATTTCACCCATGATTGTGAAGCGAATAACTAATGGTTCAAAAAATAAAAATAAAAAATCTGCCATTTATTGAAATCTCTCTCGTACGAATCCTACTAAACGTGAATCCTTTACTTCGATTCGTGATTTTCATGGAAGGTAACCGATGTGCGCAGAAGGTTTCCTGGTGTCAAACGGAGATTGGTACTCGAAGTCCGCAACAGGGATCCGTCAAAGGGAAGGTTTGGTGCCTCGAGGTTGGCTATTCAATGCCTTAGGATAGTCAGGGCCACTCCAATCGAATAATGCTTTTGCAATAATGAACGTATGCATGATTAGCCTACACCTGATTAACACGATCTAGATCTTCAACAGTCTATGACTAAGTTTTATTAATGGTTGGACCAGGACATTGCAGCTGCCTACCGACTGTACCTCCGCAAAATAGTCCTCCATGCCTAAATAAAACTTGAGATTTAAAAGAATACATGGTCTCATTAGTCTGGCAGAGAACTAGTGCACACCGACTGCTGGATTTCCTTATTTCCACAATAATCTGCGAAATGATACAGCCATAGGACATGATGATATGATAGGTTATCTTACGTTACCCGCACAAGGTCGTACCCGTCGTCCTCATCCTGCTTAATTTTTTACCATGCTTAGGAGGGGGGGGGGTGAGGGACAGGTTTACAATACCATACATGAGAAACCTTCGGCTTGAAGAGCCCCTCTTTATTGGTTGTTCCGCTTGCGGGCCATTTCTCTTGCCATCTCCCTTAGCTCTTCCGGAGACGGAGGGTGTTCTGCCTTCGTCTGATACACTATGTAGGATTTCTAGGGAGGAAGCCACAACAAAAAGAGAAGCAGCAATGACTTCAGTAGATATCAGAACATCATCAAGATAAGGGGAACGAAATTTTTCATATGTCAACAAGAAGCACATAGTCAGTGATAGAACAATAAACAAACAGATCCCTTTGAAGAATATTCGCTTCCAACTTTTAAACTACGTAAAACACGTTCAGCGACATCATCTGCCGTCACGAAATCAGGCTGAAATTCCATCAGTGTAACCATTACAGGTTACAGTTTTACAGGTACTAAAAGAACAAGGCAGAGATGACCTATGACCACAGTTTCCAAATCACTCCCGATGCCTTATCACAAATTCATACATATTGTACTGCATCAAGAAGCCCAATCATAAAGTGCCCTAGCTTCTTCAATCAACGTGTAAGCACACAGCCAGAAAAATTAATGCCGCCCATGCGATTTGGCACCTGCTTGAAGTTACATCCACCTATTTGAAATTGAGACAACTCAAATATGCACCCAGTTTACTGCATTACCCTACCTCAGGGAGACTCCAGAGTCTTTGGTTCAGATGGGAATGATGCAGGTTGCACAGTTTAATTGACTCTTTAGGTAAGTTATTTTGAAGCAAATGAAGCATACCTAAAAGTTCCAAGGAGAAGTTCAAGCTTCTCCTTTTACCTCTAACCCCAACAAAGTCCAATTATGAATGACAATCATTTCCAGGAAACAAGAAGCAGAATCATAAGTAGCCATCAAAGGAAATAGCATGCATATGTTCAAAGTAAACAGTCACAGATATTAGTATGAACAATACATTGCCCATGAATTTCTGAAGATTCTTGCTGTTGTTGGCGAAGGTGTACATTAGAAATATGGGGATGCTGACGTACACGCCAAATTTAACAATCTCCAAGATCCCTTTAGAGGTTCCAAGCGAAGACATTTTTTTCTCCACTCAACTTCTGGCGAAACTTTTAGCAACTGAGAATTTTTTGGCGAAGCTTAGCCTAACCTGGAAACAGAAAGAGATGGAAAGAACACATGAGACAGTAATATTAGCAAAGCCCGACAGCACCAAATAGACATAAAGGAAAAACCCATTTCACGAAATTAGTCGGACTGGGAAAAAGAAAAAAAACATGCTCGAAAGGCAAACTCTTTTAATGGCATCGACATGTATCCTCAAGGCAAATAAATTAATCCTCATATGATTATTCCATCAAAAAAGATTGATTCCTTAAACTTCTACATCGACAAACAGAGCAACCCAACTGACTCAAGAGTCCCAGACTTCCCTTCCAACTCTTTTAAGACCCCAGGGC
The DNA here is from genome assembly GCA_029817715.1 of Melastoma dodecandrum. NCBI lineage: Eukaryota > Viridiplantae > Streptophyta > Magnoliopsida > Myrtales > Melastomataceae > Melastoma > Melastoma dodecandrum. The sequence continues at coordinate 876,112 of JARUPY010000606.1, forward strand.
AGGAAGTTTCATCTCAGCATTAAACAGTAACTCAGTCTTCAGCTTAAACACGAATCAAGCATTGACCCCATCCTATCACATCACATCAGTCTGAGATCCAAAACGTGTCAACCACACCGTCGATCGGCGTCCTATCTAACGAGAATCTCCGAATTCCAGCAGTTTATCGTCAAAACCGATCGATGATTCCACGACCCTAGAGAAAAACGACAGAAGCAACAGCAAAAACAACAAACCAAATCGAGAAATCACTCACCGGATTCGGTGGATCGACCGAGGGGCGGGAGATGGAAACGGGGACGACGACAGATTTTCCGGAGAATCGGTGACGGTGGGGCTTTTGCAGCCGAAGTGGTAAGGAACGAAAATCAAGGAAATTTGGGCTTGGGCTTGGGCTTGGGCTTGGGCTTGGGCTTGGATAGGAATCGAGACTCACTTTTTATTACTAAAGTATTTTATTATTTTCAGATGTAAATGGCGGATGTATTTATTTCTAATATTTAAAAAGGTCGTAAACCCATGGGTAAATTAAGTTTTGATTGAAGGAAAGAAATGATGGTTAAAATATGGGAATGAGGGGGACGGGGTATGAATAACATACGGACAAAATTGGAGTTAATAGAAAGGATGTGGAAATGGGGTCAAAGCTTGAGGGAGGTGGTGGTGGAGGTGGTGGGGCATCAATCAGAGTAAATGGGAGTGCCATGAAAACTCTGGGCAGATGGATAAATGTGGCATTTAAATTGTGGGGGGTGGGTCTGGTCAAACCAAACCCCCCCTTCTCCCTCCTGAATTATGTTCGGTTTGGTATTGAATGCAAGAAACGGACGTTCCATTTTTTGAGAGTAGTGGGATTCTATGCATGTTTCTTTCTTTGTACCTCGTCAAATCTCAGGTAACATTATTTTCTTACAAATTCGTCTCAATTCAAGAATCCCACACATCATTTAATTAATGTGATGTTGTGGGTGGGGGTGTTTACGGGGTTGTCATTCAATAATATGCCCTAAAAGAAAGACACCCACGTGAGAAGGAACTGAACGAACCCCTTCAATTTCTTATTTCATCTATCTATCTAATCTTTTTTTATTTACCCGTTATGCATATCACGTTCCACCCTTCATAGTATACTTTTGTTTGAAAAAAGAATTAGTAATGATAATTTGCTGTAGGCAGAGATTCATTGGGATCGGTAACATTCATTCGAGATAGTTTGACAATTGCCTATATATATATAATTAAGATACCCGATTCCAGTCACAAGTTAAACAAAGTCAAACTTCCTACAACCAAACCTAAACCCATGTGAAAATGCCCCCTCCCCTCTTCCCCCGCATTTATTTGCTTCCCCATTTCTCATGTATTTTATATTTTCTAATTAATTTTTAGGTATTTGTTCCTGTTCAGAGAATTTAGGTAAAAAGGAAAGTGTATAATTTGTTCCTGTTCAGAGAATTTAGCATTGGATGTTCGTTCCCCTACTTCCAATAACCGACTAAATAATCTCAATTTACAAACACCCAAAAAAATAAACCAGACCAACATTTCAAAGAAAAGGGTGGCAAGCAATCAAAAAAAATTAGGAAGATGGTTTGAAAGAAGAGGTGAATCAAACTTAATCATTCGATTATGTAAGAAATCAAAAAAACTAATCAGATTTGACTGGACTTCCCGCCTGTTTAAGCAATATCCTGATCTGAGCCCTGTGATACTCCACCTTCGCAGGACCCCAGCTCCGCCCATTGCCACTCCTCGATCCCACCCCGCGAAGACCCCTCGGGAACTCCACGAACCCCTTTATGCCCCTCATTATGTGGGGGTTCTCCACCTCCGTTGACGGCAGCCTTCCTGTTCCCTTCACTGGACCCTGATGATCCCCCCCTGGTAATTCGATCTCTCCGCCGTTGCCCATTTTCTCGCTTGGATCCCGATCTCTCTCCCCCAAGCACTTCTTCGGATCCGCGCCTGCCACTGCTATTGTGGCCGGCCCCTCTCCCTGCATCCCACTGACCTTCCCTTCCAGCTTTCCAATCCTGTCCTCGAGCAGGGCCCTTGCCTCGGCGAGCTTCATCTGGACCCTCTCCTCTCGTAACACCTCCGCCACACGCAACATCCTCCTCTCCTCCTCGATCTCCCCCCTAAGCCGCTCCCCAGCCTCCCTTTCGTCCCTCACCTCCTTCGCCAACCTCTCGCACATCCTCTCCAAGGCCACCCTGGCGCCCCTCTCATCCACGAGCTCCCGTGAAAGCCTCGCACTCGTCTTCTCCGCCTTCTTCCTCGCCTTCCTCTCGTGCTCGACACTCGATCTCATCTCCTCCAACCGAGACCTCAATCCCTCAAGCTCGGGCTCCATCAACTCCTTGACAAACTTCCCCAAAGCACAAGCCTCACTGTCATGACCATCCATATTAATAATACCAGCTTCGCCCCCGCAACCGTCATGATTGTTGTTACCTGGACGGATATAAAAAGGGTTTTCGTAGAGCCTCCATGTTGGGGTCATCATCATCATCATAGCGGACGCCGCCTGCGGATCATGATCTCGAACGGGATCCTTAGTCGTATCTCCATCATCCATTCCTTTATTTCCAGACTTTTGGTTATTTGGGGGCAATGATAGGAAGAGAAGCAGGGCTAGAGTGAGAGATGCAGAATTGGGGATTATCACATGGATGGTGATGCCCCCCTCCCCCACCCCCTTTTGCCTTTATTATACATGGCCTCAATATTTATTGAATGGTTTTTTTCATTTTTTTATTAGGATTGATTATTTATTTGGGTGTAGAAGTAGATCCCTAAAATGCAAATTATCTGAGCGCAGTTTTAAACGGTAAAAATTGGCTGATTTCGAGACTGATAGCGAAAATCGACCAATTCTAGTTGATATTGAATATTCATCATTTAGCTTAAAATAATTTTAGCTCACCGTTCTTTCAAAAACCATAAATACAAGAAAGCACTCCCCCTAAATTTACATGTAAATTTATGAATATAATCTTTTTCATTTTCCAAAAAATAATTTGAGTAGGCATAGCAAGAATAATGTAGTACTGCACGCCTTCTTGTTTAATTGAAGACCATAGGATCCCAACCCAACCTAAGCACCCCAAATCAATACATTTTTAGCTTCTCATTTCTGTTTCGGCCATCACGAAGGAGGAGAGAAATCACAGAAACAATAGAGGGAATGGCAGGGTTGGTGGCAGTCCAGCAGCAGAATCTCCCTGCTTCATTCTCTGCCCTTCCCTCCTCTTTCTCTGGTTTCAATGGGGCCAGACTTCACACCAGCATCCAGGTCAGTAGTATATCAGGAATCCGAAACTATGGTGGAAAAGTTCATGTCGGAAAGAGTTATCATGTGGATACGTTGAATGTGTAAGGCATATGAACTTCCGGGGTGTTTTCTGTTGTAGTATAAGAGGAAGGTATATCAGCCAAAGGGGGCATTGCATGTATCTGCATCGAGCTCGAAGAAAATCCTCGTAATGTGTGGCACCAGATTCATCGGCGTGTTCCTGTCAAGGCTGCTCGTAAAAGAAGGCCATCAGGTGATTGATTGTGCAACTCGTCATCATCTGCATTATCGGTCGCATTTTATGTTGTTTGTGATGTTCTTTTACCAGGTGACTTTGATTACAAGAGGAAAAGTGCCCATTACACAACAGTTGCCGGGCGAGTCTGGTCAGGACTATGCTGATTTCTCTTCCAAGGTAACTTCCAGAACCTGTGAATCAAAGTAGATTATTTTTGACAATTTATCTACTAAACTAACGATTGAACCGACCATTGTGTCTAAAAATGAACAGATTCAGCATCTTAAAGGAGACAGAGAGGACTTTGACTTCGTTAAAACGAGTATAGCTGCAGAAGGCTTCGAGATAGTGCATGACATTAACGGTAAAATCACGCCTTAGCATCTAAAATATACAGTTTACAACGACCGATGGGTACTCACTGTGTTTTACAGGACGAGAAGCGGATGAGGTCGCCCCTATATTGGATGCACTTCCCAATCTAGAACAGTACCTCAGAATCCCTTAAAACTTCATTAGCATGAGAATGAGAATGTCGCATGTGTAGTTCCTCCTGGAATTGACACGAGAATAATGCTGTCATGTTTCGCAATCTCAGATTCATATACTGCTCCTGGCCGGCGTCTATCTGAAGTCAGACTATTTGCCTCATTTTGAGGTACAGTGGCCAACACTTTTCGCTTAACATTGCAGACTTGTCAGATGTATGTGGTATCATGATGCCTCTTTTGTCCTCCAATTTTAGACGGATGCAGTGGATCCAAAGAGTCGGCACAAGGGAAAGCTCGAGACTGAGAGCCTGCTTTAGTCGAGGGATGTCAACTGGACATCCATTAGGCCGGTGTACATCTATGGGCCATTAAATTACAACCCAGTGGAGGAGTGGTTCTTTCACCGGCTAAAGGCTGGTCGTCCTATCCCGATCCCAAACTCGGGCCTGCAAATAACCCAACTCGGCCACGTTAAGGTCAGACTCCATGCATCCTAACTTTTGCCGGCTCAGTTAAAGAATTCTCATCGATTCAAACACCTGTCTGGAAAATACACAGCATCTAGCAACAGCCTTCATCTGGGTTCTGGGCAACGAGAAGGCCAGCAAGCAAGTGTTCAACATCTCGGGAGACAAGTACGTGACCTTCGATGGGTTAGCGAAAGCGTGTGCTAAGGCAAGTCCTCTTTTCATGCCTTGCCATGTACCATGTCAGAACTTGGCCAAACTAGCTTCCTGAAAAATCATACCTAAACTCATCAGGCCGGCGGATTCCCGGAGCCTGAGATCATCCATTACAACCCCAAGGAATTCAATTTTGGGAAGAAGGCCTTCCCATTCCGTGATCAGGTCAGTCAAGGCATCATGTTCACGCCCCAAATAACTCAAAAACTATATCATAACTGTTTCTTTCTTCTGTGTACGCGACAGCATTTCTTCGCATCGGTCGAGAAAGCCAAAAGCTTGCTAGGACTGACGCCGGAATTCGGCCTGGTGGAAGACTGACGGACTCATACAACCTCGACTTTGGGAGGGGAATGTTCAGGAAGGAAGCTGATTTCGAGACTGACGACATCATCCTCGGCAAGAGCCTCGTCACTGCATGAACGAAAAGGTCTTCATCCTTCGCCTAACATTGAATCGAAACTCCTCTCCAATGAAAACCTTTTTGAGAAGTTCTCAACGAGCCCCTACGTGGGCCGGGCTTATATTGGGCTCTAGCAAGACGAAGGGCCCAAAATCCATTTTGTTCCTCCATGCGTTGATCTTCCCCCCCCCCCCCCACCTCGGAATAGACATGGGAGTTTTTACCAACCAATCAACCGCCACTCACCAGTTCAAATCATTTACTTGCTTGGATTGGACGATTGTGGAAAGCCACTAAGAAGAACTATAAGACAGATGGGATGGATTAGGCCAGACCTTGCAATGCAAGGAGCTTAGTACCTGGACCTAATGATCATTCCATTATAGGAACAAAATGGGTTTATCGAAATAAATTTGATTAGTCTGAAAATGTTGTAAGAAACAAAGCCAGACTTGTAGTAAAAGGTTACTCTCAAGAAGAGGGTATCGATTATGATGAAACGTTCACTCCTGTGGCGCGTCTTGAAGCAATACGCTTACTTCTAGTGTATGCTTGCTATAATAACTTCAAGTTGTTTCAAATGGATGTGAAAAGTGCATTCCTTAATGGTGATCTAAAAGAGAAAGTTTATGTTGAACAACCTCCTCGATTCACCGATTCAAATTTCAAAATCATGTCTATAAGTTATCTAAAGCTTTGTATGGACTTAAGCAAGCTCCGAGAGCATGGTACGAAAAGTTTAGTTCATTTCTTATAGCAAAGGGATATAGGCGTGGAAAAATCGATACAACCTTGTTTCTTACGAGACAGGATGCTGATATTTTAGTCGCTCAAATATATGTGGACAACATCATGTTTGGTTCAACTAATGAACATCATTTATCAATCCAGAGGCCATTTGTGCCGTTGGCTTCTTGATTCTCTTCCATTTTCACGTGTATGACCTTGGCAGAAACTATCTTAAGGAAAAGTTCTCTCGCCATGCTTAAATATCAGCTCAGATGGGAGGCATGACATTCGCTTTGGCCTAAAAGCTACTAGATTATCAACTGGGAATCACTGTATAACTTTACGCTTTCTAGTTTATAGTCTAAGGCGAGCTGCAAAGCCAAAATCAAGTCCTCATACTCTATTGCATTGTTGGTGACTTCGTCGTTGAGATGACAGGCCAACCTAGTTTCGTCGTCCCAAGGTGTCTTGATGAAGACCCCTATGCCAGCTCCAAATCTATTCGAGGATCCACCGAATCAAAATGGACCAGTACCCATGTAGGTTGTCTTCCTCATACGAAGAGTCCATGTTGCCTTCACCATAGTGGGTGATGAATTCAGACAAGGCATAACATTTGATTGAAGCGTGGGGCTTGTGGTACAGAATGTAGGCAAGGAGCACCAAACTTCATTTGCCAATTTTTCCCGTAAGTAAGGGGTTGTCGATGAATACCTTGGTTACAGGTGTCTTAGAGACGACATATACATCGTTAGAGCCAATGTAATGTTTGAGTTTAATCACCGAGTAATAGACAGCCAGGCATATCTTCTCAGTTGGGGTGTATCATTGCTCTGTCTCCGTGAGAAGGCGAGGCAAGTAATAAACAGCTCTTTCGACATCGTCTTACTATTGTGCTAGCATAAACCCAATACTGGACTGCTATGCAACCACGTAAAGGATGTATGACGCCTTCATATCCGGTGGTGCTGGCATGGGAGGATTAGTCATGTAGTTCTTTATCTCCTAGAAAGCTCGCTCATGTTGAGGTGTCTAGGTTACTTGCCTCTTTCCTTTTTCTTTTAGGATCGTCGAGAAGATGCTGGTTTTAGATGTCACGTTGCTAATGAAGTGATGTATGTACCTGACCCTTCCGAGGAAGGTCTGGAGCTCTTTCTTGCTACAGGGAGCGGGTAGGTTCCGGATATCGCAAGTCTTAAGGGGATCGACCTCAATCCCTTGTTGGTGTACTAGCAACCCGAGAAATGCCATTTTTGGACCCCAAAGCACATTTTAAAGGGTTGAGCTTTAGGTTATGCGTTCGCATCTTTTCGAATGCCTCGCTTAGATGAACATGGTGATCCTGACTTTGCTTGGTCTTTGCCACCACATCATCACCGCCATTGTTTCCCCTACCAAGGGGCCAAAGATAAGGTTCATCGCCTTCCGGTAGGTGGCTCTGGCATTCTTTAGCCCAAAGGGCATGACGATCCATTCGAATATCCCGATAGGACATCTGAATGTGGTCTTGTACATGTCTTCCTCGGTGATGAAGATTTGGTTGTTGCCATAGTATCCGTCCATGAAGGACATTAATTCATGTCTTGCCGATTTATCTATGAGATCATCCGCAACAAGAATTGGACTTTGTTCAAGTCGCGAAAGTCTATGCATACCCTTATCTTGCCGTTCTTCTTAACGATAGGGACTATGTTGGATATCCAATACACGGACTTAGCCAACCTTATATAACCTGCTTTGAACAGCTTCTTAATTTCATCATAGACCATCTGGGCTACTTCCCGTGACATCTTTCTTGGAGTTTGTTTCACGGGCTTGAAATTATCGTATATTAGGAGGCGATGCTCAACTAGGTTTCGATCAAGACCTCCGTATATTCCTAGGCGAAACAATCTTTCCAAGAGCTTAGGACCTTCTTAACATTCCCTGAGTCTGTTTCGCATAGCAGTGAACTAAGGTATGTAACACGCGATGTTTCGATGGTTTCCAAGTTGATTTCGCTTAGCAGTTCACAAGGGATAACACAAGTATTAGGAACTTCTTTATTGAACGAATGAATATCCGGCTTGCCTTGACATGCTTGGGGAAACACATTACATCGTGCCTCGTTTATTCTGGGTGCCCTATAGCTACCTAGCCATTCTAGGACGTCCAATATTGTATCGAGCGTTTCACTCTCCATTGGACGAAAGCAGGTCGGCGAGTCTTTCGGGCTCTAAATCCATCTCTGTCTAATGACTGTCGTCATGGCTTTACAACCCTACTTCGCGCATATCTTTCTCAAGCGAGGCGAGGTTTTCTCCGCCTTCCGTTTGTAATTCATCGGCCCATCTGGTTGAAACAATTGGCTATTGTAGTGCTGCCAAAGGCGGTTCATCATATGACACCAGGAATTTGTAACCTGCTTCGCTCAAGGGTCCGACATTTGGGTCTCTCAGTGCGTACCTTTGCTTTAGTGTCATGTTTTTTACTTTCTTTACTTCCCCTGCACATACATAGGACATGTTAGCACTTCTGCATACTTCCCCATGACAACTTTTTTTTGCCATATTTTCTCCACAACAGAAGTTCTTGGTGGAGAGTGGAGGGTTTTCCTTCTGCTTTATGCAACCAATATCTCTCGAGCAGGGCACTAAAATAGGGCTTTATGTCGATGACGAAGAAAGCCGTCTTCTTTTCATGGGTGCTGACTCGGAGTCGGATAGATACCACACCTAAGCAAGAGGAGGTAATCCCGTTAAAGCCGCTGACGCTCACATCAGTCTTCTCCAGCTTGGCTATGTCGTTCCCCAAGCGTTTATAAAATTCGAGATGAAGCACGATGATGGTTGCTCTGTTATCAATAAGGACATGGTACATCCCCACGTTATTGAACATCGCCTGAATGTGCAACGGGAGTTTGTGTTTCTGGAGTGATGCAGAAGGCTCTTTCAGCAAACCGCTCAAAAGTTCCGCATCATTTCAGTAATGTTATTGCAACTAGTCCCATTCTCCTTGGGTGGAGTCTTGGACTAGATCGGGTTGTAGTCGCTCGGCGAATTGGATGCGATGTCACTTTCGCTTGACGCCTTAGTTTTCTGAGCGTTGGAAGTGGCCAATTTGGCACGTTTTTTCGTAGGGCGTCGTGCTCTTCTCTCTCTCCGCCTCTTTGTTCTTTCGATAGTTTCGTGAGGTTGTGTCTATTTGCCTATCTTTCGTAATGTATCCGATGTTGGGATATTAGGAACACGGATGCAGCGTGAGTGTTTGAGAGATTGTAGACGATTATCCACTTGAACAAATTCCCTCTTATGTCGGTTGTAACCCCTTCGGAAGCTCTCCACAAGAGGAGGATCAGAGAGATATGTTGACTCGAAGTCTGGTGTATTACCTAATGGAGGGTCGATTGTTTCTGTCTTGATCTTCCCTTCCGATGCCATACCAGCAAACAGCAGGAAGTATTGGTTACAACAGGGTTGACACATCTGGACCTTATGTGTTGTTATAGGCTTACACCTGTAACAAAGCATGTTAGTCGTCAGTTATTGAGCTAACGAGGTTCCTTCCCTCATAGCATCCTTATCGCCTCGGGGACGATCTGGAGTGTTAGCTATTGTTCCGCATGTGTTTTCGCCTGTTGGAGACCGAGGCGATCAACAACATGTCGCTTGGTGAGTTTGTTGGTGCGAAGTTCCGTTTGGGCTTCTTCGCTTTCGCCCATGTTTCCCTATCTCAGGAGTTATCCGGAGGTGTAGAGTTCCATTACTCCTATCGGTGAGGTGTCTTTCTGCTCTTGATGTCTCTCCAGGCATTGATGCACCCTTGGGCCATTGTTGATCCCTATAGCCATCTCCTCAAGGCGGTTAATGCCATTTTGCTTTCCTTTCGTTCAGCATATACTTCCTAAAAGTGTGGCATCGATCAGCGGTGTGTGATGCATCCATATGGCAGCGACAACGATCATGTCATACGCTCTTGAGATCAACATGGCATTTGAGTGCTCCCTTGCTCATGAGTCATTTCAATAGCATTAGCGATGATCGTCTCACCAGTCTCGATCGATTGATCCTGGTCTATCTGCATCAACGAAGTGGAGACAGTCAGGCAGTTGAAATCGAAGGCGTTTATTTCAATTAAATCACCGAAAGGTTGTGACTCAGTCAATGCCTGGTCCCTGCCATCATCGAAGCACAACTCCTTGGATTCTATTAGGTCCTACACCAAGTTCTTAAACGTGATGCAATCTCTACTGGTGTGGATAAACAACCCATGCCACTTGCAAAAGTTTCTATACTTCTCTCTGTCAGTACGAGAGAGTCGATAGCCTATTTTTAATCGAATCCGCCCGTTTTGAAGCATGAACTTGAAGATCTCATCGGCTTTTGCCTCGTCGAAGGAGTATTTTCTCTCCTCTTGTATCTTTGGAGAGACCTTGGCTCTGAAGTTTTTCTTAGTTAACTCTTCGCAGGTCAAGGGTTGCCCCTTTACATGCTCTGTGATGTCGTCATCTACTATTTGTTCAACCTGATACGTTACTAAGGGTCTCGTGATTAGGCTCCCTATCGCTTGGGTTTTCTACTTGAGTAGATTTTCATAATGGATGGTTCTTCTAGCCAATACGTTCCGGTCTCTAAAAACTTCCGCTCTAGCTTTTTCCAGAGCCGGAGAAGGAGAGATTCCTAATCTATGGCTATAAGTTGAGCTTCGATAGCGGAGGTTTTGCATCTCAAGCTTGTCTTTCTGAGTCTGTCCAGGAAGATTGCCACAGGTTCTCCAAGTTACTGTTTCATATAGGTGAGGTCTTGCAGTGTCGCGGCAGGGTCAGATTCACATACTACGTGAAGGCTGCTCTTGTGAGAGAGCTAGGAAACATGCAAAGTATCCAAAACCATTAGTGGCAGCTTCTCCACCTTGGTTAGCGAAGCGGGCGATATGTTCCTAGGGAAATATGCCCTTTTCGCCCGAGAAACGAGCAAACTTAGGCACGATATCCCATCGGAAATGGATAATCATGATCGATGTTGTCAAGATAAGGAGCTTGATTGAGTTCGACCTCGTTCATATCATTTGCCCCAGGGATCACCTGCTCAATTAATCTGGCTACAAAATCCCTTATTTAGGGCACGAGACCAGGTGGGGCGAATGCCTCCTGCACCATCGTGCCCCTTCTACGTATGGGTTGAGGGACGTATTCAAGGTGTTGATGTACTCAGGAGGCCGAATCTGATCGTTCTCCTCTGGTCTATAAAAGTTATCTCTCCTTCGGAACAAAGGTTGATATGCAGCCTAATAGTCTTGTTGCCCAACTATTCCACCCTCACTGATTACGAGTGAGGAATTGTTATGGGCAGGCCCTTTGAAGCCTGTAGAGATATTATGGACAATGACCACATCGACCTTTCTCTTTCCTTGGGCTATTGATGCCTTATGGCTTCATCATCGAAGTGATTTTTGGTGGCCGATTCTCCCTTCTCTTTACTAGGGCTGCTTATGGGTGTCTCTGATATGGTCTCTAGGTTATGGACGACAACACCCATCTTAGCACCTATTTTCTCCTTAAAGGCATCGTGCTTCTCATCGATAGCACTGATCATTCCATTAGGAGTTAGAGTGTATTCACAATAGCAGACAACTCTGCAGCCGTATCTGACTTCAAGTTTTCATCCTCTTTGTTGTTGTTCTCACCATCGGAGCGGTTGTATCCGAGGTTGACAGTGTTATTACCACTTTCGGTTTTCGGCATTGTTGGCATTTCTTCCATTTTGTAACCAAAGGCGTGTTCGCTTCGGAAGTGACCGTTGGACAAGCAGGATCAAAACACGTCGGAAATATCTGTCTGTAGAGAGGTGTAGAGAGGTATATGTCTGTCTTTAGAGAGGTGTCTGTATACAATGCTTAAGAATATATATCTGTTTGTAGAGAGGTGTCTGTATACAATGCTTAAGAACGACTATTTATACTATGCTAGACCTACGTAAATATGGAAATGAAATATTTTACATATATTACGTGTCCATGTTGCCAGTCTTCATGGAATATCTCCTTTCCATTTGAGCAACTTCGGCAACAATTCCTTCCATGTCTCGAGATCGTCCGAAATCCCATGACATCTACTAATCGGTCGTATCGCCCACTTGCCTTTGCTGCGGAGTTTCCTCGTTCGTCCAGTTGACTCTCGCCTAGTAGCCCCGTCGATTGGTAACCGCTTCGCCTGCAAGCCTTTGCCTGGTGTGTTTCCACAACTAACCCCTTACTGAGCCTCAAGTGCCTCGGGCCTGTATTCTAGACCGCTGAACCACAGATGGTCCGAGCAGTGGCCTAGAATTTATGTTGTTAAACAAAAAACCAGGAGAAAAGTTCAATTACAATCCATCCAGGGTAAAATAACAGGCTAAATAGTAAAAGGAAAACCCCAATTTTCTTGAAAACGAAGAAACGAAAGACTCGTCTCAATCAAATCGTCCTCGTCCTGGCTTTTTTAATACATAAATAAAAATTAGGACAGTTAATTTGATCAAGTTACAATAAAATTACATGGATGGGAGTGTAAAGTTGGTACTTCTACTTTTAAATTTATGAAAAAGAAAGGGTGCATAACGAACAAAGCCATCATTCAGTATGCATAAATTCTTGTTTTGCTCCCTCTAATCTTACGATGGATCTGAATTACAAATTCTTATAATTCTTTCTCATTTTATTTACATACTATGATTATGGCGTTGCATCACTCATTCAATTATATTGATACGAGAAAGCGTGTCTTCGGGTCCGTCTAGGAAATTCATCAGGATCAAAGTTGTTCGCGTCCCCTTCCCCATCGTGGTTTTGTAGAATAATGTTTGATGTTGTAGCAATAAGGTAAACTGTTGGTGAAACGGTGGCACTAAGAGGGGGGTGAATTAGTGTAATGGCCTTTTTTAGCATTTTTACAACTAAAAGAACCCAGCAGCGGAAGGTAAGGTTTTTGTAAGTTACAGAACCCTTGTACGCAGGAGATCCCAAAGTGAACTGCTTGATGAGAGAACGACCGGCCAAAGTCTAATATAGAATGTGACTATGCAGTCCTGAGAAGGTTTCTGCAGTAGCAGAAGGTTTGTGCTTCTGGTATCAAGGTTCTACAGATTCGACCACCTAAAGCGTGATCCGCAAGGTTTACTCCAAGATTTGAAAGATACTGGTAGTAGCAGAAGGTTGTCACAGAACCTTATAAGTTTTTGCACAACCAAGAGATGATCCGTGAGAACTAGATCGAAAGAAACAACTCCGGAACCTGATTGGTTTCTATAAAGTAAGATGTTTGATGCAGGGCCTTTGGAGTTTCTGCTCCGACGTTCGCGTTGTATTTGTTAATTTGCTTTTCTGTTTAGGTTTTCGTTGAATGCTCTGTGATATAACTGATTGCGTAGAAAGTAAATGAGACACAGAAGGTTTATAGTGGTTCGGCAATTGCCTACTCCACTCTTCACCCTTATAGGATGAAATTCACTATTGAACACTTATAGAGAATACAGGACTGACAGAAGAAATAAAACACTCCTGCAGTGGGTATTGTAGATAGCCCTTCGGCTTTTCCACAAAGGATGTACTAGCAGGAGGTACTAAGTCACTTTTGAAGTGTAGAAGGTGATGCAGATAGCCCTTCGGCTTTTCTACTCACAAAAACCCTATGGGTTGTGATCAATAACCCTTTGGGTCGTTTGCAGAGATCTCTGACTAACTCCAAAAATTCCCTAGTTGAGGTTCTATATTGAAGACAGTGACTAACTCCACAATCCCTATGGTTGGGGTTCTGTCGAACGTGGTAGCTCCACGCAAGCACGTAGCGGCCCTACGCAGGCAGACAACCCCTCTGTCCACGACCTGCTTGGCTCCTCATCAAGGCTTCCCTGATGTTTGACTCTTCATCAAGACCTCAAAAAGCAAACAGCACCCGTGGGGCTTCTCTAAAGCCTGCAGTATGTATTTCCCTTCTGTAGTAACACAAATATCAGTGCCTTACCGTGAATCTCCCAGACGCTTCTTCTTCTCACTGCCTTGGCACGTATACACCTCGACTTCTCCCTTGGCCTGATAAACGTCCGCCATGCCACAGTGTAGCCAGATCCTTCGCGACCTCACTCACGCCTGACACAACTTACACCCTGGACACCTGCTTTCTACACACACGAGCAAAACAATTACAAAACAACTGATACTAGAACCTCAGCAGATTCCTCCAGACACGACCCTTCTTCTACTCACTACCCCTAACACGTGTACACCCGACTTCTCCCTAAGCCTTATGCACGTCCGCTACGCCACAGTGCAGCCAGATCCTTCACGACCTAACTCACTTCCGGCCTAGCTTGTACCCTGGGCACCAGCATTCTGCAACCGAATGCTCATCTCTAAAGAGACGAAAACTCACAAGTCTCAGGCTATAATACAGTCACTCTATACGTAAGGCCTCCACTACTTTCTTTCTAGCAAATGATCCTATCTTATACAAAATAAAAATACATATTTATAGAAGGTACAATAGCTGACAAAAGGCTCTTTGAAACAAGCAAACAAAATGTCAGCCAAACAAGCATGTAAGACATGCTTTGTATCACTTAAGGATAAATTATGCCTTCTTGTAATGATTGTGTTCACGATCCTAGAAGATAGGGCTTGCAGAAGATTCAGACATATAAGATCCGTCAGGCTTCTCTAAATGAAAATAAGATAATCTTGGTTTCCATAATTTATTGGCAGACCTTCTGGATACTGACACATGTGGGGTGCGTCCATATTTATATGGGTTGTTCTTTGCCATGATTCATAAAGAATTTGGACGTATTTAGATGCAAGAGGAAGGATTAATTGACCGTTGGATAGTTCCAGATCAATTAGCAGAACCTTGCATAAGTGATTTTCATATATAGAGTGATTTCTTCCCTTAAAGAAAGTTTATCAACTCACACGGAAATAAATACTAATCAAAATGATTTAAAAAACATTTTAATGATTAATTAATTAATTTGTGGTAATGATTAGGTGACAGAAGGCACAAAACAGACTGTCCCTGTAGGTTAACTTCTACAGAGTAGTAGAAGCTTACCTTTTACACAGCAAAAGCTTACCTTCTATGTGGTATCATCAAAACAATACTAACAATCTCCCCCTTTTTTATGATGACAAAACTATTAATTATCGAGGGAAATATTTAGTAGGGAAATTCCCCCTAACTCCTTCTAGATGATCATGGGTATGAAACTCGCTTATGTGTACAGAGCAAGACGCTCTTGTAGAATGCAGAGCATAAGAGCTTCTGTGATGAGCATATGAGCTCAAAGAATTTTACAAAGAAACTCCCCTAACTCCGTCTAATTGAGTGCGGGTGCGAATCTTGCATATGATCACAGAGCTAATTGCTTCTGTAAATTTGCAGAGCATGACAACTTGTGCATGGTACAGAGCACAAGGCAGTGTGTAACCCGACAGTTCCCGGCAAGAACTCAGCAACTGCACTCCCAACAAAAGGGAAGAAGTCTACTTTTACATTCCCTAGCAGAAAAATGTTAGAGACATGCAGTAACACCTGTAGAAGGTTATTGAAAGTAGTGCAAAAACAAGCTTCTACACCCATTAACTACAGAAATATTTCCTGCTGAAATACAGACCGAAGTCTATCGATTTCAAACTTCCATATTACTCCCAATTTTTTAATATCGAAAAGGATAAGAGTGGGTGCAAGACGATGAAACAATATCAAAACCCTACTAGAAGAAAGTTCAACAGTTTTTGTAACTAAACCTAAAAGAACAGTACGGCATACAAGTGGGTGTGTCCGTAGAGGGTCACTTATTGAAAACATAAAGACATAGTTTTCCAAAAGATTTCAACAATAATGCCCATCAGGTATCAGTAGAGCCATCAAAATTCTCATGCAGAAACTTGTACAGGCCCTCCAGTTGGCGTATAACATCCATGATCAGCCTCTGCAGCACTCGGATGTCCTCACCTTGGGCAGCAACTTGGAGTTGCAGCTCCTTGAGAACATAGGGGATAGCGGAAGAGGCAGAAGCCTCAACAGCTGGTTCTGCACAACCTTTCTGGCTTGCAGAGGGTCCTTTGGTATGTTTCTTGCCCTTGTAGCACCAACAGCATAGGGAGTCTTCTTCTGGAGAATCTCATAGTGTTACGCTTTCCTGAGTCAGCCTTCTGATGTCTTCTGCTACTACATACTATTGATGATGTTGGCACCGAAGTTCACAACTTTCCACCTGTCCTGCTCTGAAACTGGAGTAGGGTCAATGTCGTGCATATGCAGAAAGCCAGCAATCATGGCTATAGGGCATGCTATTTTCTTTCCTTGACAAGCTCCACCCCATGTGCTCAAAGATCAGCGCATTAAGGCTGAAAGGTATTCCCTCCAGGAGATGGACCATGACTTTGGCATCCGCAGGCATGATGGTGTCGATGCTTCCAGCACGAGGCAGAAGACTGAAAATAACAGCGCGGTGTAGAACTGTGAGGCAAAGATTCAGCTGAGTGGACTCCATGTAATTTTTCAGGGATACCTTCTGCCCAACAATGATGCTAAAAGCCTCATTCATTTCAAATTCCTGCATCTCAACAGTGGATTCACAACCATACAAGTTGCGGACATCAAGAGCAGAGTACACAAGGGTAAATCCGTTAAAAGAAGTACAGATAAACTTGATAGAGCGTCTGTCCCTGTAGAAGTTGAGATTTTATTAGAACTCCAGAACCTTTGCCACAGACACTTCAGCATAAAACTCACAGAAGGTTTTCATGCCTAATGCCTCAAACATAGGGACTATGTCCAGCATATTAGCAGAAAACTAAGCAAAGTCTACTCGCTTACTTGCAATCAATTGGCGGTCGGAGGTGTCGACTATGGACAAATCACCATCAGCCAACACTTCATCAATTTCCTCCGGCTAACAAAAGCAGAAGGTGTTGGGGTGAAGGTAACCTGTCCCTTAGGTCTCTTCACGAGCAGTTTAGTCAGGGATGTTGAGACCGTTTCAGCATTCTTTCACTTGAACCTGGTCCAGGATGCACACTAGACGCAGTGGCTGCAGAAAGTAGCTTAAGGCCATCAGATTTTTCAATCTTAGGCACTTTAAGAGAAGAAAAACCCTACCGTTTTGCTTCAGATATGGAGAGATCGTTTGTGTTGGAGGGAGCACGACTGTGATTGGCTCTGCAGTCACAATAAAATCCTCCTCATCTGAGCATTTTGGTTCTTCATATTTGGAGAGAACAGGTTTGTTGGCCACACCTTCTTCAAAGACATGAGTAGCCAAAGTCTGATCTATAATGTGACTATGCAGTGCTGAGAAGGTTTTTGCAGTAGCAGAAGGTTGATACTTCTGCTATCAAGGTTCTACAGATTCAACCACCTTAAGCGTGATCAACAAGGTCTACTCCAAGATCTGAAAGATACTTTTAGTAGCAGAAAGTTGTCACAAAACCTTGTAGGTTTCTGCACAACCAAGAGATGATCCATGAGAACTAGATCGAAGGAAACAACTCCAGAACCAGATTAGTTTCTGTAGTGTAAGATGTTTGATGCAGGACCTTTGGAGTCTCTGCTCATACGTTCGCGTTGTGTCTATTAATTTGCTTTTCTGTTTAGGTTTTCGCTGAATGCTCAGTGATATAACCGTTTGCGTAGAAAGTAAATAAGACACATAAGGTTTATAGTGGTTCGGCAATTGCCTACTCCACTCTTCATCCTTATAGGATGTAATTTACTATTGAACACTTACAGTGAATAAAAGACTGACAGAAGAAATAAAACACTCATGCGGAGGGTATTGTAGATAGCCCTTCGGCTATTCCACAAAGGATGTACTAGCAGAAGGTACTGAGACACTTCTGTAGTGTAGAAGATGATGCAGATAGCCCTTCGGCTTTTCTACTCACAGAAACCCTATGGGTCGTGAGCATAGATCTTTGACTAACTCCAGAAACTCTCTGGTTGAGGTTATGCACTAAAGACATTAAGTAACTCTACAATCCCTGTGGTTGGGGTTCTGTAGAACGTGACAGCTCCACGCTAGCACCTAGCGACCCTACGCAGGTAGACGACCCTCTGTCCAAGGGTGGATTTTCCCTCCGGCAGTTCCATGACCCGCTTGGCTCCTCACCAAGGCTTTCCCGATGCTTGGCTCCTCACCAGGACTTCTAAAAGCAGACAGCACTCGTGGGGCTTCTCCAAAGCCTGCAGTAGGTACTTTTCTTCTACAGAAACATAAATGTCAGTGCCTTACTGTGAATCTCCCATACGCGACCCTTCTTCTTCTCACTGCCGTAGCATGTATACACCCCGACTTCTCCTAAGCTTGATGCAGGTCCGCCACACCACAGTGCAGCCAGATGCTTCGCGACCTCAGTCACGCCCGGCACAGCTTACTCCCTAGACACCTGCTTTCTGTACACACGAGCAAATCAGTTACAAAACAACCGATACCAATACCTCATCAGATTCCCCCAAACGTGGCCCTTCTTCTGCTGACTGTCATGGCACGTATACACCCAGACTTTTCCCAAAGCCTGATGCACGCCCGCCATGCCACAATGCAACCAGATCCTTTGCAACCTCACTCACGTCCGGTCTCGCTTATACCCCGGGCACCAGCATTCTACAACCGAATGCACGACCCCAAAGAGAACGAAAACTCACAAATCTCTCAGGCTACAATACACTCACTCTACACATAAGTCATCCACTTCTATTTGTCTAACAAATTATCCTATCCTATACAAAATAGAAATACATATTTACAGAAGGTGTAATAGCCGACAAAAGTCTCTGCAAAACGAGAAAACAAAATATCAGCCAAAGAAAACATTCCTCCACTGGGATAGATGCTCCGTGTCACATAAAAATCAATCAGACCATTTGGTCATGGTTGTGTTCACGATCCTAAGAGATAGGGCCTGCAGAAGAATAAGATAGATAAGATCTTCAAGCTTCTATAAATGGAAATCAGATAATCTTGGTTTCCATAATTAGTTGGCAAACCTTCTGGATACAAACACGTATGGGGTGCGTCCATATTCAAATGAGTTGTCCTTTGCAATGATTCAAAAAGAATCTGGATGTATTTAGATGCAAAAGAAAGGATTAATTGACCGTTGGATAGTTCTAGAATAATGAGTAGAACCTTGCATCAGTGCTTTCCATATATAAAGTGATTTCTTCCCTTAAAGAGACTAGATCAACTCGCATGGAAATAAATCGTAATCAAAATGATTTAGAAACATTTTAATTAACATGAAATACCATGTGAATATATTAAAATAATTAGATGATTAATTAAATAATTTATGGTAATGATTAGGTGATAGGAGGTAAGAATCAGATTGTCCTTGTAGGTTAACCTTCTGCATAGTAGTAGAAGCTTACCTTCTATACATAAGCTTACATTCTTTATGGCATCATCAAAACCATACTAACAATCTCCCCATTTTTGATGATGACAAAACTATCAATTATCGAGGGAAATATTTTGTAGAGAAACTCCTCCTAGCTCCTTCTGGATGAGCGCAGGTATAAACTATTATAAAGTCGCTAACAACTTTTTGTAAAATTTTTTAAGTTGGAAAAAATAGTTGATTTTTCACGTTCCTATTTACTAGCTTTTATACTCACATGTGGTAGCAATCACTTGTAAAATTTGTCTCGGATTACAAGCATTGGATTCGATCCGAACATTAAACCAGACTCATGTCATTGACTGGTATTGGGCTCAAACTCATGTTCGTTTTGATTAATAGTAAAACACACCGGCACTCACAACCAAGTATTTAGATGAAAGTGAGCGAAAAAAGATGGTGATTGCGAGTTTATGCACTTGGACATGTTGCCTGTTACAAATTTATAATTTTTGGGAAGGTATGCATTCCCTTTGTACTTTGGCCATGTTGGGATGATGTGTTTCCACAGTAAATTGGTTCTCGCACATATCCAGTCCTATGCACTATCATTTGGGACTCCCTCCTATGTACGTTGAATCTTCAAGCTTCATCTTTTCAAATTTTCGAAATTTTGTCCGATGTGCATACAATGAAAATCAAAAAAGGTTAGAAGGTTCTTATTAACATGTATTGACTAATTAAACCAATTGAATAAGCACATGATACTTACGGGTTGTTGTGAGCCCGTTGAAGCTGTGGGGGAGAGGTCATTGGGTGTGAATTCTTCGTATTAGTGTAATTGACGAACCATGTTATGTCTTCGGAGAAGGCGAGAGGGCACCCCTTCTGTGGTTGATGGAGAAGGAGGGGGCGAGAGGTGCCCTTGCTGATATGCGGAGGGGCGAAAGGGTGTGCTTTCCACTACAAGTCGGGTTTGAGGAGGGGGCGAGATGGAACCCCTATGGCATGAGAAGGGGCGAGGCATGTCCCATTCGCTGTTGGTCGCGTCAGAGGAGGGTGCGAGAAGGCACCCCCTTCTAATGTCCGAAAGGACGATGGAGCATTCTCATGTTCGAGGAGAGGGCGAGGGGTTGTCCCTGGTGGTGTTAGGAAGGGACGCTCGTCCCTTCCGCTGGAGTAGAGGGCATGGAAATTTGAGATAGTTACGACATGAGTAAACGTAAATGTGTTTATAATATTATGATTAAACAAAAAAGAGTTCGGATGCGTGTAGATGTTTAGCCCAACAGGCACGGTGAGTGAGTTGACCGATGGAATTGAGTTGGGGATTTGTTGATTCAGAAAATTGTAGATCCCTCAAATTGTGGATTACCATTTTACAGGTATTCGGCTGATTCTTTGCATTCAAACGATTGTAAAAATTGGCTAGTGACGGGGCCGTTACACAAAATCGACCGGCTTTAGTTAATAACGATCCTTTAATAA
The DNA here is from genome assembly GCA_029817715.1 of Melastoma dodecandrum. Classification (NCBI taxonomy): domain Eukaryota; kingdom Viridiplantae; phylum Streptophyta; class Magnoliopsida; order Myrtales; family Melastomataceae; genus Melastoma; species Melastoma dodecandrum. The sequence continues at coordinate 896,792 of JARUPY010000606.1, forward strand.
GTTTTAATGGCATGTGATTAAACTTAAATTAATTTTAGTACTAATTAGACATGACTGATAAATCTTATTGAACATGTTCAATAACATTTCTTAGGATCGTTAAACATTATTAACGATGCCCCGCTTTAAGATTAATCGATAGCATATTTTTAGGTAATTGACTTCGTATTTAGAAACTAACTTCTCAAATGACAATTTTGAACGAGAATGACGATTACTTAAAATCATCCGGGGTGAATTTAAAAGTAAAATAAAACCTAGAGATCAATCGGTCATTTTTTTTAAACTTCTTTTATTTGTCTTGGACTGTTTTGAAGAATGCCCTAAGATTCAAAGGGAATATGCAACTTTCATATTCGTAAGTTCAGTTCGGACTAACTTGAAAACATGTTAAAATTAGAAGACTCGATTGGGAAATGGCAAAATCATCTAAACAAGAGGAAACAAACAAATCTACTCCTCACATACGGGTGAAGGAATAAATTTATATATATATATATCAGCCACGGTGTTCAATTTCCTCTTGCAAGTCGACGTGCCCTGCCATTCTCCCACAATACAGCAGCGGCAGTGAGTCACACCTCAACAAAATAAATCGAGGACAGCCACGTGTGATCACCTCCAGCATTCCAAACAAATCCGTTCAGGTTGTTACGATGGGATGACCTTTCAACCAGCAGGACAAATTACGTCTCGCTCCCCTAACGGATTGTGCTCCACCATACTGCACAAAGGCGGCTGCAACAAACTCCCCCCCGGACGCAAGGCAAGTCCCCGAGATTCGATCTTATTTGGACAACGAGAAAATGGCAAGGAGGAGGAGAGATGCTTCATGGGGATCATTCTGCTTCCCCCTCGGGGGATCTTCCTCCATTCTCTCCTCGGAGGCCAAGGTTCTCCACACAAACTAGAAAAAGCAAAAGCATTCTTTCCCGATAGAGACACGAAGGCAGGAACCACAACCTTCCTTCCTCCTTTCGGCCGGGGAGCTCCCTTTCTAGGTCCTGGTCACCGGAGCCAAAGCTTCCTGGGGAAGCCAAATCCTCCCTTACCGAACACTGGCCAAAGTCCCCCTCTTCTTCTTCCCATAGTCTGTCTTCTTCCTTCGATAACAGTCGACCTCTTCAACTCCTTTGGCCAAATTCCCATGGCGCTCCTCATCCGACATGATGGCGAAGTACCTTGGTTACAACCAGCACCGGTCTTCCTCACCATCCCGGCAATAGACGACCCAGTCCTTCCAAAGCAACAGCAAACCTGACGTTGCAGCTAACCCCGGAAAGTGGTGGCGGTCTCCTCCGCTGATGTCTTCTTCGACAACACCAATAGTTGATTCGCCGACAAGCGGCAGTGGTTCTTCCCGTAACCAGATCCTGACTTCAACGATGTTCCCAATTCCACCTGCTCCAGCCGACATCCCGGCTGGCATGATGAGCGCACTGCAGCCAGACTCGCGCCGTCGACCACTCCCTCATTCTGGTTCTCATACTCTCCTAATTGCAAGCTCCTAAAGCCAATCTTCGACAGCAAGCTCGCATCAACAACAAAACAATGCATCTCCGGCCTTTGCAACCGTCACAGCAAAGATCCCAGCAACTAGGACGCCCATTTGTGGTATGTGCTTCCCAACATCAGATTCCACGGTGGCCTTCTCCGTACCATCAGTGTTGACATGGCAAATAATTTTGGGCCTGGGCTTAGAACAGAGATCCAGTAATCCCTCAAGTCACACATCTAGTCGGCCCAAGATACAGCCGTCTAGGTCGATTTATGACGAAGTCGACTAGGTCGATTTACGATGAAGTCGACTAGGTCGACTTATGAACGGGGTCGACTAGGTCGACTCACAACAAAGGAGTATGGCGATCAAAGTCAACCAAGATGACTCAACAGTAGCTAGGCCTACTAGTGGGGTCAAAGTCGACGGAACTCTGGATAAGTCGATCGTAGTCCGTACAAATCAGTCAAGTCGACGAGGTTAAAATAAATTTATTCATTTTCAATCACGTTTGTTAAAGATCGTAACTGATCTTAAATACCCAGGAACGTGATCCCATATATCAAGGGGGTTGTTGAGACACTCCCACGATATTAGGAATCACGATCTATAACACGATCTGCAAAACGATCTATCTGTTACGTGTTAATCACGTACAAGTCCTCTATAAATAGCAGAGGAATTCTTCAAGATAAAGACACGACCATACACAGCCAAAACTCTGAAGTTTGTTCGTCAACCTTAGGAATTAGACACCTCGACCCGGTTTGTAGGTCAACTCCCCTTCCACCAGCAGAGTGAGCTCGTAGGGCCTTTGCCGTCAACTCCCGCCAGCGACACCACCGACGGAGTGAGCTCGTAGGGCCTTCGTCACAGCTTTCCGCCAGCGACTACCACCGACGGAGCGAGCTTCCAAGGCCTTCGTCACAAGTTCTCCGCCGTCACAGATTTCCACATCGTTGTCAACACTTGCACTTTTTTCCATTTCTAATGGCTGTAAGCCCTGTTTTCTTTATTCATTAAGATTGTAAGACTTGCATTTGATTTCAATAAAATTGTGCATCTTCTTACTGGCGACCACAAACTCAATTCCTGTGAGTCCTTTGCCAAATATTTCCGACGTGATCCGTTCTATAGACGAACAATCAGCAAACGAGAATGGGAAGGATTACTCACCTAGGAAAGCACGTACCCAACCTACGACCGGCATACCCAACTCTGGCTTCCTAGGATACACAGTGATAGTCACAAGCAGACTCTTCCCAAATCCCAGCACGGTCCTGAGCCTCAGATTCCGATGACATAGTCTCTGGCGCTCTTCCTCAATTCCATCAATCGTCAGCCTGACACAGGCACCAATTTGAAAACCAACAGGGTGTCGTTCTTCTTCCTAACTTTACCGATTCAACTGCAGCAGACCAGGACAGCGAGCGACATCCAGAAACTCGACCCCGACGGCATCCCAAACGAAGACAGCTGACAAACCAGCAGTCCCCGCAATCAGCATGGTGTGCGCCCCTCCCGCTCATTCCCGACGAGCCTGCCCAGGCCGTCGCTCGGTTGTCCAAAGGGCAACCGACGAAAGGCGGAGCATGATCCAGAAGGGAACAAAAGGAGGATCATAATCCTTTGTGGCTCCGTTGAAAACATAGTTATTGCTTAACCTATGTACTCTAATACAGAGTCGCCACCGACTTTATTTAAAAAATGATATAAAGTCAGAAAAACCAAAGAGTGTTCGGAGATTTCTAATTACTCACTCTCTACTCAAACATGCGAAGATGCTCTCAAAATGCTTCCAGTTATGGGTGTTAGACCGATTTGGGCTTTTGAGCCCAGACTCTTGTCATTGGATTACGAGCTTAAGCCTGATTCGGGCGTTGGACCCAAACTCATATGTGATTATTAGATGTGCAATCACATATAATTATTTAGATCAAAGCAGGTAATTACTTAGATCAAAGTAGGCGGGGAAGGGTGGTGACCGTGGTCCTATGTATATAGGCCCATGGCCCGCTACAAGAGGAAAAATAGATAGTCGGGAAGACCTGCGCCATGCCTCATGTACCTTAAATTTGATGGTTGGGGCCGCTTTAAAGTCTTTGATCATCGCAATTTTTACACACGCGAAGAAAATCCATGCAATCTGTTACCCGCGGCTTCTAGAATCCTCCCAAATGTGATGGGTCTTTGAGGATTGTCGAATCCTCTAACGTGGACAGATAATGTACATGAAAACAAAGAAATGAAATATAGATGTGGTTAGTAAATTCTAATTGAAATGAATAAATCAACTAGAATTAACCGATAAGTCGGAATGAGAATACGTGGGTGGTTTGCACCCTTCGACCGTGAATGTGCCCCGGGCTTCAACCGGATCGACGTGGGTCGGTTTTCACATGTGAAAACAATAAGAGAAGCATGCACGGATTAGTAAATGAATCATATCCTCATAAGTAACAACTCAATTTTGAAATGACAATGCCATGGACAAATCATCTTGAAAGTAAATTTGTGAATGTAAATGTAAGTTCATATGAGGACATGTATAAAAATGGGTCTAAATGATCAAAACATGAGATGGATAACAGTCCCTAAACTTCAATGTAGTAAAGGCTACGCGAACGAACCATTGGCAAGTAAAATTCCTCGCAAAAACGTTCAATCACACATAAGGCAAACAACCACATAAGAACATACAACGGTAGACTTGACCAGTCGCAAAAAATAGGGTGTAACTTTCAACTCTAAGCATGAAATCATGTGTTCTAATACTCAAAAAGAAGCTACGAAAGATACGGACTAATGCCATATATTTCATTCTAAACTCAAGATACAAGTGAAAGTATATATCTCTGTCACGCAGGGGAACCTTCACTTACCGATGTTGTCTTGGTCTAGTGAGAGCTCGAATCACGTCCCAACATGTAAGTACAAGCAAGGAGAAGACAAAGACAAGAAAAAGACATTGGTCATACCCGTGTTAATGAAATCAAAGTGAAATAGGTGGTGAGATTGCTCACCATCACGGGAATCTTGTTTTTTTTTTTTTTTTTTTTGCAGCTCAACTAAAGATATCTCGCTTTACTTGGGATGAATTTCTGTTAGTCTCCCCATGTTTACCCCACGTGAATGGGGTAAACATGAAGCTTTCGCACGCATGAGCTCATGACCTGGTAGAAGGCTGGAAAAGAAGAATCGATGACACAGCTAGCGAATGATTATCTGAAACGTTGCTGCCAGTCGAACAACTTTGCTAAACTCTGATTGTCTTCTGTCAACTTTAGCAGCTGCAAGGGAGGGAGGCCGGGGGGTGGACAGTTTGGAGCCCGAGAGTGTTGGCCGAAAGAGACGAAAGATCACATCCATAAGGAAGAGCTAGAGTAGGACCTGACGTTGTCGCGGCTGGCATGGGAGAGGGAGGCCAGGGGGTGCCGCGTGGACTTTTGCTTACCTTTGCCGAACAAAATGAAGAATGAGAACTCCGTTGAAGCTGGAGCAGTAGCGACGACAGGATGTTGGCTGAAGACGGCGGAAAGCTTGCTGGAATCCGGAGCGAAATGGAGGAGGGAGTGAATGCGAGGGAATGATCGGGGGGAACTTTTCTATTTGGGGGATGGAATTCTGTTTCAACCACCCCTCTCTCCTCAAAGAATTGTCCTTTTATACCTATGTGGGGAGAGTGGGAGCGAGGCATGTGTGTGATCAGGTGAGCCTTTTTATTTATTTATTTATTTTTGTTTGAATTTTGCAAAAGCTTTAATTGAGTCCTTTGATTTGTTTTATCTCCTTATATTAGTCCGCTCAATTTTATCTAAAAGAAAACGTGCGATCGGTATTAAGATGTTTTCAGTTTCATCCGTTGATCTAAAGAAAGTCTAAAAATTATGGATAGTTATGAGATTTTATTTTTTCTTTTAGATTAGTCCCAATGTTAAATGAAAAAGTACGAAATTACGTATTGGTATTAAATTAATTTTATCTTTTGAAAGAGCCCAACGGAATAATAAAAATAAAAATTATTAAATCTTCATATTTTTTTTACAAAATAAAAAAAATGCTAAAAGTTTGAAAATGAATAAAATAGATTTTCTTCAGATAAAACCAAATGTAACAAGAAATTGGTCTCATGTGACTAATTTCTTAAAAAAATGAGCAACCTAAATAGGGATAATTTTTTTTTTAATTATTAATGTGAAATATAATAAAATTTTGAACTGCTAAAACATTGCTTTAGTGGTGTCAAATGTTTAATCTATAATGAAAGACAAATATATTTGTAAAGTAGTGCGATAAAATGCAATTAGTTGTACGTAACTGATTTGAAATTGATCACCCAATCATGCTTATCGATTTTTTTTAACGAAAAGAAAATTCTAAAACTTCAACCTACTAAAATTTGATTTAGTAGTTTGATTTTGAATCCTAATTTTTATTTGTAAAACAATTCATGGAACATTGATTCGGGATTTGTCCCGTTCAATCTTCAAAATTCAGAAAATTTGATTTGGGGTATCTACAGTTTGCTCCTTTTTGTGGGAGAATCTGGAAAGATTTTCACACAAAGGCGGTCTAGAGACCCAATATCGAATTTTGGGATATGCCTTGGAGACCTGTACTTTGAAATCTCATTAAACGAATGTGTTAGTAACGAAAGAAACCTGAGTTGCATGCTAGCGAAAACAAGTGCAACTATGATATCCATGTATATCATGCTTCATTTATGATATTCATTAAGAGTAAACACTTCTGGATAGGGTCAATGAATGTCTTCCTCACATTGTCAAGGTTCGCTCGTTTTTGCTTGAGCTCGTCTAGATTAAACCTGTAAATCCATTGACTTGGATGCTCATGTGCCAGTCGAAGAAGTTTTAATCAAGGGTATGATGTCGGCTCTGGAATAAGGCCTTTTGTAGAAAGTTTAAACTTTTCTATCTAAAAGGAATGAGTTCAAGATACTTCGTTGGAAATAAAACTGTTCTACAAAGGCTGCACAGTTCAAGCGGATTTTTTGTCATTTGGACAGCTTACCACTCGCCACTTTGCACACTCCGCTTGAGGATAATGTGACCATTCACTGGGGTTAATGAAATTCTTGTTTTAGATAGATCCGCTAGGGATAGTGTGCTTTGAGAGATGAAAGCTTCATTGTGAATTCTTTGATTTCACTTTTGTTTTAAACTCCTTTGCTTTTGCAACCGACTTGTCGGCCCTAGTGTTTTATTTTTGTGCTTTTGAAATTTGCACTTTGCTTTTGTAGGGCTTTGGCCTTTGTGCTTTTCTCTTATTTTTTTTTTAACGATCTGTTGGGGATGTTTGTTGATTCTTTTTATGTCTTTTCGCTCTTTGGGGAATAAGAGTTCATTGATACTCATCCTTGGGAGTGGCTTAAATGGTTTTGCATGTCCACCGACATTGTCTTTCCGCTTGAGTCTTGAGGAAGTGTTGCTTTTATAGCCGGTTGTTTCCCACTTCATACTACAAGACTCCTTTTGACCTCAGTGTGAGGTTGTCTTTGGACTAAAGGGTAGCAATATTTGTGAACACTCTGTTTTGGCTCTAAGAGTAAGCAATTCTTGATGTATTGTATTTGGAATAGAGAAGAAAATGCTCCTCTTCATCCTGGCTTTGAGCATCTTTTATTAACAGATTTTGAGTCCAATCTCGATGCTCGTTTTTTGATAATTACTCACAGTGTTTGCACTCAACTCTTTGAGATAAGTGTTGGATGGGGTTTGCCTTCCTTTCTCTTGTCCATAAGCGTTTGCGAACTCCATGGGGAATGATGATATGACGTCTACAATATAAATGATATGTAAATGATGCAAACTCACTGGGTGGATGGTGTTCATGTACATCCCTTGATGATTTATGTTGCACCTCGGCTGCAGATTTATGAAATTCATTTCGGGAATTTGGTATCCACTTTGGGGTCCTCGTGTTCCTACATCAAGGAAGAGAAATCGAGTGAGTTCATGTAATCCGACTCCTGTTGGGGAAATAAAGTAATGATAGAGTTGGGTATCCGCTGGGGGAATAAGGTGCGAATGTCCATCTTGATTGTTTCTAGGGAGAATATGCTTGTATATTCAACTTTCGCTGGAAATTAGGGAAATGAGAAACATGACTCCGGCCGGGGAATGACAAGAGATTCCAATGGGGAAAAAACATTCCCTTTCATGTGATTATCCTTGGTGATAACAAAGGCAATTTCAAAACATTGGTTCGAAATTTTCCACCCAATCGCCCGCGCCTTTGCTCGTAATACAAGGATGCTCATGTACCTACACTCGCCAAAGGGCTAATCCAAGTAAGCCCATGTAACTTGTTTTGATAAATGAGAAAAGCATTGATTTTGAAACAACGCTTCCTTTCATGTATTCGTTGTTTTTTTAGAACAAAGGTCTCTCCAAGATTGCTTGGAGTTTTTCCACCCTACGACCCTCGCCTTTCGTTGTCTTTCTAGGATGCTCATGTACCTATGAGACGAACGCAGAGCAAAAACAAGTGAGCTCATGTAACTTATATTGTAAAGAAAATATTAATCTTGGAATAATGCTCCCTTTCATGTTGTTTCGTCATTGCATCTTCGTTCGAAAGAATCGAAGGGCTGACAAAATTGCTACCATTGCCTTGTATCTATCACATAGGAAAGCTCATGTACCTATTAGATAGATGGCTGAAAACAAGTGAGTTCGTGCGACTTGCCCTCACTAAGGTGGAAATGAAGTTTAGTCATACAACTTCATCTATAAGAAAGGTGAAGTAGTTTTTTTTAGTACTTCCCTTTTTAATGTGGTTTTCGTCATTGTATCTTTGTTCGAATGAATCAAATGATTGACGAATTGCTACAAGACCTTGTCTTGATGCTTTGCCAGCTACCACCCTTGCCTTTGTCTAGGAGATATGTACCCTTCATGTGGGGAGCTCTTGTACCTGCTCATGAGACAAAGGGCGAAAATGAGATTAGCTCATGTAATCTCGTTTTGCTTGATGAAGAGAGAAATGATTGTGTGATTCTCCATTTTCATATATGTGTCACTATTCTTTGCCCCAGTTGACTCCTTAGGGATTTATAGAAGTGAACTGACAAAAGTTGTTTTGAAGCTTGGGCTTGAAACTTTGTTGTATGCTTAGGAAGCTCATGTACCTATGAGACAAGCATGAAGGGTAAAGCAAGCAAGTTCATGTAACTTGTTTTGCGAGGAATGTATCGATCAAGGAACGAATACTTCCTTTTATGTGATTTGTTGTTTTGGCAACGAAAGGCTTCTCTAAGATTGCTTGGAGCTTTACCACCCACGCCTTCGCCAACGTGATAATTCTTGTACCCATATGTGGCAAGGGCCAAAACAAGTGAGCTTATGTAACTTGTTTTGTTAGGAAAGTGTCGATTTGGATCGGATACTCCATTTCATGTGTAGTAGCGTCGAAGAGCGTCTACATTGATCGGTTGCGGTAGTTCTTGTCCATCCATCTTGGTCATAATTGTTGCTCTACCCGAGAAGGCATGTTTTACCACGAAAGGTTCTTCATAATTCGGGGCGACTTTTCCTCTTGGATCCTTGTAGTTGGGAATGATCCGCTTGAGAACGAGGTCTCCAGGCTTGGTTTGACCTTCTTGTTCAATGCTCGAGCCATGCTTTGTTGGTATAAATGCATGTGATGGGCTGCCGCAAGCCTTTCTCGTCTATGAGATCGAGATAAACATGGCGATGATTGATCTTGTTTTCATCTATCATATTGTTTTGGGACAATATCCTAAAAGTCGGTAGTTTGACCTCTGCCGGAATGACTGCTTGTGTTCTGTAGAAGAGCTCGAATGGAGTTGCCCTAGTCGTTGTTTGCATCGTTGTCTGGTATGCAAGTAGCGTGGAATGGGAGCTTTTCATGCCAATCGCGATACGTGATTGCCGTTTTCTAAGGAATCTTCTTCATGTTCTTGTTTGCTGCTTCGACTGAACCATTCATTTGTGGACCGTACGGTGAAGAGTTGATGTGTTTAATTCTGAATTCTTCGCAGAGAGAATACATAAGTTTGCTATTGAAGTTGGAACCATTGTCGGTGACGAGTAGTTTTGGTATGCCATATCTAGCGATGATGTTAATCTGCACGAATCGTTCGGTAACTTCTTTAAATGGTTGAGCTTCGACCCACTTGGTGAAATAGTCGATTGCTACTAAGATGAATCGATGTCCATTCGATGTTGTGGGATTGATGGGTCTGATGACATCCATTCCCCATATTGAAAATGGTCACTACTCGAACAAAGGGTAGAGCCTGGTAGGAGATACATGCACCATGTCACTGTAAAGTTGACATTTATGACATGCTCTGACGTATTTGATACAATCGACTTCCATTGTCGACCAATAATACCCTAGACACATGATTTTTTGGGCGAGCACGTATCCATTTATGTGAGGACCACAAACGCCTTTGTACTTCCATCATAATCTCTTTGGCTTCTTTTTCTGTGATGCACCGCATGAGGGCCGTCGTGAAGGACTTCTTGTAGAGGATGCTCTCGTCGAGAAAGTAACCTCTGGATAACCTCCTTATAAATTTGCATTCCTTCCTTGTGCTTATCTGAGGAAAGTCACCTGAATGTCTATACACCCCAATGTCGGCATACCATGGAGATGGATCAACCTGTTGATCAGGTTCAGTGTTCATACAACTGGGATCTTCAATGATGTTAATGCGAAGAGGTTCAATGTCCATTTCTCCAGCCAATGGTATCATCGATGCGAGAGTTGTAAGTGCATCTGCGAATCGATTGTCAAATCGTGGTAGGTAGCTGAAGTTAATGTCTGTAAATTTTCGGATCAATTCTTGCAGATACTCCTAATAGGGGCTAAGCTTTGGATCCCTTGTGTGCCAAGTTCTGTTGGTTTGAGAGATTATGAGTGCAGAATCTCGGTAAATGTCCAGGAATTGTGGTCCTATGTCGAGTGCCCGTAGTAAGCCAAGAATGCATGCTCCGAATTAAAAAATGTTATTTGTGCATGAGAATGTGACTTTAGCAGCAATTGGATAATATTGCCCGTTTGGGGATATCACGACTGCTCCAACACCAGAGCCTGTTGAGTTGACTACAACATCAAAATACATTCTCCATCGTTGTTCTGAATCTGCCAGTAGGATACCATCATCTGGTAGCTTAATTTCTAGTGGGGAATCATCTGTCCCTGAATATTCTACTATGTGATCGGCAATAGTTCTGCCTTTTCTTGATTTCGTTGAGTGGAATTTGATGTCAAATTCGGCAAGTTGCAGTTGCCATTTTGAAACTCTTCCGATAAGAGTTGGTCAATGAAGAGGTATTTGAGTGGATCATTCTATGAAATTAGCAGGATCTCGTCTTGAAGAGTATATTGTCGGGCTTGTGTATCGGGCTTCGCAGTCTGTGAATTTTTTGCTGAGGTAGTAAATGGCGTGTTCTTTGGCTCCGGGTAATTATTTTGAGTGTGAGCGGATCCCCTGGCTTCGGCAGGATAAGAATTGGCGGTTCGGTTAAGTACATCTTGACTTGTTCAAATGCGATCTTGCAATCTTCATACCATTCAAATTTCACGTCTTTTTTCAATTTCTTGAATAGTGTTTGTACGTGTCAGCTAGGTTGGAAATAAACCTTCCGATGTAGTTGATACGGCCCATGAAGCTACGGATCTCCTTAACTGACTTTGGCGTTGAAAGTACCTTAATTGCTTTGATTTTATCTAGGCCTATTTCAATGCCTCTGTTGCTGATAACAAACCCGAGGAGCTTCCCTGATGTTCCCCCAAACACGCATTTGGCAGGATTGAGACTTAATTTGTATTTGTGTAGTCGTTCAAACAGCTTGCGTAGAACGACTATGTGATCTTCTTCTGTTCTAGATTTGGCGATCATGTCATCGACATAGACTTCGATCTCACGGTGCATCATATCATGGAATAGGACCATCATTGCTCGTTGACATGTTGCCCCGTCGTTCTTGAGTCCAAATGGCATAACCCGATAAAAGAATGTGCCCCAAGGTGTAATGAATGCTGTCTTTTCCTTATCTGTCTCAGCCATCTTGATCTAATTATAGCCAGAGAATCGGTCCAAAAAGGAGAATTTGTTGAAACCAGCCATGTTGTCCACTAGTAGATCGATGTGTGGCAGAGGGAAGTCATCTTTGGGGCTTGCTTTATTGAAGTCTCGGTAATCCACGTATATTCTGACTTTTCCATTCTTCTCCATGACCGAGACGATGTGTGCGACCCACTACGGGTATTCTGATACTTCGATAAAATTGACTTTAAGTTGTTTGTCTACTTCTTCCTTGATTGCAAGGGCTAGTTCAGGTTTGTACTGACTTTTTTTTTGTTTGATTGGATGAATCAAAGGTTAGTATGGATTTTGTGCTCCACTATTTCTGAGTCTAATCCTAGCATGTCTGCGTATGACCAAGCGAAGCCATCTGAAAATTCTTTGAGAATAATTATAATTTTATCTGCTTCATCTGTTGGTAAATCTGCGCCAATGAACAGCTCTTTGGGCTCGTCTTCTGTTCTAATATTGACGGAAATTGGTTCTTGAAGAGTGACCTCTTTGGGATTTTTATGTCTCAGTAATCCTTGTTCTAGGCCATGGTAGCCGTCGAGGGATTCAGGATTTTGTATAACTTCTTCATCTGGATCTTTGGGACTCTTCCAAGATTGACCGTCTATCTCATCAAGTTCATCTGAAATTTGACTGCACTCCCTTTGAAAAGGCTCTGGAGGTTTGTCTCGAAATTCTTGGATAGTCCTTGAAGGATTATTCCTGCGTAAGAACATACCAAGAAACAATTCAGAAAGCATATGAAGGAATCGAAATGACTATCACATGTGTGGACAAATGAGATGTCGCGGGCATCAGGCCTAAGTGAGCCGGGCATTATTCATGTGCCCGTATTTTCCTTATATCCCTCACGTGCCCTAGAATTTATCATCATTCTGACGTGAGTCCCACGACATCTCGACACGAAGCAGTCACTACATTTACCCACCAGTCCACGACCAAAGATATGGTGGGGGTTTATTGATGCATCCGTCAATCGACATGCCGATCACGCGGATTCTACATGCATAAAAGTAAAAGGATGTATTGGAGCGTTTCATCCTTTGAGTGACGATTCGTCCGGGTTCAACGCTTCTTCGAGGTTAAGCTCTGCCATAGCGTCAATTATTGTTCTTGCTGCAACGTGCCCCGTGATGCCAGAACGAATACCTCGTATAAATCTAGATAGACAAGAATTCTGCATGTCTCGATTCATAGTTTCCAACCTTGAATAGTTTCTTCCTCGTATTCGATACCCGCTTTGTCAGCTGGCGTGGGGATCTGAATTGGGAAAAGCATGCCTTGCCCATTTGCTCCCAAACCTCATCCAATCTGGTATCCCATCTGAAGTAAAACTCGCGCCATGTTTGCGACACAGGTTCAATTGGCGGGTCGTTATTGACTTTTCGGATCATATTTACCATCTCGAATGCTTGCATGGTAGACGGCTCAGTAGAGGGTTCTCCAACATATGGAATATCGACTTCATTGCATAATTCAATGTTTCGTTCTCCGTTGACGGTTACGAGTTTGATTCTGAATGGGAATTTGACCTTTTGGTGATACGCGGAGGGAATTGCCCCAGCTTTATGAATCCATAGTCTCCTTAGTAACATGTTGAAAGAGTTGTTAGTTTTAAGAACCGGGAATGCAGTCATAAATTTGGCTTGGCCCATAATGATTTCCAAGGTTATTTCTCCAAGGGGTTTGCGTTTTGCCCCACAAACGCTCAAATGTTTAAACTGGTTGGAGACATGTTTTCCATATCGAGTTCCAGTTGGCGAGCAACTCCCAAAGGTAGTATGTTAACCCTGGAACCTCCGTCAATCAAAACTTTAGAGATCTAATTGCCCATACAGCTTAATATTATGAACAATACATTATTGCTTTCTTCTACTCCTTTTGAGACGTCCTGGTCAGAAAAAGTGATGGCATTTTGGGCCAACATCCCATTCTGAATACGTCGATGGCATTACCCTCAATTTCCAATGGCACATGCTCCTCTACTAAGAACCTCTCCAGTGAATTTCGATGTTTATCCGACGAGTTGATCAGATCAAAAACGAGATTTGTGTTGGTTGCTTCTTCAACTGTTTTACAATGTCATAGTCGCTAACTTTTATTGTTTTGACGACCTGCCTGATCTCATCGGCAGTGGGCACTTTAGGCTCCGGATTCTTAGGTAGTTCAGGTACCGCCACAATCTTTCTTGATCGGGTAATTAGCTCCACATTGTCTTCTGTCAATTGGACAATTTGTGTCACCGTTGGTCTCATCACAATAGGGGTGATTGGAGGAATTCACACTTGCGGTACTTCTAAATTCATACTCATCCTTGATGGATAGTACACATAGGGCTTTATCGATGGCGAGGTAAATGGCACAATTGATCGCCTCGGAAGGGTGTAGAGATGCTTCGTGTGTTGGGGTTTGCCTTTCCCTTTTCCTTCTTGTTTAGACGAGGGTTCATACATGTGAGTTTCTTCTTATGGTTCTGAATTGTTTCCATCGTCCGTCGGAGTTGTCGGCGTCCCATCTAATGCTCAGACAGTCGGATATGACAAAGGTGTCGACATTCCATATGTTGGAGTCCTCCTCTCCACATGTTGATATCAGTATTCCCACCTCGGCACCAGTGATATTGGTTCTGAATTTTGAATCGCAGGGCGATGTAATCTTTTGTGTCATGTCCCAGTGCCCTGGAATGATATTGCACACCGCCTTGGGGTTATAGCCAATAGATGTAGGATGGGTCGCTTCGACTTCGACCGGTTTGAGAAAGCCCAAATCCTTTAAACGAAAGAACATGACATCCAACGGGTCAGGAGTTGGAGTTAAGTCTTCGAGTATGCGTCATGATCGCTCTTGTTCTACTGGCTTCAGCGGTGGAGGCCTCATCGTGGGAGCCAGTGGCCTGAATTTGTTAACAACAGGTACAAAAGGTCTAGACGTCATTGCCATATATGTCTTTGGCGTACAAGAGTTTTGGGGCGACACCGTTTTCATCGAAGATTTGTTGTGTTATGTTGTTGTGACTAGCTCTTTGGGCTTAGCCTTAATTGCGGCTTTGTTGTCAGGGTCGGAATAAGACCGTCTCGACTAACTTCATCCAGATGGTTAGCATTGATCACCGCTTGGGCAAAAGTTGAAGGAGTCTATCCAACCATGTAATGAAGATATTCTCTAGGCAACAACTGCATAAACTCGTCTATCAGTTCTCCTTTTCTGAGGGTGGGCTTAATTTGAGATGCCACCTGACGGAAACTGTAAGCGAACTGCTTCACATCTCCAGTTCGATACGTCTTCATTTTCCTCAAATCTGATATGGTAGGGGTCATCTCCACATTAAAACTGTAATAATTCAAAAAATCAAGTGCCAACTCATTGAACGTGGAGTACTGACTAAAATCCTTTGTATAATACCAAATTGAGTGCTGACTCTAACTCAAATCCTTTGTATAAATCCATTGCAATGCGAAATTTATCATCAGCCGAATAAACCGCCATTTTGTGGCTGTAGTGTTTCAAGTGCAGCCCTGGGCAGCCTTTTCCTCTAAATTTCTCGAATTCAGGTGTCTTAATCTTTGGAGGGATTTGAAATTGAGGGACATGGAAGTCGTTGTATTCCCATGCATGTGCTCCATAGCCCTGTAGGGCATTTAGACACTCTTTTAGTTTCGCCAAGTGCTTTGACTCTGATTCCTGCATGGATGAGATCATTGCCTCGAGTCTTGTCTGGATTTCACTGGTTTGGCTGTGATCTCCGAATAGTGCATCGACAAGTGCAGCATTACAGATGGTAGGGTTTGGTTGGGGAATCTCCGCTTGTGGAGTTTGGTCGCTGACATGGAAGGTAGGAATTTTGAAGTTGATGTTTGGCGAAGCCACAGGAGAATGAATAGCGGTGAGGGCGTAAGGAGTTGGCCCTATCACGGAGAAATTTTGACTAGTAATAGGTGGGTGATAGGGATTTGGCCCATAGGTAGTTGGCGAATAGGGAGTTGACCCAAATCCAAGCTGGGGATAATATGGGGGGATGTGGGGTCGGCAAGCGTTTGGTATAGATATTCCAAGCATGTTTGGTGGATTATATGGGTGGGCTAGAATGGCCGTTGATCCCATCCTGAGGGTGGGATGGAAATAAGGGTTATATATTGGAGGTGGGTTTGTTGACACATAAGACCCATCATGTAGGGGCCATGTATGGGTTATGTGATGGAGCTGAGGTTGGGGTCGCAGTAGGTGGAGTAGTGAAAGGGGTAGAAGTTGGGGTAGGGATTGGAATCTCCATGGCAGTCAGCTGCCTCTGTAACTGTTGTGCCATCATTTGCTTTACAGAGTCGAGCTCAGCGGTGAGAACAACGACTTTCTGTGACAGGGTGTTATCCACAACGCTTTGGGCTGGATTGGTATTGTCAAGTATTTCCACAGTTAGCGGAATAGTTGATGACTGTATGGCTGATGCAGTAAAAGCGGTGACTAGAGGGATGCGAGTGTGGAGTATGCCCCCAAATCCTAATTGCCTCACGTTGAAAGCAGGGATTGCTGCAGTGAGCGGCGGGAACATCATGTTGATCTCCACAGTAGTAGAGAATGGGAACGAGAGTCCCGGAGCGGGTACCGAAATGGCAGCGATGGTAAAGGCAGCAAAACTCGAGGTACTCCCAATTATGTTAGCAGGAAGCCCTTGAGTAGTCTGGTCTGCAGTAGTGTTAGCCATGAGGGTTTTCAAGAGTGGTGCTGACGTATCGTAGTCGGAGAAATCTTGACAGATTAGTATCAAGCGGTGTGATATTTTGGATGCATGACATATAATGATACATGTCAAGTCTACGGTAAGGATTGGATTGTGATTACAATGAATTCAATCCAGGCAAAAGTAGCGCATTAGATGAAAGTCGACAAAGTTCGATTCAAAATGCAGATCATTAAAAGAAAAGATAGGATGGGCTCGCAAGCCCTAAGATGACGAGGAGATGTCCGTCGTGATCCCAGGGGATTATGCGTTTCTTCTGAAATCGAGCACACCGGGCGTCGATGTCTGCCTGACGCTCTATGAGAAGATCGAACTCTTCTTCCTTGAGGGTCATCCACACATGAGCAATATGTGTCGTTGCCCGCCGAACTACACCCTTGCTTGGTTGGTTGTCCAGGTCGATCAAGTCAAACAGTCTATTTGGCGTTGATATGATCCACGGAGTTCCCCCAAATTGATACATGACCCATGCTGATAGTAATAAGATGCCCAGTGATCCCAACCATCGGGATATAATCTCCGTCTGGGGAGCTTGTAATAGCCGAGTCCACATCGAAGCATCTGGCCATCTGGTAGAATTCCTCTGGTTCCAGCGAGCGGAAAAGAGCTCAGACCCCCGCAAAGATGTGGGTTGGAAGTCGAGCACGATCTAATGTGCGGTCGAGCAAATC
This sequence comes from Melastoma dodecandrum, assembly GCA_029817715.1. Classification (NCBI taxonomy): domain Eukaryota; kingdom Viridiplantae; phylum Streptophyta; class Magnoliopsida; order Myrtales; family Melastomataceae; genus Melastoma; species Melastoma dodecandrum. Next base: position 913,789 of record JARUPY010000606.1, read on the forward strand.
TAGAAACTGCTCTCGCCTAAACAACTCACTAGTGAAGCCAATGTGAGTGTAGAACCATGCCTGGAGCAATGGAGGGCTGAAGGAGAAGTGGTGGTTCCGAGCCCCTTCTCTTGCTTTTCGCACTAGCTTGGTAAGGCTGTAGTTTGTCTCACCAACTAGATTGGGGAGGAAGGGTTGTCCCTCGAGGATGGCTTTCGTCAGATAGACCGCTCGTCCGTGGATTGATTCCTTTTTGTAGGGGTTGAGAATCGTCCCTCCGAACAAAAGGATGAAAGCACGTGCCGAACCTTGATCGTCTCCTCCTTGCGGTATGTACGGCGTTAATTGGTATTTGCAGAGTTCTTTGACGAAGATGTGCCCTTCCATTGTGAATAAAGTGGACACGTTCGCCAGAGAAATATGAGCAACCTAGCGATATACTCTCGGCCTGTCGAGATGAGGAAGAGGTGAGATTCCTGAGAGAGGAGGAAGGCCAGAGAGGTGTCCATATTCCTCGTAGAGTAGTGCAACCTCCAAGGTACCGAAGTGGAAAGTGTATGTGTTCGGATTCCATCGGGCGACTAGGCGCTGTAGCATGAACCAATCAATCTCAGGACAGATTAGATAAAGAAGGCCTTTGAGCTTTAGCTGGACGAATTCCTGCTCCGAGGGTTTGAGCATCTTGAACCAGTCTCGGAGTTTTCAGATGACGGAATATCTATGCGCAGCGCGATTAACTCCATGATAAATAAGTGTATGCTTAGATCTCAGTCGATTGTAATAACAATCCAATCCAACTCCTAATGTGAGATGAATTTTCACGCGAATTCTCTCATACTTGAACAGTGATGATATTGAATAATTATAAATATATCGATGCATTAACCATTAGTCAAAAGGCACTCATGCTAAATGAATGCAAATGAGTGCACTAATATTAAGAGGGTAGGTAGGGAAGGGAGAGAAGAAATTGTGGAAACCCCCCATGACCAACTCAAACCGCTGAAAAACAAACATTGGTAATAGTATAATTTATCACATACAAAACATACCTGACACATGTCTACGCGCAAGTAGCAGATACTTAATAACAAACATATGCACGTGCGGCATCTAGTATCTGTAGTGAACATATAATTCTAAACTTAGAAGAGGTTTCTAAGACCTCCCTCGGACAAAGGGAGGCGGGCCCCGACCGTAAACCATTTCGCAAGTAGCAGCACAGCTGGGCCTCACGGTGGACCCCTAAAGATCATATCCCCGGGTTCGGGCATACCTAGTCATGTCTTGGAAAGCATTAACCAGAGACATCAATGAGAGCAAACAAAAAGGAAAAAGAGACATAAAGCACATGCGCAAACAATGTCGTACTTCTCTCCGCATGTGGATTGAATAAAAGAGTTTTCGAAAGAAGTCCACATTCGGAGTCCCTAGTGGAGTCGCCATCCAGGATGTGCGCCCCTCCCGCTCGTTCCCGACGGGCCAGCCCGGGACCTTGCTCAGTCGTCCAAAGGGCGACCGGCGTAAGGCGAAGCATGATCTAGACGGGAAAAAAAGGAGGATCATAATCCTTCGTAGCTCCGTAGAAAACATGTTTATTGCTTAACCTAGTATGTGTAATACCCCAAATTATTATTGGGCTAAGACCATTAAAATTATGTATAACGGCCCGACCCAACTCTAAAATGTTAAGAGTTCAAGCCCATTACGAGCCCAACGTCGTTAGCCCATTTTTTTAGCCTGTTTTATTTTGACCGTTAGATTCAATCTGCAAAGTTAAAATTTGACCGTTAGATCATAACACTATAAGACAAAATGAAAGAATAAGAAAGAATCGGATAAAAACGTTCGTCCGAGGAACTACGGCATTCCCCAAAACTTGTCGCGACGGTTTACAGAGGGGTAGTGGTAGTACGGTAATAAATATTAGCCATCGGATCTAATCCAATGGACAAGGGTTTTTGTTTGAGGGGTGCCAAAGGACAGGAGGGTGGTGGAGCAGACACCTTCCCCCTGACGATTTTCCTGATCAGTGAAAAAATATATCAGGAAAATGGCCGAGGTCGTGAGGGGGGAGAGACGATTTCCTAAAAAAATTCCTCTAGAAAGAAAGCAAACTTCCTTCTCCTAAAATTTTATCTCCGCCTCCTTTCCTCTTGGAGACTCGTCGGTCTGAAGATCCCATCAGCCGTCTCGGCCTTCCTCAGCCTCCCCAGCGATTCGTCTGCAAACAAGGTAAGGATCACTAACTCAGCAGAGAATTCCCCGACGACCAACCCAAGGAGAAGGTTCAATGGAAGCAGTCGGGACACGCCATACCTAAAGTTACAGCGAGCCTCACCCTCCCCAAGCATGACAGCAACGGCACCGATCTTCCACAACGGTCCCAGCATCTATCATCATCTGCTGCTACCAGCAACGACGAACATCCCTCTTGCAGCCACGACGAAGACCGACCTCTTCTCCAGACAAATCCAACAAGCTTCAACCGTCCGCCATTGTCGGGAAGCAGCTTCTAAGCTCCTCGCTGACGCACAGCAGCGTCGCGAGGAGCTCCCTTTTTGTAATGATCCGTTTCCCTTCATGCGCAGGTTTATACCTAGGTAAAGCAGCAATAATCATGGGCTCTTCAAACGCATTGTTACCTTATTGCTGCACACCTAACACTCTCAGGGGAGATGTCCGGCCGTCAGCATTGCCTCTGTCCCTTGAAACCATTGACGATGACGACCATGGCTGCGTCAGGTTTATACCCCAATGATCTGCGAACTGATGTCTCCAAGGACCTGCTCTCCAGCATCTTCTCGACACCATCGACATCAATGATAATCAGGTTGTTTCCTAAAACCACTCCCCTATCTTCTCTCCTTCTCATGCTCCTTACCATCTAACATATCTTCCTTCCCAGCGACAACTCTCTGGCGCTCTTTTCAAACCAGCCGCGGGTTCACCTCATATCCAAAGTCGCGAGCAACCAACACTCCTTGGTGGTCCCAGACTTGACGGCAGCAAATCTATGCCCTCTCTGACGTCCCCTGCCAAACACTTCAGCGGCGAACCCGCGTTAGCCATAGCGAATCTCATCTGTACCTGCCACTCCTCTATCTCCCGCCCCGTCTCCGACGGCGACAGCTTGCTCCCAGAACCCCCAGAGGTGACCCGTTCCCCAGCGACCTCGAATCTGTTGGTCGGACTTGCTCCCCAGCACATCCACTCGGCGTCCCCACCTCAGCCACCTCTCTCTGGCGAATCCAAGGCAGCTCTCCTTACAACCCCTCCCCTTCAAAACAGTAACTCCGCGGCAGCCCCGGCGACCTTCTGCACTAGCCCACGTTACCACCGTCCCCGCATCGGCCAGTCTGTCGCCGCCGTCACCCTCTTCGAGCCCAGACCCGGTCAGATCCGACCCAGCAATCGGCTGCTACAGCGAGCACTCCTCCTGGCGTCGCAGCCTTGAAGCAACCCTGTTCACCTCGACCCTGGCGTCCTTCCTCCCCTGTGGCCGTGACGATTCCGCCCCGGAGAGGCCTCCCACCTCAGATCCCCGACGGCCTCCTTACCCATCGCCGCAAGCCTTGGCGAATCCCGCCCAGATCTGACTCTCCAAGACATGACGCCCCCAGCCGACCTCCACTCCCCCAGATCCGACCCAGCGAAGATCCGGCGAGCGCATCTCCTCCACGCCTCGCAAACCATCAGATCCAGCAAGCCGAACCTGCCCCCTTCGACTTGGTGACCTCCCTGTCCCTCCGCTAGGGCATTCCAGCCCCGAAACGGCTCTCCAGCTCGAGCCCCCCGCCGCCCCAAAGTTAGCAGCAAGAGTCTCTTCCCCTGGCGCCGCCTCCAACAACGACTACATCCGTTTCAAATAGGTTGGGTTGAGAAACTCCTTCGGCAGATTGCGAAAAAGGCTACAGGAAGGTAAATGCTCCCCGTTCTTTTCCTACTTTTAATTTTAAATGGTCACGTGACATTTTCATCAAATGGTCTGACGACATTTCATTTTTTTAATCAAACAGTCACATGGCAGGTTGAATTCTCGTTACCATGGACCACTTTAACAAAAATTGTTAATTTAATTCCTTTGACCCTCGTGGAAGTATTAATTATTTTTTAGTTTACGTGGTTGTTACGTTTAAGAGTCTTATCTATTTTTAACAGGCATGATTTTATTTAAGTTCACTTGCATTCTTATATATAAATTAATATCTTATCTTGTTATGCATCACTAATATTCATCTTTCTCTCTTTGTTTTTCATGAAAAACACGGCGAGACTTTCCGGACATCCTTGGCAATTTACATCGAGTGAACGCCTTCAACCAAACGGTAAGACATGTCTTACTATTTCTCGATCTAATTGAATTTTGTCCGAATTCGACGATACTAACCACTTATTTATTTTTCTTCACATGTACATCGAGTTATTGATCTCGGAAGGTTGACCCCAAATTTCGAAGATTAACTCGAAGGCGCGTGTATCAAACCGCGTGGATCTACCCCGGCCTAAACACCGCGGGCTTGAAGGCTTAAAGCGGCCCCAACCTCAATCAAAGGTACAAAGGGGGGGGGAGGCGGGCCTCCCCGAATTTTATTTAAAGCCCACTTGTAACGGATTGCGGGCCCAAGTGTATAGGCCCGCAATCACCCCCTTCCCCACTCATTTTGATCTAAATACTTGTTTGTGGTTGTGCGCTTGTCTAGGCTTCTAGGATTGATGTCGCATGCTTGTTTTTTTTCAATCCAACCAACCTAAAGTCGGGCCCAACATCCGTTAAAACGTCGATAAGAGTCCGGCTACTCCCGGATCGGGCCCAATACCCGTCAATCAAAAGTTAAATTTTTTGGACAAATCGTCACCCTTTTCGCATGTTTTAAAAATACAAAGGTTAGTAAATATGAATCTCCGAACCCAAACTCTGATTTTTCCGACTTAAAATCACACAACTTTTAAACTAAGTCGGTGGCGACTCCGAACAAGTTTTTCAAAGTTAAACTAAACCACACCCTCTTTTTCGAAGCCATTTAGGATGAGGTGACGGCAAACCGAGCCGCTCCTTGAGCCTTCCCCAAAATTCGCGAGCGAGGTCTTAACGCAGCCTTTCGCTCGCCACCTTCAGGGAACTAGAGATGGTTGGCGAAACGTCCTGCAGACCCGTTCGCGAATCAAGGGAAGGCCCAACCCCGGGTCCTCTTTCCGCAGCGTCCGGCGACCGGACTAGGCCTCGGGGGGAGCGGGCCCGGATCCTCGGGTTGCCCGAACCGCCATCGCGCGCGTGCTAGGCCGGAAGGTGCGCGTATAGTATGCTAATATGGAGTCGCCACCGACTTTATTTAAAAATAGTATAAAGTCGAAAAAACTAAAGAGGGTACTAAGACGGAAGGCGCACGTACAAACACGACGAATACGGAGTGATGCCCCCTCTCTCACAGTTCAATTTTATTTGATGTACATCCAGACATCCATGGTTCATGGACTTGCCCGATGATTCCCGTGGTTAAAAATTGTTTGGTTGGGTCATTAGAGGAATGCTAGTGAAATGTTATTCCCCCTTTTTTTACTTTTGAGGAAAGGAAAAGAAAAAGAATAAACAAATAATAATAGAACGAGAAGCGAGGAGGTTGCAAAGGCAGTGGTGCAGCGAAAAGACAAGACCTCGAGGTGTAGGCATAATCACATGTCCCTCTGTTAAACTATATAATGTATAACCAAGCTTAAGCTTTTAAGTCAAATAGTAAGGTTTCTCATGATATCGGAGTGGTCATGGGTTCAAACCCCGTGCACGCAATAACCCGAAAAATATGGCGAGAGGACAAAAGAGCCCGCCTAGCCTTGAACCAAAGGCCTAGAGCCAAAGATGCCAGCGCGGTTCGGTTTGAGGGGGCATGTTAAACTATATAATGTATAATAAACCTCACCTACTAGCTTAAGCTTTTAAGTCAAACGATAGGGTGTCTACATCCTCTATCTTGTCATATTTTCCAGTTTTTACTCTCCAAATCAATCTTTGTAATAAGAAGTTTCTCCGAATAAATTAAAGCCTATGGACAGAGGGAAACTTCAGATTTTTTTCATCTCCTTGATTCAAAGAAATACGTGGATGTTGCTTTCTTTTTCAATGGAGCAACGTTTTCTATGAGCTGCCTGCACTATGGGAATCCGTCTGTACAATACTTTGATCCTAAGAATGGTGAGCTATGTAACTAGAAAACGCAAATGATCGACGAGTTATTGCTACAAGATAAAGTATAAAACCGCTAGACTCCATGAAAAGGCAACGATGTCGAGACTTGCTTGAGGATGTAAAATTCCAGAGATTGTGCTAACCAAACTGAAGCCAAAGCCGCCGGCTAAAGATCTCTCATCCCGTCTTTATATCCCAAGTGGGACCATTCGACTCAGCAAAGCAATCAGGGAACGGTTCGGATCCCATAGACCTGATTCCCAACCCATCGCAATCCCAAAACTTGGAATTACTATGGTTTCCCAACCCTGAATCCTGCATGCACACAACAAGAACCACATGCACTGGTATCCGTCTCTCTTCTCACAGGTGAATCTATATCCACAAACAAGTGTTTCTTTCCCCCTATAAAAGCTCAAAACATGCTCATTTTCAGACACAAGTAACAAATGAATGAATATTTTTCATTATTAGAGTTTCAACACACGTGCGTCATTCCATTCGGATCTCTGTTTGTTTTTTTGAGGAAACCGTAGAAAACGTATCTGTGTAACTTTCTAACCAGGAAATAAAGAATAGATTATTGAACTGTATGAAGAGAAGGGGCTGTTGAATGACAAGGATGTGCTGGATGTGCGCAAGATTGAAGGCGAAGGAAAACCTACTGGAAGAGCATCTTATCAAGCTGCAGCATTGCCAGAAGTGACAATGGGAGTTAATTCAGGTGGTGAGTTTGTTGGTTCAGGTGTCAATAAAGCAAAGAAGTATGTTCAGAGGCTGATGGCGTTCTTCAGTACTTAGAAAGAATAGACTTCTCAATACACTGCTGCTGCTGTGACTACTCTACCTAATTCTGTCGTTATGCCTTCTGCATTTACAACTTCTGAGTCTTCTTGTGTTGATCCTTCCATGTCACATCATTCAAAAGCAGTAGGTATTTGTATGACTATTCAAACTAGTCGTCATCCTTCTAAATTGGTTGATTTGTCCTCTCTATGGATAGTTGACATATAAGCAACCAATCATATAACAAGTAATCTTGATTGGTTTCTTGTTTCTACAACTGTTCTGCATATATCAGTTCTTCTTCCTACTAAAGAAAAAGTTTATGTTTGTCATATAGGAACATTGCAACTTCTGTCTGGTCTACTTCTTGAAAATGTCTTATATATACCTACCTTTTCTCTTAACTTCATTTCTGTGAGTCAGCTTATGTCTTCTTGTTTCTTTTCAGTTGTTTTTCTTAGAAATTTGTGTTTCATTAAGGACATATCATCATGGAAGATGATTGGACTTGCTAAAGAGAGAGACGAACTATACATCCTTCAAGAAAGAGGAAAACAGTTTGGTCTAGCTTTTACTACTTGTGTTCCCTTTGTTAGTACTCAATTTGATGTATGGCATCATAGGCTTGGTCATCTTTCTTATGACAAGTTACGATTAGTACAGAAATATAAACAGCTTGAACCTTGTTTTAGCAAGACAATTTGTTCAGCTTGTCATGAGGCCAAACAGAAAAGGCAACCATTTCCTATTCATATGAAGAATACATCTGTTTGTTTTGAGCTTATACATTGCGATATTTGGGGACCTTTTTCAGTTGAAACATTGGAAGGGTACAAATATTTTTATAACAATTGTGGATGACTACAGTTGAGTAACGTGGGTTTATTTGTTAAAAAACAAATCGGATGCAGTAACTCTGCTTCCTCAATTCTGTTCCATGGTGTTTACACAGTTTTCTTCCAAGGTGAAGTGTGTTACGTCAGACAATGGCGGAGAATTCATGTTGTCTACTTTCTATGCAGGACAAGGTATTTTGCATCACACTACATGCGTAGAAACACCTCAACAAAATGGTGTTATAGAGCGTAAACATCAACATATCTTAAATGTTGCTAGAGCACTCATGTTTCAAGCAAATTTGTCCTTAAGTTTATGGGGTCATGCTATTTTAACAGCTACACATGTCATTAATAGAACTCCTTCTACCTTATTGGGCAATAAGACTCCTTATGAGTTGTTATTTCATGTCAAACCTGATTACCATCATTTAAGGGTATTTGGCTGCTTTTGTATGCTTATACTTTGTCTCATGGACGCTCTAAGTTTATTGCTACAGTTTTGAAGTGCATTTTTCTGGGTTATCAACATGGTACTAAGGGTTACAAAGTTTATGATTTGGTTACTCATAAACTCTTTGTTTCAAGAGATATTACATTTTATGAACATGTTTTCCCTTTTCAGAAATATACAGGACAATTGTTCTCTTCTCCTGAATCTTCTCTTGGTTTCGGGGATTCTTTGCTAGATCAGGTCATTCATCACTCACGGCATATGGATGTTCCATCATCGTCATATTTAATTGTTTCTTCTGAATCAGATGTTGTTTCTTCACATTCCTAGGATCATGTTGATGATCGTGCTTTTGTTCCAGTAGCATCTAGAAAGAGTGCTAGACTTAAGCGTTTGCCTACTTACTTGAGGATTATCATGTTTCTTTAGCTCTCTCTGAAGCGATTCCTTCTTCTTCATTCTCTTCTCTATCTCCTTCTACCCTGTCTTCTTCTACAGTCTATCCATTTCATAAATATGTTTCTTATTCTGATTTACTCCTTCTTATAGAACTTTTTCTATCAATGTATGCTTTCTCCTGAACCTTCTTGTTATGATGAGGCTGTTCTTGATAAGAATTAGCGTTCTGCTATCCAATCTGAGGTTTCTGCTCTAGTTGAGAATAATACTCGGATTATAACAGCTTTGCCATTTGGAAAGACTCCTATAGGTTGCAAATGGCTTTTCAAAACCAAGTTTAAGGCTGATGGATATGTGGATAAATATAAGGCCCGTTTAGTGGCTAAAGGGTATACTCAGAAAGCTTGAATTGATTATACAGAAACTTTTAGTCTAGTGTCTAAACATACCACTGTGAGGGTTTTCTTGTCCTTGGCTGCCATGTATGGTTGGTATTTGTCTCAATTGGACATAAATAATGCATTTTTGAATGGTGATTTGGAAGAGGAAGTTTATATGGAGATTACTTTGGGTTTGGATGTTGCTTCTGTGCAGCTTAAGGGGGAGACACGGTCCAGGAGAATGGTGTGTATGCTGCAAAAGAATTTATATGGTCTTAAGCAAGCTTTTCGTCAATGGAATTCTAAGTTTGTTGCAGCATTGAAGCAGTATGATTTTGGAGGTCAAATTACTCTTTTTTTGTTAAGGGATTTGGTCATAAATTTGTAGCCTTGCTTGTTTATGTTGATGACATAGCAATTTCTAGTACTGATTTAGATCAAATCAAGCAGTTAAAACAATATTTGCACAGTTGTTTTAAGTTTAAAGATTTGGGTGACTTAAAGTATTTTTTGGGGCTCGAGATTGCAAGGTCAAAGTTTAGGATTGTGTTTTCACAGAGAAAGTATGATTTAGAGTTGATAAAAGAGCATAGTTTATTGGGTGCAAAGCCAACCTTAGCTCCTATGATGACAGGACATAAGTTGTCCAAAGATAATGGGGCAGTTTTGCAAAATCCTACTCCATATCGGAAGTTGGTTGGACAATTGATGTATTGGACGTTGACTAGGCCGGATTTGATGTATTCAGTTCAGAATTTATCACAGTTTATGGAAAAGCCAATCGCAGATCACTTTGATGCAGCTTTGCAAATTCTGAAATATGAGAAAGGAGCACTAGGACAGGGTATCTTCTTTAGCTCAAAGCTGTCAAATGAATTGGTTGCTTACTGTGATAGTGATTGGGGAGCTTGTCTGGATACAAGGAGATCTTTGACCGGTTATTGTGTGTTCGTTGGTGAATCGCTTATCTCATGGAAGACGAAAAAACAAGTCACAGTTGCTAGAAGTTCAGCAGAGGCTGAATATCGTGCCTTGGGAATTGCAACAACAAAAATTGTGTGGTTAATTGCATTGCTTAAAGAGTTCAAGGTGGAAGTACAAAAGCTAGCCTTACATTGTGATAATCAATCTGTCATTTATATCACTAAAAACCCTATTTTTTATGAAAGGACAAAGCACTTAGAAATGGATCGTCGTTATGTGCGGGACAAGGTGTAAGAGGATGTGATTGAGCTGCAATTCTTGGTATCAAAGTTGCAGGTGGCAGATTTCTTTACCAAGAGTTTTACAAGTCCCATATTTCTTTGGCTTAGAAGCAAGATGTACATGAAAGATATTTTTGAACATCTTGAGGGGAGTATGAAGAGAAGAAGCTGTTGAATGAGAAAGATGTGCTGGATGTGCGCAAGATTAAAGGCGAAGGAGCAGAACAGAGTCTGTGCTCTGTGAATAAAGTAGTGAGAGTCACTTGAAGATGGGCTTGGACCGTGTTCATTAGTCAAAATGAATATATTAGGTTAGGTCCAATAAAAATTTATATAAGTTGTTGTATTATGATATACTGGTTTGAGGGTTTTTGGGAGAGAAAAAATAAAAGACTCCGTCTTTCTCCGATCGTGGGGATTCAACACACATGCTTGCCTCCGATTTCCTTGGATAAACTGCACCACAAACAGATTGAGTAAGGTTAGTTTCGGGGGTGGGTGATCAAATAGAGAGACAGGGATCAATGATGACAAAAACCAGTTCCAATCATTAAAACCTTAACAGAACAAAAAAAAATAAATGGGTCGAAGAACTGAAAATCCCGAAAGATTAAGGTAATAAAGCGACATGTCATTTTTTCTTAAGGTAAAATATCGAAAAGGAAATGATCATTGTTTTGTTCGACTTTCCGAAAAAGAAAAAGTCGGAGTCAGAAAGCAAAGATCGGGATGAAAACGAGAGATACGCTCGCGGAGAGAAAAGGATAGAGTCAGTCCAACCCAGCCCCCGTGTAATCATTACTCCAATCTGCACTTCATGCATTTACCCCCCGAAGAGAAATCAACAAAATAGTAATAATCAACCAGAAAAGCCAATAAGAACGATGGAAAAAATTGGGATCTTTAAGGAGAAATTGACCTCGGCTGAGAAAGGAACCAAGTGGGGGAAAACTGAGATCGGGAGCTACACGATTGAGGGGAATGAAGCCTGGTCCGACACCCACCTTAAAAATTCAAAGGAAGGAAAAGAAAACCCTAGATCTGTTATGGCGATGAAGAGAAAGCTTGGTGATTTTCTACTTTTGGCGTTTTTACGCGTAGGGCGTCGAGCCAGACAACATTCCCCACAAACGGTAGCTCCTCTCATCAAAGGGGAATTCCCCGTCGTTACCTTGAGAGAGTAGAAACAGCCTTGATATCAAAGGTTGTCTGGAATTTGGATAGAGGAGGAGAGAGAGGGAGGAGTTGAAGTGGATGACTGGAGGATGAGTCGGGGGCTGTTTGTGTTTGTGTGTGTTTGCGAGAGAGGAAAATGAGGAGGAAGATATGGTGGGAGTTAAAAAGGTGGGATTTGAAACCCCAAAACAAAAAAGGTAAATAAAGAAAAGTAGATATGGATGGGATAAGACTCGATACTGCTATACTAATTGTCCTCCCTCCTCACTCTCTTCATACGTCCTATTCATTTTTAACAACCTCAAATTTTCTTATGTTTTGTGCTCTCCAATGCGCATTTTCGAAATCACGGGACTGAGGGTTAGTAAATAAAACAAGCTTTGACAATTCCCAAAACCAATTCCCAAGAAATGACAAAAAAAAATGGGATATTATTTCCTATGCATAGAGAGTGTGCTCCATTGGAGAGCAAGAAGCAGAGGGGATAACCAAATTAAGGAGCACTAACACCAACAAGACTGTTTTGTTACTCTTCATTAATTATCTAATATGAGGTTTGAAACTATTTCTCTAGGGAAAAGGGAAATGATTCGTTAATCAATAAATATATATATAAAAAAAAAAGCACAGCACTATAATCAGTAAGTGTTAAGGTGTGGTGGCCATTTTTTTGAAAATATATTGTTGATTCGTTCGATGTCTGAAATTTAATTTTATTTTATGGGACTTGGTGGATTGGTTGACCGAGAAAAATGGTAAAAATTTTTTGGATTCATTCATGATCGTGAATGATGACGATGAACCACCAGGATTCTTCATTTGTTTAAAAAAAACACAAAGAAATATTTAACTAAATCCTCAGAACCCACTTTTGCATACCCCAAGAAATTCGACCCCCATTTAATATAAATCACAAGGACAATTTCAAAATAAAAAATATTCATTTTTGGAAGTTTTCCAACTTTTTGTGAGTGTTTTGTTCTCTTCGTTTCCTTGTAACGTGACTTTTAGTAATTTCGACATTCATGATGATCGCGTGACATTTCCTTTTTGTATTCTTTTTTCGATAATAATAGTAGTTTAAACAGAAGTGCAAACTGATATGTGTAGATTTAAAGAATGTCCCGCAATCTTAAAAACGAGAACGTTCGGTAGTTTAGTTTTTCCAATGTGCATTGCATTTGAATCTTAAGCTTAATCCGTAATCTGCCTCCAAAAAAATAATAATAATAATAAACTGTATGTGTGATGAAAAAATCGATTGGATCCCCCAAACATGTCACTCGGCTAAACATCACGAGTCATGTTACAATTAGTGGGATGAGAATGACAATTTCCTTTCCTTAGTAAAATAACGTTGTTTCGTTTCATTTCGATAATTCATTTCCTTAGTAAAAAAAAAAACGATTTGAAATTTGTCCCTTTCACTTCCCCGCAAAACCAAAACACCCCGATGATTAGTAGACCATTTTTTTTTTTTTTTTGAAGTTCCCAAATAAATGAGGAAAAATTCCAATTTCCAAATCTTATATTTTGAAGAAAATTCGTGGGAGCAGAAAAGTTGCTGATTTTTGTCCCTTTTCCTTACACGGGAAAAAAAAAAGTAATAAAAAGGAAAGAGGATGACACTGATATGTGTTAAGTCTACTTAAAGTGTAAGGCCAAGAAATAAAATAACTGTAATGATACCGCGACGGGGTGATTGAGGTTAGAAACATCATTATTTGTTTCATATTGACCCTCACAAAAAAACACGCTTTAGGATTCTTACGCCAAGTATAATGGTGTAACCAAACACTACAAATTGCAAAATTACATATATTGATTTAAAGTAAAGTGATTTCATAAACCAGACATTAGTTTCTAACAATCTGAACATGGCGCTCTAGATCAAAAGAATTACTTGTTAAAATAAATAATAGTTATGGGAATTCAGAATAATTTCTTTTTTTTTTTTAACAATTCATTGCCTTCCTTTTATAAAAAGAAAGCCTCTCTCTGTTAGGAGGATTTCTTGATTATGCAAATTTTCTATTTTAACCTAAAAAGTAGGGAATGTAAATGTTGCCCCCAGTCATAATGAACGATGGCTACAACATTTGCCTCTGGACGGTGGTATATAACATTACGATTGCCATCTGTGGTGTACATATTTGTTGGATCGCTGCCATCTTTCGTGTATGGTTGAGTTTCAAACATTAGAAGTGGATGAGAATGATACTTAGTAAGCTGGGTACCCTTATCCTAATGAAATTAATTAATTCTGTATGCGACTCTATTTCGGTTCCGCTTTTTAATTGCGCTACTACACGTTTTCTTATATGAGTTTTATTAACGGGGTGCGTGCTAATTATAATTATTACAGTCAAGATTTTATAATTTTAAAATATTTTAAAATAAAAAACACAACTTATATTATATATAAAATACCCTTCACAAATTTCTTCTTGTATTTACCAGAAGAAGGAGAACAATTGATTTTAACTCATTCTGCACACAGGAAATTGGACATTTTTAATTAATGGGGTGCAGTCATTGGAAGTCGAAGCCAGAGGGTGGGGTGAGGTGTGTTGTCAAATAGTTTGGGTCGAGAGATGGATGAGATTTGGAGAGGGAGGATTTGACACTCCCCAACCCAACTGTAGTAAGTTGGGGTACAGACAGTTCCTTGCCTAGTAAAGAAGGGACAACACGCTTTTTTATCTCTCCCGGATTCCACAATTACCCAAGAGAAAATTGTCAGTTCAAGCAAGAATCAAATAAGACAAACCTGTGTGGGCGGGTGGGTTGAAGGGAGGACCATACGTGATGTGTATGTAAAATAGCAAAATGAGCCAAGACATCAGATTTCTACGTTATACTATGCATGCGCCATGGAATATATATATATATATAGGAGCATTTGGGCCACACAATCAGGTCACATTAAAGCTACCTACGCATGATACGCCCTTTTCTATTAGCGACGATATAATTTTAAGGGGGTCGGGAGTCGAATTTCTTTGGGCCATTTCGCCCCCCATAAATTCGGGCCGAGGATTTTCCGCTTTTTCCCACAAATGCCATGACATATGAACAGTCCTAGGCCTGCCACATTCGGAAAAGAAAGAAAGAAATTGTAGCTTTGTTTGTTTCCGAATTTCCACATATCTCTCGGTTATTAGGGTCAAACTAATAATTGGTAGTTCAACTGGACCCGGATTTGAATTAAGGGATGAAAATTTCCCGGAGAGATATTTTTATTATTTAACTGACAGAAAAGAATTTAAGACATTTTTCTAAAATTTAATAAGTTGTGAACGGAAAAAAAATTAATAAATGTCTACTCGATCCTGCAACATATTAACGGCGATGGAATCGCACCACGTCAAATATATTTGACATGAATTTCAACGTTTTAAATGTGTCCGACAAGAATGAAAATGTAACTATATTGATAAAATCAACGGAATTATTAGAAGAGCGAACCGAAATTGGAAGCTGGTGGGAACATAAAGCAAGAGAGCTTTGCGATAATTAATGCATTTTTTACCTTAGATGAACGTCGATGTCCTATTATGGGAAGATCATCCCCAATTTATACTAAATCTTGCCTCAATTATGATTTCAATATCTTTAGGTTTTATCTCTACCTGAAAAACATGGGATGTAACTTTCCTAAAATCTCGATCTGGTCAGTCTACTTTATAGACTTGATCGGGCCACCCTCATATACAAGTTATAGACCGATGAACTTTAACCACCTCTAGATTACTCCTTCCCTAAAACACGGGGACATGATTGCTTTTAGTGAGACCACTCCACAACTTCGTTCTACATGACAGATCATGATGTAACAAACCTCCAGTCACCTCCCAAAGAATTTTGAGATTAGGGTTAAATTTGTTATAACTTATCCCATAGACTTGTTTAAATCCAATCATATAGACTTGCTTCTCGTAGACTTACTAGTTTTAGCCTTAAGGCCGGCAATGTCCTCGGGATGTGTTGAGCCATTAACTAGGCCCAAACATTTCCTAGTGTTAACACATATTAAGGCTCTTATAATCATTAGTCTACCCTTTGGGATCTTGCATTTGTAACTAAGAATAGTTAGGGCATGCTTGGCTCATGAAAACTTTAGGAAGAAAGAAACACTCTTTGGTTTTGTGGAAAAAATTTGTTTTTAATCTCCAAAAGAGTTATAAAAACTTTGAATTTTTTAAAAATGTTCTTCATGAGAAGAAGGTAATATAAATTATGTTTTTGAAGATTTTGAAAAAAGATTTATATTTTTTAAAATAAAATTTAGAAACTGCTTTTTTGTCTAAAACAAAGCAAACGGGCTGTCATTTATCTTCTCTCGGAAAAGAAAATTTTGAAAAAGGTTGTGGTAATTTTTTGTTCTATTAATAAATTAAAGAAAAGTAATTTGAAGTTTTTGGCCTTTTCTATTAACGTAATTTTCCTTTCCCGTTAATTGAAAATATTATTTATTAATAAATACAACACAGAGCGACACAATATTACGATTTTCCTGGGACAATAAAATTGTTAGAAATCACATACAACATAAGTACATCTTCATATTTTAATAGAGATTTTGCTATCGGATGCCCTTACGGACTGTTAAGAGTTATAAATAGTAAAAAATTTAATTATTAATATCATTAAAAGTAGTTTTATAATTTTAATATATTCTAAAATAAGAAAAAACATAATTTAAGAAGGATATTAAATACACAAAAACACAACTTGACAAAGGCTAAATTACTAAATTTAAAGTACGTCCCAACGGCCTCATCTGTTAAAAAACTCATTTCGATAATTCTGTCCTATATATTTGTTAGTGTGTGCACTTATGTTCCAAGACATTTTATTGTATTTGTTGATAAATAATTAATAAAGGCAAGTATTTATCATTGATTATTTTACATTTCTGCACTTAAAATTATTAATGATAAAGTCCCACAGATTAATTAGTATATTAATTTGAAATAGTCCGTGATCGGATAAATGTTTAAAGGGGACATAGATATCTAGATCATCGCTGAGTTTAATTGAGGTCAAGATAAACCGACGGATAGTATATCTAAGTTATACTTAGGGGTACCCTGAGATTAGAGATACTAAACACGACTCGTTTAAGAGGATACCATATATTGAACATCATTGATCAATCCTCTTTATGGACGAGTATAACTGATCTTTTGACGTGAGACCTTCATTTATTCTATGCGTGGAGTTTGTGCACATTGATATCGTTAAAAGTAGTCTTCAACCGGATTGTGAATAATACGATTGTTGGGTGGTGAATAATACGATTGTTGGGTGTAGAGAGAATATTGTTGAGTCAATATAGGATTCATCGCTCTTTTGGATTAGAGAGTTGACATTTAGGCTGCTTGATAAAGATATTAATGATTCTAAAATCCATGGCCAAGGGATGAATGTTTTACATTCAAGTGAGTCTATTATATCTTGGTAATCAAGTAAAACAATTAATTCGGTGATGATGTATTTTACGCCGAATTAATTTGAATGTCGGTTAGATGAAGAGATTGAATTACACAGTAATTAGTTCATAGTGGTATATCATTTATGATCATTATCCTAACACGTTGGGTGACTAAAAACTTGCTAGACGGTTACCTTAGTTTATGTATGGATTTACACTACCTTCTTGTATAGGACCTAGAGGGTCGCACGTATAGCACGTCGACACGAACATTATATTGATTGTTTTAGTGGATACTAAAATTAATCATTTTATTTCAGAATTATAATTAATTGGATTATTAATTTATTCTGAAATATGGGAAGCAAAGAAAAATAAATAGACCAAGATCGAATATAGATTTATTCGGGTCGATTTATATTAAACATAGGATATGAAATAAATACTTATCTAAATATCATATCCAAGATATTTTATTTAAGAAGATGACTATTTGATTAATTATAATAGTGCATAAATTTAATATTTTCTTTTTTTCCGGAAAAAATCAATTTAAAATATTATTTATTGCATTCGTTACCTATTTGGTAATTGGAATTAATTCAAAATCCTATTATACGTTACATTTTATTTTTTTGGAAGTTTTCATTTACTATGAGAAGGAAACGGAGGGGCTGTCAGTTCAATGAATGATGAAATAGAAAACTCACTGAACGTCTCTCTTGAGATATTGAGGTTTTGAGGTTTTGCTTCCGAAAATTCTTTGTCGATTCAAGAGGCTAGCATCTAAGGGATCGTCGAAGTGTTCGTGATCGCATACGCGTAGATATCTCTGGAGGAGTCACACGTAGGGTTCTTAGTTGTTTGGGATTTTGTTTGTTTCGTAAGAATCTACGATGTACGTTTTCTGGGTAAGTGTATTTTACAATTTGTCTCAATTATATTATACATACTGCGAGTTGATTTGAGCTAAAATTTAACTACTTTAATCTTCCGCTGTGCCCTAAAACCAACAATATTTCCTTGGAAAAAAAATTTAAACCAAAGATATTGCATGTTATATACCACGTACATTTTATGTTTGGATATAATTTACAAGTACATTATAATTTCGAATTCCATTAAAAAAAGGCAATTAATCATCATCCTTTTAGTAAATTTCAAAAAATGTGTTCCTTTTGAACAATAATTTTACCATTTTATCGTACTTTTTAATGGCAAAATATACGTTTCTAGAAAAAAGGTACAATACAAAGTTGCGGACGTTTTTATATAGCGAAAAAAATGTGGACAGAAAAAAAGTTCGACCATACTTAGGGTTACAAACGTATATTTTGCCTTTTTCTTCTTACACGTAGCATTGCCACCTCAACACCCACGTAGAACGCAGTCAAAGCCACGTTAATGTTGTCACGAATTGGTTAGAAAAATGGTACAATACAAAGTTACAGACGTTTTTATGTAGCAAAGAAATATGTGGACACAAATGAAAGTTCGACCATACTTAGGGCTAGAAACGTATATTTTGCCCTTTTTTATTTATTAATCTACCCTACATTCAAACGAATTTCTAAACTAATATCCAATAGAAAGGATAAATTTTTATTGTTCTTTTCTTTCCAATTAGAAAATCAAATAAATTTGAACAAGAAAATTAGTAGGAAGGATTTGTGGCGGAATTACTTTAACGAGCGTAGCGCATATACCTGCCAGCATGCCCTTATTCAAGTCCAATCCCACCAAATCCCCAATGGGGGGCTTAGATAATGCGGCCCATTTGGTTCGGGTAAGACAGACATGTAAACAGCTTTTAGGATTTATTAACCATTATTACCTAAGAAACCATACTTATTTTCAAGTGGAATCTAATGGTGGGGTGGGGTTCAAATCTAGTCCCGACAACCCACCTTATATCACTTGCATATCTCACTTATCATAATGGGATATTTGGTATGCCGATTGGGCCCCCCAAAGGAATATCATTTCCTTTAAAAGGGAGGCAATGTCTATTAATACCTTTTCTTTCTTGTTTGATCTCTGTCTCGTATTTTTTTAAAAGTTATATGCCGATCTTATTTTAATATAGTAAATATAATTATATCTTTTAGAGAAAAACTTATATCACCAAATCAGACAAGATTCGAAAGATATTTGGATTTGAAGGTGATATCTTAAGTGTACTACTAATCACCTCGAACTTAACCATGAGAAATGCCCCTGATATCAACGAAGTAAGACAAAGGAATTGACTTGAAATTCCAAAAAATCCTAGTAAATGAATATTTCAAGGAAACAAAATCGTCAATCACTAGGGATGAATTAACTAACACATCTTTTTTGGGGAGTAATGAAATAATTGTGTACCTCTCTTTTACTACAACATTAATTAAATGTATGGCTTAACCAATTCACCTCAAGTATACATTTACGTATATACCTGCAAAAAACGATGGCATTGTCCCTGCCATCTATGCACATAAATGTGAAATTCCACCCGTAATTGTTTAAATTTCTGCATTTACCCCCCCCCCCCCCCCCCCCCCCCCCAAATTCAATCTTCCCAAAAGGAATCGGTACAAACAACGGTGAGCCCACAAATAATGAAGCCGTGCTTGCTACTTGAACACACATTTGGACCGGATTCGTATAATTTATTCTATAACTACTAGTTTTTGGTTAATTCTATTTGTAATCCCAATAAGTAATCAAACAACACAGAGGAACTGAGGGGTTTCGTTATTTAAAAATACTTTACAAAATTAACCGTTAAAATTTATAATTTTGTTATAAAATAAAGGAGATAGAGCAAGAAGAAGAAAATAAGAGAAGAGATGGGGAAGAGAAAATGTGAGAATTTCATTCCTTTCAGTGTCAAAATGTACAAGATATATCCTTATATTTATAAGAAACTTACGACGGAAGCAAAATAAATTACAATCATAACTGAAGAAAATATCTAACACTAATTAGAGATAAATGGGAGTCATAATGGGCATTTAAAATAAATACTCCCCTTGAATGTTCATTATGATACTGCCCTTCCCAGGAAAACCATGTGGAAAAAAATCATGGAAAAGGAAAAAAAAAAAGTACAATATGCTTACTCCCCCTTAGTAACATCACTTTAAATCTCGAAGTTGCCATTCCAATTTTATGCATGAACCTTTCAAAAATTGTTGTAGGCAAAGGCTTTTGTGAATAAATCGGTCAAATTTTCTGATGAACGTATTTGTTAAACATCAATATAAGCACTCTTTTGGAGATCATGGGTGAAAAAGAATTTTGAAGATATATGTTTCGTTCGATCACCTTTGATATATACTCCCTTTAATTGAGTAATGCAAGCAGCATTATCCTCATATAAAATTGTTGAGGAATGAATTCTCATTTACAGATAAGCCGCATGACCCCCGAATGTGATGTATAACTAATCTCAACCATACACATTCTCTACCAGCTTCGTGAATTGTTATGATATTCGAATGGTTAGACGATGTGGCGGTAATAATTTGTTTCACAAATATCCAGGATATGGCAGTACCACCACAAGTAATAAATAACTTGTTTGAGATTTACCATAATGAGGGTCCGATAAATATCCTACAGCTGCATATCCAATCAATTCTACTTCAAGCCGATAAGGATAAAGCAATCCCATAACCATTGTTCCTCGAAGATATTGAAAAATATGTTTTATTCCATTTTAATGTCTCCTTATCGGTGAAGAACTATATCTTGCTAATAAATTTACCGCAAATGATATATCTGGTCTAGTATGACTAGCAAGATACATCAGTGCCCCAATAGCACTAAGCTATTGTACTTCAAGACCAATTAGTTTCGAGGTCGAAATCGGTCTTTATTTACATCAAGCGATCTCACGACCATTCGACTACTCAAGGGATACGCTTTCTCCATATAAAATCTTTTTAACACTTTTTGATGTATAAGCAGATTGATGGAAAAAAATTTCATCTTCTAAATGCTCAATCTGCATGCCAAGACATAACTTTGTTTTCCCGAGATCTTTCATCTCAATTCTTTATTGAAATAATCAACTGTTTCAGATAGTTCATCAGTAGCACCAATAATATTCAGATCGTCAAATAAAACGCAATTATTACTAATTGTGATCCAGATCTTTTAATAAAGACACATGAACATATTGGATCATTTTGATATCCATTCTTCAATAAATATTCTCTAAAACGTTTATACCACATACTCCAGATTGTTTCACTCCATATAGACATTAGCATAATTTGACCGAGTAAAGGTCTCGATGATCTGATTTATATGCTTCTGACATTTTAAATCTTTTAGGATGTATATATCATTCTCAAGAGAGCCATATAAGTATACTGTAACGACATTTATTAATCTCATCTCCGATTTCTCATGAATCGATGAACTTATAAGATATCTAAAAATGTTGTTGCATCCACCACGGGAGAATATGTCTCCTCATAATCAATACCAAGTCTATGCGAGAATTTCTGAGCAACAAGTCGTGCATTATCTCACATTTCTTTTTCTTACAAATACCCATTATAACCGATCGATTTTACACCTTTAGTTGTACGGATAAGAGGTCCAAAAACTTTATGCTTTGCGAATGATTTTAAGTATGTTTCAATCGCATCTTTCCATTTTGGTTAATCATTTCTTTTGCATTCTTTAACAGACTCTGCTTCAAGATCTTCGTCTTCATTTACAATATCGTATGTTATAGCCTATGCCAAATTTTAATCGACGTCCATTTTATCTTGATTCCGTCTCTTTCCGGTCAAAACATAATTGATAGAGATCTCTTCATTTTCAGGTATTTGTGATTCTTATAGAATCATATTCTCAATGTTTGGAGGTTTTTCAAGAGCAATTGCATCCTCAGTTTGAGCCTTTACTTTTTTTTTCCCGAGGTTTTTTATCTTTGAAACCGACTGGCTATGACGCTTTACTTGCATTTTATGCTTATTAACAATACTAGATTGTCCTTTGAGGACATCAATTCTTATTGGAGTATTTGCAGCTGGAATACAAGGCTATATCACTTTCTTAGGGTCGGTAAAGCATATGACAATTGATTTACTAAATTTTACAAGTAAATAATTTTCTGAATTTCGAGTTCAAATTATTTTGTGCGAGGATCATAGTGACATAAAGATAACTTAGCCACATTATTTCCTTTTCCGGCTGCTTTTTCCCCTTTTGATGTTGGAAATATCATTCATCAAAATGACAAATGGCAAACCGTGACATAAATAAATCACCCGTCAATAGCTCAAGATATTTAATTATAGACGGTGATTCATATCCAACATATATCCCAATATCCTTAGGGGACCCATCTTTGTTTGTGTGGAGCAATTGACCATATACTACACATCCAAAAATTCTTAGATGGGAAATATTTGGTTCCTAACCATAAATTATTTCCAAAGGGGAGACCTCATTATAATTTGTAGGTCTGATGCGAATTTACTCTACCGCGTGCAAAATAGCATGTCCCCAAACATGAACAGGGATTTTTGTAATCATAAGCAATGGTCTTACAATTAATTGAAGACGTTTTTATCAATGACTCTGCAAGGCCATTTTGTGTGTGACCACGTACTACATGATGTTTAACACTTATTCCAATTGACATACATTAATCATTAAATGCTTGAGAAGTAAATTCTCCGACATTATCAAGACGAATACATTTTATTGGATAATCCGGGAAATGAGCTCATAATTTAATAATTTGAGTAAGCAATCTTGCAGATGTTTGATTACGAGTTGATAATAAACACACATGGAACCATCTAGCCGATGCGTCAATTAATACCATAAAATATCTGAATGGTCCACATGGTGGATGAATAGGCCCACATATATCACCTTGTATTCTTTCAAGAAATTTCAAGGGTTCAGCCCTGATTTTCAATGATGACGGCGTTATTATCAACTTCCCTTGGAACAAGCGGCATATGAAATTTCATTGGGGAGAAAAATCTTCTGGTTTTTCAATGAATGCCCACGCGAATGATTAAATATTCTTCACATAATTATAGCTTCAAGATGCCCCAATCGATCATGCCAAGTAATAAAATTATTTTGATCAACAAACTTTATGTTTATTATTACTTCGTCAACACTTATATTTGTGAAATGTAGTCAAGAAGAAATGGGTAATTTTTCTAATATATATTTCATACCTGAGATGATACTTATAATACACATATACTCTTTGTCATTTTCATTTGAAGTCTCAATATGATTTCCATTTCTATGGGTATCTTTAAAACTCAACAAATTTCTCTGAGACTTAGAGGAATACAACGCGTTATCAATACGAATACTTGTTCCTCTAAATAATAAGATATTAGCTCTTCCGAAGCCCACAATAATTTTCGTACTTCCAGATATCGTATTGACACTTGTTTTGTTCAGTACTAAGACGGTTAAAAATTTCTTGCTTTTCAAAATAGTATGCGTTGATGTGCTGTCTACAAGACAAGTGCATTTTTCATTTGTCGAGAATTCGCTTCCGAAACCTCAATTTTCTTCATGAAATGCAATAAAAATATTAAGATTTAATAATAAACAAAAATACATGAGCAAATAATAATAATGAGAATACAATGATAGCAATTAAGTTTTACTTTAGTGGAGTGGTTAACGCTGAAGAAAATATTTAACACTAATTTGCAGTGAATGGGAGTCATAATGAACATTGAAAGTAAATAACTTTACAATAATTTTCTTGATTATCATTGAGTTTTTTCATTAATTAAGAAAATATTAAGTTAATCAATCTATTCAGTAAATTATTTTCATATTTTGTATTATTTTATTTTATTTTTCTACGTAAAATTGAATTCTCGGACCCCAAACCGAATTGCACCTCAGTAAAAAAAAGTAATATTCTTCTCGGTAACAAAGTTAGGCGAAAATGTAGTTTAGCAGAACTTCAAAATCCCCCGATTACTCCAAAACTTACTATCACGATCGCCATCAATTCAACCGTAATGTATTGCCATGTAAAATGAAATTAATCAATTTAACAAACTAATCAATGTCACCCCTCCCTCCCGCAACTTTCTTATTTAATTAACACCCCCCCATAATCCACGGGCGAGCACAACCAACGTCCCCCCTTCCCTCCCCACGCAACCCAACCACCCCACCGCCGGCGCCTCTCCGTCCCCCACCACCAGCCTCATCTCTAGCCTTTGATGCACCGATCATCCGCCGGCTTCGTCGGTGGCAGCCTCTTTGGTACATGGATCTCCTTCTCCGAGGCTAGCGCCGTAGGCGACGGCCTTGGCGCCGGAGGTTCCAATGCCGGCCTAGCTATCGCCAATCGCGGCCATGGCCGGGATCCCCTTGGCCTACGCCATCGTCGGTAAAACGAACGCCCTTAGATCAGAGGACGCGCGTGGGGGAATCGGAAACCGTGGAACGGGTTTTAGGTAGTTTTATTTTTAGTTATTGTCGGATTGGTTGGAGGAGGGAAACCCTAGCGGAATTAGGGAGGAAACAAGGCGTCTGTGTTTGTGTGTGTATTTAATTGTATGTAAAAAGATGCTGACGGAGTGGAGGAAAGAGCAATCGTTGATGAGATCTCTCAGGAGAAGTATTACTTCTTCTTCTTCATCTTCGACCCCCTCACCACAGGCTAAATCGTCCTCAACGCTGTCATCCCCTTCGACTAATTCCACGTTGTCCTCGTCGTCGAGTTCATCGTCCTCTTCATGGATACATTTGCGATCTGTTTTGTTGGTCGTTGCCTCACCATCATTGTCTACATCCTCCTCCTTGGGCTCGCCAAATCATTCAAGGTTTGTTCTAACCGTCCTCTTCCTCGCCCATTTTGTTGTTGCTACGTATTGTGTTCATATATGTTCATTGGCAGGATGCTTGATTTAAATGGTTACACAGTTGCTTCGGATGTTTTCCCACCTAGTTAGGAAGATTTTGAGGAAAATGCGAAGGATCTTAATCACTCCAGTTATTTTTATTAATTTAATTTCCTTCCTAAGTGGCAGAAATATCCTATTTTCCCAGTCATCATGTCAGCCATTCCTTTCGTGTTGGCACTGAATCCAGTTATCAAGTCAGCTTTGAAGTTATTGGCTGCTGTTTGATTGACAGTGAGATCATGATGCTCTATTGTTGTGGACACTATAACTTATGAGACGAGCTAAAAAAGTGCAGACACTGATTCCACTAGTGGGATTGGGAGGTGTAGCTTTTGTTACTGTAGAAAGCTAAAATTTCCCCTGCTTGATCGTCATGTTCATTACTGATTTCCTGCCGCTGATGGAAAATATTTACCTGTTAGATTTCCCTGCTTTGCATTTTGTTACCAATGGACGATTTTGGGACAAAATATAAAATTTTCCTGCTTGATCGTCATGTTCATACTGATTTAATGATGTTGATGAAAAATGTTTACCTGTTAGATTTCCCTGCTTTGCATTTTATTATTGATGGAAGTTTTTGGGACAAAATTATTGGATCTTTGCAGATGAGCCTCTCTGATTTATTTTGCTGTATTGCATGATTGTTCTCTCTCTTCTTGTCTAGCACAATAAGTTGTTTTTCTTTACCAGGGGGAATTTGAAATCTCCGTGGTCTCGGAGAAGAAGAAAACATGCGCTCTTGCCTAAGCAGTGGAGGAGTTTGTTTGGACATGATGGTAAACTTTCTGATGGTGGTATTAAGTTTTTGAAGAAAGTTCGAAGTGGAGTAAGTGATCGGTCTCTTGTAATGGAATATTTTTATCCTATCTATATCAGAGTTTCTGTCCAGGTCTGAGAGTTTCTTATTTTTCATCTAGGGCGTTGATCCAAGTATAAGAGGGGAAGTGTGGCCGTTACTTCTTGGAATGTAAGTGCTTTTCCAGTAATTGGATTGTTGAAGAAATGCACTTTTGTTTTAATCTTTCCGTTGTTAATCCACTGTGCCTAAGATTGGGATGACCTTGTCTAGCTGATGGAGTAGCGTAGCGGAAATAGGAGAAATCGCAGAAAAACTAGGAGAAAACGAATAGGATGAAGGGAACGATAGAGAATTCTAGGAACCTCAAGAAATTCTTAAAATCAGAATAATAGGGTAAAAATAAAAATTGTCCTCCTTAAAAAACCTAAGACCTTATTTATACTAGAAAAGAAATCTAATGTGGTATTCCTAAAATGCCCCTAATATTAAAAAATCTAAAAATAATATTATGCTCCTGCATTAATCTCCCCGGGTTGGAAAAGTTCGCGATTCTGGTGCGAAAACTTCGACGATCTCCCACCATAGCCAGGTGTTCTATCCGGGTCGAGTCCGGATTAGTCGGAGTAAAGCTCCGGAAATCGGACGGGCAACCAAAAAACAAAAATGCTCCGCTTCCAATCCAAACGAGTTCGGAGCAACTTCATTAGATGTGGTTGTCGAAACCGCAAGCCACTAGGCAGATAATAAAGAAGAAGCAACTCCATTTGTTTCTTCTAAAACAGTTTCTGCTTCAGGGGCATTCTTGGTGATTGTCCTCCTGCCCGCTGAAGGATACTGGATTCTTACGAGGAAAACTTGAACAAATTGAAATTCTGGAAGTAAATTCACCTGAAACGTGCTGTCATCTCGATCATGCTCCACAATTCCTTGCATGGGCCTACCTTTACTTGCAGCCAGCAAACCCATGCCATCCAAGTAGTTGGGATTTCCAATAGCAACAAGAGGAAGATTTCTGATGGGAGCCTCAACAGTACCCGCGATCTTGCTCCAATGACCGAGATCTTCTTGTTTAGCTAGTTCCTTGAGACGAATGAGCTTTGTGAGGAAGGGATTTGCATCCCCTTGTTGTTGACAATATTCTCTGACCTTCGCACAACCTTTGAATACGACCAACAAAGCAACATTTTTGTCATCCAGAAAGATAGAGCCCAACTCTTGATCGATGGACGGCACCGCATAATCTAATTTGAAAGTGACCTCATTTCCAATGCATATTTCCCTTAAATATTCACTGCCGTCCCAAGCGAAAGGCTCATCCACACCACCTTTGCGGGCCTTCCTTCCAGATGCTCTCACAAGTATATGCTTAGTCATCTGAGTGACAAATGATAGTCCATTTAATGCAGCTTCATCAATTCCACCTATATCACTCTCCTCGGGTTGGAAAAGCAAACTCCGTTCTGGCGGCTTAGCAATCCTTGTGTAGTTTCCATATACTCCTTTGCTCTCGTCCACGAATTTGTTGTCACCAAGAGATCCTATAATTTTCCCTCCAATTATATCCATCTCTTTGATGTCTTTCGTCACAGGATGAAGATGTACTTCTTTTCTTCATAAGGGTTGAGATAACTCTCTACCGCATATGTGAAAATAACAATATGTGAGCATTCACAATGTGCTATAACATCAGAAACCTCACTTTCACGAATATCGATCATAATATCCATGTGCCAATCTTTGACTTCCACTTAAGCAATTGACATGGCCCTTTCGATGACGACTGATTCCCCTTCGATTGGATACACATCGATAATATTTCCGTCCTCATCAGGATATTCATTATAAATAGGCTTTATTTCTTCATCAAACTTTTCTTTAGCCTTCCAGTCTTGATATTCACTGGCGTGCATCTTCTCGCTAAAGTCTGCAACTTCGATTTTGATCCCACCACCGTTGAAACCTAGGGCACATATCTCTTCCAATCCACCTCCTCCTGTGTTGTTTACAGGTCTGGCTTCACGGTAAGAATTGACTTCGGTTTCATCAAATTCATCCTCAATACTATCCTCCGGTATGTCTAAGGGGTTGTGGTTGCCTTCCGGAATCTCCATTCGGGCTCCCACGAGTTCCTGCCGCAGTAGCAGCAACTCTTGGACTGCTTGCGATAGATCTTCAAGCATACTTCACATCTCAGTAAGTTCCGTCTGTTGATCTTGAACCCCCTCTCCAACGGCCTCTACCACGATTAGCCATCGTGAAACCCCAAACTCTAACCCGTAGGTAGAACTTGGGCTCTGATGCCAATTGATGGAGTAACATAGCAGAAATAAGAGAAATCGCAGAAATACTAGGAGAAAACAAATAGGATGAATGGAACGATAGAGATTTCTAGGGTTTATAAGAAAACCTCAAGAAATTATTAAAATCAGATAATAGGGTGAAAATAACAACTGTCGTCCTTAGAAAACTTAAGACCTTATTTATACTAGAAAAGAAATCTAATGTGATATTCCTAAAGTACCCCTAATATTAGAAAATCTAAAAATAATATTATGCTCCTGCATCACTAGCATTTCGACATCCATATGTTCCGTTTTCCTTTCCTTGGAGTGCTTTTCCTTCAGGTAGAATAAGAAAAATTGATCACCTTTAACTGCTCTAGTTTGAAGTAGTCATGGTGTTCTAAATCAGTAACTACATAGACAATCCTTGGTGCAATATTAAGGTAGTCCTGTGTGATTTATCGATCCTGGGTTTAAGACAGAAAATCACACGAATATTTGCAAGAGGTATGACATCGTGCAAATACAATAATTCTCATCTACCCCACTTTAGTCGGGGTGTGATCTATGTTAGGGTCATTGGCATATCATGTATGCGACGAAATAATGCATTGCCAATTATTGGCCTTGCTAATGGGAAGGAGATGTTTTAACATACATAGAAAGTGCCATCAGACTGGAAACCCAAAAATGACGTGAAGATCTTGTGGTAGATGACCAAAATGGCCGAATTACCCTTTTCTAGGTGGTCTTTGTTCTTACTGTTCAGAGATTGAGTTTAATGCCCCAGAAGAGTGATAATCTTTTATAAGCTTTCTGAACAAGTCCGAAATTGCAACATGTTTGACAATCAACTCATCATCTACCTTATCACATGTATGATGTCCTTCTAGGCTCCCCGCCTAAGGGTAGACTTCCCTTGCAAGGCGCTTTGGTCATAAACAATGAGTAATCAGCTCTTTTTATATGAAACCAATTACTAAGCAGCCTTCATATCTTCGATATCTCCTCCCTGTTGAGGCCTCCATACCCCTTTATCTATTGTCCGCTGCCCAGTGTAGTAGATGCTAGTTCCTGGTAAGTCCATGATTGCATTCAACTAGATTCCCACTCTTCCTGCAATTGACAAAATTACTCTAACTAGCATACTCGCGTCCTTTAGTTTCTTATGTTTGTGATAGCACAGGATGTCTCCCTGAGCAGACATTGTCTTATTGATGCCATGAACAGCTAGAATCTCAATGGAAGATGCTTTTTTCTACCTGCACTGGATTGGCACACTGTTACTTCAATTTTCTACGTTCTAGAGAAATTGCACATTATCTTTTACCAAGTCTTTTAGGGTGTTATTTCTGTGTTTGTGCTATAAAGCAATTGCTTGAAAGGAATAGTACGACAAAAAATGGACTATGGGAGTGTGACTTGAACTATGCAGATCGTCAATTCAGTACACTACACTTGTCATACAATTGCTACTGGTTATTTTAACTTATCGGGAGCAAGAATCTTTAGGTCTCTACAAGTGATTAGAGTCTAGCTTTTTAGCGAAAGCTATTATTCAAGGCAACAGATGATGAGGAGGTCAATATGAAGTTGGTATTGGCTTCATAAAAGTATAAAATCCAGTCCACCAACATTGATGGCGCACTTAGTACAGAGAGAGAAGAGAAACTGAACAGGCATGTGGAGGAGGTTGTAGATGGCTTACAGGAGAGAGAGGAGCAGACATGTTGGGTTGGTATGCACATGGTTGCATATGGTTGTTTTGTGTTCGATGGCTGAATGCACATCCTTTGCTGCAAATTCTGAAGTTACCAGACTAGCTCCCTCCTTACAAAACATGTAAAGCATCTATAGAATTTGATATCTACCCATGCTACAGGGAATGGCATCTCTGTTTGATCTCGTAGATCTATTTGTCTGGCCGTTTGTAATTCTGTTCATGCTGTTCCCTCTATATTTCCACAGATATGACATGAATAGTTCCAAAGACGAAAGAGACACTGTAAGATGTCAAAATAGGTATTGCTTTTGTTTTTCTTTATGTACATAATATTAACATTTTAGTTGATTATGTTGACATTCAGTTTATTGTTTTTTATCATGTGACTCGCCCTTCAGTCGGGAGTACGAAGATCTACGTAAAGAGTGTCAAAGACTTCTTAAACTTAAAGCAAAGGCTTTGGAACCGGAGGATGATGGTGGCGGTAACAACATTGAAGGCAGCACAGATTT
Organism: Melastoma dodecandrum; assembly: GCA_029817715.1. Lineage (NCBI taxonomy): Eukaryota > Viridiplantae > Streptophyta > Magnoliopsida > Myrtales > Melastomataceae > Melastoma > Melastoma dodecandrum. Next base: position 943,851 of record JARUPY010000606.1, read on the forward strand.
TAGTCCAGTTTTGGATTCTATAGCAGAGGAGGACGACGAAAGTTCAAGAATATCGTGTTCGTCAGAGAAAGATGCCCTTTCTTCAAATTACTTGGATGCTCAAGAAGTCTATCAGGTCCCTGAGTCCTTGAGTCTGATATTGGCGGTAGGCAACGAAGAGAAAAGTAAAGTTCCAGTTCTGCAGTGCTTGGATAGAATTCCTGCAGCTACAACGGAGAGTCACGGAGGTCCTGAATTGCACCCTTCGGCGAAAATAACCGGGGTAAATTTGCAGAAGAGCAGAGATCTGGAATACCAAAGAGAAGACACAGCGGTGGAATGTCAAGCGGATAGACCTCAACCTCATAATTTTCAAGCATTGGTGGCAATTACTTTGGTAAATTCTCGTGAGAATGGAGATCAGGGTTGCCAGAAAAAGGGTATGTGGATGGAAGGACTTGGAGAGAAATGTGAACATGAGGCTGCTACTGCTTCAGTGACTGCGGGTGGGAATCATTTGCAGAAGAATGGTAAGCAAGATTGTCAGAGGGAAGATGCAGTGGCAGATGGACATGCAAAGAAACCGTATCATTTGCAGAAGAATGGTAAACAAGATTGTCAGAGAGGGGATGCAGTAGCTGATGGACATGCAAAGAAAACTGATCATTTGCAAAAGAACGGTAAACAAGATTGTCAGAGGGAGGATGCAGTGGCCGATGAACATGCAAAGGAACCTGATCATTTGCAGAAGAATGGTAAAGAAGATTGTCATAGGGAAGATGCAGTGGCTGATGGACATGCAAAAAAACATGATCATTTGCAGAAGAATGGGAAACAAGATTGTCAGAGGAAGGATGCAGTGGCCGATGGACATGCAAAGAAACCTGAGCATAAGGTACTTCGGCATTCAGCTCCAATTTCTCGGGAAATTTTGCTAAAGAATGGAGATATGGATTGTCAGAAAAAGGGCACACCAGTGGAAGAGGACGTGGAGAAAAGTGGGTTAACTTCTGAGGGTGTGATTGCTGATGAGTCCGATTCTACTGATTCAGATAGCTCGGACGAGCTTGAAAATGCACAGCCATCTGACATAATCAAGGATGCGGATCTGACCGAGCTTGCCGAGGAAATTTTATCAAACTCTGAGATCGGGGACAAGATCGAAGCCCACGGTGAAGAAGACTTTGCCATGTGGCAAAAGATTATCCGCCTCGATGCATTGCGAGCTCATGATGACTGGGTGTTCTTTTCTCCTTCTCAGGCAAATGTGACAGAAGAAAGTGCTAGACAGTTTGCCGATAGTGTCGGATTAAAGAATTATGACCACCTGGAGCCATGTCAGATCTTCCATGCTGCACGTCTGGTTGCAATCCTTGAAGCCTATGCTTTGTATGACCCGGAGATCGGTTACTGCCAGGGCATGAGCGATCTGCTGTCACCGATAATCTCAGTGATGGAGGAAGACGACGAGGCCTTCTGGTGCTTCGTGGGGTTCATGAAGAAGGCACGGCACAACTTCAGGCTCGATGAGGTTGGAATAAGGCGGCAACTGAACATCGTCTCGAAGATCATAAAGTGCAGGGACTCTCATCTGTACAGTCGCCTGGGGAAGCGCCAAGCAGAGGATTGCTTCTTGGTGTACAGGATGGTCGTCGTTCTATTCAGGAGGGAGCTAAACTTTGAGCAAACCCTTTGCCTGTGGGAGGTGATGTGGGCTGACCAGGCGGCAATTAGGGCTGGGATTGCAAAGTCGGCCTGGGGGAGGATGAGGCTGCGGGCACCCCCAACGGATGACCTGTTGCTGTACGCGATCGCCGCGTGTGTGCTCCAGAGGAGGAAGCTGATCATAGAGAAGTACAGCAGCATGGAGGAGATCATGAGGGAGTGCAACAGCATGGCGGGGCAATTGGATGTATGGAGGCTCCTCGATGATGCCCACGACCTCGTGGTCACCCTCCACGAGAAAATCCAGTAACGAATCTCCCAACTCAAACTCAACTACTTTTTCTTCCTTTCATCCTTTTAAAATTCTTTGGGATCTCTCGTAAGGTTTTCCCTTGGCGATAGGAAGAAAGTTATTACGGCCTAATATATCTGCACCCTGCCATTCTAATGAGACCAATTATATATGTATGACTTGGTTTCCGGTGTGGCTGCCCGCACTATCTGGTTGTTTTGCCAAAAAGTGACGGTGGCAGGAACTACAAAACTCCTGGTAATCTATATGATTTTCATAACCTTTTTATTTCAACATTGTCATCACTAAGTTATGCTCACGCACCTCGATCGTCAGTTTTTCAAGATTGATGTTCATCCATCTATACGAAACTTTATTCTTAATTAAGATATTTTAGACGTGAAATTTGCTCATGCGTGAGTAAATCGGATATATCTGTGGTGATTTGTGCATAGTTAGCTGCCTGTATGTCTTATGATTGGAAGAATATATTGCCATCAGGTGTATCGAACCTGGTCTTGTGCCAACATGGATATGACTATGTATCGTATAAAAACGGAGAATCGAACCACCTTGGGACATACAGCAGTTGCTTGGCCTCCGAGAAATTCCAAGGCATTGATCATTCGGCATCCCTCAACTTGCTGATTGGGAATGGGCTCAATATCCCCATTTTGAAGAGGAAATCGAGAGCGACTGCAGCAAATGTAAAAATGATAAAACTTTCTGATATATACACAGCTCCGTCCAATACGTAAGACTGTAGGCTCTCGAGATTTAGCACCGGAAGAGGGCCTCGGTCGAAGTACCCAAGCCCTGCAGAATGAATATCCTGATGTTAAACCCTTGTTAGGGGGGCAAAGTGATGGTTTTCATAAATCTTGTGATGCCAGCTGAATCTACGAGGACGTGTACCTCTCACGATGCCAAATGCAGCAGCAGTTCCTGTCTTTAGCTGAATGTTGTCCAGATCTCTCCGGACTGCATACCGGAAGGTGACCCCAAACAGGGCACAGCTAATGAAAGTGATGGACAAAGGAGCAAGTAACTCAGAAGTGGTGGAAGCTTGAGTGAAGGAAATCGGCAGAGCCGTGGCAGTGCCAATGAGAGCGGAAAGGAGGGCGGCTGTCACAGACTCCAATCTCTCTGCATCTTGGTTAATACCGGAATCACCCCTCATGATGTAGCGATCGCCAGACTCACTCACGCTCGTGGACAGAGAGCGCTCTGCCTCATCAACCATCGCTCGAGCTTCGGATATTGCCTGCTGCGATTCCGCAATCTTACCCCAGAAAGAAAAAAAAAAGTTTAAATCTCCAGTAATAAGTTAACATCGTTTGCCCTAATCAACTGCGATTCCGTACTTCAACGCGTGAAACTCTAATTCTACCAAAATCAACCCCATCCGCAGCCGCAACCAAATATTTAACGCTGAGCTTCTTCCTCTTAGTTTCATTACCTCCAACCGGAAAACGGCAAAACAAAGACACGTACGCCGATCATTCCTACTCACAGTTTCCCATAAAATGAAAAAAAAAAACATGGACAGTGCCAAAAAATTCACAGCCTTACCTCGGAAGCTCTGGCCTCAAGCTGCCTGACGTAGTCCTTGGCACGCTGGGCCTCGAGCTGCTGCCTTTCGATCTCTGCAAGCTCCAACCTAGCCTTATCCACCCTCTGGGAAGCCTTCTCAAGGCCATCGAGCAACCCACGGTTGTCTTCCCTCGTCAGCAGCTCAGCCACCTGCTCGTCCACCAAATTGGAGACCGATTCCTTCAAGCTGCCCCCACCAGGACCATTATTAGAGGCGTCAATGCATTTGATGGGCCTGTGGAGGATTGGCCGGGGAACGGCGGCGGCTGGGATAAGGAAGCGCAGAGCAATCGGCTGTTGCAGCATCATTCTTCACCCACTGCAACAGCCCCCAAACAAAAAGAAAGTAAAAGATAAAAAGATATTTAACGGAAGAGGGCCGAAGGCTGTTAATGTAATATAGGCCCAGTCCAAGACTGACGTGCCAAAACATGAAGCCCAAATTTAAGGCCCATAAGGTTCTTAAATTAGTCCACATTTTTTGACAAGGAGTGGTTGGAATATGAAATGATGGACGTTAAGCGATAATGACGTAATCTATAGGGAAGTCATGTCTCGTAAACTTGTTATTGGGTCACGTGTCAAAATATGATGTGGAATATTGTTTCATGAATGACAGGAATTAAATTATGTTGCGTCAGCATGGTAAAATTGCCGTTTGAGCACCCACCATGTTTAAACATCATTTTGTTAAAAAAAAAAATGAACAGGGAAACAAGTAAGAAAGAAACGAGAGAATAAAAAGACATGAAAAATGTGGAGACTTTTTTATTAATTTCAATTATATGAATCTTAGAAAATAAAGAAAACCCAATTATAGCGAAGGAATAATAAATGACTATAAACTATAAATGACATTCATAATAAATATATTTACAACACTCTCATTTGATTGTCCTTTTGATACCGCCTCGTATAAAACATTTCTAGGAAAATCCAGTGGGATAAAATCATGGTAAAGGGAAAAAGATACAATATTGTTTAACATCGCTTTAAATATCCAAGCTTGCGCATTTCAACTTTATGCACTAGTTTTCAAAAATCTTTGTAGGCAAAACCTCTGTGAATAAATCAGCTAGATTTATTGATGAATGTCTTTGTTGAATATCAATATCATCACTCTACTGAAGATTATGTGTGAGGAAGAATTTTGGAGATACATGTTTCGTTGGACCGACTTTGATATATCATCCATTTAATTAAGCAATGTAAGTAACATTATCATCATATAATATTATTGGGATATTCTTATTTACGGATTAGCTGCATGACCCTAGAATGTGATTTATAATATATCTCAACCATACATATTATCTATTGGCTTCATGAATTACTATGATCTCAGAATGGTTAGATGATGTGGTAGTAATCGTTTATTTCGTAGATATCCAGGATATAGTAGTACCACCACACGCAAATAAATAAATCGTTTGAGATTTACCATCATGATGATTAGATAAATATTCTACATCGGCATTCCAATCGATTCGACTTCAGACGTATATAAGGATAATGTAATCTCATGTTCATTGTTCCTCGAATATACCGAAAAATATGCTTAATTCCATTCCAATGTCTCCTTGTTGGTAAAGAATTATATATCGCTAATACATTTGCTGCAAATGATACATAGAGTATTGCATGACAAGAAGAAATATCAGTTAAAATATGGTACTTTAGTACTAATTAGTCTTTCATCATACATTTGAGGTCGAAATGGGTTGTTATTTACATCAAGTGATCTCTCGATCATTAGACTACTCAATGGATGTGCTTTATCCATATAAAATCTCTATAACACCTTGGATGTATAGTAGATTGATGGGCATAAATTTCATTCTCTAGATGCTCAATTTATGAGCTAAGACAAACTTTGTTTTCTCGATACCTTTCATATCACATTCCTTTTTAAGATACTCTATCGTTTCAACAAGTTCATACATAGTTCTAATGATATTCATATCATCAACACATCTTGCAATTATAATATAATTTTGATTCAGATCTATTAATGAACACATATGAACATATTGAATCATTTTGATATCCATTTCACAGTTAATATTCACTAAGACATTTGTACCACATGCGACCAGATTGTTTCAATCCATAGAGAGATCTATACAATTTGACTGAGTACAAGTCTCGGCGATCTGAATTATATGCTTTGGACATTTTGAATCCTTCAGTTATTTCTATGTAAATATAATTGTCCAAATAGCTATACAAGTATGTTGTAACAACATTCACTAATCACATTTTCAATTTATCATGAATTGACAAACTTATAAAATATCTAAAAGTTGTTGAATCAATCACAAGAGAATATGTCTTATCAAAATAAATACTTGGTCTTTGTGAAAATACCCTGGCAACAAGTTGTGCTTATATATGACAATCTCATCTTTTTTTCATTTCTTTTTTGCACGAATATCCATCTATAACAGACCAATTTACACCTTTAGATGTATGGACGACATGTCCAAAAAATTTTATGTTTTGCAAGCGATTTTAACTCCGCTTCAATCGCAACTTTTCATTTTGGCCAATCATTTCTTCTTCGGCATTCTTCATTAGACTTTGATTTATGATGTTTGTTATCATTTACAATATCGTAGGCTATAACATATGCAAAATTTTCATCGACGTCGATTTCATTTCGATTCCATCTTTTTTCGAGTAAAACATAGATGATAGAGTTCTCTTTATTTTTCAAGTACTTGTGATTCTTCTGGAATCATATTCTCAATGATCGAAAACTCTTCTAGAACAATTGTTTCCTTAATTTGAGATTTTACTTCTTTTCTTTTTCGAGGCTTTTTATCTTTGGAACCGATCGGTCTACCACGTTTAACTTGCATTTTAGGTTCATTTGTAACTTAGTTTATCTTTCAAGGACATCAGTTCTGATTGAAGTATTTGCAGTTGAAATATGACTTATTTACTTTCTTAGAGAAAATAAAAGCATTTGGCAATTGATTTGCTAAATTTTACAAGTGAATAATTTTTTGAACTTTAAATTCAATTTTTTTGTACTAGAATCATAGCGAGATAATGATAACTCAACCATACTATATCTTTTCCTGATTGTTTTTCCCCTTTTAATGTTAAAAATTTCATTTCATCAAATTAATAATTGACAAACCGCATCGTAAATAAATCTCTCGTCAATTGTTTTAAATATTTAATTATGGACGAAGTTTTATATTCAACATATATCCCCAATGTTCTCAATTGGTACGCGCACATCCAAATTTCTTAGATGAGAAATATTATGTTCTTGACCATAAACCATTTCCAAAGCAAATTATAGGTCTAATGCAAACTAATGCTGCCGCATGCAAAATAACATATCCCTAAATATTTATCGGGAGTTTTGTTCTCATAAGCAATGGTCTTGTAATTAATTGAAGACATTTTTTAATGACTCTGCAAAGCCATTCTGTGTGAACATGTGCTATGGGATGTTCAACACTTATCCTAATTGACATACAATAATCATTTAAGGTCGAGAAGAAGTTTGTTCAACAAACTTCTGGTTTATATTGCATGTACTTCTCCAACAATTATATTTGTATACTATAGTCCAAAGAAAACCGTGGTTAATTTCTCTAAGATACACTTTTTACCCGAAATGATACTTGCAATTCACATATTTTTGTTATTATTTTCATTCAAAGACTCAATGTAATATCCATTTCTGTAAATATCTTTAGAACTCAATAAATTTCTCTACGACTTAGAGGAATACAACGCTTTACAAATACAAAATTTGTTCAACTGGATATAAAGATTTGTTTCTCCGAGTAATAAGATATTTTCTCTTCTAGAGCCCTCAATAATTTTCTAACTACCAAATATCGTATTCACATTTATTTCATTCAAGCATGTAAAAAATTTATTGCTTTTCAGAATAGTATATCTCGAAGCGTTGTCAATGAGACAAGCAGAGTTTCGATTGGTCGAGAATTAAAAATAATAAGATTTAATGATATACAAACAAATAAGAAAATAATGACAATAATAATAAGAATATAAAACTAACATCAAAGCGTTGCTTTGACCGGGTGATTAAGATGTTAAACTTTGAATTAAAAGGTCGTGGGTATAAATTTTGGGCATACAAATTGGCCCACAAAAGTTTTGGAAACCCATAATACATGGTAATAAACAAATTGAATGATAGACTCTGCTTTTTTTATTATTATTTATGACAAGGAAGTAAGCACTACAATTTGAATCTTTTTTAAGAAAATGTGAATTAAATTTGATTGCATATTTCAAGAAATAATGTTGTCGTTAACACGTAATATTTTAATTCAAATAATTTGACTATGACCTGCATACAATACTTTCCTTTTTAATAACCAAGAAAATTCATAGTAAATATATAACTAGATAATTATAAATTTCACTTAAAAATTAAATGAAAAGAAAATTGAATAACTTCATTAGTGTTTTTTTTCTCGACAGGAAAGTCGACTAATTCAAACTGGGAGAAATTATCAAGATAAAAAATTATTTTAGCATAACAAATGGCTATTTTTCCTTCATGAGAAACAAAGTCCGTTCGATCATTGTTTTTCATTTCAACGACTGTTGATAGAGATTGGTCCAACGTTGTGGTGTATGACAGGCACGTGACCAATCCAACGATATCATTTATTCTCCATAATTTTTGTAATTAATCGTTTTGTCATTACGTGTCTCTTTGTCATTCTTTCCTTCCACATATGGAGGACGACCATTGCGAAAAATTGTATCGACCACGATCAAGGATGTTAACATCGTTGATTGATAATTCAATTATGACATTTGAGAACCGGGGACGATTCATTTCAGGAAATCTCCATTTACTGAGATTTTAGCAAATATAACAAATAAATAAAAAATTGAAATAAAATGTGAGATTACTGTTTACGGACCTCTAAAGAATTGTCTAAATAGTCCCCTCTCAATCTGGGAACAAATCTACAAAGAATGATCATTTTCATTTCTTTCCATAGAACGTCGTGCGAATAACGTGTTATAAAATAAAAAATAAGAAGGAAGAAAGAAACGAGAGAAAGAATATACAATATATAATATGTATCCTTCTATTTCTAGGGAATGAATAATAAAAAACTCTACACTAAATAGAGGTAACTGAGACATTCATAATAACATATATACAAAATTCAAGGTTTAATTATTTTTATATTTTCCCTTATGCATAGGAGATTATAGTAAGATTTTTTTTTCTTTTTTTTTTTAAACGAACTTCACGGTCAATTTGGCCCTGGGGTGCCAATTTTCTTGCTAAGCCAATCCATCATAAATAAACTTACACGGGTTGGAATATGTTCTCGTCAAAACAAATCACTTCAACCATCGAAAAATGGATGACTATACGTCACTTGGGGTGCAAGTTCAAATACACCTATCTTCTTTATCGCCATCCTCCTCAAAGGCCGTCGTAGTATATCAGTGGGTAGAGAGAGGGGATTGAAACGGGGAGGGTGGTCGTTGCTGGGCTGGGCCCTAAAATATTACTCAAGGGTATTTTCGTATTTTTCTTCTTGCAAAGGACTACGGGTGTTATATTTCTGAAAATGTGAGTCCCATTATCCATCCAAACTCTGGCCGCCAGCGCCGGTGATGGCTCCACCGCGTCCGGTCGACGCCACCACCACGTTCCTTTGGCAGGTCGGGATGGCGACGGTCCTCAAGCTTCTCCTCCTCCCTTCTTACCGCTCAACTGATCTCGATGTCCACCGCAACTGGCTTGCCATCACCCGATCTCTCCCTCTCTCCGACTGGTACTCCCCTTCCTCCCCGGGATGAAATCCTTCCCCCTGGACTCTCGACTACCCTCCCTTCTTCGCCTACTTCCAGCTCCTCCTCTCCTCCGCTGCCTTTGCCGTTGACCCTTTCATCATCCACCTCAACCATCGACTACAAATCCTCCTCCGTTATCTTCTTTCAACGCTGTTCCGTGATCCTCGCCGACTCCCTCCTATTCGCCGGGGCGTACCTCGTCTCGAGGCGGATGTCAGGTCCCGCCCGTTGGACGTTGTGGATGCTGATCTTGTGATCGCCCATGCTGTTCATCGTTGACCACATGCATTTTCAGTATAACGGGTTTTTGTTAGGCTGGTTGTTGCTGTCGTTGTGGTTTTGGGGGAAGGGAGGGATTTGGCGGGCGGGATTCTGTTTGCCGTGCTTTTGTGTTTCAAGCACTTGTTCGCGGTTGCAGCCCCCATTTATTTCGTCTACTTGTTGAGGAGGTGCTTTGTCGGGAAAGGAGGTTTCATTAGGGGTTTTGGGAGGTTAACAGTGTTGGGCACAGCAGTTGTTGTAGTATTCGCAGTGGCATTCGGCCCTTTTGTTTATTATGGAAAGGTTAGATGAACTTCTCCGTCTACTTAGTTTTGCTGTTTTTCCTGGCATAAACATGCTTATAGTCGGATGTGTTTTCGCTTAAGGCAGGACCAAGAATTATCACGCCAACTTGCGATTTCTTCCTGTCTTATTTCTGTTATAATGCGACTCTCATTAGCAAACATGGTGATCTCTGAGGGGAAAGAGTTCCCGTGAGTCCTGTAATTTTTTTTTTCATGTGGAAAGAAATTTTGGTGGCATGTGGGCAAGTCTTGTTTTATGCATCATGGGAGATTCTTGGTGAATATTTCAGCCTTATCCAAAGTCTTATCTTATGGAAAAGGGTCTTCGATGTGGTTTATGCATTTCTTTTGTGATATCTCTGATAGAGTAAGTGTCATGTTTAGATGTAGCCCCCCTTTCTTTGTTCTGATTGTTCTCCTCCTTTTGGCTTTGAATGAAGGCTAGTGTTATAGGGAGTGTCTGTCGACTTAGATTTTTATTGTGTTGTTGGTTTCTCAGGTAGTTCTGGATCATGTAATCTATTCTGAGAAGATCTCCTCTTTCTTTTGTTGACACATTTTGTTTGTCGGCGGATATCCTTTGTGAATCTAATGGAGGATGGTGGCTACATTTTGTTAAAAGTCGAAATCACACATAATCTTGCAGGCACTCTCCTTCAGAATTTCTCAGGATTCATAGGTTTATGTACGTACCTACATGAGCTATGGGCGAAATAATGTCTTTCTATCTGCAACTGGCTAGGTCCTTTTTAAATCCTTATCCATGTAGTATCAAAGCTTAATTGTTTAAAAGAAATGTTCGAGAGAGCATTTACATGTCCTTGAAGGCATTGTGTTGATATATCGCCATCTAATCTTGCCAAAGTGTGATGTTGACCAGTGCCGGTGCATTGAAACTCTTTTGTCGGAGAATTGTGAAAGATGATGCAATTTGGTGATTTACTTTCTATAGAACTGATGCTAATCAAATTCTTATCAAATGAGATCGTGCATTCCTTTTATTTGTATTATATCTTACATCTGGAGGGTCATTTTTTAAGAAATATACACCTAGTTTTGCAGATGCACGAAGTCATTAGCCGTATGTTTCCATTTGGCAGGGGACTCTGTCATGCTTACTGGGCGCCAAACTTTTGGGTCTTTTATATTTTATTGGACAAGTTGCTGTCTTTTGTCCTGAGGAGGCTTGGTATTGTTATTGGTTTATTGTCCTGAAAATTTTCTAACGCTTCTCTTGTTAGTGGTTTTCACAGTTTCCTGCCATTCATTGTTTCCGCTTCTCTATCAAGCCCAAGAGTATCCCATTAAGGTTGTTCTGTTGCTATTGAGCACCATCTTAATGTTTACTGGTTTCTGTGCTCTATTCGATGCGGATAAAGCATCCGAGGCATCAAAAGCTTCTGCATTAGGAAAAGGAGGGCAGTCCAAGAAATCAAAGAGTACCCGTGCCAAGAAAAGAGGTTTTGCTTTTGGTTGGACGGTGCGCGCCTATCTGCTCGGCACAATAATAGTTGAATTGTGGGGTCAGTTTTTGTATCCTTACCTATTTGGCGATAAGTTTCCTTTCATGCCCATCATGATGGTATCTGTTTATTGCGCTTTTGGCATTGTGTACTCCTGGATTTGGCAATTGAGATCGATACTTATACTCTCATAGTGACTGTAAAGGAATGATTTCCCCAATTTTCTCATCGGCTTGAGGCCCAAGTTGTTTAGCGGGTGGTCCTAACCAATGTTGTTAAAGGTCGTGGCGCACCTCAAACGCAATCATGGAAAATCGCTTTAAGCGTAAGGCGACATGAAGGTGCCGATGTTAAAGGGAAATTAAAGTTTTTAAATGCCATGAAATCAAATTTTAGCATTCGATTTCAATGCAATGAAACTAAATTTCTAAAATGTCACCAATACATAAGTAAGCTCATAACAAATGACAAGCTCATAACAAATGACAAAAAAACACAACAATCTAATGGTAGATTGGCGAGAGCGTCCGACATGGAGGGATGGCATCGGGCAACAGGGGTGGGAGTCGGGCAGAAATGGAGGGAGTCCAGTAGAGTAGGGAGGGCATCCGGGTGGAGAAACGACTGCTAGGTCTAAACAGAAGGGATGATTTTCTTTATTTTGGGGGGGGAGAGGGGAAGTGCGTCTGATCATTGCGCTTTTTGGTGCCCGGTGTGTAAGGCACAGAGCGCGCGCCTAGGCGTCGCTTCTTGCTTTGCCACTCTAACGCTCGCGAGTAATGACTATGCCTCATGGTGCTTAGGTGCGCTTTTAACATCAATGGTGTTAACAGTTAACATAGTCAATTTGCAGAACTTTCTTACTAGAGCAGCTGTTGAATAGGTTTTGATGATGCGCCTTGACCTTCCGTGAAACAAAAGTCAAACATCTACACTACAGTAGCTACTCAATTAAGAACTTTTTGTAAAAAAATATTTTTGCGATTAAATGATTATTTAATCATTGTTTAAATACGAAATTAAAAGGAGTTGTTCAAGATATTAATTTGATTAAATTCTCTCGATTATGTCTACAACTTTTGTGGATCTATTTGACCACAAAGAGCTATTATTTGGGATGATTTTCCACATCGTCTGTCTAGATTCATTCAATTAGATATCTTGGACAGAATGAAATCGAATTTGGGAGTTATGGAAGATAATCTTGAATTATTTCTATTCGCAGAAGGTTGTTAATCAGTTTCAGTCAGAACCTTCTGTATCGCAATATTCATGGGAATATTATCAAATCATATTCCTATTAATATGATCTGATTACCTAATGAATATTTACCTGAGTGTTTCGTTTTGTAAATATTAAATTGTATGTAATCTTTTGTTGTATTTGTGTGTAAAATCCTGATTTGTCAACTTTCTTTCTCTATGTTTAACCTTGATTATTTTGTATAATTAGGGTCATTCAGTCACATTCTTTGGTAGCTGTCACGTCGAAAACGTATTCACCACGTAAGTACATGCGATTTTACAAGTAACAAAGTGTGAGTAATATATCGTTCTCACGAGGACTGATCTGAACTTCGACCAAGTATTAAAACACGCCAAACCTCTATTATTCAACTAAGCGAGTTGAGAAATAATTAAACTAAGTGCAAAGCTAAGGAAAACGAAAATTCAAATGAATTAAAATTTCAAATGAGAAAAACACCTAGGGTGACGATTTCATCTGGCAATTAATCGCAAGTCGTATTTCAATAAACACAATTAAGATGATCTAGTTGATAATCTGGAATTCGGTTATCTTCCTACGACCCTCTCGAGTTCATAAGAACGCATAGTAACCACTCTATTCCTAGGTAGATTAACTATCGAGTTCCCCTTAAGAATTAATTCCATTTTGATTACCTAGGACGATTGGATATATTCCTATCCCGCTTGTTAATAATTCCGTCTTCCGACCAAGTTTAACTTAAGTTATTCCTGTTCCCATGCTTAATCTAGGATTTCCCTTCCGAGTTCACCTAAATTTATTAATCAATTCTATTGGTGATCAGGCAATAAGAAAGCATTAAGAACGAATAGGAATAATCAAACATAAATCATCCAAGAGTATCGAAAGAGATAGTCTATTGATTAATTGTAAAGATCCATCTTAACTCTAGGCAAAGAAAATTAGTTCATGACGAAAGTAAACGAAAACATCAATTCAATCTCAAACATCGAAAACGACATAAAGAAAAACTAAAAGAAAAAAGTCTCCGTCGACGGCTCCTTGTCACCAGCAGTCTCTTAAGTCAACTCTCCCTCTCAAAGAGATAGAAAGAGTCTTTATATATGTCATAGAAATAACCCTAGAAAATCTAAGAAAATCTGGAATGGAAATATTCTCGGCATCTGTACGTGCAACTGCACAGAAGTTTGGTGCAGCTGCACCAACTGTTCTGTACCTGGCCGGCCCTTCGCTGCAACTGCACTGAACTCCGTTGCAGCTACACCAATTGTTCGGCCTCCTCACTTGCGTCCTGCGCAGCGGCACTGATTTTATTGCAGCTGCATCGACCATTCAGATCCAACTTCTTCATGGCTCCTCCTTCCGTCTTTCGCTCTTCTTCCTCTCATTTTTAACTACCTACACAATCAGAATATACGAAAGTGAGGAGACATTAAAGCAGCCAAAATACCTAACAATTAGCGACTAAAATGCCTATAACTAACCAAAATCAAGTCCAAAACATGATCCCTTAACTCTTTTTTCATAGAGTTATCATACCCACAAACGACAAAAATAAAAGACAAAAATAGACTCAAAAGACACTCTTCAGACAACCCAAGTCACTCAATCAGCCCTCGATCATGGAATATCTTGAACAACCTCTCAGATATGGCCGCGAACTTCTTGTGTAGTTATATTTCATTCATTGCCAGCAAGCTTAGTCAACACATCTCACAAAAAATATTTCCAAATAGGTCATGGCAACCAAATGGCTTGCAAAGACTACTACAAACCACTCTCTCCACTCATCAATGGTTTTACAACTTTTCATTACACAACTTCACATTTCCTTTCCTTTTTCCGATTGCATGACTCTAAATGCCTCATCAATTTCATGCAAAAGCTCATGTAACGAATTCTCGATCAATGACTCCCAATCCAGTTAGACTAAGGCATTAGGTGATAAGGCCCCCCTCAGATCGATCACTCAAGCACGCAAGGAAGACTCACACCACAAGTACATATTCAGACACTCTTCTTATTTTATTTTTTATTATTTTTTTCTTTTCGACATTTTAAACCTGAAGAGTGGTACTCTGAGCCTTGGCAACCATTTTTTCTTTTCTTTCTCAACACATATATCACATACTTTGTTTCAAGAGATAGTCCAAGTGTCTCTACTCATCACTAATCACCATGCATTCTAAGAAGACGTATGCCTGTTGCATCTAAGCACGTTTCCTACTGGGACATCTGATAAAAATTCGAAAAAAAGTAAACACACTAGACTTAGAACTCCATCCTTCCACACATTAGGAATGCAACCCTTAAGCTCATAATCGAATAAGAACATTCCACTTCCGACTTTCTAGGGTCATTTTGAGGAATAACGACACAAAAGACGATTTCAGTTTTCTTACCCAACAAATAAACTGACCTATCCTAAAAGAACACCACTTCACTCAGCATAAAATGCACCCAATCAAAACATAACACCCCCAAACCTGTGATAAGCAACGTCCTCGGTGCAAACTAAAAGACAAGAGACGACATAAGATGTTAGGAAAGAAGGATACTCCCCTACGAGATCACTTCTGGATCATTGTCCTCGTCTTCATGGTCAAGCGCCGATGGTGACTGTTTTGAAATGGTGATCTCCTAAGAAAGCAAGAAAAAAAAATAAAAACAGAATAAAGCCTAAGAAAAGAAAACAAAAGTAAAGTAAGATAAAATAAATTTGGGTTGCCTCCAAAAAAGAGCTTGGTTTATAGTCTACGACTCGACTCTTAGATCGATCACGTGTTTCTCAATGTTATCGCGACAACTGCCCCCTCAACATTGCCTTCCTATAGTGTTTCAGCCTCCGTCCATTAACCTTGAATGTCTGTTCTGAAGTTGGATTCCGTATTTCTACGGCACCATAGGAGAATACTTGAACTACCTGAAATGGTCCAGACCACCTCGATTTAAGCTTTCCTGGAAAGAATTTCAGTCTGGAATTGAACAACAATACTTGTTGTCCGGGTTCAAATTGTCGCTCAATGATTCTCTTGTCATGTACTGTTTCGTCTTCTCCTTATAGATCATCGCGTTTTCATATGCTTGCAGCCGAAATTCATCAATTTCGTTCAATTAGAGCAACCTCTTCTGTCCAGCCTTCTCGAGATCAAGATTCAGCTTTTTTATCGTCCAAAATGCTTTGTGCTCCAATTCCACCGGCAAGTGACATGCTTTCCCATAAACTAGCTTAAATGGAGACATTTCGATTGGCGTCTGGTAAGCTGTTCGGTAAGCCCACAATGCGTCCTCTAGCTTTTGTGCCCAATCCTTTTGTGTTTACTATTTTCTCGAGAATTCTCTTAATTTCTCGATTCGACACTTTCACTTGCCCGCTTGTTAGAGGTTTGTATACTAGAGACTTATTCCATACTTGTTTAATAATTTGGCGACTTGTTTATTGCAAAAGTGAGATTCCCCATCGTTGATAATTGATCTTGATGTGCCAAACCTTGTAAACACCTACTTCTTAAAAAACTTAACCACTGTTTTAGCCTCGTTAGTGGGCAAAGCTTTCGCTTCAATCCATTTAGACACGTAATCCACAATAACTAAAATATAACGATTTTTTCAAGAAGAAACAAATGGTCCCATAAAACTAATACCCCAAATGGTCCTTAATGAATCGCCTGTAAAAGCCAGCATGACCAAGAAAACTTCGGATAGCTCTCATCGATGTTGGTGGAGATAACTTTTTGATGGTTTCAATCGTTGCTCTATCAACAAAACCATTTGGTCTCTGCTGTAGAGGGTTTAACACCTTTTGTACAGAAGCTTTTGGTCCGTGCAATGCAATTCAGTCATCTGAGTTGCAGAACCTTCTGGTCCGTGCTGTAAAAGTTTGATCACATATCACCTTCTATAATTATTACTACGTTACGTCTGAGTGATAACCATCCAAATTCTGGGTGAAATATGGTTGTAGGCAAGTTTTTGAACTATTATAAAAGCTTTGCGTCCATCTAACAAACCACAATCACATTCATACGTTCTATCTAATAGAAACCTGTCTATACGGTTTTGTTTAATTGGACTTTAACACTAATTCACTCCCTCTTAATGTAACAATTACTATCAGAGCGGGTTCCAACAGAAGCTTAATCGCTTTTTGTAGATCCCACAGAAGCTCCTGCCAACTACACTCTCCACGCCGCGGAAGCTTTTGTCTCTGCATATTATCTAAGCAGATTATTTCAGTATTTGTATGGATTACTTTAATTGGTATTCTTGTTCTGGTTTATAGAAACTTGATTACCTTAAAGAACTAGATTTACTTCCACATAAGCTTTAAGATTTGTGAGGGTTAAACAACGTCTATTCTGTAGAAGTTTACGCTCTATTAGAATCTAATTGCTATTTAACAACGGCTTCCGCTCTGACTGAATACAACGATTGGTATGAGAGTTCTGTTCAACACAGACTGAATTGTCTGTTTGTTCCTCCAGAAGCTTCTCCTGTCTATACACTATTTTATGGTCGACATTTTAGTTCAGTTTTGTAGAAGCCTATAGCTCTGCGAGAATTCAACAGCTGCTACCAGAAAAGAAAATTCAGATTAGTTATATTGACACTTGTGCTCTAGTTAATAGAAGCTTGACTGTTATTTTGACAACTGATTTCTACTCAACAAAAGCTTGAAGCTTGTTGAGGTTTTACGCTATAATTGTCAACGTTCTATTCTATAGAAGTTTAACACTCTATACACATTGAACTAATGGCGGATAACTACCATGTACCAAAACTAATTGTTGGGAATCCTATCATATTTTGATGGTAAGAATTTTGTCTATTGGAAAACTCGAATGAGTGCATTTGAAGATGCTATCGACGTGACTTGTGGTTCTATATAAAAGATGGTCCACCTTCTATACCAGAGAACCAACAAAATGATCCAGATGGTTGTCCCACACGGGAATACCTCAAGATCAAATGACTCACTAAGACGGAAAAATACCTTATGTTTAGTGAATTTGTTAAAGTTTCTACTTGCACTTCGGGCAAAGAAATCTGGGATAAGCTTGTCACCATGTATGTTGGGACGGATCATATTAGAGAAACTAAGATGAATTTCTTAATTCATCAATATGAAAATTTTACCATGAAATGTGAGGAATCTGTAGAACAGATGTTCCAAATACTCAACCTTCTAGTTGATGCCTTAATACATTTAGGCAAATACTATATAAATTTTGAACTAGTACGAAAGGTTATACAAAATCTACCCAAATCTTGGGAAGCCAAGGAAATAGCTATAAAGGAAGCTAAAAATCTTTCTACTCTTCGACTAAATCACTTAATGGGCTCCTTAATGTCATTGAGATGGAGAGAACCTCTCAATCTGACATAAAGAGGGCTACAGTAGCTTTCACAGCATCGGAAGAACCAACAGAAGGTTCTGATGATGAAGCAGAAGCTGATTTGAATGATGAACTCGCTATGATAGCTAAACGGCTTCTACGGTTCGCCTCCAAGAGACGCTTCAATAAGAGAAGCCGAAATCGTGATAAGCAAATTGATAATAAGTTTATCATATGCTTTGAATGTAAAAAGAAAGGGTACTATAGAACAAAATGTCCTTTACTTAAAGAGAAGGAAAAGCCTTATTCACAGTCGAAGTCCAAAAAAGCAATGGCTGCTTGGGCAGATCTTGATGGTTCTGATGATGAGGAAGAAGAAGCATTAATGTGCCTCACTGCCCACACATAAACTCAAAATGAAAGTCATACTTGCTTTCAAACAGAAGCTGTGGAAAATGAATGGTTTCTGGATAGCGGATGCTCTAGGCACATGATCGGAGATCCATCAAAATTTTCTCTGCTGACTCTATAGAACGAAGGGTCTATTAAATTCAGTGATAATAGCAAAGGCCCTCTCATCGGTAAAGGAACCATTGTAAGTCCTGATTTCATGGTTATAAACGATGTCCTGCTAGTTATAGAACTCAAACATAATTTGCTGAGCATTAGCCACCTTTGTGACAAAGGTTATAGAATAACTTTTGATGAAGAAAAGTGTTCTCGTATCCAAGACAATGAAGCTCACTTCATTGGAAAACGGAAAAGGAACATCTATAACTTGAAACAGGAGAGCTTCTGTGCTACAAAAAGCTGCATTCTGTCAGTCAAAGTGAGAGCCATTTGTGGCATAGAAGGTTGGAACATTCCAACTTTAAATTATTATCCAAGTTTATTAGAAAAGAGTTGGTAAAAGGTTTACCTAACATCAATTTCAAGCAAGATAGCTTTTGTGAATCATGTTCACTTGGAAAACAAACCAAATCTTTATTCAAATCTAGGAATGAAGATTCTACTCCAAAACCTTTGGAACTTCTACATATGGATCTATTCGGTCCTACTAGAGTTCAAAGTATTGGTGGTAGAAGAAATTGTCTAGTTGTAGTAGATGACTAATCTAGATACACATGGGTTTTATAAAAGTGATACTTTTGAAAGGTTTATAAAGCTCGCTAAGAAATTACCGAATGAAATTGGATCTTCTGTAAAAGCTGTAAGGACGGATCATGATCCTGAGTTTGAAAACCATGAATTTGCTACCTTCAGTGACCAACATGGTGTCGATCACAACATTTTTTCACCATATACTTCTCAATAGAATGGAGTAGCATAAAGGAAAAATTGAACACTTATAGACATTGCCAGAACCATGATATGTGAGAGCAATGCTCCACAGATCCTTTAGGCATAAGCTGTTAATATAGCCTGCTACATCTCTAATTGGGTTTTATTGAGACTCATACTAGAGAAAACTCCCTATCAACTATACAGGGGGAGGAAACCAAACATTTCCTACTTTCATATCTTCGGAAGTCCATGTTTTATCTTGAGACCTTCTAAGGACAATATAGGAAAATTTGAAACTAAGTTTTATGAAGGTATCTTTCTAAGATATTCTATGTCTAGCAAAGCTTATAGAGTCCTTATGAGAAGGACAACTACTATATAAGAGTCTATTAATGTAAAATTTAATGACTCGCCAATAGAAGATACTACAAAAATTGTAGTATCTTTTGAACCTATAGAAATTTCTGTAGAACCCAAACCTTCTACGGAAGACATAGAAGGTTACAAACCTTCTGTTTATGATTCTCAAAGAGAATAGTTGAAAATTCTCATGAGGTATCATCCTCAGCAAAGAATAATCAAACAAAATGATTTTAGAGTACCTTCTCTATATTAGAAATGACATCTTATTGATCAAGTCAAAAGAGACATCAATAGTGGTGAACAGACAAGACATTCTGTTATCAACCACACTAAAGATTTTGAGATACCTTCTCAGAAATTACCACACATTGTTGATAAAGCCTTTCTGCATTGGCATGATGAAATGCAAAAAGAGCTTCATAAATTTCAATAGAACAAAGCCTAGATGCTTTTTCAATAAGGTTATATTGCGTAGAATACGTTAACTCAAAATATCAATTGGATGATATCTTTACAAAGCCTCTAGATAAACAAAAGTTTTTTATTTCTTCAAAAGTGAACTAGGAATCTGCCATCCCATATAACGTCTTATATAAGACAAAATAAAGTTCACAAAGTACTTTATCAAGCAGAAACTTACTATAGAAGCCATAATCCTTTGTACACTACACTACAAAAGGTAAAATCCTCTATATGCTACATAACAGAGGGTATAACAAATTATATACCTAAACACAAATTTAAAATTCAAATAAGCCTCTAAGATTTTTCTGGAAGCTCATGTTAGGAAATATATTATTAAAATATAATTTCTAAACATGTGTTGTTGTTTAAGTAAGCTTTCCGAAATATAAGCTACACTGAAGGTTAAACCTTTCACGACTTCATTTTCACTCTCCTCTCTATAGGAGAAGCTTGTAATAGAAAGGAGGTGTTGCACCTTCTGCTCGAGCCTCTGCAGCTAAAGCATCTGCTGTACAGAAACGACCCAGATCATCTGACAAAGGGTCTCTCCCATTGAACCTAAAATCTCTCCTCAAAGAGATATAACAACAAGCTGTGGCTAATGAAAAAAACATCTACGTCCTCCAGTGGCTGGTCATAGATTTGACTCGCATGGTGAAATGCTAGGAAAAGCTTCTATGCGACAACGTTGATGAGGTCCCTTCTGATGACGTAGAGTGATCTCGTGTGTCGCTTGAACTTTCTGTTCTTTAGACCAAAAACTGATTTTCATGGTCTAATGGTTTTGATGTAATAAGTGCCATTTGTGGACACACCTTCTGCATGTTGGTTGTGAACTTTATGTTCTACCTTCTATAAGAACTAAACCTACCTTCAGCATTTAGGATTTGAACTTAATGTCATACCTTTTGTAGAAATCTTCTCTTTTTTATCATATTTCTTTTCACCTATTTTTGATGTGACAAGAAGGGGGAGAAATTATGTTGAGGGGGAGTACTTCGCTCTGTATTTATTGGTAGAAAAATCTTTGATTTTCCATAACTTCCTAGGGTATAGATGGCTTTGAGACTTATAGCTCATAATCAACTTTCTGCAAGATATACGAATCGTGGTCTTTTATTGTCACATTTGCTTGGAGATCAAAAGTGAAAACTCATCATTTTTATCGGGTTAAAATAGAGAAGCTTCATGCTCTGTACATCACATAAGCTTTGTGCTCTATGAAAAACTTGTTTTTATAATAGAAGCTTTTATGCTCTGTCTGACAGAAATCATATGGTTCTGTAAAATGCAAGACTCGTACTCGCACCTATTTAAGGGGAATCATGGGTAGTTACTTGTAAAAATATTTCAGTCAACGATGAATGTTTTGTCATCATAACAAGGAGGAGATTGTTGAATGGGTTTTGATGATGAGCCTTGACCTTTAATGAAACAAAAGTCTAACATCTACACTGCAGAAGCTACTTACGTTGAGAACTTTCTCTAAGAAATATTTTTATGATTGCAATAATTATAATATGAATCATATTTTCCATTCGAGGAAATATATTCTCTATTTATAGAAAGATTCTACAAGGTTGTCTCCAACTTTTTTTGGATCAATTTGACCACAAAGGAGCTGATATTTGGGATGATTGTCCACATCATCTGTCTAGATTCATTCAATTAGATGTCTTGGACAAAATGAAATCGAATTTGGGACTTATAGAAGATAATCTTGAATTATTTCAATTCGCAGAAGGTTGCTAATTAGTTTCAGCTAGAACCTTCTGTATCGCAGTATTCGTGGGAATATTATCAAATCATAATCCTATTGATATGATCTGATTACCTAATGAATATTTGCCTGAGTGTTTCATTTTGTAAATATAATTGTAATCTTATGTAATCTTAAGTTGTCTTTGTGTGGAGAAGGCTGATTTGTCAACTTTCTTTTTCCATATTTAGCCTAGATTATTTTGTATAATGAGGGTCACTCGGCCACATTCTTTGATGGCATATCATTGGTGTAACATTGTGTAAAATGCAAAGAGCGTACTAAGAGCTGGTAATCTTTTCGTTTGAGTTTGTTAGTTACATGGGAGGGACGTGAGCTGTAGAAGGCTGCATCGTTGATGAAGTCTTCTTGAAGAGTGACTTGGGGGCCACGAGGGACTCTTGGTTGGAGGCTACAGGAGATGGTGGAGGCCTGCAACCGGTTGTTGGCATGGCCAACTTGTAGTGAGCCTATGAGAAGGGCAGATACTCAAGGAGCACAGAAGGTGAGGGATTGACCAATTTTTGTGGTGTAACATTTTGTGTGTGGAGGATAACCTTGGGAAAGGGTTCTATTTCTGCTTAGCCGTTCTCTCGAGGGACCGCACAGGAGAACCTTGGGCAGGGGTTTTGTGTCTACTTAGTCGCCGTCTCGAGAGATCGCGCAAGGGAAGTCGTAGCGGGGTCCTATGCAGGTGGAGACGCCGTCGGAGTGAAAAGTCTCGAAGTAAGTTGCAACAGGTTATTGTGCAGGAGAGAACACCGCACGAGAGAAACGTCCAACAACCGTTTACCTTTGTTAGTCACCTTAATGCGTGGAGCGAGTCACCTGTGGTACAGAACCATCCAGTATATGCTGTGAAAATCAGTCACCTTTGGTACAGAACCTTCTGGTTTGTGCTGTAGAGGGATGACACCTTTAGTACAAAACCTTCTGGTAGGTACAAAACCTTCTGGTCTAGTGCTGTGCAATTCAGTCATCTGTGGTACAAAACCTTCTGGTCTAGTGCTGTGCAATTCAGTCATCTGTGGTGCAAAACCTTCTGGTTTGTGTTGTAAAAGGTTGATCACGTATCACTTTATGTAATTGTTACCACATTGTCTGAGTGATAACCATCCAAATTTTGAATGAAGAGTTGATATAGGCAATTTGTCAAACCACTATAAAAGCTTTGCGTCCATCAAACAAATTACAATCGCATTCATATGTTCTGTCTTACAGAAACCTGTTTCTACGGTTTTGTTTTACAAAAGCTTTCTTCCACTGCGAGATTTATTGGAAAAGAGTTAAAAATTCTTAATTGGAATTTAACAATAATTCTCACCCTATTAGTGTAACAACAGCTCAAAGTATTTATAGTGCTGAGTGTTGGATCGATTTAATAAAATTTGGGAATGACTTGATTTTTCGAGTTGATCACGTTTCAACACAGTGAACTCTAATGGTATTATGCATGTAAAATTGGTAGCTGTAGGATTGGTGATTGACTTCTCATATGATTCGATCATCCGCGTCTTAATAGTGTAGCTAAGATGTAAGTAAATGATGTGTTTTTTATGTTGTTTTGTAATGGGGATGGTTTATAAATAAATTATTAATTCATAAAAAAATATTTTTTCCGCTATTTCTTAATATAAATATTGATTGAAATTATCTATTTGAATAAACAACCAAAAGCATAAATGAAAAATTCCTTTCTAATGCACATGGATAAGAATGAACTTATGAAAAATTCCTAAAAAAAAAAAATTTGATAATATCATAGATAAGAATGAACTTATGGATGTCCCATGCCTAGTACACATGGATTGTCTAATTTTCACCTATCATGGTTCATTGCCATTGCTTGGGTTACTCGTTATATTGCTCGCTGGTCAAGGTGTGTCATCCTTTTCCGACGATCGCTTAATGTGGCTATCGCCCAAATCATATTCGGCTAGACGAGTTGTCCTCATAAGGCATAGGGTCTCTTTAGGAAACTTAGGTGTTTTTTCAACCTTTACGCATAACGCCTTTCAAGCCTAGTTAAACCCTTCCCATTCCTAGTCTTTACGCATAGCGCCTTTCAAGCCTAGTTAAACCCTTCCCCTTCTCATTAAAAGTTGCACTAGCTGCAGTCGAATCTCTCTCTAGAATCACAATGGGGTAAAAGGTTAGCTTTGAGGATATCATCAATTTTCCATCAATTTCTCTCACATGAGGATTTCAAATCTTCCCATGGAGTTGCTTTTCTCAAGATGAGGGGCTTTCTTTTTCTGAGATTGTGCCTTCTTCAAAGGAGATCCTTAGACATTTGAGCTTTACTAGGTTCCCTCACCTTAGCGGTTTCTTGGACATAATATGAGCAATCTCCGCCTTAAGAGAGAGATCATTCCTTAACAAAGAGCACAATTTCCTTGCCCGCGATAGATGGGCCTGAAAATGCCGCTTGAGCATCCATACTCTCTACTTGTTTAATGGTCTCTACAGTAGGGAAATACCCTTCTTGCCTCAACATCATTGATAAGCTTTGCTTGCCTCAACATCAACAGCTTCTCAATTAACCCTAGTGATAGATATCGCTTCACTAGGTGGGACATATGTCACCTGATCGTCCATGACCTTCGCTTGGTCAGCCGCGCTTCTTCATCAATTTCAATGATGGGTAATACCTGGTCAATGACAACAATAGTTTGCTCAGGTTCATCCTCAGTAGCGAGCTTTGCCTGGTCAACTGGTCCTGATTGGTTAGCATAAACAATGCCACATTTGTTGAGGAAATTCTTCACGAACGGTGGGAAAGCTTCAAAGACGAACGTCACGAGTGAACTACAAGAACGCAAGCAAAGTTAGATCTCAATCTTCACCGCGCAAACTACACTCTCTTTAAGGAATTATTTGCCCCCACTATCAAGTTGCATATGAGAAAAGATATGTAAATATTCCTCCAGGAATAATGAAGAAAGAACAAACACGTCGACCCTGCAAAGCCGAGTGTTCGATGAGAAATCTCAAGGAGAAATGGTTCTCGAAAACTTTGGAGTTATATGCGTAGATTCAGAATGTTCTACGATACTTCTACACAATAATTAATCGTATATTAATAGTTTTACAGTCCACCATTACAACCATTGGAAACAAGAAGGCATGACCCTTTATGAAACGATACTAAGAAACCGTCGTATAACCTCTTAATTCAAAGGGTTACAACACTTCATAAAAAGCCCAGAATAAACCTCCACATGGCCATTAGAAATGAGGGATTGCAACCCTTCATCACAAGGCTCATGTTAAAGAACCAAATAACATATATTTTCAAGACAACGATTCAAAGGACGCGTCTTTTCATTCCTAAGGACACGTTTTTCTTAGTCCTATAACTTACTGCACAATGAAGATGGGTCCTCCATATTAGAGGATGCGTCTTTCTTGATTCTGTCGTCCACAGAATGCTCACTGATGCGTCCCTCTCGGTTATGTGATTATAGTGCACCCAAGGACCTATCTTTCTAATTTGGAAGGCCCGTCCTTCTCGGTTCTGTGCAAGAATACCATCACACCATTAGCGCCCATCCGAAAACTCTCGGATGTACCATTTTCAACTCCAAATAATTCAATAATGTAATTTATCCTTAATAATTACAACAACATTAAGTTAGTACAAGTGACTTCAAAAAGGTTTTATGAACTACCAAGAGTCTGGTGAAGTTTCACCTTCGTCAATCATCAAGACCTTAGGACATGATGACACAACAATTGTGGCCTCCCTGCTTGACTTAAGACTTCTTTCATCGGGAGTACTGGTAGAAACAATATGGTCAGGAGAGGCAGCTGGAGGGGAAGAGGGACACCGAATATCTGAAGAAGTGGAGGTCGTAATCCGCTTCTCCTTTTGTTCCGTTTTCATCTTCTTAGGAGCTGCAATAGTGGAGAAAAATTAAGATATATAAGGAAGATAATTTAAGCAAAGGAGAAAATGCAAGAAAATACATTTACTCGTTAAATCAGTTGTGATCCTCTTCCTGGTGACTTGCTAAGAATTTTGGTTAGTAAGAGATGTCATAGCGTTAGGCGTGAAAGGTCTCGACCCTTTTGTGCACAATCCGGTGATACCAAGTGTTTATCCAACACTATCTAGAGGGGATTATCCTCCCGTAAGACACTCCCCATCTGATTAAAGCCGACCGAGAAGGCATGGAATTTAACCTTTGAATTCCTTCATGATAACTTGATGGATATGAACCTTGCTGGATAGTTGGTCGTTCATTGACTGATGAAAGGGAATGTCTGTTGTTTGAACGAATCCCAACTATATAGTGCACATGTGATGATTGCACACTTCAAAGATGAAGCCATACGTGCTCCGGTGGGACTAATGCTTGGACTGACATGCTTCAAAAAGAATCAAGAGAAAGATCTTAGAAGGCAATGCCCACAAGACAAATAGTGGGAAGTATTACTCAACCCATAGAAAAAGCATCTTGATGGGACCTCCTGCTAGACATGAGGGAAACACATCCAAATCAGTAGAGGTAATGTGGAGAGCCATGCATAATAGACATAGTAGCACGAGAGCGAAGGCTATGGGGGAGATTTGACTGGAGTTGCTTGCCTACACAAAAAAGGCATTCATTATTTCAGGGTTTGGAGCAAGTTTGAATCTTGTTCAACAATTTTTCAAAGTAAGGAAGATGAAGGTGGACTTTCAAAGATGAGGCAAAATATTTTACACATAAAATGTTGACCTGAAAAAATGACTTGCATTCGCAAAAAGTAGTAACTGATACAAGAATAAAGGTCGCGAAAAAACGAACTCTTTGATTCAATATATCATTATATGAAAGGACTAGTACCATGTTTGGTAAAAACGAATACCAATGGTCTAAATAAAGTTGGATAGAATTAAGATCGAGGTCGAGATGAAGGCTCATAATTTAGATTAGGGATCATTGAGTTTAAGCCGAGAAGAAGTAAAACTATCTAGATCAGATAGTACAATCGAGCTTGAAGACCTTAGAGTTCAAGTGAAGACGACCTTTACCAAGATAGCATACAATCGAGTTCAAGGATTATGGAGAGTTGGTCGAGTGGAGACGATGTTATTAAGATGGAATGGTTTGATTAAGTTTGTGGCGATGTAAACAATGATTTTTGAAAATTTCGACCGTAAATTTGGAAATATTTTTCTAACTAACGGTATTTTGGAACAAAACTCTCATTGTACGTATATTCTACTAATTAATGAAAGCATAGGCGATTCATCGTTATTTTCATTTGTTGTTATTTTCTGATGACCACGTTTAAGAGTGACTTGTCCCCATACCGTTAACAAGTGTGCGGCTTCCAGGAAGCGGCTAACGGTACGTGCACGTGAGACTTACGTAGTTTACTAATTAATACTAAAATTAGTAGTAAATTTTACTAAAAGTTGACAGTTACTACTCAAGTCAACGCAAAAGTAGTAAAAAAAGTAGTAAATTTTACTACTTTTTGGTCTTCTTTTAGTAAAGTCAACGAAAATGTAGTATAAAATGTCATAAATTTTACTACTTCTGAACTGTTCAGCGCAGTGCAATTTTACTACTTTTACGCTGACTTTACTAAAACCTCATTTTTAGTAAAGTCAATGGAAAAGTAGTAAAAAAAGTAGTAAAATTTACTACATTTTCGTTGACTTTACTAAGAAAACCACACTTTTAGTAAAGTCGGCGAAGATCTAGTAAAAAAAGTAGTAAATTTTACTACTTTTTTTTCTACTTCTCCGTTGACTTTACTAAATTTCTCCTTTTTAGTAAAGTCAGCGTAAAAGTAGTATAAAAAGTAGTAAAATTTACTACTTTTAACTGTACAAATTATGTCGATAAGTAGTAATTGTTTACTACTTTCGTTGTGATTTTTAGTAAAATTGTGTTTGAGTTGGTAAAATTGGTAGTAAATAGGTAGGGTTTGTCGTAAATGTTTACTACTTTAAGCATGGTTTTACTAAAATAAGTAGTAAACTGTTACTATTTTGTAGGAGTTGACTAAGAAATTTTACTACTTTGAACAGTGTTTCCGAACCTAACTCCGAACCTAATTTTTCTAAATTTTGATGTGAAATGACTATTTTACCCCGGTTACTAGTATTATTACTACTTTACTGAAAATATTAGTAAATGTGTTCGTAAATATTACCCCGTCTTAACTTTTTTACTAACTTTATTAGTAATAATGCAGTGTAGTTTTGTAATCTTGACTAAGTTTGACCCAAAGCTACCCATTTAGAGCTGGCTGCATCATAGCGTCTGTAGTTGGAGTAGGAGTTGTTGCAGCAGGACGAGCTGCCGGACCACCTGGTGGACGATTCGTTGCTCCTGGAGGCAGACTTCCTGCAAGATCTTCGGCTGCATGTGGAGTGTCCATGATCTTCGGCTGCAGGTGGACATCCTCCCTCCTTTTCGGCTGCAGGTGGAGTGTGAGGAGTGTCAGTTTGATCTTATTCGGGTGCAGGTGCAGGTCGAGTGAAGGGCTGATATTCGTTTGCTGCAGCTGGTCCTTCACCTTCTTCCTGTTAATCTGCAGGTGGAGTCCAGGCTTTCCCCGTCGGTGGCCTTAAGAAATGGAAAGTGTACTGAATGAAGATCGGCCCAGATTTGGTGAAGACATGCTTCCTCCCTTATTGTTGCTAATTTGGGTCACATTTGTAAGATGTAGAATCATATTTGTGAAGTTGGTAAGCTGGACAGAAGTTGGAAATGGAGAAAACAAATAGTAGCGTTGACGTTATGGTTCGACGAGAAGTCGAAATAAGTGTTTACCAACAGCATTTTCCAAATATATTGATAGCATAGTGTTTTGCTTAATGTCAATGTAGGTGACCGGGATGTTCAGCGCTTCTTCAATATAGTCACTGATATGAATGAAGAACATATTTTGAATATGTCATTTACCACTGTCGAAGAAGTTGAAGAGTTCATTAAAATGTATGCGAGTGTTCATGGGTTTTCAGTTAGGAGAAGAGATCGGCAAAAAATAAGAAACGGTGATTGTGTCATGAGAAAGTGGGTTTGTTCAAGGGAAGGCGAGTGTTCTGATCCAACTGTGTTGACGGCCAGAAGTCGGGTTAGAGCATCTGTGAAGCGAGGTTGCAACTGTTTCTTCAAAGCGAGAGTGGAGGTTAATGGACAATGGAACTTCGTTGCAGTATAGTTGGAACACAATCATGAGATGGTGAGTGAAGGTTTGTCCTATTTCATGCGAGAAAGGCGACAAATTTCGGACGAAGATATCACTTTTATCTGTCGAATGCTTGACGTTGGATTTAGACAGTGTGATATTATGCGACTAGTTGTACACGCATCTGGAGGACACTCACGTGCCGGTTTTCTAATAAAGGACCTGAATAATCGGAAGCTTAAGGAAGAGTCTGCTGGGGTCGTTAGTCGTTGTGATTCCATCGTTGCATATCTCCTGTCTAGGAGGAATAGTGACACTGGTATGGCCTTTGAAACATTTGTAGAAAATAATGAAGTGAGTCGCATATATTGGGCAGACAGTACCTCAATCACTGATTATGAGGCATTCAGCGATGTCGTAGCACTAGATTCCACGTTCAAGACAAACAAGTATGGAATGCAAATGGTGATTATCGTCGGTGTCAATCATCATCATCAAACTACTGTCTTTGGGTCTGCGTTGATGAGTAATGAAACTATTGCTGACTACACTTGGCTCCTGCGGACTCATACACAGATCATGGGTGGCAAACATCCGCTTAGCGTGGTCACAGACGCCGACAAAGCGATGATTACATCTGTGAGAGAAGTATGGCCAATGTCAAGGCATATGTTATGTCTTTGGCATTTTAGTCGGAACATAAACTGTCATGTACAGGAAACCTTAGGAGCTCGTATTTCGTCATTCATGTATAACAATAGACCAAGTGAAGAAGTCGAATAGGAGTGGTATGCTTTAATGACCCATACAGGGTCCATATCTGTTAGATGGCTACAACAGATATATGCATGCCGGCATATGTGGTGGCAGACATATCTTCAGGGTCATTTTTGGGCAGAGCTTAGAAGTACTCAACGCTGCGAACGAATGCACAGATATATGAAGGGATATGTAAACAACAAACATAGACTGCATGATTTCGTACATAATTTGGAGCGTGCTGTAGCTGATCTACGTCACAAGGAGTACGAGGAGGATTTTAAGTCATTGCATAAGACGATAAGGCCAATTACGATGTTGCGCAGACTTGAGGAGGATGCTAGTCGACTGTACACCATGAGTTCTTTTTGTAAAGTTCAGTCCGAAATCATGAAGGAGTCGCGATTTTACGTGGAACAGAGAGTTGATGGGAATATTGCGAGGATATACACTCTTTCGTGTTATGACGGTGAACATGGGTGCATACAAGTGTCATCAGCCAAGGCACTTGTCCAATTCAGCTGCAGCTGCTTACATTTTGAGACATTTGGTTTTCCATGTGCCCACGTATTCCATGTAGCCAAAGTTGAAGGTTTCTTGTCAATACCGAAGCATCTGGTAAACAAAAGGTGGACAAAGGCAGCAAAGAGTAATACTTATGAATGTCTCTCTAATTGTGAATACGGGGTTGATCGAGCTGATCTACGATAGGGTATTCTAATGGCCGCATGCAGACGTATGTGTTTTTTGGCATCCCGATCTGACAACGCATCTCGGAAGCTCCAGAAAAGCATTCAATCATTGACGTTGGAGTTGGAGAAGAGTAGTGTCGAAGATGACGGTGGAAGAAAATTCCATGATCGAGTCGCGTTTAATTTTGCTGACGAGATTCGTCGCGAGTTCATCATTCATGGAAGCAAGGAAGATTTTGGTATAGGCCCATCTCAACGACAGCCATCTCGTCGGATCAATGCGGACAATGAAGGTAACGTATGTACTGATTCTTCTTCTGATTCAGAACGTAATGTCTGCTATGAAGATAACTCAGTGTATGGACAGCAAAATATGTACACTTAATTATAAATTTTCGTCAGCATTTCGGCAGCATTTCGGTAGAAACTGGACTATACACCAGCCTCAACCTATCAGCAACTCCTACAACCTAATTCACAATGATGAATGGTTGTCAGCAACAGGTTCGTAATGGGGCAATGGCTACTCCGTGAATTGAGAACGGCTTTGACAGTATTGCATGGAAAAAAAATGGCCATACCACCTTCCGGGGGTTCAGCCAATGTCATGAATTTCATGACATATATTCCACAGTCGTTTCTATACAATACAAATTCATAGGATGTTTACCAATTGCCGACATTGAATAAGTTCAACAAGATATAGGTGAAGTTGAGGGACGTACTCATTTCCGGCAGTCATCTAGTCTGGCACGTTCGTTGGATAAGTTATTTTCCAGTTGCAAATGTCTGGTACTTGATTCCCTTTAACCTTAGATTTTACCTTATTCTCATCCAACAAACCTTTAACACACGATGATGAAGGTCACCTCTTCCTCCGATGTTGGACAATTTGTTATGGTTGTGTCCATAATGATGACTTCCTGTGTCCTGAATGAAATTATCTGTAACGCCCAATGTGATTCAGCTAGGCAAACCGGAATAAATATCTGCATAGAAGAATATCAAAAGTCCAGTAAAGACATTACAAGACATCTATGTAAATAGTTGGAACATATTACTACCTTTTCATATGCAGATGTAGTAAATTGTGGGGATGCTTACCAATTGCACTTCATGGTTTTTGCCAATGTGATTCTTGAAGTGCGCATACAAGGAAGCGGCATTTCCTTTGCTTATAACGGGCATTTTCGCTGCACTATACTGATAGGCTGCAAGATTCTGTGATCGCGTTCTCGGTTAGCATCCTGTACATCACATGTACCATGGATAAACCTTTGTAATCACTTACCCCTAACCAAGTGGGAAGGTACCAAATTCTTTTCTTTTCAGGATCCACTCTACTCTGTAGCATAATGGCATGGAAATCTATAACCTGCATCATATAAATGTTACTCATATACAAGTTAGGCTTACGTGTCAATAATGAAAGCAACTAATATATTATGCAATCTTACATCATTACATATCCATCTGTTTGATAAAAGAGAAAGCATGGCCTGCCTATTAAGGTGAGCGGAATCCGTCATACATAGACATTCGCTGCATCATATAAACCAGTGTAGCCATTTGAACAAAGTAAAATAATATCCCAATACATAAAGACCGAGGACAGTGACACAAACCTATGATCGTGGTCCTCATTCCAAGCATACTCAATGATATTCCATTGAGCCGTTGTAAAGTTTTTCAGCACACTTACTGGCAAATCCACTGGGAAGAATTTTTGTAGTGCCTAAGAATGAAAAATTACAACCATGGATTAACACTGTAATCCTGTCTTTCTTCAATGCTGCTTCATGGTATGATTCCATGCTGGCAAGTTGTTATACCTCAGGGATAGCTGTCCGAGCACGCTTCCTGGCTCTTGTAACCGGCTTTGGGGGGACAAACGGGGAGCTCTTGAACGCCGATGGTTTCCGCTCAGCCGTACGTCGTGTGGTCTTTCTGAAGAGGACAGCTGTGGTCGATGATCCACTTTCCTGTCGTGAGTACGATAATGTAATTCAATTTGCATTCACTGTTGTAGCCATTTACACAATGCAATGTAATGATACTTCACCTTCAAATGAACTTAAGCCTCCTCGCCAATCCTCTTCACCTCTTCCATGTCTTGAACAACTTCCGGATCAGCATCTATGGGATCCCCTGTCTTAACATCTTCCTCTTCTGGCTGAGATGCTTTTGCTGTCTTAACATCTTCGTTATATGTGGGAACATCTACCCCTGTGTTAACATCTTCATCAACCATCTTTTCCTTTCCTTTATTCCCAAACAGGAAATACTTCACACCTTCCTCAGATGGTGTCAAGCCGACGTCAGATAGAGTGTCAACTTTCTCATTAACAGCCTCCGAAGTACCAAAGAATGCGCATAGTTTATTGAGACCTCGAGCAAGTTGTAACGCACGAGGGTCGGAATAATCGTCTGAACCTTTGGGCAATTTATCTTGCATCTGAGGAGGATGGACCGGCACCAAGCTTCTCTCCAAAATCATAGTTGACCCAACCTCAACTTCAGGTACATTGAAGGCCGTGTCCCGTTCACGTGGGTGAGTATGTGGAGATTGTACCTGCTCGACATTGTCATCAGCATTTGGTGGTGCGACTCCTTCAGGCTCTTCTTCCTGCCCTCCATCATGTCCAGCTGTGGTCTTTTGATTCACAGGTTCGCCTGCCCGCCCTCTTTCTCTTCTAACTTCAGCGAGAATGTAATGTAATTCAATTTCCGGATGATGTGCTCATTACTGGCATGGAGTCTCATAATAGAAAGTTCCACGGTCTGGTAATGAAGTCAAACATACAACGCCAATGTTAAAATTAAACTTCAAATCCAAATTATAAACAAACACAGAACTAAGCTTACCTTCAGACGACGCATAACAATTGCCATCTTGCCAGAGTCGCTCGCAGGATCAACTTCTTCCTCTGGATTAGTTTCGACATCACCTTTTTCCTGTTAATTACATTTTGACACAATTTCTCATCGTATAGTAATAAATACACAAGTACGTGCATTACAAGGTGGACAAAACTTACAAGATCGACAACTTCAGCATAGGCAACTATGAAAATGGCTTTCAGCCGCTCATCATCCCAATCTCGACACCGAGGCATTGTCCTACTGATGTTTCTTGAGCTGCTGTCCTCAACAGACTTTTTGCAAGCATAAAATAACTGGATGTAATAACAAAACCAAACATTAACAATGTTTTATACAGAGTAAACACTTCACTCTAAACTCAATAAATAAGCTAAACAAACACTTCACTATAAGTTCTCACCAGCAGTAGATTAACGCAACCTCCTATATACTTTCCCTGATGACCTTTGAATGCCCTCACTTGACTACAAAGATTATCAAGCACGTGAGTGGCCCAATCAAACTTACAAATTGCCGCGACATCCCGTGTGGCTAGTAGGTACTCCTTGTCAATATCGAAGGCAGTTGTCGGGCACAGATAGCATCCTAGTATGAAAAGTACGACCTCTGCCTTCCAAAGGTCATCGGGAAAATCTCTTCCCATCATTGTACTTTCAACGGACTTCAGAGATATCTTCCCTCTCTTTAGGTGAAGTTTAAGTTCATCCCGAACGGTCTCCATGTGACCACTAAATGGGACACCGACTTTCGTAGCAGGTAAGCCAATCAGGGCCTCAACATCAGCAGACTACATTCGGTGTTCCACACCGTCAATTACCATTACCCTCTTAACGGGGTCGAACAACTTAAGACAACACTTCAACGCCTTGTGATGAACTTGCCTACTTGCCAAATGCAATAGCCCATGAAATCCTAAGTCAGAAAGGCTGCCCGCTTCGCATCATTAAATGTATTCAGGACAGAAAACAACTTCCGCGGACTACACCTTGTACAAAGGTACTCCTGAGTAAACACACGAAGACTACCTCAATACTAGAATCATAATGACTCACAACAATGATGGTTCAACATTTACCTTGTCTTTACGCAACCACTTCGCCTTCTCCTTTTTAGAAGAAGCAGAAGCAGGTGTGTTGCCTTCGTTAGGAGCTTCTGGAGGGTGATCACCGAATGCCTCGGGTGAATTTTCTCCTGGCAATTCTGCAAATTCTTCTTCCATATCTGCACTTTCGAAGAAATATCTAAATAGGAAATCAACTAAAGATCACAAACCGAATCAACGGATACCATATCAAACCGAATCAACTTCACATTACACCCCACTCAAACCAAACAGAATTCAAACCGAACCCCAAATCACCCACGAAACCACGAAACCGAACACCCACTCCATCACCCAGTCCCACTCGAACCGAACACCCACTCCATCACCCAGTCCCACTCGAACCACTATCAAACTGAAACCCAAATCTGTCACGAAACCTTAAACGACTACACACCCTCACTATAAAACTCGACCGACTCAACTAAACCAATAACGAAACCACAATGCAGAAAAAAAAACCCAACTTACCATGTCGGACGACCACCTGATGTCCTACCCATTTCGGCCCTAAACCATAATGGCAGAAGAAAATGGTCGAGAAAGGGAGAGGACGACCACCTGATGTCCTTGTCGTCCAAACCAGGAGACCCGCCTCGACTTCCACAGCAACGGCAAACCAAACGGACGGAATGGGTTCGGAGAGGAAACGAAGACGATCGGCGGGAAGGACAAAGTGTTCGAACGAAATGGAGGAAGCATTCAGTAAAGTAGTAACAATACTAGTAACCGGGGTAAAACAGTCATTTCACATCAAAATTTAGAAAAATTAGGTTCGGAGTTAGGTTCGGAGTTAGGTTCGGAAACACTGTTCAAAGTAGTAAAATTTCTTAGTCAACTCCTACAAAATAGTAACAGTTTACTACTTATTTTAGTAAAAACATGCTTAAAGTAGTAAACATTTACGACAAACCCTACCTATTTACTACCAATTTTACCAACTCAAACACAATTTTACTAAAAATCACAACGAAAGTAGTAAACAATTACTACTTATCGACATAATTTGTACAGTTAATAGTAGTAAATTTTACTACTTTTACGCTGACTTTACTAAAAAGGAGAAATTTAGTAAAGTCAACGGAGAAGTAGTAAAAAAAGTAGTAAAATTTACTACTTTTTTTACTACATCTTCGCTGACTTTACTAAAAGTGTGGTTTTCTTAGTAAAGTCAACGAAAATGTAGTAAAAAATATAGTAAATTTTACTACTTTTTTTCTACTTCTCCGTTGACTTTACTAAATTTCTCCTTTTTAGTAAAGTCAGCGTAAAAGTAGTAAAATTGCAATGCGGTGAACAGTTCAGAAGTAGTAAAATTTACGACATTTTATACTACATTTTTGTTGACTTTACTAAAAGAAGACCAAATTACTACTTTTTTTACTACTTTTGCGTTGACTTGAGTAGTAACGGTCAACTTTTAGTAAAATTTACTACTGATTTTAGTATTAATTAGTAAACTACGTAAGTCTCACGTACACGTACCGTTAGCCGCTTCCGCGGCTTCCAATGTTTTCGTGTGCAAATAATATTTTACTACTTTCTCTTGTCCCTTGTATTGTTTGTATATCTGAATAAACAAAGTAATCAACAAAAAAAGTTTTCTTTTTTATTTTTAAGCAAAGAAAAGTTACATTTTTTTTTTGACAAAATATCGGATTTTGGCCCTAATTATCGGGCTATTTTCATCTGTGGCCATAACTTTATTTTTTTTTTTATTTATGGTCATAAATATGACATTGATTTGATTTATGGCCTCGACGTAACGCCGTTGGTGGATCTTACCTACGTGGACTAACGGCTGAACTCGTGGCAACAAACATGGCCATCCTCTCTTTTAGAAAAAAGAAAAAATATCGGATTTTGGCCCAAATTATCGGGCTATTTTCATTTGCGGCCACGACTTTATTTTTTTTAATTTATGGCCATAACTATGACATTGATTTTGTTTATGCCCTCGATGTCCCATATAAAAGAGCCGTCGGGGAGAGAGGGGGAATAAATTCACAGAACAGGATGCCCATCACCATCCAAGCGAAGAACCTCACCTTGAATTTATTCCCCCTCTCTCCCCGACGGCTCTTTTATATGGGACATCGAGGCCATAAACAAAATCAATGTCATAGTTATGACCATAAATTAAAAAAAAATAAAGTCGTGGTCGCAGATGAAAATAGCCTGATAATCGGGGCCAAAATCCGATATTTTGTCTTTTTTTTAAAAGACAAGATGACCACGTTTGTTGCCACGAGTTCAGCCGTTAGTCTACGTAGGTAAGAACCACCAACGGCGTTACGTCGAGTCCATTAACAAAATCAATATCATAGTTATGGTCATAAATAAAAATAAATAAAGTTGTGGCCGCATATGAAAATAGCCCGATAATTGGGGCCAAAATCCGATATTTTGCCTTTTTTTTTTCATTCATCGACAAGAATTAATAAGGGTTTTTTTTTTGGGGGAGAATTCCTCCCGACCTTTCTTCTCCTCCGCCGCCTCCGCCTACTGGGTGCGATGTTTCGCTTTTTCTTTTAATTAAATATATCATCCCGGAGGAGTTGTCGTCGAAGTAGGGGAGGGAAATGGGATTGCCGACATATGTTGATGAATAGTTTGTTTGTCAATTGGGGTGGCGGCGGAAGTCAATATATCTGCTTTTAAGTATTTTCTCTGCACCTCCTCCGTGCGGGGGGGAGGGTTTCGGATAGTCGCTGGGTGTGCTTTTGTTGGAGGTGCTCCAGTGCCGTTATGCCTTCTGATCTCCTGTTTGTGTTTGTCGAGGTGTGTCGCCAGTTTTTGTTTGAAAGAATCAGGCCACTCCTACTCTATTGCGGGACAGCCCTCTTGATCCGATGATGATCGACGGACAAGTTTTGCATTTTGTTGTTACAGTTGTATTAATTAAATTTGTCTGGCAAGGAAGATGTCCCCAGAGAGGTCCATGATGGAACCACGATGCAAGTTTTGGCTTCCCAAGAAGAGAAGGTTCTGCGCCAATGTTCCTCTGGCCAATTCACCGTGAGTTTTCAGTCTTTCTCAACTCTTTTATCCTTTTCTGCATTCCTCCTTTTACCGTATACTCAACAGATTCTGTGGAAACCATACTGAGAGATCCGATGCTCAATGGATCCCATGCCCGCTGGACCCGTCTCAGTAATCTCTCTACTACCCATTTTCTTGCTCCCTCGGTTAACACATTCCATATCTTTCAATAGTTTGAACCGTGTTAATTGTTGGGTTCACATTTAGCTCCGTGCTCGCGGAGAACTTTGAAGGACACTTAAAGAGGTGCCCTTTGCTCAAGTTTTCACAAAGCTTGTCCCTGCAGCCTTATTTTCGTAAAGGTATTAACGGAGGGAAATATGAAGGGATTCTCTCAAATGGAGGGCATTCGGATATTACTTCTGAAATGAAGCGAACCAGCGTATACAGCTTGACCATTGACAAATTTCAAGACTTGATTTTCAAGATAAAATCCATACACGAGACCATAGTTAAGCAGTTTGAGGAGTCTTACAAGATTCCGGACGCTTGTGATATTTGGATCAAGAGACAAATTGACAGGTGCTTCTATGGTCTCAGCATGAGTATAATACTTTGTGATGAAATGAGTAGACCGGGGAAGTTGAGAGGGTCAGTCGTAATGTGCAGGAAATTTCCATTCCAAGAGAAGCATGTCATGCAGCAGGCAGCTATATTGGGAAACATGGAGGAGTTTGGTCTGCTGAAGCGGTTGGATAATCTTGACCTGTCAACTGATGACACTGAGAAAGGAGATGAGAATTTGGTTTGTAACGGAAGTAAGAAAAGTGATGATATCCCAGCAGTGGTAGAGTTTGGGGCTGGAAGAGGATATTTGACGCAAATGCTTGCAGATTGCTATGGTATTGAAAGAGTGATCTTGGTCGAGCGTAAATCCTACAAGCTTAAGGTCAGTTATTCCTGGTCCGAGGATTGACTGAATTTGCCAAACTATGCGTGATTCTGCTACTACCAATCTGTGTTCAATTAACTGTGAGTTAACTCAGGCCGATCGATCCTTGCGACAAAAAGAAAGCTTGTTACTAGAGCGCTTGAGGATTGATAGTACGACGGTCTCTCTTCTTTTTTGTCCATTTGAGGAAATCTAGTATTAGACCTTTGGTTGGAGAATTCGGACTTCTAATGAGAAGTTGTTCATTTTACAGTTGAAGATCTTGACCTAAATGCCGTTGAGTCCTTGAGAGGATTGAACTTCTTAGCCATAGGCAAGCATCTATGTGGTCCTGCAACAGGTGATCTGACATTGTTGCAAGTTTCTTCTTCACTTACTTTCTTGTAGTGTCCCTTTTGCTTAGCTGGACGAAATTGCCAAGTCGTTGCCACGAGGCTTATTTTCGAACTTTTCACAGACATGACCATAAGGTGTTGCTTGGGAGAAGCAAACAGCACCGGTACATCTCCAGGCTGCTGCATGAAGGGTATTGCTATCGCGACATGCTGTCATCATCTCTGCCAGTGGAAACACTACATAAGTACTCAAATTTTCAGACTCTGGTGTGGAAGTGCTAGGCTGTTTTGTGGTGATCTAAGAGCTTACTTTTTTCTTAAGATAAGGAGTACTTCATAAGCCTCGGACTCGTGGAGGAAGAGTTTAACGCCATTACATGGTTCACCAGTTGGGCTGTCGATGACGACCACGGTCCAGATCTTTCACTTGCGCAAATTTCTCCTATCCAAATCAAGTAATCAGCCTGCTCTTAGCTTTCCACTCTAAACTGACTCTCGAGCACCTATATTTCCTAACCATTTGTTCTGATTCAACTGATTCCTTCTTTCCTAGTGAGGAAGGTCAGGAGCAGGGAGTTAAGGGCGCAATTGGGAATATGGAAACAATTGAAAGGGCTGTGCTAGGTTTCATGTGTAAACAGATAATTGACGTTGGGAGGCTGATGTGGCTTCGAGACTCTGGATTGGAGGCACAAATAGTGAGGTATGTTCCACGGAGCATCTCCCCCGAAAATAGCTTGTTGATTGCAAGGAGGATGATAAGATAATTCAAAGTAAAGTAGTTTTAGCTGGTTTGACATTCAAGCAAAAGATTTTAATGCGATCTGTCGGATTCATTGAGAATTGGCACGTATATTGAGCTCTTGTTGAATACATTGTGTCCGAGTTGGATGAAGTGCATTGCTTTCAGGCATGTTCTTAACCCTTACAACAAGGCCTCTTAGTTCAGCCTCAGCATAAGTGAATCTTCCCGTAGATACCAATGATTCTGTCAATAGATCTGAAGCTAATGACCAGAAAGACTGGACACGTTCATCGGTGATATCGTCATCACCCCCATCATCATTCGAGATGTTAGACCGTCTCCAACGTTGGGGAAGGTACTTCTCCGGTAACTGGAAGCAGTTCCTGGCAAGAAGCACTCGAAGCGAATGCCTGCACAATAACTTTGAATGTTCGAATTCCTTGCAGGAGCAACAGATCTGCTCGTCCCTGTCCGTCCAAATCACAAAACGCTCTCTATCTAGCTTCTTGTGATGTTGCACTAGATACGACCCGTTTGTCATTTCACTGATCGTGTATTGCATAGACAAAGCCATCTCACGCTGCAATGTGCTGAAAGCGTAAGGACTGAGGATACCACGGGCATGTTCTTCCATGGGCAAGCATGTCTGGATAATCATATACCGTTCACTAGCAGCAGCTCGGCTCCCCGCTTTGGAAGCAGCTGCAACCTACAATGAAAATCAAACTCTGAAGCTATCATAATGTTCGAATCAAGATGTACACAACATGTCAATTACCCATATTGGTTGCTCTTCTTACCTTATCAAAGAACTGTCGCAAGCATGTCTGTGAGCTCAACAAATTCTTCATTACTGTTCTCAGCGATGTTAAATATTTCAACGTCATTGCATGGCCAACAAAGCAATCCTTGATCAGGGATGAAGGCCACATGGTCCGGTATGAAAAAAGAAGTTCTATGTGCTTGTCAGAAACCAATCCAAATCGAGTTACCATCGCATCCCATTGCCTCTCGAAATCATCCCAGTTTTCGGAGTGACACAATATCTCGAATTCAGCCTTTAGTCCTCCGATCTGACCTCCAATGATTGAAGAGAACCAACTGGGAAGTTTAGACAGTATGTGCCATATGCTTATAAGATGCTTCGTATTGGGCAACTCCCTCTCAATGGGTTCCCTAAGCCTGGGATCGATATCGGTTATTATAGTTTGCGGAAGCTGCCCTCTCATGAATCTGAAAAATGTCTGGTCAGAAGAGGAAGACAATCAGAAGATAGACAAGGAGTCCACAGGAGAACGACAGTTTAAAAAAAAAAATTGCAACAAACCTGAAATGCCCAAGTGAAAGAATTGACATTTTCCTCCTGCAGCAAAACACACCCGAAGAAAATTACATCACCATTGTTATTGATGCCAAACCAGAGACCGAGAAGGAACCCGTAGATAATAGAGCGATAGCTCGTATCAAAGGTGACGACATCACCAAACCTGGCAAAAGCACATGTACAATTGCCGAATGACCATGCGATGTTCTCCACCTTTCCATTTGCATCTGTAATATAATCATACATGAAATCTAAATCATTCTCAGCTGTATCCTTGCAGGCCTCAAGAAGCTCGATTACGTCATGCACCCGCCTCTCGTTGAGTTCAGTGTCATTCTCTTGGCTGATTTTCTTACAGTTGCGGACAAAGTTCCTCACGTCTTTTTCGATGAAAGGCAACTGACCAGTCTGTACACCTTTCTCGAGTTCTAACAGCTTAATGATCCGATTAACTGGAAACCCAGCTTTTGCAAGCAAAAGGATTCGCTCCTGATCAGCCTCTTTTATCTTTCTGTAAGCTGGGAGAAGACGAACCTCGTCATCCTTTAACAACTCATGATTATGAACATTACTGAACTGGGAAACAAACCACTGGACCGATCCATCCACGATTTCCTTTGTCAAGTACAGTTTAGCATCGCAGCCACATCGCACAGATTTCCGATCTCGTGGGTGCTCCACATCAGCCTTCTTTCTTGGTTGATTGAATCCAGAACGATAACAAACAAAATCTCTTCTATAAACGCCCAAATTTTGGCTCCCCGTTGATCGAGCCTTCCTAATAGAAAACCCATTTTTGCGAGCGAATTTACTGTAGTAATCAAAACCGTCGTCATCGGTTCTGAAAATCTGGCCGACATATGGACGGAAGATGGCTTCCGTCGCTGAAGTTGACGCCGTTTCATCTTTTCCAGCCTGAGGATTCATAGAAGGCTGGTCAACACCTTCATAATTAATATAACACTTCCAATCTCCACAAGGGCATTGCTGTCGCCTTATCCAGATGCTACCAGAAATGGTCATATCCATATAAAGAAAATATCAGACGGGCACCAAGTCTAGCATTCCTGGTCTTCGTCCTTCATTTGTATGGGGGTACTAAAAGAGATTAAGAAATCTCTAAGACTCTAACTATCCATTTGCCATCCTCGTGATACTCTTCTATCAGCAATCCTGAAAACTAGAACACCCACACACTAACATTCAGGAAGCTTCATTCCATCCAAGGCTGGACAAGCAGGAGGTACATATGGAAGGCTCAATAGCAAAAAGAAATTTTGTACGGTCGGCAATTGCATTACATCTCTTTCTGCTCTTCCCACTTCCCGTATCTTTTTCTTTTTTTTTTCTAGATTTTCAGATCATACAAATATAGAGGTCATCCCGGTTCAGTCATGAAACTGACCCCTTTAAGAATGAGAAATGCGGTTAAATGCCAATAATGCATGTATATAATTTCTAAATATAACTACTACCTCAATACTCGGCACATCACAACATCCTATCAAATTCCAATCTGCAAAAAGAGAAGGGGTCCTCGGTCACAAGACAAGCACACATGAGAGAGCCACCAACACTTGATGCCAGAGCAAGCACATTCAGACAATGAGAAGGGCATGAAGGTGTTACATTTTTTTGGTACAAATTTACAATCCCAGTCTTACCAGAATCAGTAGTACTCGGGATAGAAAACCCAGAACAACAAGTCCGCAATAATGTCCACTTCAAACGCATTTTAACAATAGTCAGTTCACAGGAAAAGTACCATTTAAGAAAACTGAAGGATTTGGCTAGTCAAGGGATGCTGGAAGGATGTCATAATAGTTGGGATAACGAGGTCAAAGTGAATGAAAGACGAAGGAAACACACCCGCCACTCGTCGTCCATACAGACTTAGCATCAGAAGTCAAAT
Organism: Melastoma dodecandrum; assembly: GCA_029817715.1. Taxonomy (NCBI): domain Eukaryota; kingdom Viridiplantae; phylum Streptophyta; class Magnoliopsida; order Myrtales; family Melastomataceae; genus Melastoma; species Melastoma dodecandrum. Next base: position 986,481 of record JARUPY010000606.1, read on the forward strand.
CCCATGTTAAAACAATGACCGGCCGCGATTGTGTTCTGTGTTCCCAAACCCCATGCACACAAGAAGGGAAACACCAAAACCTAACGACCTAATTCATCACCACAAAGGAAGGACGACGCACTGTCAGCTCAAAGAGTAAAATGAGTAGATGCAAACCTCCGACGACGCTCCCAATCCACGGAAACCTCAGACCTCCATTCCCAAATCGAAAATTGGGTATCTGGCTAGCCTAGCCTTCCTTCGATTGCTCCTCACTTTCCATTTTCCCCCTTTTTCTTTCTCGAATTAAAAATCCAGAAATTGCACCTTCTTTTTTTGTTAATGATTTTTATTTTAAATTTTGAGAGTAATGGGTCGATTAAAAATTTACAGATTTCTGAAGACGTTTTGGAAGTTCCAACCTGTATTATAATATGGGAACGGTTTGGAAATTTCTTTAGGATTATCCTTTTATGATACACTTTAGAAAGATAACTCCAACAACACCTTCTATTTGTTTTCCTTATTAAATTTACAAAGAAGTTCGCTAATCAATAAATACATCAATGATATGTTAAGTCCGAAGGTCGGTCCATGTTATGATCGAACAACTTGGGACACCAAGAGGGGTAGAAGACACGGTTACGTGACAAAAAAAAAAAATTAGTCTAATGCACGTTCGAGAAATATCAACCGCGACACTGAAATTATAGAGAAAACGTAATTATAATCGCGATAATAGTTTAAGAGAATTACGTCACGATTATAATTGACATTCAAAGGAGCACTTAGAGTAAATTTTTTTCTGAGTATAGAAATTTCCAACCGCGACACTGTTAGAAAAAATTTACTCTAATTGCGTGAAATGAAACGCTCCTTTGGGTATCAATGACACGATTACCCATTGCGACATGCCTCTTCTAAATTATTATCGTAATCGAAAACCGTGTTTTCTTTATAAATTAAAGATAGCGGTTCCTAATCACTATATAAAGAAGATATTAAAAATTTTTTATAATTTAGAATTAAATTTCATTAAGAACTTACTGTATTTTCGTATAAACGCTATTGTGGTTGAAGTCGGACTCACTTGACTTGTAAAAGCCTACCGGGCGTTTACGAAGTAGTTGTCCTCGAAGCCACCAGGAAAAATATTGTATACACACCTCTCATACGCCCTCAATTTACGTGATCCAAAAGTCCCAATTACTTCCTTAAACCTTGACTTTGGAAAGAACCCCCCCAACATGCAAAAACCCTAGATTTAACATAAAAGATACGTGATGTATTTGATTTCATTTCATTGGGCGATTCATTTCTCTGGTAATAATGTAAAGAGGGGGAATGTCCAAAGCAATGTAAATGTTGCCCTTTCCTTTAAAAAGTAATCCACCTCAGACAGTCAGATACCCTCCCTCATCTTTAGAGTCTCTGAACAGATTTAACATAAGACTTGCAACTTGCTAGCCCAGGCAGGTCTCCCGGCTTTCCCCGGCATGGCCACAGGCATCGCCTCTCCCGCACCACCCCCCATGTTTCCATCCGTACACCATCCCACCATGACAAACTCGTCCGCTTCTTCAGTGAACCTGAGGGCAGGGATCATCATATTAACCCTCCTCCTCGTCGTCTCTGTTGTCCTCTGCCTCCTCTTCCGCCATGGCCACCACCTCACTTGCTTCCTCTCCCACCGCAGTTGCATCCACCTATCCTTCAATTTCTCCTCCGATTCTTCATCCCATCACCTTCCCTCCACCCCCGACATCACTACTGCACCTGGCAATGCCCCCACCAAGTCTCTTGTCGACTCCCTCCCCCTCTTCATGTTCTCCTCGGTCACACGTCCCTCTAACACCACCGCCGCCACCACGTCCTCCTCCAGCGTCAAAGCCGACTGTGCTATCTGCCTCTCGAGCTTCGCCTCGCGTGACGCACTCCGCCTGCTCCCCCTCTGCTGCCATGCCTTCCACTCCCGGTGCATAGATCCCTGGCTGTCCTCTGGTAATAAAACATGTCCGCTCTGCCGCTCCGACGTCTATTCCACCTCGCCAATCCTCCTCCCACCGGCCTCCTCCGGCCCTCCCAACGGAAGCTTCCGACTGGAGATCGGGTCGGTCAGTCGGCGCCACATTGACTCCATCCCCGACGGCCGTAGGTCGTACTCCATCGGATCGTTTGACTACGTGGTGGAGACCGAGACAGAGGTCGCTGTAGTTGACAAGGAGGATGGCATCGACAACAACTGGGCCATTGACGACCTAAACACAAACAGCAGCAATGCAAACAGAGGCACGTCAGGAGGGAGCAGCAGGGGCTGGCTGGGGGAATACCTGGACACGCTATCGGGGATGCTCTCATCGAGGACGGCATCATTCAGGAGCTCGCGGAGCGTTTTCTCCGGCAGCAGCCGCCGGAGTGAGGAAGCCAATGCCGGCACTTGGGACATTGAGGCGAGCCGTGTGGAGGAAGAAATCAATGAGATCTTCCGTTGGGCCACCGGGATATATAATCAGTAATTCGTCGCTTCAAATTTGACCGTTCATATTTCATAATTAATTTAGAATCACATTTTTTAATATTCATGTAAATAACTTGAAAAAAAAAATGCATACGTTTTACACACGTGGTTGGATTTGTAAAGATGCATTCGTTCATCCATCTCATTGGAATGATTTCCATTCCTTAACATCACTCGTAGCTTCCGAGCGATCGTGGAAAAGGAAAACAAGTTAAATTGGGCTAAAAAAAGATTCGGATCTGAAATTGTCACTTGAACTTGTACGATCATTCAAGGAAAAAGGAAAAAATGTCATTTACGCCGTAGTTGTGGTCGAAGAAGCTCCGAGGAAAAATAATATTGACACGACGACACGTATGCATGAATCCACCGCCACCGGTTTACGTGAACCCAAAATTCTCATGGCATGGCACCCTTTACTTTGACTATGGAAACAACCAAAAAAATGAAGAGAAAAAAAAAAATTGTCCCCAAGAAATGAGACCAAATCTGAATTGGATTGAGTACGTCCCTGGGTAAGATCCTCGTCGTAACGCGGGTTGATCAGTGTTGATTTATCGGGTAATTTAAACGTCCCTGTCATTGTCATCAACACGGGAACGATCCAACTACTCCCCCATTTAGAGTAACCGGCTATCACATTACCGGCTCAAAACTCTTTTTTTTTTTCTAAATTCTTTGCATGCTATCTCGTGTGGCTGACTCCGGACTTTCACTCTCGCGGCTATCACACCATTTACGTAAAATCCTCATGGCATAAGACTATCGTTACACACCTACCAATGTAACTGACTCTAAGTACATAATAGATTGTACTGCATAACGAAGAATAGTATAGAACTCTAAGTACATAATAGATATGCTCTCAAGCTTATAGACTGATGAATACTCAAAGACTCTCGTGTAAGCTCTCAGTGATTGTCGGCCTTTTCACCTTCCATGATTTTATGGCTTAGGTTTCTAAACGAAGTTCTTTTCTAAATGAGTGCAACGACTAGATGATCTCTAGATATGCCTTCCACGATTTAGGTATGCATATAAGCTTTCCTAAAATGCTCTAAAAATAATCATTAAGTTATGAAGGATATGTTAGTTCAGATAGAAGTTGTAGTATGTTCAGCACACTCAACCCTTTTCATATATGTAATTGGCTTAACATATGTTTTCTTAATTTAAAACGTTTCAATCTTTAATTTATTCTCCTCAGATAAGGAATATTACAATCTGATCATGTCATAGTCAAATTCCATAATCAAATGATCACTCAAGTTATGAAAATGTATCTCGCGATATCTTTTCAAATAACTAAGGATGAAGTTCAACAAGCAACATATGTAAGAGCACGATGCTCGGCTTCAATCGAGCTACGGGCTATGATGGACTACTTCTTGGAGCGCCATCATATTAATGTGTCGAGAAAGACGATATACTCGGTAATGCTTTGACGTGTGGCAAGACATCCCACCCAATCCGCATCGGCGTAAGTCGTCATACGTGTCACATCGATTTGATCATAGGAAGACAAACAATGAAAGTTCCTTTGAGGTAGCAGAGGATTCACGTGGCGGCACAAGCATGACCAATGGTTAGCGAATGAAGATATTGGCTCAATCTATTGACGAAAAATGCAATGTCAGGGCGAGTCATAGTGAGGTACTAGAGAGATCTACTCTGTTTACGAAATTCAATGGGGTTGTTAGCAAAAGGAGCATCGATGCGCGGTTGAAACTTTGGTGACAAGGGAGTTTAGCGGGCATACTCACTAAGTTTGTATCCCTTCAGCACTTGCTCGATGTAGTGAGCTTGGGTGAGAAAATGGCCTTGTGAGGTCGACTATATGCTATGTTGAAGAAGTGTGATGGAAAACCAAGATCCTTAAGAGTAAAGCTGAAAGAACCTCATCACTTTTATTCTCTTTTGAAATAGAGGGATACTCACTGAGCATTACTAATGTCCGTAAGATCTCTTATTTAAACACCTGGATACAATTAATTAATAGAATACAAAAGAAAATCATTAACAAAATACAATATATGGTACCACCCCATATTCTTTAATTTCCATCGTCTGTGCCCAAACGGTGACCCCTCTCTCCTCTTGCAAATACAGTAAAACCAACGTTGGGTTTCTTCTCATCTCCAATAGTTTCAATCAACAAAGAAAACGAGCAGACACGCGTCAAAAGTCCCAGAAAGCAACAAATTCCTCCTCTCCTCCTCCGACCATCCTTCATTGCTTTATTTCTTTTTGTTTGCGGTTTGTATCTCTTGTAATCTAACGAGAGAAATCTAACTGCAATTTCCTCATTTCCTTATTCCATCTACTCTCCCCCCCCCCCCCACCCGACATGGCACGTAACTTTGTATCCCTCTGAAACGTCCTGTAAATTTTTTTTTTCTCATTTACATCAGAGTAGTTCCCCGTCATTTGACGGTCAAACAGCGGAAACGACAATTCTTTACCTCCACCGTGGCATCCTCTATTGTTTTATTTCGTGAGTCCGAGCCACGTGTACTTTGTACCATCTTATTCCTGCGTTACACTAAAAAAAAATAGTCCCCTATTGGGGTCAGCGATAAATCGCCGAGTACGCCTCACCCTATGCACATACGAAACATGAGACCCCTAACATTTCCTAACGTGCAATCTTTATAAAAGGTCTCTTTGTGCAGCATACGGAATGTACAATAAGCAATACAAATCAACATATATACAGAAATCTAAGACAAATCCAATAACGCTCACAACTCTCAAGCGACTCCCTCATTCTCTCGTCTCTCGTATATCAACACTTCGTTCGGCGCCAGGACCACCGCAGTGCGTCCTCACCCACTCCTCCGGGAGCGCCCGGGTAACGGCCAGCAGGCACGACCGCGAATGGTCGTCGCCTCTCCGCACTCCTCCGACTTACAGTCGGGTATTACGTCTATTACCACGTTATATCTCAACCCATGACCGATTTGTCTCATCTAGCCTCCCAGTGTACAGCAGAGCGTGGTAATTCTCCTTCCAACAATTTCTTTTCTTCGATAAATCAATCTATCAAGATCGCTGTCATTCCTCACAGATAAGAGTCAAGGAGGTTTCGACGTGGCTGATCCCAGCACCAAGGATACGGCGGCTGATCTGCTAATCGGAAAGCAACTCGAGACCCCGTAGAACCCAACCACCGTCCGTGAGCATCAGACGCAATTGGTCCATTCCACAATACCGAGTCGCCTCTTCTTACCTCCAGCCACGCGTGCGCCTTGAGCCCTCAGTCACCGTCCACTTAAATCTCAACGTTCAAGCTGTACACTGGCTCTGAGGTTAATATAACTCCATGAGGAAAACGCAACAATGCTCATTCTGTGTACCAGACCATTTCCATTATTTTCCATAACATGACAGAGTAATGTCCACTCCGGCCACACTATATTCGGACAACCCCACCCATTCAAAAAACTTTCCATAAGGTATTTCACTCTCTCCAGAAATTTCCACATAATACGAAATGGTGAGGTTCTAAGCGGCCAGCAGAAGCAATGACCGGGTTCAAGGTTTCACCTAGCATTAGCTTCGATCTAATCAAGTAGGGCTCCATTAATATTAGATTCGGTTTAGTCCAAATTCACACGGTTGGGCTACAGAGTTTATCTCGTCAATAACGCACCCAAATGGATCCTCAACAGAGGAAACCCCTGAGCCGGAGGGCGGCCTTCGCCTGTTCCCTACCGAGCCCACACCGCACTCATCTACCTTCCCCTGTAGCCTCACACAAACTCTACCCACATGCCATCAACACATATATATATACAGTACACACAACAGAACACAAACGACAGGGGAAGGGGGGAGTACGTGCCTGTTTAGGTCCCACGTAATCGCTTTCGTACCACGCTGGCCTAACCGAAGGCCGATCCACTCCTTCCTGGCTTCGCCCAGGCACGAGCTTCGAATTCGTAAGACGCTAATCTAGAGGCAAACCCGCCACCACTCGTAGAAGAGCGAAGTCGTTAAGGTAGGGTGAAGCCGTAATGAAAGTGCAAATGTGGGTATGGTATTCCTACTGGTTTTGGGGAGCTTTTCTTATAAGTCTCCATTTCCCATTTTTTTTTAAAATTCCTCTGACCCAGCGTGTGTGGTAGGGAGGAGGATAAGAAATGTTATCCCCCCGACTCCTCCCTTCCTTTCATCTTTTCTTATTTATTTATTACTATTATTATTATTATTATTATTATTTCCCCAAATAGAGTTCTGACAATTGGGGGAAACGTTCCCTCCCCCTTTACCTTTATCTGTGCCTAACTGACCCCCTTGCATTATTTCTTCCCTCTTCTTTTGTCCGATTCATTTATCATATACTGTTTACGGGCGCCAATACCTTGCACTATCTCCTAATTCCTGAGGTAGGAAATCGTTGCTTAGATTTCTGTCGATTTATCCAAGCGTTAGTTTCTTGTCGTCTCATTCTGCCGACACCTCCTACTATTCATATTACTATTTCCTTTAGTATTATGGCTTAATTAATCAGTTATGCCAAATCAAATCCACGGCGTAACACGAGTATTATCGCAACTTCGATTCGATTTCGTTTGAGTCCAGGCGTCCCCGTTCCCGTGTGATATAATCACACGAAATCGAACCAAAACCTCGATAATATTCGATATTACATCAGCTGACAACGAAAGTATTAAACTTTCGTGCCACGTCGGATTTGACTCGGTCAAACGTCCTAATACTGGTCAACATTCTAGTTCAAATAATATTCTTTCATTTCCGAAATTTCGGGTCGTTACAATCTACCCCCCTTAATTTAAATTTCGTCTCCGAAATTTCATTGTACATCTCACTCTCATTCGAATAAGTACGGATACATCTCTTTCATCTTGGATTCTGTTTCCCAAGTGAATTCCTCAATATTCCCATGTAACCAACGTACCCGCACCATAGGAACCACTCGATGACGGAGCTGTTTCTCCATCCTATCAACTATTTCCACGGGCTCCGTAGTAACTTGTATGTTTGGAGCCACCTCAATCTGCTCATCATGCAGCACATGTCGAGGATCTGAGACGTACTTCCTAAGCATAGATACATGGAAGACGTTATGAATATCTACCAATCTGGGGGGTAAGGCTAACCTGTAGGCCACATTCCCGATCCTCTCCAAGATCTCGTAAGGCCCTATATATCTCGGGCTTAATTTCCATTTAAGCCCAAATCTGAGATTCATTTTAGTAGGAGATACTTTTAGAATGACGTAATCTCCTACCTCGAACTCAAGAGGCCTGCGCCGCCTGTCTGCATAACTCTTTTGTCTACTCTGAGCGGCGCGAAGACGATCCTGTATAAGCCTAATCATCTCAGTAGTCTCACGGACCATCTCAGGTCCTAACTCAGACTGCTCTCCACTCTCGTTCCAACATAGAGGAGTTCTACACGGGCGACCATACAGAGCTTCAAAGGGAGCCATCTGAATGCTCTGTTGGTAACTGTTGTTGTACGATAACTCCACCAATGGTAGCTGATCTACCCACGAGCCTTCCAGATCTAAAGCACAAGCTCTCAACATATCCTCAAGTATCTGGATGATGCGCTCGGTCTGACTATCTGTCTGAGGGTGGAAGGCAGTGCTCATATTCAATCTCGTGCCCAATGACCGCTGTATATTGCTCCAGAACCGAGAAATAAACATCGCATCCCTGTCAGAAACTATAACGCTGGGAACACCGTGAAGGCGAATGACTTCCTTCACGTACAGCTTGGCCAATTTGGCAACCGAGTACGTCACACTAATGGGGATGAAGTGAGCAGATTTAGTCAATCTATCCACTATCACCCAAACAGAATCAAAACCCTGCGCTGTCCTGGGCAGGTTAGTCACAAAATCCATGGCGATCTCATCCCATTTCCATTCGGGAATTGGCAATGGCTGAAGTTCTCCACCCGGTCTGCGATGCTCAATCTTGACCCGCTGACAGGTAAACCAGCGGCTCACGTACTGAGCCACATCTCTTTTCATACCTGACCACCAGTACCATTTCCGTAGATTCTGGTACATTTTGGTGACCCCGGGGTGGATACTATACGCACTCAAATGAGCCTCATCCATGATCAGCTTCCGTAGATCCTCCTGAGCAGGTATGCAAATACGTCCCTGGTACCGTAACAAATTATCATCAGACACACTAAACTCAGTATCTGCCTGATCTTGCAACTTGGATCGCTCCTCCGTCAGGTATGGATCTTGGAGTTGGGCTTTTCGAATCAAATCCATCAACTGAGACCCAATGATCGTGGTAGCGAGTAGAGGACCACTGCCACTAAATCCCACTCTAATACCGATCTCATTTACCTGCTCGCGTAGTCGCCATTCTTCTACCTCAATGCTGGCTAAGGAGGCAGTCTTTCGGCTCAATGCATCGGCAACCACGTTTGCTCTGCCTGGATGGTAAGAGATCGTGTAGACGTAATCTTTGATCAGTTCCATCCACCGCCTTTGCCTCATGTTCAACTCATCCTGAGAGAACAGATACTTTAAGCTCTTATGGTCGGTGAATATCTCGAAGGTCTCGCCATACAGATAATGGCGCCAGATTTTCAACGCGAAAACTACTACAGCAAGCTCCAAGTTGTGGGTAGGGTAGTTCTGTTCATGAACTTTAAGTTATCTAGAAGCGTAAGCTACTACCCTGCCGTACTGCATCAGCACAGCACCCAATCCGAAATAAGAAGCATCACAGTAGACTGCGAATCCTCCACTGCCACTGGGCAATACCAACACTGGTGCAGAAGTCAATCTGTTTCTTAACTCGAGGAAGCTCTCCTCACACTCATGAGTCCACTCGAACGCAGTACACTTTTTCAGTAGCTGGGTCAGAGGTCTAGCAATCCGAGAGAATCCCTCAATGAAGCGCCTGTAATACCCAGCTAGGCCGAGGAAACTCCGCATCTCAGTCACTTTAGTAGGGCGAGGCCAGTTCAGAACAGCTTCGACTTTGGATGGATCCACTGCAATACCCTCTGCGGATACAATATGGCCCAAGAAGCTCATGCTACTCATCCAGAACTCGCACTTACTTAGCTTGGCATACAACTGATTCTGTCGTAGAACTTCTAAAACCAATCTCAGATGATCCGCGTGTTCCTCCATACTTTTAGAATATACCAGAATATCATCTATGAACACCACTACAAATTGGTCAAGGTAGGGTCTGAAAATGCGGTTCATCAACTCCATGAAAGCTGCTGGAGCGTTAGTCAATCCAAAAGACATCACCAGGAATTCGTAGTGTCCATATCTGGTGCGAAAGGCTGTTTTCATAACATCATAATCCTGCACCCTGATCTGATGATACCCTGATCTTAAATCGATTTTAGAGTAAACCACGGATCCCTGAAGCTGATCAAAAAGATCATCAATACGTGGCAAAGGATACCGGTTCTTGATGGTGGCTTTATTTAACATACGATAGTCAATACACATTCTCATCGTACCGTCTGTCTTCTTCACAAACAACACAGGTGCACCCCACGGAGACACACTGAGGCGTATAAACCCCTTATCTAATAACTCCTGGAGTTGCACCTTCAACTCTCTTAACTCAGCAAACCCCATACGATACGGGGCTCGGGAAATAGGTTCCGTACCTGGAACAACATCAATTACAAAATCCATTTCTCTTGACGGTGGTAATCCAGAAAGTTCCTCCGGAAACACATCCTCGTAATCCCGTACTACGGGGATGTCCTGCAAACTCGGAAGTTCCTCCTTCAGATTCAGCGCTACTGCCAGAAAAGCTTCGCCACCCTCACGCAAGATCCGCTGGGCCTCCATCGCCGCTATCAAGGGAATCCCGTCACACTGGTACTCCTGTCCGGAGTATGCACAGACTGGCTGTCCTGGAACTTTGAATAAAATCTCTCGTCTGACACAATCCACCATGGCGTGGCACGTCATCAGCCAGTCCATTCCCAGTATGACATCAAACTCCCTGATCTGAAAGACAACCAAATCAATACGTGACTGGAGAAAGTTCACCGTTATCTCGCAATTCCTGCATACTGATCGCATCGGCATGCTCTCCCCATTGGGCATCCATACCCGTAGAGGACTACCTCCCAAATCCATAACGAAGCCGCATCTATCCACGAAACTCTGAGAGATGAAGGAATGGGTGGCGCCTGTATCAAAAAGTGCCGTGGCGTCCCACCCGTTGACAAGAATCATACCTGACATAGCGTTGCTGGAGGGACCCGCTCGTCCTCGGCCTATAGCGCTGACACGGCCAGATCCTGCCGGTTGGTTAATCGAGCCCCTGGATGCGCTTCTGCCAGACATGGAACGAGACCCAGCAAATGAGGGACCAGCACCACCAATATGGCTCCTAGTCAGCTGTGGACAGTGGTTCCGAATGTGGCCTCGCTCGCCACACTGGAAACAAGTGACTCCAATAGCTGAGCACGCCAATCCTCCATGGGATCGTCCGCAGCGAGAACAGGTGGGTGAATGAGCTGGGCGAGCACCTCGGCCGTAGCCACTAGGTTTGGAGATCCCACTAGAACTGGGCCTCCTGCTTCCCCCAAAGAAACGGCTCACTCCCCTAAAGAGTCCTACGGATTTCTTTGATGGTCCAGCCTCCTCTTTCCCTTTACGTGCTTTCAGCGCGTCTTTATCCTTCAACGCTCTCTCTATGGCCTGAGCTCGATGGTAGAGTTCCTCAAAGGTCTGTGACGAAAGCGGCACCAGCTTGGAACGGATCCTTGGATGCAGGCTCATCAGATACCTATGAGCCCTCTGTTCCGGCGTAGCTACCTGGCCTGGAGCGTACCTAGCAAGCTCAGTGAACTTGCGCTCGTGTTCGTCAACCGTCATGTCCCCTTGCTCGAGCAACTCGAACTCTCTGACCTTATCAAGCCTCAGGGTGGCTGGGAAGTACTTATCCAGGAAGGCCTGGCGGAATTGTTGCCACACCGTGCCCTGGTAGTGTGCACGAACGGCCACCATGGAAGAGGCCCACCACAGATCGGCACCCTCTCGCAAATAGTACTCGACCACCGCCAGTTTCTCGGCATCAGTATACTCCAAATACTTGAAGATCTTGTCCCAGCCCTGGAGGAAGGACTGGGCCTTTTCGGGCCCTTCGTTACCCTCAAACGTAGGTGGGTTCATTTTCCCTACCTCCTTAATGATCCTCAGCCGGCGGCGGTTAGTTGGTGCCGCTCCTGGTGCACTAGAACTCCCAGCAGCGTTGCTTGCAACGTCGTCGGCCATCTGGAATTTCACAGAGAGGATTGAGTAGAAAGTTGGGAAATACGAGAAGTTCGAATGAGAGATTTAGTATTCGAGATTTGCGTGGTTCAAACTGCTGAACCCATAGCCTTTTATACTACCAAGATTCAAGGTCCAATAATTCACGATTTATTAAAAACTGACACTCATACATGCAGGGTTACTATTCGCCCGCAAATTGTCGATCACATGGTAACAGTACCAGAATGACCATTCACACACTCTGACAAGATTCTCACTCACGCACGACGATTACACTCAGTTCACACACAAGTCTGAGTTCAATTCTGGGGACCACGCGCGTAGTCAGCTACTGCAACCTCAAGCTCCCTACGGGCAGCCTCAAAGAGTCCTAGATGGAAGTCCTCTACACGTCGGTCCAGTCCGGGGATACTATTCACAAGATCCCGAAATTGTCGGCATTTCGCAAGACGGTAGATGGAAACGTCCTCATCCTCAATCGCTGCAAGGTCTGCTATCAGACGCCTCAACTATGAGAGGGTAAGTTCTGGTAGGTGTGAACCATGGTATAAGCCGGTCAAGAATCCTGTGAGAAGGTTCAAGCACTCCGGAACAGTGACAAACGGCGGCTGGAACTCATTGTCTGGGGCCCAGTTCGGAGCGTCTCCGGCTTCTGGAATCTCTGGAGTTTCACCCTCTGGATCACCACTGGGGCCTGCTTTGCCTTTGGATAGCTCAGGCATGCGTACTGGGTGTCGACCTTCGCCGCGATTTGCCATACTAACTGGATTCACTAGGGGTATTACTTGCGATTTTTCCGGCTAGGATGTGATTTTTTCACTGACTGCTCCTCAGTCGTATTTATAATAAGTTTTCATTTGTCATTTAGTCATTCATGAAGTCTTTTCAACGCACGGGCACGCCTACTGTACCCTGTCAAGTCTATTCGCACTCAGAAAGATTCCCCTGACAATGGTGAGTACGCCTGAGTCTATCTTTTATTTACTTTGCCAGACTCTGTCAAGTCTTATCATTCGCGGGTAAGTTTACTATTCTTTTTCATTTAAACCTAAAGCGCATACTAATCCACCTTATTACTCCAACTAACTGCGCTCTGATACCAACTGAAACGTCCTGGAAATTTTTTTTTCTCATTTACATCAAAGTAGTTCCCCGTCATTTGACGGTCAAACAGCGGAAACGACAATTCTTTACCTCCACCGTGGCATCCTCTATTGTTTTATCTCGTGAGTCCGAGTCACGTGTACTCTGTACCATCTTATTCCTGCGTCACACTAAAAAAAATAGTCCCCTATTGGGGTCAGCGATAAATCGCCGAGTACGCCTCACCCTATGCACATACGAAACATGAGACCCCTAACTTTTCATAACGTGCAATCTTTATAAAATGTCTCTTTGTGCAGCATACGGAATGTACAATAAGTAATACAAATCAACATATATACAGAAATCTAAGACAAATCCAATAACGCTCACAACTCTCAAGCGACTCCCCCATTCTCTCGTCTCTCGTATATCAACACTTCGTTCGGTGCCAGGACCACCGCAGTGCGTCCTCACCCACTCCTCCGGGAGCGCCCGGGTAATGGCCAGCAGGCACGACCGCGAATGGTCGTCGCCTCTCCGCACTCCTCCGACTTACAGTCGGGTATTACGTCTATTACCACGTTATATCTCAACCCATAACGGATTTGTCTCATCTAGCCTCCCAGTGTACAGCAGAGCGTGGTAATTCTCCTTCCAACAATTTCTTTTCTTCGATAAATCAATCTATCAAGGTCGCTGTCATTCCTCACAGATAAGAGTCAAGGAGGTTTCGACGTGGCCGATCCCAGCACCAAGGATACGGCGGCTGATCTGCTAATCGGAAAGCAACTCGAGACCCCGTAGAACCCAACCACCGTCCGTGAGCATTAGACGCAGTTGGTTCATTCCACAATACAGAGTCGCCTCTTCTTACCTCCAGCCACGCGTGCGCCTTGAGCCCCCAGTCACCGTCCACTTAAATCTCAACGTTCAAGCTGTGCACTGGCTCTGAGGTTAATATAACTCCATGAGGAAAATGCAACAATGCTCATTCGCTGTACCAGACCATTTCCATTTTTTCCATAACATGACAGAGTAATGTCCACTCCGGCCACACTATATTCGGACAACCCCCACCCATTCAACAAACTTTCCATAAGGTATTTCACTCTCTCCAGGAATTTCCACATAATAGGAAATGGTGAGGTTCTAAGCGGCCAGCAGAAGCACATGACCGGGTTCAAGGTTTCACCTAGCATTAGCTTCGATCTAATCAAGTAGGGCTCCCTTAATATTAGATTCGATTTAGTCCAAATTCACACGGTTGGGCTACAGAGTTTATCTCGTCAATAACGCACCCAAATGGATCCTCAACAGAGGAAACCCCTGAGCCGGAGGGCGGCCTTCGCCTGTTCCCTACCGAGCCCACACCGCACTCACCTACCTTCCCCTGTATCCACACACAAACTCTACCCACATCCCATCAACACATATATATATACAGTACACACAACAGAACACAAACGACAGGGGAAGGGGGGAGTATGTGCCTGTTCAGGTCCCATGTAATCGCTTTCGTACCACGCTGGCCTAACCGAAGGCCGATCCACTCCTTCCTGGCTTCGCCCAGGCACGAGCTTCGAATTCGCAAGACGCTAATCTAGAGGCAAACCCGCCACCACTCGTAGAAGAGCGAAGTCGTTAAGGTAGGGTGAAGCCGTAATGAAAGTGCAAATGTGGGTATGGTATTTCTACTGGTTTTGGGGAGCTTTTCTTATAAGTCTCCATTTCCCATTTTTTTTTAAATTCCTCCGACCCAGCGTGTGTGGTAGGGAGGAGGATAAGAAATGTTATCCCCCCCGACTCCTCCATTCCTTTCATCTTTTCTTATTTATTTATTACTGTTATTATTATTATTATTTTTATTTCCCCAAATAGAGTTCTGACAATTGGGGGAAACGTTCCCTCCCCCTTTACCTTTATCTGTGCCTAACTGACCCCCTTGCATTGTTTCTTCCCTCTTCTTTTGTCCGATTCATTTATCATATACTGTTTACGGGCGCCAATACCCTGGACTATCTCCTAATTCCTGAGGTAGGAAATCATTGCTTAGATTTCTTATCTATCGATTTATCCAAGCGTTAGTTTTCTGTCGTCTCATTCTACCGACACCTCCTACTATTCATATTACTATTTCCTTTAGTATTATGGCTTAATTAATCAGTTAAGCCAAATCAAATCCACGGCGTAACACGAGTATTATCGCAACTTCGATTCGATTTCGTTTGAGTCCAGGCGTCCCCGTTCCCGTGTGATATAATCACACGAAATCAAACCAAAACCTCGATAATATTCGATATTACGTCAGCTGACAACGAAAGTATTAAACTTTCGTGCCACGTCGGATTTGACTCGGTCAAACGACCTAATACTGGTCAACATTCTAGTCCAAATAATATTCTTTCATTTCCGAAATTTCGGGTCGTTACACCCTCACCCTGATGGCTGTGGCTATCGCCGGCCTCACTCCCGCCCAAGGACTGGCGACATCGTTCTCCGTCCCGCACAGGTCGTTCCTCTCGACGAATCTCCTTTCAATTTCTTTCACGGTTATGGACACAATCAGTTTGACCACGTCGCCCCCAAACATTCCTGTTTGCATTCCCTTCCGGAAAATTGTCCAGCCCATTCTCCTCATTATGTCGTCAAAGCTATCGACGATTTTATCTGGGAACGGATTCTCTAAGAATTCACACAGCCACAGATCCTTCCATCTGGTACGTTATCCACGGTTATTCTCACTCGTGCTTCGTTCCGGGCAATCGTTTCTGCCCCAATCATTCTAGTTTAATTTCGGTCGAGTTGATCTCAAAGATACAACCATCTAACAACGACCTTTCTGACTTAATTTCTCCACAGACAGAAATCATCTGGCCATGGGTTACAGGAGCAATACTTCCAGTAAGGCCCCAGAGCACACTTACCATTCTATCACTCAAAGACCAAGCTTATGCAGGGATGGACAAATGTAGAGTAACAGACGGAGCAACCCACGAAATCAATGGACAACTCACAGTCACTGCTGCTGCCAGACATACCCAAGCAAGACAAGACGACATTACGGAAGCAAAAGGGGTATGAGGAAAAACAAACAAGGGGGAGTAGGAACCGTACCTCTTTTCACTTCCTCCACAAAATACTTCAAGTTCTCGACATCTCCGTACAATTTTGCTCCGGGTCGGACACTTTAACACGTCCATTTCTCGAAGTTCCGCGTGGAAATCCACGCTTGACGTCACTGTATTCACCCTTCTCCCTCTCCTTCTTGTCTTCCTTTCTTTATGTTTTCCTCCACCTTCCTCTTCTTTATTATTATTATCTCAAGTCACCGTTCTGCTCTTTTCTCGCATGGGCTTAGTGTCCCTTAATGATAGCCAGGGTCCCACGTTTTTTCTCCATTTCCTAATTACCATCAAATTTAGTTTTAATAAGATGTCGGCTAAATGTGGAGAATTGTCCAAAACATTCAACCATATCTTAAATTGACAATTTATAATTAAAAATTTCGGATCATTACAGTTACTCCCCTCCTTAGGATTTTCGTCCCCGAAATCTTATTCCTCAAACAAGGAGGGCTGCTTGTTCCGCATTTCTGTTTCATGTTCCCAGATTCTCTGTTCTTTCCTATCTCCCATCCAGAGGACTTGCACCAGTGGCACTTTTCTTTTTCGTAGTATTCGTTCATCCCGATCAATAATTCGTACTAGTTGTACTGTCACGCTCAGATTGTCGTTCACTATGACTTCTGATGTCTCCGCCTTTAACTCCGGGTCTGGTTCGTATTTGCGCAATATTGATACATGAAAAAAGTCATGACAGTGAGAGAGTTCCGGAGGGATTGCTATGCGATATGCCAACTACCCTATCCGTTCCATTATTTTATATAGCCCGATGTAACGAGGATTTTACTTGTGAGCTCTCCTAGCCCTTAACATTGATTTCATCAGTGAAAACTTTAGGAACACCTCGTCATCAACATTAAATTCCAGGGGCCTCCTTCTGCGATGAGCATAGCACTTTTGTCGACTCTGTGCAGTTTTCATCCATTCTCTGACTGTAGTCACCACATCTGAGGTTTCCTCTATCAACTCAGGTCCATTGAATGTTCTTTCTCCTAGTTCATTCCAACACAATGGTCATCTACAACTTCTCCCACAAAGGGCTTCGAAGGGTGCCATTCCAATACTTGCGTGATAACTATTATTGTACGCGAATTCCACCAATGGCAAGTGATCGACCCAGCTTTCTTTCCACTCAAGAGCACACACCCTGAGCATATCTTCTAACGTCTGGATGGTTCTTTCTGTCTGTCCGTCCGTCTATGGATGGAAGGTTGTACTCATTTGCAACTTTGTATCCAAAGCCACTTGTAAGTTCCTCCACAGTTTAGATGTGAATCGTGGATCCCGATCAGACGTAATAGTATGGGGTACACCGTGGTATCTCACTACTTCCTTGATATGCAGCTTAGCCAATGATTCCAATGACCAGATGTGCCGACTTCGTGAGTCTATCAACCAATACCCATACCGAATCCAAGTTTCAGCCTCCTATGGGTAGGTTTGTTACGAAATCCATTGCTATGTCTTCCCATTTCCATTATGGCACCGGGAGTGGTTCTAATAATCCTCCTGGTCGTTGGTGTTCAATTTTCACCTGACATGTCTTGCAATGATTCACGTACCTGGCCACGTCTTTCTTCATCTTAAGCCACCGGAAATCCTTTCGCAGGTTTCTATACATCTTTGTAATACCTGGATGTACGCTATATTTACGCTTATGTGCCTCATCCATCAATATACGATTCACTTCCTTCACGTCAGGTACGCATACACTTCCTTGGAATCTCCACATCCCATCCGGTTCTAGTTCAAACTGGGCATATTTCTCTGTTCCGATCTCTTCTCACACCATTCTTAAGTACTCAACCTGGGGTTGTGCTTCTCGAATCATCATTAACATTTCTAGTTGTACCTGCCCTTTAGCCATACATAATCGTCCATCTGGCTCCTCGAGGTGTAAGTCTAAATTACTTAATTGTTCTATCATTCGTGACTCTTCGGCCACGAAACACATGAGCGAACAATGCTTCATGCTCAGGGCATCTGCCACCACATTCGCTTTGCCTGGATGATATTGAATTGTACAATCATAATCTTTTAATAGTTCCATCCACCTTCGTTAACTCATATTCAACTCTTGCTGTGTGAATATATACTTCAGATTTTTATGGTCTGTGTATACTTCTAATTTTTCTCCATACAGATAATGTCTCCACAATTTTAGTGCAAATACCACAGCAACGAACTCTAAATCATGCGTTGGATAGTTGTCCGCACCGATAACAAGTGAATTCTCTGGACACACATGAATCTCCATAGTGACGTCTCCCGCATCTCTGGCAAAGGGGGGACCTCCTGTTCTCGCTCCCTGGCCTTGTCCCTGAGAGAATGATCGTGCCGATATAGGACTTCTCGGGGGTCGGTTTACCTGAAACCGCGGAGCAGAGGATGATGACTCTCCTAACCGGAATCTCTTCCTTGGAGGTCGTCCTACTCCTAACATCCTTCTCATGTTTGCCTCCTCTCCCGCAGCTTTCATGTCTGCCCATCCTTTTTCGGCACTCTGTGTTCTCATATATATCTCCTCGTAAGTTGTGAGCATCAGAGTTCTCAATTGGAATATGATTTCCGGCCTTAGTTCCTCCTCGAACTTCTTGGCCTTCACTTCAGCATTCATCAACGGTCCATACCTCGACATAGTGGAAAACTGTGCCTCATACTCATCTACTAACAACCCCTCCTGCCTTAGGTATAAGATTCTCTAGTTTTCTTTTCTCTGAACACGTGAGGATAGAATTTTCCTAGGAACGCCGTTCTGAACACTGTCCATTCATCCCAAGAATGAAGAATCCGTGCTCCATGCTTGTTGGCCTTCCACCAGTTATTCGCTTCTTGCTTAATCGACTGTTGTACCAACATCATCTTATCTTCTGTTGAACATCCCAGCACATCAAAAGCATTCTCCAATTCGACGATAAATTCTTCTGCCTTCTCAGGCCTTCTTCGCCCTAATAGATGGGTACTTCGAGTTTCCGAAATTGCCCGATGAGCGTGACCTTTCTCTTGCGTTGTAGTCTCTCATCCCTAGGAGGAAAATTCCGCACAGCAATACGTATGCCCTCCTCAGACATCCTGCGATTACAACAACTGCATTATTAGTCCAAGTATTATGTCTCTTACACATAATACTACATCAACAGAAGTATGCAATAGCATATAGGTTTGCTCAATATCAAGCACACGATCGTTTAATTCAGAGCAATCGACATTTATCTTCGTAACACGACATCCATATCACAATATGTCATCCAATCAAGACACTCTTTTCAACAACTCGAGAAGAATGTCTTCCCTTATCTTTCTAGATTCGGTCAACTTCCAGGAATTGCTCATTTTCGTTCCTTGTCGGCCCTTCACAGTCTCAGAGCCCAAAACATTCCGAATTCCCTTCAAATTCACATACTCAACCTTTCAATCATATTACGTAAAAATCAACTGTATTTCCAGTCACTCATTTGTTTCCCAAGAAGTGCTTGTAACCAGTCAAATAAGTTTAACCAACTCATGCGCATGTTTCCGCACTTAACTTCATTTCCCGAGTCTAGAACCGGCTCGTTTACATTTCAAAATTCCAACTTTATTACTCCAAGCTTAACCCGCTCTAATTCCACTTGAAAAAACCTCATCACTTTTATTCTATTTTGAAATAGAGGGATATTCGTTGAGCTTTACTAATGTCCGTAAGATCTCTTATTTAAACACCTGGATACAATTAATTAAAAGAATACAAAAGAAAGTCGTTAGCAAAATACGATGTACGGTACCACCCCATATTCTTTAATTTCAATCTTCTGTGCCCAAACGGTGACCCCTCTCTCCTCTTGCAAATACGGTAAAACCAACGTTGGGTTTCTTCTCATCTTCAGTAGTTTTATTTAACAAAGAAAACGAGCAAACACACGTCAAAAGTCCCAGGAAGCAACAAATTCCTCCTCGCCTCCTCCAACCATCCTTCATTGATTTATTTCTTTTTGTTCTTGGTTCGTTTCTCTGGTAATCTAATGAGAGAAATCTAATTGCAATTTCCCCATTTCCTTATTCCATCTACTCTCCCCCCACCCGATATGGCACGTAACATTGTCGCCCTCACCCTGATGGCCGTGGCTATTGCCGGCCTCACTCCCTCCCGGGGACTGGCGACATCGTTCTACATCCCGCACAGGCCGTTCCTCTCGACGAATCTCCTTTCAATTTCTTTCACGGTTATGGACACAATTAGTTTGATCACGTCGCCTGCGAACCTTCCTGTTTGTATTCCCTTCCGGAAAATTGTCCAGCCCATTCGCCTCATTATGTCGTCAAGGCTGTCGACGATTTTATCCGGGAACGGATTCTCTATGAATTCACACAGCCACAGATCCTTCCATCTGGTACGTTATCCACGGTTATTCTCACTCGTGCTTCGTTCCGGGCCATCGTTTCCGCCCCAATCATTCTAGTTTAATTCCGGTCGAGTTGATCTCAAACATACAACCGTCCAACAATGACCTTTCTGACTTAATTCATCCACAGGGAGAAAGCAACCAACCAATTAAGGTTGAATTCTCCAATTTCCATCATCTGGTCGTGGGTTATAGGAGCAATCCTTCCAATAAGGCCCTAGAGCGCACTTATGGTTCTATCACTTAATGACCAGGCTTACGCAGGGATGAACAAACTTCAAAGACTAGGCTTACGTAGGGACGGACAAAAGTAGAGTAACAGATGGAGCAACCCATGAAATCAATGGACAACCCACAGTCACTGCTGCTACCAGACATACCCAAGCAAGACGGCGACGACACTACGGAAGCAAAAGGGGTATGAGGAAAAACAGACAAGGCGGAGTAGGAACCGTACCTCTTTCCACTTCCTCCGAAAAATACTTTAAGTTCTCGACGTCTCCGTACAATTTCGCTCCGGGTCGGACGCTTTAACACGTCCATTTCTCAAGGTTCCGCACGGAAATCCACCATCGACGTCACTGTATTCACCTTTTCCCTCTCCTTCTTGTCTTCCTTTCTTTTGTCTTCCTCCACCTTCCTCTTCTTCAGAAATCTTTCCATTTTTCTCTCTTTTTATTATTATTATTATCTCAAGTCACCGTTCTGCTCTTTTCTCGCATGGACTTAGTGTCCCTTAATGATAGCCAGGGTCTCACCATTTTTCTCCATTTTCTAATTACCATCAAATTTAGTTTTAATAAGATGTCGGCCAAATATGGAGAATTGTCCAAAACATTCAACCATATCTTAAATTGACAATTTATAATTACAAATTTCGGATAATTACAAAAGCGAGCAGAGAGGGATGTGACGAGGGCATCCACCTTGTTGCAATCGAATTTGATAAGAAGCATGTCGTCGACATATACAAGCAGTAAGTTTGTCTCATTGGCCATTTGCAAGTAGAATAAGGATGTATCCTACTAGCTTTGAGAGAATCCCAGGGAGAACAGTACGCCTGAGAAACATCCAAACCAAGCGCGAGGGGCTTAACGGACTGTATAGCGACTTTTGTAGTTGACACACATGGTTTGGGAAGTGACCGTCGAAGCAGTCGGGTGGCTGCTTTATGTACACTATCTCGGATAGGTCTCCATGGAGAAAGGCGTTGTGAACGTCTAATTGGCGGAGCACCCATTCACAAGAGATAACGACTATCAAGATCAGATGAACAATGGTAGGTTTGATGACAGGATTGTAGGTCTCATGGAAATCGAGCGTCTAATGGAAATCGAGCGTCTAATGGAAATCGAGGCCTGGTCGTTGATGGAAATCTTGCACAACAAGTCGCCCTTTATGACGTTTGATGGTATCGTCGGGTCATGTCTTGAGCTTGAATAATCAATCGACAACATTATGAGAAGATCGTGGGGGGGTTTGAGATGAGAGCTTGGTATTCATCGATCATTGTCGCCTTCCAAGAGGTTGTCCAGAGCACCATTCGATGAGATGTTGGAACAGAGGGTAGTGATTGTGCCTTAAGGCTGAAAAGGATGCGAGGATGATGAGTTCCATCACGCATGCGAATCACCATGGGGTGCTGAGAAGGGGCAATCATGGAATCTGTCACTGCAAAAGAGGATGCAGCTAATGTATAAGAGGGTGCATTCATGATAAGAGTCTTTGTTGACGATGTAGGCAAATGAGTAATTTCCAGTGGTGGGGCGAATCCAGTCAAAGCACGGGAGGCAATAAAGATCTTGGAAACCATGGGAGCGACGAACCGCTTGGGCTGAGAGGTCGTGGCTGGTAAGATAAACATAAATTAGTCGACCTAGGAACCTTGGACGTGCGTTGTTGTAAGAGAAGGTCTCGATAGGGGAGCATAGCTTCTTCAAAGCGAGCATGGCAGCGCTCGGTACAGGGATCATAATCGATAGACTTTGTGAGTATCGAAGCAACCGAGAAATATACAAGGACCTTCCTTGGATAAAAGTTTGTGCGGTGCGAGATGTTCGGTGTAGGGAAAGTAGAGACACTCAAACGGCCTTAGTAAGGAGTATTCTGGCAACGACCATGGACGAGGACGAACAAGGTGTCATGATGGATAGATGACAGTGCCAAGACGGTTGACAATGTGGTTGACTGTGCTGACGACATCATCCTAGAAGCCAATGCCAAGACGGTTGACAATGTGGTTGACTGTGCTGACGACATCATCCTAGAAGCCAAGTTTAACAAGTGTCGACGTCTTCGTTTTGCAACGTTGTTCTGTTACAGGGTGTACGGACAAGAAACACCGAAGAGAGATCCCATGATTAGTGAGGAAGGAGCACATAGAGGCGTTAATGTATTATCAACCGTGATCACATTGTCTCCGAAATAGCCCCACAAAGTGATTGTGCACATCGGATTTCCTACGAAGGAGATAGAGCCAGGCATACTGAGAATAATCATCCACGAAAATAATGTAGTAACAAAAACCAACATTTGAAGGAGCTGACACTTGCCATACATCCGAGTACAGCAAAGAAAAGGGGGGTCTTTTCGGGACTCATACGAGGTTGAAATGGAAGATGTTGTGCCCTCTCGAGAGCATAAGCAAACACAGCGGTTGCTTGGCGGAACAGGTAGGGAGCAGGTCGTCTCTTCAAAGAAAACAGAGAACAGCTGGGCCAGGGTGAAAGAAGTGGGAGTACCAATCGACTGTGATGGAAGCGGTTACGCTCCGTTTGGATAACGTGGAATCCAACGGAAAAGATGGGAAAATTAATGAAATTGGAAAAGGCGGTGGCAAACGTGGGCGGGGAGAGTGATTTCTTCTGGGGATTTGCGTTATTCGTTCTTTTCTTTCCCTCCCCAAAATTCAAATAGAGCATTAAGGTTGAGGGTGATACCGTAAAGAGGGAGGACCGTTAGCCCAAAGCCGCAACAGGATGTTCCCTATGCGGTGAGCCTTCATGACGAACGAAGATGCGTAAAAAGAAACCAAACAATCATTATCATTTAAAAGACGCTTAACTGACAAGAGATGATGTTGAAGTTATGAAACATGGAGCACATACACAAGCCGAAGATCATTATGATGGGTTGACATGTGCATTTTGTCTGATTTCAACGATGGAAAGTTTGGCACTGTCCCTGATACGGACACTGTTGGGCCCTAAGTATGGACGAATGGTATGAAGCATACCGACTGAAGGGTCATGTGATCAGTGGCTCCAGAGTCGGGATATCACGTCATTCAACTGCCTCGTTGATGGACATAACAGGCGAGAGCTTCTGGAACATCAACAATAGAGTGATTGAATCGAAGAAGACATGACAATGCGACATGGCCTCATTTGCCACATACTTGGTAGGAGGCAACACGAACAAGAGGAGCAGAATCCGGGTTTGGGTGATTACAGGGAGTGATGCATCAAGTTGAATTAAATAAAAGGAGTGGTGGTGGAAGAGACAACACCTTTGGAGAGACGAGTTAACGTTCGAGAACTATTACTTCAACCACTTGATTAAAGGTAGTCGGTGCTAATGATGATTATAAAGACGAGCATGAAGAGGTTGTCGTTGAGAGATGCAACAATGTGGTGGCCAAAGGAAGTCATGTGGAGGCGTTGCATTGAGGGCAGCCGAAGCTAACGATGACGACAAGGGTGAAAGGGCAACAAGATCGGAAGTTTGCTCTTATATCATGATAGATTCCCATTAAGATTAAGAGATAAATGTTTACAATACTCTAAAGTATCTCGACTAAGCAACAAGCCAATGCATGTTTCAAAGCAATGAATGTTCCATAACCAATATTGGAGGGTTCGTTAGCGTGTCATGGGAATGTAATCATAATTAATGTTAATTAACCCAAATCAATTATTGACACGCGAATTGAACGGCCACGATTAGTTGCTTTTTCTCCTGCACCACCGTTGCAGAGGGGGGAAAATGAAGTCAAAACAAAATTTTTGAGGGGTCTAGGAGACCAAAATAATTTAATTGTGAAAAAATAAAGATCATAGACGACAACATTACTTCCTACAACAACAATTGAAGATCCCATCGCAAGAACCCACAAATATTATTCATGTTACATGATATGTGAGCCATGGTCTGCGTAGTATACAATTTTAAGGATACAGGTCATTGGCACACTGAGCGTACTAGAAATTTGGGAATATAAAATTTCGCAGTACGAATATAAATTTGGAAATAGTGTAACAAATTGTCATAAGATATGTGTGATAACATTCTCTAATCACAAGAATAGAAAATCCGGAGTGCGGTTGGGTTGAGCTCGGGTGAATATTTACTGGAATTTCAAGAAGGTATTTCGATGAAGACATCATGGCTGTGGAGCTTGATATGGTAGGTGCTCAGGAGTGACGAAGAACACCAAATATATAAAAGTTGATCTTCAGGAAGATGGCAAAGAACAAGGGGGGTGTATCAGGCGTCCGCAAAACTTCGTCGTCCGTTGCGTGAGAAGAGAACGCTCGAGAGCTTCATTAAAATAATGAGCGCCTCAATATTGAAGAGTGTCCTCAAATGAGGGGGAGGGGGCATCTATTTATAGATTCAGTGGCATATTATTTTAATAAAAATAGTCATCACGGGTTAGACCATGAGGTGGACTTGAGCTAGCTGAAATATGAGTCAGGCCATGAATCAGGTTAGCATATGGCCATGTGTTGTTAAATGCGCGCTTAAAGCGCCTAGCTACGGCGGAGCGCGGCGACAATGCTTCGTGTTTGGGCGTTGGCACGTGCTTCGTACTTAAAGCATTGGGCGTCGGGCGCACAGAAGCCCCCTAGGTGCAACGGGAATAAAACGACATATCTCTTCCCTTTGCCCTATAATGCTACCATTCTCTTTCCTCCTCCTCTTCCCCCGTCGTTTCTCTGCTTTCGTCCTCTGTCACTGCCCTACCCCGTCCTCCGCTGCTGTTTCTCAACTTCCGTCCTTTGTCGTTGCCATTCCCTTCCTTCACAGTCGTTCTTCCATTGTCGTCCCTCCTTTGTTGTCGACTTCCTCTCCCACCAACGTCCCCTCCCTTCCCCCTCCTTTGTCGCCGCCCTTCCCCCTCTTATGACGTCGTTCCTCCCCTGTCGTCATCTGTCGCTGCCATTCCCCCTCCTCTGTCGCCCTTCTCCATCATTTACTACTGTCGCTACCACTATCGTTCCTCCGCCTCCTCCATTCGTTGTCGTTGTCGGTAGCCTTCTCCATCCCTTCCATTTTTATCAACTTCATTTTTTTAGTGATATTATGAATGGATTATTGGGACTAATTATTGGAGAATGTATTGATGGGGTTGGTTGATTGATATTAGGAAATGGATTCATTGAAATCTTTCAAATCTTCGAGAAGAGACATTAGCTAGTCGTACAATTATGTGAAAGATCCAAAACAGCCGAATGCAGTCACTTGCAATTTATGTGGCTATACGTCTAAAGGTAGTATTTAATGTGCAAAACAACTCCAAATAGGATACTTTAGTAATGCTAGAGCACGTGTCAAATGTCTTAAAAAAGTGAAGGATGAGATATGTAGCAAGATGGATGGGGCAAAGATAGCACGACTAAAAGCGATTGGCAGTATTACATCCATTCTAATTGACAACGGCATCCATATAAAAGTTGACGATTCCCTTGTTCATTCGAAAAGAACAGCATCATCAAGAGGGGAAGTAAGTCAAAAATGAAGTAAAGGAAAGGGGCAAGATGAGGTAGCAGATTGTGGTGGATGCATGTGACAAAGAGGCGTGGAATAAAGTCATACAGAGCATTGCTAGATGGTTTTATCAGGTTGGCATTCCTTTCAGTATGGTGAATTTACCGACTTTCGGTAAGATGGTGGATGATATTGGAAGATATGGTCCTAACTTGAAGCCACCGAGTTACCATGAGATGCAGGTTACGCTGCTCAAGAATGAGGTTACTCACATGAAGGAATTGATAAAGATCAATCACGTGGAGAGTTGGTCCGACTATGGTTTGTTCGATAGAGTTCGATGGATGGATAGACATAAGTGGTAAAAGTTTGACCAACTTCTTGGTGCATTCTTTAAAGGGAAACATATTTTTTAAATCTATTGATGCTTCCGCCTATTCAAAGATGGGAGAAAAGTTATTTGAATTGCTTGATCAGTTTGTTGATGAGATTGGAACGAAGAACATTGCACCGGGCAGTAACTATGTATTGGCTAAAATTTTAATCTCATGTTTCTTATGCAAGCATCTTAGCTTTGTAATGAATACAATAAAGTTGATTCAGGCAAAGATAAAGTATTTATATTGGACTCCCTGTGCTGCTCATTTATTGACCTGTTGTTGGAACATACATGAAAGATTCCACAAGTGAAGAGGCCTATTGAACAAGCCATTTTCTTGGTATGATTTATATATATCATGGCAGTGTCTTGAATATATTGAGATCGTACATAGAGAAGAAGGAGTTGGTCTGACATGGAGTTACCAGATTTGCAACGAGGTTTATCACGTTGCAAAGGCTACATCTGCTAAAGAATAACATAAGAAAGATGTTCGGATCGCAGGTATTTTCCTCTTAGCTATTTGTATGTTATGTTCAAGTCATTTGTTAAATTGGTAATATATATACACTCTTCACAAGAATGGGAGATGAACAAGTTATCCAAGATGGTTAAATGGAAAAAAGGCTTCTGGAATTGTGCACCGAAGAACTTTTTGGATAGTGTGCTATATGCATTGCAAGTGATGGGTACACTTGTGATGATTCTTTGGCTTATGGATAATGAAAAGAAGCCAACCGTGCGATATATTTATGAGGCAATAAATAGGGCCAAACAGACGATTCAAAGGTTTTTAAATGGAAATGAAGAAATGTATGAAGATATCTTCAAAATGATTGATGATAGATGGAATTGTCAGCTTCACCATCCATTGCATGCAGTGGGACATTACTTGAATCATGCTCATTGTGATCGCAACTCCACATATCTTAGCGACTTAGAAGTCATTACTGGATTACATGCTTGCGTAGAAAGGTTGAATCCGATTATAGTTGTTCAAGATAAGATCCATAAAGAAATGGCATACTATTTGAGAAGCGCTAGGAATTTTGGAATACCCTTGGCCAACCGATGTAGGACTCAACGATCACCGGGTACTTTCGTCTTAGCTATTTAAATTTACATATTCAATGCTATAGTTGTTTAATGAATCATTAACATATATATAATTTCATGACGGTGAAGTAGTGGGTTTTGTTTGGTGGTGATACCCTCACTCTTCAAAAATTTGCGATAATACTACGTTTGACGTGTAGTGCAACTGGTTGTACGTAAAACTGGAATACTATTGAGCATGTTAGCCCCTTCATCATACCATTAACATTTTCTATTATGAGAATTTCACATTCTACTTTTTCAATGTAGATTCATCCTAAGAAGAGGAATCGACTATAACATCAAAGGTTGCTAGACCTTGCCTATGTGAAGTACAACCAAAATATCAAAGCAAGACATGGTGCACAAGATAGTATTGATCCTCTTTGCATGGATAGTATTGATTATTCTAATGAGTGGCTAGTTAGTGAGATTGAAAAGACCAAGATGAGTCGCAGTGAGGGAGCGTTGGATGTTGATCACGTCGTGAGGAACACCCAGAGTTCAAGTAGTTTGAGAACGTTTGATGATGATGAAGTCCATACCGATGTCGAGGAGGAGATTGAAGGAGATGTGGATGGAAATAACACTTTAGTGAATTGCGGATATGATGATGACAACCATGATAACAACATAGATTTAGATGTTTACATTGTTGTATTTTCATGTCCTTTTGTTATAAAGGTCACACTTCCAAACTTTGGTTTCATTGCATTCAAAGATGAATTGATCGTACATTGAAATTATTTAGATAAATTATATTTTCTTTTTAAAATTGGCGCCTACATGTCAAAAGCGTGTCGTGCGCATTGTGATTAAAGCGACTTGAGACGCCTGCGCTTTGCGCTTAAATCGATTTGGGATGTGTCCTATTAAAAATGTGTTGTGCGTAATTATATACACACAACAATTATATCACGTTGCAAAGGCTACATTTGCTAAAGAATAACATAAGAAAGATGTTCGGATCGCAGGTATTTTCCTCTTAGCTATTTGTATGTTATGTTCAAGTCATTTGTTAAATTGGTAATATATATACACTCTTCACAAGAATGGGAGATGAACAAGTTATCCAAGATGGTTAAATGGAAAAAAGGCTTCTGGAATTGTGCACCGAAGAACTTTTTGGATAGTGTGCTATATGCATTGCAAGTGATGGGTACACTTGTGATGATTCTTTGGCTTATGGATAATGAAAAGAAGCCAACCGTGCGATATATTTATGAGGCAATAAATAGGGCCAAACAGACGATTCAAAGGTTTTTAAATGGAAATGAAGAAATGTATGAAGATATCTTCAAAATGATTGATGATAGATGGAATTGTCAGCTTCACCATCCATTGCATGCAGTGGGACATTACTTGAATCATGCTCATTGTGATCGCAACTCCACATATCTTAGCGACTTAGAAGTCATTACTGGATTACATGCTTGCGTAGAAAGGTTGAATCCGATTATAGTTGTTCAAGATAAGATCCATAAAGAAATGGCATACTATTTGAGAAGCGCTAGGAATTTTGGAATACCCTTGGCCAACCGATGTAGGACTCAACGATCACCGGGTACTTTCGTCTTAGCTATTTAAATTTACATATTCAATGCTATAGTTGTTTAATGAATCATTAACATATATATAATTTCATGACGGTGAAGTAGTGGGTTTTGTTTGGTGGTGATACCCTCACTCTTCAAAAATTTGCGATAATACTACGTTTGACGTGTAGTGCAACTGGTTGTACGTAAAACTGGAATACTATTGAGCATGTTAGCCCCTTCATCATACCATTAACATTTTCTATTATGAGAATTTCACATTCTACTTTTTCAATGTAGATTCATCCTAAGAAGAGGAATCGACTATAACATCAAAGGTTGCTAGACCTTGCCTATGTGAAGTACAACCAAAATATCAAAGCAAGACATGGTGCACAAGATAGTATTGATCCTCTTTGCATGGATAGTATTGATTATTCTAATGAGTGGCTAGTTAGTGAGATTGAAAAGACCAAGATGAGTCGCAGTGAGGGAGCGTTGGATGTTGATCACGTCGTGAGGAACACCCAGAGTTCAAGTAGTTTGAGAACGTTTGATGATGATGAAGTCCATACCGATGTCGAGGAGGAGATTGAAGGAGATGTGGATGGAAATAACACTTTAGTGAATTGCGGATATGATGATGACAACCATGATAACAACATAGATTTAGATGTTTACATTGTTGTATTTTCATGTCCTTTTGTTATAAAGGTCACACTTCCAAACTTTGGTTTCATTGCATTCAAAGATGAATTGATCGTACATTGAAATTATTTAGATAAATTATATTTTCTTTTTAAAATTGGCGCCTACATGTCAAAAGCGTGTCGTGCGCATTGCGATTAAAGCGACTTGAGACGCCTGCGCTTTGCGCTTAAATCGATTTGGGATGTGTCCTATTAAAAATGTGTTGTGCGTAATTATATGCACGAATCGATTATAGCACGTAAGATATCATTCCCAGAAGGACTACTTTGTTTCTGAGTATCAAATCAAACCTTTAAATATTGTCTAGATCAATCGAATTAAGGACGAATTAAACAAAATTACAAACGTAAAATCGGCAAGGATAATATGAAAATACCAATTAAGAGGGTCCAGGACAACTAAATTTACTTGGCTTATTGTTGATCAATTGAATGCTTAGATAAATTGTCTGAGGATTTCGAATATGCTGTCATATAATTTAGATGTATCCCTACGTTCTATATTCAATTAACTCCTAACATTCAATTCAATTAACATTAACTGTGATATCCCTGTCTGAACATCACCCACGGTTGGAATCGCATAGTCTCCCAATGCCTTTTGATCCTCCATGTTTCTATTTTCTAGAGCCATCTTCAGTGTTGTTTTCTTAGTCTTGCTTCTTTCCTTAGAACACGACATGACCGCTCGATATCCGGGCTATACTCCAAAGAATTAGCACTTCGGCTATGTCGCATCCACCGAGAGTATTCCTAAGAAAGAAAAAGAAAATAAAGTGAAATAAAATGAAAAAATCTAGTCTAATATGAGTCTAGTATTGATATCAAGAAATAAAAATTACTCCCCGGCAATGTGCCAAAAACTTGTTATGCTAAAAATGTGTTGTGCGCAAGTATACACACCAATCGATTATAGTACACAAGATAATGTTCTCACGAGGACTAATTGTTTCTGAGTAGCAAATCAAACCCCTAAATATTATCTAAGACTAATCGAGTAAAAGAAGAATGACAACAAAATAACGAATGTAAAATCAGCAAGGATAATATGAAAATATCAATTATGAAAGTCTAGGGCAATTAACTTTACTTAACATGTTGTTGATCAATTAACCACTTAGATAAAATTGTCTGAGGATTTAGATCATACTCTCATATAATTTAGATGTATCCTTACGCTCTATATTCAATAAAACTTCTAGAATTCAATTCAAATAATATTAGTCGTGATATATCTATCCACAATTAATATTAGGCAAAATATCAAATTATGGCCTCAACTATTGACCAACTTTCTATTTTGGCCTAAACTTTGTTTGTTATATGATTTTGACCCGAACTTCTGTTTTAACCTATTTTATGGCCCGATGTCGACGACATTACGAGCTTACTGACGTGGAATTAACGTCAGCTGACGTGGATTTGACGTGGCAAAATTTTCGCTCTCCACGTCACTCCTACGTAGCGACGCGTGGACACAAAATTATTCCCCTGACCCCTCTTTTGCCATCTCCTATTCTTCCCGATCGAGAACCCTAATCCCCCTTTCTTTACCCCTTTCGTCACTTGCCTCCGTCACCCGGTCCTCCGATAAGCCTCCCCATCCCCTTCCCTCTCGAAACGGATCCCCCTCGTTTGGACTCCCTCCTGGTCAAACGCAGCACGAGCTTGTCCCCGTACCAGTCCCCTTCGACCTTCCCGATCACGGCCGCCCTCCCGCCAAGCCTAACATGGGCGACAACAACTTTATTAGCGGGTCCGACGGGAGCCCTGGCGAACTCGGGGGTTCCCACTGGAGCATCTTCCACTGGGAGTAGATGTCAGGGTGCATGAGGTTGTCGTGGACGTGGACCGAGGGGACGAACTCCCTTCGCGGGCCCCCAAAGCAGCAGACGAGCGGGGGGTCCTCGTAAGGGAAGTCGATGCCATCGTCAAACTCGAGGTCGGAGTAGGTGTCTGATTCGGCGTCGGAGCTGTGGTCGGTGTGGGAACCTACGGACGAAGGGGGAGGAGGGGGAGGGGGGGAGGGGGGGATTTCTTGGGCCTGCCGGGCCTGATTGAGGTATTGGAACGGCGTTCGGCAGAGGAAGAGGAAGCGGCGAGAAGTGGATGAAGACGACGAGGAGAACGACGACAGAATAGAGGGGAAGAGGGGGAGGAGAAGGAGGAAGGAGATGAAGTGGGAATGCAGACCGTACTGCCTTTCTTCTTCACCCAGCAAATGTTTTAGGATTTTTCAAGGTAAAATATCAAATTATGGTCTCGTGTCCACGTGTCTCCGCGTAGGAATGACGTGGAGAGCGAAAATTTTGCCACGTCGGATCCACGTCAGCTGACGTTAATTCCACGTCAGCAAACTCGTAACGTCGTCGACGTCGAGCCATAAAATAGGTTAAAACAGAAGTTCGGGTCAAAATCATATGACAAACAAAGTTTAGGCCAAAACAGAAAGTTGGTCAATAGTTGAGGCCATAATTTGATATTTTGCCTTAATATTAATCTACCTCAAAATTCACTTCAATTAATATTAGTTGTGATATCCCTATCTATATGCACTATTAACCTGTTCTTTAATTTTCCTCTCGAATCAATCTTATACCTCCCGATGCTAAGGTAATTCAAGTTAATTCAGAAATCGATGTCAATCGTATTTCGGAAAAATAAACACACGAGCACATAAAAAACACCATACTTTCAAATAAATAAGTCACGTTCAAAATAACTTCGACAAGTATCGCAAACTTTGCATCCTAGATAAGAAAATTAGCTCATAGCAAACAAATTCAGCAACACCGAAGAAAACATGCAATCCATATCAAAATAATAAAATAAACTCGAGTCTCGATTGCAACAGTCTATCGTATGTATGTGAAAAAAACCCAATGACAGTCCTTCCGGAGGTTCTCGAACTATTTTCCCTTTTTCCTAAGGTAAACCTAAAATATATAATATTCCTATAAAAAATTTCCTAATATTCTATAAGATTCTAAAAGGTCTAAGAAAATAAAATAAAACCTAAAAAGATTAAAAAGAGTAACTAATTATGCTCTTTCTTTTCAAATCGTAATATTGAGGAAGATTTCGTGGTTGAATAAGATCTTGTACAGATCGACGAAGGTCGCATCCTTCCATCGACGTGTCTTTCTCTCGGTAGATTCCCAAGGACACACTGTTCAAATTGGATGGTCGTGTCCTTCTGCTCTCTGTAATGCGCTGATCCAGGAAGGTCGTGTCCCTAAGATTGGAGGACACGTCTTCCACTATTATGTGATTTTCTGCACTTTGTCACTTTTTCATTTACAAATTTCTTTATTTTCTTACATCAAATCAAAACAAATCTAACATGTATCAATTAGCATCCAATTAATCTCGAAATTAACTCAAAATCAAATAAATTAATAAAAACCGAATTAATACTAAACTAAACTAAAAATACAATAATTTCTATGAAAATCTATCATCAACTCTCAAACTAGTCTTGTAAAGCCCCATTAAGAGTATCATATAACTCTACTTTCATAGAGTTATCAGGATGTTTGCACTTTAACGCTTTAATCACTATGATATAAGCTACATATAATACTCAATACATATAATGGTTAGACTTATTATTTAATAGGCCGGAACATCCATAAAATATATCATTATTTATGAATTAGGATATATAACCCAAAAAATATCATTACACTTGAATTGGTAATAGTTCATGACCATATTTATAATCTAGGCCCAAACATATTTAACACTAAAATATAAGTGTGAATAAATCTAAATGCCGCCGATCAATATAATAGATTATTTGAATTGAATTATATTATTTTTGGCATTAATATTTATTAGTATAATAAAATAAACTAATCGGAGTTCACTCACTTCCCCCCCTACTTCCTTTTTTCTGTTTTTTAAGATTGAGGATATAGAAAGATCAACCGTTCGTTGATCACGCGGATAGCACGTGATCTCCCCTTTTATTTTTAACTTAAAATGCGATGGGTTTGGGCGGTTGCTCCTCGGCCTGCAAGACGACACGCGCCGCCGTGGGAGTGGTCCCTCTCCTTCCCTTGCCTTTCCTCCATCTTCGTCCGGCGGATTCCAGTTCTCGTATCCGGCCAACGAAATTCTGGTTCGGCTTCCTCATCTTCCCGTCGTGGTTTGGCCACAGAACGCTCCGGTGAATCGGCTGCCTGTCGTTCGTCTTCTGTTCCGTCTGCCTCTTTTTTCTGGATTGGAAAGAAGTCACGATTTTGATGTCATCGAAAGTCAGGGAGAAGCGATGTGCGCGCTCGCGGTGATTTTTTTTTTGTATGTTTCGTTTGATTGATGGACGCCGTGTAGCGAGGTTAATCCATTGTTGAGCTCGGTATCTGTTGATTCAATGTACCCCATAGTATATTCTGGTGATTGACGCGTTTCTGAAGAACGTTGCGGTTTCTGGTTAGTTTGATTGGATTGTGCTTTTAGGGATAGTTGACAAAACGATGGAATTTATTGATTTAATTGTTGCTTATCAGTAGTTATGTTCGAGCTGTTGGGAAGTGGAGAATCTTAACTCCCTGTTTCTTTTATAATTGTTTTCTTCAGTTAACTTGGTGATTTTGCATTTTTTGCAATCGATATGAATGTTCATGTTAATACAATGAGTAATGTACAGTTTTTTTCGTCTCAGTTTGGGTCAATATCATTTCCCTACGGTTTAAAAATCATGCCTTGATGATATTAGAGGCAAGGGGTTAAGTACATGTCGACACTAAACATGAAGAAGAAAGAAAACACCCCATTTGTTTAATCTGCTTTTTGCTGTTGTATTTTATCTCTTTCAGAGGTTTGCATGGGTATTGTTAAGGCTCTCCGTGAAACATTTTCTGCAACAAAAGGCACAACTTCAGAATACGTGAGACTAGTAGGTATAAAGGCACATACCAAAACGTTGTGAATCCAATAAATTTTGTAAAAATAAAAGCACCCGTACCATTAAATTGTTTGAAGTTATTGCCTCCTTTTGTTTCTTTGGAAAATGCCAACTATTTTGCAGGATAAATCTTATCGGGCTTTTGCCGATAGAGAAATAATAATTTTCTACAGAATATTTCCGATAAGTGATGATTTTCTGCAAAGGTTTCAGATTATTTAGTTCTTTAAGTTTTTATATTGTAGAATTTCATTAGTTTGATGTGTTTATCCATTCGACCGGCGGTTATCATGTCTTTATCTTTCTTCTGTTGGAAACAACAGTGGCATGGCATCATATTGCATGTGTCCTGATGGTTTATTTTTTGCTTGAAGTTTGTCAACTACTTCTTTGAGAAATCATTGATTAGAATGCTTGTGACCTTAAAATGTGAACTAATAGTGGCGAGATATATGTTGGCTGGTGTTGAAACTGTGTCCCTCACCTTGCCCTTCACGGGCAATGGCAAAGGTGTAGTATGTTTTATTGGTTATTGGTTGGGTTTGACGATTTCCTTTGTTATTTTCTTTTGTTCGTCATTATTTTTGTGATATTTCTACGAAGAGGTTGATCATCAAACACAAATCACGGACAATGAAACTTCATTTTATCAATGACAGATCAAACAGTGGCAAGCATGAATGACGACAATCAACCCGTGAGTCATTTTCATCTGCAGAAACTTGGACGTTGGCAATGGTGGTCCCTAGTGGTGGCCAACATTTTCTTCCTCATAGCAGGACAGGCTGCGGCTGTTGTACTGGGGAGATTTTATTATGATCAAGGTGGTAATAGTAAATGGTTAGCAACACTCGTTCAGACAGTTGGCTTCCCTATCCTATATATCCCCCTTGCTCTTATACCATCCGACAAAGATCCTGCACCTTCATCCGAGGGAGCTTCTCTAAAACTGATTGCCTTGGTCTACTTCACCCTTGGAGTCATGGTTGCTGGTGATAACTGGTTATACTCTGTAGGGCTGCTGTATCTCTCCGCTTCTACTTACTCTCTTATCTGCGCTACTCAGTTAGCTTTCAATGCTGTATTCTCGTTCTTCCTAAATTCCCAGAAGTTCACTGCCCTGATCTTGAACTCCGTGGTCATTCTTTCCTTATCCGCTGCCCTCATTGCTGTCAATGATGATTCCGAAGGACCTTCTGGGGTGACTAAAGGGAAGTACTTTATCGGCTTTATATGTACACTCGCAGCTTCGGCCCTTTATTCTCTGCTGCTTTCCCTGATGCAACTCTCCTTTGAAAAAGTTCTGAAAAGGGAGACCTTCAGGGTGGTGTTGGATATGCAAATATATACTTCCATGGTTGCTACCTTTGTTGCTGTTATCGGGCTTTTTGCAAGTGGGGAATGGAAGACCCTGCATGGGGAAATGAGAGGCTTCACGAAGGGGGAGGTCTCTTATGTGATGACTGTAGCGTGGACTGCTGTTGTATGGCAGGTATGTGCAGTTGGTGTTGTCGGCTTAATCTTCATGGTGTCTTCCCTCTTCTCCAACGTCATCAGCACTCTTTCTTTGGCAATCACTCCCATAGCCTCTGTGATAGTCTTTCATGACAAGATGAACGGTGTCAAGGTCATCGCCATGCTTATGGCATTTTGGGGATTTGTGTCATACATCTACCAGAATCATCTGGATGATGTTAAAGCAAGGAGGAGACAGTCTGACGCTAATAATTCTTCAAATGATGTGGGGGGACCTTGGTGATTATCTATCTCTTCCTATTGCTTTTCATATCGTGTAGGTTGCATGCAGTATTATTCCTCTGCAGTTATTTGATGCATCTGTTCTCCTTGTAAACTTGTGGTATTGAGGATGAGCTCGGGTGTTGAGTTTGATCGGAAAAGGATTAGATAGCGTTCCACTGAATCTGGGGTTTAAGTTTATGGCTGCGTATTGCCGCCACTGTTCATGAATTTGGGTTGCCGTGACTTTCCCCGTCATTGCCTGGCAATTGCCCGGCTGCAGGGAGTTCATCTAAATTGAATACAGGACTGTGTGCCGAATCTCAAAACAGCGACTAGCAACAGCAAAGTCATATTCCAATGCAATACACCGTTGGTGAGTCTCTCGGGACTTGTAATGAGATATCCATCCGAACTGGCGGGAGGTCACGAAAACTGTCATCATCATCCTACCTATATATATATATTCAAGGTTGCTCTTACATTTTTTGAGTTGGTGCATTGGGGACATCTGAATAAGGTGTTGGAATTTTGTTTTTCGGAAGGGGCTTTGAGCCATGAGCCCACTATTTGCACCGCTTCAGGAAGGAAAGGCAATCCACTCTCCCAATTCTTATATAAAGAAGCTCGTAGTCTCGGAAGCGGCTAACGGTACGTGCACGTAACCGTTACGTTGTTTACCAAATTCGACCAAAATTTCAGTAATCTTTACTAAAAATCGACTTTTTTTACTAAAATGATTAGTAAATTACTAAAAAACATTAGTAATCGGTTGCTAAGTTTTCACTGTTTGACCATTCGGAAAGTTATTAAACTAGGTTTAGTAAATCGGCGGAAAAATTTACTAAACTTTTTAGTAACCGATTACTAAAAATAACGGTGATTTGACAGTTTTTTTTAGTAATCGTTACTAAAATTTTACTGTTCAACTTTAGTAATCGGTTACTAAAAAGTTTAGTATTTTTTTTCGCCGATTTACTAAACCTAATTTAGTAACTTTCCGAATGGTCAAACAGTGAAAAATTAGTAACGGTTACTAATTTTTTGTAGTAAAATTTGTAATACTAGTAATTTTCTAGGTAGGCCGTCCGGAGATTTTAGTAATAATTTACTTATTTTGTAACCGAAATTAGTAAATTACTGTTTAACATAGTAAAGTCGTTAGTACATTACTAAATTTTTAATTTTTTTTCGTAATCGTTTACTATCTTTTGAACGAAATTCAGTAATCGATTACTAAACTTTTTAGTAATTTACTAAACTGAACAGTACATTCCGAACCTAAAGCTGAACCTGTTTTCAGTGTGAAATTACCATTTTATCCCTGCGATAAATTACAAAATCGTTTATGAATTTTCAGTCCGAACATTAAAACCGAACTTATTTATAATTTTACCGCAGGGGTAAAATGGTAATTTCACACTGAAAACAGTTTCGGCTTTAGGTTCGGAATGTACTGTTCAGTTTAGTAAATTACTAAAAAGTTTAGTAATCGATTACTAAATTTCATTCAAAAAATAGTAAACGATTACGAAAAAAAAAGGACGACTTTAGTAATTTACTAACGACTTTACTATGTTACACAGTAATTTATTAATTTCTCTTATAAAATTAGTAAATCATTACTAAAATCTCCGGACGTCCTACCTGGAATATTACTAGTATTACAAATTTTCCTGCAAAAAATTAGTAACCGTTACTAATTTTTCACTGTTTGACCATTCGGAAAGTTACTAAACTAGGTTTAGTAAATCGGCGGAAAAAATTACTAAACTTTTTAGTAACCAATTACTAAAGTTGAACAGTGAAATTTTAGTAACGATTACTAAAAAAAACTGTCAAATCACCGTTATTTTTAGCAATCGGTTACTAAAAAGTTTAGTAAATTTTTCCGCAGATTTACTAAACGTAGTTTAGTAACTTTCCTAATGGTCAAACAGTGAAAAATTAGTAACGGATTACTAATGTTTTTTAGTAATTTACTAGCGATTTTACTAAAAAAATCGATTTTTAGTAAACTTTACTAAAAAAAAAATCTATTTTAGTAAACAACGTAACGGTTACGTGCACGTACCGTTAGCTGCTTCCCATCGTCTCCCCATGTCATGCGCAAGTTATTCTTCTTTCTTTTTCTCTTAAATTCTTCAAGGGATTTTAGTTTTTAGTTTTCGTTCTTCTCGTGATGAACTAAAAAAAGTCATGTAAAGTTAGAGAAATGGCTGCTGCATTCCAACCATTGCACCAAGACGATCATTTGATACACAAAGGGGGAGGGGAATGTCCACCCGGGGAGAAGATGAAGTCGATCATTAATAAAAGAGTCTTCTAACATATGGATGTGATGATTTAATACTTGCGTCATGATTTCCTTCGTCTGTTTCGAAGTTTGTGGGTTGTCGTGTTATTTCATGTAGATTATTCCCCAACATTCTAATTTTTTTTATTTTTTTAGGTGGTGATGGTGGGAGGGGTTCAAAATTAGTGGATTTATGGGCTCGCATGCTCCCCACCCAACACATGCGCTCACACACACACTAAAGTCAAACCACATTATATTGCTTCAATCATCACGTCATAAATGGAAAGAAAAGAAAACACACCAATAGTCTGGTATCATAATCATAAATATCATTTGGCCTTCCGTGGTCGTCTGTATGTAATAGTTTCAACCAAAACTTCAAGGTAAGAATGATCACCAAAAAAAAGATAAAGGGCAGACATCATCATTTGACTCCTTACACATTCCACACCCTTTATTTTTTACTCCGAAATGCTTGTCGTGTCGTATTTTTTCCCATAAACCTTACGAATGCTCATAGTTTTAATTTTTTATATATCTTATTTTTCTTAATACAGCAAGTTAAGTTCATTTTACTTATTATATCGCATCAACATCAACAGCCATACATGCCAAAGTCGTCGTCCAGCGTGCCAAAATTTGATCGACCGCTCAGGTGTCTTCTGCATATAGTATCAGTCCACATTCATCATAATTCGAGCTCGTAATTTAAGAGGGGAAAGTAAAAAAAAACAACGATGTGTTTGGGTAGGGTGAATCATGGTGAGAACTCCAAAAATTTTCGAAAACTGTCTTCACATCGAAACACTAGTTCTAATTGTAAGAGAGTAATGGATTTCGCTAACTTTATCCGTGTTGTTGCTGGAGGTTCCGTCGGTAATGGGTGTCATTCGTCCTTGGAGGTTCTCGACCAATTACACCAATGTTCCGACAAAACTGTTTCCTAAGCCATTGATTGGGTCAAGGAAATGGGTGGATTAAGCAAACATTAAAACTTCACCCCCAGAAAGATTTGAACGATTTTACCTCGCCCACTAAGATATCCACCTAAATCTTTGGTACGGTTTTAACCTCGAGAGAGAGTAATTCATGATCGGCTAGCATAAATGATTAGGAAGATCTCCATTCCATTATATGGTAACGATTTCTTCCTCCCCAATTCAGAGATAAAAATACCCAAATTAATCAAAAGCCCTTTATGTCTATTATTATCCTATCCGTGCGGTCCGTGGCATTCTTTTTCAAATCGGTTGTCGTTAAATTTCGTGTCTTTTTTTTTTTTGTCTTAATATTGGTTGTCATCAAATCTTTAAAAATATAAAAGAATGTTAACAAAAAGGGGGAAAGGCTTTCCACAAAATTACGATTGGACGGTAAGAATTGTTGTGCATTGAATGACGAGTGGCATTTGTCTGTGCAGACCACTCTTATTACAAAATACCCATAACCATCATATCCATATGATATGTACGTCGTTCACAGATAATAAAGATGTGAACGTGATATTATGCAAATCAGCCTCTTTTTTAATGAAAAGACGAGCATCGACATAACTATATCCATTTTGATTTTTTTTTTAGCAAGATAAAATGGTTATTACAAAATGAAAGAAATATCAATTACCGCGGCTTAAGATAACCGTATCTGTTTGCTTACCACCCTACGAAAATTAAAACGAAGTCGGCCTCCTTTCATTCAAGGGTAATTCCGTCATTTCCATGTGATCGGTCGGAAATCCAGTGACCCGGCTGTCACCCATCGCGGTTGTTAGTAGCCCCTCTCCTCCCGGACTTCGCCACCCCCGGCACTCGAACATCGATGGGGTAACCTGCCTCTGAGGTGGCTCTTCTGCGCCCGGCGGGGCTTGCACGCACCAATGGACTAAGGCAAAATCGCATTCCCACCACCTCCGTCGAGTGACCTCTCCCTTTCCTCCTACTCGTAACCGATGCTGGAGTTGCCTTCTCTGAAGAATAACCCCTGCAGCACTCCCCGCCGGACTCTGGCTGAAATCCTCGGTCTGGCATTGGTCGCACTGTCCAACTGCTTCGCCCATGGGATGATTCGTCGTCGGTGTGACATGTATTCTTTCCCTGACGAGGTTGGCGACTGTTCCTCCAGCGCCCCTTCAGGTTTGCTAATAGGGATGGGGAAGATTCAGACGAGTCGCTGTCGAAAACGGCAGAAACCCGGCTGTGGTGGTCCGTGTCCGAGTTGACCCTGTCGGATCTCGATCGAAAAACCACAAAGTGCTGCAAGAAGGAAAGCTTCCTTCTCCACCTCCCGTTCCTACTGCTTCCCCGATGAGATTCTGGCATAGGAAACGCGTCATGAGTAGTGGACCCCACCTGCAGAAAGAAACGGACACCGCTAAGTCCCCCCTCATGGGACAATGCACAAAGATTGGACAACGCACCCAAAACCACACGATGTTACCTTTTGCAACGGCGGAGTGAGGCAGGAGCGGTCGTCGTTGCCGTGCCGCCGAGCAACGTATGGCGAGACGGAGCGAGGGAAGAGAAGGGGAGTTGGGGGGTCGGGAGGGCAGGCGAAGGCGGGATCATTGTCAAGGAAAGCTGGGAGGTGGTCTTGCGATCGGGCAAGGGGATTGGTTCTGGCCTGGAAGGCAATGACGAAGAAGAGGCGGTCGCGGAGGCAGGAGGCACAGACGCCCACCGTGCTGCTTACATCAGAGAAGTGCTTCTTTCACCTCGTCATGGACATCGTGGCACGCCGGCTGCCCTGGGGGAAGGTTTGCTTTCGGTTAATAATAAGTGAGGGGAGGGGGGGGGAGGGGGAGGAAGGAGTAGCTGGGGTTGGGTGGTGGGAGACGGAGAAGTTTTTTAATTTGTGCCACCGGATGAAAATATGGTAATCCATTTATAAGACGTTGTTATCAGACATGAATTCGATGATATGAAATTAATATCAAATGTCACTGAAATTCGATTAATAAAAAAATTATTATTGTTCGAGTATCTTAATTTAATGAAATAATTTTGGTAAGTTGTGCCCCCCTGTAAGAATCCGACGATATTGAAATGGAAATGATTAATGAAATATGAACTTTCCCCTTGCTTGTTTTGAAAAGAAATGGAGAATGCAAGTAAGTTACTAGGAGTGCATGAAGAAACAAAGGCTCATGGTAATGGTATGGCATTTTCCACGAACAAAACAAGTTTACGTTACGAAAACGTACGACGTGTCGAAATCAGGACCCATTTTGTTATTTTGTCCATCAGGACTTAACAATTTTTGGTAATTATTTTTCGTTAGCAATTAATTGGGATAGGGGAAGAGATATTGTTACTGTTTAATAGAATTAAATGTGGAGGGGGGGGGGGAGTCAATATGGGGAGATCAGAATTATTATGATGATGTTTTAATTTCTACAATAGAAATAGTGAAGGGGGGATTCGAATTGAATGCGACGACCCCTTCAATTGAATGGCATAGGAGGATTTTTCATTCATTCGTAATACATATTTATTTATTTTATTTTTAAAAAGATGGGGGTCGTGGGATAGAGACTTTTCGGTTTAGTAGATATTATAAATGTTGTGGAGGAGGAAGCCCTCTTCTTAATTGGTGGATAAGTGCAAATGTACAGCTTTTGATTTCTTGCTAGTCTCGTTAATTTATATTTTTGTACATTTTCTTTTCCAGACACGTGAAACGACTTTCTGATATATATATATATATATATCATTTTTCAATCGACTTTTTTTTTACGTATCATTGCTTAAAGAAAAGCTGAATCTCTAATATGCCAAGATACAATGTATAACTTATCCTAATGATGGAAAAACTAGTTCTTTTAAAAGAGATTTGGAGTTTAGTCGAATAAATCAAACAAAACGGGCAGGTAACTATGAATACTCGGAACGAAAAAACTGAAGAAGTAGCGTGGTTGATATTGGGATACAGCAGGGAGGGTGGTGGTGGGGGGGTGGGGTGGGGGGGGGGGGAATGAATACACACGTCCCATTACGATGATATCGATCATTTTGAGACCACATCTTCACGTACCAATTTCCCTTTTCAAATTGACGCGACGTTCTCCTGGGCACTAGAGACAAATTAATGTGGAGAGGATGACGAAAGATAAGATAAAAAAAAAAAAGCGATGCTGTGTTAGTGGGTCAAGTAATGATGATTAGAGAAGGGAAAGATAGATATTACTTGTGTCAGAAAGGGCACTCAAGGTCAACTGAAAACAGGAGTCATATATTTCTTAAAGATGTAATTACAAGTTTAGTGAATGAGATTAATCCCATGAAATAATTAATTATAACTAGTGTTAATATCAACTCTGTTATTATGTTAAGAGTTTGTATACAGATAG
Source organism: Melastoma dodecandrum (assembly GCA_029817715.1). Taxonomy (NCBI): domain Eukaryota; kingdom Viridiplantae; phylum Streptophyta; class Magnoliopsida; order Myrtales; family Melastomataceae; genus Melastoma; species Melastoma dodecandrum. Next base: position 1,029,542 of record JARUPY010000606.1, read on the forward strand.
ATATATTTTCCATGGGCTCCTCCGCATTGACCTTGATCGTGTTGGTCTGCTAGACGCGATCCATCCCAACTCTTTCATTCGGACTCGGCTCCCCTCGTCCTTTGTGTACACGAGTTTTGAAGGAAATATCTATCCTCTACCCGGTGGCGTAGTTAGTAGTATCGGATGGAAAAGGGAAACGAGGTAAGACCCAAAAAAAAAAAAAAAAAAAAAACTCACTTCAATTCACATTAAATACCTAACAACCATGCCATTCCAATTCACTTGACTACGACAAGAGACCAAAAATTAAATCCTCCCCAACCTCCATTTAATATGTCCAGGACATACACGAGATTTTCTCCCCTCCTTTTCCGCATTTAACTCCCAACCACACCCCACACACACACACACATAAATGAAAAAGAATACTTGTGATGAGATTTACCCAATGTTCTTTTCCATTTACATGACGTGGCAAAACGGGAAATATGTGATAACGCGAATCGACACCACCACGTTAGACGAGTTTTCCCCGGAGGGGATATATCGTCGTTGATATGCTGAGGTTTCTACTGATAATTACATCAAATACCATATATTAAACAGTATGGTCAACACAGCGGCCGCATCCTCGCGATGATCTTTTTATCTTCCTTGCTCGGCATAACGTACCCTGGGAAGTCGCCTTTTCGTCCATTGGGGTAAATCGAGGATGCTATATGGCCACTTCGATGCCATTGTTTACGCGCCCAACAAAAATAAAATCATATTTCAATCTAACTCAAATAGCATGAGCAAGCTAGGGTCGAGAATTGTATTGACAAAATTCTTCTAACGTTGTTATCAGAAATCAATCAAGATTAAGAAGAAATTAAAGTTGAGATTCGAAGAAAGAAAATGATAAACAAAATCAGCAAAGATGATTATCAATAATAAAAAGATTTAGAACATCTCACTTCCCCTCGCATCCTATGCATTCGATCCCTCTCTTTCTAATGCCCTTGAATCACTTAATCACTAATCTAAGATTCAAATATCTCTTCGATTTTCTCTCGAACATACGAGAACGTATCACCATCTATCAAATTCCTCACTTTTTTTCTAGGCAAGAAACTAGTGGTGACCCATATCTATTCAATCCTAATTAATTACCTAAGGTGTTTCGTTCACACGATTAATCCGGTTTTCCAACACATAGATCTAACTTTGACTACCCGCCTGAAATCTCCCTAAGCTATAAGATCAATGCCAACTGGTGATCAGACAATTAACACGGATTTAAGGACGGAAATGGATAAATAATTATAATGATTCGATTCGCATTAAGAAAACATGTCACGAGCTACATCCGAATACGAGGTTCCGTCATAGTCCTAGAAAAGTGAATTAGTTCATAACTGAAATAAATGAAAATATCAATTCAAGTCTAAAAGTAAATTACCTCAAATAAACTAAGACAAGAAAATCGGTAAAGTAGACTCCAGTCGTCGGCTCCTGTCACCAGCCTCCTCTTAACCTCCACCCCCTTCCAAATACCAAAAGAAACCTGTTTAACCTAGGGTTTTCTAAGAAAATATTCCCCTAAAATACCTAAAGTACCCTTACATAGATCTTAAATCAGAATAAAGGGCAAAATATCTTAAAATTAAAATAAAAGATCTTCTAATGTGGAAAGACAATCTCCAAACATGGAAGGTTGGTTAAATCCCGTCATCACATCAGATCGGGCACGAATGCATACTCCATGGCAGACGGATGCGTTCCTCTGTAATCAGTCCAGCAAGTCGCCCCATGGAGGCATCCTTCTGGTCAGACGGATGCGTCCATCTGTAGTCTTTTGAAATTCAATGTTATCTACTTTCTCGATTCGTCCTTTGGCTCAATGGTTCCGCATTCAACCTTCATTCATAGACATTCCACATCAGAAACCTCAACTTATTAAGATAATGAAACGCAAAAAATATAAAGATTCAACTATGTAGTGAAAATCATCGAAAAAACAACTCGAAACAACGTCAAAGCTCAACGAACTAATCACATTAATGCCAAGATGAGTGGCTAAATAACTCCACTTTCGTTGAGTTATCACACCCCCAAACCTACCTTGTGCTAGTCCTCAAGCAAAACACAAAAGACTCAAGACTCAACAATCAACCCTTGACAAACTCAACTTGACTAGTTTCGATTACTCCCTTTTATGTTTTCAACGATGGAAACACCCACTTCTCACAGTCAAGTTCATCTCATACTTAGCTCACTTTATTTAAAAACTTTTTCAATTCCAGTCAATTCTCAAATATCAAAGCTCAAAAGATCACCTTAGTATGTCGTGCAAAAGATATCGACGATAAGATAATTCCAATAAAATATATTAGAACGGCATCACGCAAAGTTAACCTAACACCATCTGTCTACAAGTCATAGGCTCTCGGCACTCAAAAATTTTTTTCTTTTTCTTTTTTTTTTTTACTACACGACTCTTAATCTTCATCTCATTCTAAGATGCCCATGTAACGAGATTTCGATTAATGACTCTGTTGGATCGTTCAGGAACACTAAGAGGGGGTGAATTAGTGTTTTTCACTTTTTCGCCCTTTCTTGGTATAAGCGGAAGCGTACTGTATCACAGCAGAGCGTTTCTCAGAATGAGAAATACTTTACTGTAACTGTTACGATTTTGTCGAGTAGGTTTTCGTACTAGTGTTGCGCGATCGTAATGGACACAGTGATTTATAGTGGTTCGGCCTTAATTGACCTACGTCCACTTTCCACCAACAAGGTGATTCCACTATATAAAATAATGGGTGCAAAAAGCCCTTGCACTAGGCGTATGTTCCTCTCACAAAGTGAGATTTAGAATCCCGTACAATAGATGATCACTCCTGGCAACGGTCAGCTCCTCACACAGTGGACGTCTTCTCGTTTCCAGCAAGATGATGCTCACGCTCAGCAGTTGATTGCTCAAAGGATTCGCACACAGCTCGTTGTCGCTTAATATAAGTTTGACTATCAAAGCAGAGAGACAACGTTGTGTTAGTATATAATCCTCACAGATGATTCCTTACAGTGAAGAATGGCTTCTCAGAGAGCAGCCTGCTTCTGCTTCACAGCGAAGGATTGCTTTGGCACTTGTTTGCTCAGAAGAGGATTTCCACAAAGATTCCGTCCCTTCTCAGGATGATCCTGTCTATAGACGCAAGAGAGACAACCACAAAGTTGATCAAATAGATCACCACAAAGATCACGAAGAGAAGAACCACAAAGATCACAATGAAAACCACAAAGCCACTTAGAAGGTATCCGTCCTACACTCAGTTCGGACGTGCACGGTTACCACAGCCGTGACTCACTGTACTGCACACCCAGTGCCTAGGGTGGAATTTTCCGATCCGTTGGCTTCCACACAACCTGCTTTACTAATCGTCTATATCAGGCGTTCAAGACTTCTGCACAGCACCCCTGTGCTCGGGAGGAACTCTTTCCACTCTGGCGGCGTTCCCAACTCCTGCTCTGCCCTGCAGGCACGAGACTTCTGGCGCGCACCCGCAAGTGCATGTCTAACTGCTCAAACTCCGTAGGCTCGAGACTTCCCTGCGAAAAGACACGACAAGAACGGCTTCTTGCCGATGGGTCAGCAACCGGTTACTGCAATCAGCACATGTATTCACTTAGCTTCCCTCAGACGATTCGCCGGCTGCTCGTTGAACGCACTGAGGACACCTAGTCCCTCTCAGACGATCAAATGATCTGACCTCAGCCCCTTGACACTCTCACACGCAGCCTGCAAGAGAAAGAACCAGGAGACACTTAGCACCTTCCGCTCTCCGTCGACGCACAAAGCTCACTTAGACCACTTAGACCACACAGACGAACAAAGGCCAAGAGAAAATGTCGTCCTTAGTCTGATTATAACGGAGAAAGAAGCATAGCAATTGGCAAAACTGGCTGCCAGGATTCAGCAACAGTCTGCTCAACGTTTGCTATGCTATAGAAGGTAAGACACCAAAGGTAACTTCCTTCACTTATCTCAATCAAATAAATTATTTCCAATCTCCAACATCTTATCATAATCATTTATCATAATCATATCTAATCGATTATGATAATCAAATGTATTCGATTTGATATTTTCTCCCTTTACAGCGAGATGTTGCTGCAGGGAATCAGAGAGATATATTGTTTCCAAAACAAACATTTGGAAAGCTAATCTCATAATATTTAGTTGCCTAAGTGCTTATGATAAGATCATTAGGCTACATTAAATGAACCTAGACGCTCAGACTAATAATATGAGATAGATTAAAATAAATCTTAAATTAAATCGTGATTATCAAAAATATGTTTCCATATTTTCAACGTCTATGCGTAAAATCACAGTAACATCGTACTAGAACGCAGTAATATATAGCTGCTACTAGCTGTGGTTCAGCAACACATTGCTCAAGCTCATCACTAAGAATGAACACATAACTTGTGAATCATTACTACTGACTACCAGTAGCGCATTGCTTAAGTTCATCATCAAAACCAGGTCAACATTCTCCCCCTTTTTGATGATGACAAAATATGATGATTTGACTTAGGGATCGAGCTTGTTTCTCAACTCCCCCTTTAACTTTCCCCTTAACTCCCCCTGAACTTATTCTTCTCCCCCTTTTTGTCATATCAAAAAGAACAGAAAAGAGGATAGCAAAGGATGGTTTTATTGCTATTGCAGCAAAGATATGCTATCACTCAAACGACAGTCAACAACAGCCAACAGATGCTGCAATGCATCAAAACAAAACAGTTTCTAAACGAGTGCAGAAGTAGAAGAGCATAGCTCATTCTATAACAATAGAACATAACAGACATCGAAAGATAGAGGAGAGTAGCTTAATCCTAAACGGAGAGCATGGCTCAATCCTCGGCATTGTCAAGCAAAGTCTGGACCATCTTTTCCAGGCGGGTCAGCCTTTCAGCAAATCCATCTAGCCTTTCAAGAATGGAGCGCCTGGTGTAGCTTAGTTCCTCACAGAGGACTTTCTGAAGCTTGGAAGAAGAAGGGGATTCATCCTTGGATGAAGAAGCCGCCCTCTCACGTTCAACATAGCGTTGCTTGCCAAGTTCAGCTGTGGACTTGCCACGGACAGAAGCAACGATCTGTCGCTTGGTTGGTTTCTTGACAAAAACACCATCCACATACTGGTAGCCCATACTTGCTACAGAGTTAGCTCCAATAACCTGAGTAGTCCAGGTGTCCATTTGATTCACAGGAATAATCTGTTCCCCATAGAACTGCAGCAATGCAGTGATGACATGTGCAAATGGAAGTGCCCTGTTCTCGTCCTGAACACAAGATGCCATATGGCCAAATATGACACTTCCCAAATTCACAGGAATACCTCTCTTAAGATGAACCATCAGATTCGAATCTCTTGGCATGACCGTGTCAATGCTGCCAATCCGAGGGGCCAAGCAGGACATTACTGCCTTGTGAAACATCCGGTTGCTGAAACTCAGCCCGGTGTTTTGCAGATATCCGCTGACAGCAACCACCTCACCATCGTTGATGGCCTGATAAGCTTCCAGCTTTCCCTCATTGATCACCCTCAAGTTGTTAACAAGATCAGAATCAAAAATGCGGCAAACATCAAACACAGAGAAAACAAATGTTTTCTCATCTACCAGCACCTTGATGAATGTAATGTGAGAATCCTCCTTATGAAAGGTAATATTGGCATAAAATTCCTTGACCTTTGAAATGGAGCCGATGCCATCATATTCGCAAAAGGATCGTCAGGTCAACCTTTCAAACATCTCAGCAAAACATAGCTCATATTGAGTAAAGCAATCAAAGTCGACACGCTTGCATGCGGCAATGTTGCGCTTGGTCATGTTTCTATTCGGCATAGTATCATCAGCAAGAATCCGATTTAACTCAGCCAGAGAAACATACTGATCAACTTTAGGTATATAAACGGAGGAGTCTGCATTTCTCACTTTCTTTTGAATAGGAGAGCTAGAATGCATACCATCCCTTATACCAGCATAAGGTCGTTTCATCCTGGTGCGAGAGGCAATACCCAGAGAAGAGCGAATCGGAGGATTCTGAACAACAGAGCCGATCACCTCCACAGTTTCTTCAGCATCAGGGGTCTCTTCAGCCGAAGAGTCCTGTTCATCTGCACTCTGAAAATCTTCAGGGTCCTCAACGCTTTTCTTGCCTTTGTCGGCATAAGTCTCTGCATCCGCAGCAGGGGAGTTTGCTGCTTTGGGTGACGCAGAGGCAGACTTGGTAACCGCCTCAGGTGCAGCAGTTTCTTCCTCAACAATGTGGGTTTTCTCCTTAGCAGCCTCGGGTTCGCCAAGAGTTGTGGCATCAGGAGTCGAAGCCACATTTTCCTTAGTAGGAACCGCAGCAGGTGTCTCCTCGGTCGCAGTGACCACCGGAGCAGGGGTTTGTGTCAGCGAGAGCTCCCCCTCAGTAACTGACGGAGGTTCCACAACAGGTAGTTGCTGGGCAGAAGCAGCCACAGCCTGTGACCGTTTCTTGGGGGTTCCCTTGTCCTTTCCAGATTTCACATATTTGGGTGCCATTGTCAGAGAACCACAAAGAGAGGAAGAAGAACGAAGGTTGAGGTTGAAGAGAAGAGGGAAGTTAGGGATTTGAAAAGAAACCGTAGGTAGTTTTTGGTTTTATAGAATATTTAAAAGAAGGAAAGAAAAAGAAAATTGAAATGGCACCATAGGAAAATTTTATTTTCCTATCAAAACTTTCTCAAAATAATTAGATGACAATATTATCATCTCAGAGATTTGGATTACATATCCCTAATTCATTTCGTAAATACTCAAACCTCTCCTTGTCAAGCGGTTTAGTAAGTATATCAGCAAGCTGTTGCTCAGTATTTATATACTGAATATCAACTTTGCCACATTGTACATTGTCACGTAGAAAGTGGTGTCTCAACTCAATATGCTTAGATCTTGAGTGATAAACAGGATTCCGTGACAAATTAATTGCACTTGTGTTATCACATATAATCGGAATAGCATCAAAATGAAGATCATAATCTTCAAGTTGTTGTCGCATCCATAGTAACTGCATACAGCAACTAGCTGCTGAGACATATTCAGCCTCTGCTGTGGATAAAGCGACAGTTGTCTGCTTCTTAGAGAACCAGGAAATAAGCATATTTCCCAACAGTTGGCAGGTACCAGACGGTGCTTTTTCTATTAATACGACTTCCAACATAGTCAGCATCTGAATATCCTATAGGATCCAGCAACGATCCTCTTGGATACCATAGACCTAAGCTAACAGTTCCTGTGAGATATCGAAAGATCCTCTTTACTGCAGCAAGGTGTGACTCTTTTGGAGGGGACTGATATCTAGCGCATATGCATACGCTGAACATGATATCTGGTCTTGAAGCAGTAAGATATAACAATGATCCTATCATACTTCTATATAATTTGGAATCAATTTCCTTTCCTCCTTCGTCTTTATCAATTTTGGTATTACTACCAATTGGAGTTGACAAAGATTTAGCATTCTCAAGATCAAATTTCTTGAGCAACTGTTTGCTGTACTTTTCTTGATGGATGAAAATTCCATCTTCCGTTTGTTTAATTTGAAGTCCGAGGAAGAAAGTAAGTTCTCCCATGAGACTCATTTCAAATTTTCCTTTCATTAGGTTGGAGAATTCAGTGCATAATCTTTCATTAGTTGAGCCAAATATAATATCGTCGACATATATTTGAGCAACTAAAAGATCAGCATCCTGTTTCTTAAGAAATAATGTTGTATCGATTTTTCCACGCCTATATCCCTTTGCAATAAGAAAGGAACTAAGCTTTTCGTACCATGCTCGCGGAGCTTGCTTAAGCTCATACAAAGCTTTAGAGAGCTTATAAACATGATTACGATACTTTGGATCGGTGAATCCAGGAGGTTGTTCAACATAGACTTCCTCTTTTAGATCACCATTTAGGAAAGCACTTTTCACATCCATTTGAAATAACTTGAAGTTATTATAGCAAGCATACGCTAAAAGTAAGCGTATTGCTTCTAGACGTGCCACTGGGGCGAACGTTTCATCATAATCGATGCCTTCTTCTTGTGAGTAACCTTTAGCTACAAGTCTAGCTTTATTCCTTATAACATTTCCAGACTCATCAAGTTTATTTCAATAAACCCATTTTGTTCCAATAATGGAACGATCATTGGGTCTAGGTACTAAACTCCAAACTTCGTTTCTCTCAAATTGGTTCAATTCCTCTTGCATTAGCAAGAATCCAATTAGGGTCATCAAGAGCGTCATCAATGCCTTGAGGTTCATCTTGAGAGATAAAAGCAGAGTATTCACAGTACAAACTTGCTGTATTGCGGGTTCGCACTCCTGTGTGCAAAGAACCTATTACTTGATCAATAGGATGTCTTTTCTTATATAACGAAGGAACACGATTCTCAATTTGAATATCCTGGAAATCACCAGAAGCATTTTCAGTGTGTGCAGCAGGCACTTGCCGTACATCTGCTACAGTGTTTTCGTTCGGATTATTGTCAGCAATCATTTGCTGGGAGGTTTCATTTGATGTTGTTGTTGAGGAATGTGCTGCTGCTTCCACAGAAACTTCCTCCTGTGTCGGAGAATCATCAATTTTAACATTGATAGACTCTTCAACAGTTAGAGTTCTTTTATTAAAAACTCTATATGCTTTGCTCGTTAGGGAGTATCCTAAGAATATGCCCTCATCAGATCGAGCATCAAACTTTCCAACACCATCTTTGATCGGTCTTAAGATGTAACATTTGCTTCCAAATGGATGGAAGTATGAGATATTAGGCTTTCTCTCTTTATATAACTCATATGGCGTTTTACCTAAAGAGTGCCTCAAATGAATACGATTTGAGATGTAGCATGCTGTGCTTACAGCTTCAGCCCAAAGATTTTTAGCAACCTCACTTTCCAGCAACATGGTTCTCGCCATGTCTTGTAAGGTTCGATTCTTTCGCTCTACAACTCCATTTTGCTGTGGAGTGTATGGAGCAGAGAAATTATGGTTAATACCATATTCTTCACAAAAAGAAGTAAAGTCATGGTTTTCAAATTCGGTACCATGATCCGTTCTTATGCTTCTTAGAGAAACACCTTTCTCATTTTGAAGTTGTTTGACTAACGTTTCAAAGGTTGCAAACGCATCACTCTTGTGAGCTAAGAATTTAACCCAAGTGAATCTGGAGAAGTCATCTACCACAACTAATCCATAACGTTTACCTCCAAGACTTTGAGTTCTTGTTGGACCAAATAAGTCCATATGAAGTAAATCAAGCGAAGCTTTGCTTGAAATCATATTTTTACTTTTAAAGGATACCTTTGTTTGTTTGCCAATAGAACAAACTTTGCAAACCTGATCATTGTCAAACTTGATTTTAGGCAATCCCTTAATGATGTCCTTTTTGGCAAGTTTGGACAGCAAGTCGTAGTTAGCATGTCCCAACTTTCCATGCCACAGAGTAGCTTCGTCCTTAACGGACAAGAGACAATTTTCTCCAGCGGAGATGTTCTTAAAGGACATGATATAGATGTTTTTCTTGCGTTCACCAACGAAGCAAGTGACACAATCCCGTGAAACGTTACATGTTCTCTCATTGAAAGAAACATTGTAACCTTTATCGCACAATATACTAATCAAATTGTGTTGGAGGCCTTTAACATAAAGAACTCCTTCAATGGTTAGGGAGTTAGAACAACAAATGGTTCATGTTCCTTTAACCATCCCTTTTCCATTATCACCAAAAGTGACAGCACCACCATCCTGGAAAACCAGTGTGGAGAATAAGGAGACATCTCCTGACATATGCCTCGAACAGCCACTATCTAAGTACCATACATGGTCCTTAGCGATGGACTTGAAGCATCTCTAAAATAGAGAAAGAATTTAAGTAAGTCGTTGCTTCCATTTAACAATAGAACCATCAACTTTAGATGTAATGCCAAGCATGTCATTTCGCCGCACATGGTAATTTTTAATGAAATGATCCGGCTTTCTACAATAGTAACAAAGCCTAGGTAACCTTTGAATAATAAAATGAGACTCGCCATTCCTAACATGAGGGGGAACATATTTCCCATGTCGTGAATGTTTCTCATTTCCAGAATCATGCATCTCACGTATACATAAATCAGTTTTGTTGTTTACAGCATCAAGTTGCTGCTGCTGCAGCTCCTCAATCTTTGATTTGGATCGAGAAAGTTGCTTTTCCGCTTTCTTAGCCTTTGCTGATAAATCTTCCCTAAGAGAAGCGTTCTCAGCACTCAAGAATTTATTTTCCTTCTTAAGAGCTTTATTGTTTGCGGACAAAGACTCAATTTTATCATAAAGTTCTGAGAAAAGATTCTCAATATCTTCAGCAGATAGATCAGAAGGTGAGAAAGCATTTACCTTCTCAATTTCAGCATCAGTTTGCGCCATATTACAGATGTTTGCTGTTTCGTCATCCTGATCTGATTCCTCATCACTATCACTCCAAGATGCCATCATGGAATTTTTCTTATATTTTGAAGATTTGCCCTTCTCATTCAAAAATGGGCAATCTGGTCGCATATGACCAGGTTTGTTGCACTCATAGCATACACCACCTTTATTTTGATTTGGTTTAGTATTCTTCTTTTTAATATCTCGCTTTCCCTTAAAGCGATTTTTGCGAAGATACCTTTTGAATTTCATTGCCATCAAGGAGACTTCATCCTCAGAATCAGATGAAGATTCATCCTCAGATTCATCGGACATTTCAATACTTCCTTTAAATACAACAGCAATGGATTTCTTTTCTTCAGCAAACTTGTTCTCATTCTCATAAGCGACAAGAGAACCAAGTAGCTGTTGAAGACATAAGCTAGTTAAGTCCTTTGCTTCTTCGATTGCCATTTTCTTGGCTTCCTAAGTTTTAGGCAAAGAGCAAAGTATCTTTCTGACCAACTCAGAATTAGAAATTGTTTTGCCAAGTGATTCCATGGCATTAGTGATTTCGGTGAGTCTACCAAACATTTGATTTCTTGACTCATCCTTTTTCATCTTGAATGCTTCGTATTGAGTTACTAATGCATTCACTTTGGATTCCTTGACTTGTTCTGTTCCATCATAGATCAAAGCAAGTCTATCCCACATTTCTTTCGCCATCTTACAAGTAGAGACGCGATTGAATTCGTTTCCAGCAAGAGCGCACACTAAATAGTGCCTTGCTTTAGTATTGAGAGAAATAGTTCTCTTTCTTTCATTTTCATGCCGAATGTCGTTCGGATTAGGTGGAGGAACTATTGGATCTCCTTCCATAATAATATGCCAGCAATCGGCTTCTTTTGCTCCAATGAACAACTCCATTCTCATTTTCCAATATGAGAAGTGTTGTCCTGCAAAGAGCGGTGGACGTTCGGTCGAATGACCATCAGTCAAGAGCATTGACATTCTGTTCAGTACTCAGCAACACCTTACTGTGCTTAATGTAAGACTATCAGCAACAAGCTGTTTTGGTTCAGCAACAGAGTTCTTTACTAGCAATCACACAGAAAGTTTTCCAGCAAACCCGCTTTGATACCAATTGTTGGATCGTTCAGGAACACTAAGAGGGGGTGAATTAGTGTTTTTCACTTTTTCGCCCTTTCTTGGTGTAAGCGGAAGCGTACTGTATCACAACAGAGTGTTTCTCAGAATGATAAATACTTTACTGTAACTGTTACGATTTTGTCGAGTAGGTTTTCGTACTAGTGTTGCGCGATCGTAATGGACATAGTGATTTATAGTGGTTCGGCCTTAATTGACCTACGTCCACTTTCCACCAACAAGGTGATTCCACTATATAAAATAATGGGTGCAAAAAGCCCTTGCACTAGGCGTATGTTCCTATCACAAAGTGAGATTTAGAATCTCGTACAATAGATGATCACTCCTGGCAATGGTCAGCTCCTCACACAGTTGACGTCTTCTCGTTTCCAGCAGAATGATGCTCATGCTCAGCAGTTGATTGCTCAAAGGATTCGCACACAGCTCGTTGTCGCTTAATATAAACCTGACTATCAAAGCAGAGAGACAACGTTGTGTTAGTATATAAATCCTCACAGATAATTCCTTACAGTGAAGAATGGCTTTTCAGAGAGCAGCCCGTTTCTGCTTCATAGCGAAGGAATGCTTCGGTACTTGTTTGCATAAAAGAGGATTTCCACAAAGATTTTGTCCCTTCTTAGGATGATCCTGTCTATAAGCGCAAGAGAGACAACCACAAAGTTAATCAAATAGATCACCACAAAGATCACTAAGAGAAGAACCACAAAGATCACAAAGAAAACCACAAAGCCACTTAGAAGGTATCCGTCCTACACTCAGTTCGGACGTGCACGGTTACCACAGCCGTGACTCACTGCACTGCACACCCAGTGCCTAGGGTGGAATTTTCCGATCCGTTGGCTTCCACGCAACCTGCTTTACTAACCGTCTGTATCAGGCGTTCAAGACTTCTGCACAGCACCCCTGTGCTCGGGAGGAACTCTTTCCACTCCGGCGGCGTTCCCAACTCCTGCTCTGCCCTGCAGGCACGAGACTTCTGGCGCGCACCCGCAAGTGCGTGTCTAACTGCTCAAACTCCGTAGGCTCGAGACTTCCCTGCGAAAAGACACGACAAGAACGGCTTCTTGCCGATGGGTCAGCAACCGGTTACTGCAATCAGCACATGTATTCACTTAGCTTCCCTCAGACGATTCGCCGGCTGCTCGTTGAACGCACCGAGAACACCTAGTCCCTCTCTGACGATCAAAGGATCTGACCTCAGCCCCTTGACACTCTCACACGCAGCTTGCAAGAGAAAGAACCAGGAGACACTTAGCACCTTCCGCTCTCCGTCGACGCACAAAGCTCACTTAGACCACTTAGACCACATAGACGCACAAAGGCAAAGAGAAAATGTCGTCCTTGGTCTGATTATAACGGAGAAAGAAGCATAAGGGACGTCCAGGCAATCTTCAAAGATTTGTTGCCAAAACTGGCAGCCAGGATTCAGTAACAGTCTGCTCAACGTTTGCTGTGCCATGGAAGGAAAGACACCAACAATAACTTCCTTTACTCATCTCAATCAAATAAATTATTTCCAATCTCCAACATCTTATCATAAATCATAATCATATCTAATCGATTATGATAATCAAATGTATTCGATTTGATATTTTCTCCTTTTACAGCGAGATGTTGCTGCAGGGAATCAGAGAGATATATTGTTTCCAAAACTAACATTTGGAAAGGTAATCTCAATATATTTTGTTGCCTAAGTGCTTATGATAAGATCATTAGGCTACATTAAATGAACCTAGACGCTCAGACTAATAATATGAGATAGATTAAAATAAATCTTAAATTAAATCGTGATTATCAAAAATATGTTTCCATATTTTCAACGTCTATGCGTAAAATCACAGTAACATCGTACTAGAACGCAGTAATATATAGCTGCTACTAGCTGTGGTTCAGCAACACATTGCTCAAGCTCATCACTAAGAATGAACACATAACTTGTGAATCATTACTACTGACTACCAGTAGCGCATTGCTTAAGTTCATCATCAAAACCAGGTCAACATTCTCCCCCTTTTTGATGATGACAAAATATGATGATTTGACTTAGGGATCGAGCTTGTTTCTCAACTCCCCCTTTACTCCCCCTTTAACTCTCCCCTTAACTCCCCCTGAGGTTATTCTTCTCCCCCTTTTTGTCATATCAAAAAGAACAGAAAAGAGGATAGCAAAGGATGGTTTTATTGCTATTGCAATAAAAATATGCTAGCACCAGTAGCGCATTGCTTAAATTCATCATCAAAACCAGGTCAACAGACTCCCAATCTAGTTGGACTAAGACATTGGGTAATGAAGCACCCCTCAGATCTATTTCTCGAGCACATTAGATGGACTCACACCACAAGTACGTATCTAGGCGCAATCATCGATTTAGCATCATTCTTTTTTTTTAAACGTACACCTGAACAGTGCTACTCAGAGCCTTGGTAGTATATTTTTTTTTCTTCTTTTTTCCTTTTTTTCAACTATACTACAGAGAACTCAAAACTAGTTTCAAGATAATGCCTAACCAACCCTACGTATCACCACTACCATGTGTTATTGGCTTTCAAAAATTATCTCAATCACTACCACTCCACACAAAGGGACCATAAATTTAATTAAAATTCGAGTTAAAAATATCAAGGTGAAAGTTGAGTTTGATTACCTCTTCCATAAGTTATAAGTGCATTAATTTAAGTCATCATCGAACAAGGGAGCAATCATCTTAGGTTTTATTAAGTCTAACAAAGGTCTCGACTTAACCAACAAAAGATTCATGACAAACCTAAAAGAAAAACTAGTAAAGACTAAAAAGAATAATCACCAACTCCCCCAAACCTATTCTAGTAAGAATGTAAACAAAGAAAATCAAAGTCACACACCAAATCAGCCATCCCCAAACCTAAACTAAACACCATCCCGATGAGAAAAATAAAAAACAAAGAGTGGAAGGAGACTCCCCTGACAAATCAGTCCTGCTCTATTTCGTTGGATGATGGTTGAGAGGCATCCACATTCCGCTTTGTCCGTGAAGGTCAACGATGCACCTTGGACCCAAGTCGATAAAGATTGTGCATGGAAAATAACATTAAATCGGGGCAACACCTGCAAGAGAGATGTTAGGGTTAGGATGCGTGATATAGCTTTGGGGAAGGGAAGCTAGGACGCATCCGTCTTGGGTGACGGACGGATCCATCTGGTGTCAGGTGTCGCGAACGCGTCTGTCTAAGGGGACGGATGTATCCGTCCACGATTAGATTTCACGGATGCATCCGCCTTGAGGGATGGACGCTAGGGGTGACTATAGGTTCCGGGTAAAACCGGGAACTAGTCGGAACCGGTACCACATTCTCGTTGTTAGTATAGGTTCTCGAATAGACCGGGTAAGTTCTAGGTTCTAAATTTTTAAAAACTGGCAGTACCAAGTGCGGTTCTAAGTTCTCACCTCGAAACCAACCTGGAGAACCTGGAACCTGACATAATATATTTTAATATATAATTTATATAAAATATTTTTATAATATCTTTATATAATCTTTATTCTCTATTTATATAAATAATTTTTATTTTCAAATTGTAAATATTTCTTATTTATACTTAGCAATTTTGCGCACAGTTATGTGATTGCTGATAAGTCTCTCTTTACGGATACTCGAACCCGCCATTCCCTTGCCCTTGCCCTCTTCGCGAGGCCTTGACCAGTTCGCTTGAGGTTTTTTTAGATTGATTGGTGTAATGCTTGAGGTATTTTTTGATTGATTGAAGTAATGCTTGAAGTTTGCTTAGATTGATTAGAACAATGCTTAACGTTTTTTTAGATTAATTGGACTAATGTGGTTGATTTAATGTAGAAGTGTCCCATTAGGACATGGAATCGGAACCGGTACCAGAACCGGCGGGTTGGTTCTTGGGTGGTTCTTTGAGCCACAGGGTAGGTTATAGGTTCTAGAAATAAGGAACCGGCCATTACAGGGTAGGTTCCAGGTTCCACGTCCGGGACCTACCCACCCTTGAACCTGCTCACCCCTAATGGACGCATCCGTCTCCGGAATTTCCACAATGTCGCCCTTCCCATGCTCGTCTACCTAAAAGAAAAAGAAAACATTGCCTAATCAAGAAAGAAAACAAAAAAAATGAAAGAAAATGGAACACTAAGAACTTGGGTTGCCTCTCAAGAAGCGCCATTGTTTATAGTCATAGGCTCGACTTTTTCGATTGGTCATGCTTGTTCCAATCGGGTTGATGAAACTCCTAGATCAAATGGCTGTCCTCGGTAGCGCTTCAACCATTTTTCATTACCCGTGAATATTGACTCGAAGTTTTCTGCTTTGACTTCTATTGCCTCATTCATAAATGATGGATCTCTATGGTGCTCCCTTAAAGTCTGAAGCAACTTTGAGTTCTTTGGCAATTGTTTGAGCTCTAAGCTGGGTGGTTCTTTAATATAAGGCTTCGTGGGTTTCAATTGCCGCTCCAAAATATCGAAGTGGTTGACCCTCTTTGTCAAGTATGGTGGGGCCTCCATAATGATATGCGAGAAATACTCGGAGGAATACCTATCAACAACATCAAGAGAAGCATTCGTCGGGTTTATTTGGCAATTTCATGGATTCTTAGATATTAAATGTCACTTCCTGATAGTTGACCGGATTGTCAGTTCTCCCTTTTGGATATCTATTAAAGCTTGACCTGTGACAAGAAAAGGTCGCCCCAGGATTATTGGAATCTCCTAGTCATCTTCAAAGTCTAGAACAAGGAAGTCAAGGGAATATAAATTTGTCTACTTTAACTAGCACATCCTTAATTATTCCCTTAGGACGAGTAACAGACCTATCAGCTAAAAGTAATGAGACCGGTGTAGGTTTTATATCACCCAATCCTAACTTCTTAGGGCATTAGATTAATATTTGCACCAAGGTCGCACAGTGCCTTTCCGAAAAATGTCGAACCGATGTTATAGGGAATCGTAAAGCTACCTGGATCCTTTAGCTTAGGCGGTAATTTTGTCTGAAGGACTGCGCTACACTCCTGTGTCAGCGCCACAGTCTCGCTCTCGCCTAATCGTCGTTTCTTCGAGAGCACGTTTTTCAGAAACTTGACATACCTAGGAATATGCTCAAGCGCTTCTACAAAAGGAATATCAATACGAAGCTTTTTTGAAAATGTCGAGGAATTTACGGTATTGGGCTTCTTCATTTTGCTTCCGCGCTCTTTGAGGGAAAGGTAGTGATGGATGCTCTACTTCGTCTCTTGTAGCTTTAGTAATCTCTTTCCTTTCCTTCGAAGGGACTGGGGACTCCATAGGAATTGTGTTCACCATATATTGATTGATTTGGCTAGGTCCAGCTGAAGTGTTGTGTGTCTCTACCTCAGATGTGGTCCGTTTCTTCTCTGCACCCACGTCTTTGTCCTCAAGTGTTCGATCATTCATCAAAGTGATCGCATTTATGTGCTCCCTCGGATTCACTTCAGTGTCGCTTGGTAACTTCCCAAAGTGTCGAGCATTCATGGCTTGGGCCAACTGGCTGACTTGGTTCTCTAGGTTTCGAATAGATGCCGCTTGGTTCTTCATTAATGCATCTTGATTAGCCATGTATTGCAACATCATCTCCTCGAGGTTCGATTTTTTCTTTTGCTCCCTTAACCGAGGTTGCTGGAAACCTGGAGGTGGTGGTGCTCGACCTCCTGTCGCTTGTGGTTCTCTCCACGACAATTTCGGGGCAGTCCACCCCAGATTACATGTATGGATAAAGAATTGTTCACCCGGTTCCCAATGTAATTTGCCTCCTCCATACTTAATGTGCACCAATCCGTCGGGTGATTTTCTCCGCATATCTCATACATAATTGAAGTCCCTCGAACTGAATTGACATTCACTGTCTCAAATTTCTTGGTAAGGACCGCATAGCTTGAATCGATGTTAGAGCATCAAGTTCATGTGCTCTCGGTGCTTTTCTTTTGCTCATCCGATCAAAGTACTAATTTGGCATGCAAGTCCTTCTCATCGTTTCCAAGAGCTCTAACCCTTCGATGTAAGATTTCTTCAAGAATGATCCACTGGATGCTAAATTCAAATCATTGCGAGAGGATTCTACCAATCCATTGTAGAATGCTTCCAACTGTCTCCATCCTGGAAGGTCGTGGTATGGACACTGAATTAACAAGTTTTTAAAACGTTCCCATGCCTCCACAAAAGTCTCGCTATCTTCTTGTCTAAAAGTAGTAATCTCGTTTCTCATATGCGATATTCTTGATGGGGGAAAATACTAATCCAGAAAGGCCTCCTCCATCTGCGCCCATGTGGTGATGGAATTCACCAGGAGATAATTGAACCAAGCCCATGCTTTATCCTTTAGCGAGAATGCGAACAACTTCAACCTTACAGCATCTCGAGGGACTCCATTCTGCCTGAATGTGTCGCAAACACTCAAAAACTTACTCAAATGCTCGTGCGGGTCCTCCATCGGTGTTCCTCTAAATTGGACAGAATTTTGGATCATCTACATAACCAAAGTCTTAATCTCATAATCCTGAGCCTGGATAGCTGGCGGTGCAATACAAGATCGGTGAACATGCATTCTTGCCGAGGTAAATTTCACCATCGGCCTATTGTCCAAGTCCAGCAATCCAACATTACCTCTTATTTGGACGATGTTTTCCCCCATACGATTTTCCTGATTACCATCGGCCATAGCTGTCTGATGTGCACTTCACCTCTTTCAAAATTGTTTGTGAAATGTCAGATTGTTTTCAGGGTCGAAAGGAAGCAACTCAGTGCTCCGAATCCGTCGCATGCACCTGAGAAAAGAAAAACAAGAAAAACTTGATCGTCAATCAATTATCGATACTAAAGGTAAAAGAAAATTCGTCAGAAAAATACCCCAGTAGCAGCACCAAAATTTGATGCGCGTCGTCAACATAACAAAAATAAAATCATATTTCAACCTAACTCAACACAACAAAATCAGCAAAGATGATTATCAATAATAAAAAGATCAGAACATCTCACTTCCCCTCGCATCTTATGCATTCGATTTCCCTCTTTCTAATGCCCTCAAATCACTTAATCACTAACCTAAGATTCAAATATCTCCTCGTATTTCTCTCGAATAGACGACCATGTATCAAATTCCTTACTCTTTTCCTAGGCAAGAAACTAGTGGTGACCCATTACGAATCAATCCTAATTAATTACCTAAGGTGTTTCGTTCACACGATTAATCCGGTTTTCCAACACATTGACTACTTAGGTTATCCAATTCGGGATTTAACTTTGACTACCCTCCTGAGTCTCCCTAAGCTATAAGATCAATGCCAACTAGCGATCAAACAATTAACACGGATTAAGGACGGAAATGGATAAATAATTATAATGATTCGATTCGCATTAAGAAAACATGTCACGAGCTACATACGAATACGAGGTTCCGTCGTAGTCTTAGAAAAGCGAATTAGTTCATAACTGAAATAAATAAAAACATTAATTCAAGTCTAAAAGCCTCAAAGAAACTAAGACAAGAAAATCGGTAAAGTAGACTCCAGTCGTCGGCTCCTCACCAGCCTCCTCCTAACGTCCACCCCCTTCCAAATGTCAAAAGAAACCCATTTAACCTAGGGCTTTCTTAGAAAATATTTCCCTAAAATACCTAAAGTACCCTTACATAGATTTTAAATGAGAATAAAGGCAAAATATCCCAAAAATAAAATAAAAGATCTTCTAATGTGGAAAGACAATCTCCAAACATGGAAGGTTTGTCAAATCTCGTATCCACATCAAATCGGGCACGGATGCATCCTCTATGGCAGACGGATGCATCCGTCTGTAATCAGTCCAGCAAGTTGCCCCATGGAGTCATCCTTCTGGTCAGACAGATGCGTCCATCTGTAGTCTTTTGAAATTCAATGTTATCCAGTTTCTCGATTTGTCCTTTGTCTCATTGCTTCCGCATTCAACCTTCATTCATAGACATTCCACATCAAAAACCTCAATTTATTACGCTAATGAAACACAAAAAAATATAAAGGTTCAACTACGCAGTGAAAATCATCAAAAAAACAACTTGAAACAACGTCAAAGCTCAGAGAACCAACCACATTAATGTTCAGATGAGTGGCTAAATAAATCCATTTTCGTAGAGTTATCGATTGTATGCCGACGCGTATTACAGGGAATCTACGCGAGTAATACGGCTTTCTTTCAGCCCACCCATCTCCATGCCAAAGGAAGGTCGGAGGATAAATCAAGAATATGGCAGCTAAGCTAAACTTCATCGATCAAGCATAAGATCAGCTTTTAATCCCTAAGATAGGTGGTCGCTCTATAACTAATTCGTAGGTCAAACCAAACAAAAAGGAGCATTCAATATATATTTTATTCGGAAGGGTTAATTAATAAACTACACTCGGGGCTTGGAATTTGATTAGTCGGTGGTGCCCCGTGCCTATTCAGATGTTTGTCATCTCCTCTATTGCTGTTAGAAATAAAGGACCCGATAGGTTATATTAATTTTTTATTAAAAAAATAAAATGTTATTATATTTTATAACATCAAATATCTAATACTATAAATTCAAATATCATTTTTTTTGTACATAAGTTAAAAATCTTTCATCATCAATCACTTTATATTAACTTTCGCTTATGTGGGTGCCTTCGTTTTTACTCGGTGCTAGTGAATGTGATGACTGTGAAGAAGGTGCTGAATTTTACCAAATGACGCATGACAAGTTGTTGCCTGTTGTGCCTATTCACATGCTAAATGATGTGCTTGTTTGTTTAAAAGAAGATGCTCTGGTTGTTTGTCTAACTGGAGATTGATTGATATACATAAACTTTAGTCACTATTGAGCCTCACATTGCAAAAATTTCGAGCTATGATATGTCCTCAGCTGCTGAGCTGTTGGCCTAACTCAGATAATGCAGTCATGGTCAGTGGGGATGATATCGTGTCCGAAGTCATGGATATGAATAAAAGCAATGCTAAGCCATTGGAATGTGATGCATGGCTAGAATAGAAAATTTGAGATTCAAAGGAAATACCATCTATGAATGAGAAGACATGTTGTTGGGTTCCTCTGGTATACTAATCTTCAACTCTTGTAACTTTCAGGTTATTTGCAGTCGCTGCTGATTATCAGGACTTCTGGTCTTCATCTCCACTTTGAAATAATTATTCCCTGCACATAGAGCATATCTTACACAAGAAGTCAAAATCAGATCACTACAATATTTCAAGAGTAATTATGCCGTCCACTTTTCAGCTTCACTCATTCTTGTACTTGAATGGCAGCACCAGATTCTTATCTTTTCCTGCTGCTATGTGGTTACATTAAGCTTATTCCACGCTTGTTCATAATAGCGAATGAAATTTTAATTGCAGAAGACGAGGTTTCCTGTCACATGGACAGATTCGTTGTAGAAACCAAACTGCCAATATGCTTCAGAAGAAAGTTAAAGGCTTGAGGAATGTCCCTTATCGCTTTATGCTCATCTCTAGAAGTGGAACAGAGATATGTGTGGTTCCTAACTCCAACGATGGCCACCCATCTGTTGTTTCTACCTTGGAAGAAGAGACTAATACCAATAATATGCCTGCCCCAGCAATAGAGACTTGGTTTAGAAAATTGTCTCCCCAAGGATACTTGTGGGGGGGTCTATCGACACTCATCATCGCTGGTCAGGTAATCGTCCAGATTATCAAGGGAAAAGTACATTGGAGATATACACTGCAGCAATTGGAGCGAGTAGGGCCTAGATCTGTCGGAGTTTGCTTACTGACCTCAGCCTTTGTTGGGATGGCCTTCA
This sequence comes from Melastoma dodecandrum, assembly GCA_029817715.1. NCBI lineage: Eukaryota > Viridiplantae > Streptophyta > Magnoliopsida > Myrtales > Melastomataceae > Melastoma > Melastoma dodecandrum. The sequence continues at coordinate 1,050,917 of JARUPY010000606.1, forward strand.
CCATTCAGTTCGTCAGAGAGTTTACTCGGTTGGGTTTGAATCGATCTGTCGGTGGTGTTCTTGCATTCTCCAGGTAGTTAAGTCCCGTGGTTACAGCCATCGTTGTCGCCGGCCGCATAGGTAGTGCCTTCGCTGCTGAGTTAGGAACAATGCAGGTGTCCGAGCAAACAGACACCCTGAGGGTCCTTGGATCTAATCCCGTAGACTACTTGGTGACGCCAAGAGTGGTCGCGTCCTGCCTCGTGTTACCTTTGTTGACACTTATGTGCTTTACTATTGGAAAGGCATCGAGCGCTCTACTCGCGGATGCCATTTATGGAGTGAGCATCAACATCATCCTCGATTCGGCCCAAAGGGCCCTTTGATGGTGGGATGTTCTTAGTGCTATTATAAAGTCGCAGGTCTTCGGGGCGATTTTGAGTGTCGTGAGTTGTTCATGGGGAGTCACAACCATGGGAGGTGCCAAAGGGGTCGGAGAATCGACAACCTCTGCTGTGGTGATTTCTCTGGTCGGCATATTTATTGCTGATTTCGCTCTCTCATGTTGCTTCTTTCAAGGGGCTGGTGATTCTCTGAAGAACAGCACGTGAAGTTTCTTACCTGGATTTATTCTCTCGGTTCTCTCTGAGTTTAGCTCCGGAAACCTTTCTTGCCTTGTATGCATCAGGCGGATTCGATGTAGTCCGTTCTAATATCCATGCTCTGTTTGTGGTAGCTATGCAGAATTCATGTTGCATTCGGCCCAACTGAATACACTGCCTTCTATTTAAGCCTAAAAGTGTTAGTTATGATGGATACGTTCTTTTGATTGTTGTGAAAAAAATTAGGAATAAGTAATTGGGAGTGCTCATGGACAATCCTGGGAAGAGGTCTCTATCCACAATGAGCTACATACATCTACTTTCTTTCAACATCTGTTCAATGATAGGCATCCCAGCCAGATAGATGCTGGTATATACGCAGGGTAGCACAATCGGCTAAACAGATCATCCAAAAGTTGCATGGATCATCTTGCTAGCATGGTCTTTCAACCAGCCTGCTGAGTAGATAATATGTGTTTCATCAATGCGAAGGTGCTGAAATTTCGATTTTCAACTTAGATCCCCAAACATTAATCTATTAACTTCATCGATCCCAAGGTCTGAGATTGGTTCAATGGGAATATCATCCTCCTCCAACCCAGGGTTAAAGTTTGACGGTTCACGGCTAAACTCATCTGCAAAACAAGAAAGAAAAGAAAAGAAATTGTTCATCACGGGTAGGTGTTGTTTTGCTTGTTTAATGACTTGATATTCTTATATCCTTCCCAGAGAAGGAAGCTTTAGGACTCACCAAATAATGTACTCAAGGATGTAGGAGGAGGAGTTGACAAGAAGTTGAGACCAATGTAAAAGATCAGGGCCAGAAATACCGTGACCGTTATGTATGTAGGAAGCGCCAAAGCCCAGTACCTGAACTCAGTCGTTTGAGACACCATGAAACTCTATAAGCAGTATACAGCCTGTTGCCAATTCATGCTTAGGAACAGACAAATTTATTCATGATTCTAAGGACAGTGATTTCACTTTAGATCAGATCACCGACCTGCTAGGATAGTAATGTATCCCAATAGCATGCAGCCAAGTCTCTGGAACATATGCCCATACAAGAAAAACAGCTGTAAAATGAAGTAGAAAAAGAGATTGTTAAAACCCATCAACCATAGTCAGAGCAAACTAAAAACAAAATCGAGGAAGGAGAATGAACATTATGAAACAGAGTCGGGTTGGTAAACATATTTTTGACAAGCAGCAGAAGGAAGAAGTACGTCCATCCTGCTCCGCAAGAAGAAAATTGCATTACAAAGAGAGGTTGTTGGGCAGTTGCTTCCTGGGTATGTAGTTATCTATACCAAGGCATTTCCTAAGCGATCATCTACCCCGTTGATGCTGAGGTACTTTGACAACTACAGGACAACTAGAACATATTGAAAAACACTGAAAACTGCAGGTATGAGTTACTCCTTTATATCAACATGAACTTAACATTGAGACACAAAGTTAACCCCAAAAGGCCAGCTGTTAAAATAGTTGACACACAAGCATCGACATCCCGTTCTCGCTAATGAAGGAAACCTGCTATCCTTCGCATTCCTAATAGCACAAGCCAGACTAGCTAAAAATCATGGGAAGAGGCCTCCCATCCTAGTTTCAATCATCCCACTGAACTGTTTCGCATGTTTGAGCTTTTATCACCGAGGTTCTACGATTACAGCACAGCTTAACAATCTTCAGACAATTTCACAGCACTCAGACCCTAATTGGATCAAATTCCCTCAGAGAAATAGGCGATTCAAGTATCATCAAACCAATTTCATTAAATAAGAGAGCACTAAGCCATGGATCTGATGACGATGATGAAGGATGCACCTGTGGCGACAATGGTAGTGATGGATCCAACGAACCCATAAACCTCGGAGGGCTTAGGGCCATACTCTCCGGAGACTCCAAAACTAGCAGCAGGATCCCCCTCCTCAGGGAAAGCTACATTCCTCCGCTGATCCTTCTTAAAGCTCAGGATTCTTCTGGGACTGCTCACCGATAACTGTTCTCCTCCACCGCCGCCGCCTCCCTCGTTGTCCTTCATCCCCCGCAACAACCAATAATCAGGATCCAGGAACAACCCGTCGATTCTTACAGCGACTGAGAGCTGCGATGTCGTACCGCCGACCGCCGTCGAGTCATGGTGAGGGGGCGGAGGTATTATTGGGCTTTATTCGAATGGGCTGGGGATTCAGTCATTTAGTCCATGTCCTAAGCCCAATGTGTTGGCCCCTAACACATGGGCCCATGTATTTTGCTCTTCCTTTATGAGGTTGGTGTAATTTTCCCTTCCCATTTTTTGATGACAAATGATTTTTATTATGTTTTATGTTATTTGAGCTTCGATTAGACAAGCGAACATCAAGAGGAGGCCATAAATCCCTTCCCAACCTCAACATGTTCACAGTCACATTTTGCTTAGCCTCTTTTCATTATTTCGACTACTCGGCGTATCAGAATAAATTGTGACATTTTTTTTAAATTAATTATAATAAAATCAACAGAAAATTCATTAGCATTCGAGAATCCATTTATTTTACTATCTCCAGTTATAACAAGTTTGTCGTTAATGTTTGTTGCAGGTTTACTAAAAAAAACATAGAAGGATTAAAGCAATTCTAATTTTTTATTTTTTTAATCAAATAAATATTAAAACATAAATAGAACAAATTTTGGGTTGTTAAAAATAGGAAAAAAAAATCAAATAATTTTCTTGAATATTTAAAGTTTTCTTTTCCTGGCAAACAAAATCCACTATAAATTTCCTAAATAAAAAAATATTAGATTTTCACCGTTCTTACATTCTTGAAATGATAAATCCACTTTGTCGTAATCAGAATTTTCGAACTATTTTGGAAGGCACTGCCTTTTGTAATTAATTTTCAAATCCAGAAAACATTAAAAAGGAAAAAAAAGAGTCGATCACCCTGGTCAAAGGTCAAAACCACACCATTTTCTTAGATATATCCACCCAGAATTTATTCCTCCATATTCTCAACAATATTTTGTGTGATACTGAGGAAACAGATGCAAATATGGACAATTCATTTATTTCCACAAAATCATACATCTTATAAATCATAGATTCATTACGTCCATTTCCCGGTACGACGACGTGACCATGAAAATGAATAGAATTGTGTGTGTCCTTGCGATCCTACACGTCATTTCGAGCCATGACCCCCATGCCTTCGTCCAGACCAGCCTGGCAGCGAGTGACTACGCGAGTGCACTCACCAAGTTGTTGCTCTACTTTGAGGGTCAGCGGTCCGGAAAACTGCCTCCTAACCAACGCGTAAAGTGGCGCGGCGATTCTGCCCTCGAGGACGGGTCGGACGTTGGGGTATGTATGGAATTTGAACGTAATGGAAGGTCGTGGAGGTTATGTTATGGTAACAAGTTGTATGTTTTCAGATTGATCTGTCCGGAGGATATTATGATGCTGGAGACAATGTCAAGTTTGGGTTCCCGATGGCTTTTACAATCACAATGCTTTCCTGGAGCACCCTCGAATTCCGTGCAAAGCTCAAGGCAAAGGGCGAGCTAGGAAACACCTTGGATGCCATCCGATGGGGAACAGATTACTTCATCAAGGCACATCCCGAGCCTCATGTACTCTATGGACAAGTTGGTGATGGTGACTCTGACCATGCCTGTTGGATGCGTCCGGAGGACATGACCACCCCCCGTGGGTCCTACAGGATTGATGATCAGAACCCGGGTTCAGACCTCGCCGCCGAGACTGCTGCTGCATTTGCGGCTGCTTCCATTGCCTTTGGTCCTTCCGACCAGGCTTACTCTGCCAAACTCCTTGTGCATGCGAAGCAAGTACGTTCTGTCCGTTAAAATACACCCATTTTTGTTTTGTCTGATTGTGTTTGAGTCTTTTGCGAGCTGTTGATTCATTACCATCGTTTATGACCATCCGCAGCTCTTCGATTTTGCAAGTAACCATCAAGGCTTATACCAGAGCAGCATACCCTCTGCTGGAGGATTCTACGCCAGCAGTGGGTTTCAGGACGAGCTTGTTTGGGCCGCGGCATGGCTTTATCATGCTACGGATGACAAGTCATACCTTGACTTCCTCCAAAATTCTGGCAACTCCGGCGGGGTTAAGACTCAGCTCTCATGGGATGACAAGTACGTCGGCGCCCAAGTCCTTGTTGCCAAGGTAAATTCCATGTCAACCATAGAGATTATCCGATTCTGAAATTTGAAAAGCGCCCGATTAAGTGATTGACATGATTTGTCGTCAAACGAACCCGAAGCTTCTGTTAGGAGGGAAAGTCGCGAGCGGAGTGTTATACTCATACAAGAACGATGCCGAGCAGTTCATTTGCAACTGTCTCCAGAAAGGCAACAACAATGTGAGGAAGACACCCGGTGGATTGTTGTGGTTCCAAGAGTGGAATAACCTACAGTACACGGGTACGGCGGCATTCATTGCGGCCGTATATGCCCAGTACCTCACCTCGAAGCATGCCTCCATCCAGTGTCCCGGAGGCATCGTTCAGCCCCCCGATCTTGCCGCACTCGTGCAATCGCAGGTATACAGTTGCTTAAGCATGTTCAAACTATAGCAAGTGATTTTACTTTTATCTTTTCCAGGCAGACTATATTCTTGGTGCAAACCCGAAGAACGTGAGCTACTTGGTTGGGTATGGCACGAGCTTTCCACAGAAAATCCACCACAGGGGCTCGTCCATCGTGTCAACACGGAATGACCAGTCTCCGGTCTCATGCAAGGACGGATTCCAGCAGTGGTACAACAGGGATGCCCCAAACCCCAACCTGCTCGTGGGAGCGATTATCGGAGGACCAGACAACCAAGATGGCTACAATGACAACAGGAGCAACTACCAATCCAATGAGGCTGCAACGGTTAATATTTCACCATTCGTCGGTGTACTAGCCAGTCTCGCTTAAAGCTCAACGGTTGCCACTAATATACGGCAACCAAGAAGAGTTCTGTTGCTGAAATGGCTTTCCACAATATACCAATCCCCAGTTCTTAGACAACTTTTCTGCTATCTTTTGCTCTTTATGATGGCGAGCGACGAAGATGCATATGTTCTCGCCATCATAGTTCTACGATAATAAGGCACACTAATACTTATTCAAATGACCAACTACCAGTTTCATCACAAAGACAGCAATTCTTCACACTTCTCTACAGCAGAACGAAAGAAAGGCATACGTACAACTTCACACAGACATTATGTATCATGTCTTCTACTACAAACTTTAAGAAATTGTATGATCATTGAAATAAAGGTGAAAGCATACACCATTCTCGAGCTCATACTCATTTCTCGTCAAAACAATCCCCCAGAACACATCATTCAAGTACTAACAATTTACAACTGGTCAGTGTTCAAGAACAGTTAATACCTCAGAACAGTTAAGCAGGATTCATATGACAGACTTGGTAATGCATGACTCCGTACTTTTCACAACAGAAACATATCACACAATTCCAGGACAAGCTTTGAGTTTCTTTCTAGGACATTCTAGCAATGGAGTTTGCACGTGCGAAGGCTATCCTTTTGGTTGGGGGGGACAGAATGATCGTGGAAGCTGGGAATGAACACACTGGTGATGATTGACAGTCAGTCAATGCCCAGGCTGGAATAGGGTTCGTAGCCACCCTAACAATCAGGAAAAATGGTAGAAAAACACTTATCTTAGATTTACATATCCCAATATGAAGATGCCCAAAAAGAGCTGATATAAACACATTCAGGAATATGATCTAAATATGACTTTACGATAAAAAGGGCTTAAGAATTTGGGCCATTTCAAAGCAGATGGTTTTATCGTCATCAACGAGACACATGATTGGAGAAAAATGCATCTTCCAGGCCGGCGCACAAAAGCGTGATCTTTCTCGCCAATGACATTCTAGATTAAAAGCTATGAAGAAACGATGACTATTTTGTGATACGAAATCTTGATATTACTGGAAGATACTACTCACGGAGCAGTCATCATGGACGCGCCAAATGGTCTCCCCCAAGAGATTTGCCACCGATAATACCGTCAACTGCGGGAAGTAATTCTTCTCTGACACAGGAATGGTGTTAGTTATGATGACTTCTTGAAAGAGACCGCTTGACAGTCTCTCGATTGCAGGTGGACTGCAAGAAAACATTTAAAAAGTCAGTTAACTGCAACACCTGCACAAATAAAACTCCAGAACGCCTTCTAGCACTCAATACTCAGAAGTTTACTCAAGTTCCTAATCAAACGAAGTCGTCCACAGATTGTCTTGCCTACGTCTAACCAAAAGACTACGGAGCACTCGCCATCTAATCAAGATAATAGTACCTGAAAACAGCATGTGTGGTACAAGCATATACTTCTCTGGCTCCTTCTTGATGCAAGAGAGCTGCACCTTTGGATATAGTCCCTACAAACATCAATAAATAAGCATCTCCACTCCACGTTAGATGAAGATAATACAGAAAAATCCCATCCCAAAAAGAAGGAAAAAAGCAGCGTTACTTACCAGCCGTGTCTATCATGTCATCTACCATTACAGCCACTTTTCCTTTGACATCACCAATCAAATTCATAACCTGAAAATGAAACACTACCTTAATCACATGATAGATTAACTCTTTATTTTATTCAGCAGAAATAAATTTTAATTTACATCAACAAAAGAAAAAGAAAAAGAAAATATAGAGTATTCAGAGTAAGTACCTTAGCAATACACTACTGTCAGTGGAGAGACTACAGTGGAGCCTCATGAATAATGTCAGAACATAAATACTAGTGCCAAGATGAACAATAACTCATTGGCCCAAAAATGACTTCAAGTGAGATAGAACTTATTTTTTAAGCACAGACAACATTAGTATCCAAAATTAGTTTAAAGTAATTCCAAACCAAATAAGCGAAATGCTACATAAACGGATTAGGAAAACGATACATTCTATCAGTTGGGTGTAGTTCTTTTATTCTTTTGTTGGAGGGGGAACAACAGTATTGGTCTGATTAAGAAATCACAGCATCAACCTGCTAAGTAAAATGAGGACAGAATGACCAGACATTTATAAAAGCTGTTTGTGCGACAAGCAAAGGAAGGATCAAATTGTTCAGCAATTGGTTTGCAAAGACAACAAAAATGAGATCAACATCCAACATATTCACAAATTAAATTTTTTCCAACAATGTCATGATGATAATCTGATGCATAAAGTGCTCCCTTCTAGAGTAAAAATTCACAAATTGATGACTTACCTCGGCCACATTGTGGGCTTGGCGCCTTTTATCAACTATAGCAAGGGGTGCATCAGACAGTTTTTTAGCAAAAGCGCGTGCTCGGGCTACTCCTCCAACATCCGGAGAGACAACCACAAGATCATCTGAGCAGATGGTCTTACTCGCCAGATAATCAAGTATCACAGGCTACACAAATACAGGAAAGCATGATGAAATACATTAGGGAAATGTAAGAAATATCCTTGTAAACAGTCAGTTCTGGCCGAGGTGAGTCAGAAATATCCACAGAGAGTTTGGACATTCACATTGGAAACTACAGCTAATTAGACACTTTGCTGTCATTTATCAGTGTGCTATCCAAGTAAAAGCATCCACAATCTTGCTTAAATATAACTCAGGGAACATGACATAATACCTGACCATATACGTGATCCACTGGGATATCAAAATAGCCCATCGACTGCCCAGAGTGAAGATCGCACGCCAAAACACGGTTCGCACCGGCTTCTGTGATCAAATTAGCAACAAGCTTTGCAGCGATCGATTCACGCCCTTGAGACTGTAATAAAGATAAATAAAAGCTAACCCTAGCATAAAGGGAATTCAAATGGTTTGAAACGGGGATTTCAGTATAGTAGAAGTCTACCTTTCTATCAGCCCTAGCATATCCAAAGTACGGAATCACTGCAGTTATGTTCTTAGCAGAGGCTCGACGACAGGCATCAATCATTATGAGAAGCTCCATGAGATTCTCATTAGCAGGCGGGCATGTGGGCTGCACTAGATACACATCACAGCCTCTGACACTCTCTTGCAATTGAACATATATCTCTCCATCTGCAAACCTCTTTATCTTTATTTTTCCGAGCTCTAGGCCCATGTAACAGGCAACTTCCTATTAAATAAAAAAAATGTGGTTAAATCCATGATACACAGGCATACCACCTCCCACATTTCAAAAGAACATCAGGCACTTAGGATGTCAACCAACATATTAAACAAGACCGACAGAAACAACAAGAGTAAAGCAAAACCTCCCGACATTCAGTTTTATATTCATGCCAACGACAAGCACCAACCATGATTGGCAAAAAAAGCATAGCAGATTAAAAGATCAACAATGTTGGAGCAAAAGAACTAAAACCATCCAACACAAAAATGAAGCAACAAAACAAGCCTCAGCAATCAAATTGAACCTGAGACAGTGCAGGATTCGCAGTGCCGGAGAAAATCCGGAGGCGCGTGTCGTTACTACTCCCGAAGTCCCGGAGTCTGGGGGACGACAAGAAGTAGGGGACAGAGTTCTCCTCGCTGGCGCCAACCCCCACGGGGACGCTGGGCCTCCCATTCTCGAACTTCAACGGCTCCGCCAGATTACACCTCTTCAACCAAACGCGACGCCACACATAAAACCAGTCGTCGTCGACGTCGTCATCAGCATCGTAATCAAACCAGAACGAAGAAGACGAAGGATGGAGGAGGCTTACGGCGGGGCCGCGGGGAAGGACGACGGCGGAACGGTCGCGGACGGCAGGGGCGAAGCGGCGGGAGGAGGAGAGGGAGAGCGACGTCGGGGAGTAAACAAGTGCCGCCATTTTTTCCCTCCGTCGTTCTTCTTTTTTTTTTTTCCCGAATCTCTGAGAATTCGATTTCTGGGGTTTTCAAGGGTTTTATAAGGCCTGTCGTTTTGTTACCTCCTGTCCTGTGGAGAAGTCGTCGTCCCTTCTCCCCCTCATAAAAAATAAAACGCTTTTTGTTTTGTAATTTAAAAGAAAAAAATGTGTAAAATTTTTTATGAGAATAATTAATTCATGTTCATGTATTAACATCTTATCTAATATTTCTACAACAATCTTATAATTACGACCCTCTTATCCCAAAAATTTATTAGGATCAGCTTACGCGATGAAAAACCATTAATAATAATAATAATAATACATCAATAATATCGGTTTATATTCAAAAGTAGAGGTGATTAAGTTTCAAAACTTACAGAACTCATAACTTATTATATGATGTAAAAATTTCGGTTAATAATCAAGTCGTCGATTCTAATACCGATTTATATTCTCGTTATCAATTCATCATTTTCGTAAAGTTCCACTTGAGATTACGGTGAAGAAGGACGAGAAGCAGTAGACAAATTGGAAATCACCACAACACCGACTAGGATTTCAAACTTGCGAGAGTATCAACCTCCCGAGCTTAACTATTATTTTAGGATTTTTATAGTGAATCAAATTTGAGGTGGGAGCGGGTGGATTGTATGTTATTTCATTATTAAGGGGAAGTGTAGAGAGTTGGATGAGGGAAGGGAGGGGAGCGTTTTTTATTAAATTGGAAAAGAGTGGTTAATAAGAAATTAATTATATTTATTCAAATATATTAGATTAGGTTTCAGGTTCTCCTAATTCAAAGGTGAGAACGTTCTCAAAAAGTTAGAGTTAGAGCTTACTCGGTCTATTAGACAATCTAAACTTATACCAACCCTATTGTATCGCTTCTCGATTTTACCTGAACCTGATGCATGTCGCTATTTAAAAGGATGAGAAAAAGTTAAGTTACTGAATAATAAATAATAGGCATGTAATGTGACTAATAAAATAAAAACTACTCGAATATTTTTTGAGTAATGTAAATTAGTACTTGAACCTTCAGAGTTTCAATAATAAAAAAAATGAATTCACATATATTATTTTCTTCCGTCTATGAGAGCGTCGATGAAGGGAGTACTTTAGCAATGAATTAACTCAAAACAATAATTTAAAATATCAACTATGTTATAAAACTACGAATGATAAGGATGAAGAAGAAAATGAGATGATACAATAAGGAGGAGATTGGGGAAATTTCTATTGTTTTCAATTATAAAACATGATTACAACTGAATTACAAAGTCCATTATTTGTAGGAATGAGATAAGCAAGAGTCTCGACTGGCGAAAAGACTCGGACATTAGTCGTAGGAGCTATAATAACATTCACAAATATTTATAACACTCTCCCTTGACTGTCATTGTGATACTGCCTTATTAAAAATCTTTTCAGAAATGCCAAGTGGGAAAAAAACTATGATAAAGTAAAAAAGAGTACATTATCCCCTCTTCGTAACATCACTATAAATCTTCAAGTTTACGCATTCAAATTTCACGTACTAGTCTTTCAAAAGTTGTTGTAGGCAAAAGCCTTCGTGAATAAATCTGCTAGATTTTCTGATGAACGTGTTTGTTAAACATCAATATCACCCATTCCATGTGTGAAAAGGAATTTTGGAGATATATGTTCCATTTGATCTCCTTTGATCCTCTCTTTAATTGAGCAATGCATGCAATGTTATTATCATATAATATTGTTGGGGTGTTCTTATTGCGGATAAGCCGCATCGAATGTGATATATTACAAAACTCAATCATACACATTTCTACTAGCTCAATGAATTGTTATTGATGCGGGGACGGGGTGGGACGGTTCGGTTGCTCGACGACACAAGCGAACCAATATGGCGAACGGTGACAGGTGTAGGTGATAAACTGGAAAGTAAGGGATAATGACGCGCCAACCTCCGGATACAAGCTAAGCCACCATTGAAGAATAGACGTGCCCTGCCTGGACCTCGTACGGATACAGCCACATCACCACCTTATCTGGACTCGGGGTTGAATCACACCACAACCGGATACAGCTACGCACCGCCGGTGTAATGAACGCTCGGATAATCTCGCCACACACGGAATCCATCGAGTGATAAGAGAAAAGGAGACTCAAAGAGTTTCTGGGGTTGGTTTTTAAATTCAAGATAAGCTGTCCTCTAGGGTTACAAGACAATGGCTTATATAGGCCACCCCAAAGAAAAGGCAATAAAGAAAAACGAAATAAAAGATACGGAAATAAAATCAAAAGATATGAAGGAAAATATAATATTTCCTCCTGACAAGGTCTAAAAAGTTAGTGGGGCAGGGTAGTGGAGAAGGCGCGACGTTTGGGCTGCAATTTGTCAGACCTGATCCGTCATATCATAACCGCCTCTTGGGTTCCTCGTCGCCTCAGCCTCCTTCGCCTGACCATGTCGCTTCGCCCGAAGACTTTGCCCCTTCGCCTGTCTCTTGATTCGACCACTCCAGCAGCATGAGTTCTTCTTGTCGCCTGGTCATCGCAAGCGAGGCGACTCCAACACCACCCTTGTCGCCCAAGCCCATCCATCTCGCATCATTGTCCCTTTGCTGAAGAAGATCTAAGGGGTATTCATCATCCTCATAAAGTGCAAGATTCTGAACATTGAAAGTTGCCGAGATGCCATATTCTCCAAGCAAGTCGATCTTGTAGGCATTGTTGTTGATCCTTTCAATGACGTGAAATGGTCCATCAGCTCTTGGCACGAGCTTATTCTTTCGGCTGGCAGGGAATCGCTCTTTCCGTAGATGAATCCACACCAAGTCGCCAGATGAAAGATTTTCTCTCGTCGTCCTCGATTAGCCTTTGCTTGGTACTTTTCATTCTGCTGCTCAATGATGGTGCGAACCTTCTTGTGCAGCTTCAACATCTCTTCAGCTCGACGAGGCTGCGTTGTTGTCTACCAATCCTTTCTGAGGCAAAGGTAAAAGTTCAACTGGAATCAGTGGATTAATTCCATATACTACCTCGAATGGGGAAACCCGAGTTGTTGAATGTGGAGCTCGATTATACGCAAACTCAGCCTGGGCGTGTTTGATATCCCAGTCCTTCTGATTCTTGGCCACCATTGTACGTAATATTGCTCCCATAGTTCGGTTCACCACATCGGTTGGCCCATTAGTTTGCGGATGAAAACTCGTGCTGAACAAGAGCTTCATGTCGAGCTTATGCCATAAGATATTCCAAAAGTAGCGCAAGAACTTGGCATCTCGATCTAACACGATCGATAAGGGCACTCCATGCAATCGCACAACTTCCCGAAAGTAGAGATCGGCAATGTGCGAGGCATCGTCTGTCTTCCTACAAGGAATAAATTGAGTCATCTTCGAGAATCAATCCACAACTACCATAATCAAATCCTTTTGCCGCTGGGTGCGTGGTAATCCTAGGACGAAATCCATGCTCACGTGTTCCCAAGGTCGATCAGCAACTGGCAAAAAGTGTAGAGTCCTTGGGGTTGGACGTGACTCTTCGCTCGTTGGCAAGTAGCGCATCGACGAATAATTTGATTAGCGTCCTTAGCCATCTTCGGCCAATAGAAATGCTCTTGTAGCATCTCGAGATTTTTCTGAACGCCAAAGTGGCCTGCTAGTCTTCCTCCATGCACTTATCGAATCAACAGCTCTCTAATAGAACTCCGCGGTATGCACAACTTAACTCCTTGAAATAGGAATCCATCCACCAGGTTGTTCGGATCCTAGGCCTTCTCCGTGCATGCTTTGTAAACTTCTCCAAAGTCTATGTCAGTCGAGTACAACTCCTTTAGCATCTCAAACCCGATAAGTTTCGATTCCATTCTAGCCACCAGATTGGGCCTCCTTGATAAAGCATCTGCTACGATGTTCTTCACACCCGCCTTATGATTCAACACGAATGTGAAGGACTGAAGAAACTCTACCCACTTCCAATGTCTTCGATTGAGTTTCATCTGTCCATTGTTGTACTTCAACGCTTCATGATCAATGTGAAGGACAAACTCTCTTGGTAGTAAATAGTGGCTCCATGACTCCAAAGCTCGAACAATCGAATAGAACTTTTGTTGTACGTAGGGTAGTTTAGTTGAGCACCTCCCAACTTCTCGCTGAAGTAGGCGATTGGTCGTCCCTCCTACAAAAGCACACCACCAATGCCAATTCCAGAAGCATCACACTCAACTTCGAATGCCTTCTCGAAATAGGAAAGAGTTAGCACAAGTGCTTCGCTCAAGCGGCGCTTGCGTTGCTCAAAGCTCAACTGAGCTGCTGCCGACCACTCGAAGGTCATTCATTTCAAGCACTCAGCCAAAGGGGCCGCCATAGTGCTGAAATCCTTGATGAATCTCCTATAGAATGAAGCAAGCCCATGGAAACTCCGCACGTTGTGAGCTGACTTTGGCATTGGCCAATCCCGAATAGCCTGGACCTTGCTTTCGTCGACTCAAATGCCTTCTTCAGACACAACATAGCTAAGAAAGACTAAGCTCGACGTCATGAACTCACACTTCTTGCTGTTTCCATACAATCGTTGCTCTCTCAGCTTCTCGAACAATTGTCGGAGATGATCTAAGTGCTCCCTTTCACTGCGACTATACACAAGAATGTCATCGAAATAAACGACAACAAACTTTCCAATGAATGGGCGAAATAGTTGATTCATCAGTTGCATGACGTACTAGGTGCGTTCGAAAGTCCGAATGGCATGATCACCTACTCATAGAGACCAAACTTAGTTTTGAACGCCGTTTTCCACTCGTCTCCTTCTCTCATGCGAATTTGATGGTAGCTGCTTCTCTGTACTTGATGTGATTCGATTGATCGCTCGGCTGTCAAAGCACATTCGCCACGAGCCATGCTTCTTGGGAACGAGAATTGTTGGGACAGAACATGGGCTAAGACTTTTCCGAACAAAACCACGTTCAATGAGCTCTTCAACCTGACGTTGCAGCTCTTTCGCCTCGTCCAGGTTGCATCTATAAGCTGGACGATTGGGCAACGATACTCCGGGGATGATATCAATTTGATGCTGAATATCCCTCAAATGTGGAAGTCCACCCGGCATCTCCTCCGAAAATACGTCCGCAAACTGCAAAAGGAGCTTTTGAACCTGTGGAGGAATGGCTGAAACATGTTCTCCTCCCTCCTCGAACAACATCAGCATATAGATCCTCCTTTCGCCGTGAATCACCTGGGGTCAACTCCATTCGCATCGAACTGGATTCTTGCTCGCTTGATGGTATCACAGTCGTCGTCGATAGGGGTAGAAGGGTGATCTTCTTCTGGTCAAGGATGACGGAGTAAGTATTCTTGAATCCATCATGTGTCGCACATCGGTCGAATTGCCATGGTCTCCCCAATAGCAAGTGACAAGCGTCCATGGGTACGACTTCGCACGTGACAGTATTCTGGTAGTTCTGGCCAATATTCACCGACACCAGAACTTGCTTTGTGATTCTCACGTCACTCTCCTTGCTCAACCACTGAAGCTTATATGGTCGAGGATGAGGCTTGGTCGATAACTTCAACTTCTCGACCAAGATGGTAGAAGCCACATTAGTGGAACTCCCACTGTCGACTATTACGTGACAAACTTTCCCTTGTACGGTGCAACGGGTCTGGAATATTTTCTCGCGCTGGTCGACTTCTTCAACTATAGCATTCGCACTGAGAGCCTTTCGAATGACCAAGAGCTGTCCCTCATCCGGCTCCTCAATATATTCTTCTTCGACGTCCCAAATAGGTTCGCCTAGTTGTTCGTCCATCTCCTCTTCGCATGGGTTCTCCATGATAGTTATCGCTCATCGATTAGGACACTCTGCCGCCATGTGCCCAATCCCTTGGCACTTGAAACACTTATTCGCCCCAACATTGATAGGTGTGGAACGAGCGGTCCACTTTCACTTTTCCTTTCTTCATCAACGGGTTGGATCTCATAGACGCACTCCCTTTGCTGAAAGGCGTCGTCCTCATAGTCGCTCTAGCACTCGCCCTCTTCGCTTGTTGCTTCTCAACCTTGTGGGCAAGATTGCAAACATCCGAGAAACTCTAATACGGTTGAAGCTCCACTGCGTCGGTAACGTGTTGTTTCAGTCCTCTTAGGTACCCTGCGATAGTCTGCTCTGAAGGCTGAGATAAATCGCTCTATATCATCAACCTCTCGAACTTGTGGGTATACCCCGCTGCACTCGATGTTTGTTGTACCGAATTCAGCTTGAGGAATATATCTTGTCTATATCGCTCAGGAAGAAATCGCTTCCTCATCGCTCGCTTCATCTTTTTCTATGAGCGAATCTTCTCCTTTCCGTCCCTTCGACGCTGAAGGTTAAGGTTTTCCTACCATAGACTCGCATACTTTTGGAGTCGTAAAGCAGCTACCTTTACTTGTCGATCCTCCGGTATCTCTTCATACTCAAATATTCACTCAATCGACTGAAGCCAGTCGACGAACTCCTCCGGATCTAGCTTCCATCAAACTCCGGGATGTCCACACGGATATTAACATGTCGAGCGGGCTGTCGCTCCCGGTGATTCCTCCAAGAACGCTCTTCGACACTTAAGTCATCGACAAAGGGGTTGTATTCCTCCTCTGTTTCGACGGGTTGTGGAAAACGCTGTCGCATATTTCTTCTTTCTCCAAGAAGCTGCTGCACTTGTTGCCTCAACTCCTCAACTTCCTACTCAAGGCAGACTGAACGAGCATCTTCCAATGTCATACCACGACGTAATCGGTTCGCCATGACAACCTTGCGCTCTAATACCAACTGATGCGGGGAAGGGGTGGGACGGTTCGGTTACTCGATGACACAAGCGAACCAATATGGCAAACGGTGACAGGTGTAAGTGATAAACTAGAAAGTAAAGGATAATGACGCGCCAACCTCCGGATACAAGCTAAGCCACCACGAAGAATAGACATGCCCTGCCCGGACCTCGTACGGATACAGTCACAGCACTACCGTATTTGGACTCGGGGTACGACATCACAACCGGATACAGCTACGCCCCAACAGTGTAATGAATGCTCGGATAATCTCGCCACACAGGGAATCCACCGAGTGATAAGAGAAAAAGAGACTCAAAGAGTTTCTGGGGTTGGTTTTCAAATTCAAGATAAGCTGTCCTCTAGGGTTACAAGACAATGGCTTATATAGGCCATCCCAAAGAAAAGACAATAAAGAAAAACGAAATAAAAGATACAGAAATAAAACCAAAATATAAGGAAGAAAAATATAATATTTCATCCTGACAAGATCTGAAAAGTTAGTGGGGCAGGGTAGTGGAGTAGGCGCGAAGTTTGGGCTGCAATTTGTCAGACCTGATCCGTCCCGCCTCTTGGATTCCTCGTCGCCTGAGCCTCCTTCGCCTGACTGTGTCGCTTCGCTCGAAGACTTTGCCCCTTCGCCTGTCGCTTGATTCGACCACTCCAGCAGCGTAAGTTGTTCTTGTCGCCTGGTCATCGCAAGTGAGGCGGCTCTAACACCACCCTTGTCGCCCAAGCCCATCCATCTCGCATCAGTTATGATCTCAAAATGGTTAGATGATGTGACTATAGTTGTTTGTTTCATAGATCTCCAAGATATAACAGTAACACTACACGTAAATAAATACCCCGTTTGAGATTTACCATTACGAGGGTCTGATAAATATCATACATCTGCATAACCAATCAATTATGCTTCATGCATATAAGGATAGTAAAATCCTTGGTTAATTGTTCCTCCAAGGTATCAAAAATATGTTTAATTCTATCCCAATGTCCTCCTTCACATTTTTTACCGACATCACAACGGGGGTTTCCAGGATGTCAGCCTTTGGGTTCGGGTGCTCTTTATCCGTGATAATATGGTGATAACTTTAGGACAAAGTCGCAAGCCTTTGAAATTGTTCAGGGAAGAATCCAATATAGTGATCGGAGATGGCTTCTTTGGAGTTATTTCAACATAAGAAGCCTACTTCCCTATGTCCTCCTTGAAGTTTTCTCTCCTTGGACCTCTTATAGAGACTCTCGTCCGGGTAGGAGGTTTCTTCTCTCAAGCCTTCAAAGTCTTTCTTCGGTTCCTTCTATGCGTCACCAAAGTCTAACCTTCTTCAACATGTACCTCATCATGGCCAATTTCGCAGCTTGACATCTTGATGTCACGACTATCATCCGGTATCACCTTTGAACGCTGTAAAGCGATAATCTCATCAGGGCTAAATGACCCAAAGATAGTATTGGAGACATCCAAAGTTGCAACATCCACCAAGTTTGAAGAAACCATCAAACCTATGTCAATCGTGTTCTCTCGGGCAAGCTCCATAACTTTCTCATCGAAGACAAACACTTCTCAATAGGATGGCCCAGGACACGGTGACACATACAAAAATTTGGATCCCCTGCTCGACTCGCTTGTTGTGGTCATTTTGATGAGAGAAGTTCAATCATCTTAACAGACACAAGAAAGTAAGTATATCCACGACATCTGATTCTATGAAAGGATATTGTTTATTTAGCTTCTCCTCCAAAGTCGGTCGGCTCTTCTCTATTTGGGGAATTGCTGGAGCTGAGGTTGAAGCGTTTGATTGTCTTTTCTCCCTTGTATTTGGAACCTTGACGGGGATAACATCGGTAGCCATCACTTGTTTCTTGTTATCCTTGAAAGCAAGCGTATCCCTAGTTCTACTAACCAGTCATCCCGTTTCCTTGGATACCTCAGGAACCGGAAGATCTCCTACACCAACTCCTACAAAACTCAACTCCATATCATGCACTCTTATAGCCAGTTCCTCAAAAGATCGAGGTTTGCTCCCTTGCAAAATATAACGGATCCTCCAAACCATTCCTTAAATGCACATATCTATCGATGTCGCTTCAAACAAGCGATCTCTACAGTTCAAGCTTAGGTTTTTCCATCGTTGAATATAATCAATGATGTGTTCTACTTCCCTGACGAGTGTTAGTAAGCTCGATCATTCTCACTATAAGCCAATGCTATAAAAGAGGTTCAAGAATTCCCATTCCAACTGATCCCAACTGTCAATGCTTCCTAGTTTGATATCGATATACTAGTCAAAGGCATTTCCCTTCAAGGAGTGGACGAATTGCTTAACTATTAGGTTCCATCTATACATGCATTGTTGCAAGTCTTAAAGAAATGAGCCACATGTTGCCTTCCCATCAAATTGTTGGAAATGCGGGGGCTGATAACCCATTGGCATGCTCAAGCTTTTGATTCTTCGACTATATGGCTTATAGTACACTGAAGATGTGGCAAATTTTCCCTCAAGCTCATCCTTTAGTGCCTCTTGTATTAATTCCTTCATTTCTGTAGTTGAGATTGGAGCATTAATAGAGGCTTATACAAGTTTTGATGAATCATCCATATTCAACACATGCTTGCCTTTGTCTTTGCATACATGAGAACCTCCTTCATCATATGTTTTTCTAGATTCTTTATTCCCGAGCTTGTTTTCAACATACTCAAGTTGTTGATCTCTATCCTTCATGAATTTCATCATCGCCTCTACTACTTTGGTGAGAAATGCAACTTGGTCTTCCAATGATAGGGTATCTGCATTATAACCTGCATACTTCTTATTACTTCTCAACTAGACCAACCTCATTAGTGTTTCTGAAAGGATTTGGTGAAGAGTCTTCTGATGAGCTATTATAAAAGTTTAGTAGGGAAACTAGCGACATAATGCCTTTACTTAACGGCATATTTCCAGTAATCTCCTTGTAGGATGGAGGTGACTTTGGAGAATCGACGAATGTCTTCTAACTCCTACATTTGCTTGCGTGTTTTAGCCCTTTATTGAGCAAAGCTCCATTTTAGAGTGTAGTCAGATGAAGAGTCCCGAAAGGAGAGACAATTGATAAACGGTTGTGGAAGCTGCCCAAAGAAATTGGCGATATGACACCCTAGTTGAGAGGTTTCTTTCTGTAACCTCCTTATATGATGGAGGTGACCTGCTATAGATGGATTGGAGGATTTTCTTAGTCTCCTTATATATTTTAGCTATGGGTCGGGTTTTGGTAACTTCACGAGATCTGGCCGATATGAAGCTTTTAGATGAGTGAGACGAAACACCAGCCAACTGATTGTTCATAGCATTGGTGAAGTTCTTCAGTATGATCATCTTTGAAGCCATAGGATACTTGGACGTAAAGAGGTGGGGGGCAGAGATGGTCCCCCTGGGCATGTCAAAAATTAGTGAACACAAAACCTCGTAGTCCAAATATAAGACTAGAAATGGTGTAACAAATTGTCGTATGAAAAATATAAGCGGGTTCAATCTCTAGTCATGAGAATACACTTGAATCCCCTGATTCTATACTCGCAAGATATCTACAATGTGGATGGGATGATGCTCTGGCGAATGTCCACTGAAGCTTCAGGGAGATATGTTAATGAAGACGCTGAGACTGTAGAGAGTGATCAGGCCAGTCTGAGCTATATGGGCGTCGGTAGAACTTTGTTGTTGATTGTGTGAGGAGAGTGCTCGAGAGCTTCCCCAGACTAAAGAGTTTCTCACACTTGAAGTTGTGTTAAATCTCAATCTCACGCCCTTGTATATATTATACCGGTCGATATAACGTATAGTTTTGGACCGAATGATATTATCTTGACATCAATAATATTTTAACGTCTACAGTGAGAAACACGCTTTCCGATAAAATTTTCATTTCTGCAAATTTCAAAATTTTCTACTCACTTTTTTTCCCTTTGGTTTCCAGTGTAACCAAACACAACATTAGTATTTGTCAGGCTTGGCTTGTATATAGATTATATAATGCATTCTGCCCTACTCGGGTTATAGTTATCGAAATGTATTGGGAATTAAGATCGTTAAATTCTTCTTGGCTAGGTCTTGATTATTTTTGCAGATGATTGTTGATAAGGTTTTCTTAAGGGTCGGGTTACAAACAATTGACGTTATTACCTATCGAATGAATGAATTACTAAACATCTTCCTCTCTAATATATATGCAACTTTTCTATGAAAAGAATGACAAAAATTAATTGGTAAAATATCGATTTCTGTCTATAACTATTTTATAATTTTCTATTTCGTCCATATCTTTCATTTTTTTATTTGTGTCCACAAATTTAAATTCAACTTCTTTATGTCCTAAAGGAAACAACGTTATAAAAAATACAAACATGGACTAACTGGGAAAGAGAAATGCATATGCGTATTCCAACATGTATTTCATCCAGACACATAACCCCTTTCTTCTTCGGGACATTAAATAATTTCTCCCAAATTCACCCAAACCCTAGAATTACAGAAGGTGGAGCTAGAAGAAGTAAGGTAGTAGGAAGCTTGGATCTAGAAGAAGGTCTGGTGGTAGGAAGGCAAGGAGGTAGAAGAAGTTTGGAGGTAGAAGAAGACGGAAGATTTTTTAGAAGAACACCTGGTCCCTTCGCCTATCGGCTTGGCAGGCAAGCTATTATCAACTAACCATAATAGTTCGTTATTAGAATTAGACCAATGAGATTTTATTCGCCAAATACATTATGAAAGTATCTATATCTATGAATGCGTTCATGTAAGACAAAATTGACCGAATTGGGTTGAATTCAAGGGGAAGGTTGGTTCGTGGGTTAGATCAAGTTAGTCCATTGATTTCATGTTAGGTTGTGCATATTGTTACAGGTTAGTTTAAGTTAATTTGTGGGTACTGTTACAGGTTAGTTTGTGGGTATTGGTTAGTTTAGGTTAATTCGTGGGTCTTGTTTCAAATTATGTATTGGTTAGTCAAAGACATGGTGTAAACTTGTGTATTGTTTCAGGCTCCAATAACATATCAATGATGCAAAGCAATTATTGGAACGACTCCATCCAAATGAGCAACCTCAAGTATTCGTAAGTGTCGGCATAAGCACGAACGATGATACACTTCATGGAGTAAGGCAAATCCTGGCCGTCGGTTCTTTCGTTGTTTGTCTTGGAAGGTAAAGTATTAGGAGTTTGATTGAGGTTATTTTTTTGCATTTGAGGTTGATATTCAATATAAGTGTGTTAGATCAATATGATGATTATTATGGATATTTTGAGTGATTGGACGATGATATTCCATTTCGTCAAAAGAAAGTAATTACATAGCTGGATGATACAAAGAAGATGCTGGAAACCAAGGTCGAAGAGATGGAAAAAAGAGGAGCATTGAAAGCTAAAATGACGAAGCTAGAAAAGAAAGTGGTGAAGTACAAGAATAGATATGAAGAAAGTGAGAAAACTAAAGTTGTGATTATGTTATTCGAAATTGTGTTGTAATTATGTTTTGTTCAATAGTAAGTTAATTACTTACTACTGAGTTTGTGTAATGTTAATGTAGTGACTGGATGAGTTTCTATAATGTTGAAGCAGTGACATGGTATTGTTTAGTTACAACAAAATGTCATAAGCTAGTAATGGCTCGGCCACAAGCATCATGTTTAATTATAATAAAATGTCATAAGCTAATAATGGCTCGGTCATAAGCATCATGTTTGATTACAACAAAACGTGCATGGCTCGACCATAAACATCATGTTTGATCACAACAAAACGTCATGAGCTAAACCAGAACTCATCATGGCTCTTACCATGACATGTTTGATATAGCCAACAATAACTACCACTAGTGCCCCTACTTACACTTCTGACCAGAACCACCATTACTACCACTAGTGCCCCTAGTTATTGAACCGGCTTCACTTCTTGGCTCTCCAACAACCTGTCCAGAATCAGCTTCACTTCTACGGCTGCATGTTCTTTTGTTATGTCCAGTTCTTCCACAAAGCATGCATTTAGTTCCCCTTCTTATTATAACAAGTACACATGAAATGATGTCTCTAAAGAAGTACCTGAAATCATGTTTTGGCTAGTTACATACCTGAGATCCGAGATTGGGGCACATCTGATTGTTGCAAGCTCGATGGTTCCATATGAGATTGGGGCTTACCTGAAATCTACGACGATGAAATGTCACCTTTGCACGTCCTTCTATTATGACCCCATCTATCGTAAATTGAACATTTCATTCTAACACCTTTCTTTGACATCTTGAATGAACTTTTCATAGGTTCTTCTTCCTTGCTTTTCATTCTGTTTTGTTGCTTTAGTCTGCCTGGAAGCTTCTTGTATGGTGGTGGCTCGATTGGTTGTCCTTCTACGGGTGGCCAAAATTTAGCACCCTCAAACGGCTCCAACTCAAGGTTTTAGGCTTGCCTAAATGTCTCTATCTTGTAGCATTGATGTATGTAGTCCTCAACATCACATTTCATGTAGTGAATGCATGCTTTACATGATGACACGGTACACCATGCAAATCCCATTGTCTACAGCTACAAGTACCACCGTGTTGTAAGCATGGCATAGATACTTCAAACTTCTCACAAATCAATAGCTTGACAACATGACTAGCATCAATCTCTTTTAATGCCTCAACTTCTTTTCTAACATTCGGACATAACACATCATGGCTTCTCATACCAAGTTTTCTCTTCTCAACATAGCTATCTATGGTAATCTCTTAGCATCAACGATAAAAAAAGTTGAAGGTCTCACGCATATTATTGTTGCTCGTGTTGCATTTACTTGATGTGCGAAAGAAAGCTTTGCAAAAGTGTTCGGACCTTTTTTTTTGAAATCATCTGCTGCTTCAATCAATCCGGGACAATCGTTTCTTCCAACTTGCATCTCCCATAAAGCATTATTGAAATCAACTTTATTAGTGCTCTTCACTGCCTTGTAGAAATAGCTCTTCAAGAATAAATCCTTGTGATTCACTTTCCAATTCTGGTAGGTATGCCTTGCGCAATTTATATGCTCTGCTTCTGGTGCAAGATTGATAATTGTATCAAGAAGCCCCTACAAGACACAAAGTGTGAAGAAGCATGCATTTCATTAAGACAAAAAACCTACTATGTAAGGCATAAGAAACATACCTTTTGTTAATCGCTGATAAATGTCTCCCAACTCCATTACCAACATCAAGTTGTTTGAATAATAATTCCATAAACCAAGTCCATGATGTAATATTTTCACCTTCTACAACAGCACATGCGGTAGGAAACATTCCATCGTTTCCATCACGTTCCAAAGCAGTCAACAATATGCCACCAGCTTTAGATTTTAGAAAAGTCCCATCAAATCCAATAAAATGTCTGCAACCTAATTTAAACCCCTGCACTAATGGTTGGAATTAGATAAACAATCTCCTGGACATAGTATATAAGCTGGATATCTTCTTCTCAAAGCTGCCAAATAAGACCTTAACCCTATGAAATGTTCATCTATTTTTCTCGTAACTAGAGTCTCTGCCAACCAACCGGCCTTATACACTTTCATCAAAGGAACCTCAACTGTGAACTTTTCCATCACCTCCTACTGCATCTCTCTGGTTGTACAACCATCTCTGCGTACGTTACCTAAAATAATCTGGTTTGCCAATAATTGGGTTACTGCCTGGCAATTTTGCATGCTACGACAGCAGGTATGTTCGGGCCTAATGATTGTAATTACTAACGCGTTGTCCTTCTTCAATCACGAACCATATAACCTCCAAGGATAACCTTTCTAACAAAGAGCCTCTTGCCTGTTTCCATTGCTCCTTTTCGAACGGATATTATATCTATTCAATATGGTATATTATTGCACAACGCCATGCAGCTGCCTAGGAGTATCGAAACGCATGCCAAGCTTAAAACAAATGGTTTTATGATCACATTGAAAATCATAAATAGAGATTTCACAATTCATTTTCTTTCTTCTAACCCTTATTGTAGAAATTCCATCATTAACGCCTAATTCATCATTTGTTTTCTCATATTCACTATCTACTTCATCATCATTGCCTGACACATTCTCACCCTCAGCCTTATAATCTAGGTCAAGCTCAGGCTCCACATCAGTATCGGCCTCAATCTCAGGATCCGCCTCCGAACTACGACTTTTCTCAGGCTCCTCCTATGAAATATTACCTTTCTCATCCGACCCTTCACAATATATGTTTACTTTACCACCATTCTCACAAGAATTTACGAAATCTATCACTTATTTATCTACGATTCTTTCCCTCATATGCCCCGAAATTCCATACCACATTTTCCTCACCTTAAAGCTAGAATCTTTCGCAAATGCAATGATAGTGAAATAACTAATCAAGTCACAATCAACTCCCCATATTTAATTATCCGACCACCATTGTACACAGCGGTTCCAACAAAACTGATTGTTCCATTAACATGCAACCGATTCTCTTCATCCTAAAATGGAGCGGAATCAACCTAAACAAAATAACAAGTTCTTTTTACATTCAACACACCCAGACCACAAGAACCCTATGCCACAGAAAGGAACCGGTAACTAACCTCAAATTTACGATTATCTGAGAAACCAGGAAAGGGTTGGGTAATAGATTCGAAGGAAAAATGTTGCGATTGAGGAGGTTATGCCCCGACGAAGGAAAAAGGATTGCGATTCTAAGGTTTGGGGGGATTTGGGGGAAATTATTTAATATCCCGACAAAGAAAGGGGTTATGTATAAGGACAAAATACATGTTAAAATACACTTATACATTTCTCTTTCGCCGTTAGTCCACATCCGCTGTTTTTTATAACGTTGTTTCCTTTAGGACATAAAAAGTTGAATTTGAGGTTGTGGACTCAAACGAAAAAATTGAAGATATGAACGAAATAAAAAGTTACGAAATAGTCGTGGACAGAAGTCGATATTTTGTCATAGTTACATTTTTTAATTAGACACACATACTTAACGAATTAATATTATTTTATTTTATCATCGATGAAACTAATTTAAAATAAATATAATTTATTGAAAACCATATGTAAATTTTCATTAGTAAAATTAAGTTGAACGAACTTAGCCGTAGAAATTTAAGCCATGGTTGTTATATATTGATTTCGATCGTATATTACAGTCTTGTTTTGATATTTCTTTTTAGTTCGTTCTTAATCTTTTATTTTTCCTCGCTTTTATTTTGTTCTTTTGAAAGATAATATTTAATGTAATTTTGTACTAGAATTTCCCTTATATGGCATTTTCTCGAGTAGATTCGGTCCTAGGAATAGTAAGAAAAGTGATGTGTTTTGAATAAATGTTTCACGGTAAATCTCTTTAAAAATAAATAAATATTCTTTAGAAAATAATTTCAAAATAAGAAAGGGAACACATTTAATTTATTTATTATTTGAATATGAAAATGCATGTATGCTTCATTGATCTGTTTGACCTAATTATCTTACATTTTTTCCTTGAATATAAGCTAGCGGATCGTGTAATTATTGCACGACTATTGCATGCTGGTTGCGTACGGACTATAAACGCCTATCATGTTGCATTTGTGAAATACAAAAACATTTTGTTTAAATTTGCACACCGACATGATTTTCACCTCTCAATATATTGAAATAAATTTAATCAGTTGGCAACCCTCCTTAAATTTATTTACTTTAGCTGGTTCAATTAAGCATAAAAGTAAAATTCGATCGATGAACTATAATCTTAAAAATACCAAAAAAGGCATATTAATTAATTTTAAAAAACTCACGAGACATTCTACTTTTACGATATTAATATTGTTGGCACAGGGAAACATTGGCCGCCAAACACTCGAAATAACAACGATCGAAATAACAACCTTAGTTTGGAAACAAAACTCTTGTAGCGTTACAGAACACTTAGCACACGGGAAATAGAATAGTACTTGGACACCACTGTAATAAACTTTTGTCCGAGAAATTATCCGTAATGTTTAACAAAGGAAAATGACATCTATTTATATTATTCAATTAACTTCAACTGCAAAGACTTAGTAAACTCCAAAGTTGGCGATCATGAGTTGAACATTGAAAAAAATTACGTTTTTGGGAGTTCATGGGCTATTTTCCTTGAGAAGATGCCATGGTTTGAACTCGAATTGTTACGAACTCAAACTGACCCGGACTGATGAAAGCTAGAACCGCTGCTAAAGCCTCAAACTCCTCGATTATGTATTTACTCCTATGGGCTATGGGCCTAAGATTTTATATATGAACATATAATATCGATTTATGGCATCAACTTTGAGGCAATTTTCTGTTTTGTCATTAATTTAGTTCGTTATATAGTTTTGTCACCGACTTTTGTTTCTATTTTGATTTTGGCCAATCTTGAATTTTGTCGCTCGAAAGCCAAACATGTCTTAAGACACAATTTTCATTTATTGACTAAAAAAGAAAAAATTTTTACAAAAATGATAAATAATACTGAAACCTCTCCAATGTTATTTTATTTT
This sequence comes from Melastoma dodecandrum, assembly GCA_029817715.1. NCBI lineage: Eukaryota > Viridiplantae > Streptophyta > Magnoliopsida > Myrtales > Melastomataceae > Melastoma > Melastoma dodecandrum. Next base: position 1,077,637 of record JARUPY010000606.1, read on the forward strand.
AAAATTTCGATGGCCAGATCAAGTGAGTTGAAAGCCGGAGTTGGATGATATTTGTTGATGCAGTAAAAAATATACAAAATTGATGAATGTCGGAAGATTGCTCTATTGGGAGGCCATTGATATGGGTAAAGTGAATTATGAGGTGAATGAATGAGAGGTTGGAACTCCACTATTATAAGACACGAGTCGGAATATGTTATGACCTTGTTTGGCTTTCGCTAGAAGAAATTCAAGATTGGCCAAAATTAATATAAAAACGAAAGTTGGTGACAAAATTATATAACAAACTAAAATAACGACAAAACAGAAAGTTGGCCCGAAGTTGACGTCATAGATAGATATTTTGCCTAATTATTATGTTATAATGGGTCACGTTAATTTTCCTTTTCTTTGAAATCTAATTTATTTGAAATTTTTTTGAAACATATCAGTTTGAAGATGTATCCTATCATATGGTTAGATTTTATGGTGAACTGTATATGATGAGTTGAAAAAAAATAGCAAAAGCAAGTAAACATGTTAAATACGTACAATTTTTTTATAATTTTTAAACATGTTAACACGTATAACACATTTAATAAATAATTCAGTTCTTGAATTTAACATCTCGACATGATCAATTAAATAGATTACAAATAGTCGAGAGATTTGACTTAAAAAAATGCAAATTGCCCCCCCGGTGAGGTGCTGATTGTAGTGTGGTTTTAGGGAGCACAAACAATAACTAATAAAAAGCTTGTGGATCTGAGTATGCTTGCGATTAAAGGAGATTAACGTTAGAACAACACTCGCTCGGGATGAAACCAAGTTTGAACTTACACTCTGAAGCAATGTTGTCGGGATCGCGAATCAAATCGTTAAATCGTTAAATCAAGCCGGTCAGCATAACTCAAAAGAAAATGCCTTTACCACTAAATACAGGTACGCATGTATCCTTTTTTATGTTTGTTTTGTTTTACCTTGTTAATAAACATGCCTTGTTTTCATCGACAGCTGTACATTCTGAAAAGTCACAAACTCCATATGACAACAGACATGTCAAGAGACAGAGGCGTTCAAGGGATGCATCCGGGGACCTCGATGTAGTCGAAAACGGTCCTAAGGGAAGCTTAGGACCGTTCAAGCTTAGGTCCTAAGGGACATTTCAAGCTCCTAAAGCCGCTTCACAAGGACAAGCTTCCACCTAAGGGAAGCAACGGTCCTCTCATTTTGTTGATTTAGTCTCAACTACACCCGCCGCATCGTTTTTCTGCTTTGATTCTATAGCCTCGCGAGCATATAAGAAGTTTGCTACTAGTATTTGGGATGATATCAAGGAGAAGGTTTCGAGGACCCCTTTCAGTAGAGGACATGTTATTGCCGAGGAGATTAAGGATGCTCTCAATCTCATCGATAAATGCGAACATTTGGATCTGACTCTCATTCACTCTTTGATTACGAAGTATACAGAGGGCTCCATGCGATACTCAGACTTAGCGACTACTACTAAAGGAGTGATGAGTACAGCAAATCGTGACAAAGAGGTGGCATTGATCAGAAATTGTCTCGTTGAAACTGAAGTTAAAGAGAAGAGTATCATGGTGGAGAAGACCAACTTACAGGGTCAGCTCGCTGAAGATGGAAATTGGATTGAAGAGCTCCAACGACAATTATCTGATTGCACTAAGGCCAAGGCAGATCCGGAGGACATTCTCAAGAAGGCTATAACAAAGGCTTATGATGTGGCTTCAAAGGTTGAGGGCTTAAAGGAATCCATGCGTGCTTTAGAGGGAGTTAACGTGGTCTATGACGAAGATCTTCAGTCTTCGGAACAGCTTCGCGAGTTGATCGAGACCTCGCACGAGGAGATTACACAATTTACTCTAGAGCCTTGAGCCCCTTTTTTTTTCTAGTTCATTTAGACTTTAGAATTCGATTCGTCCCCCTATTATGTCAGACTATAATAACCCTTTTCTTTTAATAAAAAAAATGGTTCAGAGTTCGTATGAACCAGGATTATTTCATAATCCTTTTATTATGTAGTTCACAGTTTATACTCGTGCGGACTAAGAATATTGTATTTTATTTAGCCGTTCACAGTTTATACTCGTGCGAGCCAGGAGATGCTCTTTTTTATTTTTTTGTTGATTTTTTTAGTCTTTTTTCTTTTTTTGTGTTGTGCAGTTTAGGCTCATGCGACATGGACCATTATTCTTCAGGCGTAGTATCGCTTTAGGAGCTTTCCGTTGATCGGTCCAACGCGTACTCCATCTTGATTAACTATCTTGTAGGCGCTCCCAGTGTAAGCTTCTTGGACGACATATGGGCCATCCCACTTCAAGGTGAACTTGCTTCCAGTCTTGTGCGCTATGATTATAGGTCTTCTTACTGCAAGTATGAGATCCACAATTTGGAAGGAAGGTTGACGCACTTTCTTATTAAAAGACTTGGACATCCTCACTTGGTAGCACTCGATTCGTTGTTGTGCTTGCGGACGCTTTCCATATAGGGCTTCCAATTCCTGTAACCGGTCGCACATTATCTTCTTGACAAAGTTCCTCCTGTATAGCCACTCGTGGCGACGGTATTTATCGTTCGAGTGGGAGGACCGCCTCAACACCATAGACCAATGAGTACGGCATCATTTGGGTCGCAGTTCTATATGTCATTCGATATGCCCATAGAGCTTCTCCAACTCGTTCATGCCAATCTTTTCTGGCTTTATCAACCACCTTTTTGAGAAGGTTACATAGCGTCTTATTGAATGCTTCTGCTAATCCGTTTGCCACCGCATAATACATGGAGTTATACTGCTTGAAGCCAAATTGCTCGAAGAATTTATCCATGGCCTTATTAGAAAAGTCCCAGCCATTATCAATGATGATATGGCGAGGCACCCATAAGGAACGATGATATTATTCTTGATGATGGTGATAGCCGTTTCTTTCTTCACCTCCCGAAAAGGTGCAGCTTCTACCCATTTTGAAAAAAAGTCAGTTACTGCTAAGATATATGAATGACCCCCTGACAATTTAGGCGTGATAGGGCCCCCAACATCTAGCCCCCATGCTTTAAATGGTCAAGATGCTACAGTTGGATGAAGTGGCTCAGGCGATTGATGGATAAAGTTGGTATGAAACTAACAAGCTTGGCATCTCTTGGCATACTCCATGCAGTCCTTCACCATAGTCGACCAGTAATAACCCATTCTCTTCAATTAGAAATGAAGTTTGGGTCTAGACTGATGAGCTCCATATACTCCAGAATGCACTTCTTCTATTGCTTTGGTGGTTTCTATTTCTCCAAGAAATCGTAAGAACACTCCTTCGAATGATCGTCGATAAAGAGTATTCTTGAAATATATGAACCGATGTGCTCATCTCCTAACATCTACCTTTTATCGAGGATCATCAGGCAACTTTCCGTGCTCAATAAAGTCAATGAGTGGTCGTCTCTAGTCTTGGTCTTCCACATTATCGACATAGATGATATTGACTTCCTCTTCTTCCTCATCAAAGGTTGGAGGATCCGCCCAAGCTTGACATAATCGAATACACTTGCTTGACCACCGAAGTGAATGTAGAAGCGAGGTTCGAAAAGGCATTTGCTTGCGCATTTTCCCTTCTTGGTGTATGACTTATTATAAAATCCTGGAACCATCCTACGAGTTTAACTCCATAGTCATGATATGACAAAAGCTCTGGCTTGCGAATTTCGTATGTAGATAGAAGTTAATTGATCACAAGTTCGAAGTCTCTATATACCCTTAAACTATGCACTTTGTTATCCCTGGTCATTTCTAACCCTAATATGAGGGCTTGATATTCAACCATATTGTTTGAGCATAATTGTTTCAGGGTGTTTGCATATGGGATGATATCTTCATAAGATGCAACGAAGACAACTCCAGCTCCTGCACCTCTTTGGGTAGCCAATCCATCAAAGAACATCTTCCATGGATGGGGAGTATCCACCAACATCACTTTCTCGTCGGGTAATTCCTCAGAAATTTTCAAATCATCTGGTATAGGATGATTTGTTAAGAAATCAGCCAAAGCTTGCCCTTTCACAGCCTTTTGAGGCACATATGAAATCTCAAACTCCTGGAGCATAAGTACCCATTTCGCTAGATGACCAGATAGTACTGGCTTTGACATGATGTACTTGAGTGGATCTATCGTGATATGAGGCGAACAGAGTGTGTTTGCAAATAATGTCGCAACTTTTGTATAGCAAACATCAATGCGAGTCATGTCTTCTCAATTGGAGAATAATTCAGCTCTGCACCAGCCAAGGTTCTGCTCAAATAATATATTCTCCTTTTCGTCATCATTCTCTTGTGCTAACAAGACCCCAATGAAGCTTATTCCTCTACTGTTATGTATAATATGAGTGGTTTCCCAACTCGCGGCTTTGATAAATATGCCTTTATGCTATTAAAGGCATTCTTACAAGTTTCATCCCACTCAAAAGGAATATATTTCTTCAATAGCCGATGGAAAGGATGACATCGTCCAACCAAATAAATCTCTGGATATATGCGAGCTTCCCTTGAAGGCTCTTCAGCTTGTGTATATTCCTTGGCTTTGGCATCTTTATAATCGCATCTATCTTTGACTGGTGGACCTCTATGCCTCAATGCTGAACGATGAAGCCAATGAATTTGCCCGAACTGACCCCAAATGTACACTTCATGGGATTCATCTTCAGTTGATATTTACGCTGTCTGTCAAATACTTTTCTTAAGTCATCAATATGATCATGCCTTCGTTTGGACTTGACAACCAAATCATCCACATAACACTCTATGTTTTTATGTAGCATATCATCGAAGATGCGTTGCATTGCTCTTTGATAAGTTGCTCTTGCATTCTTCAACCCAAAAGGCATTACCTTATAACAGTATATTCCTTTTGGTGTACGAAAAGCTGTGATTTCTTCATCCTTCGGGTCCATTCGAACTTGGTTATATCCCGACGATCTATCCATAAAATTGAGTGCTTCATAGCCAGTGGTAGCATCTACCATTATCTCAATGATCGGAAGAGGAAAATCATCCTTGGGACATGCATTGTTGAAGACACAAATGTGAAGTTGACCATTCTTTTTCTTGACGGGTAAATATTTGCGATCCATGTTGGGTACTTCACCTCCCGAATGAATCCAACTTCGATAAGTTTATTGACTTCAGCTTCTATCGGGGGAATCAACTCCGCACGAAAACATCGTTGAGCTTGCTTTATGGGACGAACCCCCTGCTTCACAGCTAACTAGTGAACTGCAATCTTTGGGTCGAGGCCGGGCATTTCTTTATAGCTTCACGCAATGATGTCTTTGTATTCCTTTAACAACTGAATATACAACTCCTTTTTTTCAAGCGTTAAACTTGCACTGAGAAAAGTAGGACGATGATTCCCTTCTTCTCCAAGGTCAATTTCCTTCAGTTCATCGACAGTGGACTTCCCATCTTCTAATACTTCAAGAGCATCTTCCGCATCATCTTCTTTGTGAGATGCATCTTTATCAACCTCTGAAACCGTGATATGATAAAAAGCGACAACATCATCTTCAACATTATCGTGAGATAACTTTTTGGTGCCATTTGTAAGTTATACACATTTTCGTGGTCATTTTCAACACTTCTCTCGTAGTCACATCCACAACACTTCGACGCTTCATCCGGGAAGGAATTTTGCTACGGAGATCATTCGTGTCTTCAATAATGACTGGAATATCTTTCCTCTAGTCTACCTTCTTCCATATCCTTTGACTTTTTAGAGCTTGGTCTAATCTTTGTCGTGCAGGTCTCCGAGCATCAGTCTTTTCTTCTAGACACCTAGTCTATCAAATATCGATTTTTGTTTGGGCGGGCCTCCAAGTCGATCGAATACTGAAGTTCCTGCAGGTACCTTGGCAGTTTCATCATTGGCCTCGATGTATTTGGTTGAGGCGTCTTTCACTAGGTAACAATCGGGCTTAGGAGTAACATACCCAAGACCCAATTTTAACTTTTCCACATCTCCTCCTGAATTAACTTCATTTGTGGCGTCACCGAGAATCTTTAAGTCCTCAGTATAGCCAACTACAAAAAGTAATCTGAAAGCATTTGGATCAAATCTATTGGTGCGTTTATTGAGCAATGAATCCAAATAGAGAATTGCCCCCTGCTTTAGTCGAACAAAACCTTTTAGAGGTTCATTCGTGGGGCCTACTGTTGAGAGCTTTGTCATTGGCCAATTGAGTTCTTTCGACAATATTGCTTTTGAACTATCATCACTTACGAAAGGCGGTTCTCCTTCTTTCCTGAATGCTCTAGGGATGTAGCGCAAAATTGGTATGCTCTGCTTTGTGGCATCTTTTGCTTGAGCATTTTCAAGCATCATATCAACTGAAGATTTCTTTTGTTGTAAGGACGGTACATCTGCGCTTGACTCTTTTGAGATACTCTTCACGATGGGGATTAAATTTGACACCTCCACATCTACACTCTTGTTTAAAATAAAACTTGGCATCGACAAAGTATGACTCTGCTTATGCAAAGGGCTTAGTATTCGCCCATACTGTACATGGCAAACCATCCTTAATAAACTTGAAGCATTGATGAAGAGTTGATACAACGACTCCATATTCGTGCATCCATGGTCCACCTAACAATATATTATAGGTCGTCCTTGAATCGATAACATAGAATGTTGTGCGAGATTCCATGTCACCTATCGTGAGAGAAAGACAAATTTTTCCAACGGCTCGTTCTCCGCCTTGGTTAAATCATTGAATTATCAGCCGACTACTTGAGAGATCATCCACTCCCAAGCCAATATCCTTCAATGCTTTTGATGAAATGATATTTACTACTAAACCTAGGTCAATCAGGATGCGATTAACCTTTGTGTATATCCAGACACAAATAACAGTCGATTGTGGGACTTATGACCTGCAAGAAGATCATCATCGGAAAACTTGATGGACAATTCTCCTTCACGTTTTCAACTGATATCTCAGTAGAGCTTGCTGGGATGACAACCTTTGGATTGGACTTCTCTTTATCCGTGTCAATATGGTGCCAACATTGGACAAAGTCGTAAGATTTTGAAACTTCTCAGGGAAGAAATCTCACACCATGATTGGAGATGGCTTCTTTAGAGTTATTTCAACATCAGGGGTTTGCTTATCAACAACCTCCTTGAGGTTTGCTTTCCTATGACCTCTTCTAGAGACTTTTGTCCGAATAGGAGGTTTCTTTTCTTGAGGCTTCAAAGGCTTTCTTCAGTTCCTTCTATGCGTCACCAAAGTCCAACCTTCTTCAGCATGAACCGCCACATGGCCAATTGCACAACTTGACATCTTAACATCATGATTATCATCTGGTATCACTTTCGAACACTGAAAAGCAGCCCATCTCATCAAAGCTAAGCGATCCGAAGATAATATTGGATGCGTCTAAACTTCTACGTCCACCAAGTTCGAGGAAACCATCGACCCTAAGTCAATCTTGTTATCTCGGGCAAGTTCCATAACCTTCTCCTTGAACACGAAACATTTCTCAATTGGATGACCTAGAACACGATGATACTTACAAAAGTTTGGATCTCCCGCTCGACTCGCTTGTTGTGAGCATTTTGATTGAGGTAGTTCAATCATCTTAACAAACAGAAGAAAGTCAAATATATCTGCAACATCTGAATCTGAGAAAAGATACTATTTATTCTGCCTCTTCTCCAAAGTTGGTCGTCTCTTTTCTATCTTGGGAGTTGCTAGAGCAGGAATGGAAATGCTAGATTGTCCATTCTCCTTTGGTTTTTGGACTTTGACGGGAACAACATTGGTGGCCATCACTTGCTTCTTGCTATCTTTGAAGGCAGGCTTGTCCCCAGTTCTACTAATTAGTCTTCCTGTTCCCTTGGATGGCTCAGGTACCGAAAGATCTCCCACACCAACTCCTACAAAGCTCAGCTCCATATCATGTGCTCTTGTAGCTAATTCCTCGAAAGATCGAGGTTTGATCCCTTGCAGGATATATCGGATCTTCCAAAGCATTACTTGAATGCACATATCTATTGATGTTGCTTCCGACAAGCGATCTTTATAGTTCAAGCTTAGGTTTCTCCATCATTGTATATAATCAATGACGGGCTCGCCTTTCCGTTGACAAGTGTTAGTGAGTTCAATCATGCTCACCACACGTCTCGTGCTATAAAAGCGGTTCAAGAATTTCCTTTCCAACTGCTCCCAACTGTTAATACTTCCTGGTTTTATGTCGATATACAAGTTAAAGGCATTTCCCTTCGAGGAGCGGGCAAACTGTTTGACCATCAAGTCTCCATCTATACCAACATTGTTACAAGTCTCGACGAAATGAGCCACATGTTGCCTTGGATTCCTCTTCCCATCAAATTGTTGGAAGTATTGGGGCAGATAACCCATTGGCATGCTCAAGCTTTCGATTCTTTGAATGTATGGCTTATAGTACGCCAAAGATGTAGCAGATTTTCCCTTAAGCTCATCCTTCAGGGCCTCTTGTATTAGTTCTTTCAGTACTCTAGTTGAGACTGGAGCATCAACAGAGGCAGATACATGCTTCGGTGAATCATCCACATTCATCACTTCTTGCCTTCATCCTTGAGAACATGAGAACGTCCTGCATCAGATGTTCTTCCAAACTCTTTATTCTCGAGACTTCTTATGACATATTCATGTTGTTAATCTCTATCCTTCATGGATTTCGTCATCGCCTCTACTGCTTTGGCCAGAGATGCAACTTGGTCTTCCAATGATGGGGTGTCAGCCATCATAACTGGCATAACTTCATCTAACTTCTCAGCTAGATCAGCCTCACCGGCGCTTCGAGATTGATTTGGTGAGGAGTCCTCCGATGAGTTATTATGAAAGCTCAACAGGGGAACTGGCGACATAATGCCTCTACTTATTGGAGCTTTTGCAACGACCTCCTTGTGGAGATAACTTTGGAAAAATAGATCGAAGAATGTCTTCTATCTCCTCCATTTGCTTGAGTGTTAGCCCTTGATTCAACAAAGCTCCATTTTGGAGTGAAATCTGATGAAGAATCCCCAAGAGGAGAGACACTTGATGAGTTATTGCAGAAGCTACCAAAAGGAGTTGGTGATACGGCACCCTTGCTGAGAAGGTTTCTTTCAGTAACCTTCTTGTGTGATGGAGGTGACTTAGGAGAGATGGATCTTAGAATCTCCTCCGTCTCCATATATATATATATATCAGCCATCGATCTGGTCTTGGTGAAGTTTCGGGAACCAGGCAATGAAGAGCTTTCAGACAAGTGAGAAGGAAAACCAACTAGCTGATTATTCACAGCATCGATGGAGTTCTTCAGCATGATCATTTTTTAAGCCATCTGAATAAATGGACGTAAAGAGATGAGAGATAGAAATGGTCCTACTAGGCATGCCAGAAATTTGTGAGCACAAAATTCTCGTTGTCCGTATATAGACCGGAAACAACGTACAAATTGTCGTATTAAAAATGTGAGCGGGTTCAATCTCTAGTCACGGATGAAGCATGTGAATCCCCTGATTCTATACTTACAAGTTATCTGAAATGTGGAAGGGTTGATGCTCTAACGAATATCCGCTGAAGCTTCAGGGAGGTATGCTGATAAAGACGCTGGGGCTGGAGAGCTTGGAGAGTCTTTTGGATATGGGAGAAGAACATCAGGTCTGCAGAAGCTTGATCTGGCTGATCTTCTGGAGATGAACAAAGAACACCACGGCTGCAGAAGCTTGATCTGGCAGAATTTCGTTGTTGGGTAGGGAAAGAATGCTCGAAAACTTCGCTATCTAAGGAGCTCATCACTCTTGAAGTTATGTCCCAATGAGGGGGAGGGACTCCCTTTATATATGAGTTGAAGAACCCTTGAGTGCCTTTTCTAGCTGATGTGGGACAAATTGCACGCATGCTTAAAGTCATATTGGGCTGGCATTTAGATTGGGCTAGAGTATGGGCCAGACCATGAATGGGCCGACATATGGGCTAGGCCATAAAATATATCATGGGTTGGGCTAGAACATATTATACCCACATATATATTATTGGACTTTAATTTGCATAAGCTTAAAACCATATAAAGCCCCATTATATTAATTTTACACTAAAAGCTTATGTGCAAAATATTTTATCATGCTGCCTTATAATATAAAGGCAAATAATCATATTCAACCGATATAATATATGGTTTGGGCCGAATGATATTATTTTGACGTTAATAAATTTCAATATCTATACCATCGATTTTATTTTTTCCCTTCGATTTGTTGATTGTATCCGTTATTTATTTTTATTTTTTTATTTTATTTATTTTACTTTAACGTTTTACGGTTTTATCCCGTCTTATTCTTATCTTGACGAACACTATAAAATTAATAAAAAATACATTTTTTTTTCTTTGAATTCTAAACCAATTTTAATTTATTTTGAGGTCCCTTCTCTTGTCTCTTTTCTTTTCAAACCCATTTTGAATTACATCCATCTTCTTCACTTGATTCTCTTGATTTTCATAATGCGAACAGATTAATTTATATGGCTAGGTATTTCAAATTTTTGTGGTTTTATCATTGATTAAGTAGTAATCAAAGTTTAGATTCCCATTTTTGCTTTTTATTTGTTTACTTTATCCAAAACTACGTGATCTATATAACTTCCTCGTATCGTCCCCGCAAATTTCTCTCCAGATTTCTTGTCCAATTTTCCAGTTTATAAAAATAGAAGATTGAATCTTTCCAATCTTTCATTTATTTTTTATACAAGGTTTTGTGATTGTGATTGGACAAAATCCTAAGAAATTTTTATCTACTCGGGCATTCTTTGATTTTTCATTTACATCTCTACACTGCTCTACCTTGTCTTGAAAGATGGTACAAGCTTGTTCTTGTGGTTAAACACGAAAAATATCTTGAGTTATTGTCCACAAAGATCTTGGGTTTTTATTTCTTTATTCTGGAATATAAATTTACAATTGACAAGGAGACAATGTTTTTATGTAAATTTAGTTTGTTAAACAAGCATATTTAATTTAGCTTATGTTTTTTTCTTAAATGGTTATTTTCTTACATAAAATGTCTAATACTTCGTTGACATCGATCAAGAGGAAAAATAAAAACGGTATAGGAAATCGTTTTGATCCAGGCTGGGACCATGGAATTGAGGTTGATAATGCTCGCAGAATGGTTCAATGTAAGTATTGTCATGTTACTCGAGCTGGGGGAATTTATCGCTTAAAGCATCATTTAGGTGGTACGAGCGTAAATGTTGAACCATTTACCGAAGTGCCTGAAGATGTGAAATAAAAAATGTTGGTTAAGAAATCAGGTTGAGGAGGCTGAAAAAAAGAAATGAAAAATTTTTGATTTAGGAGATGATGATCAGATTGTGGACATGATGAAAAATAAAGGAAAGGAAAAAATTGGTTATTTTGTGAAGAAGCCCTATCAAACATCTATGAAACCATTATCTTCAAAAAGGATTTGAGAGAGAAAGCATGTGAGCAAATCTTTTGCATCAACCAAAAATGAATGACTTGGTCTTCGTTATGTATCACATGTAATTAATGGAGCGTCAACAAAAAAAGTATGTTGATGTCCTAATTTTCAGGCAAATGAATTGTACTTGGAGATATTTCGTCTAACGATGAGTGGATCACAGAGAAATTAGAGTGAAGCCTTCCATGTATAACAGAGTGGTTGACTCCTTTTGGTACAAATCATGCGATGAAATCTAGAAGCAATGATATCGATGAAGATGAAATGATTCGTGTTATGCCAAATATGACAGGTTAGTACATTATTATATAACAAATATATTATCATATACGTAATATTTGTGATTTCAATATTTTTTAAAATAATGGCAATATTGAAAATTTTAGGTCAAGATGAGAATGCGGAACAAGCTAATGTTGACGACTTTCATGAAATGGATTTTAACACTAATCCATGTGATGAAAATATCTTGCTTTGGGAAGATGTTTCATATCTTGGTGTATTGAATACTCGTGCAAATGAATCTCATGATTTTTGTGCTAATATTATTGGAGATGATGATGAAACCAATGAATGGATGATGGAACCAGCTAGGAAGAATTTGTGAATGATGGAATCAATGATGAGGGTGTGGTGGATGATAGAACTAATCCAAAAGGCTCGATGGATATGTCAATCGCTAATCTAGAATAACACTAACGCATTAAGGTATATTATTGCATTAATGTGTTTTGTAACATTATTCTTGTACATATTACACCCTAACGAAGTTTTCTTTTTCAGGTTTCTGATTATCATATCTAAAGGGATGTGAAGTGCATAAATAATCATTTTGAGGTGACTGAATTTTGAAAGCATCGAAATACATGACATAAGAGAGTCATTTTTCGTGAGAAGTATGACTTTGTAACTTCAGTATATATATATTTGGAACCCTTATGATACTTATGAGTATGACATGTACATTGGATTATTATTATTATTAACATATTTAATATTAAGATTCCTTCAACGTTTTTGTAACTTTTAAAAGTGTTCATATTAAAGTAATAAAAAATACTAGAATTATATTTTAAATAATTATATAATATAGGTCTTACAATCCCGATCCGATTTTAGGATCTGATTCGATTTAAAACTCCAGTCGATTCTACTTAGAATCTTGATCCTGACAATCGTACTCCTCCGTTAGCCTCGACCAGTTGAAGAACGCCTCGTAGTTGGTTCATAACTAGGTTAATCATCACACTAACAATAACTCTAAGAAAATATACGTCAATAAACAATGCTAAAGTACAATAAATTAGTAGAGGACTGGCTCTTAGTGATGGATTAAACGTACAAAGGTAAGTAATACGCAAATATTTTGCATGCCACGATAGAAATTAAGAAAAAGATAAAAGAACCGACCCAAAAAAAAAAGATAAAAGAAGGACGAAAAGCCGATCAAGGGAAAAAAAGACAACTTGGATAACATGATTGCTCTCTTATTGCAATTTGGTTTCGTACACCATGTGTGAGAGACGGCCCGCTTTCTGCACCCAACTCTTTTTACCCACGCCCAAACAAAAAAAGTTAACAGAAAAGAAAAACTTTCTTCATTTATCAACCCATGCATTTCCCATAATTTCTCATCCCAATGCCTATTTTTCTATTTACTGTTTTATACAAGATTGAAGGCTCTCCACCCCAAGTTTCGTTTCGATGGGTATACACGACGTCGACATCAAGATCAGTTCCCATTCCAAGACGCATCACTTCAGTCCTTCCCCCCCACTCCTCCGATGGAATTTAGTCTAATGAGCAAAAGAATTGAAAAGAAATAGTCTTTTTCTTGACTCGTTTTGTCGGGACGCTGTAAGAAAACGACCCCGGGTAAATATGAAGATGACGAACTGTGGTTTTTGTTTGTGGGTCCCACCTCCCTCTCTTTCTCCATCACGTGCAAATCTTCAGCCCATCACGTGACAATCCCCCCAGACTAACAGGAACAAAACACGCTACTGAATTCGCTCTTAACTCCGCCCCCTCCACCCAAACACTTCCCCTCTCCCCCTACAGTCGTCGTCCTCTTCTCTTCTACTGGACTCCCTGGACTGCTCCGAGTTTTAATACCATTACTTACCTGTTATTACGCCATGAAGTGAGGGAGTGACTGCTACTGCTACTACTTCTGCTTCTTCTTCTTTGGGGGTTCATTTGAGAGAGTGCATTCATGGGCTGCATCCAGTCCAAGACCCCTCGACTCCGCTCTCCCGACCAGGACCCTTCTTCCCTCCCCGACCCTAAACCAGATCCGGGTATCCCCCCCTTCCCCTGCCCTTTTCGTACCTACCCATTATTTTGTTTTCTGCATGTGCCTTGGTAGTTGGGGTGCCCCCGGGCGGAGGGTGTTGTGGTTATCTGGGGTTTGGCTGTGATCTCTCTTGCGTTAGCTTCTGCTTGGATTTGCCGCTGAGTTGGGTAGTTTTCTTAAGATTGGGGTGATGTTTTTCCCTTATGGGGTTTTTAAAAGTTTTGACTTTTGCGGTTAATCTGGGGATTCGTCCGCCCGGGCTTTCCATATTTGGCAATGTGGGGTTGTCTTTTGGGTCAATGATGATTTCTTGGTCGTGTCATATTAGGAACGAGAGAATACTTTAGTACTTGTGTCCAAATTCTTTGTTTCGAGGCCAATCTCGTTTAATGGTGTGTGTGAGAAAGTAGAGTGCTGGCTTTCTTTTTGAAAGGAGACTAATCTTTTTGGCCCTGTGGTGCAGCTAATGGGGACCAGGTGGACCCAGACCAAGTACCGGCTTTTAAGGAATTCGGGCTCACTGAGCTTCGAGCTGCTACCAATGGCTTTAGCAGCGATTTGATAGTTTCAGAAAGCGGAGAGAAGGCCCCCAATATTGTTTACCGGGGCAAGCTCAAGAACAACCGTTATGTTGCTATTAAACGTTTATCGAAACAATCTTGGCCAGATCCTCAGCAGTTTGTGGTAGATCTCTCCCTTGGCTATGTTTATTCCACTTTCTTCTTCCGGTTCTTCATGGATGGTTATAATGGGAAGTGTTATATTTTAGATTAGCTGACGAAAGTTAAATAATCTTTTGTGTTGCTCATCTGGAAAGTATAATTATCTTCTCATAAATCTGAATGCTTCATCTGGTTCATGCGTGCCTGTGTTTAAAGTTGGTCCCCCTTCTACACATGCAATCCTTTCATAAACCTGTTCTATTTCATGATGTTAATTGGTAGAGATGCATGTAATCTTATTTTTCTAACTTAGTGCATTATTGTCTTTTCTTTTCAAAGATTGCCTGCTGCCATGATGGTTTGATCCCTCTTGGTTGCTTCTGTAGACTGAAGCTTCTGGAGTTGGCAAAGTCAGACACAAGAGATTAGTGAACCTAATTGGATGTTGTGCCGAAGGCGACGATCGCTTGTTGGTAGCAGAGTATATGCCCAATGATACTCTCTCCAAGCATCTATTTCACTGTATGAATTTAATTGTGTTCACTTTATATGAATGCAAGAAAACTTTCAAACATGTTCGAATTTGCAGGCCTCTGTCTGGTGCTGATGGTTAACCTTGTTCTGTAAAGTGATATTTACTCGATTCTGTGTTGGCTTGTTCTCATAGGGGAGAAGCAACCATTGCCATGGGAGATGAGAGTTAGAGTGGCCCATTACATTGCACAGGCACTTGACCACTGCAATGCTGAAAATAGGAAAATCTATCATGATTTAAATGCCTACAGGGTTCTTTTTGACGAGGTGCTGTGTCATTGCGCAATTTGATTACGCAATTTGATTATTGCTATTTTGTTACTATTGGTTTACTTGGCCATGTGTAACTGCAATACCATATGGCATGCATTTTTTTAAGATGATATAATAAGTTGGTTGTTAATGTCAAGAACCTCGGCGTTTCGTGAGCTTTTCTTTTTCTGCATTATCTTGCGATTCAGATGACATGATTCAATGCCCTGGAAACAATATGATGTTTCTAATATCTTCTGAAACCTTTTTATATATCTTGTATACGCTTTCGCAGAATTTTATGTTCATAACATCAGTATGTTTCTGGTAACTACATCGTTCTTTTGACACGGAAAGTAAACTTAACAGGAAATTGATCTTGCTGGTCTCTCTTGATATTAAAGATATCTCCCTTTTTCGTGTAGTTTTATTTTATCTCCATGAATTGTATAGGTAGCTTAGTTTCCGGTCTTCACTTTTTGGCAATATGTTTTCTTCCATGTTGACATGATAACAATGATTTCACATTTGCAACCCATCCATGACGGTCTTCACTTAAGGCTTCATTTCTCTTCCGTGAAAGCAGGAAGGTGATCCTAGATTATCGAGTTTTGGCCTCATGAAGAACAGCCGAGATGGGAAAAGTTACAGCACTAACCTGGCTTATACACCCCCAGAATTCTTGCGCACAGGTTTGCTGAAAATTCACCCACTTTAATACTAACTTGTTTCTTGTCTTTAACTACTACTGCTGTATTAACACCTCTTTCCTCTTGTTTGTTTTTTGGATTTCAGGCAGAGTGATACCGGAAAGTGTGATTTACAGCTATGGAACCGTTCTTCTTGATCTTCTTAGTGGGAAACACATACCTCCAAGCCATGTATGCTTGTATACCCCTTGTTATTATTCGTGCTCTTTGGTTATCTGACCTCCGGCGTGCTTTATTGATGCTGCTCATTCCATGAACAGGCATTGGACTTGATCCGGGGTAAGAACTCTTTATTACTCATGGACTCGTCTTTGGAAGGACAGTATGTAAATGAGGATGCATCTGCGATGGTCGAACTAGCTTCAAAGTGTCTGCAATCCGAGGCGAGGGATCGACCTGACATTAAATTTCTCCTTTCTTCCGTCGCACCCCTCCAAAAGCAGAAAGAGGTTAACATCTGAATCACCTAGTTCCTCCTCTCATGTGTTGTGCCATCTGATTTTTTTATCTTCACAGGTTGAGTCTCACGTTCTAATGGGTATCACTAAAACTCCTGTTCTGCTTCCGACGATGCTATCCCCTCTTGGAAAGGCCTGTGCAAGGATGGATCTTACAGCTGTGCACGATATTTTACTTAAGACGGGTTATAAGGACGACGAAGGTGCTGAAAATGAGGTAAAGATAGATCCAAGCTTCCATGATTTCTTTTTTTCCCAAAATGCATCTTGATTAAAATTGTAGCGTCGCCATTGTGTTTTGGTAGATTAAGTACGGCAAACTGAAGCTTCTTCCTTCCACTTCTGATTCCTTTTTTGTATCATAGCTTTCGTTCCAAGAATGGACTCAGCAAGTACAAGACATGTTGAATACGAAAAAGTTCGGAGATATCGCGTTCAGGGACAAGGATTTCAAGAATGCCATAGAGTACTACTCCAAGGTAAAAGGGGAACAGCCATCATGGAGATTGAAGTGATTTTGATTTCGATAAATATCTCCGGATTCTGACTTGCTTTCCCTTTTGTTGTTCGGATGATGAAACAGTTGGTGTCGATGATGTCAGTCCCCTCCGGAACCATTTTCGTGAGACGAGCACTCTCCTACCTGATGATTGGGCAACCTGAGCTCGCCCTTAGAGATGCAATGCAGGCGCAGGTATGCCTACCGGAGTGGCCTACTGCATTCTACATGCAAGCCCTCGCTCTCTCAAAGTTAGGGATGGAAACCGACGCACAGGACATGCTCAATGATGGGGCGTCCTTCGAAGCTAAGAAGCAGAACAGCTGGCGCAACTGAAGCCCCTAGTCAGTATCTTCCCCAGCACAACTATATCGCATTCAAATTCATCTAGAGAAGAGGGGAGAGGGGATTATTTTTATCCTACTACTCCCGTGCGTCGTTGACTCGGCCCTGAGTTCCGGTGAATATCATATGAGGCATTGGTATGGTAATGGTAAGAGTGTAACAAGTAGGCGTAATATGCTGGATCAGGATTCAGTGATTTTAGCAGTGAAACAGATCTCCTATGTAGCTTTGGCTGAGTCAACATTACTGATGTGCGCGTAGACGCATGGTGGCCGCGTAATTAGTTCGTTCGTGAAAATGAGGCTTGTGAAACACGACTAGTAGTAAAAAAGAACTGGGTGCATGAAACACAAACTGGGTAAATGAGGCATTTTGTCAGTTGTCCCAAAGTTACTTCGTTGCAAATTGTGGGCTTATGCATGCTTCCCCATTAATATGTGATGCAATTCGATACACCATGCCAATCTTTCCATCTCATTTCGGGGTTTATTAGTTAAGTCTACATTCTTCTAACATTTCTTATTGATGTGTGATAAAGAATGTTGATCTGTCCTACATCATAGCTTCGCAATCCCACAAGCAGGCAAGTTTGTTCAAGAAGAAGTTGAAGATCCTCCCATTTCTTTGTCTTCGTTCGAGGAGGAAGTTGAAGATCCCCGTCTTTGTCCCAATTGTTGGCCATCTTATTAGTAACAAGTAGGGTTGTTAATGAGTCGAGCCGGGCTCAGACACCCCCTACTCGAGTTTGACCCGAGTAAAACTTTATCAGGCTTGAGCCTGAGCTCGAGCTTGATCGGGCTTTATATAGTCAAGCTCGGGCTTGAGCTTGTTTAAAAATTTTCAGACCGAGCCCGAGTCTGAGCCCGCCCTGAGCCCGTTTAAGTTTTAACATTGAACAAAAATAAAAAATCATAACATTCAGAAATATTCCTCGCCCCGACAATGTCCCGGCAAATCCAAATTGAAACAAACAAATTATTCATCATATTCAAGTTTCAACACCTCCAAAATAATTCAAAAGTATTTAAAGACAGTTAAGCATCGAATAACTTTGACGTTGATTTTTGAGGTTCCGAGAACCCCTACTCTAGACCGATGAGTTTCTTCTCGCCCTCCTTTCATTTCCGCCCCTACTTGTTATCATTAAGAAAACAACATTAAAATTATAATAAAAATAAAAAAGCAATCTCAACTATGATGTTGTTACCATCAAGGATTTGGAAGCGTGATTTCTATGGGCTCCTTATTAGTCTGTAAATACATGAATATATAAAGATAATTTATAATTGAAATAAAAAATTTCAAAGGAAAATTCTCATAGAAAAAAATTACCTTGTTGTCCTTCTTGACTCCATGTCGATTTTTAAGCCAATCGCCCCCACAAATAAGCATTTGCATTGTTTCTGGAAGTAACGATGAACGATATGCATCAATAACTCTTCCACCAGCACTAAAAGTGGCTTCAGAAGCCACACTAGTAGTGGGAATCGAAAGAACATCTCGCGCCATCTTCGACAAGATAGGATACTTCGATGTATTAAATTTCCACCACTCTAATACATCAAAAGTAGCTGTTACACTAAGAGGGGGGTGAATTAGTATTAATCTCCAAATTCGGATTTTAACGCTTTTTCGTTTTACCCCGCAGCGGAAGAAAGCTTCTGTTAAACAGAACCGTAGATAGGTTTCTGTACAACAGAACGTTCAAGTGTGTTCGCAATTTGTTTGATTGGAGACAAGTATTTTTATAGTGGTTCAGCAAATTGCTTACATCCACTCTTCACCCAGATATTTGGATGGTTTCCACTCAAATGTATCTCTGTACAAATTACACAAATGATTGCAACTGAAATCAAATCCAAAGGTTCTGTACAATAGAGACTTGAGTGGTAGAGTATAGACCAGAAGGTTCTATACCGTAGAGGCTCGTTATGTAGCACAAATCCGAAGGTTCTGTACTATAGTAACTTAGGCTCAATATAGACCAGAAGGTTATGTATCGTAGAAAGTAAGGCACAACACAAACCAGAAGGTTCTGTGTCGAAGAAGGTAAGGCACAATACAGATCAGAAGGTTCTGTGTCGAAGAAGGTAAGGCACAACACAGACCAGAAGGTACTGTGTCGAAGAAGGTAAGGCACAACACAGATCAGAAGGTTCTGTGTCGAAGAGACTTAGGCACAACACAGACCGAAGGTTCTGTGTCGAAGAAAGTTTGGCACAACACAGACCAGAGGGTTCTGTGTCGAAGAGACATAGGCACAACACAGACCGAAGGTTCTGTGTCGAAGAAGGTAAGCACAACACAGACCAGAAGGTTCTGTGTTGAACGTGTTAACCTTCCATAGCACAGATCAAGAGATTCTGTACTATAAGCATCAACCTTCTATAGAACAGATCCAAGGATTCTGTATCACAGAAGGTATAGCACAGACCGTAAGGTTCTGTACCAAGAATGTGTCAATCTTTAACAAACCAAAATGGTTCGTATTAGAAATGACTTGAGTTATGTACAGACCGTAAGGTTCTGCACTAGAGTAGATTCAGACCTGAAGGTTCTGTTCTACAGGAGGTTATACAGATCCGAAGATTCTGCACAACAGGAGGTTGCACGCATTAACGTGACTAACTAGGTAGCAAATGCGCAATCCCTCAAGGATAACGACTTCGTGGCGTACCCCACGCGAGTACGTAGCGAACCCTACGCAAGTAGACAACGTTCCCTTTGTCTTAGGGTGGACAACGTATCCTTTGTCCTAGGATGAACAGCGTGCCCTCTGTCCTAGGGTGACAGCCTTCCTCCTGTCCTGAGGTGACAGCCTTCCTCCTGTCCTGAGGTTGAACAGCGTTCCCTCTGTTCTGGGGTGACAGCCTTCCTCCTGTCCTGAGGTGACAGCCTTCCTCTTGTCCTGAGGTGACAGCCTTCCTCCTGTCCTGAGGTGACAGCCTTCCTCCTGTCCTGAGGTGACAACCTTCCTCTTGTCCTGAGGTTCCTGCACACAGAGCTCTACACAACAGAAGCTGGTTAGTCCCTCACCTTCTGTGCTCCCGAGGTTCAGCCCTTCTCTAAGACCCGCTGCACGTTGATCACACGACCTCCAGCCGTGCCTCCAGCCAATGTATCCACTAGCTTCCAGTCGAGTCCCTTGAGCCCCCGAGTCACTCTCCCAAAAGGTTTCACCAACGATGCAGCTTCCGCCGGTAGTGCTCCTCGTGTGACTAACTCGAACGAAAGAAAGAACTAAAGCTCAAGCACACGCTCTCTCTAGACAGAATGGGAGAAGAGAAAATGAATGTTCTATTTTTTAATGGGAGAGAGCATGGCTATTTATATACACGGTTCAAAGAGTAAAATACAAAAGGGAAAACATAAAAACGTAATCTGCAAAATAAGAAATTAAAAGTTAGTTTACATAATAAACAGAATGAAATACACGTGCATGCATTCAGCAATGGAGATGATCATATCAAAATAAAATAGGGATATGATTATTTCCCTAAATAATGCAGCACAGAAGGTATCGCAGAAGGTTCTGCTCGACAGCCTTCTACAGATGGAAACAATTGAAGATTTGTTTCCATTGGGGTAAATGTTCGTTCCTTCCTGATAAAGACACACGTGAGAATGTATCTAGATAGGTGGTGGTGATAGGTATCCAAATAACGGTCATATAGAGGTCGTAAGAGCTTACAGAAGCCTGTAGACCAACTAGTATAACCTTTCCATAAATAGAGATCTTATTTCCTTTTATAAGAAATATTATCTCCAATATGATTATTTGGAAATCAAATCATGGTAATCTGATTAAACGAATATCTTAATCAGATAATGTATATTTCGCAATTAAATAATTGATAACTAATCATTTAATTACAACAATGATTCTTACAAAAAGATCCTCATTATGAGAAGCTTCTGTAGAATAGAATGTTCGACCTTCTGTAGTACAGAGGGTCCGGTTCATCATCAA
This sequence comes from Melastoma dodecandrum, assembly GCA_029817715.1. Classification (NCBI taxonomy): domain Eukaryota; kingdom Viridiplantae; phylum Streptophyta; class Magnoliopsida; order Myrtales; family Melastomataceae; genus Melastoma; species Melastoma dodecandrum. The sequence continues at coordinate 1,098,852 of JARUPY010000606.1, forward strand.
AACCGTCCCAACAATCTCCCCCTTTTTGATGATGACAAAACATTCATCGTTGAGGGAAATGTTTTCGCAAGAACTCCCCCTAAATTGATGAGAGTAAGAGTCTCGCGTTTGTACTGAACCATAAGGTTTCTGTAAAACAGAGCATATAAGCTTCTGTTATAAAGAAGGTTATTTACAAAGCACAAAGGCTTCTGTGATTTATACAGAGCGTGGAGCTTCTGTATTTAGCCCGACAAAAATGATGGTAGTTCATTTCTGCACTCCCAGCAATAGTGACTTTAAAAAGATCACGAATCGCATTCCCTGCAGAAGGTTGCGACTATGAGCTGTATCAGTCTCATAGGCATCTATACCGTAGACGGTATAGCCTTCTACGACCCATAGAGTTATAGAAAATCAAGGATTTTTCTATAACCAATACAGAGCAAGGTATTCCCCCTCAACAATTTTCTCCCCCTTTTTGTCGCATCAAAAAGAAGATGAATGTAGGTTGATAAAGAAGAGTAGATTTCTTGCAGAAGGTATGACATATCGTTCATAACCAACATGCAGAAGGTAGTTTTAATTCTTGCAGAGTGTAGAGCAGAGAGTGCAAAACCATCATACAGAATGTGGTGCAGAAGGTGTGACTGAAAATTCAATAACATACTGCTGAAAGGAAATGTGTCCACGAGGTGGCACTTACTACAATCTAGTAGACCACATAAATTAGTTTTTGGTCTAGCTAGAAATGCAGAAAAGAAAAGAAACAGCAACTAAAGAGATCACTCCTTAGCAGAATCATTTTCCATATGCTTGCGCAGAAGCTTGTCCTGGCGTTCCACTAAGCGAATCAGGTCAGTGACCATTCGCTGAAGGACGCGGATGTCTTCCCCAAGATTGAGGAGAGCCATGTTATCCACGGGGACTTGAGCTTCAGCTGATGATGAAGGACGTCTCCGACCAGCAGGCTTAGCAGCAGAGGGTCGAGCAGAAGATGCTTCAGCATTCTTCTTGGCCTCTAGAAGCTTATCCTCATCATCACGCGCAGAATCCTGTGACCTCCCTTTCAGGGTCCAGGTAAAGCCCTTCCTCACATAATGCATACTGGCTATAATTTATTGTCCAAAAGTGCCAACTTTCCACTTTTCTTGAAAAGTAGAAGCATCAGTAGAGACACGAGCTAATTTCAGAAGGCCGGCGATTACCTGGCCATAAGGGAGAGCTTTCCCAGTCGTATTGCAGCATCTTTTCATGTGGGAGAACACCAGCAAACCAAGATTAAAGGGAATGCCCTTCAGGATATGAGCCATCAACGTCGCATCATTTGGGGTGATGGTGTCGATGCTTCCAGTTCTTGGTAGAAGGCATAACAGAACCACTCGATTCAGAATACGAGTTTTGAGATCCAGCTTGGTGGACTCAAGGTACTTGGTCGCTTGGACCTTCTGTCCCAAGATGATGCTGTAGGATTCTTCTCTTTCCGTGTCTGTCAGAGGATCATGCTCCATACAGCTGAACAATTGATTCACATCATGGGCAGAAAATACCAGTGTAACCCCTTCAATGACTGTCTTTAAGAACTTGGCATGCGGACCCTATTCATGGAACATGATGTTCGCATAGAACTCTCTCAAACGAGAGACAGGCTGCTCTGCATAGGTCTCACAGAAGGTTCTCAAACCGATTCTATCCAGCAGAGGGGCAATATCAAGTTCATTAGCCGCAAACCAGTTAAAGTCGATCCGCTTAAAGGTGGCAATCTGCCAACCCGCAGCATCACATTTAGGCAGTTTATCATCGGCCAAAACAGTTTCTATCTCCTTCTTAGAGACAAAAGGATTTACCGAAAAGATAAACGAATCCAGGTCCTCTGTGAAGGTGTCCTCAGGAACTGGTTTCTCTGGGGACTTGGTCTTTTTGGCAACCATATCAATGATAGAGGTGCTGACCGTCTCGGGCTCTTTCCGTTTCAGCCTGGTCCTAGAGGAGACTCCTCCGGGTTTCATGGCATCATGGAGAAGCTTTTTGGTAGGAGTGGCAGCATGCTTCCGAGATGCCTTTTGCGGCTCAGAAGCGACTCCTTTTAGTTTGAGATCAGGGGAGACGGTTATGACATGAGCGGAAACCTCCTTGTCAGACTCGTCGGCACATCATCAGCAGGGGGGATCTCCACCTCCTCATCAGACGCGACAATCTCAGCAGTAGGGGCGACAGGGAGTGTATCACTTGTCGCAGTAGAACCTTTGACAGAGGCCTTAGGAACAGAGCACTCAGGCACAGAAGGCTCAGAGACAGAGGGTTCCACCGTCATGACGATCGGAGGCTCCTTCTGGGTTGTATCTTCCACGGAGACTTGGACTTTTGAGGGCCCTTCGTCTGTGGAGATGAGAGGCATGCCATCGAGAGTCTCAACGGCAACAATGGTCTGGTCCTTCGCAAGAGAGATGGGTTTCTCCGGCGAGGAAGGGGGTGGAGTCCTGCTCGCATATGATGCAGGCTTCTCCGATCCAGAGGCGCGACCCTTCTTTCTTCCGGCCTTAGCCTTTTTCCTCAAGGATTTCACTTTGGGTGCCATGGACACAGAGAAATCGAAAGTTTCGAGGTTAGGGCAAGAACAAGGAAGTTTCAAGGTTGAAGATGAAGTGTGAAGAATGAGAGTCACGGTTAATGATTTTAACCAGCCTCCGAATGCCTTCTTTTGGGAAGAAAATATTCTCCCGCCCAAAATACTCATGATTTTGATTTTTCAAGATGAAAAACTGTCATTTCACGAATGACATGCATCAGAATATATGGGGAATATTTGTTTCCGGTTCTGCAACGCAGAAGGTGGTTTCATAACCTTCTGTTGCAAGCTTCTTCAGTGTAGAAGAGTCGAATATTATGGATATTATATCCAAAATATATTATTAGGATTATTAATTTCCTAATAGAAACGATATTGATCAGAACAAATATTTTATTTGATTCTGATTATATCTAAATATTTTACTGGATAATAATTGATATCTCCAGACGTAAACTTCCAATTAATTGGAAATTACCAAAGTTAGACTTAAGGTATACATATCGTTATACCTTCTATAAGATAGATGGTGAAATTCAAGCTTCTATTGTATAGAAAGCTAAAAATTCTACCTTCTATTGTGAAGAGTACAAGCACGTACCTTCTGTAGAGTAGAAAGAGAAGATTATACCTTCTGTAATGAAGTGCACAAATAAGTGTACCTTCTATAGGCAGAGTGTAGATGATTCTACCTTCTATGATGAAGTGTACGAAAGTGTACCTTCTGTAGGAAGTTTTTGAAGTTCTTACTTAACTTATTGTCTTCTGAAAGACATTAAAGAGGATGGCAGATTCCTAATCCACTTCTGAAAAAGAAAAATTTTTCTTTGTCCAGAGGTTTAGTAAAGATATCAGCCAATTGGTGTTCAGTGTTAATGTATTCCACATTAACAGAACCCTGTTGTACATTATCTCTCAGAAAGTGATGTCTGAGTTCGATATGCTTCGATTGAGAGTGATACACTGGATTCTTAGCTAGGCCAATAGCACTAGTATTATCACATTTGATCGGAATTTTTGTAAATGAGAGACCGTAGTCCTCAAGTTGTTGTTTCATCCACAGGAGTTGTGCACAGCAGCTTGCAGCTGCTATATATTCAGCTTCTGCAGTGGAGAGGGCAACAGAAGTCTGCTTCTTATAAAACCATGAAATCAACATGTTTCCTATGAGCTGACAAGTACCACTTGTACTTTTTCTGTCTACCTTACTTCCTGCGAAGTCTGCATCCGAATATCCGGTGAGATCAAAGTTTGATTTCTTTGAATACCAGATGCCAAGGTTTACAGAACCCTGTAGATATCTAAAGATTCTCCTGACCGCAGTCATGTGAGATTCTTTAGGTGCTGATTGAAATCTAGCACAGAGACACACACTAAACAGTATGTCAGGTCTAGAAGCTGTAAGGTGCAGAAGAGAACCTATCATGTTTCTGTAAAGCTTACTATCCACTTCTTTACCGTTTTCGTCTTTGTCCAATTGAGTATTTGTACCCATTGGAGTAGACAAAGGTTTCGTGCCTTCTAGGCCGAATTTCTTCAGAAGCTGCTTAGTGTACTTTTCGTGATGTAAGAATGTACCTTCTGCAGATTGCTGAATTTGTAAACCAAGGAAGAACGTAAGTTCTCCCATCATGCTCATCTCAAATTCACTTGTCATGAGCTTGGAGAATTCATCACAGAGCGTTTCATCAGTTGATCCAAAGATAATGTCATCGACATAGATCTGGACAATAATGAGATGATTGCTTCTGTGTTTGAGAAAGAGAGTAGTAACTCTTCCTCTATTGTAGCCCTTTTCGACAAGGAAAGTGCTAAGTCTCTCATACCATGCTCTAGGAGCCTGTTTAAGACCATATAGAGCTCTGGAGAGTTTATAGACGTAGTTTCTGTGTTTCAGATCCTCGAAACCAGGAGGTTGACTTACATAGACCTCTTCCTTGATTTCTCCATTGAGGAATGCACTTTTTACGTCCATTTGGTACAACTTAAAGTTGTTAAAACATGCATAGACTAATAACATTCGTATTGCCTCGAGTCGAGCTACATGAGCAAATGTCTCATCAAAGTCGATACCCTCTTGTTGAGAGTATCCCTTAGCAATGAGTCGGGCCTTGTTCCTCACAATAATGCCGGACTCATTTAGTTTGTTCCTGAAGATCCATTTAGTTCCAATGATGGAACGATTGTCAGGTTTAGGAACAAGTGACCACACTTTGCTCCTTTGGAATTGATCAAGCTCCTCTTACATAGCAAGTATCCAATCTGGATCTTTTAGAGCTTCATCGATATTCTCTGGCTCTTTCTGTGATAGAAAAGCCGAGTGTTCATAGAAGGCGTTTACAGAACGTCTTGTCTGTATGCCTCTGTTAAGATCTCCTATGACTTGGTCTATAGGATGCCGTCTCTGATAAAGAGCAGGTGCTCTTATATCACTTTGCTGATTATTCTGAGAATGTTCTTCAGAATTATCATTCGTTTGTTCAAGGTTATTTTTAGACTCTTGAACAGAAGGTTCACCCTTCTCTTTCGTAGAGGGTGGAGTTTCTACAGAATCTTCTGTAGGTTCTAGAGATATAACATCTCTTGTATTGATAGTTTGAAGGTCATTAATTTTTACATTAATAGACTCCTCTATAGTAGAAGTTCTTTTGTTTAGAACTCTATAAGCTTTGCTAGACAAAGAGTATCCAAGAAAGATGCCCTCATCTGTCTTAGCTTCGAACTTTCCCAAATTGTCCTTAGAAGGTCTCAAGATAAAACATAGACTTCCAAAGGAGTAGAAATAGGATATGTTCGGTTTTCTCCCCCTGTATAGATGATAGGGAGTTTTCTCAAGTATGGGTCTGAGTAGAACCCTATTTGATATGTAGCAGGCTGTATTAACAGCTTCTGCCCATAGGTTCTGTGGAGCAGAGCTCTCACACATCATGGTTCTAGCCATGTCTATTAGAGTTCTATTTTTCCGTTCTGTTACTCCATTCTGTTGAGGAGTATAAGGAGCAGAAAAATTGTGATCGATACCATGTTCGTCACAGAAAGTAGCGAAGTCATGGTTTTCAAATTCAGTACCATGATCCATTCTTATAACTTTTACAGAAGATCCAGTTTCATTCTGTAATTTCTTAGCTAGCTTAATGAAAGTTTCAAAAGCATCGCTTTTGTGAGTTAGAAATTTAACCCACGTGTATCTAGAGTAGTCATCAACTACAACTAGACAGTACCTTCTACCGCCGACACTCTGAACTCTAGTAGGTCCGAATAGATCCATATGTAGAAGTTCAAGAGGTTGAGAAGTAGAAACTTCATTCTTGGCTTTGAATGAAGATTTAGTTTGTTTTCCAAGTGAACATGCTTCACAGAAGCTGTCATGCTCAAAACGGATATTGGGTAATCCCTTATCCAAATCCTTTTTCACAAGCTTGGATAACAATTTGAAGTTGGAATGTCCCAACCTTCTATGCCATAGTAGGCTTTCATCTTTGACTGTCAGAAGGCAGTTTTCTGTAGTACAGAAGCTATTCTGAGTCAAGGTATAGATGTTCCTCTTACGAGTCCCAATGAAGCGAACTTCATTGTTCAGGATTCCGGAACACTTGTCTTGATCAAAAGTTATTTTATAACCTTTGTCACAAAGCTGACTAATGCTCAGCAAATTATGTTTGAGTTCTGTAACCAACAGAACCTCATCGATGACCATGGAGTCAGAACTTCCAATGGTACCTTTGCCAATGACAGAGCCTTTGCTATTGTCACCGAATTTAACCGACCCTCCACATTGTAGAGTCAGTTGAGAGAATTTGGATGGGTCTCCGGTCATGTGCCTGGAGCATCCACTATCCAGATACCATTCACTTTCAACAGTTTCTGTTTGAAAGCAGGTATTAAGTTCATTTTGAGTTTCTGTGTGAGTTGTGAGGCACATTTGTGCTTCCTCATCATCAGAATCATCAAGTTCTGCCCAAGAAGCTATTGCTTTCTTGAACTTGTGTTTAGGAGAAGGTTTCTCCTTTTCTTTAAGTAAAGGACATTCTATACTATAATGCCCTTTCTTTTTGCATTTATAACATGTGACCGACTTTGGGTCCATGTGATTTTGGCTTTTCTTATTAAAGCGCTTTTTGGAGGCGAACCGCAAAAGGCTTTAGCTATCATTGCGAGTTCATCATCCGAATCAGCTTCTGCTTCATCATCTGAACCTTCTGTAGATTCTTCTGATGCTCTGAAAGCTACAGGTGCTCTCTTTATATCAGGTTGAGTGGATCTTTCCATCTCATACGAGATTAAGGAGCTCATCAATTGATCTAGTCGAAGAGTAGATAGGTCTTTAGCTTCCTCTATAGCCGTTTTCTTGGCTTCCCATGATTTGGGTAGAGTACGCAGAATCTTTCGAACTAGTTCAGAATTTTGATAGGTTTTGCCCAGATGAGTTAGGGCATCAACTAGAAGGTTAAGTCTCTGGAACATCTGTTCTACAGATTCATCAGCCTTCATAGTGAAATTTTCATATTGGTGAATTAAGAAATTCACCTTAGTTTCTCTTATCTGGTCTGTCCCAATATACATGGTGACAAGTTTATCCCAGATTTCCTTGCCCGAAGTGCAAGTTGAAACTTTGACGAATTCACCTTCTGACATAGCATTGAACATCAAATACTTTGTCGTTTTAGTGAGTCGTCTGATCTTAAGGTATTCCCGTGTAGGATGACCTTCTTGATCAAATCGTTGGTTCTCTGGTATAGAAGGAGGATCATCTTCTATATAAGACCATAAGTCTTCGTCAATAGCATCAACAAATGCGCTCATACGAATTTTTCAATAGGCAAAATTCTTACCATCAAAAATGGGAGGATTCCCAACATGTGGTTTAGGCACATTATAGTTTTCGGCCATGCGTTCGATTCGTATATAGTATTATACTTCTATAGAACAAAACGTTGACGAAAAGAACCTCAACAAAGAAGCAAGCTTCTGTTGGGTAGAAGTCAGTCGTCAAGTTAACAATCAGGCCTCTGTTAAACAGAGCACGAGTGTCAATATTACAGAACTGAGAATTTGCTTTCAGGTGGCAGTTGTTGAATTCTCGCAAAGCAGCAGGCTTCTGCAGAACAGAAACAAAATGCCAAATGTGATGTTTACAGAAAGTATGCTTCTGTAGAATGTACCGTATGCTTCTACAAAGTAGAGCAACAAATCGTTTCTCACAGAACAAGGTGCTTCTGTGGAACAGAGGTTAAATTCTGATAGAGCGTAAACTTCTACAGAATAGAACCAAGTAGGTTTTCACAGAGCTTAAAGCTTCTGTGCAGTAGCGGGTTGATTCTGATAGAGCGTATGCTTCTACAGAATAGCAATAGTCACAGAGCTAAGAGCTTCTGTGGAGAAGAGTGTGTAGCTGGAAAGAGCTTTTCAAGGATCTACGACAAGCTGTTAAGCCTCTGTTGAACCCGCTTTGATACCAATTGTTACACTAAGAGGAGGGGTGAATTAGTGTTAATCTCCAAATTCGGATTTTAACGCTTTTTCGTTTTACCCCGCAGCGGAAGAAAGCTTCTGTTAAACAGAACCGTAGATAGGTTTCTGTACAACAAAACGTTCAAGTGTGTTCGCAATTTGTTTGATTGGACACAAGTATTTTTATAGTGGTTCAGCAAATTGCTTACATCCACTCTTCACCCAGATATTTGGATGGTTTCCACTCAAATGTATCTCTGTATAAATTACACAAATGATTGCAACTGAAATCAGATCCAAAGGTTCTGTACAATAGAGGCTTGAGTGGCAAAGTATAGACCAGAAGGTTCTATACCGTATAGGCTCGTTATGTAGCACAAACCCGAAGGTTCTGTACTATAGTAACTTAGGCTCAATACAGACCAGAAGGTTCTGTATCGTAGAAAGTAAGGCACAACACAAATCAGAAGGTTCTGTGTCGAAGAAGGTAAGGCACAACACAGATCAGAAGGTTCTGTGTCGAAGAAGGTAAGGCACAACACATATCAGAAGGTTCTGTGTCGAAGAGACTTAGGCACAACACAGACCGAAGGTTCTGTGTCGAAGAAAGTTTGGCACAACACAGACCAGATGGTTCTGTGTCGAAGAGACTTAAGCACAACGCATACCGAAGGTTCTGTGTCGAAGAAGGTAAGGCACAACACAGACCAGAAGGTTCTGTGTCGAACGTGTCAACCTTCTATAACACAGATCAAGAGATTCTGTACTGTAAGCGTCAACCTTCTATAGAACAGATCTAAGGATTCTGTATCACAGAAGGTATAGCACAGACCGTAAGGTTCTGTACCAAGAATGTGTCAATCTTTAACAAACCAAAATGGTTCGTATTAGAAATGACTTGAGTTATGTACAGACCGTAAGGTTCTGCACTAGAGTAGATTCAGACCTAAAGGTTCTGTTCTACATGAGGTTATACAGATCCGAAGATTCTGTACAACAGGAGGTTGCACGCATTAACGTGACTAACTAGGTAGCAAATGCGCAATCCCTCAAGAATAACGACTTCGTGGCGTACCCCACGCGAGTACGTAGCGAACCCTACGCAAGTAGACAACGTTCCCTTTGTCTTAGGGTGGACAACGTATCCTTTGTCCTAGGATGAACAGCGTGCCCTCTGTCCTAGGGTGACAGCCTTCCTCCTGTCCTGAGGTGACAGCCTTCCTCCTGTCCTGAGGTTGAACAGCGTTCCCTCTGTTCTGGGGTGACAGCCTTCCTCTTGTCCTGAGGTGACAGCCTTCCTCGTGTCCTGAGGTGACAGCCTTCCTCGTGTCCTGAGGTGACAGCCTTCCTCGTGTCCTGAGGTGACAGCCTTCCTCCTGTCCTGAGGTGACAACCTTCCTCTTGTCCTGAGGTTCCTGCACACAGAGCTCTATACAACAGAAGCTGGTTAGTCCCTCACCTTCTGTGCTCCCGAGGTTCAGCCCTTCTCTCCGACCCGCTGCACGTTGATCACACGACCTCCAGCCGTGCCTCCAGCCAATGTATCCTGCAGCTTCCAGTCGAGTTCCTCGAGCCCCCGAGTCACACTCCCAAAAGGTTTCACCAACGATGCAGCTTCCACCGGTAGTGCTCCTCGTGTGACTAACTCGAACGAATGAAAGAACTAAAGCTCAAGCACACGCTCTCTCTAGACAGAATGGGAGAAGAGAAAATGAATGTTCTATTTTTTAATGGGAGAGAGCATGGCTATTTATATACACGGTTCAAAGAGTAAAATACAAAAGGGAAAATATAAAAACATAATCTGCAAAATAAGAAATTAAAAGTTAGTTTACATAATAAACAGAATGAAATACACGTGCATGCATTCAGCAATGGAGATGATCATATCAAAATAAAATAGGGATATGATTATTTCCCTAAATAATGCAGCACAGAAGGTATCGCAGAAGGTTATGCTCGATAGCCTTCTACAGATGGAAACAATTGAAGATTTATTTCCATTGGGGTAAATGTTCATTCCATCCTGATAAAGACACACGTAAGAATGTATCTGGACAGGTGGTGGTGATAGGTATCCAAATAACGGTCATATAGAGGTCGTAAGAGCTTACAGAAGCCTGTAGACCAACTAGTAGAACCTTTCCATAAATAGAGATCTTATTTGGAAATCAAATCATGGTAATCTGATTAGATGAATATCTTAATCAGATAATGTATAGTTCGCAATTAAATAATTGATAACTAATCATTTAATTACAACAATGATTCTTACAAAAAGATCCTCATTATGAGAAGCTTCTGTAGAATAGAATGTTTGACCTTCTGTAGTACAGAGGGTCCGGTTCATCATCAAAACCGTCCCAACAGTAGCATCTCCAATAATTATATCATTCATATGACAATCCTCATCAAGATACATATCCAAGTCAGACTTCCGAGAATGAGTGCTATTTACGAGCTTCTTTTTTTTAAATTCCGCAAACTCCGACCAATAAGGCTCTGAATATGAGGTTGACAATTGAGTGTTTTCATCTGTCAAACCTTCTACCTTCAAACAATGATCACTAGTCGTACTTTGACTATCCAAAACATAAGCATCATATACATTGTGTAAAGCACGACGAATCTCTTCAATATTGTATTTAGCATCCTCTAATGAGTAGAGTTTTGGAAAGCAAAACTCAATCACCATGAACTTGTTTCTTGGGTTTAATACCGCCGCTACAGCCATCAACAAGTTACATTCACCCCAATATTTGTCAAATTTATGTTTCATACTTCTCACCATCTTAAACAGAAAATGATGCTCATCAGTTATCTCGACAACCTTTCTATCCAACATCATTTTCACTCTAAAAACTTCATGAAGGAACAAGTTCGCGGTAGGATACTCACTACCTGAAATGATTTTAGTGACGGAGTTAAATACATCCAACACGTCACAAACTTGTTTCACCTTTGTCCAATCGTCGGCGGATGGGCAAGACTTATAGCTTAGTTCTCGCTCCATATAGCGAGGAAAAACATCCTTAAACCTCATTGCCCGTGTCAGCATGTCGAACGTTGAATTCCATCTTGTTTTGCATTCAATGATGAGTTTTCTGAAGGGTATCTGCAATTTATGTGAGATATCGGCAAACATCCGAAGTCGTGCCTCACTTTGGTTGATAAATACCACACTGTCATGTACTTTTTCAATAATCGTCTCTATTTCAGCAAAACCATCTTGAACCATAATATTCAAGATGTGAACACAATAATGCACATGTAATAATCGACCATTGCAAAGCAACTGCTTATCCTTAAGAAAGAGCCTCTTAAATACCTCAATGCGACATCATTCTTTGAAGCGTTGTCAACAGTTATTGAAATTACCTGTCACAAATAAGATGAATGATGTCAAAAATGTTTTCAAAAAAGAGAAATGAATAATAAGTAACAATTGAATTATAACTATGAATTATCTCGTACCTTATTCTCGATTCCCCATTCCTTTAAACGTTTGTAGATTGCATCTGATATGTCTATTCCATGAGTTGGAGGAGGCAGATGAATGAAATTCAAAACTATTTTTTGTAGCTTCCATTGTTGATCGACAAAATGGCTAGTGACTACCATATACTCAATACGTTGACATGATGACTTCCACATATCAGTAGTGATACTAACCGCACTTATTTCTTTAAACATGTTAAAGATACGCTGTTTTTCCAACTCATACACTTTGAAGCAGTCATTCCTGACGGTGTGACGTGATAATCTTTGCCATTGAGGCATTCCACACATCTGCATAATATTAAACCATTCTTCTTCGACAATTGAAAATGAATGCTCATGCATCATTATCCAATCAGCTACAACCTTCCTCATTTTATCCATATCGAGAATACCATCCTTAAAGGCTGAAGAAGTTACCTTCGCAGGAGCATCATCGCGCTTGAAATTTAATTTTTGTTGCCTTTGTAGGGAGACGTTATAAGTACAACCGTCTAAATGCCTCTTCAAGTGGCTCGTACTTGAATTTTTGTATGATAATCGCGTCTTACAATATTTGCATTCCGCTTTCTTGACTCCATTGTTATCCGTTACGATTGTCATCCCATCCCACACAGAAGAAGTTTTCGCTCTCTTCTTTACAGAAAACTCTTCTGATTGAACTTTTTCATTTGCGACATCCACTGAAGAATTTTCTCCGATATTGGATTCTTCGGATTGAGATCCTGATTCCATTTAAACTACCTAACAATTAAAAAAAATATATTCAATGAGTGAGACACGAAAGACATACAAAACAAATGAACATGACAAAATTATTTATTTTAAGACAACGAAGTGATTTTACTTAACCAATATCACGTTTGTGTTTTTCAAATTTAATCATCTATTTAATTTAAATAAAAAACAAACTACAAGTAAAGCTAAAAAAAAGTTAAAAAATTTTCTTAATCAGAACATATGCAAGAGTTCGCCATTATTAAAATTTTATAGATCTTTAATAATACACAGGGGGTAGAAGGATCCACAGAGTGTACCTAAAATTTCCTACTTTGAATTCCAATCCAAAAAGATCACATCGGCATTCTCCTCTCCTCCCCAGATGCCCTTGTTTCTCTACTCCTTTCGGTATTGATAATAGAAACGGAATAACCCACCTAAAAAGAACAAAAATACCCAGGACAAAATATCAACCTCCGAATTTCCCCTACTGGTTGTTACTCTTTGTTCCCAGCAGGGAAGATGGTGGGGACCCATTTTTTGGGGGAATCCGAAATTTTTAATGAAGGTGAGGATAAAAGACAAGGAGATAGATAAAAATGATAAGAACAGAACAAATACTACTGTGCTAACCCCCCAACTCCAACCTTTGGAATTGAAAAGCATGCTCCCCCAAATAAAAACAAGAAAGTTTCTCGGGGAGGGAAGGCTCATTGGATCTAATGCCTGGGCAGTGTTATGCCAGCGATCGGCGGTTGAAATAATCAATCGAATAAACAATTAAGAATCACAAGGGAAAAAGAACAACGAATACCTGGATAGTATTATGCTAGGATCGATGTAAAAAACCTCCTGGTGGTCTCACGGCTTCTACAGGATATGAAGAAAGTGAAGAGGCAAACATGATGGAGAATTAAGCCAAGGAAAGTTTCAGATTTTTTAAAAAATTAATATTTATTATAATTAATTATTCATTATAATTATTGCCAGGCCGGGCCAAACTGTTTGTCGGGCTAATGAATGAGCCCGAGCCCGGCTTGATTTTTAAAGAATAAGACCCGAGCCCGGGTCCAAGCTCGCAAAAGCTTGAATATTATCGAGCCGGGCTCGGACTTTTAGTCGAGCCGCGCCGAATAGTTCGCAAGCCGGCCCGACTCATTAACACCCATAGTAACGAGATCCAACCTGGGAGGCTCCCACTAAAAGAAGCAAACTCACAATCAGAAAGGTGAAAACAATTGTTATCTTAGCACCCATCCTCTACGAGGGATAAGGATCGAGCCTAACCTCCATATTCCTATCCTTGTCCAAGAGGATGGCTCTGTAACCCTATAGGGAAAGCCAATAATGAGGTGAGAAGGGCAAGCGGTATGACATCATAAAGCTCTGGTTAAACATTCCTCGGAAGATTGAAGCGAGACCTCCACGAAGTCCTTGCTGACTTCTCTCCCCGCAAGACATGACTAACCATCCTGCACTCATGAGGGACATTGCTAAACTTTCACTCACGGAAGCTTTTGTGATAGTACGAAGCGTTTCGTATGGTACAAAACAATACGTATTAAAATATGAAAAAAATTTCGTACTGTACGAAGACAGACAGTTCATACTTTACGAAACGCTTCGTATTTTATTACGAAGCCCGTATGCACTTTACAAAACGCTTCGTACTTTAGTATAAACTAGTTCATATAGTGCGAACAATTTTTGTACTTTTCGAATGGGCTTCTTCTTCCACCTAGAGTATGCCAGTGATTTGAACTATTGAACGAGAGAGTGACAACCTTTCGTACTTTAATATGAAGTATTTCAAGTATGAACAACTCATACTTCAGTGCGAAGCTAGTTACGTCTAAAAATTTTGGGCTTAATCAAGAAGATTTTGACTCATGGAGAAATTGAAAAGATATTTTTTTAAGAGTGAAAATTTTGGCTCTCGTGGGTAATTAATATGGACAAAAAGTATTCTAAACGAAATCTTTGATTGAAAGATTGATGCATAAGTAAAAATTATAATAAAATAAACTGTTAATTGACACGTAGCTTGATCAATAAAAAATATTAGATTTCCAGAGAGAAAAATACATTGAAAAATAATAGATTTTCTTAGAAAAATATTAGATTGTCAACACCATTTCACGGAGAAAAAAGATGACTTTGAAGGGTTGGTTTCAACAACCCACAACTTTCACAACATCGAGAAGACCCTGATTACCCTTTTATGACTTGTGTTCTGATTTCTTAACTTTTATTGGCGACCACACTTAAGTCTTAAGTTCCACACTTTAATGAGTGCTCCGGCGATTCGCGTTTTCGTGTGCGAAACAGAAGCATTTTGTAGAGTACGAACTATCTTCATATTTTAGTACGAAACATTTCATATGATACGAACAACCCTTCATACTTTAGTACGAATTAGCAGAGTACAAACGCCTTAGTACGGAGCGATTCGTAGAGTACGAACGATCTTCATACTCTACTTCGTACTAAAATACAAAACCGTTCATACTCTAAAAATCCTTCGTACTAAAGTAAGAAGGGTTGTTTGTACAGTACAAAACACTTCGTATTAAAGTACGAAACTTTCACAATGTTTCGTACTAAGGCCGGGAAAATCGTAACTATAATAGATGAGGTGGATTCTTCTCTAGAGGGAAGAGGGTTAATATAACTAAATCTACAAATAGAATATGCATCGTCCATGATGGGTACTTGGTTGAATATTGTGGTTGAATAAAGAGATGAGCAAACAAAGGAGCATATGCCCAAAAGCTACAGAAGAATGAGCTTTTACCAAGAATGCACTCAACACGACCATAAAAAGGGTCTGATACCAATATGGGGTTGGTCTAAGTGGTAAGGAGTTTGGATTCGCTTAATGAGGTTTCGGGTTCGAAACATACCGTATGCAGTCACCCCTGTTGGAAGACCCACCCACCATAGCCAGGTGCCTTACCCGGGTCGAGTCCGGACTAGTCGGAATGAAGCTCTGAAAACCGGGCGGACAAAAAAAAAAGGCATGGTCATTTGCTTCCTACCAAAGAATGAATATATAGATAACCATTCCAAGTATAATTGAAATTCCTCATGTTTTCTCTAATTTCTGCTATACTTTTGAAGATGCCATTTGATAACATTACCAATCATAGACTGGGGATTAAAAGTTGACTTGATCACCTAGTGAAAACAGAGAGAGATGCCGTGCGAAATGGTTCCAGTAAAGAAACATATATATTCCAAGAAACATAAAAACAATTAATAATGAGTTTCAAAAAAGATAATAATGCGCTACATAGAAGAGGGTTGGACTCTATAAAAGAATTAGACATCTCAACCAAGTAATTAATCTCTAACTTTATCCACTTAGCGCCCGTCTTTTTCCGCCAAGTGGATGGATAATCATTCATCAAAACCCATATTACTCCCTATAGATGGAAAGCAGTCCAAATCCTTCCTTCTTGAACGACTATGTCAACCAATAGGAAAAAAATGATTGTCCTCGAAAAATAGCAGAGCAGAGATGAATATGATAAAAAGACCTTTCAGGGAGATGATCAATTTTTCAGGTATGAATGAAAGGGCCCATGTTTTATCGTCCTCCCAAAAGTGTTTCATCACAATTGTCTAGGTCGTGGGAAGGAGAAACAAGTTGAGAAATAGCCATGGAAGATACCATATGAAAGACGACGCCATCGCTAGTGCGAGCATCAGTCCTTAAGGGTTTTGAAGGAGCCATAGTTTGAGATGTTGAGTGAAAAGATAAAAGAATCAAACGGAGAATAACGAGTATTCTTTGCGGAAGACTATACGTTTGAAAAGAGGGGTTAATATGTTTATTCCATATAATTTTGGGTCTCGAGCCCTTAAGCCTGTATCTAGTAGGCCCAATGATCAAAGTGAAGACATTGATCAACCAGTTGTCAGAGTGAAGATATTGGTAAACCAGTTCTCGGAGTGAAGACAACGATCGATCAGTGGCAATATTGAAAACATTGGTCGAGCGATGGTTGTATCGAGCGAAGGCATTGGTTGAGCGAAGACAAGGTTAAGTGTAGTAAGTGAAGGTAAAAGCACTATAAGCAAGCAGTGAAGACACGTGGCATTGAGATAAATCATAAAGAAGATGTGAAGACGTTGGATGATTGGTTCGATTTTTTGAGGGTCTGTTATAATTTACTATAAAGACGATTTTTTTAGAATGAGAAAGAAATGCAATCACAACACTATAAATTGTGGTAAGTTTTTCTCAAGTTCATCAATGTCACTCGTAAGTTTATTTCTCTTCATTTAAATTGCTTCGAGTGAATATCGTTTTTTTTTTAAATTTTGTATGGTATTGTGTTCACGGATTATTCGGTCCTGTATTCGAGCCAGATATTCTAACGTATTTGCTAGTCTAACATGAGGATTGTACGGACTTATTGTTAGTTCGCAAAAAAGTTTACGAATTATGGTTCTAAGTTTATAAATTCTCAAAATACAATACCTAAGTAGTGATTTCAAACCGTGATTTAAGTACTTTTAGTGAAATTACGATTTAAAACAGCGACTTTATGTATGACTCGTAAAGTTGCGATTTCAAGGGACTAAAACAAAATTTTGTTAAATTTGCGACGGCTTAAGAAAATATGTAACCCTCTCCCCAGTCCCCCTCCCCGTGTTCCTCCTCTCCGTTCCCTCTTACTTTTTTTATTATTATTGAGTGGCAATTTCGACTTTGCTAAAATTTAAAAAATTTATTGAAGTCATCTTAAATTAAAGTTTAAGACCGCAACTTTACGAAACATATATAAAATCTCGATTTCAATGCGTGATTTATGAATTGTATTTCGAGTATTTAAAAATCCGAATTCGTAATTCACAAATTTTTTTAACGAACAATAATTCCTTTAATTACTCAGTCTAACGCACTCCATGGCCCGGTCCGTCTTATCAGGCTGAGCAAGAAATAATCATCTCATTTAGACGGCCGTAAGGCTCTCCCGCGCCAATTTGGATTTCCAGAATGGCAGACTCGCCGTCCGACTACGACAGCATGTCCAGCCAAGAATACGACGACGACGGCGGCGGCAACAGAGAGGAAGCGGATTCTCCTCTTCAGGAGTTTATGAACTTTGAAGGGTTCGGTGGAGGCGGTGAAGGCCGGAGTACTCCTGGTACAACTCGGCCTAGGGTTCGCAATGGGGGGAACAAGGCTTTCCCGCCGCCTTCGGAGGGGGAGGAGGTCGATGGACTCCTATGCCCCATCTGTTATCAGGGTTGGAGTGACGGAGGCGACCACTCCATCTGGTGACCCCCTCTCTCTCTTCTCTTCTGTTCTTGGAAATAGGTCAATTAGTTCTTGCGATCTGAGCGAGGTTCTCGACATTAATCCTGACAGGGCTTATAATTTTTGAGCAGTTGTTTACCTTGTGGTCACGTCTTTGGCATGTCCTGCATCAAAAGATGGCTTCAACAGCAGAAGAAATCCGGAAAGGTATTCCCCACTCTCAATCTTTTCGTATAAAAATTTCGGATAGTCAGGGTCATATAAATATGCAGTTCGTTGATTTGTAGTGTCCTAAATGCAATGCCAGCTGCACAGTGAAAGGTATCAGGAAACTCTACGCAACACAGCTTACGACAGTAGATGAGGAATCACTAAAGGTTGGTATTTTATTTACTTTTGGAGGCGATTCTTCAGTGTGCCCAAAAATCATGTTGCACCAGTAATAACAGGCTCCTTTTGCTTGCAGAGGATTCTTAATCTGGAGGCTCAATGTGCTGCCCTTTTGGAGAAGGCAAGTAATCTAATCTCCAATGAATCTGAGAAATGTTCAAATTGGAACGACCTTTTTCGGATGTATTCACTAAATGCTTGATTTCCTTTGTTTATGTGACGATCTCCCTTGTTCTGCATATCTCAGAGAATCTGTGATTCTTCAAGTGAGGTGTCCAATGCAGATTTCTCTTTTGTGGGTCTTTTGCCTTCTTGTTGGTTCTGATCATAAAAAAGAGATATAAGGCTTTTATCAACATTTGACAAGAACGAGTTGTGTTTTCTGAACTTGATAATTTGATGTCACTTCTAACATTTGAAGGATATTGCAAATGAAGCTAAATGGAGCAGAGCAATAGATGGATGTATAAACAGGCTGGCTGAAGTGGAGACCAAGTTTGTTGCATTGGAGGAGGTATGAGCTCATCTTTATCTTAATGCTGCATTCTAAGTTTTATCTGCTTTTCATCTCATTAATGCCTGGGTTGCATCACTAACATTTGCTATATCTTCCTCAGTGCTATAGGATGCTATGCCGTTGTAAATTGTTGATTGCTTCTGTGTTTATTTCGAATTAAATTGTAGCAGTGTTCCAGACTATTGCTTGTATAAATATTTTTGTCTGCAAGAATCGACTTATTTATGGCATCCACTTTTTTGTATAATATAATCGGGTATCTGATTGAGGGGACTACTTCGTCTAATGTTTGCTTCTTTTTTAAACGTTGTAGAAAACAAATAATTTGGAACAGTTGTTCAAGGATACAGTAGGCCGCCCTTCTGGTTTGACTGCTAGTTGTTCAACACACAACACACAATCTAGTGATTGGTCTTGTAGCCAGTTCAAATTACAGGTCTGTTTGATCTTATGCATCATATTCTCATGCATACACTTGGAAACGTTTGGTCTTTTCTTCACAAATCTAGGATTCAAGGAGCGTTTTTGGTCACTTACCAGCACTTGGCCAACTTAAAGCAAGTCTTTTCTGAGGAATTCTTTCCTTCATATTAGAAGACTCGAGCTAATCAAGATATTTTATTTACTATTATCTTTAAATGCAATTTTCATACATCCTGCAGGCAGAAGTCCAGTTTGATGGTTCACGTTTATTTGATATTAACTTGTCCAGTCAAATAATAATGGTTGCCAGGCGGCTTTCTGGCATGGGCGGCATTAGAGATGCTCTGACAAAGGCAAGTGTCTACTATCTTTCTCGTTTAGCATTGAATGGAATGATTGCCACTTAAGCTGCTTTTGGATGACTGACTGCAGGCGAGCTTGGTAGATCTACGTGAAGCCGAAGATATTAATCTACCTTCCAGTACAAAAGCTGTCAAGGACTTGCATGTTTCTTTGTTTAATAGGAATCTCGTACTATATGCTTCATTGGGAAAGAATTTATCTATCCTTAGGTAGTATTGTCCTTGCAGATTTCGTTTATGTGATGCCTGTTATTATATATATATTTATTTACATCTCTGTTACTTTCAGTCTCGAAAGCAACAATGTTGTCCTGGACTATAAACTCCCGGTAGGGTTGCTGACCTTTTGTTGCATGTGGTTTCTTCTGTCATATTCTCTTCCACAATTCTATCCTGAAATCATTTTTGTCAATAATTGATTGTTTCTTTCAAGGTTGGTGCTTGGTCTTGCTCATGGGATATCAACAGTCCTCATTATATATACACCGGCCTGCAGGTGGATTCTTTATCTTTGTCTTGTTTCTTTGTAAAGCCAAATTGCTAGACCTGAATATTGGAAAGCCTTTTTTTTATGTTTTTTCAGAATGGAATGCTTATGACATTTGATGTGCGGCAAACTCAGAAGCCGTTGGTGACTCGTGATGGCTTGACATGCAACCCAATTCATACCACATGCTCTGTAATGCAGAAGCGATCCAGTGGAGTGAGTACTGTCTTGACTGCGTCATCCATTGGTTTGTGTGAATGGACAATTGGTTCAGCCGAAGAAAGGTTGGTTCTGGTTCTAATGGACGAGTCACTATGAAACGAATTTTTGTGATATTAATGATCTTTATTTTTAGAGGATTTCAAAATTATTTTTAGCGCAGCAGGATTTTCCTTCACTTTTATTCAGTAAACATGTTTTTGATAATTGTTTTATCTGCTATTTGAAGGCCAACTCTGGTACCTGAGTCTGCAAATTTTGGGGTTTGCATATCCCTTGCATATTGTCCCGGCAGCGACAGCATGGTTGCTTCATATCGTCCTAAGGTGGAGGTGTCGGGCGAGATGCCTCTTTCCCAGATTTCATCCCAGCATTCCTGCTTGGGCGGCACGGTCGTCCGAGGCCAACACTTATGTTTAAGGAGAATAGGGAGGTCTTATCTGAAGTTGAGTTCCACGGATGGTGATGTGAGTGGCATTCGCCTTCCCCGATCTGTGATCATGGACTTAAAAAAGGGCAAGCAGGTGTTCGGTTTCGGGAATGAAGCGACGAGTGACTTGGTCTTGCAAGAGATGAGTTCTCTCTCGATGTCTGGGCAGATCAAACTGGGGAAGCCTCCTCTCCGGGATATCAGGTATGCAATGGCAAGGAACCAGGGTCATTTAGGTTGCTTGAATGATAACACGTTGCAATTATTTAGGGTGGAGCTGGGTTGAGGAAGCCCCTTATTTCTTGTAACTATTGTTGTAGATCAGATGGCTCTAATGATGATGTGTTAACTAGACTAATGTTTGGTTAACCGCTACTGGATGATCAAAAGATTACTGAAGGGTTAATTGCTAATTACTAGTCAAATCGAAAATGTACCAAAATTTCCGACCTGACTGGATTCGAATCAACTACCTGATGAGCATAAACTTATTTTTAGACAAACTTTTTCTTTTTAAAAAATTTCACAAAACTAATTTTCTTTTTATATTTTTAATCTTTATAGTTTCAATTAATGAAATGTGTTTTTTTTATCCGGTTTACATGCTATGCTAATTATTCTAATAAAGATATGACATACTTTATAATTCATTTTTAATATGTATTATATTACTAATAATAACTTCACAGAATAATTAATTTTAAACTAAATTAACTAATCCGTCTCTTACTATATATTAAATAGCATTAATATTATAAATTTTCATGTCATCATTATTATTAAAATCGACAGATGCCGGCAATGATCTTTCTCAGGGCTTCATTTTCAAATTTTTCAGCACCACTGTAAATTATGTTTTGATTTTTTTAAATATATTTTATACCAGTTAAAAAAATAAGTTATTATTTTTAAACTGCGCTTTTTTCTATAATTTTATTATTAGATTAATCGAATAAATTAGCTGAATTTTTTAGTTTGTGTTATACTATACATAAAAAAGTAAGTTTATAAGACTTTTTAATGTGTTAGACCTTAATAGAAGACCCTTGGTACTTTCTTGTGAGTAATTTGCAAAGTTTCTTAATACATTAAAATATCTTGTTTATTTTGTTTGATAGGTATTCCGTTAACAAAATTTTTCAAATTTATATTTAGGAAAAATATCAATATTTGGCCTGATTAATTTGCTAACTTTACGTTTTGGCATATCATTTCAAAAGTTTTCAATTTATTAGCCTTATTTCAATTTTATTTTTCAATTTGGCCCCATTCGTAACGGTATTTGCGATTTCGCCGTTAGCGTTAATATGTATCATTTATTTTTCCTACGTGGCAATGATAATGAAATAAATCAAGGGCAAAATATCGATATTTGGCCCAATGAATTTGCCAACTTTACGTTTTGGCCTCACGGTTCTGTGTTGCCGACAACTTCCGGTCGAACCTTCTGTAAAGCTGCACCTACTATGGTTGAATATTTGGAATGTTTAAGCTATGAAATGACTTTCTCTTTCTTAATTTCTCTTAATATGAAATGATTACACGTTCCTATAATTATAGATATGAGTAGAACAATCTAGAGTTGCTAGACTTACCTACATAACCGACCAACTACCTTATTAACAATCTTGGCTTGATGAAGTATTTTCTCGAATTTCAAGTGAAGCAGAAGAAATGAGAGATTTTCATTTCTCAAGAGAAGTACATAGCGGATCTGTTGAAGAAGTTTCGTATGGAGAATGTGAAGCCAATTTCTACTCCAATGTCACTCAATGAGAAGTTACAGAAGGAACACGAGTCATTTTGTTGGTTCTCTGGTATAGAATTGGACCATCTTCTATATAGGAACAAGAGTCATCGTCGATGGCATCTACAAATATACTCATTCGAATTTTCCAATAGGCAAAATTCTTACCATCAAATATGGGAGGATTCCCAACATGTGGTTTTTGTACATTTTAGTTATCAACCATTAGTTCAATTCGTATAATGTTAAGCTGTCCATAGAATAGAACCTTGACTATTACAGTGTAGAACCTCAACAAGCTTCAAGATTCTGTTGGATAGAAATCAGTTGTCAAAACCGACAGTCAAACCTCTGTCAACCAGAGCACGAGTGTCAATATGACTAATATGAATTTTCCTTTCTGGTAGCAGTTGTTGAATCACGGAGCTACATGCTTCTGCAGAACAGAACTAAGATGCCAACCATGAAAGATAATACGGAAGGTAAAAGCTTCTGTGAGATCTCAACAAGCGATTACGCCTTTGTTGGACAGAAACCTCATACTAGTAGTTGGATTCTAACAGAGCGTAAACTTCTGTATAATTATGGCAACATAGCGGAAGCTTCTGTTGATGGAAAATATAATTCATATTATTATTATTTGGAAACGTAATATATGGATTTCGATCATATTAATATCTTGATCGATTCCTTTTCATTTCGTACGTAAAAAATCATTATACAATATTTAATTACAAAAAATGTTTCGTAGAGAAAGTTCTCAACATGAGTACCTTCTGTAATGTAGATCTTTGCCTTCTGTTTCATAGAAGGTCAAGGCTCATCGTCAAAATATATTCACCACATTTCCATCTTCTTAGTCATCCTTTTACTTCCGTACCAGTAGCCAAGTACTCTACGATCAGATTTTCCAATTCCATGGCATGGGCTCATTGGATACTTTTTGCTAGTGGTACAATACCACTTACCACTCTTTTGAAAAAATGACCCCATCTAAAATTGTAGATGGGTAGTCTTTCATAAGTACACTTATCTTATATTGCGGGTGATAGTGCTAACCGTTTATTAAATACATGAAAAATAAATATCATTTCGTACTCGAAAGAATAGGTTAAGAAAATGTTAAGAAAAAGGAAAACATATGTAATACATGTATCCCTTAAGAAAGAGAATAATTACGGAAATTGAAAGAAAATGTAATAATTTTGTTTGAAAAAAAATACATATAGCGAGAGATGCTGTTGTACTAAATAAAAATATGTATTGAAAGAAAAACAGTCTCGACGTGATAAATATTCAAAAAGAAAGAAGAAACAGAATACAAAACAAGTAGTGGACTATCCTTTTGAGGAGGTGATCATACATCTATATATATTCAGCTTCTCTCACACAATACGTTGATTCGTTGGTAATTTATTTCTGTCGATGACGTCGCAATTACTTGTGGTATAAGCGAAGATTAATCGAATCGAGCTAGAAGATTAAGCTTTCACTAAAAAAATTACTGGGAACGGTGTTAGTTGAACAATTTGTATGGATATTTATTACTATTACTATTATTATTATTATTATTAATTCGCGTACTTAATTATAGGTATATACATCATAAAATTTTAAGAATTTTTAAGAATGATCAATTCAATTATTTAAATATTTTTTCAAGAATAGAATAATTAAGGTATTGCCGTTTCGTGCCTAAAATATTAAATTCGAGCACGAATTATCTTGTGCATTATTAAGATATTGAACTCCGTGACGTGCATGGATGAGAGGCAGTGGACGGTGTACTAGTGATGCAATGGGAGCGAGGCCTAGCCCTTCGGCACAAGGGAGCCGGTGACTGGCAGGTTGTGCGTAAGGCTCGTCTTGTCCCCGGACCGAAGCATGCATTGTTGCCATGGCCTTTTCAGGGGGCGTGAAAAACCTCCATTGATTTGATCAAACGGAGAATTAGAACCACGAGTCAACTGAAAAAAGAATAATGAAAAGCAAGGCCAAGCAAATAAAGAGTTTTCAAACATAGTTAACATTAACTTGACATTATTAAATATTATTTGTCGTTATTAATTCAGATTGGAATTCATAATAATCCGTTTTTACAATTAAAAAACATATATCCCCGTGAAACTAAAACCACCATTTCATCGTGTGCTTTTTAACCACGAAATTTCTTTTAAATGTTTACAAATCTTTCGAAAACCTTCTTTAATTCGAAGGGAGCCAAAATTTCATCAATTACGTAAAAAAAAAGGAGAGAGATAAATGTTTATGAAATTTGTGGCCTTTCTCCATCGAACTTAATTTTCTTAATCATGATTTCTGTATTCTTTTTTGTGTAATATGTTAAACCTTCATAATTTATAAAATTCAAGAAATGTCTAAACATTTTTAAATTAACATAATCTTCTGAATTCATTAAGTATAAAAGTTGTCGACTCAAATAAAAAAAAGGGTGAAGCATAAAATCTTTAAATAAATGACTGTGACGAGTAATTTCGGGATCACATTGTTAAATAAATCGTGTTCTAAACTGCTACGGAGTTTGACTCCCACAAAGACAACTAAAGCATTTTTGCCTCAGAAACTACATAGTTTTGCTTGAGAGATGGGGATGTCGATGTATTGGGATTTCTCAATCTGGTGGGGGTAGAATTTACTATTAGGACAATAGAAAACTTCCAAATGGTCGTTTTTCTTTTAACTGAAGTTTTATCGTAAATAACGAATAAATCCTCAATCTTATGAGAGAAGTAGCAGAAGATACTTAACTAAATGAAACTTCAAGTTAATTATATTTCTCATTTTCATTTGAGAGATTGATTTATTGCTGTTTATTTTGTGATTTCATTCGCATGAGCGAATCATAATACCATGTAATGCCCAAGGCGACGGTGGTGTTAATGTCTCTGGAGTGGAGGATGCCGATGTTGGAAGACCTAAAAGCTGAGGTTTTCCTTAGGACAAAAATTATTGGGCAAGAATTGAGACCAAACATAGTATTAAGATTTCCACACTAATCAAAATTTGCATATATCTTCCATTTACCGTTTTTTTGTGTCACCCTAACATTAGTCGTGGAAATAATTTCTTATATTTCGTGACATAATATCTAGGTGTTATTCAAATTATTGCTAGTCGTCCGATTTGTTTCCGGGGGACTTCTATATTAAGTTGGTAGACGAAAGAACTACATTTCTTTTGAATATTAAGATATTAGTCATCACTTCAAACTCGAAGAAATAACCAAGCCATATTATTCGGTGAAACCTGAATCACGGAGTGTTACACCATAAGAATGTGATCGTCATTCTAGTAGCTGGAGGGTTGGTAGAAGGCGCTCGAATACAGCCTCCCAACCTGACATTGTCGGGTGATCCATGTCCCAGAAGAACGATCTCAGTCGATTCGGGCAAACAGTGTACAATGGCCTCCATTGCTTGTCGACATCACCGCAGTAGTTGTAACTTGTTTTTCCAACGCAGCATCCACTCAATGAATCTGGGAACCGATATGCGTATTCTGTCAAAGGACGGAACCACTGTAAGTCTACGTTAAGATGAAAGGAAAAGAAAAGAAATGGATGAGGCGGACAACCTTTGCCCTGGAGGACATCCTTGAAAGCCTTGTCAAGGTCGAGCAAGACAAAGGTATTGTTTGCCGTTGCTTGGTTCAAATCCCCCACAGATTTTGACAAAGCCCCATTGTGGGTATCGACCAAAGAACCCACGGTGTCATCGCAGTGCTTGTATGAGTTAGACACCGTCACTCTAGGAAGACATCCCAGGGGTGGAAGGCTCGCCACCGCAATTTTCTTTATCCCTAATGCTTGTATGCGTTTCAAGTTGGAGACGAGTTGATCGGTCACCTTTGGGCTGAAACCAAGAAGATCCTGCATATACACACGATGAAATATTACTAAAAATGAAGAATGAAGTCTAACCAAGATGTGAAAAATAAATTTGGAAGGATCGTACCCCAGCGACTACGGTGTCGTTATCCTGATTATGCATAAAAGCAGCGTAATCGTTGCCCGAGTTCGTGACAAGAGCAATCGAGTTGTTTAGATCAAAACCTCGGTAGTGAGAGCTCATGACTTGCTCGAACAAATCAATCTGAGCCGTCATGTTCGGAGCGCTGACCAACGTATCGAACACACCCGTTCCCCCATGAGCGAAGTTCATGCCAAATATGGATGACCCGAAAAGGTGGAAAGGGGAGATCATTTTCCTCCACTGCTGGAAAGGCACAGGACCGGGACCTATGACTCCAAAGCGCTTCGCTGCGAATTATTAATAATAAATAAATGACGGCTACTTTGAGATCAAAATAAATACTAGACGCAATGAGAAAACCACTGAAATCTCACCAAAGAAATCGGTCAATATGAGGCCGTCTGAATATCTGCCGGAAGGGACTCGGGGGATGGTCATGCCATAGGGGCAATGCCAAGATTCTTCAGTTAGCCTGCTGTTTCCGGTGTCAGCATACGAATCCCCAAAAACAAAGATCTTCTTGTGATAATGGAAGAAGTCAGGATAGGCATGGTGGTGGTGCCAGGGAGGAGCTTGACCAGGAGCAGGAGCAGGAAGGGGTTGGTGGTGGTGGTGCCACCACCACCAGCCGTGGACTGCATTTTGGTGGGCGAATAAGGAGACAAGGAAGAGCAAGATAACATAGAAATTCATTTGTCGAAATGCCATTTCTGGAGTTTAAAGACTGACCAGCTAGGAGTGAGGGACGAGGTGGATGACATGCTCGTGTTATATATATATATATATATACAAACAAAGGGGAGATGGTGGGGATCATACCTGAAAATCCAAATTGATTATCCTTTTGAATATATCCTCCTCTCAACGTTTTTCCATCAGATTAATTATTTTGAATGAACAAAATCCAACCGTATCTTGGCGTAGACATCCAACAAAACCAATGTGAACATAAAATCAGGAAAAGATCTCACATTGAGATTGAGCTGGTTCCCTCTGCCGTAAGGATTGAAGGGAACTGCCACAACCACAACACATTTCACCAAAACACATATTTTAGGTGCTATACAGCATGATTTCTGGAGAACTCCAATTCTAAAATTTGGAAAAATTAAAATTTCCAAAATTATAACATTAAGAAAATAATTCCCCCTAGAAATTATTGGTATAAACAAGTTATTGTTTGAAGTATAGAATTCGGCCCATCAAGCAGATATTTGTACTCCGACAATGTCATTTGATCCTTCAAAAAAATATAATAGGAAACTGTAATTTCTTTTAGTTAGGGTTTTTTTTTCTTGCAATTTTTTTAACTTTGGATAATCTTTACTTTAATGATGTTAATTATATTATTCACTTACCTTCCTCGAAATTTTTTAATTTTTCGAAACTTAAAAGGTTAGCTTCCGAATTCTCGAAACTCCATCTGGGTATTTTATCTGAAAATATCATTTATCTATACAAATCATGCTCATATGTGAATGCAAATTGTTTAGTAAGAAGATCAAGGCAGTTGTCAATAACTAAATATATTATGAACCTAATAATAGCATTACTAATAAAAACAAATAGTAATTAAAGAGTCTGGAATTCATAATAATTAATAAGTCTAATCATGCTCGTTTCAATTCCAAACAATTTCATTAGCACAATTTCATAATTATTTTTGCCTAATGCCTTTTTTGTTCCTCCACTCTCATACTAGAGTTTGATAAATAACTCAGCCAACTAACCTAAAAGTTGATAAAGTGAATGCTTGTATGTAAGTATCAATGATACATATTAAATCTAGTAATTATGTTTTTCTAATGCGGCTTAAATAAAAATATTTAGTAATATTTGACGTCTTCTTGAAAATTATACAAGTTCGTGACGAAAGCCGAAGCTCTACTATAACACAAAGAATATGCTCAATTTAGATTTCGGACTCTCGAATTGAATTAGTCGCTGCTAATCTGACTCACCGCAAGACTCGAAGAATTTTTACTAAGAGTACTATTTTTCTATATTGGAGGGAGAGGTGTCATATTTATAGTAGAGGACTCCCTGCAAAGTAAGTCAAAATTAAACTACGTCGATAGCCTCAGCATATTGGATGTTCAAGATGATCCTCCAATGATTTTATAACTGATGTAACATATTAAGTTTGCACTCTTTCGTTTATTGTTGCTAGCAAAACGTATTTTTTTATGTTGGAGAAAATACTTATGTTGTCAATTTCATAATCTGCACATGGAAGAAATTACAAGCAAAACAATCTACGAGTAGCGAGTCCCTATCAAGCGAAACTCGCTACTTGAAGTAGCGAGTTCTCACAAAATATTGACTTACAATTGTGAAATTTTTTTAAGTGTTTGATGAGCCAAACATTCTATGGGAAGTACAATTTCAAGTAGCGAGTTTTTGGAATGGATGGCATTTGCTACTTGAACTACCAATTTCATGTAAACTTGGTGTGATGACTATGCACTCACTATTAGTAACGAGATCATTACGCAACTCACTACTTAAAGTACCAAGGCCCTTGGTGAAGTGGAGTTGTTACTTGAAGTAGCGATTTTTATCAACAATAAACATAGAATTTCCAAACTTCTTGTCGTATTTGGCAACTTTTTTTAAACCAACTATACGAAATTGCAATCTCCATCAAACAATGGCAGAAAGAAAATTAAGGACCAATGGTGAAATTACAATTGGAATAAAAAAATGATAAATTTGATTGTAGAGTTATTTAGCATTTTCTATGGGCATTTTTGCAACTATTTTATTGAGTTTTGATTATTTTAGTTGTTTTTGCCTTTGTTTATTTTAGTCGTTGAGTCTTTATATGTTTGCATATTTCTATTAATTTATTAGGTTTGAGTTCTAATGTATGGTGTGTTTGAATGAAGTTTGTATGTGAAAAGGTTAAGCTAGAGATCGGACAGAGAGTTGGCTGTCACCGAGATTGAGAAAGAACTGAGATGGATGTATTCTTTGGCGGGACGGATGCATTCAAGAGCAACACATGAACGAAATTGATATGGATGCATATGTGCGTGATCTAATGAAGGAGGACGAATTTTGGCCATCTTTCTACTTAGAAGGATCTTGTCATCTCACTAGAAGAATATTTTCTTTTAGTTTACTTTTTTATTCAGCTCATATAGTTCCTTTATTTTTGAAATTGTTATGTAAGGTTATTTTAGGTAATCTAGGGGAATATTTTTTAAGAAAATCCTTGGGTTTAAACAGTGAGACTTTGGAGTTATCGCGAGAGATAATAGAGGTATAACACGGGCGATGGTTGAAGGTGACCGGAGAAGGAGATCAAGACGACGACTTTCGGATTGAAAGATCAGGGAGACTTTTGCTTGTTTCTCTTTTCTTATTATTGATGTCGTCGTCCGTGTTCTTGACATTGTCAAGTATGTTTTATTTTCTCGTTATAAACTAATTCATATTTTTAGGACTATGACGGAACCTCGTATTCTTATGTCGCACATGATCCTTCTTTTCTAATGTGATTCGAACATTTATAAATGTTTATCCAGTTCTGTTCTTAATGTGTGTTAAATCATTGGCAACCAATTAGCATACATCTAATAATCTAAGGAGACTCAAGAGGGTAGGCTAGGTTAGATCTCCAATTGGATAACATAAGTAGTCTATGTGTTGGAAAATCCAGACTAATTGTGGGAACTGGAACACCTTAGGTAATCAATTAGGATTGAATGATAATGGGTCATCACTGGTTTCTTGCCTAGGTATATAGTAAAGAATTTGATACATGGTGATACGTCTCATATGTTCGGGAGAAATACGACGATATATTCAAATACTAGATTATCAATTAAACGATTCGACGACACTAGATATTTTCATTATTGGTTTCTATGATATACTTTTCAGTGACCTTAGTTAAACAATTTCACTTTATTTATAATTGGCCTTGATTGATTGCTGAAACCAACATTAGAAAAACTCCGTAGTACAATTCTCTGTGGGAACTACCCTTGCTTGGTCTTATTGCTTTAGCTAATGTCAAAGTAGGATTTTATTTTAGCCAACTTATAAAAAATATTCTAAGCTTTGACACATTTTTCCGATTTAGCCTAAGATTTGAAAAAATCTCGTCTTACATCCCAACATCAGGACTTATCTCAATCATTGTATTTCTACTAATTAACAAAAAAAGAAGAATCTCAGCAAAGAATTTCGAAATCGGAAAAATCGGGTGCTATCGTATAGCTTTGTATCGGCCATGTAGTTTAATTCGATGCAAAGTGAAGAACGATTAAGAGATCCATTCGAAGAAACACCATTTGCTAAAATTTGTCCCCTTTTAATTCATTTATGCCGCGGACACAGGTGGTGCATGGCTGTCGTCAGATCCCTGCGGATGCTCCAGAATCTTTTCGATTCCCATAAGAGCCATATTCTGACTTTTCTACCTTTTTCGTCCCAATGTCTTTCCCACGTGGTGACTCTTTTGCGTTTTCCGGACACATGCTTCGTGAAATGCTTTACTCACCTCCGTAACCTATTTCTACTACGGGGATTTCGCCGCGAATGTTTTTTATTCGCATTTTATATATGATGTTAGTCCAATCCGCTAATGGAGGCTTACATGGCGCTGATATGGCTCCTAATGTCGTTAGCGTTACGTTTAATCTAGGCCAAATTATCATATATATCCTAAACATCCGCTTTTTTTCGATTTATCCTAACATTTGGAAAATATCGTTAAAACATTATCTCAAAATTATCCTTCGTTAGACCTGACCCTTAACGACATCCGACTTGGCGCTAATATGTACCTTAGCTGTCGTTTAATGCCATTTAGATCTAAAGACCAATTAAGTTTCCTCAAAATTGCACTCAGAGTAAAATCAATCAACAAACCCTAACATGGGAAACCTAATTGGTACTTGGATTTAAACGGCGTTAAGCGGTAGTTAAGGTACACATTAGTGTCTTGTCATATGTCGGCTAGGTTTGGGTCTAACAGATGATAATTTTGAATAACGTCTTAACTTTAAGTTACACGAAGATATTTTTCAAATGTTAGGATAAATCGGAAAAAAAAAGTAAAAATTCTAAGATATATTTGATAATTGCTTACATTCAACATGGTGGTAACGACGTTAGTTGGCATGTCAGCACAACGTAGGCCTTCATCGGCAGGGACAGTGACCGAAGTATATAATATAGATAAAATCTGAACGTTGGGATGTAAGGCGATATTTTTCAAATTTTAGAATAAATCGGAAAAAATGCTAAGGTGTATGATATATTTGATAATTTTGCCATTTATTTTGTTGTGTTAGCGATGTGCATCATTGTAGCCGCTGTCGGGGATTTGTTATTTGAAGAAATTTCTTTTACCATGAAATAAGTAATCAATTGACATCAAGTTTTTTTCTTTCTTTCTTTTTTTCTTTTTCACAAGTAACATTGTATATAACCATAAAAAGTTTGTATAATAATCACATGTGCATACTTTCGGCAAACAAAACAAAGTTAAATACTACGTATACCTACCACATATACGTACGTGAAGTAAAATAAATCAAAGCTACGTCCCTAACAACGTTGCCAGAATGATAGTAGCAAGAATCCTGGGTGGCAATGAAAACTCACCTACCTGACGTTTATTTCGCTCCATCCACAAGTAGTAGACACATGCTCCCAGCATCCGAGCGAAAGAAAGGCGCCTCCGGAGGGTCATTCCTACTGGCGAGAATATATAATCAAAGATGCCACGCCAAGTTTGCGGAAAATTTGGCGCAACTAGCCGCCCTAGTGTGTATATTCATACTTCCGTTGAATACCAATAAGAGAAGAAAAGATGATCTACCGTCTCTCATCTTGATACACAGAGTATGCACGTAGAAAAAGAAGTTACTCCAATCCTAAATAATAGATCTGATGACAGCCTCTCTAGTACCACGACCACAAAAAGAACGAGAAATGTGGCAACTTACCTTAGCCCATACAAATCTAGCCTAAGGGACAATCAAAGATTGGCTCCTCAAATATATCCAAGCAGATGCAATATAAAAACTCCACAGAGCATAACGACCAGACAACCCAATCAATATTACCTGACGATGGATAATAGGTCACCCATAAGAGCTTGCGTAGACTGTCAAAGCATGCTCGCCTATGACGATGAATTCGCAAGTCCTTTCCCTCCAAGTAGCTATCACAACTTTGATCAGAGAAGAAGTCAACCAATGATATTGCAGTAGGGATCCTCGATCTCGCGATTTCATCACGCGCAAGAACCTCCACCAACATGCCCAACGGTGACCACGGATCAAGCTAGAAAGAGATCTAACTATCATCCCCCATATTTCAAAAAATAAGATGCCTCACAAGGTTCCTCAAAGTGAGCAACTGTCGCCAAATCCCAAAGCACCTATCCGGCTATATCACCTCCCAAAAAGACACACCGAAAGGATCGAAACTTTGTTGAATTTAAAAAAAAAAATATCAATTCAACTCTCATAGAACGAGAGTGTTCGTTTCGTCAATACTCTTACATTTGTTTGATTACAAGCGCTTCTATTCAGTTACATTCTCTCCTACATTTCCCATGCGCCATGGCCTCTCGAGACCTTCATGCGTCTGAAAAAGGAATTACAAAAGCGCTTAGACCGACTGTATCATGAGTAATGCCATGCATTGGCCTTACAGCCCGATTGGGTGCACTACCGCACCACAACTTTTTTCCTTATGTACTCCATTGCCCTAAGTCATGCCGCCCCTTTTTCACTCTTTTACATCCGTAACCCTTCTCGTTCAGGTCCCAACTTGAACATTCTAGTCCTCACCATCGATCTAGAAAGGGGCATTCATCAACCCGTCCCCAATTCATTCAACGCTTATCATTTGTCCTTCCCGAATTCGCTTGTTTCGGTCTCTTGAGACCCGACTCCCTTTGCGGTTCAGTTTCATCATGTCAGCCCCTTAATCATTTCGAACGCCAGTTCTAAGGCCATTCTATAATTCTTTCTGGGCGCCAATATTGCACCATAGATGGGGCAGCCAAATGAATGTCACAAAGCTCCGTGATATT
Source organism: Melastoma dodecandrum (assembly GCA_029817715.1). Taxonomy (NCBI): domain Eukaryota; kingdom Viridiplantae; phylum Streptophyta; class Magnoliopsida; order Myrtales; family Melastomataceae; genus Melastoma; species Melastoma dodecandrum. The sequence goes on from JARUPY010000606.1 coordinate 1,131,965, forward strand.
GCCTGCAACTCCCTTTGTTGCACCATGTGAAAGCTATCCATGCCGAACTTGTTTCTGTTTACTTTCGACTTCCAAATGGACCCTTTTTATTGATGCCTATCACATGTAAGTTTGGCTCTTACGTCGCATTGAATAGCGCAGCCCACTCCTAGTTCATAACTTGTATCATCGTCCCGTTTGTATTTCTCGAATACTTCCGATTAATCTCCTTTAGGTGCGCATCGTCCATGCCACACCTTTCCACCCCAGTTCAACCTCTTCATAGTTGCTAAGTCTTTCGTTTTAAGTTGGGGTGTAAGCGTTTCGGCCCTCATCCGAATCTACCAGGTCAGCTCACACTTAGCGTCACATCCGGATACAACGTGGGAAGCCTGCCGCCACTTAGTCCTGCATTATTCGACCCTCTTTTCCAACTTCTAGACTTCCCTTTTTGTGTTAGGCATTGCGGGATTCGGCCCTTACAACAACCCGAAACGGAGCTGCCGCGCATTGGCGTTTTATTCGCATATATGGCCTTGTTTCACGTCCTCTATCACTCCGTACACCCATTTTAGGGCCTTATTTCACGTCTTCTATCACCCCGTACACGTTTCGGGCCGATCCAAGAACCTTCGATTTTGGGCATCCCGAGCTCCTTGGTCGCCCCACCTTACCCGCGCACTCTCTTATTCGCACTCATGCGTCAATCCCACTTAGTCATCCGTTTTCCCTTAACTCATGCACATTTTAGTTACGCATTTTAATTTCACAAAACGGTGGGTCGTTACACACACCCCCCTCATGAGATTTTTCTGCACCCATCGAGCTCATACCACATCCTCTGGATCTGATAAAAGATGCCAAATGTGATTGACATCATACATGCGACGGAGTCGAAGCCCAGAGTTGATTCCTTTCGATCTTGAAGTCAGAAGGACGTTCCAAGGCAGTTCAGGCAGACATTCCACAGGTAGTTCCGACAAGGGTGGTTCAACTCACCCAGTGAATTCTATTACCATATGGGTACAGATTGAGGAGGCTTTTCTAAATCAGTATTTTCCTCCATAAAAAATACGTCAGATGATGAACGAGATTACATTATTCAGATAGCAAGATATGGAATCCTTTGTGAAAGGTTGGGATCATTTTAAGAACATGTTGATTTGGTACCCCTATCACTACCTTCCAGGATATAGTCAATTAGAAGCAGTTTACAACGATTAACAGAAGTCTCACGTAAGGATTTGAAATTTGGTATCCAATGGATCATTGTTAAAGAAGTCACACATTGAAATACTAGAGCTCTTGAAGACGATGAGAAAGACGTGCATGTGAAATTCGTACTTTGATAACGACTAGAAGAAGAGTATCATGAGCACATGAGCTTGGTGCCTTGTTGTCTATTCAAGCTCAGTTAATGGCCCTCAACAAGAAGTTTGAGACAGTGAATGTCATCAATGTAGTTCAAGGGACGTCGAGCAGTTGTAAGACTAGTAAAGGAAATCACTTGAATTATAATTGCTTGGTAAGAATGGAAGATGTGAATTGCATTGGGAATCATATGAACAATCTCTTTTCCAATATATATAATATGGGGTGGATGAATCACCCAAAATTCTCATGGAGGATGCCACAAGTGATAGGAAATTGAGCACCGCCAACTTTAGTTTTCCAGCAACCTCAGGCAAGAGAGTAGAAGAACAAGTCTAACCTCGATGAGATGATAATGTAGTACATGTCTCATAAGGACGCGTTGATGAAAAATCAAGAGGCATCTATCTGGAACCTAGAGAATCGAGTTAGCCAGCTAGTTCAAGCCATGAATTCTAGACCATATAGGTCATTTCCAAGCTATAGGGAAGTGAATCCGAAGGAGCATGTAATGGTGATCACTTTGAGGCATGGTCGTACGCTTGAGGAATGAATTATTGGTGCGGAGAAGAAACAATACAACATTGAGATAGAGACGCCTAATGTTCTAGCTGGACACAACCAAATCGATCAACCTCTAGCAAGCATTATTCCTACCAATTCCCCAACTCCTACGAAGCAAAGGAAAGAAATAACAAAAACTACGAAAGATGGAGTGGAGCATTCACCACTACCTTTCCCTCAAAGAGCACGAAAGCACAAAAATGAGGTCCAATATCATAAGTTCCTTGATATTTTTAAAAAGCATTATATTCATATTCCTTTTACAGATGCATATGTACGTCAAGTTTATAAAAGACGTACTTTCCACGAAACAAAAACTAGGCAATAACGAAGATTTTCAGGTAAGGCTTTGAGCGATCTCAATGTAAGTATTAATCTAATGACTGATTTTGCTTATAAGGAGTTAGGATTCGATGATATAAAAACCTACATCAATCTCATTATTGTCCACCGATAGGTTTATTATCTATCCTAAGGAAGGATATGCTAATTAAAAGTATGCTGATAACTCTATGAAAGTAGAGTTATTTAGGGTAATTTCATACTTAAATTTTGTTAGATTTGTGAAATATTGCGTTCATGCATAATATTCCTGGCTATTTCACATTATTCCCGAGAAATGGATTACTGCAAAGTTTTCTGGTCTATTTCAGGATAAATACGGAAAAAGAGAATCTCGGCATAATTACGAAGACTCTGTGCAGAGGAAATATCTTTGGATGCTGGTGCGGGACCTGAAGCTGACGATGGGGAGAAAATAAATATTTTCCTTTCAGATTTTCTGAGATTTTATAGGTTTATTTTTATGATTATAAAAACACTTTATTCACCTTTAGAGGGGGAACGGAGGAGGCTGCTGGTAACAAGGAGCCGTCGACGGAGACTTCGCCAATTACTTTTCTTTTAGTTTTTCTTTATGTCGTTTTCATTGTTTAAGATGGATTTGATGTTTTCGTTTACTTATGTTATGAACTAATTTTATTTGCCTAGGGTTAAGATGGATCTTGACAATTAGTCAAGAGTTTATCTGTTTTGACACACTTGAATGATTTAGGTTAGATTATTTCTATTCGTTCTTAACGCTTTCTTTTTGCCTGATCACCAATAAGATTGAATAGTGAATTTAGGTGAACTCGGAAGGGGAATCCTAGATTAAGCACGGGAAGAGGAATAACCTAGGTTAAACTTGGTCGGAAGACAGGATTATTAATGAGCGGGATAGAAATATACTCAATCGTCTTAGGTAATCGAATTGGAATTGATTCTTAAGGGGCACTCGATAGTTAATCTACCTAGGAATAGAGTGATTACTATTTACAGATATGTATGTTCTTATGACCTCGGGAGGGGCGTAGGAAGATAACCAAATTCCAGATTATCAACCAGATCATCTTAAGCGTGTTGATTGAGATATGACTTGCGATTAAACGTCCGGTGAAATCGTCGCCCTAGGTGCTTTTCTCATTTAAATTTTAATTCAGTTTACTTACCTGTTTTGTTTAGCTTTGCACTTAGTTTGATTGTTTCTCGCTTAGTTGAATAATAGAGATTGACGTATTTTAATAATTGAGAGAAGTTTAGATTAGTCCTCGTAGGTACAATATCTTACTTACACTTTATTACTTGTACGATCACGTGCACTTGCGTGGTGAATACGTTTTCGACGTGACATATGCAAAGTTATATTCCTTGTTAACTTCCTTATTCTAGACTTCGAGGAGAACTACGAGATTTCGAAAATCATGGGAACGATCATTCCTTGTCAGAGGTTGAGCATAGTTAGATGTCCAAAAAGGATTATTGACCATACGGGTCAAGGACCAGGAAATGACATTTAATATCTACTAGTCTATGAAATGGTCAAATGAATTCGAAAATTTTTTTTTCTTAATATTGTGGGGAGGTGTTCTTCCGAGTATTTATCGTGGGTATATCATGAAGATCAACTGGAGCGGTCGTTACATCCTATGATGTCTTCTACTGAAGAACCACTCATCCTAGAGCTCAAGCAATTGCCAAAGACCAAAGGTCGCTTTAAACTTTTAGAGAGCACAAGAGAAATTTAGTATTTTTTAACGAAGCAATAGAAGTCAAGGCAGAAAATTCCAAAACAATATTTGAGGTTAATGAAAAAGAATTGAAGCGCTACCGAGAAGAGACATTTGATCCGGGAGATACTTCAACCCAACTACGAGAAATATAACCAACGAAAAAAATCGAGTCGACAACTATAAACATTAGCGCTTCTTGGGAGGCGGCCCAAGTTCCTAGTTCATGTTTCTTTTCCTTCATTTATTTCTTTACATTTTTCATGATTACGAAGTGTTAGCGTTGTTTAAAATTTTAGGCAGTCGAGTAGGTGATGGGCGGTGATGGTGCAATCCTTCAATGAGCAGATAGATGCGATTGTAAAATTTGACATCTGATAGATTCATCTATCCTTTTAGATGTATCCATCTATGGTACCTAATAGTAGACATATTCGTCCGTTGCCTTCAGACAAAAGTGTCTGTGGGATCTGACAACAAATGGAGGCATATGTCCCTTCAGATGAATGCATCTGTAACATCTGAGAGCAAATGATTGTATCCGTCCATTCAGACAGCTGCGTCTGTGTGCATTCGTCCGCCTTGCCACACCGAAAAAATTCATTCTCTTTCTCCAAAGTTGATTCTCACACCCTAACCATAATACGTCTCTTATAGGTGTCGCGCCACTTCATCTATCTCCAAGCACAATCCTTATCAGCTTGGGTTTAAGGTGCATCGTGGATCTTCACGGATAAAGCTGAATGTGGATGCTTCTTAATCATCATCCGATGAAATATAGCAGATTAAGTGGTCATGGGAGTCTCCTTCCACTCTTTGTTTTTTAAATTTTCCCATTGGGACAATGCTTAGTAGAGGATGGGGTGATTGATTTGGTGTGTGACTTTGATTTTCTTTGTTTACATGCTTTCTAGAATAGGTTTGGGAGAGTTGGTGGTTAGCCTTTGAGTCTTTGTTAGTTTTTCTTTTAGGTTTACGATAAAACTTTTGTTAGTCAAGTCGAGTCCTTTCTTAGACTTGATAATAAACCTAAGATTATTGTTCCCTAATTTGATAATGACGTACACGAGTGCATTTATAACTTGCAGGAAAAATAGTCTAACTCAGCTTGCACCTTGATATTCCTGATTCTGACAGTGATAGTGATGATGATGATCAGGATGATGAGCATAGGGATAATGAGCCAGATACAACTCCAGAGGTTGCGGTTTCTTCTCCTAGACAAGAAAACTATGGAGATTGGCAATGGCTAATGGAGAAAGCCAAGAAACCAAAACCAAAGAAGCAACCATCAAAGGTATTACCCTGCTATAAGCCTATTCTCAAATGGCAAAAGAAAAATCCTTTGGAACAGGTTATTCCAGTAAGCAGGTCGGCAGTGACAGAGGAAAGTAAACTGGTAACTTCCAGTTGTGCCCAGGAAGCATCCAAGACGACAGCTCCTATAGCAACACTACCTGCAATCATGATGATGGGTAGACCCGGTGGAGATAAATTTTCCTCCACTTAGTGATCAGACAATTGACAATGTCCGATATATGGCTAAGATTCCCGTTCCCACAGAAATAGACAAAAATGGGAATCCTGTGAAAAATAGCATTGCAGAAACTGTTCTGAACTGGCAAAGCCAGAATGCCTTAGCACAAAATTCAGCCTTGAATACTATTTGTAGAAAAATTGATAGTGTGCAGGATCAGTTACAAGGCACTGAACAGAGGCTTTCAGAAAAGATGGACACCCTTGATACAAAGACATAGGCAATGCTTCAAACACTTCAAAAGAGGTTAGACAACTTTGAGAAAGGAAATTTCCCCTCTTATTTCAGGTCTGACCCAGAAGCTGAGATAGCCAAAATGAAAAGACAAATCAAGTTGATTGAAGATAAACAGGTAGATTTGTCCCAGAGACCAGACCTCCTACACTTAGGAAGACCGCAAACAATTGGTTCAGCTTTTGGTTTAAATACAACTATCCCAAGTTTGCATACTGGTCCTAGTTCTTATCCTAATGATATCCTAGGTTTTGGATGACGCTCTGTACCTTCTGCACAGGTATTCGAGAATCTTCATCCTATTTTTGGTCAGGTTGGAAAGAAAGACCCTGTCGAAATAAGGAATATCATCAGAGAAAGACAAAGGAAGGATAAGAAACAAGCAGACATCAGAGAAGGAAAAAAGAAAGTAGGAAGTTCAAGACCTCTTGAACGACAAAGATCTTCTAGCCCAGAGTTGGAGTCTAGCCAGGCTCCTCACACCCAACAACTCATGATACGGGATAGGAGTCGATCACAGAACACACTCCAACCACGAAACTGGAAATCTTCGGATTATCCCATTGGGAAATGGGTAACTTCAACCATTCCTACTCCCTCAACTACTCCTTCTGAAAGTTATACGGCTTCAGATGAATATGCTAATCATGATCCTTTTAATGATTACTTTGAGAAGTCACCTCAGTTTACACCATCACATATTCTTATTACTTCAGAGCATATAGAAACAGAAAGGTCTTCTGATGATTCATCTATAGAAACAGAAGGCTACACGACCACAGGAACAGATACCACAGAGGAGTCCGAAAGGACAAAGGAATATCCTCAGGTATATATGGCTGACAGAGGTGATCAATCTCCACCAGATGAACAATTGAATGAACCAGAAGAAAGGCAGCCAGCGACTGCTAGAAACAGTGGGGGAATTCACAACATAAAATTCACCTTTGATGATATTGAGTACCCAAAATGGTCACAGCGCATACAGGATTTCTATGCGTGGTGTTTACACAAAAGATTAACTGTTTTTGATAGTACAGATATTCTTACAGAATTGACTTCCAGTTTTACAGGAAATTTACTGGTTTGGTGGAACCTGATTCCAGAACCAACTCAGATACAACTAGTAAGTATGCCATTACAGGAATTCATGCACTACCTCCATAACCATTTCATTGGTAACCCAACCAATATTCTGGAAGAAAAGAGAACAGAATTCTTCCAGCGTAAGTGTTGTTCATATCAGGTCAGAGATCTAGACAAGCATTATCAGAGGTTACTACATTTGTTTATTCACTTGGGATGTGACAATGCATTAAAACCAGTATTCCTGTCATCCATACCTTCATCCATATCTGCCATGGTAGAAAAGAGTCTAACCCAAAAGAATTTGAAAGTTACTGACTTGACAGTTGGGCAGATACAACAGGAAATCCATTTGGGCGTTAATGAATTGTGCCAGAGGAAAGAGATAATCCAAGGCTTCTTGAAACAGGATAGTCGCCTTGACCAAGTTTGCAGGAGCAAGGAAAACAGGTATAAGATTAAGTGTACTCCTAAAGACTTATGCAATTGTGCTCTAAGAACTCAGTCCTCTAGGTCAAAGTTCAGAAGAAAAAGTCGTCGTAAGTTTGACAGAAACCGTAGCAGATTTGAAAGAAATGAAGGAAGACCACGGCGATCACCCAAAAAATGGAAAAGGTTTCTTCGTTTTAAGAGTAAGAGAAATCCCCAGAAGAAATCAACCAAGTGTTACATCTGTAACAAGCCAGGACACTTTTCGAGAAACTGTCCCAAAGGACAGAAGAAACTGGTCGCCCAGATAGAGAAATACTCTGGATCTTCTTTAAGGGATAATGATTTAGAGTCAATACTCTCCTTAGATGATGAACCATCCTCACAAACTGTTTGTTGTCTTGAAGGATATTTTACAAATTCCAGTTCAGAGCCAGACAACCAGTCTTCATCATCTGATGAGCAACACAGGAGAATTTGCACCATCAGTGCTTATCCCAGTCCAGACTCTCTTGTCCCCTACAAGAAATCATTTCTCTCTGCATCCGGTGATTTATTCCAAACACACTATAAGACTAAAAGTCTGAAGATCATGCGCTTTCATAATTGCACTATTAGAGCTTCATTGCTACTGATCTTCCAGGACGAGATATAGTGTTGGGATGGAATTTGATGCAACAGCTGTCTGAGCTAACAATCTTGACTACAGGACTCAAGTATCATAGAAACTTTAAGCCATACACAACACTCACACGAATGTTTTCCATTGAGCCTACAGAAAAGGCAAAACAACTGTTTAGCTCATCTTTTGCAGAAAACCACATTGAGTTTTTGCAGAAATGCCCGCATCCCTTATGGAAAAATCAGGAATTCTTTGTGAGACTACCCTTCAAGCAGAATGAGGACATCAATCCTACAAAGGCTAGTCATTCAGGTATGAATCCTGAAAGTGCTCAATTATTTCGAGAAGAATGTTTCTCCCTGATGCAACAGGGATTGATTGAGCAATCAAACTCGCAATGGGCATGCGAAGCGTTTTATGTTAACAAACGCTCAGAACAACTCAGAGGAAAGAAAATGTTAGTTATCAACTACCAACCTCTGAATCACTTCCTACAGGATGATAAATTTCCTTTGCCAAATAGAACGGCATTATTCGCTTCACTGGCTAAGGCAAAAATATTCTCTAAGTTTGACCTTAAAAGCGGATTTTGGCAACTTGGAATACACCCTAAGGAAAGATGGAAAACGGGATTTTGTATCCCTGGTGGACATTACCAATGGACGGTATTACCCTTTGGACTTAAGACTGCCCCGTCCTTATTCCAGAAAGCTATGACTACAATCTTTGGACCTATACAGGACTCCGCCTTGATATACATAGATAACATACTATTATTTAGTCCTGATAAAGATTCACATGAACTTTTGCTGAAACAATTTACAGACCTTGTGCAAAAGTATGGCCTAATGCTTTCTGAAAGAAAGATGAAACTGTTTGAGAACACAATTGAATTCTTGGGAATGAGACTTGCAGATGGACAGTACCAGCCACGACCCCATATAGCCCAAGAACTTCTGAAGTTCCCAGACTCTAAATTGACCATCAAACAGATCCAACAGTTTCTAGGAATTGTTAACTACTTAAGAGACTTTGTGCCCAATATCAGCAGGTATACCAGCCCGCTAGAAGCCCAATTGAAGAAAGGATCTCATCCTTGGGGAGAAGCCCAAACAGAAGCAGTCAGGTGACCAATTTTGGGCAGCAATTCTACTTGAGGAAAAGGAGGGAAAACGACAAATTTGTGCATACAAGTCTGGTAAGTTCAACCCAGCTGAACAACACTATCACTCGACCATTAAAGAGATTTTGGCAGTGAAGTATGGAATAAAGAAATTTGAATTCCATTTGGTTGAACATCATTTCATTGTGGAGAGCGATATGTCTTCTTTTACATCTATGCTGACAATCAGACAGAAGAAGATCCCAACCGCTCAATTACTCAGACTGTCAGATTGGTTTTCCCAATATTCATTTACAGTAAAACATATCAAAGGTAAGAATAATGTTGTTGCAGACTTTTTGTCTAGACCTTTTGATATAGCTCACCCAACACTCCAAGAGAGTCCAAGCTTGCAAGCAATGATTTCTACATATGTGCCGAAGCAACGAGAAATGCCAAGGATTCTTCCTCCAGAGTTTACGAGCTACAACAACCAGGAACATGTTGAGACAGTCCTAGCTCACTCTATTCAGATGACACAGAAATATTTGGAGAGAATCTTCAGCAAATATGGCCAGATGATGTTTCCAGAACAAGGCTTGCATCCGACTTATCCGTTCCTAAAGGCCATACCCATAAATCCAATGTAGATCTTCCTTGAAGAACTAAAATGGCTCTTCTGGTATTTGTTGCACAGCTATACTATGGCACTCGAGTTCCCCACTGAAGAACTACTCAGATACTTTGATCAATTAGGAGACTTGCACAATTGTACTCCGTACAGAAGACCTCATGCTCATCTAGCAGATATGCTCTCATGGTTCGCTCCACTGAGCCAATGGCGAACATGGATTGAGCTGCACCAGGACAAATACTTCAAGTTCGGCGGACTAACCCCTTATTCAGTTTATTTGTTTCGCAGGCACTGGCACTTTGGCTCAGGATTACAGGCGATGGTGGCCATCAATAATTCAGAAGAATTTTTCAGCTTACCTTTCTCTCTTGCACATGATAATTATGCAACTTTTTCAGATAGAGAAATGACGATCACAGACAAGGAATTTCTGAAGCAGAAGCTTTGTACAGAAAATGGAGTCCACTACCTAGACCCTGACGAAGTACTCCAAGCCCAGATCCAAAACACAGATCCAAACCATGTCTACAGGCTTATGAGTGCACTTCACCAATACAACCAGCATGGACTACATTGGGACGAAATAGCCCAAAGCTTTTTGACAAAAGTGGACTTAGGCCCAGGATCACCAAGCTCAAGCCCAGGCCCAGGATCGTCACAAGCGGGACCATCCTCCACTCAGAAAAGAAATGATTACTCTCCACAGGACCCGCGAGGAAAAAGGCCAAAGCACTAACCGCCCATGTGAAGATAAGATTTTCAAGATAAGGTCGGCAAGCCAAGACGAACAACTTTTTGACAAAGTTGGCAAGCCAAGCCAAAAGACTTTTTGACAAACGTGCCACAAGATTCCTTGAAGATAAGGCCGGCATAAGATGACACGCTAACTTTAGCTTTAGTCATTTTCATCTTTAGTCTTTTTGACTAAGAATAGTTTAAGGCTCCGTGGCTCAACCATAGCCAAGTTTTATTTTGCTTAGCTTGTATTATAAATAGCCACTCCCATTCATGGAGTTCGGCAGAGCGATTCGCAGAGCGAAATCAATACACAACCTTTAGTATTCTCATCCGTGGCTTTCTAAGCTTCTCAAAGGTGTTATCCAGGGTGGTGGTCTCTTAGGAATCAGACTCTCATGAATCCCCTCGCTTTCGAAAAATCCAAAAACATTCAGAATACCCAGAAAACCTTCCAAAAACATTCAAAAAACCCAGAAACCCAAAAACTTCATGTTTATCTGTTTTCACCATTTAGGTGATATTCTTGCATTTTAGGTGATACTCATGCATCTTTGTGTATCTTTCTAAGTCTGTTTGGTTACCCTCATTTTCATGTTTTGTCATCCTCTTATGTCTTGTTTAATATTACTTCTTATCTGTCTTATGCTCCTTAGTCATCTCATTCTGAAAGAATTCCAAGCGTCTCTCTTTTCTAAATCCTACTCTTAAGTAATAGCTTTGTTATAGGTTAACACTCTTTGGTTAAAGGCGTCCATTGCAGGAATCTATCTTCTAGGTCAAGTAACATCTGAGTGACCGTAAATCTACCGCAATCGCCCTCGAGGACCACTTGCCGCTTAAGCTAGGAGAGCTGCCAGGCACCGGTCGTGGCTTGACAGTGGTAGTAGGAAAAGGATGAGACCTCCACCTAGAAGAAGATGCCTCTGCAGACCCCGTTTTCCAAATAGTTGGAGACTCTATAACCATTTTATTACTCGTCTTAGTAACAGGGAAAGAGAACAACCTCCTTGGAGATGTCCAACCCACCTCATGCGAATCCAATACTACATCCGGTGGATAAATGACTACATAAAGCGTAAGACTGTTAAGTGTGTGTTTAAGAGGGTCCAGGCGCATCTTGCCTATGATAGTTCAGATGACCCAGATAGAAACTGATACATTTACCCTTATGATGAACCTCGCATGCGATGCCTGAATAAACTTAAGTACCATGTCCAGTATCGTAGGTTTCTCATTTGGTACCAGAAAAATTATCTTTATTGGAACTCTGCATAAAGTTCCAATTGTATCTTCCGCTGTATTTCCCGACTCTTTGTTTATAAGATTTCTGAAACGCTTGCATTATATAGCAAGTGCATCATTGAATATGTCTTCAAGTTTTTTCCAGTTTGCACATCTATTCCTGGACCATTCACCGACCTTGTACTTCTTTCGAGTCGTACTGTTCTGGTGGTCGAAGCTTCTATCTTGCACAACTCTTTGTCTAGTGTTTGTCTTACGTACTCCATTGCCCATGTGTTTAATCATGTATTTGAGTGTTTTGTCCACATGTTTGAGTTGTTAGTGATAGTTGTACCCCTGGTATCAGAGCGCCAGTCAGTCCTTCCAGATTGTTTTGTTTACAGTGTGCCAAACTTATTTTCTTTCTTTTGAGGAGGAGAGAGATTGAGACTGAGAGCCCCACCTGGAGAAGCACCTTGCCCTAAACACCCATGGATACACCCACAGTGATGAACGCTCCCATCACAATAGATCCCAGCCCTTCTTTTCATACAACTACCTCGAAAAGGTTAGATGGTTTGTACGAGATTTCCCATGAAGACATCTCAGACAACAACCAGATTGCCAACACAGTCATTCCATTCCTTAACCCTTACTCAGCCTTTAGTAAGCCAACTTCCAGTCCCATCAGACGGATAAGAACTCTTATCCGACAGCCAAGTTCTCAAGTCCTAGAGTACATCCAGTCAAGCAAGTTCAACCAGCATCCGATTTTTGCCACCCAGTGTGAACAATTTGTTTCACTACAGCTCCCAGCAGAGTTTCCTCGACAATGGTCCCAGAAGGGATACACTCACCTTCACTTTGGTGCAATCAGATTGGCCCTTACATATCATGGAAGAAAAGGACTACCGGTTACAGCTAGAATGGCTCTTCTTGACTCCAGATATTTGGAGTATCAGCATGCATGCATTGGAACAGTAGAGACCACTCTCAATGCAGGAACTGTTTTTGTAACTCTTTACCCTAACTTCTGCATGTCTCTACAGGATCCACGAATCTTGTCAGCCTTACAGGTTCAGATCCAGATAGCTGGACCACAGCAGGATAATAGCTCCATTGAGGCAACACTCCACTACCATATGTCCAGAGTGCAGAATCATGCACTTGACCTCAAGGTTCCAAATGATGCAGGTGATGCTTTAATGATACATGCTGATTATCACAGTTCACAGGCTCCTACGTGCTTGCATGTTCCAAGACAAATCAGTAGAACAGAACTACTAAAGCTACTACCAGAAAGATGGGTCACTGTAATATACCTTGAGGAAAGTTCGAAAAATATATTTAATAATTAAACGTAAAATTAAGTGTACAGAAAAGGGCGGAGAAATTGAACGTAGCGTGTCTTGTCATTGATTATTTTCATTAACTTGTCCGATGTCCGATGCTCCGCTGTCTGATGTCCGATGCTCCGCTCCGCCTCTGTACTGACGAAATTCCGTGCGTCGACCATGATCCCGCGGGCTATGCTTCGCTCTTCCCATATCAACGTGAAGTCAGCGTCGGACCCTTTTGCATCCTCGCCATCGAAATTCCGCTCCGTCATTCAGAGACTACTGTGTCACGAGGCGGGTCAGCGTGATCCCAGCTTCGCGCCTTGGCCGTCGTCACTGTGCCCGCATCCACAATCGGTCGTCCATTCGGTGTGTTCCCTGGTGTGCCAGTCCTATTCCAGCAATGCCCATGTTGGGGCATCCCCAAGGAGGCTCAATCTGGAGGTAAATGTGGATTCTCTGAGCGACGAGGATTGTGTTAGCGTCGTTGCATCGTTGGCAGCTGATGCCGGGTCTATGGCGGCTATTAGTTTCTTCTACTGGACAACTGGGCATCCTAAATTTAGGTACTTTATGAGGTTTTACATTGTATGTGTGGGTTGTTTGATTAGGAATGGGAATATGGAGAGGGCCTGTGAGGTGGTGGAGTGCATGGTTAGGAATTTCGGAGAGGTTGGGAGGTTGGAGGAAGCGTTTGGGGTGGTCCTTGATCTGAGGAATGAAGGGCTGGTGCTGAGTGCACGTCTGATGAGTGTAGTGATGAGGGTTGGGTGCGACATGGGACTAGTCGATTTCGCCCAGAAGGTGTTTGATGAGATGTGCGATAGAGGCGTGCTTCCCGATGCTAACAGCTACAAGGTTATGGTCATTGGGCTATGTAGAATTGGAAGGATCATTGAGGCCGATTTGTGGCTGGGCAGAATGATCGAAAAGGATTTTGTTGTTGACAATGCGACCCTAACTCTAATGATTCGGTCTTTTTTCGAGAAGGGCTTTGGTAGTCGAGCTATGTGGTATTTCCGGAAGATGATCGAGATGGGCGTGATGCCAAATGTGATAAACTACACTTCACTGATTGATGGGTTGTGCAAGAAGGGTAATATAAAGCAGGCATTCAAGGTGTTGGAGGAGATGGTGGGGAAGGGGTGGAAACCGAATGTGTATACTCATACCACGATAATAGATGGTCTCTGCAAGAAGGGTTGGACTGACAAGGCCTTCAGGCTTTTCATGAAGTTGGTGAGAAGTGAAAATTATGAGCCTAATGTTCTCACCTACACAGCCATGATCAGCGGTTATAGCAAAGAAAACAAGATGAACCGAGCAGAAATGTTGTTTGGCAGGATGAAAGAACAGGGAATAGTGCCTAATGCAAACACTTACTCAGCATTGATTGATGGCCATTGCAAAGCAGGGAATTTCAATCGAGCATATGAATTGATGGACTTGATGTATGATGCAGGGGTAAGTCCTAATATGTGTACATTTAATTCCCTAATGGACGGGCTCTGTAGAAGGGGAGCTTTCCGAGAAGCATATGAATTGTTGGAGGAATCACGTCTTTTTGGACTTGATCCTGATTTGTTTACATATACTATCCTGATTAATGAGCAGTGCAAAAGGGAGGGAATCAAACATGCCCTTGCACTTCTTAGTAGGATGGTCAAGATTAGAATAGAACCCGACATGCACGTATACACCACCATAATTGCTTCCTTATGTAGGCAAAGCAGGGTGAATGAAGCAGAGCAAATTCTTCGGGACACAATCAGTATTGGATTGGTTCCTACAAAAGAAACTTATACATCAATAATTTGTGGGTATTGCAGGAATAGAGAAGTTGGATTAGCGGTGAAACTTTTTCACAGGATGAGGGACCACGGTTGTGTTGCAGATAATGTCACATATTGTGCCTTGATAAGTGGGCTATGCAAAGAATCCAGGCTGAACGAAGCTCGCCGATTTTATGAGTCAATGACAGACATGGGTATAACCCCGTCTGAAGTCACTCGGGTAACTATAGCTTATGAATTTTGCATGAAAGACGAATCTGCAACTGCATTAATGATCTTGGAGGGTTTGGATAAGAAGCTGTGGGTTCGAACAGTTACTACTTTGGTGAGGAAGCTTTGCTGCGAGAAGAAAGTGGGAATAGCTGCATTGTTCTTTCACAAGCTGGTGGACAAGCAAAAGGATGTTGACCGTGTGGTTTTAGCTGCATTTATGACAGCATGTTACGAGGACAATAAATATGCTCTTGTGGCAGATTTAACTAAAAGGATTTCTCAATCTAAAGGAGCTGGTTACGCCGCTCGTGTTGTGTGAGGTCTTGTTTATGGCAATTCAAGCACTTGACCAATTGATTTGGCAATATCAACCATGAAAAGAAAATGGTGAACATTCTTTCATTACTCATGTCTTTGGAAAATCAACTATCTCGGAATATCTATAGTGAAGTAGTCAGTGGATGTTACTCTTGAACCTGTAATGCCTTCACATATCATAAATTATATTTTATTGTTCTGAATCTTGTGCAATGACAAGAATAGTTTCAAAATAGCCCAGTTGAAAGGGGAAAAGATGAAAATATATCTAAGGAAAAAACTGAAGGGCGATCTGCAGGTTCACAGCCCCAAAATCCAAACATTAGCTCTTGTGATGTACTTTACATGCAGCCGATATTCTCCATGTTGTTCTTATTTTATATTTTATTTTATTTCATCTAGTTGCCCACTTGTTTCTGCAACATTTAAGCACTTGTTACTTGTTGTCATGCAAAAGCATTCTTCCAGTGGTGTGTGATTGAAGGAAACGACTTACGCTACTTTTCTATATTGAATAGGGAATAATTGAACACAAATGTGGGAAAGTAAGCTAGGTTTCATCTTCACCTGTTCCTCATGGCTCTAGGTCGGTCTATTGGCAAAACTTATTATGACTATGCCTCAAGGGTTGTCGATGTTATCATCAAATAATTATTTAACTTTTTGCGGATTTGCTTTTCAGATTGGTATGTTGATTCCATGGCAAGTTTACTCAAATCCAAGCTTTTCCTGCTTTATTCCTGAGATAAAATCTCACTGCTGACAAGGTAAATGAATGGCCAGTATTTGTATTTATATAAACTATCTTGTATTGTACCTTGACCTTTTTTGCATAGGTTCGAGTGAGATTCATTCATATCTACTTGGTAATCCGTGGAAAACTAGGTCCTGCATATGGTAAAACAATTCCCCATGCTGAGCTGGAAAATCAGGTTTTGGGATTGTTGCAAGTGGCCCTGTTTTATGAATTAGATGAGTAAGAAAAAGATTATCCAGTGGTGTTGATTAGTTGGTTGTTAAAGTTCTTTTTTTGTTGTACACCGGAGTAGCACTGATAAGCATGTCAGATAATGTGGGGAAGTCCATCTCAAGACGACACATTTCAAGTCTAGTCGAGAAGGAGTCGCCTTGCTCACAGTCGACTGAAGGAGTGAAAATGAAGTCAGTCGACGATGTCAACTAATCAAGATAGGGGACAACTCGAGCTGGATTTCAGTCGACCAAGATGAAGTCTCAGTGACTCAAGTGAGTGCCAACTCTACGAACCTTCATCCAGCGAGTCAAAGATGCTCAGGCATTATCAATTGTCGAGAAAGTCAACTTGAGTAAAGCGGCTGAACAGTTGGTTTCCTTCCCTTCAAGTGCATACAAATGTGTGTCACTACTTTTTAGGCAAAACTATAATTTCCAAGATTAGCATTTAATTTCCTAGTTTGGGCAACCTCTTGTAACATAGAAAGAATTATTTATTCATAATATGAAGAAAATCCATTTGTCAAATAGGCTTGCCGTGCAACCTTTTTATTCATCTTCATTCGTGGATAACAAGTATAATCTTGAGTTAAGGATGTCAACCGGTGTAGTATATTTATATCTTACATATGGTGGTGTATCTATATCCTCTGCGTTATCCCTCGTCTTCATCGATGGTGGTGTTTCTTTATGCATTTTTCGGTGAGCTTATGTGATTTCTTTCATCACGGTAGTATATCTTTATCCACTGTAGTTGTTCTCGTTATATCGTTCACCCTTACCTCAGTTTGTTTTTTCCGCCCATCTGCTTCCTCCTTTATTGAGCCGCCACCCATAAATACGCTTCTAACCATACTCTGTCACCCATTCCGTACCAAACCCACTTCTTCTGAATAGCGCAATGAGTAAGTAATAATGCATGATGCAAAGAAATCTTTCTTTTAGTGTATATTTTTTGATAACATGCAGAAGATCGCAAAAAGCCTAGTAACAGTGGTCCTGCAATGGACAAGAAGAACGATCATCACCAGCCCCAGGGGGATTGCAGGTCTGTCGGAATTGCCCTATGTTTTGTTTCTTCAACTGTGCTTTTAATCACGTCAAATGCCTTTTGAGTAAACCAACTTCAGATGACGTTCCTGAAAATATACTTGACTGTCACCCTTTTGGTTGAACCAACTTGGGAAGAGTTCACTCCATTCAGGCAGCCTCAGTGTCTTGCATGAGATATTGACACTAAGGTAAATGAAGGATGGAATCACTGAAGTGGTGTGACCAAGATATGCCGGTGCGTGATACTTTCTGCTTTATTGGTCGCCATTTAATAAGCCTGCCACTCGAGGACGATGTTGCCTTTCAGAGTACACTTAAGTTTTTACTTGAACGTTAAACCCCGCTGTTTGCCCTGCTGTGATGTGATGCTACAAGATAAGGTGCAGTCAAGACAGGTAGCTTTCTTTATTGTAAGAGTTCTGAGGCCTGTTTGAATAATCCCACAGATTGGCCCATTCTCCTATTAATTTGGCTTCCAAGAAGACCTTCCCACGACTATAACAGTAAACATGCCAACAAAATACAGCCGCCAATACTTATTTGAAATGCTAACAGATAGATGATGTTTTGGTGCTGCTGTTATTGCTTCAGCCATAAGTTCAATCACGATAATAGACCTGTGTCTGTCTGTCGCCATCTACATCACCCACTCTCCTTCCAACCACTCTTGATGAGGCCGGAGGTCCGCATGGTGTACCACCAGGTCATCATCCGTACCCTCGAAATACACCTCGTACTTCATTTCGTCCAGGACCCTCTTAACTTCGCCTTCCCACCACCCATCATTGAAGTATGCATCGACCTTTGTGTGCTTATCGTACCGATCAATTGAGAAGGCTTCCGGAGGAAAAGGTCTCAGGTGGTCGGCCTCAACTTCTTCCATCAGGGGCTTCGAGCTGTTTTCATCTGCTTTCAAGTGCTGGTACCTAACGAGGAATTTGCTGGGTCCTGTCCTGTCCATAACTGTGGCTGAATACCACGAGCCCTCAAACCCATCATCGTCACTCCGAACTTCAACTAACATTCCTGTTACGAAGGCACGACTCCCCTTTGTTTTCCCAGTTCGACCAGTATTTGATATTTCTCCGCTTGCGGAAGATACTTCTTCCTGATAAAAAATATAACTGATGTGAGAACAGAAGGACAAAACCACAGACAAACAAGGGTGAAAGGATCTTACAGCAGATGAATCATATTGGTTGAAAGAAAAACTCCGGTACTACAAATGCAGAAATTTGGACATCGTTACTCAAAATAGCACCAGAAAGTTTAGCTGCCGAGCTAAGGAGAAGCAGATCTAGGAGACAGACACATATGTACAACACAAATCACAAACTCAATACAATCATAATTATTCTTTTTACATTAATCATTTGAAGTATGTTGGAGAACCTTAAACAGTTATTACTAAATTAGATTAACACTCATAATTGACCGCATCTTTACCAAGTATCATTTCATCTACGACAGCAATAAGCCATCAATTAACAACAAGGATAAAGTTGGAATATGTCACGGATACAAACACTAGATGTCATGCACATGCGAGTTGCCCATAAGTGGCAAACATTGATATTACAAGGACATTCTGGCTGCAAAACACCGATACTACAAGTACATTCTCGCTAAACATCCATACTGCAGGAACATTCTGGCTAATCAATACACAATAAACCCCAAAGGTTTGTTCAGTCCATGCAATCCTCTACAAGGAGAGGTTGAATACATGGAAATTGTTTTACTTAGATGCCTCGGAAAACTTCCTTCCCCTGCTTAGTATCACTCTTATGT
Source organism: Melastoma dodecandrum (assembly GCA_029817715.1). NCBI lineage: Eukaryota > Viridiplantae > Streptophyta > Magnoliopsida > Myrtales > Melastomataceae > Melastoma > Melastoma dodecandrum. The sequence continues at coordinate 1,151,007 of JARUPY010000606.1, forward strand.
TTTGAAGATTCTACATCAACAGAGAATGGCTTAGGCCCATGATTGTTCCCAACCAGCAAACTCGATCGCTAGATAATGTCTAAAGTCTCTTCCATGCAGTTAGAAAATCCATCTGAATAAATTCATCAATACTACTGTAAAAATTAGTCTCAATCAGTGAATACGCATCGCAATTCAAGAACTACTCTCAAACCCAGGAAACTACACGGATGCGGAGAGATGCAATCGATTGCAACACGGGATGTAAAGAAACAAAAAGAAAAAGATGAAATATTTTAAAACCAGCCAACCTCTTCATCAAGATCGTCCCCATCCAAGGGGGGAGACCAACGCCCGTTGACCCATTCGCGGTGAGCCCTGAGTTCCTTCCGCAAGAACCGGAACTCCTGCTTGACGCTACGGAAGAACACCGAGTAAACCCCACCCTTGAGCTCCTTGGTAACAACGCCCTCCCACCAACCCCCGTTGACGAGGGCATCCACGGCCTCCCCGCACTTGAACGGCAAACCGTCCGGTTGAGAGCTGGGTGGGGCGGGCCTGAGGAGGTCGACGGGGAGGACTTCCCGGTGGCGCTTGGGAGGAAGGTCCTTCCCTGGGATGGTAACGAGGGAGTTGTACTCGACGATGAAGAAGCCGCGCTTCCTGGCATGGGGGGAGATGATCTTGGCAGGGAAAAGGGTGCCGCGGAGGCAGTATTCTGGGCTCGTCACCTCCACCTGGGCGCCCTTCCTGAACCGTCGCTCCGCCATTGGAGGGTTTGTCAAAGGGTTTTTTTTAGGGCTTTTGTTGTTGTTGTTGTTGATAGATACCAGCAGGATGAAGAAGATTCATATTATCTACAATAAACTTATTCAGGAAACAAATATCAACACCAAAATCTTTTGCTCTTTCGCCGCCGGATAATTTTTTATTTACGAAAAAATCGATGTTTTAGGGAAATATCAAATCTCCTAAAATATATTAATACCTACCTGATTTTCTTTTTTTGAGTTAAATTTAGGACGGTGCAATTTGCACGTCCTAAATAAATTACAAGGAACACACCTTTTTTATTATTATTATACTTTTACGAATATCCTCTATTGTATTTCCACATTTCCATTATCTATGACACTTTTTTAAACCACTATTTAGAATAAAAGCTTTATGATTGAAAGTGCAGACGTCCAATTAACAAAATATTGCAAAATTTACCTTAAAAGTAGTAGGAATTGAAAAGGATGTGAATAATATTACACCAAGTATTACCTGATTGATCAAGGAAAATAAGAGATATATTACATTTGAAAAAATATTAACTTTAAATATAAAAGCATGAAGGCGTAAAATCCTATTTTATGTGGGTCCCAAATTTAAGGTAATTTCGTAATATTTAATTTAAAAAAAAAGGTACAAAAACTATCAAAAGCCCATCGAGCCCAAATAAGACAAAAAAGTAAGCCCGGCCCACAAACAACAGTCTTATCTGTCTCTCCCCCAACCCTGGGGGGAAACCTTAAAAACCCTAAGGATTTTGTTCTCCAAGTCTCGACAAAAGCCGATCGGACCACCGGAATGGAGAGGTGAGGACAGATAGGTAGGCAGGAGGGGAAGGAATATGGCGACGCAGATGCAGTGGTTTGGTAGGACGAGGAATGTGGGGAAGAGGTCGAAGAAGTACCTGGAGGAGGCCCTCTACCGGAGACTCTTCAGGGATGGAGGCTGCCAAGAGCTGAACGTTAGGCAACAGCTCAATCACTTCCTCAAATCCAGGAAGAGGGTTTTCAAATGGGAGGTTGGTGATACTCTCAGGAAGCTCAGGGATCGTGGCTTGTACTTTCCCGCTCTCAAGGTATGCCCTCGTATGTATTTTTTGTATTACCGTGTATGCTTTTCTTTTTAGACCCAAGTCTTGGTTTCTCAGTCATGTGAGTCATGCGGTATGTAATCACTCGGTGATATTCTGTCCGATTCGGGGAACAAAAAGTAGTCCGAGATATCCATGAATGATGTTTGCTGTGGGTTCAATCCGAGATGTGTGTTGTTTTTTCGCTTTTGCTGGCGTGATTGGATACGAGATTGCCATGGTGATTCTGAGATGTTTTCTGTTTAAGTTCCTTACCCTTTGTGGTAATTTCGCTGTCTTCAGCTTTCAGAAACCATGTCAATGAGGGGAATGAACAAAACTGCAAGTGATCAGGCCATCCATCTCGATTTGGTCGCCAAGGCCAAGGGTATAGTGGCCGCTGAAAACTACTTCATCAGCCTCCCCGATGCTTTCAAGAACCATCTCACCTATGGCGCGCTACTCAACTGCTACTGCAAGGAGCTCATGGTTGAAGAGGCTGAAGGTCTGCTCGCAAAGATGAAGGAAGTTGATCTGGGTTTGACTTCAATGCCTTACAACAGTTTGATGACCCTGTACAGCAAAACTGGACAGCACAACAGGATCCCAGGCATTGTGCAGGAAATGAAGTCCAATCAAGTGATGTTGGATTTGTTTTCTTATAATGTGTGGATGAGGGCGTTGGCATCTGCAAATGACATTTCCGGCGTCGAGCGAGTGATTGATGAGATGAAGAGAGATGGACGGGTAGCCCCTGATTGGACCACTTACAGCAACCTTGCTTCGATATACATGGACAGAGGCATGTCTGATAAGGCTGAGAGGGCGCTCAAGGATTTGGAGAAGGTGAATAACCGAAAGGACCTCTCCGCATATCAGTTTCTGATAACGCTGTATGGGCGAAACGGGAACTTGCTTGAGGTGTATCGTATATGGCGTTCGCTGAGACTGGCGTTTCCTAAAACTGCCAACATCAGCTATTTGAATATGATCCAGGTGCTCGTAAAGCTGAAAGATTTGCCAGGTGCCGAGAAATGTTTCAAGGAGTGGGAGTCCGGTTGCCCTACCTATGATATCCGGGTGGCAAATGTGTTGATCAGTGCATATGCGGAGAGAGGTGAGCTCGAGAAAGCTGAGGAGCTAAAGGAGAGAGCTCGAAGGAGGGGAGCCAAGCCTAACACCAAAACCTGGGAGATCTTCCTGGATTATCACCATAAGAAGGGCGATGTTAAGTCGGCCGTAGACTGCATCGCGAATGCGATATCCATCGGCCGAGGAGACGGTGGGAAATGGGTCCCACCTTCTGAAACTGTCCATGAGCTGATGGGCCATTTTGAGCAGGCAAAGGATGTCAAGGGAGCAGAAGGATTTGTTGAGCTTCTGAAGAAGGGAGTTGACAATGTAGGGGAAGAAGTGTTTGAAGCACTGATCAGGACTTACGCAGCTGCCGGAAGGAAGGACCCCACCATGCGGAGGCGGCTGAAGATGGAGAAGGTGGAAGTCAGCGACGTGAGCGAGAAACTGCTCAGAGAAATATGCGTTGAAGGAAACTGAATCATGGCGGCGTGTTATATATCTTTTTGTTGCGCAACATTGTCCTACTTCCAGTCCTAATTTGGCAGACATTTCCATGTTTTCTTTTTAAGAAAGGAACGTAAAACAGTTTAGCAACGAAATTCAATCTATTTTTTTATGCAGGAGTTGAGACTTCTCTTGTAGTTTTATGCAGGAGTTGTGTTCCATCCATGGAGGCCACAACTTAAATTGAACATGCCATATAATATACGATCGTAGTAGGAAATTCAAAATATGAATAAAAGTGTAACTGGTCCATTAAGAAAAAAGCATTTACTTATTTTTCTTAATCACTCTGGACCTTCCTACTTGGAAGGTCATGATAACCTATTAAATTAGATATGGACGTACGTATCCTTATTTAATTGCACAATATTAACATGGCAAAGTTTTTTCATTAATAATAAAGATAATTGTTTACACCAAGATAATTTTGGGCCGTCGATTGTGATTACGAATATATTAGTTAAGTCGATTCAAGGAAAATATAATTTGTCAAATTAGTCCACTATAAGGTAAAAATCTGATTTGAGAATGGAGAATCTACTCTGGAGGATTATCCGTCGATTCTCAAGAAAATCTAACCCAGTCGACTGGAAAGTCAACTTAAATTGAACATGCCATATAATATAATCCTCGTCGCTAGAATCTCTATGCAATTTTTGGGAATTCTTGTAATAGTTTCTTGTAAACATACGAGAATCATTCAAATACTCCGCGTTGATTGATTATCTCTTTATATTATGCTTTTCAGAAATGGAAGTGTTATTGTTTACGAAGTTGTACTCTTGTTCTTTATATTATTGTCCATTTAAAAAGTCTTGACAACTATAGTTCTTGAATCTTTTAAGCGATCGATATATTGTTACGTGTTTTGTCCGCAAAGAATCATGTCGTGACGTTATAACTTCAACAATACTCAAAACCAAGAACTTACCTTCGAATACAATTGACACTGAGCAGCACATAGATATCTAGATTGGTTATGACGTCCACGTTGGAGCAACCTATGAAGTCGTCGATGGAGTTGTTATGGGAGTTGGAGAGGATGGACAAAGTTATTGGTCGGTCGAACTGGGAAACGATCTCATTGGGGTAATAATAGATAAGGGAGGTTACAAGGATTGCAATTATATAAGTTTGGGTGAGATGTTGATATTGGGAGAAACCATTGAAAAGAAGCCATAACAGACGATATGGATGGTCGGTCTGTCGTCTTATGGAATGCCTTTGGAATTAGCAGGTGGTAGGTAACTAAGGGAGGTCCAAATCAAGTGCATAGCCATGCCCTCCCCACACTTCTAAATGGGGCTTGGCATGAGTTCGGCATTTAAAAAAAAAAATTGACAACCATGGTTATTTGTTTTTGTTGCAACCGAGTTGAGTTTTCTATCCAATCGAATTAAGCTCAAAGAGATTTGTATAAACATGACAGTGCTTTCTCTTTTTCAAAGGACCTCTCTTGTTGTAGGGAAGGAACGGGGGGCCACTATTTTGGTAGGGAAACAGTTAAAAATCCTACAATAGTACAACCCTAAACCGTCTGCGATCAAAAATTTAAAATTAAATATCGGATTCGGATATTAATTACCGGTTGATTCATTGAAATGGTAACAAAGGGGGTAAATTCAAGATATAGGGGTGGCAAAACAGGTAAATGGATCGTGATCAGAGGTGATAAGATACGACCCGAATTACGTTGATTCAAACACAATCCGTTAAGGTTTTGTGTCATCAGAGTAGATCCAAACACGAACTAACAAAATACCTGTTAGACACAAAATAATTTAGTATAAAATAGACATAATATCTTCTTACATCATAATTTAATGAGCAAAAGCTAAAATAAATTCATAAAAACTTCATGATAAAATTAATATAATGAAAACAACTTTGAATAGACGGATTTCCACTTCATGCAAACACTTTGTGCTCGTATATTACAAAATAAAATTATAAAAATAATCATGACATAAAGAATCTTTCTAACCAATATTTGTTGAAATTTTAGATATATATAACTTAACAATATCTTTCGTAAGTTCATCGAGTTGGAGATGTTTTTCATTCTCGACACGTGTAGTTTCTGCAATAAAAAATAGACGTATGATTGAAACTATGATATTTGTGTTCTATTTGAGTGAAAGTATGCATTTCGTGATATATTAATTAGGCCAAAATAAATATTACCTTTCAATTTTATAATCCAACTTTTAGTACATACAAGGAGATGACTTTCGAATTGGAAAGACAAAAATCTTGTGTTTGAGGAAGGAAAAACCTAAAGTACTAGGATATATTTTAATTAGCTGATATTTAAATAATTAATATATTATTATATTTTATTAGAAATAATCTAACGGATCTTAACTAGTCATATGGGTAAATGACACGTGACCCAAAACTAACCTATTATTATATCGGGTACAACAGATAGACACTAATGATACGAATTCGGCTAGATCCATAGATCGTGTCCGTGTCGTGTCCAAAATTGTCCCCCTGCTCAAGAGTAGCAGCCAGCCAAAGCCATTCCCCCGACTATTTTTGAAATGCCCTCGCCTCTCCCCCGCTCCAAAACGCACCTCCTACTGGGTTGGCAAAGAAATAGGAAATAGGATTATTTAGAGGGTGGATGGGTCCTGAATCTATCCCGTCAAGGGTTCCATCTCCTTTTGATATATTTAAAAACTTTTTAAAACTTTTTTATTTTACACTTTACATTCACAAAAAGACTAACTTCTTCCCTGACCCTACGCTCCTCAACAATTGAGTGTTATCATTATTATTATTATTTTAATTATCCTCACATTTGTATTTGAGGGTCATATATGATGTAAATTAAATTAATATAGATAACGTGACATGGATCAGAGCGTGGATTAATTATGAGTTGATTTTATGGCTTGGGAACATTATTATAGTTTTTATTAAAAATGAAAATACATAGTATGTCACGCTTTCAACTATAAGTTCGAGCTTTTAGGACAGTTGGTATTGACTACAGTACAACAGTTGTATCAAAGCCAAATGTAGATGGTATTAATAAACAATTCTACGAACAATTTGATGTAAGCAAAATCAACCACTTTAAAATGCATGACGTGTATATATAGTGTATATCTCTTGCACATCAAAATCTCGTTCATGGTTGAATTTCTGAAAACCTGTGAGTTCTAAAATTATGTATTATTTTTTAGGAATTTCTAAAAATTTCGAACTTTCAACATAATTAGGAAGCTATTATGATATTTTGAGCCGTTTACATTCATAAAATCCATTGCACCATCCATTCAAAAGGATATTTTCTATGAAAATCTATGATCATGACCACGTTTATATTAGGCATCAGACTTTAATTTTCCCTCGTTTAGGCTTATGTATAACAAGTTATGATTTTTTTACTATCTGATCTGCAATGAAATCACACTTTGGGTCGGGCTCAACTTTGAAGAATTTTCTATTACTTCGGGTTTATGCATTTAAGCCCAAATTTTATATGACACATCGCTCGTGGATTAGAAAATATCTATCTAAAAATTCATTAATTTTAGTTTTTTTAATATTGTATCATCCAATTTTGAGCAATTTCACTTATTTTGTTATTAGGCTTGCTGGTGAATCTAGCCCATCGCTGGTCGACTTCAATACATTTGGAAGCTCCAAGAAGATGGATGGCATGCAAAGGCAACTCATGGATGATGGGCTTCACAAGAGCGACCCTAATTGACGATACTTAGCTGATGCATATTCATCTTGGCTGGGCCTGAGGCACAAAGGGGAGGTACGGGCTTCCAGGAACTTCATTTTTCCATTTTTTGTAACAGGTCGTAGGCCTAAGTGCATAGGTTCATAGTCACAATTCATTCCTGCCTACTTTAATTTAAATACTCGTTTGTTATTATGCTTGTGATAATCTCACATGTGCATATTCATCATTGGTGATGTATGTTCATATAATATTTATAACCCCATAATAAAGAGTTAGTTTTATGGCTTCGAGCCATTATTTTTTAGTATTTGACTAAATGAAAACAATTTTATGTAAAATAAATAAATTTATCCCACAAAAAATTTCAAGTTGAGAATAATAAACAATGATAAAAAAATATAAAAAAAATAGTAATGTTGCACGACAGTCTGAACAATGATCATTTAAATCCTTAGATAATTATTATATAAGTTTTGTTATTACTTTTTGGATTTTGAGCTAATATATATTTTAGCCCGAGGATTATGGTCGGGGAAATTAACATTTTGGCTCGTTCGAGATCGTCCTAGTGTCGAGTTCGACCACAACAATTTAAATTCAAGATTACTTGTTGGGGAATCGAGCATTTTGCTATTTACAACTATTCGAGCTTGAATACATCTCCAACGAGTTTAGTTACATCAACCTCAAAGAATCAAGATTGAGAACACTGTCAGCAGGTCGAGCTATATGATGTTTTCAGCTATTAAAGGCCCAAACATCAACTCATGATATATGACATTTTTCTAGCTCTATCCACAACCTTAGGCGACTTTACCTCTCAAAAAGCATGTTTTGTCCTACATATTCTTTCTTTTCAATTACTATCCATTTTTACATTCATGGCAATGATCGTAAGTTTTTATTATGATTAATAAAATAGGTGTTCTTTGTCTAACATTACTTTTGTTTTCTTTGATTTGGGCGAAACACTCCGTTAAGTGTTTCGGCGGTCCGAGTTTATTAGCATGAGATTCCCCCAATCCATCAAGACTCTCTCTCTCTCTCTCGAAACTAACACGGAACTTACCAGAAAGCTGGCTAACCACGAAGCTTGAAGAACTCGAGCTTGTTAATGTGGAGGGACTCACATCGATAGCAGATGCCATCGCAGGCAATAACTCCTCTCGATCTCTTCGCAACTATCGATTATTTCGTGCCAAAGTATGACGACTTTACCAAATTGATTGCACTCCTACGCCTAAATTATGGTATCTTAAATACCAATTGATTATGTTTATAATTTGACAAATCAAATAACATGCGCTCGAAACTCATCTAACTTGCTTTGTGATGTCAATATCAATCTAACTGCTAAACAATAACTCCAAAATGTACCATGTTTTAAAACAAATTTTAAATTTAGATTCATATAACGAAAATATGAGAAAGCCCTTGGTTTGTATGAAAATATACAAAAGCGTGAGTACTAATACGTCGAGCAACCATTAATGTCTTTTAGAAAAGGGGTTGGGCTTCTTTCATCTCTACATTCGACATGGATCTGATACCACTATTGACAGTATCCTAGCTCGATCTATTAGGTGAATACGTGATATACTTTATATTTAATTTTTAACATTCATGTCATTTCTATCGTGGGGAAGGGCAGATTTGGGAAAACAACTTGGCCTGGGAGTTGTATAATAATGAGACAAGGAGGAGCGAGGCCTTCCCAGTTAGAGCCTGGACTTGTATTTCGATGTCTTTGACATAGTCTCCATCACCATGAGTATTTTGTAATTGGCGGCCCCGTAGATCGACTGTAAGGAAAGGGACATGTATTGGCTTCAAAGCACGCTTAAAGAATGACTTGTTGGGATGAAGTTTCTCGTCATGTTGGACAACGTCTGGAGTGAGAACTATGACGGGGTGGAGTCTCTACTAAACTCATCCCGTCTGATAATTAAGTTCGTCGTAGGTTTAGTGATTTAATTCGTTCATGAAAATTGCATGCCCGAAGTTTCGCATTCCATCTCATTGAACCATTCGAGGAGTTGTTTTCAAATGTTTGCCGACGAGCAAGTGAAGTTACGAGCATATTTTAGAAAGTCTTCTCAAAGTGTTTCCATCACTATTGATACTTGGACTTCAATTCAAAAGATGAACAACATGTGCGTGACAGCTCATTACATTATGATTGGAATCTCCAAAAGAAGTTGTTGAGCATTTGTTCCTATTTTTTCTCATAAAGGAAATGATATTGGGGAGGCTTTGGAAATATGTTTACGTGATTGAGGGATTGATAAGTTGTTCGTAGTGACGATAATGCAAGTGCCAATGAAGTTTGTGTGAATTATTTGAGAGATAAGCATAAGAGCAAGCTTATTTTAGATGTAAAGTCTATTCACATGAGATGCGTTGCCACATATTAAACCTCATTGTTACGAATGGCATGAGTATGCATGGTGTCTTTGATGCCATTAGAAGAATTCGAGTTGTTGTTAAATACATTAAAAATTGGATCATTTGATGAAGTTTGATCTTAAAGATGATAATGGAAGTGAAATGTTTCTACTCATGAGGATTGGGAGATTGTGAAAAGGTTGACAAACATTTTAAAGAGATTTTACAACTTGACTTTGAAGGTTTCTGGATCAAAGTTTATAAGTGTTCATTCTTTCTTTCATGATATTGCATCTTCATGCTCTTTTTATAAAATGGAAAAGAGTGGTGATATAGATTTGTCTATGATGGCATCACAAATGGTAGCAAAATGTGACAAATATTGGGGTGCATTTGGAAAAATGAACATGTTGTTATACTTTGTAGTAGTTCTTGACCCGAGACAAAAGTTGAAGGTTTTGAGATTTATTTTGATAGACATGTATGAAGCTGAAAAAGGTAAGCAACTATTTGAAAATGTGAAGAGTGCACTTTATGAACCGTACAATAATTGTAAATGTAAGTGTGCACCATCTCCTTCTCAAGTCGTGACATTAGGAAATGTTAATAATGTTGATGATGATGATGATGACGACTCCGACGAGAATGAGACAAAAAAGGAATCATTTCAAGAAGGCAAAACAAATAGATGGTGAAAGTAACAAGTCATAGTTGGATAAGTATTTTGGCTGAGGATCTAGAGGATGATATCGATTTATTTGACATTTTAGCATGGTGGAAAGTGTTGAGTAATAGACCTCCCATTCTCGTCCCAATGGCTCGTCATATTTTATCAATTCCAATATCTATTGTTGTTTCAGAGTCTTTATTTAATACTAGAGGTCGAGTGCTTGATTCATTTCGAAGTTTATTATCTCCTAGAATTATAGAATCTCTCTTATGTACTCAAAATTGGCTTCGAGATTCTTATTCACCTATTGATATTGAAGAAGACACGGACGATATTGAAAAATCTGAAGATGGTAATGTTGATATTTTTAATTATATTTGTTATGTCAAAGTTAGATTAGGTATTATTTTTGTGTCCTAACATTACTTAATTTTGAATTGTAGATTTTGAGAAAATGGATGTAAAAGCGTATTCAAATTTCGAGGATTTAAGAATGAAGACTTATAGAAGATGCTTTTAAGCATATCCCCTTGCTCTTTTTTATCTAGCTTTGCGATTATTATTGTTATGAGATGTGAATTGTTATGAATCTTATGTGGACATGAAATTTTAGACTAATTTTTGAAGCATTAGACTCGGATGATTTTGAACTAATATTTCTAAGCTTGAAATTAGGAAATTTCGGATTATATACAATTCGGACTCGGAAATTCGGAATTATAAACAATGGCACTCGAACTTGGACTTCAAAATACATAATTCGGAAGTTCGGACTTGGGTGAAATTTGGACTCGAATTTCCAATTCCGGTGCGAATGCTCACCCCAACTTTTATGTATAAATTTTTTTAAACGAAAAATAAATTATTTTCTTGAATAAGTAACTATAACTTCAATGAAATTTCCGAAACGAAAAACATTGTACGTGTAGATTCGTATCTTGTTTGTATTTGATAGTAGTTGCGGGGAAATTGTAGCTGAGAAGAGGAGGCATTACTTGACCCGATCATTCTTGAACTTAATGTTAATAAGGAGGGTAGGTGTGCTATCAAAAAGTTGTCACTTTCGAAGGCACTCCCGCCAAGTTTCAGGATCAGGGCAACCTTAAAATTCAACGACTATATGAAAAAGAAGGACGTTTGTTTTAATGGAACGGATGAATGGAGGATGTTACGTAAAAGTAATTCTCCACAATAAGCCTTTCGGAATATATGTGGACATGAATATAGGCTCAATAAGGCCCGAAATGAGTCTTTGAATTGAGAAAAGGCTGATTAGCGAAAGGATGGTGTAGATAAAGAGTATAAAGGTTGTTGAGGCGAGCGAAGAAATACATCGAGCAAAAGATGGTCAAAAGTTGAAGGACGTTTGGAAACTCAAGAATATGGAAACTATAAGGCTTAATTAGGCAAGGAAATGTTGAAACTCTGAAGACAGGAAAAGAAGTGGTCCAAACAAGAAAAAGATTGGAAGACTAACAACTTTGTACAAAGTAATATTTACTTTCCATTTTGGCTTAGGTTTAGACGATATAATTATCTTTTCTTTGATACTTTGCAAGGACACGAACAATACATGAACATAGCGTCTTTCTTTCTTATTATCGTGCTTTAATCTTCAAAGCCAAATATTTTGGTGTGTTACTAGCGAGATTCAACATATGTATAAATTCCCAAACAAGACATCAAACCCCAATTGCTACTGCGGGCGGTCTGAGCAAGAGACTAGGGAATGTAGGCCGCGACTGGCGGTCCACACCATCCGGTAGCATCGTCTTGCGATTTATCATACTCGGGTCAACATCTCGTACGAACGATAACCAAGATTCATAGAAACAATCAATATTATAATAGTTTATGATTTTGACATAGAATAATAACTTCTCCCACAGGGTTGAATGAGTTGAATTAAAGACGCTTCCAATGAATTGAATTCGACCACAACGACTCAAGTTCGAGAAACACCTCTAGTAAGTCGAGTATCATCCACCTCAATAATTCGAGATCGAAAAGCATCTCTAACAAGTCGGGTTCCACAAATATTAACAACTCAAGATCGAGAAGAACTTTCGGCAAGTTGAGCCCATGCATCAACCATGAAAAACCAAGTTTAAAAACATTGCCGGTAGGTAGAGTTCATGACGTCTTCAACAAATTCAATTCTAGAAGAGCTTAAGCAAGTTAATCCACGTTCTATGGCGGCTTTTAAGCCTTTGTCCATGACCTGAGGTGATTTTCTGACATCACCATGACATCGGATAGTTACTCACGAAGCACTAGTAGGTTTGAATTAGTATTTTAGTATAAACAGATGTTTATTTTCTTCTTTGTAAAAAAGACGATATTTTTGTCCCACTATCTTCCTTTTTATTAAATTTCCTCTATTTTAAGGCAATGATTGTAAGTTTATTACCTAGTAAATGAAAGGAGTGTTGTTTACTATTTGAGGTTTATTCTTTACTTTTGACCGTGACCATATTTTATCCACGCTCAGTTGAGTGCTTCGACAGCCGTCGTTTTCACGTGCAAATAATGATTATATTCCTAAAAAAATTATTTGTATGAGCTTAATGTATTGTTTTTGAAACGTTTTATCATATGAGAAACTATTCTTCATCTTTTACTTAATCAAAAGTACATGTTTTCGTACAACCAAAGCTCTCGCTATAAATTCTTTTATAAAAAATATGTATTTCATTATTATATTTGGTACAGCTTTGGGTGATTTGTATCGGGAGAGGATGAAGGGAACAACGAGATCGCGGAAGACTCCATGGCCAACATATTATATTGTCCACACGTTGCTTATGTGGTTACCAATGGATATTTCATCATCATCATCGTCTAAGTAAATCCGTAACCTGATGCCACGTGCTAAACGGATTACCCAATCAAAATCCTACACGTCACATCCCCCAAATCCCCAAAGTAGGAAGACGACAAAACTCTCCTCTCTCTCCGCAACCCGTTATCAACTTCTTCACACAATCCAACACGAGGCATCCAAGGTTTCCTTCCACTCGAACCCCAACCCTCCCTTCCTTCATGGGTCAGGTCTTCGACAAGCTAAGAGGTAACTTGTTTTCCGATCGGGTATTTCCCCTTTTCCTGGAGTTTCAGCGAATTCGCCTTTGGTTGGAGAATTTAGTCGTATAGCGTTTCCACAAGTTAATTAGGAGTTGATTTTGGGGTCTGTGGGTTCAGATGAACAGTTCAGAGGGAATTTTCGTCTGTGGTACAAGTAGGAGGGGATGGTATGGGACTGGGAATAGTCGATTCTAGGACGATATGTGCCTTGTCGGGTTTCTGTTGTTGTTGAGAGAGGCTCTAGTGCGAGGTGAACTGTTTGGGATGGATATTCTGATAAGCTGGGGTGGGTGATGATGCTACAGGAAAGGAGTGGAGGGAAAAGCAAATCAGGAAGATTACGGATAAGGTTTATGACCACTTTATCAATGATCCCGAACGGGTTAAACTGACATTTGAAGATCTTTACATCGCAGTTCTACTCGTGTACAAGTGAGGGGGTCTTTTTCAATTTCCTTCTATCTTACTTCCACTGCTCTTTTTTTTTTGACAAAGAATGAAAAACAAGACTGTTTTCTCATACCCTTTACTGCAGTGATTTGAATAAGCGGCTGCCTGGCCCACACTTTGATCCCCCTACTAAGGCTCAAGTTCGTGAGATGATACAGGCAAGTCATCATGTTTACCGAACTCAATCCTCGGTGATTTAGAAATGATAGTATGAGATATGTTGAGGTCCTCAATTAAGGAACATTGGGTACTAGAAGCGGAAGATGAGTTAAATGAGATATCATTCTGAACTCCTTTCAGTCCGTTTTCATTCTCTCAGACTTGGGGGTAGAATTGATGTGAAATATTTTGTTCCACTAAAGGAATTCGACGTGAACCATGACGGCAAGATTGACCGGGAGGAATTTGTCAAGTTTATTCTGAGGTTGACCGGAGACGCCTTCATTGTGGTGAGCCAAGGACTGATCATAACACTGGTTGTTGCACCGACCGTCGCAATGGCGACAAAGAGGGCAACTGAGGGTGTTCCAGGAGTCGGCAAGGTTGTGCAGAAGCTCCCCAATTCAGTTTACGCATCTATCATCACTGTTGCTGCCGTCATGCTCCAGAATACCATCCAGGACGCCTGAACTGTTGTAATAGCTCGTTCCCTCCGTGCAGTTATTCATCTGCTTTTGTATCTACAATCTTGGTGATGCGTTTATGTTTGCTAAGGATGAAGCGAGCACAGATGCACTGGACACTAATAAGTGCTCTGTCTGTTGTTTCCTGTCGACTTCTCTGCCGGGTGAAAGCATCATCGGACCCATCTTGTTCTTCCAATCTTATGTCTCTTGTTTTGAAGATTGTGAAGCTAAATCATATCCTGTTTTTGTTTTAAGAGCGCAAGTGAGATCATAGTGGATCTCCTCAAATGTGCTATAGGCTGATCGATAAGAGTCAAGATGACAATGCACTCCGACTTATTTTGGGACTTGCCAGATACAAAAGCATGGTTCTGTTCATACAAGGCTGAAGTCGAAATTATACAAATTGTCACACGCACACATCCAGGACACCAGGATAACAGGGATTAGAGGAAGTTTTTATTCTTGGCCATTCTCCCGTTCATCGTGTGCCGCCTCTGAGAAGATGAATTTGTCATCCATAGAGAGGATTTTGCTGGCTGAAAGATTGCGCTTTGAACCAATGCAGTTTTCGGTGACACACTTTCTGGAAGAGAAGGAATGCACGCAGGATGGAATTAATCCTTCAGGAATGTTGACGCGTAAAGTCTTGACAAAGCCTGGAAAAACGGAAATCTGCCAAAAGAGGACCAGGCTTCCCGTAGGGCAACGAGATAGATCTGGAGGGACAAATGGAGTAAAACACCCAGCAGATAGAAGCAATGCAGCGGGCTCTCCTTTCTCTGCTCCATGAATAGCCTGCCAGATAAAATTTATGTCCTCCATGTCAAGCAACCATCACCAAACTACAGAAAGAGTGATGAACAACAGATGTTTTTTTGTTCTATACATCATAAAAGAGGTGGCCCCTTTCAATCAATTTGCTCATCGATGGTGTGACAACATCTGCCACGACACGTCCTCCCGTCGAAGCAGTCTCCTTCTACACTGGGACGACTTCTCCACATGGCTCAATCCTTGCGTGTACAACAAGTTCATCAATGACACCTTTTCTGCGTCAGGGTTGAAGCACCGCGTCGACTATTTCTCCTTGTCGATGCACTCTTTTCCATCATCGATCGACATCGACCATGGAGTTCTCCATCATTGATGGCGCTTCTCTCTAGGCTTGCCATTGCACTTGGTCCCATCAATGTTAGGCTCGCCGACCTTGCCCAAGTTGTCGTTTCACCTTATAAACAGTCAGGCTTCCAGTAAAACAAGTTATTGACCGTCGAACAAGGGAGGGCTCTACTTGAAAAGAAATTATACCCGGCATCTGAAATGTCTCTTAACTTCATTATCCACCTCAACATCTACAGGAGTTTTACGTACTTCAACCTCGAGTATCCACATCACCCGTTATAAGGTAGCTCCTTTCAAACCAAAGATAGACAAATTCAACGCACGCAGACCTTGTCCAATCATTTTTACACATTTTATTATGCAATCTGAACTCGGACAGGCTAGTATTGGGCATAGAAATACAAGCCCATTAGTTATGTTGGGCCTAAGCCCATTACGTAGTTGCCCTGCCTAAAATGAATCCCGCTCTGGCTTATAATAAAAAAAAGACAAATTATCGATTTATGGCCCAAACTATAGGCCAACTTTCTTATGTGGCCTATCGTTAAAAAAGTTTTAGATTTGGCCCAATCTACATTTTATTTTTTAATTAGGCCTAATAGCCGATGTCCGTTAACCGGTGCAGACGTGGCTTTGACGGACCTTTATGATCACCTACGTGGATCTTTATTTTTTTTTTAGATAAACGCTACGTGCCACAAATTGATTACCGGACGAAATAAATCAACAAAAGGGGTTTAGGGTTAGGGTTCGTGGTCATTTCGATTTTGGAAAAAATCGTAGGAAGTCCGATTTCAGGAGGGGTTTGTCCGCATTACGTGATTAACTCCCTTTGCATCATCCAAGTAAGTTTATTCTGTTTGTTTTTTCTTTCTTGTGCTTCTTCCCGACGAACTTCATATCTGAGGGTTCTAATTTGGGGGATCGTTTGTTTCTGCGATTCCGTATGTACCTGCTATTGTCATTGTCGATTCATTCGTTTTCCTTCCTACAAGTTACTTGATTTGGCGTGTTTTTAACCTTTTTTGAGTCGTCCCGGCTTAGTGGATAACTGGGTTGATGCGGGTTGATAATATGGGTTCTTGCACATATAGGTCGGCAGGTCAAAATGAAGAGGCTTTCCTTCGACTTGCATGTAGGTGGTGTAGTATCTGAGGGGAATAATTTTGAATATATGGGTGGTGAGGTCCTGAAATACACTGATGTAGACTGCGATTTGATGGGTTATTTCACGTTGGTTGCCTTCGCCCAAGATGCTGGTTGCTCTGTGAGGAAGATGTGGTGTGCTGTTGGGACTGAGGGTGTTAAGGAAATTTTGGCTGACAAGGAGGTGGTAGAGATGTGTGATCGGTGTCTTGATGGTTCTACTGTTAAGGTATTTTGTGAAGGTACTATGATAGATAATAGATCTGAAAATGAGGATACTAGTCTGGACATTTCTTTAAGTTTGTCTGATAGTAAAGTGGATAGTTCAGAGGCTGAGCAGGACTTAGAATTGCATGAGATAAATGTCCAGGAGAGGGTTGGTGGAGTGTCCCAGGAAGTTGAAGCTGTTAGTGGTCCTGTTATTGTTGAAGTAGAAGGAGATGCTAGTAATGTGGATGATGTTGATGACATCGAAGAATCGGAGTATGATAAGTCAGACGATGATATTCTTCCAGACGATGGAACATCCACCATAGGAGTAAAGAGGAAACATTTGAAATCTCAACTTAGTATGTATGATCCACATTGTGATCATAAGGTGATGAACTTAATACTTGGATTGTGTTTTGAGACTCCACGGCAGATGCATAATGTTATACAGAGGTATGCCATTGCTAATGGGTTCAATTTACTATGGAGGAGAAGTTAGAAAATAAAGCAAGAGGCTGCATGCGAATCTGGCTGTCCATGGAGGATTTATGGGTCATGGTTGAAGAAGGAAGGATCCTTCGCCATTAAATATGTGTTCAGCAGTCACACATGTGCTCGTAACATGCGTAATAGGCAAGCTACTACCAAATGGTTGGCTGAACAGTTGGTGGATTGTTATATAAGAAGGGCAGGTGCCACGGCGAAAGAAATTCAAGAGAAAGTAATGAAGAAGTACACAACTGAGGTCGGATTGATGAAGTGTTACAAGGCATGTTGGATTGCAGATGGCATGGTGGTTGGTTCAGTAGATGATCACTTCAAGAAGCTCCGACCATATCTAGCTGCTCTGAGGAATAGATATCTAACGAGTTGTTTTGAGTTGATGCTGATCTGACATTATCCACAGGACTACACACCACATTTCGGAGATTATACATAGGATTTGAGGCTTTGATCAAGGGGTTCCTTTTAGGCTGCAGACGGGTTGTGGGATTCGATGGTACCTTCATAAAAACGAAAGTTGGAGGGATGCTATTGACGGCTGTAGGACGGGATGGGAATGATGACATGTACCTAATTGCATGGGCTGTGGTCAAGGGAGAAAACCAGAATTCATGGACATGGTTCCTTGAGTTGCTTTTCAAGCAATTGAATGTTGGAAGTGGGCACGGTTGGACTTTTATTAGCGACCAGCAAAAGGTTTGTGTATCGTTTTATATTTATTCAACGTTCGTTATAGCTATTTCTAATTTGAAATTTTTTCTATTTTAGGGTCTATTGAATGCCATCAGCCTTCTTGTACCCGATGCCGAGTCGAGAAACTGTTCAAGGCACATTTACCAAAATTGGAAAGTCAAGCACAAAGGAATATTCATGAAGAGTTGCTTCTACAAGGCCGTGAGATCTACAAACGAAGTGAACTTCCAAATTACCATGAGGGAGATGACTTTTGGTAGGGATGGTGTCCCAGGGTCCCTCCTGGCTGCTGAAGACTTCAACAAACAAGGTTGCCGCTATTTCTGTAAGACATTTTTCAATACTTCAAGTAAGTGCGATACACATAGTAACAATATGTCAGAAACATTCAACTCATATATTGTTGCCGCCAGAAGACTGCCTTTAATTGATATGTTGTAGCGCATTAGGCGACTGCTAATGGTTAGGCAAGTAGAAAAGAAGAAGGCTGCAGCCAAGATGACTGATTTGGTGACACAAAATGTCAGAGAAAACATAGAGAGCATGAAGGAAGCTGCAGCTAGATATGTGGTTAACCACATATCTAGCCTTCAACACCTGTGCCTCGAGATGCTTGATAACTTCTTCCATTGCAGCTTGGCTCTTCTGCATCAGCTCGACCTTACTTTCCAATAACTTCTTAGTCTCAACAAGGTGTGATATAATTTCCTTTTCTCGAGGAGGTATCACATCGTCATACCAGCTGAAAAAGCCACAATCATCATCCTGTACACATGATCAGAGCACACAACAAAATTCAGATAATAACACACATGATCAGAACACACAGAAATTCAGATCAGAACACAACGAAAGCACCTTCCACACTGGACAACGAAAGAAACGTCTCCTCAGATTGCTTATACTCTAGGAGATGTACAATACAGCTCGCATCCCATGTTTGCACCTCCTTTCACAAGTAACAGAGGTGGAGTTGGCAGATTCCGCACCCTCGATACAACTCATACTAATGAACCTCTACATTTAACAAAATAATTTTAAACAATTCGAAAACATTAACCCAACACCATAGAGACTTCCATTTACAAACCCGACCCAAAATCCCAACCCAGAAACCCATACGACAAGCATAAGGGAATAACAATAAGAAAGTGAGGAACCTCAGTAACCAAGACAAGAAAGAGCGACTAACCTGATAAACGTACGCAACAATACGCAAGGAACCCCAGGTGAACACGGCCAAGAACTATCCAGATGAACACCAGGAGGACAGAAATTAGAAATGAACCCTAATTTCCCAATTTCCCAATTCCCAATTACAAATGAACCCTAATAGATCCCTGAAAAATCAAAAAATCGAAGCACTTTCTCAGTTTTTGCCACATAGCGTTTATCTGAAAAAAAATAAAGAGCCACGTAGGTGATCATAAAGGTCTGTCAAAGCCATGTCTGTACCGGTTAACGGACGTTGGCTATTAGGCCTAATCAAAAAATAAAATGTAGATTGGGCCAAATCTAAAACTTTTTTAACGATAGGCCACATAAGAAAGTTGGCCTATAGTTTGGGCCATAAATCGATAATTTGCCTAAAAATAATAATAATAATGAGATATAATATAAACTTAAAAAATATGACAATCACTTACCTTATGGGGTTAAATAATCACACTGGAACGGTGTGATCAAGAATACCAGGTTGATAATATTATGGTAATTAAGTTAAAGTTGGTAAATAACAGATTTATTTTTCCTTGCCTCTTGCTATTTAAAAATAATTCTAAAATATTTCTCTCTCGATAATCAGGGTAAAGTTCATTCTTCAACAAATAATAATAATAAATAATAAATAATGAATTCCTCTCACCTAAACAAAATCAATCACCTATAAAATCTCAGAAATGGCCCACACCACTTTAATTTTGAATGTGAATGGGAGGTCGTTTGAAAAACTAAGAGCATAAACTCTCTCGCTTCGACAGTGCCTCATATATTTCGTACACTAATACTAAAAGCATTAAAAGAATGCCACTAATGACTAATGTTTAACGCCACTTATATTCTTTTTTCTTTTTTGGTGTTTAATCGTCCAACAACAGAAGGGACACTCACTTATTTCCTTTGTCCGATACTATCGGACATACGAATGTGCTTTAAATAGGATGATGGCATGGCAAAACAAAAGGGAAAGCGGAAAAAAGAAAACGTTTTTGGATTTATGTTGTCCTCCTAATTTGATTTAAAAAAAAAAAAAACATTTTCTTACCAGCATTATTTTTCTTTCTTGAGAGAGAAAAAGTCCGCTAAAAGACAAAAACAACAAACAAACAGACGCCACTCCGACAAGTTCAAAAATTCCCCATTGGAACCCTTTTTCTGTGACGACGATGAAGGTGAAGGGAGGAGCCAAAAGGCGTACCCTCTTCAACGCTACGGACAACCTCCTCCCCACCACCTTCGACGCCACCCAGTCCCTCTCCAATGCTCCAGACGCTGCCTTCGTAATCGCCGGCGAGGAGAAGGCCCCGGGTGCGGAGGAAGTCATCACTGCGGCTGCTGAAGGTGGCGAGGAGGATGATGGAGATGCGGATGAGGAGGACGGTGATGGAGAGGAAGGCGAGGGGGAGCAGCAAGAGGAGGAGGGGGAGGAGGAGGAGGAGGAGGAGGAGGAGGAGGATGCTGGTGACGACCAGCGTCCTAAGCTCGCCGAAGGGTTTTACGAGATCGAGGCCGTTCGGAGGAAGAGAGTTCGCAAGGTATTCGCAGTCTTTGTTGCTGGCTTTGTCTGTGCTTTGTAGGTTGTTTTGGTTTTAGCTGTTTTCTGTTGATTCTGAACAAGAGTCTTGCTGATTTGGTGTTTTTGTTTGGTGCATGACACGTTCTGGCCGTGGTGCTGGCTGAGTGAAACGGCAGGGAGAAGTTCAATACCTCATCAAATGGTTAGTTTGATGCAAACCCTTGTCGATGGTAGTGTTGCTCTGTGTCTAAAAATTGATGGGTATATTCTTACATATGCTGGGCTACATCCCTTAAGAACGGTGGTGGTACTGTGGTAAAGATGCTAACATTTTGTCTTGACAGGCGAGGATGGGCAGAGGCGGCAAACACCTGGGAGCCCTTTGAAAATCTCTCATATTGTGTGGATGTTGTTGAGGCTTTTGAAGAGTGGTACATTTCCATTGGATCATTTTCGTTGGTTTTGCTGTCTTTGATGGTGCGATTGATTTTATGCCAAACGAGACGCATCCACCAAAAGATTAAATGTTCTTTCTACTGCTCAATCTATCTGTACTTGTATAAGGGAGAGCAATTTCAGTTACAAAAGGCAGATACTGTCCTTTCCCCACCTCAAATTTATTTCCTTTCCGCTGTCTTGGTGGTTGTTTATTCATTCCCCTTGCTAGGTCCTCTCATATCAATTGTATCCATGCTATTTATCCATCTATACTACTCGACAAGGGGAGCGGGTAACTTTTATGAGTACTTTTGTTTCTTGTTCATCTGCTCTATTTCTTTCTTGATGGTAATATAAACAAATTCAATCAATATCCCCTTGAGCTCCAAACTTGCTCTCTCTCTCGCTCGCTCTCTCTTGTCTTAAATTAGATGATCTAGGAGAGAAGTTTCCTTTTTTTTTCATTTTTGTTTTTTGCTGACGGATAAGAAATTGAATGGTTAACTTTCAATGTTTTCTGATACTCTTTCAGCCAGTGAATCCTCTTGCTTACTCGTATATTTTGACTTTATAGCTTGATGTCTGGGAAGTCTCGGTCTTCTCGTAAGAGGAAACGGAAAACTGCAAGTCCTCATATTCAACCAAAAAAGAAACAGCATATCCAGTCTTCTCGATCTGATCTTGTGGTTCATGATACAACTTCTGCTGATGAAATTTCTACTCAAAAGTATTCAACTGTTTTAGAGGATGTTGTGCCTCTTCAATCAGTGCGATTCGGATTAAGTACAGTGGTCAAGTCTCATGTTAGCAAAGATTTAGTGCCCGGACAATCTACTGAAAAGGGGTCAAGGTGTAGTTTCCAAACTTTCAGTGTAAGACAGGAAGAACCTGACTATGATCCCAAGCTTAGTGAACTAAGGGGAACTGCGTCTTCTAATGGTTTTCCTAGGAATAGTTCGGCAACAAATGTCCGAGAGGCCAATAATTCTGGAGGAAGTGTGTCTGCCGGAACACCACCGGCTGATTCTGTTGAACCTGTCCAAAGTGCTCGCCGGATGGGAGCAAGGAGGCGAAAACCTAACTCTGTTAAGAGATTTAAACAAGAAATGGTATCAGAAAGTTCTATTGATCAGAATGGATTTGGTTCGACCGCTTATAATATAAATACAGAGATGAGCAATGCGAAAGGTTCTCCTGTCATTTCCAAGATCATAAAGCCTATAGGGTTTTCAGCTTCGGTTGCAAACAATATTCAAGATGTGTCTGTGACCTTTATGGTCATGAGGTTTGTCACTGGCCTCTCTATATCAGCTATTTTATCTTTCAGGATTTATTTGTTTCACCTGTTTACCTGTGCTTTTCTCGCCAATTTATGTTCTTAGTGGGCTGAATGAACCTAAATCTCCCATATAAGGGACCTGCATCAGGGAACAAAGTCAGATATGATAGTTTCAATAGCATTGCTATGTTTCAGTACCATCATTCTATAAAATGTCAACGCAATCTCAGTTGTCTATTGATATTCTAAATATATCTTACATTGTTATATGTGTTCTTAATCGATTATGTCTACATGTATAGTCCAGCAGTCTTTTCTCGTCATTTCATCTTTTTGGCACTTACCGTTTTTAGCACTGGGACTTTAATAGATAGTGTTTATTACTGCATGGATTGGTGACGAGGGAAGGTATTTCTTTGTTGGTTGCTAAGATCTACAAATTTACTGAAACCACAGAGAATTGTTGTGCTAGTTTTTGCGATATGTACATTAGGTTTATGCCTTATATTAATGTGCTGTGAACGATGTATGATAATGATAGCCTGGTAGTTACTTAGTGCTTGCTTTGTGGGCATCAGAAAAATCTTCTTAGGTGACTTAACTTGATGCATGGAGGCAAGCACTCTTTAATTGTCAAATCTTGCTGCTTAGCAGATGCATGGACATGTCCATGAGAGGATGTGGTGATGGGATAAAGCCTATTGATTCGCTCTGTGAAATATTCTGTGCAAGTTATTAAATAAAATTTCATGTCATTTCAAAATTATGGTTTTTCAAAACAGAAGTAAGCAAAGGTCCAATTAGCACATTCCAATTGTCTCAGTTCTTCATTGTCTACTTAAATCTATATTTCATAGATGGATCCAAGTGACTGTTTCCCTTGTTTAGTTGGCATGTTTTGAAAGAACTCGACAAGTATTTTCTTTTTCATGAACTATACTTGAACACGGACATATATCAATTGGGTTTCTCCGTCTCAAGCTTGACTGCTCGTTATTGTCCTGAAGTTACCTCTCCTTGTACTTATTTCTCAGTATTTATAATATTTATTTACTGAAGTTGGTGTACTGGGTAGTTCCTATTTGAAAATGGAAGCACTATCATGTCTAATATTTGTGAATTCAAAAGTCATGCTGATGGCTGCTGGATGGACTGCTGATTGCATTATATATTGTCTTTTTTGCTATGGACTTATTAATCTCGGGCAGCTCGGTATAGGTCTAAAGTCATTGTTGGCTTCTTCAATTAAAAAACATCCACCTGCCTTATTCTTCTGATCCTTTTACCGTTATTACATGGTTGAAATTATTTGAAAGACATTTTGAATCCTTGATTATGTTTCCGTGCTACTAAAAGTTGTCGCCTGGTTATGTAGGTCTGATGGAAAGGAGGTGATGGTGGACAACAACTTTCTCAAGGCGAACTACCCTCTTCTGGTAAATATATGTCGTCACCTCTATTCGATTTACCTTATTAGCAGGTTGAATTTACCTAGTCTTTGATTCACTGTCTTTCCTTATACAGCTCATCGACTTCTATGAGCAGCACCTCCGTTACAGCCCAACTTCGTGACCTGATCAAATTGTACAGTCAGTCGATGGAAGCTTGGATTCACCATCCATGTTTATTTTCGCTTTTGTGTTTATGCGGAGTTGAGGAAGTCTTGGTGCTGATGATAGGAACTTCATATCGAAATATGGGGCGTGGGAACTTTGATGTCGACCGTTTTTTTGTAAAACCTGTAGGACCATAGCAAGGTTACTTACCCAGATATTATGTTTAAAAAAACTGAGTACCTTTCTTGAATGTGTAGTAGTGTCACAACACATCATATGCTTTATGAGCAATGAATCAGCACACCATGCTCTTGTATGGCGTCGCATGAGTCCTCTATTATATAATAGTTTGGTTGGTTTGACATGCTCGTGCATGCTTACTTGGTCGCGTGGCTTACATTTGTTTAATCTTGGGAAGCCCGGGATGAACTTTCCTTTGTCAACATCAAACTGCAGGGATCACCAATTAATTACAGTTTCCTTGTAGGTACCATTGGTTCGTTCTTACAGCAAAACCTTGCCATTGGTGGTGCTGTCTCCCTGTCGTTTGTGGTTCTTGTTTTGCATCTTTGAGCATATCCTGAGACATTTTGTTCTGTATATATATAATCAACATGGTTCGTGATCTAGGAGGCCACAAAACAGTAAAAATAACTAAGAACAGAAAAGCGCCTGATCGATGGGAAATGATGAAGGACCTTCACCATTGATTCCTTCCATCATGCTGGGAGTTTTTGGTCTGCTCAGGTATGGCCCTAGCCTCGTGTCATACCTCGGGTTCCTCGTTGAGATCCTCGAGATGCTGACAGGAGGTGGGGGCGGAGACGAGGAAGGAGAGGAAGACGCCGAGGAGGAAGATTCATCATCCCCACTCTCGAAGGCGTTCTACATGTGCGCCCTCATGATAATCCTGCCAGCTCTGATGTTGCTCCTGCTGGAAATGAACAGGCAGTACAGGCAGCATTATCCATACATTCAGCACCACCTGAACTCGGGGCCCTTAGCCGACGGTATTGGATGGGTGATATTTCTCCTGGTCATCGTCTTCCTTGTACTGTATAATGATCTCGTGTGAGAACATATTGTGAGATTTGGCCAATAATCCGCACCTTTCCTCCGACTACATTAGCTGGAAACCAAAACTTTTAAAACGGACGTTCTTATTCCCCTGTAAACATGCCATGGAATGTAGAAAACTTGATTACAGGCAATGCCGCCCTAAGTTTGCCCCATATTCGTTGATAACTGATTAACGAGTGAATGATGATACCCTAGAGTTTGAGGTTAGAGAGACCAGTTCGTGCTCGACCCACTCATCCGAAAATATGTTTAGTTTCGCATTTTCGCTGGCTCACCGCCACAACTTATCAAAATAGTTTTAAGACTTCTGAACATAACATGAAGTGAAGATCTAACGAGAAGGATGTCAAATCTGCTCCAGTTTATACGCCAAAGTTCATGATGAAATACTTGGAATTCAAGTCTTTCTTAAAACACCAATTTAATCATAATAATAATAATATAGTTACGTATTTCTCAATTACGTGAGACTCAATAACTAGTGTTGAGCAAAGTGGGCTGGATAATCACGAGGATAAAGAAGAGATACCGTTCGAGTTGTGGGGAAGTGTTGAACTAAATGGATCCAGCCTAGGACGAAGAAGAAAGGCCAAGACCAGAAAGAAAGGGAAGCCCACGTGAGACAACCGAATAACAAGAAGGTCCGCTGGTCAAGTCATACGTTACACTTAAGGTTGCAATTAGTTGAGGCAATTTGTTGCACGTGTAGATAGGTTGTGTGGCAGACACGATTGTGATGAAGAGGAGAGTACAATCATTTTTTATTAAAAAACTTTTTTTTAATATCTTCTTCTTTCTCCGTTTCTTCTTATTTTCGTTTCATTATTCCTCTGATTCTTTTTCGTACTAGTAATTGTCTTAAACCTAGTTTGGTGAGATTTCCTTCATGGTATCAAAGCCTTCAACTTAAAAGGCAACCGCCAGTTTTCAAATGGCCGAAAATCAATCTTCCTCACCCCCTGTTACAGGGGGATCTACCATCTCCTTTTTCTGTCAACTCATTGATTCCTCAGCCTATTCAACTCCCACCTCCACTGTAAAGCTTGATGATGGGAACTATATGATGTGGAAAGGACAGTTGATGGCTGCTCTTGTTACTGGAGGATATGAAGACTTCATATGTGGGAAGATATTTCCACCACCTTAATTTCTGGACGAAGCTCTTTAGGTCCCCAACCTAGATTATATATATTGTGCAACGCATAGACAAACCGGTGATGAGTTTGCTCTTCTCCTCTTTATACTCCGAACCATTGAGTCAAGTGGTGTGCTACAAATAATTTTTTAAAGTATGGGAAAGCTTGCGTAGTAGGTTCGAGTCTTACTCCTCCACTCAAGCAATAAACCTGCAAATACAAATGCAATAGTTGAGAAACGGTGGAAAAACTATGCAACAACATTTGTATACTCTGAAGTCATATGCTAAGTATAGTCGGAGAATCGGTCAAATACAAAGATTATATATGGTATGTGCTAGAAGGCTTACCAGCCGAGTATGATCCTATCGTGACGTCTATTTATAGCCACAGATGAGCCATATATGGACGAAGTTCAAAATCTGTTGTTGAACGTTAAGCTTTGTTTAGAGAGGAGACATGTATCAGACAACATCATCCCTCAGGTACAATAATTTGTTGTCCATATTGGTGCGTCAAGGTCTCAGTTTAGGAACCGACCCGCATCTAACTATTTTAGACATAAGTAATCCTTTCCACCTCAAACACCTAGATGGAACACACCACCTCCATCACTATCCTATTCCTCGAACACCCAACCCACATCCCATCCTCTCCAATCAGGTCTTCTCGACAAACCTCTAGCTCAACCATTGACATGGGGATAGGTGTAGAAAAAGGTGACATGTTCGGATGGTAATTGAGGGCGAAAAACAAGATGAGAAACAATCACCATGTATATAGATTCACCACCGTGATTAGGCTCTCTCGTTACACGGATACAATAATGCATCACTGTGAATGAGACGAGTGCAGGGGACAACGCGGAAGATACAAAAAGACCACAATCGATTGACGCACTTAACTCAATAACACTTGGAATCCATTAAGCAAAAAAGAGGGGTTTGAAAGACACAAAGTCTAACAAAAGGGTTTCTTGAATGCTCAAACTTTGTGCTTTAGATCAATTGGCTCCCTTATATAGGTGTTGCCCAGCGAAAGAAAAGGAAACAAAAGGAAATAAAATATAAGGTATTTCTAGATTTTTACCTACAGCTCGTTACATGAGCTTTTGTAGGAGTTAGATAATACATTTAGAGTTGTGCAATCGGGAAAAAAAGTGAAGTTGTGTAATGAAAATTTGTAAAGCCATTTACGAGTGGAGAGAATTGTTTGTAGTGGTCTTTGCAAGTCATATGGTTGCCATGACTATTTGAAGTGTGGGTTTGTTAATGTTAAGTTTGCAACCTACTAGGATGAATACTTTATGTTATGGAAACATCTAGACTTAATTTATGTTAGTATTAGGCATTTCATTTGGTTTATCTGTATTTTCTTTTGTTTTCTTTCTAGTTTGTTGTTCACACTCTCACTTTTGTGTTTTTAATTCATTTTGATAGCTGAAATTAGAGTGAAAAGGCATGACGATGAATGAAGAAGTTCATGCTAAACAAAAGGACGAATTTGCGAGAAGAATATGAGCTTTAGAGACTTGGTGCCGGTGCACAATACACAAGTAAGGAAGGCATATACTTGGTGCAGTTGCACGAACGTAGAAAAAAAATATTTTCTTTCCTAATTTTCCTATATTCTCTAGGATTTCTAGGACATATAAAAAGATTTCCTTTATCTCTTTAATTGGGTTTCACCTAAGAGGCGGTTGGTGACAAGGAGCCTATGACTGGATAGGATTTCACCCAATTTCTTATTTTAGTTTTCACAGTCGTTATATACCTTTGAAATTAAATCAGTGTTTTTTTTTTATATTAGTTATGAACTAATTCGTCTTTCTAAGACAACGACGGAACCTCATATTACTTTGTAGCTCATGAACTTCGTTTCTTTATGCGATTCGAATCTTCATAATTGTTTTTTCAGTTTAGTTCTTAATGCATGTTAATTGAATGATCACCACTTTACATTAATAAAAAATCTAGGGAGACTCGAGAGGGTAGTCTAGAATAGAGCTCGAGTTAGATAACCTAAGTAGTCTGATTGTTGGGAAACCGAACTAGTCATGTGAAGGATATGAATATACTGGAAAACCTTAGGTAGCTCATATAAGATTGAAACATAATGAGTCACCACTAGTTTCTTGCCAAAGAAATTCGATACATGGTCATACATCGTCGTATGTTAGGGAGAAATAATGAGGAGAATTTAGAATTCTATGTTAACAATTATTATGATTCAATAGCATTAGGAAAAGAGGGATCGGATGCATAAGACGTGAGGGGAAGTTAGACGTCCCGGATATTTCTACTATTGATAATTACTTGTTAATTTCTCCTATGTACTTTTATTTGGAAACACTCTTCTTTATGCTTGACCTCGATTGAGTCCTGAGAACAACGTTAAAAGTAATTTGTCAATGCAATTCTTTGTGAGATCGATCATTGCTTGCCCTTGCTAATCTAATTAGGTCAAAATAGGAATTTAATTTTTTCGAGTTAACGACGCGCATCAAAAGACCGAGCTGTGATACTCTAATACCACTTGATGTCGGAAAACCATGAACACGCTAGAACACAGTTGAATCTCCTCTTTTCAATCGAATGATTAAGAAAAATGACTATAGGAGCTTCACCACACTCCAGTAGATGTTACGTATTCTCACACATTATCTCTCTCTCCCTCTTTTGTTAGTCCTAGTTTTCTAATTTCGTCCCGCATTACTTGCATCGGATCGGATCCATGCCTAGTTTGACCTTCCACTTGGTCCAGACTCCTTGTCCGACATGGGCCTCCCACTTGCCCCAACCATCTTGCATGGCCATCCTTAGAATGCTTGTCCCCAACAACTATTTCTGTTGGCCTTGCTGGTTGTAGCCCGTCACCTTTTCCATGCAACATGTGGTGCTGAAGCTTTATCGATCTGGTTCTTGTGGACATGTTTTAGGAGCATGTTTTTATAGTTTGTGGTTATTTTGGAATTTATCTTGGTCTTGTGTAGATGTTTTAGGAGCATTGTTGTTTTGGAGATGTTTTGGGAACATGGATTTATGAAGACGTTTTCAGAGCAGATGTTTTTGAAGAATTGTTCTTACACTCGAATTTTTGGATTAGAAGTAGGTATGCTACCAATTTCTTTGTTTACACGAGTTATTTTTCAAGACAACTTATTTTCTCAAGTCAAATGTGTTCTTTCAAACAACACATTGGTTTTGTTACTTAACTATATATGTTTTCGAGCCAATTAAACGGAGTTCGAATATATCAAGTTGACTTTCAGTTATGCGTGTGTTTTTTAATCAAGCTTGATTTATCGAGCAGAGTTTAAGATAGGCTTCAAGCCTTGCGAACCGAACTCAGACTCCCTGTAATTTAATCAAGCGGAGCTAGTTCGAGCTCTATATTAGTGTTATAGAGCCGAGCTCGAGGTAAGACAGTTCATTCTCGACTCGGCGATTTTCCCCTTTTGATTCTTTGTTGCCCATGTTTTTTTTATTATAAATTAAGAAATAAAAAATTAAGAAAATTAATTATTTTTAATGTTATCAAAGGGGGGAATAGACAGAAGTTCCCTTAAAATTCCCCATCGATTGCTTAAAGCAACGAGATTTTCCCAAGGAGTTGTTGTTGGGCGGGGCTGATTGGGTTAAAGCCCTAAATTAACCGAATCCCCACCACTTGATACTGGGATTCTGCGTACGGCACATCCCAAGCTCCTCCATCTCCGGCGGCCGTCCTCAGGTATTCCCCCGCCCCCCAATTCCTCACTTGTATAACAGAAATTACAGGGCCTCTAATGAGGTTGCCGTTAGTCATGCCTTCCGTAGTCCGTTACATAAGAAGCACGGGCTCCACTTAACCCGGCAACCCCTTCCGCTGCAGTGCCAAGTCTGGAAGTGCAATGGAGGCTGAGGGCATTCTTCAGGAACTTTTGACCGTGGAGGATGAGCTTCGGGATGTCCAAGGTTTGTCCCCCCACCCCTCACTTTTTCTACAATTTAATTGTTCTGGACACGTCCAGTTTGTTGCTGGACGCTGATTTTGTTTGCATTTGTGTGGGTGCGATTGTAGACCAGATAAAGGCCTTGCTTGACAGGCAGGAAAAATTGTATGACCGCCAGTCTGAGTTAAAGGCCCTTTTCGAGGCCTGTGAGGGGAATGACGCTGCTGCTACAGAGAATGGTGCTCCTAGTGGCTCGGGTTTTGATTATTCTGGTTCCTTTGAATGGGATGCTCGTGCAGATGATGTGAGGTTCAATGTTTTCGGGATTTCTAATTATCGGGCTAATCAGAGGGAGGTTTGTGGTTTTCTTTCGTGCGAGTTCTCAATCGTTTGATCTGGGTTTGATTCGTCTTGAGTTGCGCGACACATTTTATGCAAGTTCCGTTACAAGGACTGATTATAATTGAATTGAGTTGACGAGTGGAGCGTAGCAAGTAAATGCTTGAATCATATGTTCCATGAGTTGATTCTGTTTCAAGCTTGTATCTGGGATCCGATAATGTAATTGTTCCGGGATTCATATATTTGGTGAGAAATTGTCATCTTGCTTTCATGGCCGAGACTTAATTTGAACTTTTGTTACTGCTTCTATGTGCTTGTACTCCTTTTTTTGTGTTATGCGATGTTCTGTATCCTGATTAGTAGTTTGTGAATTTATCATTATCTTTTCCCTGGAAATTTAATCGGACGATGTTTATAGAAGTGCTCTTTTTCGTTCTCTTCATACTCGTTACGTTGCTAACACATTTTTCTGTTCTAGACAGATTATAAATGCAATAATGAGTGGCAAAGATGTCTTGGTGATCATGGCTGCCGGTGGTGGGAAAAGCCTTTGTTATCAACTTCCTTCTATTCTCCGTGATGGTGTTGCTCTTGTTGTCAGTCCTTTGCTTTCACTGATTCAGGATCAGGTGCAGTTTGCCTTTTGTACGTTCCTGTGACTGTTGAGCTGTCTCATATAGCCTTAGATGATGGAACTGATGTCATCAAGTTGATTAGCTCAGGTTATGGGCTTGACCGCTTTAGGTATTCCAGCTTCCATGCTAACATCAACAACTAGCAAGGAACAAGAGAAATTCACGTATAAAGCACTGGAAAAGGGTGAAACAACTCTTAAGATTCTTTATGTCACTCCAGAAAAAATTTCAAAGAGCAAGAGATTCATGTCAAAGCTCGAGAAGTGTCATCATGCAGGCCGTCTCTCTCTGATAGCCGTTGATGTAAGTGTGTATGTTTATTCTTAAATACCATTGTGAAAGGAATCAAAAAAATGGATAGAAGGTTAAGACATTGTTTATTTTTCCTTTGAGGAGATGATGCAATGATCATGCATGAATATGAATTTTTCTCATTGCTCCTCTTTCTTTAACGTGATGACGTAATTAATTAAAAAGTGTTACTTATCTGAACTCCTTTCCTTGATTTTATCCTGGTTATATTTTTTGTGCTTGGTTTTAGACATCTATATCTTTAAAAGGGTCGTTAAGAGTTCGTGATAAAGCATCCCAAACTTTTCCCTGAAATAGTTTCCGGCTTTTGTTTGTATTACAGCCGATTATGATGGAAGTAGGGATTAGTAGTCGGGAGCTAGAATTTTGAGCTGAAAATGTTAGCTGGAAACAAGGTAATTTAAAGGGCTGGTCAGATTAGCCTTTCATGAAAGTTTAGGGCTTGTTGCTATAGTTTAATGCACGCTGGCTTGTACTGTTTTACCATATGGTGGATGGCATTTAATTGATGTTGCTATGGTATGAAGTCTGCTTTCTGAAACCTCAAGCTGAGTTCTCCATGTCTTATTCAGGAGGCACATTGTTGTAGTCAATGGGGTCATGATTTTCGTCCTGACTACAAAAATCTTGGTATCCTCAAGACGCAGTTTCCAAGCATTCCTGTTGTTGCTTTAACTGTAGGTACTTCTGTTTGATTTTTCGTATTAAGTCAGTTTGGAGGGAATTCTTTCTATCTCATCTATCTATTATGTGAAACCGTAAGACTGAAAATTGCCTGCTTCTCAGGCAACTGCTACCAGGAAAGTTCAAAGTGATTTGGTTGACATGCTGAAGATACCTAAGTGCATAAAATTTGTCAGTACAGTCAACAGGCCAAATCTCTTCTATATGGTGTGTAGTATGGCATGGTCACGTTTGAATCTACGTGTCTCATATATTAAAGAGGTTATTGTGCTAAGTATGCATTTGCAGGTACGTGAAAAGTCATCTGTTGCTAAGGTGGTCGTGGATGAAATTGCTGAATATATTAAGGAGTCTTACCCAAATTATGAATCTGGCATCGTTTATTGCTTCTCTAGGAAGGAATGTGAACAGGTCCGTGATTTTTGCCCCTTATAGTACAGATTTTCCCTATTTTTAAGATGATATAATAAATACTTTGTTGTGTCTTCATTGGAAAATATACAGTCGCATTGCGTGATGATACTCATTGGCAATAAATGTATCCTGCTTATGAGCAGGAAGGTCTTGACATTGGCCTTTTTGTCAAGATTGAATAAGCAAAACGCCGAGTTTTAAAAGTGACGGTGCACCAACTAGTGAAGGTGATGGTAAACATGTTTGAAAATGTCATTTTCTTTCCATTGTGTGGAGCTTCTAAAAATCTATCTGTTCTGTTAATCAAGTTTCGTTTAACCCTTTCTAGTGTTCTTCGTTGGAAGGATTTCGTGGGGAAGCTGCATTGAGGCTTCTCATTTATTTCCTTTTTTCATAGATTTCAACTTTTATAACCTTGTATCTGAAGACGTGATGGATTGAGGTTTCTCTGTAGTTATATATAAGCATGCCTGGTTATGTAAAGTATTAGATTAGCTTATGATAAGAAATTTTTTGTGTGGTACGGACCAGGTTGCAAAGGAGTTGAGCGAAAGAGGAATTTCGGCTGGTTACTATCATGCAGATATGGAAACAAATGCTAGAGAGAGAGTTCATATGCAGTAATGATATTTTATCTTGTTGCACTTGTCTGCTCACTCCACTCTGATGAAAGAATGCTTCTAATGAAATGTCAGAGCACAACAGCAGTAGAGTGCCTTGCCAATCTTGTGTGGAAGCACTATTTGTCACCTAGTCCATGCTATTATGCCGTGCATGCCTTTTTCCTCCGTTATTTCAGATTGTGATGAAAACATTGTTACAAGACAACATTCCGATTGTCCATCAACAACTGTCGCCGGTTTCTTCAAGTTGCTCATATGACCTCTTAAGCTTACTTCTATTTCTTGATGCAGATGGAGTAAGAACAAATTGCAAGTAATTGTTGGGACGGTATGTGAAAAGCTGTGCACATATGTTATTCCATTTAAGTAAAATCCTCAACCTTTATCTTGGCTTGTAGGTTGCATTTGGCATGGGTATCAACAAGCCAGACGGTTAGTTCCTGTGAACCTTTAAATTCTTAGAATCTTTTATCGAACCCAATCCACCATCCCCCAACCAATGAAGATTAAAAATCTCTGAAAATTGTTTACGCTTGTTTGTATCTTTCCCGTTTGGCTGTTTCGTTTTCTAAATAGTCAGATGTGCTTTGTTCCTGAATTCTGTTTACTTTTGTCATAAGCTTTGTCACCAAGTCTCATGTGAATGTTTGTGCTTGCTTTTATTTGTTCATTTGCCTGGGAACTTCTGTCCTGTTACCGAGTTCTTTATGTTCCAGTTTTTGGTGTCACCATTCAACTGAACTAGAAGAATTTTGCGGAGTTGTTTTTTTTTTTTTCAAATTTGTGGACTATGTATTGCAAGGTTCTTAGTTATTGCTTGTGCTTTCAATAATGATAGTGTTATTAAAAGCTGATATATGCAAAAAAAGACAAAAGTTGAGCTCATGTGGATTATTTTAGGCATTTTTTCTGTGGGCACCTTATAGTCCAGGTGCTCATGCGGGCTGTGCCTTTACACCAGTGCACGCCTTAGTAAGGAAAAATTGCTGTGCCTTGACTCGCCTGAGTGCCTGTTGTGCCTTTGAAAACTTCGATTAAAGAGGACGTTTTTCTGCAGCATGAATGAGAGAAATTTGAGGTTGATCGAACTCTGTCTTTTTCCATGCATTGCTTTGTTATAAATGATCAGTCAGAGTGTCTTTTATGTGAATTACCTGCCAGAAGGTCAATGTACCCACCTTAATCATAGTTCCTCTATGGTTTTGTGTGAAATTCTTTTTCTCAAACTGCCAACGATAGATATTACACTGACGACTTAACTAACAATTAGTCATGCTTGTAGTCAGATTTGTTATTCATCACAGTCTGAGTAAGTCAATGGAAACCTACTACCAGGTTGGTTGTCTTTTACTCCAAGTTTACTCTAAGAAAACGTACTTTGTCTGTCTGTAATCATCTGTTCTCACAGGAAAGTGGTCGGGCTGGCCGAGATGGGCTTCCTTCTGAATGTCTACTTTTTTTCAGGGCAGCTGATCTTCCTAGGCAGGTACAGTTTTTTTATGTTTGTTTTTGTTCATCGGTCAGGTTCTCTTTTGTTCTTGTTGCTCACCATGGCATTTTTCCGCCAGAGTTCAATGGTCTTTTACGAGAACGCTGGATTGCAAAACCTGTATGATATAGCGTACTACTGCCTGGTACAGTACAGTCTTCACCAAGTTTTGGTCTGGTTCTCCTATGCAAACCCATACATTAGTCTTATTTGCAAAATTCATTCTCTTTTATGTAACCTGTGGCCTATCTTCTTAGAGCATATTTTTTAATCGATAAGTTCTTAGGGCATATTTTGCCCTAAATGTCAGTCTCTTGATCTTGTGACTGAATTATTCTTCAGTAAAATAGCATCTATTGCGTAGCCAATGACATCTTATCAGCTAGGGGAAAATTAAGACATTGTTGGAAGCTTGTCTAATCTCAATGTTCACCATATTTATATTTTTTCTTGTTGTGTGAGGTTAGTATCATATTATTCTATCAGCCACAGACTTTGTATGTTTCTGTAGGTCACAATTTGTGAAACTAGCAAAAACTGTCTCTCAATTACTTATGGGAGTTATTCTAATATTCCTAGCCGGTTAAGAATGATTATTTGGACTCTTTATTAGTATCAATTTTTTTTAATTTTTTTTCTAACTTCTTACAAGGATTATCTGATCTTCTCTGAGCAGTCGAAAAGGCAATGCCGAAGGGGTGCTTTCTTCAGACACTTTGCAGAAGATTTGCAAGAATGTAATGGTATTACTCTTCTAAGTTGGCATTGTCAGGTTGTTAACCTCTACTTTTTAATGAGCAATTTTCACCATTTCTTAGGAATGTGTGACAATTGTACATCTGTTAATGATGTAGAAGAACGAGATGTTTCAGGTTCTGTTTGTCTCCTTTTGTCTACTTTCTTGTTGATTAGAAATGCTTTGAGGGGTTTATTGTAGCTTACTTGCCTTTATCCTTAGATTCCTGATAAGTCATTTTCTAATATCTATATATATATATTTGCAAGAGGAAATGATTTCTGTTTCATTATTATTTTCTTTCCCTTTTTGACCGTGATATGAATTTGTACTGGAATTGCCTAACATTTTATGCTGAGGTTAGGTTTATGCTGCTTGGCAGCTAATGTTCTTCCATCCTCCATCTAAACTTCATTTTATCCAAGTATAGTAGAGCTTTTTCTCTAAAACTTGAAGGTACTTCTACATCAAATGTAGTTTGAGGAACACTCTAGTAAATGCTGAGAAACAGCTGAAATTGCTTTTTCAAGTTTTAGGTAATTCAGTATTGAGTGTCCTTCAAAAGAGAAAATCAACACTAGTTATTCTTTAGTTTGATCTTTTGCAGAGCATGCCAAGATTATGCTTTCTATTTTGCAAGGACTAGAGGAGAAGGACCAAAGGATGACAATGTTGCAACTTGTTGATAAAATGAAGACAATGCAAAAGAATCTAGGTTGGTCATCGTGCTTCATACTTTGTGTGATTGCACTTTTCTGTGCTGAAGGTGAAGTTAGTAGAGGCTTTGTCTGATTGCACTTTTACATGCTTTCAATAGCTTGTAGTAGATTATTAATCTTCCTTTGATCTTGCCCAGTCAGCATTTGTAAAGTCTTCCATCTCCTTACTATCATTTTTTTTTCTGAAAAACTCTATGAGTTGAGGCTTTGAGATACCATTGGATGTTTTAATAAACTTTAGATGTACTTGCTTCGGTGATGGTGAGGGCATGTATTGACCGACAAAGGTAATCGCAACTGCAATATCTGACCTAGTATGAGATAGGCAGATTAACTTGCCAGCTTGCCTTTTTGTCATTCCTTTGCAACAGAGTTCCCATTATCTTTCGGCATATCACTTGCTTTAGCATGTATATCCTTCTGCTTACCTCCAAGAATACTGGTTTTAGCCAGGACATTCAGTAGATGTTTCTTTTGTGCTGGTTCAAGACCATTGTCACCAGGTTCTTGGTTATTGTTCAAGACCATACATCGAGTTCTAAGTTTGCATACTTGATTACCTCTGTTGCCTTTGGAATATATTTGGCCTTTTCATTGAAGCTTGATAACCTTATTGCCAATTTTGACTAGGTTTCCAGTAAGTAGGTTTTCCGTGAAGATCATGATAAGTATCTCTAGTATGACCTGGTTTATGGCAGTGCTCGCACCATAAACACCCACTTTGACTTTTAGAATTGGTTCTAGTAGGTTGAATGGAAAATTAAAAAAAAAAAGTGAGATATTATTTTTCCGGGATTCAGTGTTGCGGAGGGAATGGCCTTAATAGTGGATTGAGAGAAGAAGGCCATATGGTATGGATGGATGGACTGGAACAGAAGGCCTTGAAGGCATTACAAAACACTTTACAAATTGTAATTAAGGGTTGTAGCCCAAGTCGTGCCCCTGCGAAGGGCAGTAGGGCAAATACACTAAGTAACATAAAGGCAAAACAAACAACAAAGTAGGGAACGCGGACGCAGACGCGGGTGTATAAAGGGGGATGAGGTATAGCCTGCAGAGTTAGTTAGAGAAGAGATATGATGGGGAGAATGTCTGGGAAAGAAGGTAGCGTGGGTGATGATGGAGATTAGATGATGGGGTGGATTGTGTTGATGGAATTTGGGTTCTGATAGTGAATGAGATTCGGCCGTGAGTTGTTTGTTTGTGTGTGGAAGGCTGCTCCGTTTCTGAGCCGCATCAACTGGTATCAGAGCACGACGGCCTGATCTCGGCTGGTGGGTATGCCAGTAGCGGACGGAACACGATCGAGAATCCCGCAAATGGAGCTTGAAGGTATAGCAGCGCTGTTGCAAGAGGTGATGAAGAAAGTGGAAGGAATGGATGCACGGTTTGACACGTTTGATTCTCGTCTAGAAATTATTGAGGGTTCTTCAACAAATCGGGACAGACCAGGTAGATTCATGGAGGATGAAGGAGAATCAGACCGCAGAAGGGAACGGGGTCAAGGAGGGTGGACTGGCGAGCGAGTGACCCGACAAAATAAGGTAGAGTTTCCCCTGTTTGATAGCACCAAGGTGCAGGAATGGTTGTTTAAGAGCGAGCGATTTTTCGAGCTGGACGAGACCCCTCCAGAACTCAAGGTGAGTGTAGCATCTGTATACTTGGTAGGGTTAGCCATTGAGTGGCATTATATATTTTTAAAGAACAGGGGAATCAGAGGACCGGTGAGTTGGGAGGAATATTCATCTGCGATGATGCTAAGGTTTGGCCCAAATGAGATGAGCCGACCCATAGTTCAACTTAAAGAGCTAAGGGAAGGGAATAGTTATGCGGAATATGTGGATGGGTTTGTCTCTTTAGTGACGAAGGTGGAGTTGTCACAGGAGGATTAGGTGGCTTTATTTATTGGGCGTCTTCGGACAGCGAACCGGAAGTTAATTACGGTGCTCAACCCCAGGAGTTTGCAACAAGCGATAGCCATAGGAAAAACACTATCCACAGTGGAGGATACTTATGGAGGAAGAATTATGTGGGGTGTGGAAGTTGGTAAGAGCAGTAGAATGGACGGGAGACACAATGTGAGGGAGCAGGTCGCAACCATCACACATAAGAATACCAAGAGATGGCCACCAGTGCAGTAACAAGACGAACAAAGAGCCAGAACGGGATTTGGGGGTGGTAGAACCCTGCCGTATCAACCTCCGCATAAAAGATTATCTAATGCAGAAATGGAGGACAAAAGAGCTAAAGGACTCTGTTTTTGGTATGATAAAACATACACATTTGGACACAAGTGTAATGAAAGGAAGTTATATTCATTGTTACTGGAGCTGGAAGATTCTGGGGAAGGGAATCTTGACACTGAGGAGGAAGGAAATGAAGATGCCATGGATGAGTCTACTGTAGTTTCTCTACATGCTTTATAGGGGGTGGCCATGGCGATTCGTCATAGAACTATGAAGGTAGTTGGATGGTATAAGAAGCGGAAGTTGACTGTTCTTATTGACTCAGGCAGCACACATAATTTTCTTGATTTAGCAACAGCCAGACAATTGGGTTGTAGGTTGCGATCCATGTCTTGTAGGAAGGTGATGGTCGCCAATGGGGAACAAATGACTTGTGATGCAATTATCAGTGGGTTCAAGTGGGAATGTAGGGGGTGCAATTTGAAGTAGATGTTTTACTTATGCCTATCAAGGGGTGTGATTTAATATTGGGGGTAGAATGGCTGAATACTGTGGGCGTAAGTGTATGGGATTTTCGTAACCTTACTATGGAATTCTCTTGGAAGGGGAAGCAGATGAAATTAGCAGCTGGAGATGAGGAGTTCTTCAAAGTAAGTCCAAGTGTGTATTCTCAGGTGGGTAATGAGATGGGCATGTTGATCTTTCCAAAGCATGAAGTATCCGAGCATCAACTCTTCAATTTAGAGATTCCTGAGATTATTCAACAGATAATTTGCGAGTTTGCTATGATCGTTGAGGAACCTAATGGATTACCTCCCCCAAGGAAGCATGATCATTCCATTCCATTAGAAGATGGTGTTAGAGGGATCAGTTTACGACCATGTAGGTATTCAAGCTCACAAAAAGACGTCATCGAACAGCTGGTTCAGGATATGCTGCGAGCAGGAATCATACAACCCAGCAACGATCCCTTCTCTTCCCCGGTAGTGCTTGTTGAGAAGAAGGATCATGGCGGCTATGTATCGATTACAGGGAGCTATATCAGAGAACCATCAAAGACATTTCGATCATAGAGGAACTCCTGGACGAATTACATGGGGCAAGTTGGTTCTCTAAATTGGATTTACGGTCTGGGTATCATCAGATTAGAGTTCAAAGCCAAGACATCCCCAAAACTGCTTTCTGTATGCACGAAGGGCACTATGAGTTTTTAGTCATGCCGTTTGGTTTCACGAACGCCCCCTCGACGTTTCAAAATCTGATGAACGATGTATTCAGGCCCCACTTGCGATGGTTTGTCTTAGTTTTTTTTGATGACATACTAATCTATAGCAATTCATTGCAGTCCCATGCTAATCATCTGAGGGTAGTGCTGCAGCTGCTTAAGGATCATAGCTTGTATGCTAAGGCTAGTAAATGTCTTTTTGCCAGCAGAAGGGTTGAATATCTTGGTCATTTTATAGAGGAGAATGAAGTTTCGATTGATCCTCGGAAGATTGCGTCTGTACAGGAGTGGCCAACTCCAAAATCGATTAAACAACTGCGATGATTTTTGGGGCTCACCGGGTACTATAGGAGGTTTGTTAAGGGGTATGGCGTTCTTAGTAAACCCCTAACGCAGCTCTTAAAGAAAGATTCCTTTGCATGGTCAGAGAAAGCTCAGATAGCCTTTGAGCAGTTGAAGAATGCTATGATTACAGCTCCTACGCTTGCACCGCCTGATTTCTCAAAAGTGTTTATCTTAGAAACTGATGCAAGTTCGACGGGGATTGGAGCTGTGTTGATGCATGATGGTCATCCCATAGCTTTCAGCAGCAAGGCATTGGCTCCTCGGCATCTTGGCCTATCGGTGTATGAGAAGGAGTAGTTATCCATTGTGTGTGCCGTGGAGAAATGGCGTCACTACTTGATTGGAAGACATTTCATCATACGGACTGATCACCAGAGTTTAAAGTACTTGATGGTGCAGCGATTACATAATGATATTCAGTTCAGGTGGCTATCTAAATTGGTGGGATTCAGTTATGAAATCTGTTACAGGAAGAGAAAGGAGAATGTCGCCGCCGATGCATTATCGCGGGTTCAAGGAGCTGAATTGTTGTCTCTCATGTTATCTCTGCAGCAGGGGACTCTTTTGGATGCGATTAAGCAAAGCTGACAGCAAGACCCACAATTGGCTTTTGTCTTGCATCAAATTAAGCAAGGATTACCTACCAAGTATGAGTGGACTCAAGAGCTTTTGAAACAGAAAGGTAAGCTAGTGGTAGGGAAGGTACCAGAGTTGAGACAGTCCATCATTCAAGTGTTTCATGCGTCTTCGGTAGGTGGACACTCGGGAGTGCATGCTACCCTCAAACGGGTTGCTAGTTTCTGCTGTCGGAAGGGTATGGAACGTGATGTGAGGGCCTTCATCCTGTCTTGCGTGGTCTGCCAGCGATGTAAATACGATTCTACGGCTTTGCCGGGATTATTACAACCTCTGCCAATTCCTCAGTTTGTTTG
Source organism: Melastoma dodecandrum (assembly GCA_029817715.1). Taxonomy (NCBI): domain Eukaryota; kingdom Viridiplantae; phylum Streptophyta; class Magnoliopsida; order Myrtales; family Melastomataceae; genus Melastoma; species Melastoma dodecandrum. The sequence continues at coordinate 1,191,811 of JARUPY010000606.1, forward strand.
GACCAATATTAGCATGGATTTCATTTCTGGTCTACCGAAATCGTAGGGTAAGGACGTGATTATGGTGGTAGTCGATCGGCTTACTAAATATGCACATTTTATGGCCTTGCGGCATCCTTTTCCAGCATCTACAGTTGCGGAAGTATTCCTTAATACGGTCTTCAAATTACATGGCTTACCGGAGACTATTGTGAGTGATCGGGATGCGATCTTTCTCAGTGATTTCTGGCAGTCACTCTTTAAGCTCCCAAGAGTAGAATTGCACTTGTCTTCCGCATATCACCCTCAGACAGACGGTCAAACCGAAGTGGTCAATCGCTGCCTTGAAACGTACTTACGGTGTATGACATATGATTGTCCGGGGACTTGGTCGAAGTGGCTGGCTTTAGCAGAATGGTGGTACAACACCAATTTTCGTTCTTCTATTCAATCGACACCTTTTGAAGCACTATACGGGAACGGACCACCTATCCACTTGCCTTATATCCGTGGCACAACTCAAAACAAGACAGTGGATCGAAAACTTACTGATCATGAAGCAATGTTAGCATTGTTGAGGTTCCATCTACATAGGGCACAACATATAATGGTACAGCTGGCCAACAGACGACTCACTGATCGAAATTTCCAAATTGGTGACCTGGTGTATGTCAAACTCCAGTCTTATAAGCAGACCACGACAGATGGACGCCATAATCACAATCTGTTTCCTTAATATTATGGTCCCTATAAGGTTCTGGATAGGGTGGGTGCAGTTGATTATCGTTTGGACTTTCCAGGGAGTTCGCAGATACATCCGATCTTCCATGTATCTAAACTTAAAAGATTTGTCAGTCAGGAAAAGGTTAGCTCTGCTGCTCTATCATCTTCTCTGACTGATGAGTACTTTCCTGAATATATACTACAACGTATGATGGTCAAGAGGGGATCGAAGGCGTTGGTGAAGTGGAGAAATAAACCAGAAGAGCAAGCCACTTGGGAATTCTTGTTTGATTTGCAGCAGCGGTTTCTAGGCCACACCCTTGAGAACATGGGTGTTTAAAAGGGAGGGGTATTGTATTGTTGCGGAGGGAATGGCCTTAATAGTGGATTGAGAGAAGAAGGCCATATAGTATGGATGAATGGACTGGAACAGAAGGCCTTGAAGGCACTACAAAACACTTTACAAATTGTAATTAAGGGTTGTAGCCCAAGTCGTGCCCCTGCAAAGGGCAGTAGGGTAAATACACTAAGTAACATAAAGGCAAAACAAACAACAAAGTAGGGAACGCGGACGTGGACGCGGGTGTATAAAGGGGGATGAGGTATAGCCTGCAGAGTTAGTTAGAGAAGAGATAGGATGGGGAGAATGTCTGGGAAAGAAGGTAGCGTGGGTGATGATGGAGATTAGATGATGGGGTGGATTGTGTTGATGGAATTTGGATTCTGATAGTGAATGAGATTCGGCCGTGAGTTGTTTGTTTATGTGTGGAAGGCTGCTCCGTTACTGAGCCGCATCATTCAGGCACCTTTTTCTTTTCTTTTTCCTCTAATTTCATAAAAACAAACAAATCCTTATTTTTCTTCTAACTGATTTCTGGAAATCTGTTAATAGGGCAAGACGTCCCACAGTGCATGCCTCATGCTTGCAGACTGTCGCAATAACAAGGATTTTTCTAAATCTAACACATTTGGTGAAACTGTATAGTTAACACTGGTGCCATTGACAATTCTTCTCTACACTTAACTAGTACGCAACGCGTAAAGAATTCATACACCGGGTTAACGGATGTTATGATAGATATGTTTGTTAATCTCTTCGAAGAATGAGAACAATGTTGATGGCACTTGGTTCTTTAGTCTGTGCTATATTTCTAGCTTAGAAATTTTAGTTTCAAGGAGATGCTATGGTTCTGATGTGGTGTTACTGTTCCCAAGGGGAAAGATACAGGGAGCTAGCTGGGTCGTGTCTTGATATTTCATGTGTTTTGGATATCACTTAATGTGAGATAATGGCCAACAGTCTGGGCTCTCGGATTTCAGGATCTGACCTTAAAAAGGAGGAGTTAGAGCAACTTGTTCTACGGCTTATACTGGATCGTGCATTAGTAAGTAAGCTGGCAACTCATTTAATGAAACTTGCAACTTCTATTGATGATTTGATGGATGACTTTCTTGAATATTGACCAGATATTTGAGTTAAGCTAATGGACTTTTTATTGTGATAGAAAATATTGCATAGTTCATTTCATTGGAAAAAACTAGAAAGTCTTCCAGCAATGTTTTGACTTTGGATGCGAATCGACTTGCATCGAAGTGATGACCACATTGTTCTGGGTTAACAGTATTTGTGGCTTATGTGGGGACCAATTTTGCTATAAATTTCATGTATGGAGGCAACGTCTTTGCAATTAGTTGCATGAATAAAATTGTGTAGATTTATGCCAGTCTTCCTCCACTCTTTCCGGCAGGGAATGTTTTGCACAACAGTGATGCCGGTGATGCATATATGAAAATTTTGTACTTATAAAAATTAACCTTTCAAAAGGAGTATTGGTGGTTCATGGTAGTCAGCACATGCATTGTGAACATATCTTGGTAAATCAGGACAATCTTTTCGTCACGCTTTCATTTATCCCAAACATTTCTTCTCCATGTAGAGACTTCTGATACATTCGAATGATTCTGAACTCAAATTGCATGACAGTTGGAATTTTGTACGTCTCCATGTGCTAGGCTTCATATCTTGCCCGTAACCTGTTGAATTGGTGGCATTTATAAAGGCATAGTTGCCATGGATTCTGAACTCAAATTACATGACATTTGGAATTTTGTACGTCTTCATGTGCTAGGAGGCTTCATATTTGCCCATAACCTGTTGATTGGGTGGCATTTAGAAAGGCATCGATGCCGTGGATTTGGTTCTTATAGAAACTTAATGAATGATGTACTAAGTCCTGGCATTTTGGTTGTTAATCTAGAAAGAAGAATTTTCACATACAGCGTATGCCACTAATGCATATGTGGCCACTGGACCATTGGCCAAGGCAGTGTTGCAAGGTAATATTGGCATTTTTATTCGACCCCATGAGTTCTGCTCTTTCTGGATATCCCCTTATCTGCTCTCAAAGACTTTTAAACTATGCTCACCGTATCATATTGCATGGTAAAGCATCCTTATCAGATAGATGTATGTTGATATCACTTGAGCGTGCATTTATTACTGTAGGTAAGATGAATATCAGGCTTGAGATTCTGAAAAAGCAGAAGCCAGTGACTGGCGGCAATAAATCGACGAAACATAGTTTCATGGATTCTGGTTTGGAGTTTGAACTTGACGAGCTGCGCAAACAATTGTCTTCTGAAAATGGTGGCATATTTCCACATTCTATCTGGACAACCCAGCAGATCACCGCAATTTGTGCTAAGAAACCCTGTGATATGAAAGAGGTAGTCATTGATGACTGTTTTCGTCGATTTTGATGAAATTTATATAATATGTTTCACTTGCCATCGTAGCTGGAGAGTATTATTGGGAAGCTTAAGTCGGAGAAGTATGGGAACAAAATTCTTGAAGTGGTTGACAAGTACAAGTCCTCCGATCAGTCATGGAGTACATCAAATGGAAAGAAGAGTGGAGAGAAGAGACCTTCAAAGAGACCCAAGACCATAAATCATCCTATTTATGTTGCTAGTGATGAAGATGCATGACAACAGAGTTTTATGCTGCCAAGTCGTGAAATGCAGATTAATGGAGTGCTGAAAGCTTGTGCCGCAAACTATAAGTTCATGTTCTAGGTAACTTGGTGGGATGTTGCTGGGGTTTTCGTTGGTAGTCTATTATAGCTGGGAAGAAGGTATTAATAGGATAAAAATACACTATATGCTAACCAAAGAACAAAAGGGTCAATGCTATTTTTAAGGTTTTCGGCCAACCTGGGGACATAGCTAAGTGTTTGAAGTTACGTGTTAGTGATGTTTTCGGGCAGTATAATGAGCTTGGAAGTACGTGTTTCTCCATCGTATTATGTTTCTTACAAATGAAGAAACGAAATTGATGTCGGAAGCTTTTCGGACTGGAGTAACTCTGGGACCCTGATACAAGTCGTTCATGACATGGAGTCGTCCGTAAATAGTCATTGCTCACCTGAAAACAATTCTAATGCTACGGCGCTGGAATGTGGATGCACAAAAATAGTGTCTTGTTCCGATATAACATTAACCACGAAGATATTTCACGAAATATGATTGGAAATTATTCTTGAGTAGTCCCTAAATTAATGTTTCATTTCTTAAAGAACTATATTCCGTAAAATAATTTTCGAACTAACATTATTATAGAATAATACCACCATATAGTTACATGTAAGATAACGAGGTTTGTACAGATGAACAGTTAGTTTCCAAAAAATTCGCGAAAAACGGCCGAAGTTTCATAAATTACCGAAATCCCGTCGATGGGGCGCGTTTTCAAAACGCGCCCCCGGAATAACAAAGAGGGCGGGTTTTGTTTGAAGAACCCGCCCTCTGTGTAAAATGGAAGGGGGCGGATTCCCAAAACCCGCCCCTATGCGGGATCGGGATACCGCATTAAGGCGCGTTTTGAGAACCCGTCCTCCCACGAAGACGGGTTCCCAAAACGCGCCCCCTGGCACTTGGAAAAATTTCAAGTGCCAAGGAGGATGGCCCTGTCTTAGTTTCAGAAGGGGCGGGTTCCCAAAACCCGCCCCTATCCTATGCAAATAAGGGGCGGGTTTTGGGAACCCGCCCGTCTTATTCCCAAAAGGGGCGGGTTTTCGGAACCCGCCCCTTTCCTATACCCAGTAGGGGCAGGTTCCCAAAACCCGCCCCCCTCCTAGTTTAACAAGGGGCGGGTTTTGGAAACCCGCCCCCTACCCGACTAAAATCGTCGGGTTCTTCTTCTTCCTGAACCCTAACTCTTTCTACCCGCCCTTCGAACTCCGGCTGCGCCCTCCCGCCTCCGTCCCTCCGCGTCCGGCCCTCCCGCCTCCGACCCGTCCATGTCCATCCCTCCTGCCTCCGCCTCCGCCTCCGCTTAAATCCTCCACCCGCCTCCGCCTAGATCCGCCTCCGACCTTCCCGCCTCCCACACCCTCGTACTCCTTCCGTCCGTTGTAAGTGTTTATTGTCGTTAATTTATTTTTTGTTGATTTTAGGGTGATTTAGATGTTGGTTTATTTGTAATTTAGGGTTAGGTGAAATTAGGGTTAGTTGAATTTAGGGCTATTTGAAATTAAGGTTATGTGATTTTAGGGTTAGGTGAAATTAGGGTTAGTTGAATTTAGGGTTATTTGAAATTAAGGTTATGTGATTTTAGTGTTATTTGATCTTGTCGTTATTTGAATTTTGTGTTATTCGATTAGTGAGTTATTTCAATTTAGGGATTAATTATACTTTTTTTAAAATAATTGTAGGTATTTGGAAGTTGAAAGAAGCCGTTATTTTTAGACATCGTAAGTATTATCTTACGTTTCAATGTCGTACGTACATGTACTGTTGTATGGAAATGAGAATGTTATTCATAGTAGTGAATGAGTTGGTTATAATAGGGATCCGCTGAAACGTTTAAAGGTATCGGGTGATATTGATTATGTGCAATTGGAAAGGGTTATCTGTAATGCAATGAAATTGAATGAAGGAAGTAGGTTGGAAATATGTCATAGATATCCCGTTCCTTCGTATACCGCTTCTGGCATTAAGTTTGTGTTAGTACCTATTGGTGATGATGAGGATGTGAGATTGTTGTGCGAATTTGCTATGTGCAATGGCGATCGCATTCAAGAAATATATGTTACATCAGTTTCTGCTTATTATGGCAATGAAGAGAGGGCGGGAAGTTCAAGAAGTATGCATGCTCGTAATGTGGGGAATGAGATCGTAGGAGTAAATGTGAATGAGGGGAGCTTTAATGTTATGCATGATAACCCTGTAAATAGGAATGTGGGTGAGAATAGTCGTCGGTTGACTCCGGTGATCGTAGGATGTAGCCGTTATGATTGTAATGATGGGGTTGGTGATAATGAGGAGGATGATGATAACAATGAGGATGATGATAACGGTGGGGATGATGATAACGATGGGGATGGTCACAAATATGATGATTATGAAGATGGTGATCCGTTTGAATGTTTAGAACATGACTTAAGCGATCAAGGAGAGATAGACGAAATGATATATCGGCAATATGAGAATGATGTCGTTGAGTCTATAGTGAATTCTGATAATGACGTCGATACTGATGAGGAAATGTTTAACGGAGTTGATTTGGGAAACGGTGAAGAAGGAATGAATGTAAGTGCTAATGAGGCTGGTCCATCTAGAAAGAGGTTGGAGAAACCTCTACCTTTCTATCTGGATAGTGGTGATACTGGGAAGGTGATTGTGGAGGAGGACGATGATGTTAGAATTACGGACGATCCAGAATCTGTTGTTGAATTTCGTAAAGGGATGAGGTTCAAAAATAAGAAAGAACTCATTAAGACGGTGAACACATTCTGCATCAAGAACCATTACAATTATGATAATGTCGAGACGGACAAGATTAGGTGGGCTGTGATTTGTTCTGAGAGTGGGGGTGGTTACAAGTGGAGATTACGTGGAAGGCAACGTTCTGATGATCATGAGTTTGAAATTACAATTGTTGGTGAGCCACATACATGTTTAAATGTAGTGCTTACTCAAGATAATCCTCGGATCGATTGTAACTTTATGGCTCCACACTTTCGTACTTTTGTTAAAGAATCTCCCGAAGTGAAAGTATCGTTTCTACGGAATGTAATAAAGGAGAGATTCGGGTACGAAGTTAGTAGGAGACGTGTATGGGATGCGAAAAGGAAGGCAATTTCACTTGAATACGGTGATTGAGATGAATCCTATAGTGAGTTGCCGCATCTTCTTAATGCAATTAGAATTGCCAACCCCGGAACAGTTGTTGATTGGGGTGAATGTTGTAATGTGGAGGAATTTTACTTTCAGAAAGTGTTTTGGGCGTTCGGTTAGTGTATTCAAGCATTTAAGCATTGTCGGCCGGTGGTAAGCATTGATGGCACATTTCTATATGGTAAGTACAAGCATAAATTGTTAATTGCATGTTCAATGGACGGAGAGAACCATATTGTGCCGCTTGCTTTTGCTTTGGTTGATGAAGAAAGCTACGACTCATGGAGTTGGTTCCTAAGATGTCTGAAGGGGTATGTTGTCGGTGGTAGGACTGGAGCTGTGTGTTTAATTTCCGATAGACATTCTGACATTCAAGCGGCCGTGAATGATACTGAGGTTGGTTGGACTCCTCCGTTTGCGCATTGGCGATTTTGTCTTAGACATGTTGCAAGCAATTTCAATGCGAGGTACAAAAATGTAGTATGTAAGAGGAAGTTGGTAGCCGCAGGGAGGAAATCAATGACTTTGAAGTATAACAACATGATGAGAAACTTGTTTCAAACATTGCCAGAAGCTGTCGAATTCTTCGTAGAGATGAGTGCAGAGCAGTGGACTTTGAGCGGAGATGGATTTTATAGATATGGTCTTATGACTACGAATTTGAGCGAGAGTTACAACTCCGTTATCAGAGGTGCCAGAAATCTTCCGGTTTCTGCTCTGGTCAGAAAAGTATGGTACAATTGCGTTTCATATTGGATAGCTCGACGAGATGATGCAGACTCTACGTTGCAAATTGGCGAACGTTTCACTAATGTTTGTCAAACGAGGTTATGTAAAGCCATGGAGAAAGCCAAACGATACGAAGTCGTTTTTCTTGATCGACAAGAGGGTAGATTTGACGTGAAGACTAAAGGAAGACATCGTTGCAAATATGTATTTCTCCAAAATCGGAGATGCAGCTGTAAGAAGTGGCAAATATTTCGCATACCTTGTTCTCATGCCTTGGCATGTTTTGCATACTTGCATATTGATCATACGGCTGTCATTAGTCAATTCTACTCATTCGAGTGTCAGAAGGCCGTATATGCTTCTCGGTGGCATTCTTTTGATTGCAAAGAAGACTGGACGAAATATCGTTTTCCTAGAGTCAATCCTGACCCGACAAGAGTCAGACCACATGGGCGTCCAAGGTCATCCCGTATACATAATAAAATGGATATTAGGGTTCGATCTCGGAATAGTAGTTGCTCATTATGTAGAAAGGAAGGCCATAACCGACGTAGTTGTCCTAATCGTAATATTTGTAAGCTCTTATTCAATGGTTTCAAATGCTATTACTGTCTTATTCTTATTCAATGTTTTGAAATACTATTACTGTTATATTCTTATGTTGTCCTAATATTCTTAAATTGCGTTGCAGGAAATGCATCCAGAGCCAAGGAAGACGTCCATCCTTCATGCTCAAGGAGAGCATCGGTCGACGGCTATATGGGAAACCGGCTATAATATGGTATGTCGATTTATTTATTTCAAAATCATTATATATTCATACATTGTTTATTAATTCGTATTCTCTTTGCAGAACAATGTTCTAACATGCCGTAGGGTTGAAAAATCGCTAAAGGGACTTGCTAGCGATCCACGTATGGATGTCTACCTCCGTCAGGCAGGATCCTACGGAGTGGCGAAGCTTCCATTTATCTCTTTGGATTGGGCTTTGATCACTGCGTTAACGGAATGGTGGAGACCGGAGACGCACACCTTCCACATGGTGCACGGTGAGATGACCGTGACCCTACAGGATGTTGCTATTCAGCTGGGATTGCCTGTAGATGGTGATGTAGTTATAGGTGACACCTCGATATCGGCAGTCGAGGTGTGTCATGAGTTGTTAGGCCGTGTACCTGCTGGAGATAATATTAGGTTGGGTCGTATTAGACTAAGCTGGTTGACCCAGAATTTCTCTGAGATTCCAGTAGATGCCACTGTGGATGTGGTTCAGATGTACATGAGGGCGTACATAGCTTATAGGTGGTATGTTGTTCACTACTAAGTCGGACAACTTAGTACACCTATTCTGGTTGCCACGATTAGCTGATTTAGAGAGGACGGGACAGTATAGCAAGGGTAGTGCATGCCTAGTCTGGTTATATATGAGCTTGTGCAAGGCGTCTCACCATAAGGCGTCACAGATCGAGGGCCCACTCATTTTACTACAGATTTGGGCGTGGGATAGATTCCAGCATGTAGTGCCTTTGAGACGTCGATCTCCTTTCGTAGAGGATATGCTTCTCAGTTATCGTTGGGCCATAGCGAATGATGTGCGCACGGTTGCGAAGCATGTGCTTGAATCATACAGAGAGGCCTTCGACAGGCAAAGCAGTGATAAGGTACACTTTACGATTGAATAAAGTAATTACATTTGATTGTGTCATATCTCCCTTTAACGTTCTCATTGAAATATGCAGGTCATTTGGCATCCCTACCCTGAACAGTTGATAAATATGCTTCCAGCTTACTGTCGGTCCGGCCAGATGATTTGGCATGCCCGTGTACCCCTGATATGCTTCTACATAGTGGAATGGTACTTCCCAAATAGAGTAATCCGTCAGTTCGGCGATCTGCAGCTGGTACCCGATCAGTGCGACACCAGCAAAGCCCTTCATCGCATTGATCTTCGCGGGAAGAATATGAACAACTGGAGGGAGATCCACCGAGAGTTTGTGGATATCTGGGAAGATCGGCTCAACTATGTCGTGCCGCTAGAGTGGGATTCATGGAAGAAATACTCCAAGTGGTACGCGAATCATACTCGGCAATATATTTCCCATACAGGATCCATGCTGGGGAAAATGGTAAGTACATTACTTCTTTCTATTCGATTTTCCTTGTTTAACATATATTCATTTACGTTGTTCTTATTGTGTGACAGCTGAAGAATTTTAGAAATATCAAGCTACAATCTGACCAGCCGGAGCTCGTCTCTCTTGCCGAGGACTCCATGGAAATGCTTAGAGAGTACGGACCGATTCGACTATATGGTCGATCCGGCGGCTTGGAAGACCAACCGACGTTTGAGTTCGTGCCTCCACATGATGAACAACACTTCGAGGGCGATGAAGGAGGAGGACAGCACTTCGAGCCAATTGACGAGGAGGACATGCCACATGAAGGACAACCCTTCGACAGAGATGTGGACATGCCACAAGCATATGACGATCTCGTATTTGACGAGGATGGTCATGAAGTGCGGGAAGGGATGCTCATATCACAAATTTCTCACGTGGATGCCGAGTACTGCACGCCACATTTTGAGGTTGGGTCGAGTTCGACTCCTGGAGTTTCGATTAAAGGAGCGGGAGAATTTGGGTAAGTTCAATAAAATTTGGGAACAAAGCAGGGGCGGGTTTTGGGAACCCGCCCCTTCTGGAACTAAGAGAGGCCTCCTTGGCACTTGAAATTATTCTAAGTGCCCGGGGGGTGCATTTTGGGAACTCGTCTTCATGGGAGGACGGGTTCTCAAAGCGTGCCTTAATGGTGGATCCGGATCGCGCATAGGGGCGGGTTCTGGAACCCGCCCCCTTCCATTTTACACGGAGGGCGGGTTCTCAAAACCCGCCCTCTTTGTTATCCCGGGGACGCGTTTTACGGGATTTCGGTAATTTATGAAACTTCGGCCGTTTTTCGCGAATTTTTTTGGAAACTAACTGTTCATCCGTACAAACCTCGTAAGATAACACCGACAAAGGAGAAAAGTTATAAGAGCTGGTAAGTGTTTGTGACCTTTTATGCTGAATTTTATTTTTTTTGATTTAGCCCTTAATGTCTAAACAAGGATTTCCAGATCATTAAAATAGATCTTAATCTTTTAATAAGTATACCTAAGTCACGTTTTTAACCCATTACTTAAGCATACCCAGTAAAAAATCGTGCAACACATACGCATAAATCTTAACTACATCGCAATAATCAATAATAAAATTAACAATACAACAGTACTTGAAGTTACGAAAGGATCAAAGTTTAGACCATTCAAAGAAACTTAAAGAATCAAACAAATCTTGTCAGTCAATCGATGTCTCCCTCCACAACCTCTGCTCCTTCTTGAGTAGTGTTGAAATGGCAGCGCGATTCACACCCTTGGACCCCTTCCTAGTGCAACGAACTCCCTGCAAAGAGTCGCGTTACTTGAAAGACCAGTTCATATCATCGTCCAGGTATGAATGAGGTATAGGAGAGACGTCGATCAGAATCGTCGAGGGTTAAGTAAGAAACAGGAGGGAATGGGTGGCACGAAAAAGTTAAGAGAGTTAGGGCATGAGTGAAATGAAGAAGAAATGGCTTTTTCTAGTTAAATCACGACTAAGTCATGGTTTGAACTGCGACGTTGTTGGCCTCCCTAGTGTCATGGTAAAAATTTGCAAGTTAGTGGCCTCCCTATTGTCAGATAAAAGGTAATGTTTAGGACAAACTGCGATTTTTATCGAACACCCGAAATGTCTTGTACTTGGTAAATTGCAAGTAATCTAAAGTCACAGTTTGAAAACCGTGACATAGGAGTAATATTTGGGGTGTCTTCAAAAGAAAATTTGTGTCGCAATTTTTTTTGCAAACTAACAATAAGTCCGCACAAGCCTTTAAAGATTCACCCCAAACGGTGTTGACCAGGGGTGAGCATTTGGTATTTCAGTATTCCAAAATACTGATTAACGAAATACCAAATTTTAAAGACCTCAAAATTTTAGATCTCGATCTCGATTCCGAATTTATAATTCGGTATTTACCAAATTACCGAATTTTTATTACCTTCAAGCATGAGAGTAAACATCTACTGCATATTTCGAACCATTAAGTTGCACAATTTACGCCAACACTTGGTCGAAATTTATTAAAAAATTAAAAATTATTTTTAGATACAAAATCGAAAAAAATCAATCCAATGTGTCATTGATGTTATATTTTAGACACGGGAGCAGGCGAAGAACATGTAATTGTTGGGATTAATGAGTTCGACCTATTAGTTTTTTGTTAAATGGGAGCCCAAATTGTGTTAGCCTTTAAAAATTCGATATTCGGTAAAATACCGAATTTTATTTTTCCAATACCGATCCCAATACCAAATACCGTTTTTAACAAAAACGTACTCCCAATTCCGATACCAAATACCGAAATACCTAAAAATTCGAGATTGGAATTGGTATATCGAAATTTTTGCTCTCTCCTAGTGTTTACACCAAATAGTATAGAATTTAGAGATTCTCTTTAAACAAAGAGACGTGCATTCCTTTCCAAAGAATGGAAGTGCATATTCATGGGACTCTTACAAGTTTCGGCATGGGACACAACACCAATCTCTTTTTCATGCTATCACATGCTGCCAATATCAACTTATATAAAAAACTTCACCCCATGGAGTATTACTACAACATTTAACAAATACGTTCCTCAACTATTTTGAAAAGGAAGATTGATCATGGATGATTAGTTTGAGTTTCTGCTTTTCAATTTTTTTTTCTTTTACATATGTTGAAAATCTGAAATCATTGATTACCCAAATTTAGGCACATCAGGATGAAACATTGTCGAAGTAGAGAGAATAAACAAAAAAAAATGTACCGGTTGTTATAAAATGTGGAAAGTAATTTGCTTTTGGACGGAAAGCTACTCCAAAAACAATTTTGTTTTCTCTTTTGAAATATATCTTGAGGTAGCCATCATAAACAATGATTTCCTGGAATCGTTAAATGAATCGCTGGATGAACTCAGGGTGGTAGATGTCGATAGTTGCCGAGAGGGGTTGCTAAGTGCAGCAACGCTCATTGAAACACTAGGGGGAGAAATGTGCTCCACTGAATGAAGTGAGAGAGCTCCATACCCCTAGGGAGCTCCTGAGACGAGGGATTGCAAGCGAAAGGGAAGATACCCAAAAGGTGCTTCGTGAAAAAAAACCTCTCAGGCGATACACTATTGATCATATCGGACCTCAATAGACAGGAAGGTATACAGGGCGACAGGCTAACGCGCCGGACCGTCCTCAAAGCGACAAGGATGTGATGAGAAACGAGACCTCGCTAGCCCGATTTCAGACAGCTGACATGATTCGTTATAGGTACAAACCTATAGTAGTACATAAGATACTCATCACTAAGATGTACCAACCCTGCTGTAACCAGCACTTCCTGTTGCTAGCTATTATGGTGGCTAAAAGAGGATCAAGATAGAGACAGTCGACCTTCCAAGGTAATACACCAGACTCCGAGTTAACATATCTCTCAGACCTTCCTCTTGTGGAAAGGTTCTGAAAGGGTTATGACCCATATAAACGGGAGTTCGTTTGGGTAGATAATTACACCATTATGGCGGCGATACGCCACGTTCTCATTGATAACTAAGCGAATATCAATGTGCTTCCACTCGAGGCGTATAAACATTTTGGAAGCGATGTAGCCAAGTTGGAGAGGACCTACGTGAGCGTCTGCGACTTTAACGAGACTACCTCCTCCTACTTAGGTGTAATGTCTGTCTGGCTTCATGTCGACATCCATGAAAAGAAGACGTATTTCTTTCTTCTTTGTCATCGACAAAAAGCCATCTTTTATTGCCTTACTCAGGAAGGATTAGTTGCATAAAGCAAGCGTCGTACCTTCAACTCTCCATCAAGAACTTCTGTTGTGGGGGAAAACACGGCATAAAAGTCATCACATGGGAAGTAGGCAAAAGTGCTAACATGTCTTATATATGTGCAGAGGCAGTGAAGAAAGTCAAAGACATGACACAAAAGCAATTGCACGCGTTGGGAGACCTAAATGTTGGATCTCTAAGGCTAGAATTCTTGGTGTCATACGATGGGCTGCCCTTGGCAGCGCCACAACACCCAATCATTCCAACTGGATGGGGTGACGAATTACAGTCCGAAGCCGATGAAGACTTAACCCCGCTCGATAAAGATATGTACGAAGCAGGGTTAGAAGACGATGTCAACAACCATCAGGCGGAGACGGACTTGGAGCTCAACAGACTCCGCGACTTGCCTTATAAGGATTGTTTCGTCTGGGACTACACGAAGATGCCCGGCCTCGACCGGAACCTGGTCGAGCATCGTGTGAAAAAGACCCGAGAAGGATGTCATGGGAAGTAGCCCAAATGGTCTATGATGAAATCAAGAAGCTGTTCAAAGCCAGTTATATAAGGATGACAAAGTACGTGGACTGGATATCTAGCATAGTCCCTGTCGTTAAGAAGAACGGCAAGATCAGAGTATGCATAGACTTCCGTGACTTGAACAAGGAAACACCTAAAGACGAATACCCAATGTTGGTCGCCGACGACCTAATAGATAAAGCGGCAGGACATGAGTTAATGTCCTTAATGGACGGGTACTCTGGTTACAATCTTTTCCTCATCGCCAAAGAAGATGTGCACAAAATTGCATTCAGATGTCTTATAGGAATATTCAAATGGGTTGTCATACCTTTCGGGTTTAAGAACGTTGGAGCCACTTACCAGAGGGCGATGAATCTTATCTTTGGACAAGCAGAAGCCTCTAATAAACTCATAAAATGAGTCATACAGAGGATGGTTAGAGACAACCCACGTACGTGGCACACTCTGCTCAATGAGGCACTACGGGCACTCAAGGTACAAAAAGGGAGAGCATAGGCTTCACCCCATTCGGCTTCATAAATGGCCACGATGCGATAGAAGTAAGGTATCGATCGCTCAGCTTCCTTAAATACCTCAAAGAGTACGAGGGGTATGATGAAGATATGCACATTGAGTACTACCCTGATCATTCAATAAGGGAGACCTGGTGTAAGGTTTTGGGTTTAATTCTTTTAATTAAATCATAAGTTCCTTATCATTAGGCCTTTCATTGCACTTACAATCATTTTCGATTCTCTATGGATTTTTTTTTATATCAGCGGGGTTCGTGGTGGACTTACTTTTTGCGAGCCCTCTCACGCGGTTCGGAGGTTCTTTTACAAGCCTGCGAAACTCAGGCCCGGCCCCTCTACATCCCCTCTGGGCCCGACTTGAGGCCTGCTCCTCTGTCGGTCCAATTTCAGTTGAGGCCCAAAGGCCCAGCAGGTGGACGGATCCTGGGCTTTGTTAGCCATCACCTAGGAGACCAACCTTAATTTTCCAAGTGGAGTGTGCGTGATGGGGTTCGAACCAGGGATCATGACAAGGTTTCAAACACCCACCACCCACCTTACGCCACTTGGGTGTCCTCGCAAGGACGATTCTCTATCGATTTACATTTCCCTCTAAGGGAATGGGTTTATTCGCTGACATCTACTCCGCAACAAGCCTCTTTCGGCAGATATCTCTCGTACTAGCCTTGTTAATTACCTATTGAGAGTGAAAATATTCATATTTGCGGTTGTAAAGTTTCTAAATTCTCTTTTACTGTATACTTCTCATGTCCCCTTTTTCGTGTCTCACATCTGGTGCACTCTCATTTACTAATTTGCAATAATCCCTTGTTCGAAGCACATAATGCCTTTCACGTATATATCACGCCTAGGACATCCTAGCTCATTCCCTTGACATCCAATGGCCAGACTCCATTTCACCCTTTGTGTTACACTTTTATTCCTTCTCCTTCATTTACACTCTACTATTACTACTCGTTCATCATCATTTATGGTCGCCTTGTACACCATCTTTAATGAAGTAAGATGTGCGGATACAACAAAGTCTCGGATGCTTCTCATGGGTTTGGTTACGATGATCCTCTACCGGTAAGTCACCACAATTAACTATCCGTCCGTCCATGTAGTCGAATCCTAACTTTCCTGCGTCTCCTAGATCTATTGTTTAGTAACGTTAATTCTAGGTTCCGTTTTTCGGAAGCCTTAATTTAACTTAGGTTCTTGAGACTACGTTGGAGGTTTTCTTAGTACTATTCCCTTTTTCCTTTCATTGATGGAATCTCAATCAATCTAAACATTTGTTTATCCTCCCCACCCTAACGAATACTTCATTGAGCACACCATACCCATATATAAATTGCAGTCAACAATTATCGGGGCCTCTTTGTGTGAATCCTTTCACTTTATACCACCTTTCTTTAGAAGTTATCCCATTCTTAAGTTGGGGACGAGTTCACAAGGAACGTTACTTAAGATCTCTTTATCCCGATCTAGTCTTTCAACCCCTCCATTCGGGGTGGTCCGTTCCTAGGTTAGAAGGAAATCTCTTTTTACTTGATCATCAACACTTTCTTGTCGCGGTTGTACCTCACACTATTTTTTTTCATCACCCACATTGAACACACCTCAACCATACTCACGATCGTCCACGCCTCCAAGCGATCAAACATACACACATTCGAGTACAAGCAAGATCGTCCGTCCACAACCATCACAGTTCATTCAGACGAGGTGAAAGAATGGTCTGATACGAGTGGAACGTACCTTGAAGTTACCTTGATCCACAAGTAAGCCTCCTCCGTGACTCCCCATGTGGTCTTCTGCCTCCAAGTCTAGGACCGTCCTCCGTTTCCCTTCTTCCTCGCTTCTCCGTGCTCTCCCTTAGCTCTCCTTCCTTGCTTGTCCCTCCGGAGTGAAGATGGGGTTGTCCAAATGAGGAATCCTTCCCCTCGACGTCCCCTTTTTATTTCCATAATTTCATTATTATATTTTAATTAATTGAGTTCCATCGGGTGAGGTGGTCAAATTTCCACCAAGTTCTTCACCTTGGTAATACTTGGTCCCATGGATAAAAATCTTAAGGGTTCATTGACTTTACTCAAAACCCTCACTTTTCATGGGCCTTGAGAGGCTTTCGGATGGGCTCCCCACCTTCTTCCATTTCACTCCTCTCCGACCCGTTCTCAAGCTAAAAGTGCGACCCCTTGATCCTTAACAATCTATTGGAATTTGGTCTAGTTATTTTATTTCCTTTGTGTATTCTCATTTTAATATCATCCTTAGGACATTAGTGCCTTATCATCCAATATTTTCTCTTATCCTCTAAAGAGTGCCTTCGTCTCATAGCTCCGTCCTTCCTAACTTCGGTCTTCCTTTGTAAAAATGCTTTCAATTGGATGCGTATGCTCGCTTGTATACCATGACACTTTCCCATCCTTCCATTCCATTTCATTCCTAATTTATATGTAAGGATCATAATTTAGTAAAAAGCTCGGTCGTTACACCTGGTCTGTAAGAAGATTTAAGGAGGGTGCACGCGATTATTTCCATGAAAAATGGACGTTGATTTGGGAAGGCCCTTTTCAGCTAATTGAAATCCATCTTGGGAACTCGTATCGCCTAGGGAGGCTTGATGGGTTAGTACACGATCTTAAAATCAATGGCAAGTATTTAAAGAGATATAAGTCAACGATATGGGAAGCGCACTGATACACTATTACAAAACAGTTCCCAGAAATCTAGGAAGAAATACAAACGTAACATTTTTGTCAATAGGCAAAGAAGACAATAGGCGTTTCGTCCGGTCCAACACTCTGGCCGCCACAACCTACTTTGCCTTGACATCTACAACCCTTTCCCAATCCCCTTTATATGCCTCTTGCTCCTGGCTGATGGCCGCACGCTCAGCTGCCTCTACTGCTCTGGCAGCATCAAGAGCCTTATCATTCACGGCAATGCACGCGGCTGTGGCAACTTGCTCTTCCTGGGGGCGGCGAATGGTGGAAGTCAACTCCTCATACTTCTAGCGGAGTTGAGCCCCCTCGAGAGATAGCTCATCCACTCGAGCAGCAGATGGAGGCGGTAGGGACCACGCAAGCTCCTTCTCTCCCAACCTCGCCTTAAACGTGAAGTCCTCTTGTCTCTCAGCTACGAGCGACAGAAAAATTTCGGAGGAGCGAGAGTATAACGCGTAGCTCGTGTTAATCAGAACTCACTCGCCCCAACTCGCCCATCACGGATATTAAGGCGACAAGGTCATCCTCGGTGTTCATTCCACGCTCGATGGCGGCGACAAAGGAAATGAGGAGAGAGTGTAAAGGCAGTCGCGAATGCACTTTGGTCAGACATCAGCCGAAGTGCAAATTATAAGCAAAGCGCAGTTTCTTATCAAAGTCGTCTTCGAACTCGGGAACCTTGGGGAGCTTCCCTCACCTCGCTCGACCCGAGGAGTCCTGGACGACAGGGGTGCTGTCAAGAGACAAACCCGTGGCTCCGTCCCTCGAAGTTGGAGTAGGGGCATCAAATACAATCCTACTGGGGGGCTCCTTCGTACCCACACTCATAGCTACTTGGCCGAAGTGGTCGCGACTACCCAACCAAGAGGCGATGGGGACGTCATCTGGGGATCCCTCACTATTAGTGACCTCGATTGTGGATGATACACCAACAACACCTACATCGAGGAAGGTGGTTTTATTCAACTGAATTCTTCATCACAAAACAAAGCATGCGAGATGATTTGGTTCCTGACACATCAACAGAGGATGTTTCCTCTGGGAAACTAGCCCACCGACATCTCGCAGCAATGGTGAAGGGGGAACGCTTGCACGGGATAGTCAGTGAAACACTTTCTTCAAGCGTCTCCTTGTGAGGACGAACTAGCGGAGAGATTATTGGCCCCGACAACCTTTCCTTTAATTCTCTTGGTTCCTAACATGGGAGGAAAAGCGACATATTACAGACGAGCCATGAATAAGGGAACCATTACCCAATGATCTGCAGCATACCCGAAGAGGATGAGTTGTTGCCTGATTACCACTTCTTCGAAGACTTCCCACTCAGACAAGGGAGATCCACTGGAGAGGCTAGACTGCTTTCTTTAACAAGTCTCTCCAGATGGGACGAAACCTCCGACATTCTCCAAACATTGAACCACATCCGAGAGAAGACAAGAGAGCGACCACCAAATATCTTCGCTTGAAGGTTGACCATAGGGAGGTTTGGCGATTGAAGTTGCATGGCCAACCCAGGGTCACCAAGAGAGAAAACATCACGCGCATCAAGCGGGCATTTCCTAGATTCGAAGAAGGGAACCGCCAAGGACTCCGTAAAGCCTAGCTGATGTGTACAAAGCTGAAGGTTGTAGATCTCGAAGATCAGGCCAACCGGGTCCACCCCGATCATATCCCGAGCAAAGATGGTCGGAAGTAATTCGGGTCTTCGAGGCTGAATTCTTCCCATCGCGGGGACAAAGGCCGCCAGCCGGAAGCCACTCCTACACTACCCTGTATGCATCCGTTCATCATAGCCTGTATGTAATCAGTGATGCTGAGAAAGGACCAGCACTTGGACGTACTGACAGAACAACGTCGCTTGGCTTAAGCATCGGACAGGGAAACGTTGTGAACTCTGGGAAATAGGACAACCCAGAGATAAACAATCCACAGGGGACTATCCATCGGGCTCCCAGGAAAACTGCCCAAGTTGGCTGTTGCTTGGTAAAGGCCACGGTAAACCAAACTCAAGAGGAAAGGGCCAAAGGCCAAGGCTTCCATGTTGTTTGCATTAGCAACATCAACGAGGCTGGCAGCTACCCTGACCATGAATTGACTGGGGCATTTTTCCCGAATTACAGAAGATGTACTTGGATAACCATTCCAAGTAGAATTCGAACTCCTCTTGGGGTCTCCACTGGTTGAATAAGATAAACAAATGTCGCTCAATCACCCTTCCAATGCGCTCTGAGGAATCGAACTTCCAATCGGAGCGCCGATGGTAAAACCAAAGGGGGGCTTTAAAGGGAGGACACCCGGTCAGGAAACAAATATCTTCCAAGGTGATTGACATGGGTCCCCTTGAAAGATAGAAATAGTTGACGACGGGATTCCAGAATGACAGGAATCCAACGCACACTCACAAGTTGGGCTCAATCGGGAAAGGAGAGACATTAATCAGGGCTTTTATCCCGATCGCCTCCCATGCATTGCGTTTCTTAGTCATCCACTGGGACATCCAAGAGTCGTGTCCGACGTCACTCCTTTAGGATGGGAACTAGCAGAGGTTGGCCCGTACCAAAGGGTTATTCCATCCCGTGGGTTTGAAGACGCCAGGAGCGAAAATGGCGGGCAATCTGCTGGTGAAAAGGAACGACCTTTCGACCTCCAAGAGTTAATGGAACGTAGATGCAGGGACGAAAGGACCTGGGGTTTGCTGATTCAACATCGATAAGCCAAAGTCCGACTCTGTGTTATGACAGGGAAAAACATGGAACTTCGTAGCCTAGGTGTAGACCCGCTGAAAACCGGCTCCGTCGCCCTCCTCGTGAGTTAGGGAGATGAGACCAGCCCGTGTCGGGGTGTTGGAAGCCATGGAGGTTGTAAGGGTTGCTAGGATTTCTGGGGTTTGAAGCAAAGAAGACAGACGGTTTGAAGCAAGAAACTTCATCCCCTTTTTAGGCTTTATAACCCAAGAAACCGACAAAAGTTAAGGCCCAGAAAGGGATCGCTTCGCCTGAAAACTAAGAATGGCATCGTTGCTCAAATGATGTGGACAGACGAAGAGTTTAGAAAATGGGTATTGGTTTCCATTCGAATTCAAATACATTACATGGATTTGTTGGGAGGGCTAATACACGACGAAGGGAAACATAAATGACTCAGTTGATGGCATTTCGTTTAGACGGGTGTTCCGTGCTGAGGAGAAGAAAACCCCTTATCTATGAGCTACACAAGGGTTTATCCGTGAAATGCGAAGAAGATGACACAGGGTACCCGATCCATTTACATGGGCAGGGACAATTCTCGGCTGCAGCTGGAAACTTCATCGTACTATGGAGACTTTGCTGCAGCAGAAATCTTTTGAGTAGGAGGACCCTGGTCCTCGCATCTGATTCCACATCAGGCCCTCCAGAAGCCGTGAGGTTGGGAAATTGAGCTCCTAGCAACAGCCTCATCCATAGTGTCCTCGGGCCCAAAGAGGTTCAAAACCATCAAGGGACCGGGAGGGCCACTTCAGTCAGAACACAACCCCGGGCTAAAGACTGTCTCATCGCAACGCCTCTCAGGCCCTCTACCCCTCTTGATGAGCTCCTTGTAAGGGAGAGGGGAGACTTAGGAAGGAGAGATAACGCTTGCATAAGGTGGTGGACATAGGCTCTCGAGCAGAGTAAGGTGATAGACATACGTCCTGGGACATATGATCAAGCAACAGTCAATTGGGCAAGCGAGGAAAAACTCTACAGCTAAGGCTAGTGAGCAATACGATTGGTCAGTGGCGGTCATGGGAAGATTTGGATGATCTCGAGACATGAAAGGAAGTTGTTACCAAGGCTGCTCGAATGCAAATTCCACGAAGATCGGCAACATGGATACGTAATATATGTACAATATTTCATTTTCGTATTCACGTAGGGTTAGCATGGTATAAATAGATGTTTTTAGGCATTGCACAAAAAACATCTTTAGAAAAGAACATATAGTCTTTTAAAACTTTCAAACATTTAGGCATTTCAGCGTTCTTGCGATCTTGTTCCTTCCGAAGAAATCGTCAATGGTATCCGTAAGTACTTCCGCTTAAGGGTGTCGTTTCGCTGCCTTCCTCCTTCTTTTTTTCTTTTAAACGGCGATCACACGTATCAACGAACCTCCAAGTACTAGTTACTCGCTGTGCCAAAGATTTCCGACGTGTTTGAATCTAGCTTATCCAGCGATCACTTTTGGAGCGAATAGAGATATGAGAAAAATCGTTCGTGTTGGTATAGGATTGCACTAAGAAGGGGGTTGAATTAGTGCCTTAAGAGTTTTGACACTTTTTCGATTACAGAAGCGTTGTTCTGTCAGATTACAGAGACTGGATCTGCTGGACAGATTCCCAGTTCTAAGATGAGTTATCTTATGCGTGTGACACAAAGATTTATAGTTATTCCGCAAACAATGCCTACGTCTGCTCTCCCGGCGCTCACCCCAATTAGGGCGTATTCACTATATAATGATCAGGGGACTTTATAGATGCACACTTCTGTCAGAAATGTGACTAACAACTTGCACGTACTCACGTGACTAACTCAACCCGCACGCAACCGACGTGTCTGACTCCGGCTCCTCACTAAGCCCATGGCTTGACGGCTACCACCTGCCCTCGTGGCTTAATGGTTACCACCTGCATCGTGGCTTAACGGCTACCACCTGCCATCGTGGCTTGACGGATACCACCTGCCAACGTGGCTTCACGGCTACCACCTGCCCTTGCACACTTTCTGTGTGACTAACAACCTGCACGAACAGCATTAGCAACTACAGCACCAATAGTCTGCAGTTACAGAAGACACTCTCTTTCAGAGGTGATCGGCTCAGTGAATGAACAATGGACGCTCTCAGCTTTTGCAACGGTGAAGGCTCAAGGATTCTGGCAAGCTCTCAGGTAGAACGACAAGTAGAAAGTGTGGCTTCACTCTTGCATTTAAGCTTGTCCATAGAAAGGAGTTTCCCAATCAATTATCAACGGCTAGTTGATCCATTTGCCATTTTCTCCATGATTTGATCCTGTTGGAAAACTTCTAAGAACACAAAACATTATCCTTAGTAATATCAGATAATAATAAACCAGATTAATCACCCAATAAGAGATAATGTCTTTTGCTCAGAAGTTGTTTTATGCGACTGCAGAATTATCACTTTTTCTTATATGAATTTGACATTGGGATTGATAAGTTTCCATAATATAAAAACATTCCTTTTACAAAATTATTCTCACCATATAAGGGAGATTTCAACCCGATTAGATTGCAGCCAAATTCCGTAATTAGGATCACGTCAGTTAAGGAAATAATTCTTTCCAAAATAATTTAAGGTCCAAGGATGAACCTAGACGTGATGCCAGAGTTAATTCAATAAGAATTACCTTAATGACGTATGAGATAAATATCTCACGTGTTCGCATATTGAACAATCTCCAATAAGGAAATCGTCATTCACAGAAGTTTTATTCTATAAACCGTAGTAAGTACTCCAGCAAGGAGAGTTATAGCAACTGCGACACAGATGCTCATCTCTATAACAGAGATAGTGAACTCGATAATAAATCTTGTCCTCATAATACCATTTCTAATGGCTAGATCGTTTCCTCCGTTAAATTACTCCACATGACTCTTTTACGTATTGCTCAGATAACAGAGACCAGCTTCTACACCCGAAGACATGTTCTTCTGTACACTTAAATAACACATTAGTAATACATAACATTTGTCATTATCAAAACTAGATCAGTTCGTAAAAGAACGAAGGGTAGGTGGAATATGGATACATGAGTAAGCCTTCCGCGTGATATTAGAAACAGCGGTAATATTCCTATTCGGAAGTGGTAAATGTCCAACTTATGCCAGGAACTGTCAAAATCATTAGTTTTGGCGTTGTTTGCTACGACACTGAAGATGTCTTCTTGCTTGATATGGGAGAATTACCAGAAGGTTGTAAATTCAAGAAGCTCGTGAACTTGATAGTTCTTCGACTAATTAAGTGCGGGAAATCTTGTGGGAGACTTCAGGAATTGCTTTCCACAACTAAGCTGGCTCCAGTGGAATTCCATCCCTTCGACCTTTCAGGCAATAAACTTTTGTCCGCCGAATCTTGTCTTGCTTAGGTTGTTAACCTGGACTAATATTACAGAGAAATGGACAGGATGAAAACTAACTACTGGTGCGTTTTCTGTTGTCCTACTATTTCTAGTTCAATCATCTTGTAGTTCTTTACTCTTCCACGTAATTTAACTTAAGTTTCTGGTTTATCAGCATGTGGGGGGATTAAGAAGGACGCTGGTTTTGTCTGCTTGCACGCGATTTGAGAGGCTGCTTCTTCAACATTGTAACAGGTTGACAGAAATGGATAGGTCAGTCGGTGAGCTTGAGCAGCTTACGCATTTGAAAATCTTTCAGGTCGCAAAACCTGGGAGAACTGCCAGATACGTTAGGTCGCTAAAAAGAATCAAGAAGGTCGTTGTCACTGGAATTGCAGGTGACGAGCATCTAGTGAAATTCCATCTTCCTATATGCCTTGAGCACCTGAAATCTTTGTGCTATGTAGCAATTGAATACGTGCGACTGGAGTTGCTGCTTAAAGGAATAGGTCGGCTCAAACAGCTCAAGTACTTGTCACTTGCTTGATGCGTTCATTTGATGAGTCTTCCGGAATCGGTGTGGGAACTCGAATGCTTGTTGAGTTGAATCTCGCCTCTGGTCAGATAAAAGACATGAAAGAATCGAAAGTTCTTACACTGTCGTATACGAATTTCAGGATGCTTCCCAGATGATATTGGGGGTTATTTATATAACTAACTTATTTAATTGTTATATAATTAACATCCTTAATAAATTTATACAATAATTCGAATGAAACCTTAGACAAAGAACCGTTTTGCTGCATTTGATTTCGAATTCTTCGTCAATTTTGCAACGATTAAGGCTTTCCCCGGTTAGACACGAGAATCGATACAAGAAGCGGTAATGTAAGTTCTTAGGTTATTTTTTATCCACAAAGTACATATTCTAAAAATAAGAAATCGGATGTTATATAGTAGGTTATAGATTCCGCGTCTATGATGAATATTAATAAAATATAAATTTAATTAACAAATATTTTGAACACTTATGGATTAAACAATGAACTGATCTTTTGTAAATTAGAGGATGAATAAATATTATGGATTAGATGAAATTGGTTCCTTGTTATATATATTTATCATTAATATTGAAAAATAATTATTTTGCCATAGCTCGATGGAAAGCAACGAAGACATTTATTTTTGTGTTGTCTCTTTATCCTAAGTCCTAACATTGCCTCAAAATTTAAGTAAATTGACCGTGTAAAATGCCCTCATGAAGACAATTTTTCTTTTAATATACTTTTGTTTTGTTTGATTTGGAATAAGTTTATAAAAATGTCGCTACAAAATTTTTATGAAATCTTGTCCTTTTTTAAGAATAATAAAGTTCTTAATTTCTCACATAAAGTTTGTAATAATGAGAATTTTATGGTTAACATTTTTTATTTTTGCCTTAGGCGACAATTTCTTAACAATTTGTTTAAAATTATTGTACGAACTTTTGCATAGTTTAGAGGACAAAATTTGCCGCATGTCAGTGCTGTTAGAAATTTTTTTAATACAAGAATATAATGAACTTTACTATATATATTTTTCTATTTCCCACCGTAAAATGTTAGTAATTATATTTATGAAATTCACTAAAATAATTGAACTTTCTGGGAAAATTAACTGTGTAATTATTGTCATAATTTTTTTCTTTTGTGAATTCAATAAAAAATTGTAACAAATCAAAAAATTTGTAATAAATCCAAAAAATATCGATGGCTCCACAAGTCTACATATTTCGTTCTAATACCGAAACATGAGAAGACCAACTGTTCAAAAATGTGTTATTTCATGAATTACTTAGGAGCTGAAAATATATATTAATTAATTATCTTATGAGGCTAGGCTAATTGTGAGTGTTTTTTATACCTAACTGATAAGAAAAACATGATATTTAAAATTTAAATATTAAAAGAATAAATATGAGAAAATATTAAAAGAATAAATACCGTGAAATGAATAAGGAAAGATTTAATAAATTATTAACGCTGACCAATCTTAATGCAACTGAATTAATTTGAAGACAGGTACACCTCAACTAACACAAAAATGTTGACATTCTTAGGTGACGTCATTATCTTCGTCTTAGTTCATTGTGTTTCCACAGTAGTCTCATGTTTTTAATTTCTAATGACTATTTTTGATTAAATAATCTTTTTTAAGTATTAATTGAAATATCCTTAGTTATTTCTTATTTAATAATATTATTCTTTGTTAAAATACTTAAAATCTTTAATTATCTTGTTTTTTCTACATAATATTTTAATTACACATATAATTAATGTTAAAATAATATACAATTTATTTAAAAAAGTTTTATAGTGCACATATAATTATTTAATTTTTTTGATTTGTGGAATAAAATTGATTGATATTAAAATTTATCAAATTGATATTTTTTACCTTAAATTTTCATTTTCCTTTTAAATGATAAATTCTCTTTATTATTATTTTTAATTTCCTTAAATTATCATTTCCCCAAGAGTAACCGAAAATAAATTTTAAGCCATATAAATTTTAGGTTTCTGAATACTTGAAAAATTAAAGTAAAATTTTTAAAATTTTAAGAAAATTATATTTTATAGGGCCGATTTTCCAAATTCTCTAATTTATTGTACATACAGTAAAAATTTGTGCAAAATAAATAACTATATATTCTTCAATGATTTTTTGAATATAACAATGTATATACCTTTGAATGTTACTTGTTGTAAGATTCAATGATATCGTTTTATTTAAAAAAAAAAACAAATATTATTCATATGTTGATGTTGTAAGTGAACTTTAAACAGGTTGATATAAATAGTTTATGAATACAAATTTAAAAAAAATGGAAAATCAATTAATGTATTAGAAATGATATTCATTTCGTTAATATAAAGCAGGAAAAAAACCTTTAATAATAACAATTTTTCCATCAACTTATTTTTATAATTTCTAGTATTTCTCCCACCACATCTGTAATTTTTTCGTTTTTATAACTTGTATTAAATATTTTTATCCATTATTTTTTCTGCCTTGTTTATTTAATGGGTATTTCAAAATCTGACCGAATTTTAAAATCATCTTTACAAAAAAATATATAAGAGAAAAAACTATCAATATTTTATTTATTCTGGAGACATTATTTGAATTATGTTATAGAGCTTAAACAAGAAACTTAGGGTATAACATTTTTCCAATATTTTTTGAGAAGATAACAAACTGATTCGAGTATTTTATACTCAGTGATTTCTACCGAAGAAGCAGTAATACAATTTTTATCTGGGAGTGAGATATGCCGTGGACTTGGCCCTCAAATCTCTAGACATATAAAATTGTTCGGCTGTGGGGCTCTCAGAATCGTGGAGTTCACCTTTTGTGAGAGATAATTACAAAAAAAATTCGAGGGGGAAATTTGTCAGTAATAAAAAATCTAGAACTAATAAAGTTGTTCTCATCGTTTCATTTTGGTTAAAGGATGGCTAAAGAACAATCATTAGCCAGATAATTGAGTTTCATGACGAAATCGGGTACGATCATCATCGATGAAGGGAACATAAATGACCCAACAAACATATGACATGTATACACACATCTTTACCCGACAGCATTAACCTTCACAATGCCATCCTTGTCGTGTGGATCAATCAAAGATAATCCTGATTTGACAAACCCTTCTGGTGCCAACCCAAACATTATTGTCTTCAAAAACGCTAGAGATTTGGCTTAACTTTGATCAACCTAAAAAATCGGACTCCGAAACCAAATAATTTGACATTCGGATTTGTTTCCCACCACATCGTAAGTAAGGGCTAAGGTTTATATCCGCTTATTCGAAACCACATGACCGTTACCGATGGCATAATCCCTAATGCATATACATTCTTCAAATGCCAAACATTAGAAATGTCTTGTTTTTTGTTTTTTACAATTCGTTAGATAGAAACGTTGTCTTAGGTCCCAAGTTTGTGCGAGCTGCAATTTCATAGACATGTGATGAGTTACTGTTTGGTCTTTTAGTCCAGATGAAATTTTGTTGTTACATATGCAAAAGACAAAAAAAAGGGGGGAAACAATCACAATAAGTTTGGTATTAGTTGAGATTAGGTAATCGGATTGGTGTTGACTAACGCGAGGAAAAATTACTCTCGTTTGGGGGACCTAACAGACAAATAAAAAATGAAACAAATAATAAATGGACGCATGCTATGAATATTGACTACAGTTCCAAAAAGATACTAAAATTGAAAAGTAATACATATAAATTTGGGTGTGGAGATTAAGTACAAATGTGGCGGAAGTATAACGGGTCATGCAGATAAATTAAATTACTAACCTGTTGATCGTCCCTGGATGTTTTTATAATTATGTCCTCCATCCTTTTCCTTGTTTCTGTTTTCGGGTTTTGTATGCTGGTTGGAATTGAGGGATTGAAGCTGCAAGATGACCTGGTGTTTTTGCACCATCTCCTCAAATAAAATAAACCCTCGAAATGAAAAGATCGTTCAAAACACCACCCAAAAATTCAAGAAAAAAATAAAATAAAAGGGAGACCAAAAAGAAAACAGGCTTGCTTTCATCAGGAAACGAAAGCCATACTCTTTGTTTTTGAGCTTCAGGACGCTAAATCGAGACTTTTTACCCTAAAGAAGAAGAAAAAATATGGGCATGAGGGGCATCAAACGGTCAAGCTTAAGAAGACGAAGAAGAAGAAGAAGCTTCAAAAGGTTCTCAGACGATGACTCGCTTCAAAAGGGAGGGCTAGGATTTCTTTTTACCCAGATCATGCTGGCAGCTTTAACCTCTCAATCCAACACACTGAAATTTTACTTCCCAACAAGAAAGATTGGGCGAGTGAGTGAGAGAGTGTGAGAGAGAGAGAGAGAGATCGGAGCTTAATAGGAATTTTGTTTTCTGATTATGTGGATAGAGAGAAGAGAAAGCAGAAAGGCACGAGGCCGCCCTGTTTTAATTTAGCTTTCAGGCTAAGAGAGGAAAAGGTCTGTTTGAAATTCCAGCTAATTAGATGGTGACCCTTACTTTTTTGTATTACCGAGGCTAAATGTCATTACGATGTCTCTTTCATGAAATCATTAAGGGATATATATATATATCAAGTGGGCAGGCAACTGATATGATGATATCAAATAAAAATAAATGAGTCCTTATAAAACTGCTGGGGGTTCTTAATAACCAAAGAAATAATAATAATTTTGAGATTTGGCAGCCAACTAGAAGGGTTTCGGAGTGATAACGTCGGCTTTGTATAATCTCTCTCTATCTTGTCGTGATTAAAGAAGTGTCCAACCGATTCAAGAAACATCGTTTAAACTAAATCACCCGGGGAGGGTGGGAGTGTCCTTTGTTTGTTTATGTCTGTAGATATGTTTACTACTTATGGCCGCCCCGGGTTAAGATTCTAATGGCCGACAGCAGGCACTCTTCACTAAAATCCAAACATTGAAAATTCTGCGTCAAAAAAAAAAATTAAAGGGAAGCTAATTCATAAAAATATATAACATAAGCACCATATCATCTCGAGATGATTAACCTCTAATCAATACGATCCCCACGAGTTTATTTAAAGAAGTGAATAATTGAGGCTGCTTTGTTTTATTGGGGGGGCCTCCATGTGAACAGGTCACGCCAACTATATTTTGGTCCCCCCCCCCCCCCAAAAAAAAAATAAGTGAACACCTACAACTACACAATACAATGTATTTATCATAACTTTTAGACATTTTTGGGGAAGGTTGGAGAGTAGTAGGGTTTTATTGCGATCCAATCTGTGAAGGAGAGGAGGGGGGCAGAGTGACAGGTTTTTGGGATTGGGGGTGCCTCTGTTATGTGTTTTGGTCAGTCTCCCCGCCCCCCAGGTCGATTTTTCACAAATTGATCACGTTGGATAGACAAAAGCCGTAATAGTGTATGTTTTTCTCTTTAAATATGTTATTTAATACTGGGTCGAATGATCCAGTGCTAATAAGTGAATAAAGCTCCTCCTCATTCACTACGATGATTTGATTTGAAACCGAAAGCCTTCCTCGCAACCACATCTACTAATCTGCTTTTAGTATGTTAAAAGGGTCACATTCAGCGTGCAAACCCAATCCACGTCGGAAGTACAAGTGAATCTGATTCAGTATATATATAGCCTAACGGGACATAATACTCCCCTTTGATCATTTCTTTTTCCTTTTGGGTGGGTGGTATTATTAGTGATGATTAGGGTGAGATAGGGAGTGTCACATGGCTATGCCTCTTTGTTAGTTTAGAGGGGGGGACTGCCTTTTTTATAATTCCACTCCCTTTAAACATATTATTTAAGGTAGGGTTAGGCGATGGGTGGGTTGGTTATTATGTCTTCTTTAAAAGCAAAGCTCAAAAGATTTTAGGGTTCCTCCCTCCTCTCCCTTTTGTTTGGCCATTTCCCATTTCTTTTTCAAAACGTTATTTCTACCGATTCTTGAAATGAGATTTTCCACCTATACGAGCGTGTATCCAAAAGTTCTTTAATGGTCCAAGGGGTGATAGATTTCTTATGGAAACGTCAAAAGCTTGAAATCGTTTGTTTGAAAATTCGCAGTGCCTTGCCATTGGCTTCAACAAAATCCCCCAGAACTTTGTTTTTGGATTCACACTTACTATTTGGGGATTAGGCCAAAAATTCGAGTCGGGTGGATGGAAAAACAAATATGACCCGAGGACTTGACAATATGATATGATCCCCTCCTCTACCCCTTGTTGAATTTTTGTCCCAGTTAGACGACGCCTCCTACTACTCGTGTGACACGTTTTTGGAGTTGAATACAAAGGGACATAATTTCGTATTTCACTTGTAAGCTGTAACCCCCCCCCTCTCATAGTTTTGTATTTTTTAAACAGAAGTTACAAACGAATAGAAAAATAACATAAAAACCCCCAAGTTGTTTTTACCATGTGACCCGTTCATCGACTGATACATTATTAGTCAGAACTCCAATGGATTACTAAACAAAATTATCATGCAAAAATCAATAAATATTTCATATTATTATAGGTTGTCACGTGTCTGTTAATTATCAGACTCTTTCTTTTTTTTTTTTTTTGGGTGGTTGTGTTTTGGTCTTCATGGAATCTTCGGATTTCTAGACAATAACAATTTTCTTTATCCTTTCAATTATTTTCTCTAGATTTGTTAACGTATCTCGATGACGATAACGATATAATATATATATATTAAAATGATCAAAATCACGAGTCTCGATACGCAGTTGAAATTATAGGCCATGCATGCCGCGCGATCATGTGAATATATATTTCCTCCAAAAGGGCATCGAATTCTATTTTTTTTTTTTTTTACTTTTATTTGAAGGAACACAATCGACTTTAATGCCAAAATATGGTGAGTCGTGATTACATGATGATAACAGAAAAAAAAAACACAATTCATTGTCCAACTTATTTTGTAATAATCATAATAATAATAATTTAAAGAATGGTAAAGGGGAAATAATGGTCAATAGTAACAAAAAAATAAATAAACAACAATTGCTGTAGCTAAGAGCTACATGGCCCAAAAAAGTTATTATCTTAAGAAAATAGTATCGTGGTAACATTAGTATAAAGATATTGCTTATCGAATGAATATTTTGGCGAACAATATTGGATTTGATAATGTTATCAGAAATAACGTTTTACGGGATATATTTTAATAAAATAATGTTATAACTTATAGATAGTAGAATTAATATTGTTGTTGTACATTAATTTCGTAGTAATGACTTTTCTTTTATTTATGGAAAGCTACTAATATAAAACACCGGCTTCATATTTAATTAATGATGAGGAGTCCTGCTTACCAACAAAATGGAAATTGGCCAATCTTTGAATAAGATGAGAGAAGACGGCATGAGAAGTAGGGCGTGGTGAATTGAGGTAATCATCATCAAATCAAGAGCAACCCTATTATGAATATCACTTTCCTTCACTCATTTTAATTAATTATTTTCTTTCCTTTTCTACGTTTTTGAAAGATCAGAACATGTCTCCTTTGGACGTCATCTGCCCGATTGCATTAAGGGGAGGGAATCTCGAGATAATTGAATAAACCCAGAAATAAGAAAGAGCAAATTGGATGTGTCCAAAGGGGGCACAGGACCAGTGACTTTGTAGCGGGAGGTCAAATGATGATTAATCAATTCAAATTACTTTGGCCTTAAGGTCACGAGAGGATAAATTATTTTGGTAAAACTACTGCTTGACTTGTACCCACCCTTCAATCAAATAGGAGACCCCGTAAGTCACAAATCCTGGCGAGATTTTCGTTGGACATTCTTTGTCAGGATTCAGGGCAACTTTCACATGGTTTCTGTGATTATTAGCTGATTATAGTATTGGTGGGGGCTAATGGCGAGCGGGACGAAGTACAGTATCTGGCGGCGTAGTTGGCTATTAACTGAACTGAATGGTCGTAGGTCACATCGTTTGTTCTTCTGAGATGACTTGATGCTCCACAAACATGACAGTCCCATTCCAACAATTTTACTTCTTCCAAATGGGAAAGCCTCACAGTTGGGAATGCATTGCCCACCGAGAACTTCAGCCTCACGAGTTCATTGACGATCTGGGGAGGTTTCATGTCGCGCACCCTGGTAAGCCACATGCTATAACTACGGACGAATTTCTCAAATGAAACTTTGATTGAAATGTCCGTGCACTCACGTTTTCGCCAGAATTGCATCACCCAATGCACGATTGACAAAACGTGGCGACTCTTTATATATCGTATCTCAAATAGCCAGGTCCGGGAGGGGTAATACACCATTATCTGTAGTGAAACCAAGGCTTCTGATAATACACTATATGATGATGCTTAGCAATTTGCAACATCGGACCAATGCTTAGCATAAAATGTGGGAAATTTTATGAATAATTCGCACAATCGGAACAAGATCTCAGTGATACGGGCTGCGCTCTACCATGACAGTAAGCTTATCAACATGTAGCTAGATGAACTCGCAACTCGGTGATGTTGGGCAATTGTGAATTGTTAGTAGGCCTGCCTCGGTATGAACGGATAACATAAAACGTGGCCTGGATATGATAACAAATTCATCCTCAAATTTTGACATATTAGATAGATTAGAACAGTCGAGGTGCTAACTTAGTTGAAGGATAGCTGCAACGGGAACCACGCGGCCAATGATGTGACGGCGTACACCAGGACCAGCATTTTCTGGCCGAGGTTAAAGCCTGCTGCACGATAACTGTTGCTCTTAGCTGGTGCCGGAGGGGGTGAAGGCGGTTCCTCCACAACGTGCACGGCAACCTTCATCCCCTGGAAGCAGTACCCGCGCCCACAGATGAAGTAGTAGGTCTTTGCATCCGTGAGGTTGAACACGTCACGCCCGCCTCGAGTCACATTGGTTATGAAACCTTCTTCGACACAGCCCTCATAGCTCGTCTTGTTCACCTCCAGAACGTTATAAACACGCTTGTCGAACCCAAAGTCTGTAACACGGGCACCACAGAGGTGGGATAGGGAAATGAAATTTCGGGATAAAAATAACATAAGGACAAGATAGTTTACTTACAGAGCCAATCACCAACATAGAACTGCTCATGACTTGACCAATCGGTGAAATTGATGTTAGGAACCCAGGTGTTCCTGCCACCTCCAACCCTGTGAAGAACAGGCTGCCTTGCCTCAACCCCAAATGAATTCTCACCACCAAAACAAAGAATCATCCCAGATGAGATCAATGCAACAAGGAGCTTCTTCATCTTCTTCTTTCAACAGGAAGGGTTGTTCTTCTTTTCCCCGGGTTGTGATGGGGGGTAGGGAGAGGTCTAAAGGCCGTGAAGGGAAATTTCATGCACCCCAGAATCATGAATATGTTCTGACCATGATCATACCAAAAGTATGTAAGAGAAAATGGTTTCTGGTAATGCATGCAAGGGCGTTTGCTCAGCGAAACTTAACATGAAAAGGGAAAGTCTCTTATTCTGACACTGTCTAAAATGTAAATCCTGCTGGCACCGCAGACCTCATCACCAACCCCAGACCCAGTCATTTATTCATTAAAAGGAAAGACCAATCTGTCAAATTGATTCATGATCAAATTTCAAAACATTCTTGATTGATCAGGTCGGATCCCGCGTCTAATGTTCCAACATATAGAAATAAAGCTTCCTTCCCATCAATAAGGAGTTCTAGCCTGTCATACCCTTGAATGGTTCGAAATTCATGACAAAAGTTTTTCCCTGATCAATTAACAGGCCTCGTCTCACCCTCGTAATGGCAACTAAAAGAGAGGGATCAATAAGGAAGTCTGCTAGCCAGAAATCACAACTCTCAAACGAACCAAACACTCGATCCTAGTCAATACAGTAAGCAGACAGGGTAGCCTACAAAATTTTCATGAATGACCTCTCAACGCATGTTTCCCTCCCTCAGCACGTCGATCATATTATATATCCGCTTCTCTGCTTTCTCTTGGACCTGCAAAGCAACAAATTACGTAAAATTTATGTGGTAGCCAATAACAGAACAACAATGGTGGAAAGGATGGCAGGGTATTCAATCTTTGTTCCAGTCACTCCCAAGAGTTTAAACAGGGTGCAGCCAGCTTAAATACATGATACTAGCACCAGTCAGAGTATGTTGCTGAACCCCTTTTCTCATAACAAACTGTGGTTTGAGATCTTTCATCATATCATATAATACAGATGAACGAGACATTAACAGAAAAACAAAGAAGACGAGCTTGTGATGGCTTGTCATCACATCAAAAACGTATATCTGAACACCCAACAAAGCTCATAAACTTGAAATGTCATTTGTGCCACTACAATCGGACAAGAAGTGGACATAATAATACCTTCTTCGCAAGGAAAAGCACGGCATCAACAGTACCCTCTGCGTAGATTGACCTACCACAAACATTGTGCTGGAACTCAAATGATACCCTGTACCAAATTTAGTGATCTCTGTCAAATATGGGACAAGGGTTAACTCACATAACCCAGATAGCATTCCAGAGGAATGAATTCTTACGTTTCATCAGGGGATGTCAGGTGATACATATGAAAGGCATGACCCATCAAATGTTCCTCGGGAACTCCTACCATCTCAACTTGTTCTTTGGGATCTCGGATCAAATGAATCTGAAATTACTCAAAGAAAGCATAATCATCGTCTGCGTCAGAAGAAATTATTACTACGTGATGTATCCAAAAGATAATCTCCTCCGAATAGCAGTCTCATTCATTACTTATATTGAAAATCTTTCACATTATCTAATACATGAGAAAGAGGTCAACCACAAATCAGACGCTTGAAGGGAAGAGTATTAAACTTCCCCTTGTAAAGAGCATCTAAGATTACCACAAACGTCAAACAACACAGCTATCAAATTGTACCTGATTCATATCAAACGTCGCTCCCAATTTCTTGAAACATGAGATCACAGCCTTTGCAGTTCCAGATGTATCCAGTTTAGTTGACTGATGGGATTCCATCACCTACATCAAAAATTGAAAATGGATCATTGTATCAAAGTATAAGCATGCCAAAAGAGAAAAAGCTTATAATGGGGAACAAAGAGAAAGTAATTGCGCAGAAAAAATAACGGCTTAATTACTCGAGTCATAACACGATGTGGACAAAAAGTTCTAGATATTCAAAACAACTGAATTAGCTTTTCCAATTAGTAACTGTTAGTTCCATAAAAATGAAACAAAGACACCACCATATTGTTCATTTCTTGTTCTTACATAGAATAAATGAGGCGAACAGGGAAAAAAGGGCTTATGATTAGGAAAATAGTTGTTTATGAAAGAAAAATGGTACACATTCAAGTGGATGATAACAAATTAAAATAAATTTCAGGATAAGGATATTTAAAATGAGGGACTTCACAGACAGATATGTAATTGAGTTTCACCAAAAAAACCCCAAGAATAGTCAATTAAAGTGCCTGCTAATAGAAATCAACAATGCTTCACATAATCGAGATGCAGGAACATTATTATAAGAATATGCTGTAGGCACTAGAGAGAGATCAACCTGGAGGGAATAACCAGAAAAGGCTCCAGGAAACTGCTCGGCCATAATTTCCATGGCTGCAAGGAATGCTACAACCTGAGATGAAGGAGGACATCAGCTAAAAGACAGTCAGCTAAAGAGAAAGAAAATCAAAACCAAATGACAGAAGAACTTGTCACCTGCTTTCCCATTTGTGGGGAAATAACTGCATACACGTTTGATTCTTCCACAGTTTTGTAAAGTTTAGTTCGATCCCCGCCGGTTGTTCCCATAACGAAAGGAACTCCAATTTTCGTATACAGTTCAGCGTTACCTAAGAAGTCGCAAGTTAAGATCCAAAGAGTTGAGTAAGATATCACAATTCTATGAAGCAAAACTTAAAAAAAAAAATCTGGACTAAGATAAGGTAACTTCATAGAGAAGCATCATTTAAGGTAAATGCGTGGAAATTGTATATCTACGTCCATCAAATCAAGTTATATTTCATTGAGTCGTAATACTAACACGGTTGATACTGAAGAAGAAACAACCTCGTTATCATTGGTGTTATCCAAATAATGATTCAATCCTGAGATATTTTCAAATCCACCATTCTACAAATAATATAACCCCGGTGCAATCTATGTACATGAAGAAACATTGTGATTGCGTACTGTTTACTGCATCAGGCACCGTAAAGTCAACCACGATCATATTTGGGTTTTCACGAAAGGCATTGGCGAGAATGATCTCTCTATCTAAAGGACCATGGACCTGAATCCCTTTCCCACGTATCTCCACAGTTTTTCCAGCCTCTTCAGAATTCCCAAATGATACAGGAAGAAAATCAAGCCCAGCAGAATCAGCTGCCTCAATGACAGCCTTCCCCATCCTTCCGCAGCAAGAGTTCACCTGCCGCAACAACAAATGGCCAAGGACAAGTTAAACAAACCGCAAACTGCATCCAACTAAGCTATAACAGAAGGAAGAGTCAGTCGGATGAATTTCACGCGACCACATTTACCATAACGGGCACATCAAACTTAGAAGCAGCTCGAATCTGGATACTACGACGGCGGCCGGCTGATGCCCCCACCGAACAAACACTGGGCAGTCTCCATCTAATCCCGCCATGCCGTACGCCAGATGACACCCTCAACGGCGTCGCCGCCGCCCTCGTCCCGTGGTAACCAAGCATTCTTCCTAAACAACCTCGAGAAGGAGAAAAAAAAAGGAAAAACATAGGAACAATTCAGTAAATGCGATCACCTCGAAGGACACAACCACTAATCGTCTTGATAATGAGGGGTTCGGAAGTCGGAGGGTCTCACCGGCGGCAGGGTTTCTTGGCGGTTGGACTGGAGACGACGGTGGAGGTGGAAGGACGGACGGAGGGAGGGAAGGAAAGGGAGGGTTTTAGGGCAATTTTACGGAATTACCCCTCGACAGGATAATGCCATTACTGTCAGGCCCGGCCCAGCCCGATATCCGACCGGGCTGTATTTCCACGTGTATATGGAACTTTTGTACGTAGATGGAAGTGAGCCACAGAAGAAAGTGTTAGAATATTGTTCGCTCCAGAAGTGATCGCGGATAAGCCGAATCCGTACACGTCTGAAATCTCTGGCACTACGAACAACTGGTACCGGAGGTTCGTTGAATGTGTAGTGTCGCTGTATGAATGAAGAGAGAGAGGAAGCAACAGACGAACTGCCTTAAGCGGAAGCGCTTACGGTTGCCATCGACGATGTCTTCGGAGAGGAACAAAAACGCAGGAGCATAGGGAGTTTAAACGCTAGAATGCTTGAAGATAAAATTGATTATAAGTCCGTATCTAGAGAGGTGTCTTGTACAATGTCTAAGAACAACTATTTATACTAAGCTAGAACTACGCATGTACGGTAATGAAATATTGCACATATATTATGTATCCTTTATTGTCAGTCTTCATGGAATTATCTTCTTTCCATTTGGGTGAATTTGGCAACAATTCCCTTCCAAATCCTGAGATCGTCTGGAATCTTCCTTAACAGTCCATTAATCGACCGTGTTGCCCGTTGGCCTTCTCCGTAGAGTTTCCTTGCTCTCCCACTTGTTCTCCTTGTTGACCTTTGTCGGCCCGGCAAACCTTTCGCCTGGTTCCCCGTCACTTGGTAACCCTATCGCTTGGTGACTGCTTTGCCCAACAGCCTTCGCCTAGTGTGTTTCCGTGGCCACCTCCTCATTGGGCTTCCCGTTCCTTGGGCCTGTACTCTAGACCGTTGATCAACAGATAAAGCCAAGATCTGTTGTCCAGAATTACTGTTGTTAAACAAATATGTCAGCTGACAATAATAGCCATCAAGAAATCTCTTCCTTACAAACAACTAATGCCAGAGAGTCCTTTTGGTTAACTTGACATCATTGAGTTCTACGAAATTCACTTACCTTTTGGTTGTTCACGGAGGGTTCTTAGGTTCATCTCCTTGCTCATGTGATTGGATTAGCATGAATATGTTGTTAAATTTACTTTGAAATTGTCTTTTCTTGTTGGGTCTCGATTGTTTTGTGGGGATGGGGTAAGCATGAGTGCACCCCCCCTCCTGTATCCATTCCCACTGTAAATTTGGTGCGGGAGATGTTTTCCTTACTTCTTCTTCGGGACTGAAATGTCCGGGGATCTAACTGGGTTTACTACTAGTGATGTTTGATCGAATTCACGGCGGTTGATTTGGCTGTTTCTTAACTTCTGATCATGAACACTATAAATATCTACATGGTTCATTGTCGTTGCTTTCCAGGCTTCATCTGCAATCGGCAACTGATGCACCATTGACTGTGACCTCCTTAGGAGCCCATTCACATGTGCCATCAAAGGTCGAAGTTCCTCTACATGTATCAAGGAAAGGGTATTTGGCTTTCACATGTTCTTATCTTTGTATTAGCATTTTCTTCATTGTAAGTGCCATTCATTTTGCTCATTAGACCAGGGTGCCGAAGAGGGTTGGTTGCTTATGATGGGGTTTATGTGCAGATGCAGCCTGTTTGCGTCCAGTCTCAACACGTCTAGAATTGGTAGATCATAATACAGCGTAAATGAAATGTGGTTGCTAGTCTTTTAAATGAACAATAATGTAACATGCTTAAATCAAATTGCAAGTACAGGAAAACTTACTTCCATTTCTGGAAAACAGAGTACAAAGAGTAGAAAAACAACCAAACAGTCATTCGGGGTCTTTGAATGGTTGTCATGTGACATGACATTATTACAGAGATTTCTAAAGCTTGCCTAGAGATTCTACCCTAAAAATTAAGATAAAAACAAAGTGTCTGATGTTGTGTTGTTCTTCTGATCTTGCCTTTTATTTATAGAGAATCTTCAATGACGGTTATTCTTGATCTTCAACTTCCACTTGGCAGTTACCTTCAATTTCCACACGTGATCTTCTACCTGTAAAATCTTATCTATAAGATTATCTACAAAGTCAGATTCTCCCCATTGATTGATTTGTCTGGATGACTGGGGAAATCCTCTAGGGACTCCATCGAGGCTTAGATTTTCTCCATTAAGGGAGAATTCTCTATCGACACTTAGATTTTCTTCATCGACGGGGAGAATCCTCCATCGATTCTCTCCGGGGGAATCTTGGAAAATACTGCATCGAGACTAGATTAGATTTTCTCCATCGACAGGGGAATCCTCCATCGATTCTTTCCATCTTGGGGAATTCTCTATGGGGAGAGTCCTCCATCAAGATTTAGATTTTCTCCATCGAGGGGGAGAATCCTCCATGGAGACTAGATTAGATTTTCTCCATCGACGGGGAGAATCCTCCATCGAGACTGGATTAGATTTTCTCCATCGACGGGGAGAATTCTCCATCGAGACTGGATTGGATTTTCTTTATCGACAGGGAGAATCCTCCATCGAGATATGGATTAGATTTTCTCCATCCACGGGGAGAATCCTCCGACGGAGTTAGATTTTTTCATCGACTAGGGGAATCCTCCATTGGCTGAGTTAGATTCTCGTAGTCGACCATCGACAAAATCAGATTTTATCCATCGAACTAAGTAGATTCTCTCAGTTCATCATCGACTAAATCAGATTTTGCCAGTCGATGATGAGATTTTTGTAGTACTTAACTATTACATTCGTCGATTATGTTCTACTCAAATCACAATCGACAACCCAAAATTACTTGGTGTAAACACATCCTCTATTTCTCTTCTGTATCGAGTCTCACATTTACATACTTTGTTTAATCAAGCCCAGTTGTCCCGGAGCATTTGGTTAATTCGTACAATAACCATGCGACTCTGTGGCATAGTGTCATGTTTATTCCTTTTATTTATGACTTGAATAAGCGATGGTGTAATTTCGACTGGGACTTCTTTGAATACCATCAAGAGAACCACCAAGTTAGATGTTGACCAGTGTTTACACCAGATAATTTTGGGTCGTCGATTGTGATTTGAGTAGAGCACAATTAACGAAAATAATAGTTAAGTCTTGTGGGAAAATCTAATCAAAGATTCTCCCCGATTTTTCCGAGAAAATCTAATCCAGTCTTGATGGGGGATTTTTCCCGAGAAAATCTAATCCAACTCGATGGAGGATTTTTGAGAAAATCTAATCTAAGTCGCCATGGAGGATTTTCCCCGGGGAAAATCTAATCTAAGTCTCGATGGAGATTCTCCCCAATGTAGTCTCGACGGAAGATCCTCCCCGATGGAGAAAATCTAATATAAGTCTCGATGGAGACCGAAGAAAATGTAATGCAGTCTCGATGGAAGATTTTTCCATGTCGATTGAGAAAATCTAATCTAAGTCTCGATGGAAGATTTTTCCAGAGAAAATCTAATCTAAGTCTTGATGGAGAGAAGAAGAAAATCTACTTCGTCGATGGATAAAATATTATTTACTCACTAGGAGAATCTAATCAGTCGATGGAGAAAATTTCGAATCCAGACAAATCAGTCGGGGAGAATCTAACTTTGTGGAATATCTTGTAGATAAGATTTTGTAGGTAGAATATCACAATTAAAACGTGTGACAATTGAAGGTAACTGTGAAGTAGAAGTTGATGATAAAAAATAACAGAATGTGGAAATGGAAGATAATTGTCAAATGGAAGTTGAAGATTAAGAACGCCATTGAAGATTGTCTATAAATAGAAGATAAGACCACAACGTCAATAACAATAAATACAGAAACTTTTGTCTTTCATCTTTTCTTTTTTACCAGCGTCCTGAACCCTTCAACTTCAGTGTCATCGATTTAATTCTGACATTGTTGACACACCTCCGTCCATCCTTAGTGCCGTCAATTCAATTCCGGCATTGTTGACACTTTTGTCTTTTATCTTAGTTATAGGGTAGAATCTCTAGGCAATATTTAGGAAATCTCTTGTACACGACAATTATTCAAAAACTCCGAAGGGTTGTTTGGTTGTATTTCTACTCTCTGTACTCTATTTTTCAAAAATGGAATAAGTGTTCTTGTACTTGTGATAAGATTTATGCACTTGTTCTTTTAAAGATTGGCGACCACGTTTCGTTTACATCGTATTACAATCTACCAATTCCCGATGTGTTAAGACTGGACACGAACGACAGGAATTGGTTGTGGGAGATCTCAAAGTTCATCCAGCTTTAAAGCTCTAAGCTCTTTCAATCAAAGGATGAATCTGTTTGTAAGATCATGGGTGCCCGGGTGTCGGATCAGTGGAGAAAGTGAGCTCTGCACATAATAAACCCCGCCATTCCTTATTTGACGGCACGGGATGATTCAGCTTCGGGACATGATAGGTAAGGCCATTTAGATTATTCAGTTTACAGGAAATCAATCGGCAAGTGTTGGGGAGAACATGGGTATTGTCTGTATGGAGAAGCGACAAGAAAAATGAGGAAGATGGCTAATTGAGGATACACCGTGGGAAATCTCGCCTAAGGCCGTCGTGTCCCTTATTTCTCGAGAAAGTAATACAGAGTACAGTAGTGACTTCCGGTGCGGAAATCGCATATCGGGAGGGGAGGTTATTCTTTCTCAAGATTATATTCTGGACATAAATCAATCCTTTGGCCTAATGACAACCCCTTTGATCACCATCCCACTTTTCCAATTCCCACCTTTGATCTCATACATCGATATCTCCATTTTGCCACTCGTCATGGTGTCCTCGCCGGTCGTCGTGATCTCCCCGACCAGTATCTCAAACCACTGCTCCCTTGGCTTCTCATCCAACATTTCCTGATGTTCCTGGCAGCTCCCGTCGGGCAAAACCAGCTTGAAATTAACCGGGACATGCCAACCGTAACCATTTGCCCGGATCATTACCACGAAGACTGCCCGGTACGTCGTTTGTGGGGACAACGCCGACGTATCGAATCTTACATTAGCCTCTAGCCAACACACATTCACCAGCTCCGCTACCTCAATTAAGTCCTCCCTGCACATACGGAAAAAAGAACGTATGGCATAAGGAACACATGGAAAATGAAGTCTCGGCAATTATTTTTACCTCGGTGCGTCTTTAAGGTAGATCCATCGCCAGTAGGAACTTGTGTCACCCCATGTTATGGTGATGTCCCGGGCGTATAACATGAAGCAGTTTTTGTTCCCCTTCTCGTCCAGCCAGAACTTCTAACAATCATTCCATTGAAAAACCAAAGTTAATCCCCAGTTCTTAACGGCCAAATGACCGTGGCCTGTGAAGCGAGAGCTTGCCTTTTTCTTCTGATTGAGGTAAACCCCATCACGGAGGATTTGATACAGATTCTCTTCAGTGAGACAATCATCGTCGATGGCCATGTCCGAGTCCTTGAGAAGGAACTGGTACTGCGGCAGAACCATTGAACTTTTTCCTTGTGGTTGTTGCGAATGGATGATGGCTTGTTTGTGCTCGGGTTCTGATGCCACCACTATTGGTACTTCTTCCCCTTCGGTTATGGATATATCCGGATGGATGATGGCTTGTTTGTGCTCGGGTTCTGATGCCAACCCTATCGGTACTTCTTCCCCTTCGGTTATGGATATATCCGGATGGATGATGGATTGTTTGTGCTCTGGTTCTGATGCCATCCCTATAGTTTCTTCTTCCCCTTCGGTTATGGATATGTCCCTCACGACATCATTTGACGATGTGTTGCCCATCTTCTTTGAACATCCAAGGAAGGCCTATTCCGACGAATCCGGACTCCACTGCTAATTAATAAATGCAATGTCATGATTGAGACAAGGCAATTCGATGAAGCTTGGAATAATGCTTGTCCTCGTCGAGAAGGCTCCGAAAAGAAAGAGCATCTTTATCTGCGGTGAACTCAGATGGAAAGATATAAGATGCTGGTAGACAAGTCATCCACTGCGTATATGAGGCGGATAGATATTGTAAATGTAAAGGGTGGTTATTTTTTCCACACATGCTCAGTACATCGCCTGCGTGTTCCTCAAAACTATATCCTCCACAGCCAAGGAAAACTGAATCACCCGCAATCTTGTGCAGCCACTCTGAAACTCGTCCTGACCTTCAAGGAAGAGTGACTCAAAGATGCAATGTAGATATGTCCTGAAAGACACATTGATGGAGCATCGAGCTTCCACAATTAAAGCTGAAGTTGTTTCCATCATAGGCGAAAGTGACTGCCCTGACGGAGGCCAGACAATCGCCGATGTAAGGATGTTATAGACGGAGACAATCAGTTCATGAATGTAAGGATAATAAAGAAGAGAGTTGCGATGTTTTTTTTTTTAGGAAAGAATCTAACAAAAGTAAAGGAAATGATTTTGATTTCGAGTCCGGCATCGTTGAGAATCTCTCGACCTTATCTCCTTCACAATCCCACATCATCGTTCAGATATTATCCTCATCTTCTTACCACCAATGAATCCGGAAAAAGGTTTGCTGTTGTGGCCACAGTTTCCAGGAGGCAGAT
Organism: Melastoma dodecandrum; assembly: GCA_029817715.1. Taxonomy (NCBI): domain Eukaryota; kingdom Viridiplantae; phylum Streptophyta; class Magnoliopsida; order Myrtales; family Melastomataceae; genus Melastoma; species Melastoma dodecandrum. Next base: position 1,235,110 of record JARUPY010000606.1, read on the forward strand.
CTCCATCCTTCCATTTCTGGGTGTTGCTGCTAGACCTTCCTTAGCTGCTACGGAGTTCTTCGAATTGCCCAATTCCGGCGGGGTGAAGGCCTTGGAGCTTAGGATTGGGTCCGGGGAGGTTCCTGCTGCTGGAGATGAGGTATAGCAGTTCTTATCCTCACTCGACGAATCTTAGGATTTAAGTATTCTTTCTGGGCAAATTTAGGTTTCAATCCATTATTACGGGAGACTGGCGGCCAAACAGGGCTGGCGGTTCGATTCGTCATATGACCACAAGGACAGGTTTGGAGAGTCCATCCCTTTCGTATTTGAGATCGGGTCAGATAAGGTAATATCTGACTGGAATCAATGATGGTATTCCAGCGAGAGAACTGATGTCAGCGTGATGAATTCAACACCTGATTTTAGGTGATTGCTGGGATACAATCCGCTGTGAGGTCGATGAAGGTGGGCGGCATCAGAAGAGTCGTAATCCCGCCTTCACAGGGGTACCAGAGCACTTCCCAGGAACCAATACCACCAAATGTACTCATCACATGTTCTGCAACGATTCCTTTCCTTTGCGGTCAGCACCGAGTTCAGAAGTTCTCACACTGTAAAATTCGCGTGTTTGTTGTGCTGCAGTTCTTCGATAGGCAGAGGCTTTTCACGACAATATTCAATCCGACACGGCTTGCGAACGGCGAAGGGTCGACCTTAGGCACACTCATTTTTGACATTGAGCTTGTCAGCCTTCGGCGTAGGTAAATCAATTGACTAGGAATTGATTTGTGTTGGATAATGTCGAGAAGAAACTGCATTGTTTCCTTTCTGCAGACCAGGAAAAGAGTGAAACTGCATTGATTTCGTATGCATAGACAGAACAAAGTCCAACCAGACCTTCCAATGTAGCGCATTCCATACGCAGTCGTTGTTCCCGACCATGATCGTTATCTCGACGAAACACTAGCCCCAAGTAAACTTTCCATCAGTCCGATCCGCCTTCGTTGACAGGCAAACCAATGGAACCAGAAGAAGGAAACCCAATTCAGGTTCCGGGTCATAGCCTCAAACCTAGCCATCGACATCAAATCGTGCATTCCGGTCGCTCAGAAAATCCACATCATTGTCGTGTAATACCGGGTATTGGGTCAGACGCGTTAGGATGGTCCAACGTGCTAGGGATTGACTGTTGTAGGTGGGTACAACACAGTTGGGTAAAATGCATTGAATCTTGACTCAACGAACCAATACCCAAACCCAAAAACTCCACGGCCCCTCAAGAATAACAAAGAAAAGGAGAAGTCGACTCTTTTTTTTTCCATCTTTTCTTGTTTCAGATAATTTGAATTGTCATGGATAAAACTTTTATAAAGATTCAAAAGAACTTCACTCTGTCTTTCTTCCTTAATTCATAAGATTTTTGGATTGCCCTATTCGTTCTGAATCAATCCTTTTGTAGTACCAAATAAATACATCTCATTTCGCATCTCTTAACCACGATGCATGAAAGAAAGTATTGGGTTCAAAATTTTTCCATAATGTTTGTTGGATGGGAATCGACGACGGCACTGACAAAGAATCGAGAAATGACGGGACGACGTTCGACGCACAAATTTACGTGATTCGGCCCAAATCGGTCTACGTCCACGGGGAGCTACCTTGATTTTCCATTATAACCAACGAGTTATACGATTATAAGCTCTAAGAGAGTTCCAGCTCGAGTCCTCGTAGAAAGCCTGCACTAACTCGTGGATTTCACATTGAGTCGATCTACACTCTTATTTTTATAGCTCAGGACAATCCGTCTATTTATAATAGACAATAAAATTTAGAACAATATATTTTCAATATTTCGTAATATCACAAAATTTTTTATGTAATATTATTTAACAGATATGTCAAGATTTCAACGGATAAGATCCTGACAATGTTACATGTGTGTGTTTAAGTTATAACCCAAGAACGTTTGTAAGGACTAAAAGAGTTACGATGGTGTGGATGTGGGCCCCAAAAGAAACACAATCATCAAACTCTTCCAAGACCCGACACCCATGACTTGTAGAAAAGGGGGGAGATTGGAATTGAATGAGCCCCAAAGTGGGGGGCTTGAATAATGATATCATGAGGAGGAGGATGGGGGGTGGGGGTTGTCTTTCTAGTGTTTCATTTCAAATTGAGGAAGGTGGGTTGTCATTATTATTTGATTGAATTGCATTGCATTGCATGATCCAAGGGAGGGCAGTTCGTACGATACAACAATCAATCAATGAGATGGGGACCCGAGTTTAAAAAAGAAAAAAAAAAGAGGGGTCAATATTGAGCACTTTGATCATGTGGGGGCAAGACCAAAGGAAATTTCTCGTTGATTCTTACACGACAATCGATTGTACTAACACCCGGAACCTTATTCCAAAACCCCCCGTGTTTCACATTACATAAAGTGGTGGGGGCGTTCCATGTTATCGACCAAGATCAATCGTCTTAGAATTTAATACTATTCGAGTCGAGTAAATAAGTGTTACTTACCTTCTCTAAAGTTTTTATACTCGTTTAATTTTGGTGTCAGAGAGTTTTATCGGGTATCAGTTCAAGTTCATTTGTATGTTTGCCATGAAATTGCCTCATCAAACTTTCGCACCCCACGCTTGTTTTATTCATCCTTTCCAATTTACCCTGTGGGCCAGGGGGGGTGACTGACTAGTCAGGGATGAGTGTGGGTAACCCACTTGAGAAGGACTTTAGTGAATCATCGACATGAGGAGGAATCGTAGACCCACCCCACCAAGAACAAAAGAAGAAGAAGAAGAAGAAGAAGAAACACAAACATAAGTCATTTTCCTAGGTGGGTTGGCAATTGCCATGCAGTTGCCGCACAAAGCCACCAACCGACCCTCAAGGAATCAGAGAAAAGGGTTAAAAAAGTCCCCCCACCCCACCCCCGATTGACGAACAAAACACGAGAGTTGAAAATCATGGGAAATGGTTTGCTGAGTGGCCATTCTAGACATTAAAGAAGGGGACACAAAAATATGGCAACATCTCCACTTCCCCCACCTCCATCCCTCTCTCTCTCTCTCTCGCCCCCTTACCTTTACTTTTTCAAAAGAATTTAAAAAGAAAAAAACTAAGGAGTTGTCATGATTAAAACCACAAACACCCCGAAGCTTCAAAGGGGAGGTCGTCTATCGTATCAAAAAGTCTATAACATCGGTGCGAGATATCCCTGAAGGAAGTGGAACACACGCCAAAAAGCAAAAAGTGGGACCCTCACTATTATTCTTCTTCTTCTTCCTCCATCTGTCCCTATCTCTCCCTTCTTTTTCCTTTTTTCTTAATTCTTTCCCACTTCTCAAGGAATCGAAACTGTTGTCTATGGAGTCTCTTTGTCCCCCCCCCCCCCCCCCCCCAATTTCTTATAGCTTGTCTAATTGAAGCCTAATTCTAAGGATGGAGGTTTTTGGCATTTCCCCCCAGCTTTCCCATATCCCTAGAAGAAACAAGACAGGAAAAAAAACGGGATGGTATCTGTAGATGATGATGATATATGAGAAAAAGATGAGAAGTTCCCTGTGGATCGCATCATTCACATAAAAGAAATAAAAAAAAAAGGAAAAGGAAGATGAGTGTGAAGAAAGAGGAGGATGTGATTGGAGAGGCGGGCGATTCATGCTTCAACTGATGTTAGAACCGGCACATTGTAGAGGATGATCCCCCCCTCCCCTCTCGTTTGACGCACCCTTATTTCAGGGTAATTTCGGTGGGGAGGGTAATTATTGAAGACGACGTTTCCGTTTTGCTTTTTGGTTGGAGCCGTGACTTTCTTAATCAGGCATTACTAACTATTTCGACAAAGAAAAGGGTTCGGATGCGTGAATTGTATGGAGAACACAAAGGCAGCCCACTTCCAGACAAAAACAACACACATGGGGTCTTTGTTTGCTGATTGGGTTGGGTGATTTTGACTTCTACTTCTCTTTTCAGAGGGGACAATGTTGTTTTTTAATTTCTGATGGGTGGGTGGGGGAATAATAATAATATTGGGATATATCTGTTCCAAAGAAAAAAAAGACATAATTGGATTGTTTTGCTTCTCCTTCTTACCCTCTTCCTTCCTTAACAGTTTCTTCTTTCGGTGGGGAAAATAAATGGCCCCCCCCCCCCCCCCCCTTTTAACTAGTACGTGGATTGGATTGGATTCTAAGTGTTAACACGCACACATAAAATGTAGAGAGACTAACAAAATCGAAATGTCATGCTCAAAAAAATTTAAGTGGTCGTACAGTGACAACCCACTAAAGGTGGCTTGCCACTTTTCCTACTTTTTAGGGGCATGTCAGGTGAGTGGGACCCCCCTCCCCCCCGCGTCATCCGTTCCTTTATTATTATTATTTTTATTTTTTGCAACTTAGAATAACCACACACACATACACACAAAAATGTTGTTTATTGAAGATAAGAAAAAGTAGTTTATTTATTATGGGATACTTTTCTGGGGCCGCGGGGGCTCTGTTTTATTAATAATTACTATTATTAGTATCGTTGATTATTCAGACTGGAAGTTTAGGTGCCATTAATTTTTACTGTCGAAGCCCCCTACAGTTATTTTAAAGAAGGGCTGTCGTAGTAGAGTAGTAGTGATCATATATCATAGAAAATCCCCCTTCTGTTGTCGCATCACACAATTCACACGCATAAGGAAAAGAAAAAAAAGATCAAGATGCACCTAATACTAATCTCAAATCCCAATAAATATTTTGTCAAAGTTCACTCTGTACGAACACCCCCACCATCCTTCCTCTCCCTTCTATATATAAAGGGTGTGCCCTTCCATTTCCCTCTCTTTCTTCATTTTGCATGTCCCCCCTTCCATTCATTCCTCCTCCCCTCCCCTCCCCTCCGTTATCTCCCCACCACCGAAGGATTCATTCAATTCAATACAAAGATTAAAGTTCCTTCAAACGAAGGTGAATATGCAAATGGCGGCGATGCATGATGATCATGATGAAGCAGCAGCAGCAGCAGCAGCAGGAGGAGGAGGGAATATCATCCCTCCCTCTCATTTCAACCCCAGGTACCCCCACTTTCGTCCTTTCCCCTTCCCTTTTATTTTAACATCCCTAATCTATTCGTCCCCTGTCCTCTGCTTAACTCCATTCCTGTTCTTTCTCTTTCTTTTTTTTAATTTTAATTTTTTTAATTTGATTTCTCCAGAGAGCTGGCGATGATGAACCACATGGTCATGGTCGGAGGGACCTCCTTCCCTGCCCCACCCACCCCGACTCCCAACTCCCTTCCTTTCGACAGCGGCCTCACCACCACCAACAATATGCCTTCCTCCAGGAAGAGGTCCAGGGACGACTGCTACCCCTTCCCCAACGACTCCCCCCTTGCTCCCTTTGGCTACCGATACCATAATTTCTACGGCAGCATCGGTGCTGGATGCGCCTCTCAGAGGATCAAATCGATGACGACTCCTCCGCGGTTCGAACAGGAAGCCGCCCTCCTGAAGCAGAGGGAGCTCGACTCCCTCATCGCCCAACATGTAAGCTCCTGTTATTATCACACAAGCCTGGGTTTGTTTTCTTCATAGTTTTGTGGGCATATTTGTTTTAAGCGTTTGCTGATAAGGGAATGGGCGCATGCATACACAGAGGTTGAGGGCGGAGTTGGTAGAGCTGGCGAGGCAGCAGGCAAAGGCATTAGCATCCGCGATACGAGGGGCGTTCGCGACAAAGCTGAGAGAAAAGGAGGAGGAGATACAGAGGGTGGCCAAACTCAACTGGGGGCTACAGGAAAGGGTAAGGAGCCTGTGTGCGGAGAACCAGCTGTGGATGGGGCTGGCCCAGAGCAATGAGGCCGCTGCGGATTCCTTGAGGACGGACCTGGAGAGGGTCCTGGCGGGAACAACAGGGGGAGTGGAGGACAACAACGGGAACATCCCAGCAGCAGCAGCAGCAGAGATGGGGGATGAACAAGGAGGAGATGCGGAGTCATGTTGTGGGAGCAACGAGGAGGAGGAGGAGGAGGAGAGGAGGCGGTGTAAGGTGTGCGAGGGCTGGTTGGAGGAAACGTCGGAGGGGGTGGTGATGATGCCGTGCAGGCATGTGCTCATGCAGTGTAAGAGGTGCAACGGTGGTTCGAGCCGACAGTCGTGTCCGATTTGTGGCTCCCAAATCACTGCCACCCTCCACGTTCACCTTCCCCCCAATTAATATAAAAATCCATATTATATTAATAAAATTTTGTTTTTCCTTTTCTGGGGTTAGGGGGAGAATATTGTGGGACCCGATCGTGACGTGACAGGCAACTACTCCCCCACACTTTGATCATATTCACGGGATCATTTCCACATAATTAATTTTTGATCCATCGTTTGTTGTTACGTGTCCATAGGTGCAACGTCGCCTCATAGTCTATCTCCCTCTCAAAGGGGGGGCACCCTTCGTCGTGTTGTGGTCCGAGTTCGACATTTGGACGACGGCTCTTTCTCTTTGGATGTATGTTAATTTAATTTCCATAACTAAAATGTAAACAAATGGAGGTCGAGAGAAAAACGAAAATATATGATAGTGAGCCGCCACCATACTTTTTATCTTTAATTCCTCCGGTGAACCTGAACCTGAAAAGGAGGGAGGGGTGCATACGACATGGTCAAATGATTGCTTAAGAAAATTGACCCATTATATCTTAACAACCCCCTTTGGAAAATTACAACCAAACCCGACACGTCTTACTCTTAAACCTTAACCTTTACAAGGATACTTATCTTTTACTTTCTCGTAATCAATGATGGGGACTTTGGGGAACCTCAATTCATCTTTCTGATGGGGTCGCTCCCCCCCCATTTTCCCTTCTTTTTTTTTTTATCTATTCTTTACTTTGGGGATGGAAATGTTGGGTCGGGGACAAGAACCTCAATCCATAAAGGGAATGAGAGCGTGTGTGATCGTTCTTCCTTTGTCTAGCAAGCATCAATACATAGGATGGTTTTTGTTGACATGGCAAATAATTTTGGGCCTGGGCTTAGAACAGAGACCCGGTAATCCCTCAAGTCACACTCCTAGTCGGCCCAAGATACAGCCGTCTAGGCCGATCCATGACGAAGTCGACTAGGTCGATTTACGACGAAGTCGACTAGGTCGATTTACGACGAAGTCGACTAGGTCGACTTATGAACGGGGTCAACTAGGTCGACTCACAACAAAGGAGTATGGCGATCAAAGTCAACCAAGATGACTCAACAGTAGCTAGGCCTACTAGTGGGGTCAAAGTCGACGGAACTCTGGATAAGTCGACCAAGTCGATCGTAGTCCGTACAGATCAGTCAAGTCGACGAGGTTAAAATAAATTTATTCATTTTCAATCACGTTTGTTAAAGATCGTAACTGATCTTAAATACCTAGGAACGTGATCCCATATATCAAGGGGGTTGTTGAGACACTCCCACGATATTAGGAATCACGATCTACAACACGATCTATCTGTTACGTGTTAATCACGTACAAGTCCTCTATAAATAGCAGAGGAATTCTTCAAGATAAAGACACGACCATACACAGCCAAAGCTCTGAAGTTTGTTCGTCAACCTTAGGAATTAGATACCCTGACCCGGTTTATAGGTCAACTATCCTTCCACCGACAGAGTGAGCTCGTAGGGCCTTTGCCGTCAACCCCCCGCCAGCGACACCACCGACGGAGTGAGCTCGTAGGGCCTTCGTCACAGCTTCCCGCCAGCGACCACCACCGACGGAGCGAGCTTCCAAGGCCTTCGTCAGAAGTTCTCCGCTGTCATAGGATTCCACATCGTTGACACCGTTTACCATTTTCATTTTTGATGGCTGTAAGCCCTTGTTCTTAATTCGTTAGATTGTAAGACTTGCATTTTATTTTCAAATAAATTCGTGCATCTTCTTACTGGCGACCACAACTCGATTCCTGTGAGTCCTTTGCCAAATATTTCCGACGTGATCCGTTCTATAGGCGAACAGTTTTCCTAATGTAATGCTACCAATAGATCAATCTTTAATCACGGATGATTTGACATCTCACTCTTTTAAAAGGAAATTAAATACTGGGGGTGGCTAGCTAGTAGCTTTTAAACCTTAGTCATCGGCCAAAAGATTAGGAGTTCAATTCATGAAATAATTGAATAGGCTCAATCAAACCACTCCACTGGGTGGGAGGAAGTGCTGAAAGGAAGGGCAGGCACTGATTGAGGAATGATAGTTGATTATGGGGTTTCTTACCGGCAACCCCCCCTCATCCTAGGAAATAATAGTCTGGTGAATGTATTGGGGGGATCAAAGAGGTGGCGATTAAGCATCCACTTTTTCACCCTCCCCCAACAAGCATTTTCTTTTGCTCCTTGTGTCAATTAGGGGAATTCCTTTCTCTGATATTAGCATTGGGGAAAAGGTACGACAAAAAAAGAATGATCCAATCAGTCTTGTTCATGTGGGTCTTACTTACTTGTCATAGCTCTTCTTTCATGCAGATAGTCACATTTACTTAGCAATGACGCTCTTCGGGCAAAAGGAATTACGTGCAATTTCATTAGAATGAAAGAGATTTTGGTTGAGATGGGGGGGATGGACGTTTTGCTCATTTTCAATTGTGTTGAGGAATGTATGTGATGGTCACTTTATATGGCAGGGTTCTCTTTTCTTTTCTTTCTTTTCCCTTTCCTTCCTTTTCTTTCCTAGGCGCAAAGTGGGAATTCGGATATGTGATAACAAATGTAGGTAAAACTTCTTGGGAAACAAACAAAAATTCATCTTTCGTTGTTCGTAGCACCGAGTTGACCTGAAAAATTTAAGTAAATTTGAGTTAAAGGCATTATTTGAGGAATTTCAAAAGTTACGTCATATTTGGTGAAAAACTTTTCTCGATGAAAATTAGTTTGTAACAAATATCAACTTCTTGGATTGTGTTCGATCAATAAAAATGTGGGCAAAACTTTTCATAGAAAAGAGGGTACCCCCCCAACCGTGATTCAGGGTCAAGCATCTTATTCACAAATATTTATAAACTGCTTTCACACATCAAGCTAGTAATCAACTGGATCACCGAATGAACGTGTTTTCTATATACGTTTAAAGTTCAGTCACCTCCATCACCCTTAGAATAGAAGGGCCCGTTCTACATCTCAAAGGCACGTGTCTGTTTCGTGCCAAGCACGGTTGTCCCACCTTGGATGCGAAATATAGAAAAAAGACTAACTGATTGACCCTAATCTCCACTCAATTTCATGAACCGGTTCAATGCTTTTTCGCCTTTTCACACCGAAAGCAATTCTTATTGTACATCGACATTGGACGAGCCACGAGTTCACACCTCCGGTCGTTTCAACTGATGAAATATTCTGGCGTACAATTATGGACTGTGACCACAAGTAGAAAAAAATTCAATGGTTACATCCCGATTGCTTCGTTTTTGGAGGAATTAGAGGGGGGAGGGGGGACGGGGCTTGCATCGCCGTGGGATCGACGTCAAAGTGGACTATGTGATCAAACGCAAGCTTTAGCGAAAATCAAGGGACACTGATTTTTACACGAATTCAAAAGGCTGATGGCGGCGTCAATGATCGACATTGGTGGCTCGTACTGGCCGGATAACCTCAAGGCTTGACGGTGCAGTCGTGCCTGAAGCAGCCATCGTATGGCCTTATTGTATCTTACTGTGAGAAATTTCTTTCCCGGAAATATTTTGATGTCCAGCCGCGTTTCCACGATAGACCTCACCATTCTTTAAGCAGCGTCTGTCCAGCTTGTGTCAATATGGCAGGATAGCCCATATCCATTGGTACTCTTTGATAGGCCCAAAAAGGCAAACAATGTTGTTGGTTGAAGTTATTGATTGTTTCTTTCTGTTGCATAATTTGTGTGGTGTGGTCATACTCTCTAACCTACGATTGAGTGGAATCATCATCCAAAATGAATAATGCCTCAAGGTATGTGCAACACCACGTGTGCTTACATCGTGCACGTGCCCATAAAAGACTAAGCATTAATGGACAAGAGCCGGTCAATATATGAAAACTATAATTTATGTTTTCATACAAAATCAAATTGATCTACTTGTCATTAGCAACACATGGAAATGTATTTGTGTGAGGTAATGCATATAATTTCTATAAGGATTACCTTCAATATTGGATTTTTGTTTATATATGTTAAGCAAAACAGAACATCTCCTTTGAAAAGTTATCATTTTCAAGTTTTAGTATATCCTATAATATATATCTTGAAAAAAAAATATCTATAGAATAAAATAAAAAAAAATATCATTAAGCATTATATAAAAAAAATATCAATTACTCGAAAATATGTCAATTTAAAATATAATCAAATAACATCATTTTTCGTATGCTGCTAATTCGGATGAGAATTCTAATACATTTAACCATATCAAGTTTGTGTGTTGGTTGGTGGGTAGTTACGAGGAACATGTACGGTTTTGCTCCATTTGATTCCCCATGTCTAGCAATTCCAAGGAATTTGAGAGTCAGAGGATCATCATAAATTAGAAGAGAAAAAAGGCCGGAAACAAATCGATGTTAGGTCCCACGTTTTTTAGACAAAATTCCAAACCCGACCATATAACATCGCACTACACTTTATATTGGAAAACCTCCCCGTTAGATATTCCAAAACTCGGTAGAGCAAGGGGGATAGCCTCCTGCAGCGATGTTTCTTCCCGAGATCTTCGGATCCTTACACATTTGTACGATGTAGCCGTGTTTAAGCTGCAACTACTTGGAACATCAGTCTCTTGTTGGGGTTCGGTTGTACATAGGTGCATGAGAAAAAAAAAATGCAGTCGATAGGAGGAGGGAAAGGACTTGTTTTCGTATTCTTTTGGGAACTCTTGTCTGATGACCTGACTTGGAAGGTGAAGAAGTCGTCCGAATATTTCCAAGTAAAAAAAAAACAAAAAAAAGAAAACGTATGATTTTATTATTCTCATGATCTCGGGACATGTTTATTTAATCAGTATGTCTAGATTTATTTTACCCGTTAAATGGTTAGTTTAGGAAAGGTTAGTGAGATAATTTACATAGAATGTGAGCGTCTCCTAAAGTAGTGAAATCATCACATCTTAAGGCGTTATAGAAATGCCTGCTAAGGGTGTTCAAAAAGGGATAATAACAATAGTTGCCGAAACCCCTGAATCAAATATTAGTCCGACCAAATATACCACACGAATATCAAGCGCGAAACATGATAAAACCACGAAAATAGATTAAAAAAAAAAAGATGGAAATGAGAAGGAAACAAAAACTCGGTAGGAACGCGGTGGTCTTGGGTTTTGATTCGTTGGACACCCCAAGTTTAGAAAAAAAATTTAATATTAACACATTATTATTAAAAGTAAGAGGGGGGAGGGGGGTTAGGGTGACGCAAGCGATGACGAAAGAGGAAGACAGCCGCAAGTGATGACGCCACGTGTTGCGTCATCCCTGCCCCCAACCCATAACACCGGATATTTCCACCTCACCTTCCTCCTCCGGGTTGAAAAACAAGACTATAAGATTGAAATAATAATAATAATAATAATTTACAATAATAATACCCTTTCCTCACTTTTGTCTTGTCTCCTCTCCCTACTGCGCCTCTGTTGGTCCAAACTAGGGGTGAGTATAGGTTTCGATTAAAACCGAGAATCGGTCAAAATTAGTGTTATAGGGTCGGTATCAGTACAGGCTCTCGAATAGACGGGATATGTTCTAGGTTCTAAATTTTTGAAAATCGACAGTACCAAATATGGTTCCAGATTCTCACGGAACCAATATGGAGAACCTGAAACCTGACATAATATATTTTAATATATAATTTATATAATATATTTTTATAATATATTTATAAAATCATTATTCTCTATTTACATAAATAATTTTTATTTTAAAATTATAAATATTTCTTATTTATATTTAGCAATTTTGTGCATAGTTTTATGGTTGCTTACAAGCATGGTAGTCAAAATCGAGATCCTACGCGGGATCGGAAGGGAGCTGTGAAATCGTAACTCGTGGGATCGTAAGTAAAATCGAAAGAGTTTACAAAATTGTAATTCGAACAACACATAAACGCACATTGTAATAAATAACAAATCACATCAAGAGCACAAAGAACATAAAGAAACAAGTCTTTAATCATAAAAAATTGCATAACAAAATGTAAAGCCATAAGACAAATAATATGCTCCCAAACAAAACACACCATAAAAGTCCTCTAAAGTGACAAGTCTTAAAAGCATAACAAAAATCTAAGGATCCAACAAAGCATTCATATTTTGATCATAATAATCATCTCCCTCGTCGGCCATATCATCTTCATTCTCCTCCTCGGGTACATCATCTTCAAATCTTATAATATGCAAATCATCACCAACACTACTAGCTCCCGCTTCATCTCCAACTCGCAGAACATCTTCATTTATAGTGTCAATCTCCTCTTCTAAGTTTTGCGCATCTTCATCACTAAGGATCCATTCATCATCTAAGGAAAGATCATCAATCTCATAATCCTTGGGTGTTCTTGTTTGCTTATTCTTTCCCAACTTCGAGTTAGCCATCACAAAAACTACATCATTCATAGTTTTCTGTTTCAAACGGTTTCTTTTTTTTGTGTAGACCTAAACAAACACAAGAAGACAAGTAATGGAAATAATCAACTTCAATTTACTAGGAACTTTAAGTTAAATAAAATGTTTATGATGTGAAAGTTACCATCTCAAAAGCACTCCAATTTCTCTCGCAACCAGAAGAGCTGCACGTAAGGCTGAGCACGCGAATAGCAAATTTCTACAACTCTGGATATTGACTCCCATAAGACTCCTACCGTTGTGCCGCTGTTTTGGTATTAAGTGCTTGCTTAGTAACTATACTTCCGAACATCCCTGACTTGCTTTTAAACTCCTCAAGTTGAGAATCAATCTTGGATATCTCTTCAACATCTCCCCCAAGCTTCTGCATGCAATCATATAGTCCCTTTTTCACTTCATAGTCAGCTTTGAAATCGGAACCATAATGTAGTTTAGGATTCAAATAATAGCCTGCTGCATGAAGAGGCTTATGCATCTGATTATCCCATTGTTGATCAATAATTTCCCACAATGGCAGATAGCTGAACAATGAAAATGATAAACATATTTAATTTCAAAATTAGCTAGGAAATAAAAATAAGAATAACCAGATTTACCTTCTCTTGACTCCATTGAAGACACTTTGAATCTTTTCTTTAGCTTTGTTCATCTCATCGTAAATAAACCCCATTGCTGGCTTCTCATCAGAATCAACCAACCTTAACACTTTGATCAAGGGAAACGCACCCTTTAGACAAATGACAATGCTCTTCCAAAACGTCTTATCCGTAATCATTTCTTCAAGATGTTTCCCTTCATTTGTCTTTGCACATTGGTTGGCCTTCCACTGATCGGAAGTAAACATCCTCACCAAAGCTCCTTTGTTGTCATTCAAGCATCCCAAAGTGAGATATGCAATTGTAAAACGAGTCGCACCTGGTCTCACTAAATCATTTCCATTGGTGAAGCTTTGTAACATCGAAATGAGAGATGTTCTTCCATAGATGTAAGTTGTTATCTTCTTTCCACTCGAGATGGTCTCCCTGGGAAGTGGTATTTTTTTCTCAAAGTCTTCCAACATTAGATCAATGCAGTGGGCAGCGCAAGGAGTCTAATATAAACTCTTTCTTTTCTCCATCAATAACTTTCTCGCTGCCTTGTAATTTGCCGCATTATCCGTAACAACCTGGTTAACATTCTCTTCTCCAACCTCCTCAACAACCTCGTCAATCATCTCATAGATATTGTCGCCATTCTTACAAATGTGAGAGGCATCTATGGATTTTAAGAAAACGGTACCTCTTGGACTATTAACCAGAAAATTTAGAATAGTCCTCCTTCGCTTGTCGGTCCATCCATCAGTCATGATAGAGTATCCAAAGTTCTTCCAATGATTCTTATGCTCCTGAATAGCCTCTTTAGTCGAATCAACTTTCTGCTTCAAATACTTCACTCGAATCTCATGGTAAAAAGGTGGCTTGAACCCAATTCCATGTCTAGCAACCAGTTCAAGCATCTTTTGATATTCTTCACTCCTTGCCACATTGAAGGGAATGGCATTGTTGTAGAAAAAAGAGGCAATTGCTTCCGAAGCCTCCTATCTAAGTTCCTTCTTGAATATGGTATTGATCGTTTGATGAGAACTTACACTTTTTCTGAACATATTCTTTTCGGATTGAGTGGAATCTGTGCTTGCTTGCCCATCATCAAACGAAGACAACTTTGACTTCTTAAACAATCTTTCTTGCAAAGTACAAACAATCTCCATCATCAGGGATTGCTCTACACGCTCCAACATCTTTATTTGTTCCGGCAAGATGATGCTTTAATCTGTAAACGCCTCCACTCATCACTTTCTCATAATATTTGCACTTAATGATTCTCGGATTGCTATCAACAGCGATACCATGCTCCCAGGCCACATCTTCCCTAGCTCCAAGAGCATTTTTTGGAGTCTTGTGTTTTGGTGCAGGTGCGACACGTGAAGAACTATCACTTTCAGACATGGTTACCTACAGACCAACAACAGACAAGATAACTTAATCGGTGTTTTGAATACCAAAACAATTATACGATAAAAAGATGAGGCTTTTCCAGACCTTTGTATGTTCCTGTTACATTCCAAGGGGCAAAGGAACCCAATTCACTGCCATCTTTTCTAACTAGCACACCCTGCAAGAAACAAGCCCAGTATCAATAACAAATCAAGCAGCAAACCCAAATCCAAGCATGGGCAGTCTAACTCCACCGATTTAAATCGATAAGTTTGAATAGCAATAGAACTCCAACTACTTTAACTTCTCGCATTACACAAACTCCACTGATCTAAACCATATGTTATGACATGTTCTGCAGGATGTGATTGTAAAGAAAATTCAATCCTAACCTTGACGATTTATACTCCACCCCGTTCCAAGAAAGCACAATTACCAGGGCCATGCCCAGGAACGAAGGTCGCAATACTACCAACTACAACTGCCCGCCACAATAACGAGAAACAAGGGAACATAATTGTCCCCTGACCAGCGATCGAAGTTTGACTTTTCTCCTTCTTCGTTTTCTTCTTGCTATTGGTCTCTGTTAATTGGTTTCTCTATTCAGTTCGAAGGATTGGGAAGAATTTGGGGGTTAAATTGGGGGCCGCAGCGAGATAACAGAAATAGGGTTTAGAGAGAGAAATATTTTTTGATTTCATTATTTAATAATATAATTCTAATCTACGATTTTAAAATATCCCATTACGATTTTAACTACGATTTCGCTCCCACGATTCTACACTCGATCCTACGATCCCACTATGATTTTACCTGATAGCGTTTTTATGTGCGATTTAACTCGCGATGTCCCAAAAAATCGTAAACTTGTAAGATTTTACGAGTAAAATCGCGATTTTGACTACCATGCTTACAAGTTTCTTTACGGATACCCGAACCTGTCATCCCCTTGCCATCTTCACGAGGCCTTAATCGGTTCGCTTGAGGTTTTTTTCGATTAGAGTAATGCTTGAAGTATTTTTAGATTAATTGGAGGCTTGGGGTTTTTTTAGATTGATTAGAGTAATGATTAAGGTTTTTTTAGATTAATTGGAGTAATACGGTGATTTAATGTAAAGTGTCTCATAAAGAAATGGAACTGGAACCGGTACCAGAACCGACGGGTTGGTTCTTGGGGGTTCTTTGACTCACAGAGTAGGTTCTATGTTCTAAAAATATGGAACCGACTATTACATGATAGTTTCCGGTTCCACGTCCGGAACTTGCCCACCCTGGAACCTGCTCACCCCTAGTCGAAACGGTCCAGAATTTTTGGTCAATTACGTAGAATAAATAAAGATCACATTATAGAAATATCACAAATTAATAATGTATCATCCTTCATGCTAATAATAACATTCTCCCCACCTTTTCATTGCTTTTCATTTTTTTGTGGGCATTGTTCTTAAAAAGTGAAGAAAAGAGGTCAAGTGATGATAAATAAAAATGTTAATTTTGAATTAAACGGGATGCGCGTTGGAAACGGTTAAAATGTCGTATACATAAGCTTAAAAATCGACGAAGTTTAGTACATTTTCCAAATTCATCCCAAGGTAGTTTAGTAACGGGCCGATGGGCTTAATACATATTTAGTATAATTGTACAAACTTTTACTAAATTAGTGTCGGTAAATTACTAAACTTTTACTTCTTAGTACATTTTAACAAAATGGCCCCTTAATGGGATGATATTTTAGTAAATAGTTGGTAAAAATGTACTAAGTTGTATAATTTAGTATTTTTTTACTAAAATAGTTTGCTAAATTATTAAAATTTTTATTAGTTTTTAGTACATTTTAACGAACGAGCTCTTTAATGAGCCGGTTTTTTAGTAAATTGTTAGTAAAAATATATTAAGCCTATTACTGTACTGTTAATATTTTTCTACTAAAGTAGTTCGGTAAATTACTAAATTTCTGATTAGTTTAGTAAAATGTTAGTACATTTTTACTGTAAAATATTAAACCGTTTACTAAGTTCACAACCTTTTTAATACTTCCCGAAAGTTAACCTAGCCGGAATCAGATCGAGTCCACAGGTTTATTGTCACATGTTTGTGCTTATCCGCATGCCTTAGGCCAATAGGTTTATTGGCATGAGTCCGGATTCATGACTGGATCGGGTCCAACACTCGTTAAACAAAAGCAAATATTTTGGAGCAAACGCCACCTCCTTTCTCGCATGTTAGAATGTAACAGTCGGTAAATAGCAATCCCCGAACCAACTATTTTTTTCGACTTAAACAGCTTTTATAAATAAAGTCGGTGGCGACTCCATTTAGTTTACCTAGGTTAAACAACAACAACCTTTTTACGGAGCTATTTTGGATGAGGAACTGACCACACGAGTCGCTCCCGATTTCTCCCGAAAGTTCCTTCTTCGGATTATGCTCCGCCTTTCGCCCGCCACCTCATAGGAAAACAGAGACGGTCGGTGAGGGCCCGAGCAAGCCCAGTTAGGAACCCTGGGAGTGATCATCCAATTCCCTTCCGCAGCGTCCGATGCTCGAGTCGTGACGTCGACCGGTTGGGCCTTGGGGAGCGGGCCCGGATCCTCGGGTTGTTCGAACCGCCACGCGCGTGCTAGGCCGGAAGGCGCACGTACATCCCGGATGGCGACTCAGCTGGGGACTCCACATGTGGATTCTTTTTTAACGCTCTTACATTTTCAATCCACATGCGGAGAGGATTTTTTGTTTGCGCATGTACTTGCTTGGCTCGGTACCCTTTGTTTGCTCTCATAGTTGTGTTTTTTTTACCGCTTTCCTAGGCATGTCTAGGTGAGTCCCTATACCCGGGACTAGGATTTTAGGGGGTCAACGAAATGCACGGCCTCGCTGCTTTCTGCGGCTAGTAGGCTATGGACCGGGACCCCCCTCCCTCTGTCCGAGGAAGGTTTATAAATCTTCATCCTGGAGTCTAGCATTGTTTGTCCACTACAGGTACCGGACGCCGCATATGCATTTGTTTGTTACTAAGTGACTACTACCCGTGCAGGGACATGTCTCACGTACGCGTTGCCTGCGATAAACTGTAGAGCTTTGCAGCGGTTTGGGTTAATCATAGAAGACTTCAAGAATTCTCTTTTCTCCCTCCCTACCTATTTATTGCTTACTGCATTCATGTATTCACATGACCACATGAGTGTATGTTTGATTGCAGTAGTTACATTATCATGTCATTCACAGTAATTGCTCCATTGCATCACTACGTCTCATTTACAATTGCAGTTACATAATGCATAATTTCCTGTATATACGAGTGCTATTAAGTATTATCACAAATTTATCATGCATCGATTACATTATTGCACGATACTAATCCAAACATTATCTCTGTTTTCCTTCCCGGGTTTAATTCTTCAACATGGCTCATCCAACGGGACTAGGGACAAAGCATGACATTACAAATCTATAAGCACAAGAATGCCAAGGATTTATTGACGATTACCAAGGCCCAAAGTCGAACATCTAACAACATGAAGACCTAAGTTTCCATTACGGCTAGCAAGGTCCAAAGCCGTGCGTCAAACGACATGAGCCTAAAGTGATATCAATGGCTACAAAAGTACAAAGACAAGCACGAACACCAAAGATCACCCAACGGCTACCAAAGTTCAAAGTCGAATCTACAACAACTTGAAAACCCCAAGGAGGTTACATCTCACCAGCCAACCACAGTCAACATCGGAGCTAATGACGAGCCCATAATGCTGTTCACGGACATGCTATGATCAGACACACCGGGAACATCATGCCCCTACTGATCCGAAAACTGCTCCAAGGAAACAGAAGCGATTCCACTACGTCATTAGTCGGCACAACTTCGGCACCAACGAAAATTTCTATTCCAAACAAAGACGATTTCCCAGCATACAACACAAGCATCGATCCTCAACATGGGGCAGTCTTTCAATCTACTTCTCAAACTCTCACCCTCGACATCAACAATCCTGAGAAGAGTTACAAGAGACAGATCCTCTAACTTACATCCCGTCGTTGGCTTTCTTCACCATGCCAACAAAGCATTCTAGCATAAGGGGCAAACCTCGGCCTTCCCAACGACCCCGCGATATCAGGACTCCTGCAATCAATCAACCTTCAAATACGATCACTCGACGTATACGGACATTCAACCTCATTGTTTATACAATAATAAGAACTCGACGAACACCGGATCCAAAGCATCCCCATGACCAAAACATGAACATGGACTAGATCGTTCAAGAGATGGCGAATACGTAGAATGATTTGCATCAGAAGCTCCCATTCGCATTACTCGCCTGCCAACAACTCAAGACATGTTTGACGGGGCTACCGATGTTCAAACAACCAGCACCGAGGCATCCATTTATCTCACAACAAAGATGAATCGTCTCGGCCAACGCTTACATAACAGCTTCCCCCACACCAAAGAATATGCAATCTATCCTAACGATGACGCATACTCGGACTGCGGCAACTCCCATCAAGCTCATCCACGATACCTAAGTGATCAATCCAGCAAAAATTCAATCACTGCTTCTCTAGAGCTCGTCCCAAGGAGAAGGCTCACCACATGAGAGGCGAGTTACCCGCCTAAACCCACCTCAATGGGCAATCAACAATGCACATCCAAGAATAATCGACTTGACTATTAAGGAGACGTTTGCTATCAATTGCACCCTTTCTAGAAAGCAACCACGTTAACGGAAAAAAACCGTCACAAGCACTCAATGCAGACACTCTTCAATGTTACTACACATGAAAGGGAGTATTTGTTCCTCGATCAATACTTTCCTATTTGTGAAAATAAGTTATATGAGCTCACTTATTTTATCCCTTATCGCATGTTGACGAAGGCGTGGGTGGCAGGGTGGTAAAGTTTCGAGCGAAAGCCTTAAAACAATTGTCAGCCAAAGCTTCGAAATATCTTTCATTGTCAACAAAACAACCAAACAACATGAAAGGAAGTATTCGTTGCCAAGTTAATACTTTCTTTGCAAAAAAAAAACATGTTACATGAGCTTACATGTTTCTTGCCCTACGTTCGTCTCATAGGTACAGGATTATCCTAAGCGGACAACAACAGGCGGGGGCGGCAGGGTGGTAAAGCTCCAAGCAATATTGGGGCAAAAATTCAAGCAATCTTGGAGAAATCTTCATTTTCAAGACGACGAATCACATAAAAAGGAGTATTCGTTCCTTAACTAATATTTTCTCCGCAAAACAGGTTACACGAGCTTACTTATTTTGCCATTCGGCTTGTCTCGTAGGTACATCAGCATCCTAGGCAGACGACGAAGGCGAGGGTGGCAGGGTGAAAAAGTTTCGAGCTAAAGTTTCGAAACAACCTTCGTTGGCAAAACAACGACGACAACAAGACGAGAACAATCCTGGGGCAAATTTTCGAACGATCCTGGGGCATATCTCCGACTGATCCTGGGGCAAATCTCCGAGTAATCCTGGGCATATCTCCAAGCGATCTTGGGACGAGACTGAGCAGTCTTGGATAACTCTTAGTTGACAAAACAACAAATAACTTGAAAGGGAGTATATGTTCCTTAACAAACAGTTTCTTTACAAAATAAGTTATATGAACTTATTTGTTTCACCCTTCGGCTTGTCTCAGAGGCACATAAACAAACTAAGCAGACGAGAAGGCGAAGGTGGCCAAATGGAAAAGTTTCGAGCTAAAGTTTCGAAACAGCCTTCGTTGGCAAAACAATGACAATGACAACACGAGAACAATCCGGGGCAAATATTCGAGCGATCCTGGGGCAAATCCCTGACCGATCCTAGGGCAAATCTCCAAGCGATTGTAACGCAAATCCCGACCGATCCTGAAGCAAATCTCCAAGCAATCGTAAGGCAAATCCCCGACCGATCCTTTAGCAAATCTCCAAGTGATCATGGACATATCTTCGAGTGATCATAGGGCAAATATCCAAGCTATCGTGGGACAAGACTGAGCAATCTTGGTTAATTCTCCGTTGACAAACCAACGAATCACATGAAAGGGAGTATTCATTCCTTGACTAATGCTTTCTTCGCAAAAAGAGTTACATGAGCTTACTTGTTGTGCCATCCATGCTTATCTCAGGGAATACATGAGCGTCCTAGACAAAAAATCAAGACAATCAATAAATTTCAAACTGGAGCTTCAAAACAATCTTTGTTAGAGAACTTCTTATCATCCCCAAGGAACCGGTGCAAAAACGTTGACAATACACATGAAAAGGGAGAATCATACAAATATTACTCTCTTCATCAAGCTAAGTGAAATTACATGAGCTCATTTCGTTTACGTCCTTTGTCTCGTGGGCATGTACAAGAGCTCCTCACATGAATGGTACACAACTCTTCTGACAAAGGCGATGGGCAAAACTTTAAGCTTAAGTCTTGTCACAATTTCGTCAAATCTTTCGATTCCTATGGACAGAGATGCACTGGAGAAATTATACAAAGGGAAGTGCCAAAACCCTACGCTACTTTACCTTTCTTATAAATGAAATTACATGAGCAAATTTCATTTCTACTCTAAAAGAATCAAGTTACACGAAGACACTTGTTTTCTTATCATCTGTTTGATAGGTACATGAGCAACCTTATACAACAGATACAGAACGAGAGTAGTCACTTCGTTAAACCTTCGATTCCATCGGACGAAGACGCAATGACGAAACCATGCAAAAGGGAAGTACCGAAACTCTACTTCACTTTTCTTACAAATGAAGTTACATGAGCAAACTTTATTCTTACTCTAACAAAAACAAGTTATATAAACTTACTTGTTGCTCGTCATCTATTTGATAGGTATATGAGCATCCTTACACAACAGACATTAGGCAAGAATAACGATTTCGTCAATCCTTTGATTCCTACGGACAAAGACGCGATGACGAAACATAATAAGGGAAGTATCAAAGCTCTACTTCGCCTTTCATATAATTGAAGTTACATGAATAAACTTCATTCTTACTTTAAAAGAAACAAGTTATATGAGCTCACTTGCTATCTGCCCTTTGGCGAGTGCAGTGTAGGTACATGAGCATCCTACAATACAGACAAAGGCGCAGGTGGTTTGGTGGAAAATTTCGAACCACAGCTTCGAAATTGCCTTTGTTGTCACCAAAGATGACCATATTAAAAGAGAGTATCATCTACACTACCCTCTTGCAAAATTTCTTCTCATTCCCCAAATTGAGTCACACATCCATTTCCCCAGCTGGAACCATGCTTCTATTGGTTCCATTGGTTCGCCTGTCAACGAAGGCAGATCTGACTAATGGAAAGTCTACTTGGGGCTAGTGTTTCGTCGCGAGAACGATCATGGTCGGGTCTGCGTATGGAACGTGCTACATTGGAAGGTCTGGTTGGACTTTATTCTGTCTATGCATACGAAATCAATACAGTTTCACTATTTTCTTGGTCTGCAGAAAGGAAACAATGCAGTTTCTTCTCGACATTATCCAACACAAATCAATTCCTAGTCAATTAATTTGCCTACGCCGAAGGCTGACAAGCTCTATGTCAAAAATGACTGTGCCTAAGGTCGACCCTTCGCTGTTCGCAAGCCGTATCGGATTGAATATTGTCGTGAAAAGCAGTGTCGGGTGGGTGGGGCAGGGAAGGAGGTCCCTCCGACCATGACCATATGGTTCATCATCGCCAGCTCTCTCGAGAAATCAAATTAAAAAAAAATGAGAAAGAACAGGAATGGAGTTAAGTAGAGGACAGGGGACGAATAGATTAGGTTGGTGTGGCCACCCGGGACACGAGGCAAAATGATTTTATGAAATATTTCTAGAAAATTTCCTAATCTTTAGAGATTTACCCTAGCTATATAAAGAGATTCAACGTGAATTCAAAGGAGTGGGCCAGTGAGGAGAGGAGAGGAGGCTAGAGAGAAGAAGAGAGCCGTCGAGAAGGGAGTTTTACTTTTCTTAGGATGGTGTCTAGTTATATTTTTTGGTTTTTCGTCAATCCATGATGAACTAAGTTTTCATTATAGGGTTACGACAGAACCTGATATGCTGCGAGATTACTTTTGACTCTCTTTGATTTAATGCGTTTAAGACTTCGTTTACTTATTTTATCCTCTGTTTAATGCTTGCGGTTGCTTGATCAACAATTCGTATTGATTTCTTAACCATCTGTTCTCGGGATGGGAATTTTTGATTAAAAGTAGGATAAAAGAGCCTAGGCTAACGTCGATGAAACGGGTTAATTTAATGAGTACTGTATGAATATATTACTTATCTTAGGAAGCCAGATTAAGGTCGGAACTTAATGAACTTGATTCAACTATTAATTCCCATAGGAATATGGGGGATTTGGCTGGGTTGGATATTTCTCTTATGTCGGTCGGAAGATGCATAAGTGTGGCTGAGAATCTTAGGTTAGTAAACATGTTTTGAACAATGTAATGGTAAAGAGAGGGTTGAGTGATATGGTGAAATATCGAAGAAAGACGTGATCCTACTCATTTGATTAATCTCGTATTTTTTTGCTGTTTAGTTTCTTATCAATTTATTTTTTTCGAATTCTCATTTTACTTGATTTGACTACATCGTGGTTGTTTACCATTGATCGGTAGGATTTTTCTGAAATAATTATCCAAACGACTTTTACTCATTACTTTATTAAGTATGCGATCCGTGTACTTATTCGTACCATCGAACAACCACAAGCGTAAACAACAAAACATCGGGTCGAGTAGCTAGGTGATAAATACTTTTTACTAAAAATTACCATAATGAATAAGCCAAACAACCCCAAAGCTTGTGCTCATTCGGGAGGGGGAAGAGGAAGAGGAAGAGTTTTATCACACTCCCCCTCACCCCTTTTCCATTATTTGTATTCCATACATTAAACTAGATGGATATCATATGTTTAATTAGACAGAGCCACATAACTATGTAATCAAATCAATTTGGGATTTGTAATATTTATGTTTTGTGGGAAGTGGACGGTAGAAATGTCAAAGGAAGGGGCTGTTGGTTGGTTGTCTTGGCTGTAGTTAATCCTTTGCCCAAGCCGAGAAGCTTGCGAGACAAGTTTGAAATTGAAGCCCGGCAAAAATCTTTAAAGAACCAAATTAAAAGGGAAAAAAAGGTTATGGGAATGGGGAGGGGAGGGCATCATCACGTATAATCCAAAATATAATTTCCTTTTCTTCTTTAATTTTGTAGAAATGTTGTTCTATAATCCAATCATGTTGAAGTCCATGTGTCTTTGCAATTATATATACATATATAATCAGAAATATCCTACTTATATAATTGGTTTTGTTTCATTATATAGCTTTCACGGAAACTAATAAACTTCAATATAAACACTTAAAATTAATCATAAATAAGAGGATGATTAATTCAAAACTCTTTTCCTTCGATTATTCTTTTTTCTTCTTCCCTTATTAATCGACTCTTTATAAACCCAAAACAGAAACATGAAGAGACGTTGGTATAATTCTGCCCCCAAGTGTTCGCCGCGGATATGAAAATCTTTGAAACTCTCTCTTTTAGGCTTGATACAAAGAACCTTCTTCTTCTTCCTCCTCTTCTTCTCCTAGTTTTTTTTTTTCAGTTTTAATTTGATTGTCAACAGAAGGGTTGTTTCGAGTATTCAATAATGAATAATTCATTCATTGATTTGAATATGAACAACAACGAATGACTTATCACTACCTTAAAACAAAACTCAATTGTATTCCAAAGATACATTAACTCATTTTTATTATATCTCACTTTTGTTCTAAAAAATAAAATGTTCTCTGTGGACCTTGAGATTACTGATTTAATAGGATTATTAAGTAAAGAAACGAACGTAATAAAGAAACTTTGAATTGATAGGATTATCGTCCCGTGGTCGTCCATAATAAAGGAACTGTGAATCGATAGGATTATCGTTCCGTGGTAGTACATAATAAAGAAACGAACATCGGTAAAGTTTGGCAAGAGTGAGTGAGATCCGTCCTCCTTTTCTCTGTCATGATACGATGTCGTCCATAATAATAATTAATTAGAAAAAAACATTTGTCGGCCCTCCATTTCTCGATCCAGGTCACGAGGAAAGAAGAAGAAGAAACATATGTTTTCTGCCGTGCCGTCCCAGAAAAACAGAAGCAGCAGCAGCAGAAAGAAGAATAAGAAGAAGCATATGTTTTCTGCCCGCCTTTCCTACCGCAAAACTTGCACAGTATGCCTCATTAACCTTGTCCGAAATCGGTGGCCCCAGGACCTGGTGTATACTCTCATGCTGGGTAAAAACCAGGGCTGCCCTCGTGGCGAGGAGGACATTCTTCCCCTAATTCGACAAATATCCTGTCGACCGCCATCACCGTGTCCCTCCCCAGTTTGGACCAATTCCTGAAAGGGAGGAGGAGAAACCCCAGTCACGTATTCCAAATTTGCCAAAACTGGTCAATACACACTCATCTATTATAAAAACCCTCAAAGGAATACCCTGCACGGGATTAATTAATAACCTAATAAGAAAACACCTTCGACTACCACTCCTGGGAATTTTGTTAAAAACCCTTACCCGGTGCTGGGTTCGAACCTAAGGCCGCAGACTTGTTTCGCTTCATCCAGAGCATTTGTATACTCTTTCACCTTCTCCGCAGTATCCCGTCCCATTCGATATTCTGCTACCCTCAGCTCGGATGGCTCAATGTCGCTGAAGATGGGAAGGAGCGGCTTCCCCATCTCTATAAGTCTGACGAGCTCGTCAAGACAATGCTGTGACTGGCCAAACCTAGGGGAGAAGATGATGATTCCGAGCTTGCTCTCACAGAGTGCCTCATCGATCCCATCGGGAATCTTCTCCCCGGGCATCAGGGTCTCAACATCCAAGAAGGGAGAGTACCCTCTTCCTCGGAGGTAGTCATAGATCAGGCCCGCCTCCTTGACCTTGGTATCAGTCCCGCGGTGAACAATAACCATGTCGAATGGTTTCCTCGGGATTTTGATCCGGCAAGGTTTAAGAACCGACGGATGGCCGGGTCGTTGGTGGAGACGTAATGAGGGTTTGGCTACTGCAAATGTGATCGGGTGGTGCTTGGGGAAGTGGAGGCCAAGGGGGTACATGTTGCAGGTTTGTGCTTTGTTGGGTGTCGTTGGGGTTGGGCAATGCACATTTATGGTAGAGGGCCGCGTTCTTCAATCCCTGGGCAGATAAGAGGGTGATCTCCCTTATGTGGGACCACGGGATCTTCGGACGCACACCCCCACGAGTATTATACCACCGCGACCTGAGAGTTGGTCCAATTTTTTCTAAATTTCTGGAAAGTAAGGAGGTCCATTGTCCATGAATAGTGACTAATGTAGTGACAGTCACTATCCATGGAGGCCCCTCCATGGACAATAGACCTCCTTACTTTCCAGAAATTTAGAAAAAATTGGACCAACTCTCAGGTCGCGGTGGTATAATACTCGTGGGGGTGTGCGTCCGAAGATCCCGTGGTCCCACATAAGGGAGATCACCCTCTTATCTGCCCAGGGATTGAAGAACGCGGCCCTCTCCCTCAGTTTAAACCTTAACCCTTAAGAAGGGGAAAAAAGAGAAGTGCGTGTGTGAACGATGAAATGTCACAACGCCCCGCATCCCCTCCCATCAAGTGTAATTTTGGCCAAATATTGGACATTTTTTAAAAAATGTCCAAACATTAATCGTACTTTTTAAAAAATGTCCAATCTTTCCAATCTTAGGACAACGATTGCACATTTTTTTCCAATCTTAGGCCAAAGATTGCACATTTTTTATTGGACATTTTTTAAAAAATGTCCGAACATTAATCGTACTTTTTAAAATATGTCCGATCTTTCCTAGGTCAAAGATTCTCGGACCTTTCCAAACACTTATGCATCTTTTGACCTACACAAGATAAATACCCGACCCAGCCAAATTCCCTATATTCCTATGGGAATTAATAGTTGAATCAAGTTCATTAAGTTCCGACCTTAATCTTGCTTCGTAAGATAAGTAATATATTCTTATAATACTAGTTAAATTAACTCGATTCATCGACGTTAACCTAGGCTATTTTATCCTCCTTTTAATCAAAAAATTCCATCCCGAGTTCAGATGGTTAAGAAATCAATATAGATTGTTGATCATGCAACCACAAGCATCAAACAGAGGATAAAATAAGTAAACGAAGTCTTAAACGCATTAAGTCAAAGAGAGTCAAAAGTATTCTCGCTGCATATCAGGTTCTGTCATAACCCTAGAATGAAAACTTAGTTCATCATGAGATTGACGAAAAACCAAAAAATAAAACTAGACATCATCCAAAGAAAACTAAAACTCCCTTCTCGACGGCTCTCTTCTTCTCTGGCCTCCTCTCCTCTCCTCTCTGTCCCGCTCCTCTGAATTCATGTTGAATCTCTTTATATAGCTAGGGTAAATCTCTAAAGATTAGGAAATTTTCTAGAAATATTTCAGAAAATCATCGTGCCTCGTGTCTTGTGTGGCCACACCAACCTTTCTCTAGTGAGCTATTTCGCTCGTGTGGCCACATCACATCTTCATGTGGCCACACAAATCATTCTGTCCAAGTCTACGCCTCTGATAGGGTATCTCTTTTCCTTTTAAATACTCTTGATAGCTATTTCCGTCCATTCTCTTGAGATCTCCTATATCTTTCCATGATAGCCATCGATCAACCGTATCATGCATTAACCTTCGCCTATAGAGGTTTCCTCATTCGCTCAATTTACTGTCACTCTGTCTATTTGTGTAGCCTAGTGACCTTTGTCACTTGGTAACTGTTTCATCCGCAAGCCTTCGCATGTCGTGTTTCTACGACTGCCTCACTAAAAACCCCAGGTACCCCCACTTTTGTCCTTTCCCCTTGCCTTCTATTTTGACATCCCTAATCTATTCGTCCCCTGTCCTCTGCTTAACTCCATTCCTATTCTTTCTCTCTCTTTTTTTTTTAATTTGATTTCTCAAGAGAGCTGGCGATGATGAACCACATGGTCATGGTCGGAGGAACCTCCTTCCCTGCCCCACCCACCCGACACGGCTTTTCACGACAATATTCTATCCGACACGGCTTTCGAACGGCGAAGGGTCGACATCAGGCACACTCATTTTTGACATAGAGCTTGTCAGCCTTCGGCGTAGGCAAATCAATTAACTAGGAATTGATTTGTGTTGGATAATGTCGTGCAGAAACTGCATTGTTTCCTTGCTGCAGACCAGGAAAAGAGTGAAACTGCATTGATTTCGTATGTATAGACAGAACAAAGTCCAACCAGAGCTTCCAATGTAGCGCATTCCATGCGCAGAGTTGACCATGATCGTTCTCTCGACGAAACACTAGCCCCAAGTAGACTTTCCATTAGTCAGATCCGCCTTCTTTGAAAGGCGAACCAATGGAACCAATAGAAGCATGGCTCCAGCTGGGAAAATGGAGGTGTGACTCAATCTGGGGAATGAGAAGAAATTTTGCTAGAGGGTAGTGTAGATGATACTCTCTTTTGGTATGGTCATCTTTGGTGACAACAAATGCAATTTCAAAGCTTTGGTTCGAAATTTTTTACCCAACCGCCCGCGCCTTTATCTGTAATGTAGGATGCTCATGTACTTACACTGCACTCGCCAAATGGCAGACCACAAGTGAACTCATGTAACTTGTTTCTTTTGAAGTAAGAATGAAGTTTGCTCATGTAACATTATTTATATGAAAGGCGAAGTAGAGCTTTGATACTTCCCTTATTATGTTTCGTCATCGCGTCTTTGTCAGTAGGAATCAAATGATGATTGACGAAATCGTTATTCTTGCATGATGTCTATTGTGTAAGGATGATCATGTACCTATCAAATAGATGGCGAGAAACAAGTAAGTTCATGTGACTTGTTTCTGTTAGAGTAAGAATAAAGTTTGCTCATGTAACTTCATTTGTAAGAAAAGTGAAGTAGTGTTTCGGTACTTCCCTTTTACATGGTTTCGTCATTGTGTCTTCGTCCGATGGAATCGAAGGTTTGACGAAGTGACTACTATGGTTCTGTATCGTTGTATAAGGTTACTTATGTACCTATCAAACAGATGATAAGAAAACAAGTGTCTTCGTGCAACTTGATTCTTTTAGAGTAGAAATGAAATTTGTTCAAGTAATTTCATTTATAAGAAATGTGAAGTAGTGTAGGGTTTTGGTACTTCCCTTTGTATAATTTCTCCAGTGCATCTTCGTCCGTAGGAACCGAAGGATTTGGCGAAATTGTGACAAGACATTGGCTTAAAGTTTTGCCCCTCGCCTTTGTCATAAGAGTTGTGTACCATTCGTGTGAGGAGCTCTTGTACATGCCCACGAGACAAATGACGTAAACGAAATGAGCTCATGTAATTTTATTTAGCTTGATGAAGAGAGTAATATTTGTATGATTATCCCTTTTCATGTGTATTGTCAACATTTGCCCGGTTCCTTGGGGATGATAAGAAGTTCTCTAACAAAGATTGTTTTGAAGTTCCGGTTCGAAATTCGTTGATTGTCTTGATTGTCTGTCTAGGACGCTCATGTATTCCCTGAGATAAGCATGGAGGGCACAACAAGTAAGCTCATGTAACCCGTTTTGCAAAGAAAGTATTAGTCAAGGAATGAATACTCCCTTTCATGTGATTCGTTGGTTTGTCAACGGAGAATTAACCAAGATTGCTCAGTCTTGTCCCAGGATAGCTTGGAGATTTGCCACATGATCGCTCGGAGATATGTCCATGATCACTTGGAGATTTGCTAAAGGATTGGTCAGGGATTTGCCTTACGATCGCTTGGAGATTTGCCCCAGCATCGGTCGGGGATTTGCCCTAGAATCGCTCGAAGATTTGCCCCGGAATGTTCTCGTGTTGTCGTCGTTGTTGTTTTGCCAACGAAGGCTGTTTCGAAACTTTAGCTCGAAACTTTTCCATTTGGCCACATTCGCCTTCTCGTCTACTTAGTTTGTTTATGTGCCTATGAGACAAGCCGAAGGGCGAAACAAGTAAGTTCATATAACTTGTTTTGCAAAAAAACCGTTTGTTAAGGAACATGTACTCCCTTTCATGTTATTTGTTGTTTTGTCAACTAAGAGTTATCCAAGACTGCTCAGTCTCATCCCAGGATTGCTTGGAGATATGCCCAGGATCACTCGGAGATTTTCCCAAGGATCGCTCGGAGATTTGCCCTAGGATTGTTCTCGTCTTGTCGTCGTCGTTGTTTTACCAACGAAGGCTGTTTCGAAACCTTAGTCGAAACTTTTTCACCCTGCCACCCTCGCCTTTGTCGTCTACCTAGGATGCTGATGTACCTATGAGGCAAGCCGAATGGCAAAACAAGTAAGCTCGTGGAACCTGTTTTGTGGAGAAAGTATTAGTTAAGGAACGAATACTCCCTTTTATGTGATTCGTTGTCTTGGAAATGAAGATTTCTCCAAGATTGTTTGAATTTTTGCCCCAATATTGCTTAGAGCTTTACCACCCTGCCACCCCCACCTGTTGTTGTCCGCTTAAGATAATCCTGTACCTATGAGACGAACGTAGGGTAAGAAACATGTAAGCTCATGTAACATGTTTTCTTTTTTTGCAAAGAAAGTATTAACTTGGCAACGAATACTTCCTTTCACGTTGTTTGGTTGTTTTGTTGGCAACGAAAGATATTTCGAAGCTTTGGTTGACAATTGTTTCAAGGCTTTCGCTCGAAACTTTTCCACCCTGCCACCCACGCCTTCGTCAACATGCGATAAGGGATAATATAAGTGAGCTCATATAACTTATTTTCACAAATAGGAAAGTATTGATCAACGAACGAATACTCCCTTTCATGTGTAGTAACATTGAAGAGTGTCTGCATTGAGTGCTTGTGACGATTTCTTTCCGTTAACGTGGTTGCTTTCTAGAAAGGGTGTGATTGATAGCAAACGTCTCCTTAATAGTCAAGTCGATTATTCTTGGATGTGCATTGTTGATTGCCTATTGAGGTGGGTTTAGGCGGGTAACTCGCCTCTCATGTGGTGAGCCTTCTCCTTGGGACGAGCTCTAGAGAGGCAGTGATTGAATTTTTGCTGGATTGATCACTTAGGTATCATGGATGAGCTTAATGGGAGTTGCTGCAGTCCGAGTATGCGTCATCGTTAGGATAGATTGCATATTCTTTTGTGTGGGGGAAGCTGTTATGTAAGCGTTGGCCGAGACGATTCATCTTTGTTGTGAGATAAATGGATGCCTCAGTGTTGGCTGTTTGAACATCGGTAGCCCCGTCAGACATGTCTTGAGTTGTTGGAAGGCGAGTAATGCGAATGGGAGCTTCTGATGCCAATCATGCTACGTATTCGCCGTCTCTTGAACGATTTAATCCATGTTCATGTTTTGGTCATGGGGATGCTTAAGATCCGGTGTTCGTCGAGTTCTTATTATCATAGAAACAATGAGGTTGAATGTCCGTATACGTTGAGTGATCGTATTTGAAGGTTGATTGATTGCAGGAGTCCTGATATCGCGGGGTCGTTGGGAAGGCCGAGATTTGCCCCTTGTGCTAGAATGCTTTGTTGGCATGGTGAAGAAAGCCAACGACGGGATGTAAGTAAGAGGATCTGTCTCTTGTAACTCTTCTCAGGATTGTTGATGTCGAGGGTGAGAGTTTGAGAAGTAGATTGAAAGATTGCCCCATGTTGAGGATCAATGCTTGTGTTGTATGCTGGGAAATCGTCTTTGTTTGGAATAGAAATTTTCGTTGGTGCCGAAGTTGTGCCGACTGATGACGTAGTGGAATCGCTTCTGTTTCCTATGAGTAGTTTTCGGATCAGTAGAGACATGATGTTCCCGGTGTGTATGATCATAGCATGTCCGTGAATAACATTATGGGCTCGTCATTAGCTCCGATGTTGACTGTGGTTGGCTGGTGAGATGTAACCTCCTTGGGGTTTTCAAGTTGTTGTAGATTCGACTTTGAACTTTGGTAGCCGTTGGGTGATCTTTGGTGTTCGTGCTTGTCTTTGTACTTTTGTAGCCGTTGATATCACTTTAAGCTCATGTCGTTTGACGCACGGCTTTGGACCTTGCTAGCCGTAATGGAAACTTTGGTCTTCATGTTGTTAGATGTTCGACTTTGGGCCTTGGTAATTGTCGATAAATCCTTGGCATTCTTGTGCTTATAGATTTGTAATGTCATGCTTTGTCCCTAGTCCCGTTCGATGAGCCATGTTGAAGAATTAAATCCGGGAAGGAAAATAGAGATAATGTTTGGATTAGTATCGTGCAATAATGTAATTGATGCATGATAAATTTGTGATAATACTTAATAGCACTCGTATATACAGGAAATTATGCATTATGTAACTGCAATTGTAAATGAGACGTAGTGATGCAATGGAACAATTACTGTGAATGACATGACAATGTAACTACTGCAATCGAACATACACTCAGTTGGTCATGCGAATACATGAATGCAGTAAGCAATAAATAGGTAGGGAGGGAGAAAAGAGGAATCTTGAACTCTTCTATGATTAACCCAAACCGTTGCAAAGCTCTACAGTTTATCGTAGGCAACGCGTACCTGAGACCTGTCCCTGCATAGGTAGTAGTCACTTAGTAACAAACAAATGCATATGCGGCGTCCGGTACCTGTAGTAGATAAACAATGCTAGACTCCAAGATGAAGGCTTATAAACCTCCCTCGGACAGAGGGAGGGGGGTCCTGGTCCATAGCCTACTAGCCGCAGAAAGCAGCGAGGCCGTGTCTTTCGTTGACTCCCTAAAATCCTAGTCCCGCATGTGGATTGAAAATGTAAGAGCGTTCGAAAAGAATCCACATGTGGAGTCCCCAACGGAGTCGCCATCGGGGATGTACGTGCGCCTTCCGGCCTAGCACGCGCGTAGCGGTTCGAACGACCCGAGGATCCGGGCCCGCTCCCCAAGGCCCAACCGGTCGACGACACGACTCGAGCATCGGACGCTGCAGAAGGGAATTGGGTGATCCCTCCCTGGGTTCCTAACTGGGCCTGCTCGAGCCATCACCGACCATCTCTGTTTTCCTATGAGATGGCGGGCAAAAGGCGGAGCATAATCCGAAATAGGAACTTTCGGGAGAAATCGGGAGCGACTCGTGTGGTCAATTCCTCATCCAAAGTGTCTCCGTAAAAAGGTTGTTATTATTTAACCTAGGTAAACTAAACGGAGTCGCCACCGACTTTATTTATAAAAGCTGTTTAAGTCGAAAAAAATAGTTGGTTCAGGGATTGCTATTTACCGACTCTTACATTCTAATATGCGAGAAAGAGGTGGCGTTTGCTCCAAAATATTTGCTTTTATTTAACGAGTGTTGGACCCGATCCAGTCATGAATCCGGATTCATGTCAATGTTTTACGGGCATTGGACTCGATTCGGGCTTGTGGGCCCAAACTCGTATTTGTTGATAGCAAACAACATTCGACAATAAACATATTGGCCTAAGGCATACGGATAAGCACAAACATGTGACAATAAACCTGTTGCCTCGATCTGATTCCGGCTAGGTAAACTTCCGGGAAGGAAAATGGCAGACTTCGCATCCACATAACGAAAAAATGTGTATGATATGTCAAAATTACGGTGATGAAATGAAAAATACATTTATAAAATTTGGGAATGATCCAATGGTGGGATGTACCGTTATTGCATAAAGAACATGATAGTGACACTCAGGAGACCTTAGAAACTTCAACGGTTGATATATATATATATATATATATATATATATATATATATATATATATATATATGTATATATATTGAAGTCTAGTTTAGATCCGAAAAATTTGAGCAAGATCCAACGGTTAGATCTTCCGAAACTTCCCCAAAAGTGACAATGCAACAGGATGTCCTGCTGCGGCCAGCGAAAGTGGCGGCCATTTCGAGGGAAATTACTCGATTCTCAATCAACGAAACATGAAAACAAAATATCTCCAAGATCATCACTCATTACACATCATTTTACCTTTTGGTATTGAGGTTCGAAAACGTCCGTAACCACCTCGAAAAAATCAGCCTTTGGAAATGTTGTCGCGGAAAACAACTGAAACAGAAGGCCGAGAGATGTCCCGACACTTTCGTGCCACAAATGAACGTAAAATCGATCCCAAAACTATTGTGAAAGCTTTGAGGTCTAAGAGATAGATAAAAATGCGTTTAGGGAGGAGTTTAAGTGATTACGACCTTTTTCTACCATGATCTAGTACCGGAGGAAGGTGGCGCTCCTGCTTTCCCTTGTCTGTAATTTCGGCTGTCATGATTTTGTCCGAAGGCTCGTTTCTCACCCCATGGTTTGTGTGGTAGTCCAAAGAATAAAGGGAACGACAGAGTCAACATATCGAACATGGTAGAAGCATGCTAGAGTTAGCAAAATGAGATGAAGTCTCACCGAGGGGTTACCTCGCCCCGGGGTGGCCCGAGGAGGATGAACGACGCCGGGAAGGTGTCGACTGGTAGGCTAGTCGGGAGGCTTTGGCTCGTCAGCACTGGAGAGGGGGAATCCTTGGCTTCGATTTCTGTGTGTACGTCAGGGAGGAGTTGGCCTCCGGTTGTATGTGGAGGAATTTGTCTCCGATAATTTTCTGAAGGGGTCTCTGATTTCTCAGAAGGGTGGAACGTCTTGGAGGAGAGGGACATATTTGGCTCTTTGATTTTTTTTTACCTGTAATTATTATCTAATTGGAGATTATATGAAGGGTGAGAAAAATGTCTAGGTTCCTCCTCTACTTGATGGGATACGATCGTTTCTTTCCCCAAACATCCACTTTTGATTTCCTTCCTCCTTTTTTAATTTTGATGAATTAATTGTTTTTTCTAATTGCCCGATTGCCAAATTATTGATAGCCCCAGTTAATTATTTTTCCATATTGGGGTATTATAAGATTGCTAGATGATCTTCTGGCATTGTTTTGTCCCCAAAAAAGTATGCTTTGGAATTAATTCAGGAACACAAGCTGCTGGGAGCCAAAGCATCTTCAACACCTATTATACCGAATCATAAGTTGTCTACAGAAGATGGAGAACCACTGAAAGATGCAACAATGTATAGACAACTTGTGGGAAAGCTATTATACCTAACTTCGACAATACCAGATTTGATGTACTCGGTGCATGTATTAACTCAGTTTATGGCCAGACCAACTGAGATTCATATGGCAACAGCATTACATGTTTTGAAGTATGTGAAAGGTTCTCCAGGTCAAGGAATCTTATTTAGCTCTAAACATGATAATCACTTGCATGCTTATAGTGATAGTGATTGGGCTAGCTGCCCGGACTCACGAAAATCACTTTCAGGATATTGTGTTTTCTTTGGTGATTCTTTAGTCATCTGGAAGACTAAGAAACAACTTACAGTCATAAGGAGTTCAGCTGAAGCATAATATAGATCACTTGGTGTGGTTACAAGTGAGGTTGTTTGGTTTATTTCTTTACTGGATGAGTGTGGAGTTAAAGTACAAAAGTCAGTTACATTGTTTTGTGATAACCATTTCGCAATACATATCACCAAAAACTCGGTGTTTCATGATAGAACGAAACATTTGGAGGTTGATTGTCATTTTGTAAGAGAAAAACAAAAAGGAGTTCTGTGTTTGCAGTGTTTGTCTTCAAAGATACAGATTGCTGACTTGTTCACTAAGGGATTTTCAAGTCCTAGGTTTTCTTGGCTTGTAAGAAGTTGAACATGAAGAATCTTTATGTCCAACTTGAGGGGGAGTGTCAAGATGAAGCAAAAGAAGAAAGGGAGATGAAACATGTGTATCTGAACATTAAATGAAGAAGACATGAGTAGGAGTAGTAGATTGAATTGGGCTTGTTGTATTTGTTACTTGTATAAGTCCAGCCATACAAGAGTGACGAGGGTTTATGTAAAACCTAATTAATTGATTTTTTGGAATAACATAAAGTAGTTTTTTGATCGTCCTCTTCCTGTGTCGGTTCTCTGTTCCGCCATGGATCACAGTCCTCCATCTTGAGATATGGAGAAGGGGTTTCCCCAGCATATTGTGGACAAAATCAGGCTCCTCCGCAAGAATGGGGAAGCAGAGTCTGATCCCCGACCCTATGCTGGATAAGAAGATAAAGAGAATCCACAAAGCTCTGGATTCTGATGACATGGAGCTCGTGACAATGCTACTAGACCAATCCAGGGCAATCACTTTGGACCAGGCCTGCGCCCTTCACTATGCAGTGGCCTACTGCGACCCAAAGTCGTGTCCGAGTTACTTTGCTTGGGATCAGCCAACGTGAACCTGAGGGGCTGTCGAGGTCACACAGTGCTTCATGTGGCTGTGACAAGGAAGGTTCCGAAGATTATAATATCGCTGTTGTCGAAAGGTGCTTCCACGATGGAATTGACTCTGGATGGCCAAAGTGCGATTAGCATTTGCCGTAGGTTGACGAGGCCAAAAGACTATTATGCTACTGGGGAGCAGGGACAGGAAGTGAACAAGGATAAGCTCTGCATCAACGTGCTCGAGAGGGAGATGCAAAGGGATCCTTTTTCCGTAGATGATTCAGTCGCTGACCCGATAACGGTTGGCGATCCTCCTGACGCATTGTTGATTCCTATTCCCTAGCATCGTAATTGGGGCTGAACCATGCATTCTTTTTCTCATGGCAGTTGCGTTTGCGAAACTGTTCTTTCCGACTGGCACACGCAGAGAGGACATATGAATTTGCAGGGCTCTCCAAAAGGAAAGGATCTAGCAGGAACCTGAGGGATGTCGATTTGAACGAGACTCCCATCACGCAGAATAAACAGCTGCGGTCGAGGATGGAGGCCCTCCAGAGGACAGGTGCTACTGTCTTCGAGCCCTAGAACAATTCTCCCTTGCTCTTGTGAGATCAGATCGTGATCACTTGCCATTGTTTGTAGTTGAAATGGGAATGTGGTACTTTCCGAATTGCTCCGAGGTTCTTGACAAGTTCATGGAGGATGATCTCCTGGATCTGTGTTTCCTGAACAAAGGCATGACGGACAAGCAGAGTATCATGACGTCCAGATATGTGGAGCTCAAGGAAGATGTCCAGAAGGCCTTCTCCAAGGACAAGGCAGAGCTGAACCAGTCCGGGCTGCAAACTGACCACGGCGGAAGTAGGAAGTCCTCGAAGAAGGCCTATATGTGTACATCACTACAACATTCATAGGGAATCTAATATGAGTCTTGCAGGTAAGTTTCCACAGTTTCTCGGTAAAATATTCAAAATGTGTCGCCTTAACCAGACGCATCTTCTGGTACAGCCTATTGTTAGAAAAGTAATTCAATCGTAAAGAGTATTACATTCTGGGTCTTCATCGTGTGGATGGCTTGAGGCTTTCCCAGACTTGGCCACCCTCAAGATGAATGTCCATGAAGTAGCGCATGAACCGGGCATCTGAGCAGGCTAATATGATGCTGAGCGACAACATCAGCTTTGCTTTTCCTCTCTCCCTTAGCATAACATAAAAATCCTCCTCACGATCCTCTCCATATCGTGGCATAGGTAAGCCAGGAAAACCTCCAATTCCTCAACTGGATAATGCAATCGGTTCGCCAAGAAATTGATCTTCTTCTCAAGCACATCCCTCGACTGGTTCAGTATCATAGGAACTTGTTTGACCATGCTCGTTACTGCATTATAGTCCAACCCAGATTCCAAAAGGCAGTAGAAACTTTGATCACCCTGTCTCAAAATCGCGTCATTGTTTTGGTCATCTCCTCAGAGTTCTCAATGAAGCCTAACTTCATAAAGAATATCTTCTTCACCGTCCACTTTCGACTTGGAAGCCAACCCAAACAACGCCAGCAGATCGTCCCTAATAAGATCAGACAAACTCTCTTTCGTAAGCTTAGAATGACTAAAAACAGTTAAAGGCCCCCTCAGAGAATGCAAAGCCAACAAGTCAAAACCGCCCGTGCGATAGTTCCTGCATCCAACCTGAGCTCGTCCAAAAAGGATAGACGTCCCGAGAAATTCTTTAAGCATTTCTCTGTTACGAGATGCATGTTATCAGTAAACAATAGACGATCTTCTTCCATTTTGATACCCACTTTCAGCAACTGACAGATCAACGCATAAACATTCTTCCCGGCGCCACTAAACAGCAAACCAGGATTCGAACTGAACAACATGCCCAATTTCTCGTCTTCCAACAGGTAACTCTCCACAAACTCGCTGGTGTCAATTATTCTGCCCCAGTCATAATAACTTTCATCTGATGAGAACTGGGAAATTTCATCCTTCAAAACCATGGATGCTCAACTTCTCCACAACCTTGGCAAACCGCTCATCGACATCGCCAATCAAGAGCGAAGGACAGCACATCACGAGCTTAATAACCATAAACTTACTGAGTACTAGATTCTCATAAGCCCTCAACTTAAGTCCCAAAACACCAAAGTCACAATCGAAGATCTCCCTTGCGTCCTTGAATATCCTACCAATCTAGCTCCTCGGAATACAGTTACCACTCAATTTTCTGAAATTCTCGAGCATTATACTGTCATCCCTGTGGAACATCGAGTCCCTAGGGAGAAACTTCTGCAGCTCCGGATGCAGTAACCTTCCTTTTTGCTTTTCTCTTTAAAAAAAACCACAATTTGGAGCAAAACTTTTCAGTTAAGCCAAGATTAAGGCAGTGATTTATCCCATGCAATTTGGAGCAAAACTTTTCACTGATACGCATTGAGGAGGACCACATTTTCCTCAAAGGATTGCAAAGTTCGACAGCAACAAGGATAAAATTCATCAAGAATCATCACCAGTTCTTAGTTTTCTCCGCACTTGTAAACAGCAAAAGAAATCCTACAGTAACCCTCCAGTGGTTTCCAGATACCAAGGCTTGGTTCCAGGGATCATACATTAGATGGAGGATTTAACAATCTTTGGAGCTCCATGCATCATCCAAATACACCAGCAAAACCAAAAGATACCTCCAGACCAGGAATCTAAGGGTTATTTCATCACGTATGGGATCCGCAGCTGTTAGTCCTCAAAGAGATACAAGCAGAGATATAGCAGGAACATGTTAAAAGGACTGCACCTAGTCTGCCCATTAGGGTGCTTCTGCTGAGTTTGAGATCCAAAAAAGATAACGAGATTGAGCTCCATATAAAAAGTAGAGGTGTCAAATCGAAGTAGAAATACTCGTCATACTATACCCTTCCTTTTTTTTTCAGGCGGTTAGTCAGTCGTCAAAAACTCTATATCTTTCCCTTTACGACGAGAAGCAGAGAAGGTCCTTCATGTGAGAGGGATTGTGTCATCTTATTGGCCAAACATGTGTCAAGAGATGAAGATCCAGTTAGGATACAACATGAAGACATTAAAAAAACGAAAGCAACTCAGTTTACCGTTGACATATAACGTAATGATGGTCGGCACAAAGAAAACTTCAAAATTTTATAAGTGTAAATTCGTTGGTTTTTATTTGAGAAACTAGAAGTCGAGGCTGGAGCTCTCCGGAGAAGATTCCGGAGGGAAATCCGAGGTCGCCTTGTAAACTCAAACTTTGTAAATACAAGAACGTAAATATAATGGCTAGACGTAATTCGAAGTGTTTGGGAGTAAAAACTCACAACAGTACTGATCGAACCCACTTACAAATATGCCAGGAAACTTTTCAGTGGGGGTGTGAGATATTAGGTATAGAGTAACAAAAACTATACCGCTATTGTTATGTTTATTTGGAATCTCATAAAATTCCCCTCTTAAAATCAAGTTGGGAATGATGAGCAATTCATTAATAATACTTTAATTGTTCTTTTTCAAATCCTGGCCATCATCATGAAACAATGCAAGCATGCATGGTTTTTTAGGGTTAATTCACGTCCTTTCATACATAGTAGTTATTTTGTTTCCAGCAAATCACATATATGCTAAATCGATCACGAGATTGTCGGATTGTTGTGACGTATGTATAAGCGGTGGTTTGTGTACAGTAGTTCAATATAATAACAATAAAATAAAGTAAATCTTATTTCCTTATGGCAAGCGGGTGATTACGTTAGGAAAGGAGGAAATTTCGTCTCCCCTTACTAACGTGATGCCCAGGAAGTTTCCGGGAAAAAGATTAAATTTATTCCATTAAATTTAATGGTATCAGAGCGAGGTTAAGCTCGAAGTGATAAGGTTGGAGTTTTAGAGTGTAAACGAGTCGGTTTTGGACTCGGAAAGTAGAATTAAACGCGGGAACCATATGCCTGAGCGGGTTGAACTCATTTGACGGGCTTACGGGCACTTCCCGGGAAACAAATGAGTGATTGAAAATACGGTTGATTTTACAGTATACTGTGGAAAAGCTTAGTACATTAATTGAAAGAAACTCGGGGCGACTTTAGTCATGAGGCTGTGAAAGGTCGGTATGACCCAAGAGGTTGGTCGAACCTAGAAAAGTTAGGGAAGCGAGTAACATGCCATGATATGGACATCGTGTTAAGAAAGTAGATGTCGATTGTCGGAGTTAGACGATCGTGTGTCTGGACTAATATAAGAACGTCAATTACCGAAAATTGATTGTATGAAGGCTCGGTTGCTCAAACATGTTTAATGTTGATTAAATTGATGTTTGAGATATAAAAAAGAAAGATTGTCCTTCATGCAAGGAATCAATGTGAGGAATGATGATATGTCAATGTGTACGTGGTTATGCTTGGTATTGAACAAATCTGTAGATTACTTCATACTTCCATTTATGTAGTATTATGCGAATGACATAATACTCAGATTGATGATGCGGTTGTTGTGAACACAGGATGACTGAAGAGAGCATATGTATCGCTCTGCGGAATTCTCCCCCTAAGGATTAGGGACTAGAGCGTAAGAGGAGGGTCGCCCTTATCGGGCAATTTCGGAAACTCGAAGTACCTATATACTCGGGTGAAGAAGGACCTGAGAAGGCAGAAGAATTTATAGTCAAGCTAGAGAATGCCTTCGATGTGCTGGGATGTTCAACAAAAGAGAAGATGATGTTGGTACAACAGTCGATTAAGCGAGAAGCGAATGACTGGTGGAAGGCTAATAAGGATGGAGCACGGATTCTCTATTCTGGGAACGCATGGATCGTGTTCAGGACAGCGTTCCTAGGGAAATTCTATCCTCATGTGTTCAGAGAGAAGAAAGCTAAGGAGTTCTTATACCTAAGGCAGGAGGGGTTGTCAGTGGATGAATATGAGGCACGGTTTTCCGCTCTATCGAGGTATGGGCTGCCAATGAGTGCTGAGGCAAAGTCCAAGAAATTCGAGGAAGGGCTAAGATCGGAAATCAGATTCCAGCCAAGAACTCTAATACTTACGACTTACGAGGAGATATATATGAGAACACAGAGCGCCGAAGAAGGATGGGCAGGCATGAAGGCCTCGGGGGAGGAGGCGAACATGAGAAGAATGCCAGGAGTAAGACCACCTCTGAGGAAGAAATTCCGGTTAGGAGAGTCGTCCTCTACTCCGCTGTTTCAAGTGAACCGACCCCCGAGAGCTCCTACACCAGCACGATCATTCTCTCAGGAACGAAGCCAGGGAGTGAGGACAGGAAGTCCGCTCATCTGCCAGCGATGCGGGAGGCGTCACTATGGAGATTCATGTGCGTCCAGGGAATTCACTTGTTATCGGTGTGGGCTACTGGGCCACATTCGAAGCGAGTGTCCCCGAGGGCTAGGACTAGGAGCAGGCTCCGGTAGTTGTTAACCGGATCGAATGCTATACGCCCAATAAGAGGAATTAGACTGGGACCGACTGTGTCTACTTCTAGGGGATCAGTCAACGGGCCTGCGGAGATAGTGAGGCTGAATGCTACCAAGGAAGCAGATGCCGCTGCATCTCATGGCGTGATCTCAGGTACGGTTTGACTCCAAGGTGAACTAGTTTATGCCTTGTTTGATACTGGTGCTACACAATCTTTTATATCAAATGACTGCGTGGAAAAGTATGGTTGGACAGTAGAAAAGACAATGAAGCGGTTGTTATGTTCCCAACTGGAATAGAATACTGCGTTGATGATGTGTGTTTGGGTTATGAATTGATTGTAGCTGGATTGAAGTTTACTATTGATCTGTTGGTGTTACAGATCCGTGATTTCGAGATCATTCTGGGCATAGATTGGTTGGCTTCCAGCCATGCACAGGTAGACTGTGAAAGGAAGCGCGTTTTGATTAACATGGAAGGTGGAGGTTCCCGTGAGTACATAGGCCATGGAGGATGTGGCCAGATTTTGATGATATCAGCGATACAAGCGTGCCACCTTGTACAGACAGGGCACGGATTGTTTCTAGCGACTGTGTTGAACAAAGAAGCTGAGCTACCAATGCTAGAGCGAATTGAAGTGGTGAGGGACTTTCCCGATGTCTTTCCTAAGGAGTTGTCAGGGCTACCACCTCATATGGATGTAGAGTTTGTGATAGATTTGGTTCCAGGGACAACTCCAATTTCTCGAACTCCATATCGCATGAGTTTAGCCGAGCTGAAAGAATTGAAGGCACAGTTGCAGGAACTTGTAAATAAGGACTTTATTCGTGCTAGTGTAAGCCCGTGGGGCGCTCCTGTTTGGTTTGTAAAAAAGAAGGATGGATCGATGCGATTGTGTATTGACTACAGGTTGCTTAACCAAAATACAATCAAGAATCGATATCCGCTTCCACGTATAGATGATCTATTTGATTAGTTACAGGGATCGGTGGTGTACTCCAAGATCGATTTGAGATCAGGTTATTACCAGATTGGAGTGCGAGAAGAAGATATTCCAAAGACTGCATTCAGAACGAGATACGGTCATTACGAGTTCAGAGTAATGCCGTTTGGGGTAACCAATGCACCAGTAGTATTCATGGGGTTATGAACCAGGTGTTTCGACCGTACCTGGATCAATTCGTGATAGTGTTCATTAACGATATCCTAGTATACTCTAAGAGTAAGCAAGAACACAAGGAACATCTGACGATTGTGTTAAGGACGTTACG
Source organism: Melastoma dodecandrum (assembly GCA_029817715.1). Classification (NCBI taxonomy): domain Eukaryota; kingdom Viridiplantae; phylum Streptophyta; class Magnoliopsida; order Myrtales; family Melastomataceae; genus Melastoma; species Melastoma dodecandrum. The sequence goes on from JARUPY010000606.1 coordinate 1,277,610, forward strand.
AGAAAACAAATTGTATGCCAACCTCAGCAAATGTGAATTCTGGCTCGAGAAGGTAGCATTCCTTGGACATGTCATTTCAGCTACGGGCATAGAAGTAGATCCTACGAAGGTGGAAGCAGTTCAAAAATGGCCACAACCTACGACAGTATCAGAAATAAGAAGTTTTCTCGGGTTAGCAGGCTACTACAGGAGGTTTATCGAGGGGTTTTCTAAGATAGTTACCCCTATGACTAAACTGTTGAGAAAGAATGTCAGCTTTGAATGGGCAGATAATTGCGAAAAATGTTTTCAAAAACTCAAAGGGAGATTGACTAACGCTCCTGTGTTAACCATTCCAAGTGGGTCAGGAGGATTCATGGTGTACTGTGATGCATCCACTTAAGGATTGTGTTGTGTATTGATGCAGAACGGCAAAGTAGTGGCATATGCCTCTTGACAATTAAGGAAGCACGAGGAAAATTATCCAACCCATGATTTAGAACTCGCTGTTGTGATATTTGCATTAAAATTGTGGAGGCATTACCTGTATGGAGAAAAATTCGAAGTATGCACAAACCATAAGATTTTGAAGTATCTATTCACACAGAAGGAACTAAATATGAGACAACGAAGGTGGATAGAACTATTAAAATATTATGATTGTACAATTCAATATCATCCAGGCAAAGCGAACGTGGTGACAGATGCCTTGAGCAGGAAGCATTGTTCCCTTATGTGCCTCCTGGTGGAAGAACCACGGATGATAGAACAATTAAGTAATTTAGACTTATGTCTCGAAGAGCCAGATGGACGACTGTGTATGGCTAGATGGCAGGTAGAACCAGAGATGTTAATGATTATTCAGGAAGCACATCCCCAGGATGAGTACTTGAGAATAGTGCGAGAGGAGATTGGAACAGAGAAACATGCCCAATTTGAACTAGCACTGGATGGAATGCTGAGATTCCAGGGATGCGTATGCGTACCTAACGTCAAAAAGGCGAAATATAGATTGATTGATGATGTGCACAAGAGTAAATATAGCATGCATCTAAGAATTACAAAGATGTATAAAAACCTACGAAAGGATTTCTGGTGGCCTAAGATGAAGAAGGATGTGGCCAAGTACGTGAATCACTGCAAGACATGTCAGCAAGTGAAAATTGAACACCGACGACCAGGAGCATTATTAGAACCACTCCCAGTGCCAGAATGGAAGTGGGAAGACATAACAATGGACTTTGTAACAAACCCACCCAGAGGAGGCCGAAACCTAGATTCAGTGTGGGTAGTTGTAGATAGACTCACGAAGTCGGCACATTTCATTGCTATTCGAATCAACTGGTCATTGGAGTCTTTGGCTAAGTTGTCTATAAAAGAAATAGTAAGATACCACGGCGTACCCCATACCATTACGTCTGATCGGGATCCACGATTCACGTCTAAGCTGTGGAAGAATTTGCAAGAGGCTTTGGATACAAAGTTGCAAATGAGTACCGCCTTTCATCCACAGACGGACGGACAGACAGAAAGGACCATCCCAGAGCGTGTGCTCTTGAATGGAAAGGAAGCTGGGTGGATCACCTACCATTGGTGGAGTTCGCTTATAACAATAGTTATCATGCGAGTATCGAAATGGCACCTTTCGAAGCTCTTTACGGGAGAAGTTGCAGGTCACCCCTGTGTTGGAATGAACCTGGAGAGAGAGTGTTCAATGGGACAGAACTAATACAAGAGACTTCGGAAGTAGTGACTACAGTCAGGGAGCGAATGAAAACGGCACAAAGCAGACAGAAGAGTTATGCAGACGGTCGGAGGACACCCTTGGAATTCAAAGTGGATGAAGAGGTGTTCTTGAAATTGTCCCCAATGAGGTCAATGTTCAAGACAAGAAAGGCGCGTAAATTGAGTCCCAGGTATATTGGGCCTTATAAAATTATGGAACGAATAGGAAAGGTAGCCTATAGGATCGCAATTCTACTGGAACTTTCTCATTGTCATGACGTTTTCGATGTCTCATTGTTACGGAAGTATGAACCAAATCTGGAGCTAAGAGTAAAGTCGACAGAAGTAGTAGTGAATGACAATATGAGCATGACAACACAACCTATATGGATGTAGATACAACAAAATTTTCTGAAATAGGTTACCCAAGTCATTTCCAAAGTTTATTCACACAGTGGCCTTGTTGTTACGGGAGTCAAACCTTACCACTACTCTGTGTTTCTAATTTATCTATTTTATTGGATTCTACTCGCATGTGATGATGGCATGAATAAAAAAGGGTAATCCTAAAAAAAGGAGGTTGAGGAAAATGTCATTTCTTGTGAATCGCTGAAGAAAAACGCCATCATTGGTAAAAGGGGGAGAGACGTGTCTACCCACATAGAATAATTAGCCCCTTCCCTTGGCATGGTGATGCCACAAAAATAAAAATGTTTTACCATCCTCCTACGTGATCACTCAGACAAGAGATATGGTAAGAACGAGGGAAAATCGACTGCAAAGGACAACAAAATTCGGCCGCACGCAAAGGTAGTCGTAGCTATTTCTCCTGTTCAACCCAGCCCTGCTTCAGAACTCACGACAGGCTATCAACGCCCAACTACGAAAAGAAGGGGTTCTTGCAACAAGTTCTTCTTACGCCGGCAGAAAGAAGAAAAGACAGCTCCTTAAAGCAGGTGCCACTATCAACTGGATAATGGCCGGGATCCTCTATATCATGGCTCTCTCTTTTAGGCAGGGGGCGAGG